>CM062216.1:12625000-13860000 GCA_031216445.1 Lateolabrax maculatus | reverse complement strand
GCCTGATGTGACTAAGTCAAGACAACATATATGCAATATATTCCAGCAGTTTGCTCCATGTGTCCTCTCTCTGGGGATGTGTTTGTGTGGGAGAGCAGGACCAGGGCCTCCCAGCCTTTTCTGAAAAACTGGTTGTAAGACTCATGTGCAAAAATTCTGCCCACAGTCGCTGTTGATTGTGTATATTGTTCAGCGTGAGAAAATGCAGAAACTTCTAATTGTGAATTTATGGCTTTGTTTGTGAGTTTCTGTCAGGTGTGTATTAATGTAACTTCTTAGAAAATGACTGAATGGTATCATTAAGCTCTTTCTGTGGATGCACATGTGAAAAGTGTCATTGTGTTCACTGGTGGATAAATAACATTCCCACGTTGAATCCTCCTGAGAACAGCCATTAGCAAATAGTCCCATCTACACCTGAAGCAGCTTGAATGACATTGTCATCTTTGCAGGTGAGTTTAATTTGGCACCTATTTGGATCAGGCCCAGTTTCTCGTGGGATATAATGCAAATATCCTTTGGTTTAATTAGAAATCACGTGAATGTATGAGGGTAGTCCAACTGAAGTCCTTTCATTTTCTGCTTTTCTGTACTGTGGGAAAGCAGCATACTTATCCAATTAACCTATTTACACCCAGTTACACAACCTTGCTCACCTCTTAAAGACTACACCTAAGAGACCTAACTCAAATCCAATCTGCTCATACTGCTGTACTCATGCTTGACATATACTGAGAATCAGATCATTGAACGCCCCTTAGTCAAGTCCTTCCTGTTTTAATACAATCTTCTCACATTTCACCCCCTGGATTAATTTCAAGCACCTGGGAATTCCCCCGTGAGAGAAAAAGCAAGAGAGGGACTTATGCTAACAGACAGAGGGAAGTGACAGTGACTTTGTGGTGTAGAATAGGGAAACATTCTGCTCAGCTATCTAAAGAATCCCTCCAGCATAGCAATGTACTAAGCTCTTGTTTATATGTTTACAACCAGGGCATCTTGGAGTCACTCAGGGAGTCTGATGGACAGTGGGTGTGAATCTGTGGCTTCACAGCAGGAGCCATGCTTCGCATATCACACGATTAAGGCTCTTGTGATGGCCATAATGACGGCGGTGGTGGTTGGGTTATCAAGAGGTTACGACCGGCTGAGGAAGAGCCACAGTTTATTGCAACTCGGGGGACCAATTAACTGTGACACCACAATGTTTTTTGGTTTCAAATCCAGAACTTATTCAGAAATTGGTGCAATTTAAAGCCATTTAAAGGCATTATTTATAGCTGTTATAGATTACATAAAAATGTTAAAACTAACTGCTGTTATGGGGGAAATAGTTTTAGATGAACATAGAAAGTGCTTAGTATGATTGATAACAAACACAGAGTGTGGGATGGATGGATGGGAGTGAAAGAGTGTCTTGGGACTAGAGCACATCCTGTCAGCTGAGCTCCCTCTCTACCTCTCCTTCTCTCCTTCCCTCCGTTGCTCCTCTTAACAGCTGGTGCTCCCAACTGCATGCAGGGTGATGTGTGGGTTGAAGGGGTCTCTCCTCGGGGCTTCCAGCTGAATCGAGGCTTGGCCTGGAGTAGTGTGCTGGGGTTACCTGACCTTTCGACCCCTGGGTTAACCTCTCAACTTCATCTCTCCCCAGGGCCAAACGCATAGCCATACTGAACGCATTAACCCACTAACCCCTCTGTCCTGCCTGTTGATACAGAACACTTCATCCTCACACAGTAGTAACAATAGCTATTATTACATGCCTCAAAACACTCATTTGCAAATAGTGTGAAACCTAAACTGCGACGTGAGACAAAGCATTTGAGGTGACCAGGAAATGGACACCCTGCATGTGTGCAAAAATTCAGAGCATGCTAATGCTGAGTGGACAAGGGCAGTTTAGGACACAGTCACGCCAACAGCGGGCTCAAAGTCTGTTCAGACAGACTTAGCCATAACTGTTCAGCAGGTCCTGATCGAAGTTGAAGGCTGAGTCTCCAGACCGGCAGGCTGCAGGGCTGCCAGGCTGGTCAGGTGGAAGGCTCGGGGCTGGGTGACTGCCACGGGGTAGCACCACTCCTCCCTCAGTCCCTGATCTGCCCAGCGTGCACAGGACTTAGGGAAAAAAGCCGGGGATTATCTCTATCGCACTTCCACCCCTACCACCCACTGCCTCCTCGCAACGCAAGACCACATAGTTCTTCACCTCCTCCCTCCCTCCTTCCTGCCTTGCACCTGCATGACATCGGACAGGACATAACACATGCACATTAATCTACAGGACAGACAAGATTTTCTTGGAGCGCATCAGTGTCTGTGTGTTTGTACATTTGATCATTTTACATACAAATTGAATAGTCTTTCTCTCTTGCTCTCTCTCTGTTACACACACACTGATCACCAGGTAGCCTCCATAGCCAAACTGTGGAATGAATTGATGTTTGTCAAAGGTGCATGGATGGAAGTGCGTTATTGTTCTTTTCTATGCAAAACTCACAATGACAGGCAGGTTACAATACTTGTTTTTCGTGTTCTTTCCAATTCCTCCTCGGTTACTCACCCACACAGTCTGTCATCACTCACTAATTGACTCATTTGCAACAATATTTATAGTATAAGACTGACATGTCAAGATGAGGAAGTGTCACTACAGCTGTGCAGAAGGTCTGAATAGAGATTATTTATGTCTTCATTTTGGATGCCTAATCCCTTTTTTAAATTCTATGACTCTATGTACATTTCTTACATTTTGGTGTTGTCTTAAAATAACTTATAATATGTTATTTTGAGATTAGTGGAGCAACCTTTTAGTTTGCATGATTAGTCAGATCTTTGTAGGTGTTAGGGGTTAAGGGATGGATCCTTCTTGTGAAAGAGATGACAGAGGGCACCAAAGGCCTTTACCTTGCTCTCTGTAGGACTCCTCTCCACAGGACATGGCTTTAAAAGGGATCTTATGTTTCATTTCCCCATAACTCATGGCCTTCTGTGTGCTCTACCGCTCTCCTGATTCTTTTACGCCGCATCTCTACTTCTCTTTCTGTCTTACACACAAATAACACAGTCTTATCTCCCCAACAACTCACACACTAATGAGCCCATGATGTCATGTGTGAGTGCTGACAAGAGTCTTGTCCCTGTGCGGGTTGAAATGCAAACAGTAGCTGAATAAGATGACTGCTGATAGAAACACTACAAAAAAATCAGCCATTACAATCAAATGACATCAGTTAGCCTGTGGCTCACCCTGCGACGCAGCAACAAAAGGCGTGGAGAGATAAAAACCCAGGGGATTCATCAAACATTTAGGATGAAGTGATACAGCTCTTGTTAGGAGAGCAAGACATAAAATGATGAACAGGATTACCTTATTATGTTGGAATAGAGATGTGTCTTTAGCAATGATTCAATTATATTCTTTTTGTGGGAGGGGTGTCGGGTATTATTTATTATATGTCTGTCATTGGGGGTTTGCACTGTCGTTGTGTGTCTGTTCCTGCAGCGATGCAGCTGTGGGGTGGGATCTGCTTGGCACAGTGACATAGTTTTTGTGTTAAAGCTGAAGTCAGGGAGATCTATAACATTCCCTATGCATTTCATTGCCTGGTGTTGCTTATGTAAAGTGATATCAAAAAGATTCTTGTCATATTGGAAGACAAATGTTTTACAGCTTTGTACTGTGTTCTTTGCTCAGGCTTAGACAAGCTGAACAAGCTAAAATGGCCTCTAAGAAAGTGGATATGTGGGGACATGTTCTCACAGCGCTGGCTGCTGCAGGCTTTGGCTCAGGCTCCAGTGTAGAGGTGGCAATGTGTGTGTATGCATGTGTATGTACTGTATGTGCATGCTTGTATATTTTAGTGGGGCATGGGGGAAGTGACAGGGAGCACAGGCAGCGAATCATGGGCCTGATGCCAGGTGAGATAATGACACTGCCGAACAGGATTTTGGGTAATCAGGGCGATAGTAGCTGTGGAAAAAATGATGTCATCAAGCTGTTTTGGCTTCTATCTAGAACCACTGGTTTCATGGAAGGTGGCAGCTTTAACTTGAGGAGAAGACGAAAGGGGAGGAATGAAAGATAAGGGTTGGAAGGAGGTTGTAGGTGAGGTGGAGGGAAGTTTATACGAGCACACCAGAAGGGCTGTGATGGATGTGATATGGAAGGGATTACGTGTTATTTAGCTTGCTCTTGGTATGCACGAGTGCATTATGTGTATGGCATATCTATATGCAGAGCATGGTGGCAGGGTCTAATGTACTGTATAGGAGATTTATCATAGTACATCTTCTCCTCCTTCTCCTCCTCTTCTCTCCCCTGTCCCCTTAGTCTGGCCCCTGTAAAATCATTTTGCAGGCACGTAGCCACTGCACCCCTCCCTTCACCTGCCCATGCCTGCAAGCACATTGCCCTCACACACTGCTGGCAAAAGGCCATGTAGACAATGTGCAGACCACATTTGGCTGCATGGCCGAATACCCACACCTGACCGTTAAGGCACAATGGCGGTAGAGAATAACAAGCATCAAAGTAGCAGCTGCATTGCTTTACTTTCCAACAGCAAACAGCATGTTCATCTGTTGACCTATGTTACATTTCTGCAGCTTAAACAGTAAAAATGTGTAGATAGCATTCAGACCAGCAACTCAAAAGAAAAGTCAGGTTAGTCCTGCCACTTTATTTTTATCAACCAGACAGATATAGTACAGTACACTTCAAACAAAAACAGGAAGTACTGTGGGTGACACAGGAAGTCCTGGCAAAGACTGTGGCTCTGTGCTTGTTCATAAGCGATCAGGATTTACAAAAGACAATAAATATATAGGTTTGAAAGAGCCTGCTTGGTTGCAGGTTTGGCCTCCCTTAATCTTTTATTTACTGCCCTACTGGTTGGCTGGGAGCATTGAGCAATCCCTTTTGTTCAAAGCTTACAGGGGACTTAACAAGAGCAAACAAGCTCAGTCTATATAACTAAGAAATGTTATTGAGATTCATAGTGCATGATCAAAAAGTAGATAGATTTATAATGCATGACGGGACATGCTTGCACAAGGGCTAGCCCGATGTAGCCACAGCACTTTTATGGTAGAGTTTGGATCTTTGAGCGAGGGCTGTCTGCGGTTTGAGATGAAACCCTAGGCCTTGCAGTCTAGGTGGGCCTACTGCGTTAGCCTAGCTCCGACAGCACCTGGGACTGGTTAGCATCCTTGCTCGAGTTGGACAGAGCTGCTGGACAAAGTTCAGCTCTGTGGGAGAGGAATAAAAGTTACAAAGAGAGGAAGGGCTTTTCTAATGTAAGCATGACGTGAATGCTGCCGCACGTCCCGTGAACATTCTCAAACCTGCAAATCAATTCGCACATGCACAGCCCAGCCTGATCCCCTTTTTGTTTCTGGATATATCATATGCAGTGGGCAGTCTGCAGCTGCTTCACATATTTCCTCAAAATCACATTTTAGTGTCCATAGGCAGGTCCGCTGCACAGCTAGGTGCATTTCTAATTTAAAACAAATGGGAGATATATAGAGATATAACATACCTTTTATGTAATTAAAAGGCTAATTAAATAATGTTATATGCCATTAGTACTACATAAGAATGTACAAATCAGATGTTATTGTGTCTGCTTATTGCTTGTAAACTTGCAAATAGGACCTAAGCAATGTCTACTGAATAGAAATGTCTATTATATTTTGTCCAGATAGCCAAATGTAATGCTTAGAAGTACATTCCATTTTTCTGGGTTGCTAAAGAGTTAACCACCTCCAGCATGATTACCAGAAGATGGGTTGTGACCTTAATACCTGTGGGTATAATGGGATTTTTAAGAATGAAGCACCTTTTTTTCCTGCCCAGTACATACCCTACTCATTTCTCATTTATCCCTCATCATTTTTCTTCTTTTCATTTGTGTCTCAGCAGGACGCATTCTATCACCGCTTCAGTTTATCCACTAAGGTTACTGTGCCCTAATCCCAAAATGGTCCTTCCCCTTGCTCTCACATACAGCCTTACTTTTCACATTAGTGCAGGGTTAGAGCAGTGGTTCCACCTCCGTTGCCAGTTGGCTGTGATCCTTGTTCCGGCTCCAGCATCTGCCCCAGTACAGCGGCATGGCAGCTCAGTCCAAAGGGGTTGCACAGACTAAGGGCCTGGGTCAGAGAAAGGGGCTTCTCTCTCGTGACGCAGTCATTACAGAGGCCAGGGTAAGCCTTCTTTGCTGGATGGATGGGGCGATGTTCTGCCCTGACCAGGGTTGACCTGACTAGACGACCACAAGCACTTGGCTGGCTCCGGCTAATTTTTGGGCTGCTGGCCCACCATCATGTTCTGTGCTCCATTTGGGCTTTCTTGATCCGTCCCAAACAAAACCACAAAAGTGGAGGGGCTAATGCAGTGAGGTTGCCGAGCAGCTTTACCCAGCCGCAGAGCAGTGAGGTCATAGACTGTATGCCCCAGCTTAATACTTGGCATGAGGCATGGGAACTGTCTTTGAATCTCTCTCAGCACCCGTAGCTCCTATCCCCTCTTCGTTTTCTTCTCCATCTCTTTCCTTTCCTCCCCTCTATCACCCAGCTTTCTGAGTGTCAAGGATCTGACGTCCCAGCACATCATCATCCTTCAACCTCCTGGTCTTGCAGGGAGGCAGGGGAACATATGGTATCTATATCATGGTCATATATTACTCATCTTTGAATCTTTCAAGATCCCATCCACAAATGCTGCACCCGCTTTCCCACACAGCACAAATCATTAGTGTCTCTGCATTTTGGCATCATAAAATGGTTCTATGGCGTGATATGTTAGCATAACAGCAGTGCTGCCAAACAGGGCTATATGGTAAGGCTGACAGGATTTTATATTCAGATACTGTTACATGTCACAGAAGGGTATCAACTCTTGAGCCAAACCTACAGCTTTCTCAGAAGGAAACATATCACTTATGTTTCTTAATTGCTGTGTTGTTAACCTGGACATGAAGTATTTTTTTACATTTAGAGATGTACTGTGAATGGTTAGGGTGTGGGTTTACATGTTCAGAGACACAGTGACTTCTCTCAAGGGACAAGGGGAACTCTGATAAGTGGCAGAGGGGTAAAATAAAATAGCTGAATCCTGCAAATTACATATTATGCATGCTGGATCCTGTTTTCTAGTATTTTGTCCAACAATGTTGCCCAGTGCAACAACATATGCCAAGCAATTGTAAATAGGAAAGAGGAGAACTTTAGATTTCCTGCCATGTTTGTTCTGCAGTGACTTGCACACAGAACACTTCCACAGCTGAGCTCCAAGGGCAATTTTGTCGTACCATACCGTGTTGAACGGTAATATCCCTCTGTTGTACAAACTGTGCTGCACTTTTATTCATGATGAGACATGCACAGCTTGGGAACATATTGCTTGTCAGTCATACATTACCTTGTTCTAACACCTTTACAGACACAAAGGTGCCAGTATTGTTTCTATAATGCTCCCTCTTTCTAGGGTTTAATTCTTTATTTTACGGTGGAAGAAAAAAACTCACTTCCTGCATCAGAACGTGTCATGTTTCTGTCTCACACAAACAGCCCCTTGTCTCGCAGTGCAATTTACCTGTCCCATAGCCATGAGGGCTGTTGTTCCCCTTCGCTTCGTCAGGGCACCAAGCACAGTTCACTGGGAGGACAAGCTTAAGGATTTGAGATTCAGGTACTTTTGCCATGGAGCATGAAGCAGTTGAACATTCACCTCCATACACAAAATAATACAGATCTGTCAAAATAATAATGGTTAAGATTGGCTTGGACAAAGAACTCAAATGTGTGCTAAGTCTTAATGACCACTGCCCAGCAGTGTTGGTATGGTGCTGCTTTGCCAGCTCTGGTGCCACAGTAAAAGGTACGTGAGCCACACCCTGCTGCGACTGCCTACTGTGTCGAAGGCCTCAGGCCAAGGGTAATGAAAAGTGTATGAATATGCGCTGCTCAGACTTGTTCGGCCCGTCACTGTAGCTGGAGAGTATCAATCCAAAGTAACTGTCAGCAGCTCTGTATCTGATGGCTCTGTGCATGGGGTGTGAGTGTGTGTTTGCACACTTGCATGTATTGGCTTGCATGTGTGTGAGCTGGGTGAAAGAGCAAAGGTGAGTGATTAAGAGAAATAAAGTGTGTGTATGTGTGTGTGTGTGTGTGTGTGTGTGTGTGTGTGTGTGTGTGTTGCCCTACAGTATGTGTTGTGCTGTGCTAACATATTTATATATTGGCACAGCACAACACATACTGCTCCTTGTCCATTAGTATCAAGTATTTTGTCGTGGCTCGTTAACAGAATGGATCCAGCAAGGTTTCCAAACTCCATTCATGCCTTGAAATTTAACAATTTCACAGTCACTTGAAAAAGCCTCTTCCTAAATTTACCATGAATCTGTCATCAGATTGCAGCCTTTCCAATTCTTACAAGCTACTTTATTACCACGCGCCTTAAAAATTAAGAGGAAAATGGAGGGGGGGGGATGAGATGAAAGAACTTTGGTTGAGGTGCCAGCATTTTATTATATTATCCTGCTTGTAAAAGTACACTGGTGATGATTTCACATTGGTGGAAAATGATTCATAAATCACATAGTTGCACTGTGACAAATCTATCAAAGGCACCATTTTGCATGACCATGAAGACCAGGATGCCAGAACATGTTAAAACAGAAGTATGTAAAGTTTGACATGTTATACAGAGGAAGATGGATATTTTAAACTGAGTGCAAGTCTGCAACCATAAGTTTTGGAAAATGCAAATACAGATGGATGGTAAAAATGTCATCCTGTCTAAGTGATGCTGAGGTAGATAAGAATACCATGACAGATATTCTGTATAGACTGTGATGAGCACAATTAGAACAGTGTAACTTCCTCAGATGCTGTTTTCAGTCACATCAGATTAAAGATAGATAAACAGTTTATAGACAAGCTCTGCTCTTAATCCCCACATAAACATCAGTCCTATAGACTATAATGATTGAAAGGAAGGCTGTCTAAGAGTCGTATCTGTTAAGGAAAACAATCCATACTGAGCCCACTGTGCTTTTTCTCTCACCGTCACTTACATTAGACTAAGGGAGTTTGACAAGCTTGCCCTCTGAAAAAGGGTGCGGTGAGGTGACACTTTTAACATAATTAGAATTTAAATAAATAGCAGAAAAACCGTCACATCCTGTTGTAAGGTATGCCTGTTCCTTTTCTGTGTTCGAGTGATAAAAGTTATGATTAATTTGTAACATATAAGTACATTTGTTTATTACAGGAAAGAAAGTGTAAAAATATTTTAGCTACAGATGTATTGGTGCTGGAATGAAAATTAAGCTAATGCATGCTCACCAATCCCTCTCACATACATGCAGACATAATGTACAAACATGTCATAAACACATACATTACAGTCAGTTTTGATGTCAAAAGCTAAAGGTACTTGTCACTGAACGTATTTTGAACCTTCAGTTTCATTAAATCATTCCTTTAATTTGAGCAGTCCATTAGTTATTCTTTAGCCCCATTTGTTTCTTGTTGTGCTGTATCTATGCAAACAGGACATTAATCAGAAAATCTGAGTCATGCAGAACACATAAGCTGACAGCTTGTGCCCTGTAAACTGTGCTGGATGAGTGAGACACATAAACCAGTATGTGCTACTCTATGCCACACTCACACACGTATCTTAAGCCACCATTATTCTCTACTTAATAAACAATACAGTGACTGACAGTGTGAATACTGGGCTATGCCTGCCATCTTAAGTGGGTATTGGGAGAATGCAACATATGGACTCTCACCTATTTCATTGTTTGTTGAACTCTTTGAATCTCTTCTTTTCAGTCCTTCAATTTTGTCAGATCATCACACATTTTGTGCAAAAACAGTTATTTACAGTGAAGAACTGCTTTAAATTTCCTTCTGAGTATAGTTGTACATTTGTATTACTTTCAGGCACAAACTTGTTTCCCTTGTTTTGGATCTATGGAGACAGATGGAGATGACAGCTTTGTTTAGTGTGAAATAATGGGACTGTATGGTAAATATGAAGGCCTACCTTGACAAGACATGGTAGTTGCCTGGGGTAGAGTGTGAAAACTGAGGCAGCTCTACCTGCTGCTGCCTGTCTCTCAAGAACTAATAGAGGTTGTGTGCGTGTGTGTGTTTGGTGTGTTTGTGTATGTGTGTGTGTGTGTGTGTATGAGTGTGTGTTTGTGTTCAAGTATGTGTTCGAAGTGTGTATGTGTGTTAGAGACTCGGGGCTGCCAAGAAGAGTCTATATGGATGGGGGAGTACAAAAATGACAATATATGTAGGGTCAGGACGGTGGTGTGAGCAAAGAAAATTAGTATTAGCGAATGCTTCAGTGGTTTGACAAAAGAAATGTGAAGAGGGGTGGAGAAATAGAGTGATCTTAAATGGCGGGTGGAAATTCTGCTCTGACACAGGCCTGTCAGCACTCCCAGCAGCCATCTCAGGGTGCTACCATCGCTATGGTGACTGCAGAATGTTTTCTTTAATAATAGGCAACTGTGAGCCCGTGAGCGTCCCCGTGCACAGATACACTTACTCATACTTTAACGACACCTGTCAGAAAAGCCGTCTCCTCCAAGCCTGATGAGCTCAACAGCTACTGCAAGGAAATGCGCAGGCTTATGTTTGATCATGCACACACACACACACACACACACACACACCCACACCCATACAAATCCTTACAGATGAGTGGAGTCATCAGTGCAGTCAACAGATTGGAAGTTAAACTCTTCATGAAAGAGGCCTGAAGGAAAAGAGTTTTGACAAGGAATCTATCTCACTGTCTCCGCTTGACAAAACAAAAGCTTACGTACACTAAGTGGAACTCTGGGGAAGTGAGAGAGAGGAACAAATTAGTGATATTGTTTGCGAAGGGATGTTTGGGGCCTGCATCTGATGCCATCACTACCATCTGATGGTATCTCACCTTGAAGTGATCCTGGGAGATCATGCACCAGGGAGGGAGGCTTGGTCACGTCTCATTGCCGTAAGCTGGATAACATGCAGCTGTTTACAGCTTAAGGCAGCCCGAAATCCTAGGGTTGAGTCCTCTGTCGTGTCTGCTTACTTTTTTTTATTGCAATGAAGTTCCCTCACTTCCGATGCATGTCACTTCACAAACATGTTTTGTACTGTGTTGAGATGAATATGATAGCTAAAAAACATGATTTACTTACTTCCATATATACTATGTTGTCATTATCAAAGTATAAATCTGCCACCGGCTGACTCACGTTGGTCTTAGGATAACAACCGCAATCATAAAATGCATTTTTTTCATGTCCCTGTAAGGTACACACTCAGATGATAGCTGCTGACTCTACTTATTAACCTTGAGTACAGGAGGTGCTCATTAAAACTGAAATTGATATCGCTCTTTATCTCCAGTTGCTTGATGCTTTTGTTCAGTATGGGAATGGCACTATAACCCAGAGTGCTTGGCAGTAGAGCAGCAGGGTCGTTTTGGCTCTGTGGCCTGTTGTGTCTTTGTCAATCACCTGGCCCTGGGAGGAAATGGCTGTCTGTTGAATGGGCCAGCAACATCCTGGCAGGCACCTAGGACAGCTGAAACCATGGGAATGTCTATCAAATAGAAACTCAAGGCACTTCTATTATTGCATTGTACAGTATTACTGAGTATACATTGTTGAGGAGGTTTTCTAATGGGAAAGGGGAACCTATTTGAGCTTCCATTGTCCATGAATTGATGAAGATTGCTTGCAGGATTTGTGGGTTGTGCGCATTGTTATTTTCGCTTTAATCATTTGTTCTTCCTATTCAACTCTTCCTCAGGTCCTGCACTGACTGAATCATTTGATATTTACATGCCAGCAGATTTGTTGTTGGACAGTCCAGCTGATGAGCCAAAGTGTAAGCCTCATTGTTCCTCAAATGACATGCATAGATAAAGCCAGAAACGTCATGCTGCATTTACTATTGCTACGCCTCAATAACCATCCAGTTTTGTGCCAAAACTATGAGAGAAAGAAAGAAAGAAAGAAAGAAAGAACCAGTGAAGCTGAAAGAAATGTAATATATAAGAAATATAAAGGACACTGTTGTTCTATTTCTTATGCTGTATCATGTTTGAACATCTATCATGTTTGGCTACATAACAGAATCATCACTTTATTAAGATACTCACCTTCAAACAGAGTGTAGGTGTGAATCTGTATGTTTTCATGTATGAGCACCTGGATGTGTGCAATCTTAAGTGTGAGTTCAGATGGAGGGTCATATTCATTTGGCAAATAATCCACATAAAGGCATTTTTCAGTTATTATATAGTAACCTGGTTAGTAACTAGTATCAAGTGGCCAATTAATAACTTAGCAGCTGGAAAACACTTTCCAAATGATTTTCTAATGAAGAACATTTGTTATTTTGGAGCCATTAACAGCTCAACAAATACTGAGAGGACATTTGTCTTATTAAGTTTTTGAACAACAATACAAACTTCCTCATCTTTCTTTTATGACCTGAACTAGTCAGTATGGCTCTTCATGCAGCAACAAGCCAGCAATAAAGCAACATAAAGCTGGCAGAGGGAGAACACATTACTAGGAGAATCCATGAAGTTTGTCATCATTTGAGGCAAAGTTCAGTCATGATCCTGTAATCATAATGAACCCATATTACAAAGAACAGACCGTGCGAGTAAATCTGATTCAAAGCAATTTGTTCAATTATAGGGAGCTGGAAAGTGAAAAGTGATACCCGGTATGAGACTTTACTTCCACTTCATCCAGGAAAGGGTGCTGGAAAAATCCCTGTACTATGGCCATGACTGCAGCATTTCTCTCATAGCATGTGCACTGTTGCTTGAGGACTTTGAAACACATTTGCTGTGGAATTTGTCGTATTGAGTCGGAGACACTGGTCAAGTCTGGGACAGCAGTAGGTATAGGCTGTGCCAGGGTTACTCTTACTGACAGTAGCCAAGACAGGCTCAGGGAGATGTATAATGTTCACACATACAGTAACTACAAGCAGCATCCAAGAATACCAATTATGGTTCATTTTGAGAGTCTAGCAGTGGAAAGCACTTTTCCATCTGCTCTGTGTCCATTTCTTTTATGTCCCTGCTGTGAAGTCAAATGAAAAGAAAAACAAACAAAAAAAAGGGATTAAATAAATAAAAGTAGTAATTGTAATTGTGTATTACATAAATATTCTGTTTGAAGTTGTAATTTATCACTTCCAAGTCAAAATCTTAAAAAAATGCATCATAATTATTTTTCCTCTAAATTAATTTTTTTCTTCTTAAAAATGTAAATCTAATAATTATATAAATAATAAAATAAATAAAGTTTAAAACAACAACCCAATTGTGTTGGGTTAATACTGTTTTAGACTGCATATTAACAAACACAAAATGCTCATCATAAGTCAGAAACACGTACCACAGTGTAATGCACTTTAAATAGGAATATGATGATTTCTCTATTTTTAATTTGATCTCATCCTTAGTTATTAGGTCATGTGTTGGTAATAGTCAGGTGATTGAATAACCCGATCATATTGAAGCTCAGATTTTTTTAAATGCCATTTTCAAAACGTGTTTCACATGTTAGAAACAGTCTCAGCATGATCAGATGTCTGATGTCCATGCAAGCTTTGACATCATCACTGTGGGCTGAATACAGACATGAAGCACTTTCACTTCTCTGTATTTTGTCACGTCTGTATGACATGCGTGATATCATACAGACACATTTTTCTGCAGCCTCTAAAGGGGAAGTTTCTAAGTCAGTCTGTCATTCCTGTCAGTTATCCCCACTGTGTAGTGACGTGATATTTGTGATGATTTCGTTCTGTGGTGTTCTGGTATAACCTCTGTGGTTTGTGCTTCTCTTTTCTCTAGAGATGGCTGGGAGTGTCCTGTGGCTTCCAGGGGTGCATTCCCTTTGCCATGGGGACTAAAAACTTCACACGTTCCCAGCTATAACCTTCTGGGAGTGGGGTTTCACAGCTTCTGTCTCAGCATGTTTACTCCCTTCTTTCCATGTCCTACCTGCCACTGTGGTTGTATGTTTTACACACAAGAGTGGGTTAAAAGTTTCCAATTGCCCCTCGAAGTCGCAGTAAACGTGTTTCTCAAAGTTGGAGTTTAAGTTTTTGTCTTCTTGAAAAAGGTCAGAAATTTCTCAAAAACAGAACTGAAAGATGGTTCTAAAAGCTTTCCAGTAAACTACAAAAACAGTCAAACATCAAAAGGTCACAAATTATTATGGAAATTCCAGATTCACTTTTTAGACTGCAGGTCTTGTAGGCAACGTGTAATAATAAATTACTTAAATGCTATAAACACATATAACCTTACACATGTGTATCCAACATATGTGCACAGGCACACATGCACACTTCCACATACACACAAGCATGCACACAGTCACAAAACAAGAAGTGTTTAAACCATTGAAAGTTGCTGCTCTGGGAGCCAAATTTATGGTGAGAACACAGGAGAGAGCAAACAAGCGGGTAAGTGTAGGATGCTTCATGAATACTAATTTCGACACTATTAGCCAAAAGGCTACCACATGAGACAGCTGGAAAATGCCTGATAGCAGAATCTGTTGAAGGAGGGGAGGATTGTTGTTTGAGCAACATCACAAACCTTTGGTCAACTTTTGTCTAAAATCACTTGCTTTTTCCACCAACATTAGCATATTACAGACAATACAGCATTGTGTGACTGCTGTGTGAGATGGTGACCCCACTGGCAAAGCACCGCTGTTGTGAGTGGAAAGTGGGAAGGATGGAAGGAATAGGAAGGGGCAAAAACAGCCTGAATCAGTGGAGCCAGGAGCCTGACATCTCAGGTACCCACACTCGCTTGCTGTGCCAAGCACTGACTTCACTCCTTCTCCTCACTGTGTATGTGTGCGTGCGTCACAAGAGTGGCAAGAGGTCATCTGTGACAAAAACATTCCCTTGTCTCCCCATAAATAATCCGGTCCTTATTTTCCTAGATTTTTTGGTAATCCCATGCCCCTGGGGATGTAACTATTTGGGATTAATCCATACTTAATGGATAGGTTGGATATGCCCACAGCTTCCATGTTGCAAAGCCAGCCTATAAGAACTGGGTCAACTGCCAAGAGGAGGTGATTAAGGTTTGTCTGTTTGACAGGCACCCAAAGCCTGACAAAGAGAGGTAAACTTAACTCAGGCGCCTTATTTCTCATGGAGGTGAAAGATGAAGGCACTCGCCCAAAACCCATAGACCTACAGGGGCAGAGCACCCCACCCTCTGATTGCTTACACGCTCATGACCTCCAGCTTTGCAGTGATCCAAAGCTATTACTTTCATCCTGGACCTATCCAACTTACTTTATTGTTACTACTTCTTGGCTATACAGCATTTTATTGCAAAAATCACTGACAAACATGACTTGTATGTAGATTCAAGTGCAGCTCTGGAGCCAGGGGTGCAAGGTGAGCAAGGCACTCTGTAGTGTTCTCCATGGGTTAGAGATCCAGGGGTTTGCACTCGATGGGGAATGATGTGATTTACGGACGTCACTGGCGCTCCCCTCCACTGGTTGTGTTGGATCACTGATGGTTTAGATGATCGCTTGGTCTCAAAATGTCTCCCAGACGCAAGAGCATGACTTAATTTGTCCAGTTAAAGCCAGCAGGCCCTCTGCTGCCGCAGGCCTGGCTAGGCTTGGCTGAGACTGTGCTGGGCTGCGGTGCGCTGGGTTGGCTGGAGATGGCTGCAGCTGCCAGATAGCTACGTCAGAAGCAAGCAACACACTGAGTGATGAGGATAAACAAAATTAGCCTGATGTGTTTGGAAGCAGAGTTTTAGATATATTGATATGATAGGAACTGAATGATTGATAACACAATAATTAATAATGTGTGTGATGATGAAACTGAACAATATATTGTTATTTGTGATGTATGAATTCAGTGAATTATGTGCTCATAGCTGGCAACGCTGTTCAGATGGATGGCTTGCAGTGACCTGTCATGGTATTTACAGGAGATTGTGATTGGTGGCAACGTAGTTTAAGTTTTGAGTATCCTCCCTCGTGGTCCACATGCAGCTCAAATTTTGTATGCTCCCGCAATATGTGTGTCAAGTACGTGACTTCAGAGCAGGTATACCGTAGACGCCAATTATATTGCAATGCTTAACGGTTAAACTTCATGGTTCATGGTTCACAGTTTACTGTTACTTTTGCTCTGCCTGTAATGCAAAACAGGTGAGGGAGGTAGTGCCACTGAGGCACGGCCTGAGTGGCTCGCCAGTTTGGATTGGGCAGCTCTTGCCCATATATCCTTCCTTGATGTATCAACCCTCCCCCTGCCTGCAATGTCCCTACCCTCACCCCTTTTCATCCAGACCTGGTCCATTAATGACATCCATTTTAGGAGGCGGTAAGAGAGGTCCTTTTATGTGGCAGCGATAAAATAGCTTTTTGCCTATGCTTAGAAATGGTGCTGCTCTGGGCAGTAGACCATTACGTGAAAATAAACCTAATTATTCACTGTGCGGCTGCAACTGTAGCCCCCAGTCTCCAGCTGCAAACTCAGACTAATGCTCTGGCCTCAGCTCCTGGGCCTCATGAAGCCTTCTCCATCTCTCTAAAGCTAACCCAAAGAGTAAGATTGATTCACTTAACCAATAACTGGAACAATGGTCTTAACTCTAAAATCATAACCATCATCAGATTCTGTCTACTATGATAATCTGTGAAGTGTCCTCTTTCAGTGCATTAACGCCAACCTGATGTAAGCGGGTTTGAAAAAACGTCACCAGGGAATATATCTGGTAAATCTTAATCTAATAATTCCCATTTGGGCCTGAATACATATGTAAATGAGGCTGGAGGGTTTGCGTAAAAGGGGCAAATGGTGTAAGTCTGACATGCTACAAACATGAACCATATGTGTTTCCCTCTTTGTCTATAAATGTAGTCAGATGGCTTTGTTCTTGCTGTACCCCCTAGGAGTAGGTTCTCTTCAACCCAGATCTCCACTGTTTCCCCCTTCCCAGTTCATCATAGGTCCCTTCAGGCAGCCACAGACCTCTCCAGCCTGCTGGAGTTTTGTTTCCTGGAAGATCCTCCTCCGAGTGTCCCCAGCCAGATAAGGATGGTGTGTGTGTGGGTAGTGGCGGTGTGGCTAGAATAACTCTAAATATCTGTGACCAAGCCCAGAATAACTGCATTATGAAGGGGAGGTGGACCGGAGGAGCCTGAAGGCAGGAGAAACCGCAGTTAGTGAAGAAAATGGACAGGAAATAGATGTAAATCCACTGCAAGATATTTTGTGTCTAGTCCCAGAAGCTACAGCTTGGTCAGGTGGCGCGCTGCACAGGCCCAACCAACAAGGAAGTGTCCATCACAGCGGGGAATGGGGCTCATTGCTTGGCAGCTCATGTGTACTGCTGGGAATGTGACAATGACAAAAAAGAGCATTGCTTATAAGTCTTAATAATACCAATAATCATCGCTTTGCACTCTGTCTAGACAAGGAACGGTTAAATTGGGTGTGTGAGGGTGTTTGGGCGTGGGGGGCAGCCACTGCTGGAATGGGTGAGTAAAGTGAGCATTCTATTGAGGTCTTAGTTTGGCTAATCTCCCCCATGTGACAGCACAGCCAGATTTGCTGCCATGGAATGCCACAGGCTGTTGTGCTGGGGACAAAAAGAGACAGAGGCTTAAGCTGCAGGGGGGCAACACTCCGTGGTCCTGGAGAGCAGCGCAGCTACGCCAAGAGAAAAAAAAAAAAAAAGTTCTCAGGGTTTCCACACACACACCCCTTCCTCCCCCTGCCCTCCGCTCCCTCCAACATCCCTCCACCTCCAACAGTCGTCACCAGCAGCGCGCACTCACCACCAACCATGACACACGTGCGCACACACACACGGTTCTCACCCGCTCCTGGAGGGTGATCAGAGGTGTTTTGGGAAGTGTCTTACACATATTTGACCACTCTTTCTCCCGCTTCTCCCCCCCCCCCCCCACCTCTCTCTCTCCCCGTCTCTCTCCCACTCCCTCTGTCTCCAATGCCTACAGTGGTCCCTGTCCTGCTCCACAGTCAGCTTAGGACCACATCTGGTCGACAGCCGTACAGGGTACACAGAGTCTTCCCATGAATACCAGAACCGTGGCGAGGACAAACAATACAGATCCTGAGGCTGGATCGCTCATCTACCCAACATTCAATGTTTTTCTGTCTTCCTCTTTTGTGGTGTACACCATCTCCAGGGAAAAGGACAGAAAGCAACAGCAACTGCTTTAATTTTCATCCTGCAGTAACAGACAGTCATCACAGCTATCAATCGTTTTGGTAGTTTGTTGTGAACGGTTCCAGTTCAGCTCACAGTTATCCCACTGAATCCATCTTCTCTGGGATTTGGGGTTTTTCAGGAATTAACTTTGCAATGATACACATGATAAGAAATGAACAGTGGTGAGGAACATTTTGTCCTTGTGAGGTAATGTGACCTCACCATTACAAATATGATAGAAAGAGCATAAATGTGAAAACCACACTTGGGCACCGATCATTGCAAGGTGCCAATTTAATATATATGTTCACTTCAAATGGAAATGCTGCCAGCCAGCATTTTTTTTGCAGTAATTGAAACAATGATCTTGTGACTTGTTTTGGATAAAATCTTATTCTCTCGGGCAATGTAAGTGACCTGTGTCACAGATTCAAAGGCTCAGCCTCAATCCCCTAACCCAACCAGCCTTTCACAAACCAGCCAAATCCCCTATAGCCCCAGATCTCCAGTCTGGGACGGACGTGAGAATCCTTGTCTAGTAGGGGTAAGGACATGCAGTTCTGTCAGTGTCAACTCCACCCCTTCTCCCCTCTTGCCCCCCTCTGATGCTTTAATTAAAGAAATAATCGGGATTTGCATCACAATGGCACCCAGGGCTCTTAAAATTAGTGGCCCGTTTGCCATCAGAAGTCTAATGAAAATGTAACATCACCTAAGCCCTCCTTTACAGATTCTCAGATTAGCCATAGCGGACAAGAAGAGAAAGCTCGGACCTTGAGTTGGTTTAATTCTTTTGTATGATAAGCATCGGCCCCCTAAATCCGGCCCGGCCAAATCCTCTTGAGAGGGGCTAAGTGGCAGAGCTGAGTGAAGAGAGAAGAGGGAAAAAGAGAAGGGGAGAGAACACGGGAGCAGATAGGAGGAGAGGAGAGGAGAGGAGAGGAGAGGAGATGAGAGGAGAAGACAGGAGAGGAGAGGAGAGAAAAAGTGGGGAGGTAGCCAAGGCAGCAACACCAGGATCAGGCTCGGCCAGACCCCTCCTCCCTTGCCTGCCCCCGCCCCATTGCCCTCCCCCCTCAGCTGTCCGGGGCCACAATAGGCTGAGCATCTTTTGTGGCATTAACGGTTTGTAGGAGATGGAGAACAATGTATGAGAAGTGAGGAGCGCAGGGTTCCCACACACAGGGCCGACATGTCCTCACACCCCCACCCAGCCACCCCTCAAAGACGGCAACCTGCACACAGCTGATTGCGGCGCCCCTCTGTGCCCCCCTTTCACACAAAACACACTTCCCTCCACATGCATGTACAAATGCACACACACTCTTATAAAGCAATCACAAACATAAATATACATTGCTGGTTCCAGACAGATATTTTCTCATTTTTAATGCATGAATAATAATTTATGACATGTGATGCAGTTGCTGATATAGCTGCATACAAGCATACGTACATGCACATATACATAGTTTAATTGCCTTGTGAGGCCATAGTGGGCTGGGGAAAATCCTTTTGTTGCATGAAGGGTGAGGGTTTGTCTGGGATCTTGATTAATTTGTACTGTCATATGTGGGAGGGGTCTTTCACTGAGGGGTGCAGGGTGGGAATGTCACTTACTCTAGGTTCCTCCCTGTCAAATACACTGACAGTGAATTGGGGTCTCCATGAGTGGGTTCCAAGAAACTTTTGGCTTAAGCCAGTTAATCAGTATCGATTCAAGTGACGTATCCACAGCCAGATAATACAGTATGTACACTTGTGTAAAATGGTATGTTTATCACGGTTAACAAACAATTTTAGTTTGAAAACTAAAGCAGCTCTTTCCCATAAAAGTTTGATAAAAGTTTCAAAACCATTCCTTGTGTCACTTTCTTTTATTCTATGTAGGAGTTTTCATGTTTGTTCCCTACTCTAAATTGTGATATCACTGACATTAATATGATATGAAAATATGTCTCCTGAAGCAAATAGAATTGTTGTGTTGATGAATTAGGATCACATAAGTAAACAATGGAAATTGCAGAAACATGTTTTACTGTGTTGAAACAATTTTGTCATGTGTGTACTTGCCAATGTATCTTTTCCAAGGCATGACAGAGGTGATGACAGCCTTGTAAAAGCTTTGATTATCATATTTAGAAAGAGTTGCTGATCTTGTTCTTGATATTTATTTATTTATTTGTTCACTGACGCTTGTTTTGTTTCCTTTTTTTCCATTAAGCTGCACCTTTCTGGGCCGGTAGAAATGGCTGGTCACATGTTAAGGCCAAGCAGCAAAGTTGTCACAGTGCCACACTCATGTGCACTCAGCCTTTGGTGAAATCAGTGGGACTTTAAGCCCAGAAAGTGTGTTTGGGCATGACAGAAAGCAAGCCTGCAAGTGCATGTGGATTTGCACGCATGAAATGTTGTCATTGCACTAAACCAGAGTATTTAGTCTCCTCATAGCTCATCATGCCACTGTCAGCAGCTGCATTGTTTAAACCAACTACAGAAACAAACAAAATATGAATTGTTCGTAAGTGGTCAGATGCCATCTGTTAAAGTGTCTTCCTCATTTCTCCTGTATTATGTGTGCATGCGTTCGGAGTGTGTCCTTGTCACCCTGTCAAAATGTCATTGTGATAATGTGGAATAACGTGTCTCTGCCCCTCCCTCTCCCCTCTGCTCTTCCTTTGCTCTCTTACCCTCTATCATACAATTTAGCTGTGTGTGGCACTCAGTGGATTCCCACACTCCACTGCTCTTGTGCTGTCAGGCCCAATCAGAGGCTGGATCTGTATTGATTTTCAGCCACCTGTGCCAGGCGCCTTGCTGCTGCAGGGACTCCCCGCTCCCTTCCTCCTCTGCTCTCCTTCCCTGCCCCGAGTCCGCCGCCATCTCCCGGGGCAACTGACGCACAGTGTGCGGTGCAGTCCATTTGTCACCAATTGTCAGCGTTTAGCAGGGCAATGAAGTGTGGCAAGATGGGGGAGAGAGGGAGGAGAGGAAAGGGAATAGGAGCTCAGGATGTGGGGGCAGGTGGAGGGGGTGGAAGAGCTCCCTCCAATGGGATGAGGACCACATTCCACCATGAAACGCCATGCAATGAGGACACATCACTGTAGACTGTAAATGTGTGTGTTTGCGTGCACTCTCCTTTACTCCTCCCAGTGTAGTTGCTACAAAACGTGAGTCTCTAGGTCAGGTCCCTTATCAAATCTACGGCTGTCTCCTTCATTCACTTCAGACTCTTCAGACATTCCAAATCACCATAACCTGGCTGGATTTCCAGCAGGGGATTACTGAGTTACACCAGCAATCCACCGGATTGCTTTGGGACAGTGTTTGTTAGCACAGAGAGTGAGTGAGTCTGATGTCCTTGTTTGTTTTCCTTAATAACCAGAGACTTTTTAAGAATGTCAAGGGCTGGATGTCATTAGCGGGGTGCGGCTGGTCCCTTGTGAGACAAGGCCCGAGTTCAGCTTACTCACTTCCAGCTCTGAGTCAACAGAGAAGGGGCAGTTTTCCGCCATCACAGCGCCCATTGCTAAGCCCAGACCCTGAACTCAGTCAGGACTGAGAGAGGTGCCCCAGTAGGAGAGGAGATACCAGTGTCCTATAATGGATCTGTTTTCATTCCAGGGGAAGTGGTTATTTAAGTAGACTATGGGGAGAGCCCCTTCTCCAAACATCCACAGAGGGGTTTATACTCTGAGGGTGAATTGATGTTTTGAATAGAGGGGAGGCTATCGAAGAGACAGAGGAGAGAAGCTTGAACAGATCGTTAATTTCTTTCTGTGTAAAAGCTCTGCTGATGGAGTCTGCACCTATAGGAGGTACACCACAGAAATTACAACAGTCACATTTAGATTCAGTTTGCAGATTTCTCTGCCACTGTGAGATCGTCTCATATCACTACGATGAATATCCTAGACTGCTTAATGCACCTTTGTAAGTGTACTGGCTGGAAAGGACCAAACAGTCCAAACTGTTCAAAATTTCACATTTTTCTTTCAGAGCAGGACATTGTAAGTACTGCTGCGGCCAGAATTTAGTTTGGCAGTGAAAACTTCAGAGACTTTATACTTCCACCTTGTTAAAATTATTTTGACACCTTCTTCAGTCCAAGGTTGACAAAGAAGCTCAGATTCTTTAAAGATGCCATCTGAATGTGACACCGTGATATTTTCTTCAATTTTCTGAAGCAAACACAGATGAAATGCTTTTGATATACATTCCACATAAATGGCCCTTTTCATAGTCTGCCAGGCGAAATGTGTTGACTTGGCCTTGACTTCAGGTGCCTCCAACAATTATGAAAATATGATGGGTGTAATCTTTAACAGTGCTTGGTGTGTGTTTAAGTGCATTTAAAACTGGGGGTGTTATTGGCAGGTCGCAGCTCAGCTTGGTGCCACTGTGCAGTCTGTGTTAATGGATCTTCAGCAGGGGGTGTCCTGATTGCCCAAGCGCCCTTTGCCTGCTCTCCTCCCGGGCTGCGGTGCCAGAGAACGAGTCTTGGGACACGTTTTGGGGATCAGCTCATGTAAACACAGACTGACCATTCCTGGGTCCATATGGAAGAGATCATTACATAGAGGGCGTCGTGATGCCTGTCATAGTGGGGCCATGGGATCATATTTACCCCCACCCACTCCTCTAAATATCTCTGCGGTCCTCTTCCACCAAATCCTAGAAAATACATTCAAATCTGTCAACAGGGCTTGCAACCTGGCGAGCACTCCTGGTCTTCCAAATCACTGACTGAACTTCTGGCCTCCTTGGGTTGGCTGGTGGATGCTGCGAAGACTGATGCTTAACTTCTAAGACCACCACGAACAAATTCTCAACCTGTTATCAAATCTACTTGGATTAAAAGATATAAAATATATAAAAAATAATCAAAATCTAACACATCCAGCTCTGTCGTGTCCTGAAGCTTAGAGGTTAATGAGCAGCAATGTAATTACTGTGCTGAGGACTTGCTTCTTCTCATCATGGATGACTGGCTTGGGATTAACTCATTACCCCCTGTCCTGACCATGCAATTAGACCTCGCACCACAATTAAGTCTCCATGTTACGCCTCACTAGGCTCTAGGCACAGTGATCGCTGCCAGCGCACCATCACTGCTACCTCTTATCTCCACTCTGCGGATGATCACTGAGCTTTGGCTGGTGATTGTAATGACAGCTATTGTCTCGGCAAGTCCTCTAAATGGTATTGATTAGGTTGGGTGTATGCTGCGACTCTAGAAGTGTGTAGACAGAAAGGCACAGATGCACAGGTTGTGGGTTATCTGCGGCTGCTGTCAGTAACATTTTTGGTCCTGCATGGCCTTCCAGACGTCTGCCAGGGTGGCCCACGAACAATGCCGCCCATCTGGAAGCAGCTACCTCTGAGTCTGGACGATCTGATGGATGGGGAGCTCTTTCTAGGAAGTCCAGCTGAGCCTGCTGACAGGGAGCCAATCAATCACCCCGCTCCTGTCCCCACTGACGGGCACCCACCCCAACTAAGACCCACAGGTCAAGGGTTCTGTCAAGGCATCTCCAGCTCCTTACACTCGTCTCTTGACCACAGGCAAACTAATTTGATCACGTTAAGTCGTTGTGCTCTATGGTAGGAGTGTGCATTGCGCATCTACTTGTTGCTGTCACATTCAGGTTGTCATTTTATCTCTGCCATAATGGTATTGTTTGTCCCTACTAGCTTCTTTGTTTTCCTCGTGGACCGCTGCCCTGGCCTTGAGTTTCTGTAGTGTATTTTGGTAGCTTCTGAGAAAAGAGAAGCAACTGATTCAAAGTGGTGTAAGTGTAAGCTGGGGATGTCACAAACAAGCGGGTAAGATAAAATCAAATATCCCTAGCTTAAGCCTGCATTATGATCTCTAACGGAAGCCATAAAAAGTGGTCTTCTTTTAATAGCAACAGTAGTGATACCAATATATCACTTACGGTAGCTGCACAGTCTGGAAAGTCTTTGATTTATGATCAATACATCTCCTCTATCAGGCCATTTTGACAGCTTCACAATCTATTATCTTGTCAGGATCTCAGACCAGACTGTTAGTGAAAAGCTGGTCTTTCAACCGATCTCTTGTGCCGTGATTGATGGGGTTTCAGACTGATTTTCCATTGCTCTGAAGAGTCCACTTGTCAAGAGACTTCTCGGGTTTCTGGCAATAGTCCTCAGTAGCAGTTTCTGAGACATATGTAGACCCACTTACAATAGGGAAATGTAGAGAGTGATTGATGATCACAATATTTTTTATGTATTTATATTTGATAGCATTGGTAGTAACTGCGGCATCTTACATGTGCAACTATGTGTTTCTTTTCATTGTCAAAAAGAAAAACGAGTGAAAGTCATAATGTTAGATAAAACTAGTTACAGGGCCAATGGGAGGCCTTTCTTTCTGTTACTCAGTTGGCCCACCTCAGCACTTGTCAGTCATAATGACAAATGGCAGCGCTTGATGAAACAGAGGAGTTACATTATCACTTCCCTAATGAGGCAGCTCACAGCAGGAGGGGGAAAAAGGGAGCAAGACAGGCAGTATAGAGAGAGGGATGGATAAAACGGAAGAGAGGGAAGACCACTTTACTGTTAACAAATACCCATGGCTGCCCAGAAACTGTCTTTGTTTATCAATGAACATATTTTAGGATTTCTGTGGAACAGTGGAACTGTAATCAGTTTTCTTTTGTTCTTGATTCCCACTCAGTGTCACATTAAAGTGTCCCTTTGTACTGATCATATAATCCTACCTAGGACAGATATTTGAGCTAAGCCATCTCTACTGTTATTTGGAACCCACTTATGGAAAGCCATGTGGTAAAAAGCAACAGTGAGGCAATGTACATTTAAACAGTAGCATTTCACAACTTTTAGTCATGAAGTCAGTGGGGACAGGGATAAAAGAGGTGTGTTGAAATATTTCTTGTCATTCACAATGTATGTGACTTGTCGTGGCGATTTTTGTGAATGTACTGTGGTAGCATCAGCAGCAGCCAGGCCGGTTGACATTCCCTGTGGACCTGTGTCTCCCCCTGTCTTTATGGCTAGCTCTGGACTTGGCGCTGGAGTCCGAGGGGGAGATTATCTGGCCTGTCTGCCTTCAGGAGCTCTCAGGGTTTGTGTCTTTGTGCAGCATTAAAGCTGGCTGGGAGTGCGCCCACCGAGAGAGGGGAAATGTGTTTGACATACGCTCAGCGCACACGGTCGGGGAGGCTGGAACAGCAGGATACGATTAATGACCACAGAATAAGATTGTTACAATATGGCTTCCCTCACCCCCACCTTCTTCACCATGGGGCTGTCATATTTCACAGACTTGCCTGCCTCTGAGTGTTTGTAGTGTGTTTGTGTGTGTGCCTGTGTTGGGAAAGGGGCCCTTTTATCCTCTCTTTTGGTTGTCTCTCTCTCTCTCTCTCTCTCTCTCTCTCTCTCTGTCTTTCTCTGTTGATGTGGGTCATTGATATGCAACAGTGCATTCCTGGATCTTACAGGAGAGTCTGTTCTCATGGTTATTGAGGAGTACTTTGGCAGATTAGACACAGGGACACAAGTCCTTGTTATGGCCTTGGTAGGACATAAAACCTGTAATGTAGAGGTTAACAGATCACTGAATTTAACTGAATGGAGACTTGTTTGATTTATAGAATTATTTTAAGTCTGAGCAAATCAAATTGTAAAAACTGTGATTTTGTGGTTATGAGGTCTGTTTGTTATAGTCAATAATAGCCATAAAAACAGAGTGCAGTTGAAACTCAGGTAACATATCAATTTGCTGTACGACAAAGAATATTTAAAAGAAAGTTCATGTGGAAACCTCAGGGGAAAAAAAACTGGACGCCAAATGTTGCCAGATTGTTTTGGTGGTTAGGAGGCTCCTTTGAGTGATCCTCAGAGTATTGGGGTCAGTGCCCAAAGCCCAAAGGGCCACAGGGGCATGGATGTGCAGGGGTAGAGAGGGCAGGAGGAAGGAGAGGAAAACCTTAACAAGGTGTCAAACAGGCCTGTTGGATCTTTGCACATGAGCACACGCATAGCTGAACCTGCGCTGTGATGTTTGTTGACACGTCTGGGAGAGAATTTTGAAGTTTTCACAGCTATCATAAATCAGGAGAGGGCATGATTTTTCCCAGGGTTAGGAGCCTCATCTCACTTGCTATTGGCCAATGCCAATGGGCCATCAAGGCTCATGAATGCCAACAGGCTTTTTTACCATGGAAACCATTGGTAATAGAGTTGGGGGAAATGCTCTTCTGCAGTTTGATTTCAAGGCCTCTCCCTGTCATTGGCTTGAGGTTAAACTCAACAGTGATGACATTTTCCAGGTAGGGAAAAATATCTAAAGACAACAGACACACGGCGACAACAAGTAAAAGTTCTCCTTCAAGAAAAATAATCATCAAAACATGCAGTCTTTCATTTGAGAAGTTGGCTGTACTGCACATAAAAAACAAATGTCTGCCTCCTGATTCTTCTCTTCCTGACGTCTCCTTGGAATTTCACAGCAAGTTACAGAAAGTGACTTGAGAAAAAGGCTGAGCGAGAGAAGGCTGGATGCACTGTCTGGAAGCTTTGGCTCTGTACTTGGGCACCGCACTCGCTCATTTTTTGAAACCCCACTGTGTGATCCTGCTCTAAAGTGAGCGATTCAAATTTCTCGTTCACCTAGCCCACGTCAAAAAGACACTTAACTGGCACCTTTTTCTATGTTTTTTTCCACTCTCTCTTTTTTTCAGATGTATTGGCTAACTTTATCTGCTCTTATAACCTGACTGGGACACAAAAACATAGGTCCAGTAGAGGTAAGCAAGTCTTTCTGTCTCTCTCTGCACTAGTTAAGCAGCAATGTTGTGTTTAATGCATTTAACATGTGGCAGACCTCATCACCCTCACCATGTGCTCACCACACACACCTGTTCCCCCCAGCTGCTGTTGCAAGGCACTCTGGGACATTATGCTAATTCCATGTTTTTAAAGCCTCTGGCAGAAAAAAAAGGGTACCAGAAAAGATTTTTAGGAGATTCGATTTTTGTTGGAAATATGTGGCTGTATTAAATGATAGACTGTCACAAAAAAGACATTACCATCAAACAGATACAGATAATAATGAGAGGAATGACCATGTAATGTAAAATGAACTTTTCTCAAAAATGAAAGTTAAACTCCGACACAGAGTCCCCCTGGACCCCGTTTCAAAGTAGTCCCCTCTCCACACGATAAACCAAAACTGCTGATGATTCAGATGTAGTTGGAAAGCACTAAACTGCCTGTGGAGAAAATAATAGGGGCATACAGCAGAACAAACCAAAGCCCTGCCCAACCCCCATCCCAGAACTGCTACCAATTAATGCAATAAGAGGCTGCACACAGAACTTTGTGAAAGTTGCAGGATGGGAGCAGCAGCATATAAAGCGGGTGTCTTTTCGAGAGATCCATTAAATTAGGTCTCTAAACATTATAACGATTCTTATTAGATTGTGTTTCAAACCTAAAGCAGATTTAACTCGCAGCTTATTGTCACCCAGTTATGTGAGCAGTCAGTTGTCTTTCCGCAAAAATCGACCCAGCAAAACTTGAGCAGCAAATCACAAGACACTTGTGTCATATTAGCCTCTTTACTCAAATTGAGTTACTGCTGCTATTTATTACAGTGAAGTGTTATTTGCTTTAATTTTAAGGGGAACTTAATACTGTCTGCTTCCTTCTGTGCTGTCAGCATCAGGCTTGGGGGCTCTGCTTAGCACTCTCTGACAGAGCTCTGCACGGAGGAAATGAGGCTGGTGCAGACCCCATTGACCGTGAGGCATTCTGCCCATATTTCACTAAGCTCCGCTCCCAAAGGAAAAGGCCACAGAGACAAACCATATCAGAACACATGCTGGGCTGGAGGTCAGCAAGGGAAAGAGAGTGAGAAGCAGGGAAAGAAAAAAAACCCACAGCCATATACACACACACACATATAAACACATACATTAGCACAAATAGGGAATGCAAAGTGGAGGATTGCAGATAGATAAATAGAATAAAGACATTTTGCTTGCTGCAAGTTTTTCATTCAAGCCTTTAGTGTGTGTGAGAGAGATCCTGGGTTGTGTGTGTGTGTGTCACTTCATGTTTCCATGACAAACTGAGTCACTCTGTGTGTATTTAATTGGTTAACTGCCAGGTTAGGCACTGTCTGTCTCCCAGGAATCTTCATGTGGCCCTGAACTTTACTTTTACATGTTAGTTGAGGTATTAACTTATTTGGACAAGGGATTAAGTCTCACTGGTTGTCCCGTAGATGGAATGGACAAACATAGGGGAGGTATGTTTGAGATACTGGGCCCTGTAAGTAAATAAATGGCTGCCGACAATACTCTAATACAGCTTGGCTCACTGTAGTCGAGAGAACTACGAGCGAGAACTAACATCTTATACTTTTGCTCCCCTGAAAAGACACACACATACATTTACAGTACCCCCACCACATGTGAAACTACTCCCAGTCTCACTTTGATCTGAGAATTTGTCAGTTTACCAGCTGACTATTTTTGCAAAGTCTTTTTCACATTGTCAGAGCAGTCCTCCTGTTTGCAGTTCAGTAGCTGAAAAAATCTATAAATAGTTAAGAAAAACAGATCATTGTGACCAATTTCTGGTTATTTTATACATACCTGTAGTCACAATTTAAAACAATTAAACAACACAGAAACTAGGTTGCATTCCTACGTTACACATCAGATAATCTCTCCATACACACTAAAGCCATGGTTATGCCTCAAGGATCAGGTGCCAGAGCTTGGCTTATCGTATATTCAGCTCTCATGCCCTGTGAGAGTAGTATTGGTCTTGCTGACATGTCCATTTGCATCCTCTCAAACAACCTGTGCCTAATTGGCATGTGCACTGTAAAAGGATATGTTCTGTGGCGATTTACCAGGTACAGACGAGGGAATTAGCAAAGACAAACTACTGTATCCGTGGTTGGCCCACATTTTTCTCTCAGCGTCTTAATTGGAAACAAATGTAACGATGGATGGAAAATCTCATTATTATTGGAGCAAATCTTTTTCTGAAAAAACGAGGGATAATAAAGATAAGGATGAGAAACCTCGATCATATAGAGCTTATAGACAAAGCCACTGATCCATCATCTCATTTAGGCTCCTGGCTTTAATTATGGATAGTTGTCTTGCCCTTAGGCAAATTTATATGCTTTGTTTTGGCTGTACAGTCCATTTCTGTCATAGAAAAAAGTTAAGCACATACTGTGTTAAAACACATGCTTTGGGATGTTCCAACTGAGCCCTACACTAATACATGAGTTTATGATACATCTTAGCATTTGGCATGAAAGCCAAAAATATCACAAAGGCTAAAATGTTCATATATAAAGTGCAGGTAGGCTACCATCTCATACTATTCACTGACTGTGTTCTTCACTGACAAACCCACCCACTGCCAGCCCTCACCTACCTTCCTTCCAAACTGAGCTGGAGCTCATGAGGCCTCAGACACACTTAATGGGATTATGGTAATATAATTTTGTGACGCTGACCTCGGGCCGGTGCCAGGTTTCTTCCACATCCTCAGACAAAGGCAGGGAGCTCACCAAGGGTTCCAGCAGGCTGGCCCAGCTTTGCCTCTTGGCACAGGCCGATGTCCTCATGGGGCCAGCGCAAGATGGATGGCTGCGGGGCAAAGTCTCACTTCCTAAATCTACAGTGAGCAAAATCAAACGATGACAAGAGGGGATTGTAAACTTAAATAAATAACATTTATCAAGAGTTAGTTGACTGTGATGACTGTGGTTCAAGTAACTCTTCTGATTTAACGTATACAATAATTAATATGGTTCAGGTTGTAGGAAATGTGCCCTCCCTTTGCTCCCCACTTGAAACAGCACATAGTAGTTTTTCAGCTGAGGGTGTAGCTTCCATGGAAACGGCCTTGTGGTCAGCTTGTCTTCCTCTGTGATTTAGCAGGGGTTTCCTCCACTGGATGTTTCTTATTGGTTTAAGAAAGAATTTTATGGACTGGACAATTTAAAAGGAACTCAGTGTGGGGGTCAATTCAAACTGTCCCTGTAGGTAATCTGAACAGAGCAATGGTTACCAGTGACACAAATACACAAACAACACACAATAAACTGGTCATGAGTTATGTAACATTATGTTTGAAATACAAACATAAATCTGGATACGATTTTATGTTCATTTTTGTCTTGATTAGACCATTTTAGAAAGAGTTTTTTTCTTGAATACTGTAGCAGGCAAATGACACACATATACACGTACACACCAGACAGTCCATCAGTGTAGGCAGAGTGCTGTTGACTCTTCATCTTGATTTGTCTCATTTTACTTTGTTGTGTATTTTATTGTTGTCCAGTCTCCACGGGTGTATCACCAGATTTTTTCCCCCTTTTCCTTTTCTTTTCCTCTTCCCTTTGCTTTCAGAAAGACCACCCATAGGGTTCGGAGGGGGCAGACGTCTCTGTGGAATAATAATGGGGTCGTCCTGGGAAAATTGCCCATGGAAAGGCCTTTCTGAAAAAAAAAAAGAAAGAAAAATTTGGTCTTGTTTCCGATCCTTCTCGGAAACATTCATCAGGGCACTCCTGCTGTTTGGAAGGGAGCAGTCCCATCGCAGCCCCAATCCACTCACTGGCTGTGTCACTGCCACTGCCAAGACTTTCTGAGCCGAGGTATGGTGGCTGGGGCATATGGTTTAGAAAAGATGCTTTTTATGTGCCTTGCCCTGATTTTAAAAAATATAGATTTACTGTAATGGCTGAATATATTTTTCTACCCAATTTCTAAGTTACATTTCTAGTAGTTGCTGTAATCATTATCATTTTCTCTTGGCAAGTTGTTGTATGGAACATTAAATTAAATTTATCATTATGTTTGGGCTGCTACTGGGCAAGGCTGTCCGTGTCAAGCCCTACGAATGAGTCACCATGGTCCCACGCAGGGAAAGCCTCAATCCTGATGTCATTTCCTGATGGGGTGCTACCCCGTGACAACACCACATGACACATTATTCTGATGAAATATGCTGTAAGTGGGCATCGTTGCTTCACGTTTTGTATTGATGGTGGAGTATCAAAGTCGGTCCAGCTAATTTTTCAATTTTTTTAATACTTACCCACACACTTTCTGACATTCCTGTTATGGAAAGTAACTGTAAATACATTGATTTTTGTTTTATTATTTCAAGTAAGGCAGAGGATTTTTTTTTAAGATCACTAATGACACTAGTTCTGCTTTTGTCAAATTGGTGTTGGATGCTTGTTCAAAGTGAGTCTCTTTGGAACAGGCTAATTGCTTGGCCTCCGGTATTGCTGCTTGCAGCTTTCTTCAATATCATCAACCTGCAGAACCGGAGATCCCCCGCAGTTCTAGACACAGCAGCAGTTCCAGGCTTACAGTTTTAGACATACGCGTGCACCAGCAGTATTTTTTTCCTTAACCCCTAACCCTAACTTTATCCCTAACTTTAACCCTAACAACAAAGTAATATTACAATATGCCACCATTTTCAGATTATTAAGGTGTCCCTGAAACATCTATTGAAACATGTTATTGTACGTCTATTGTTATTTTTGCTTCTTTGTAAAAGTACATTTAATTGACTGAATGTAGGCCAAAGACACACTGCACACATCAAAAGCAAAATGTACAATTGTTTTATGTATTAGACATGTCAAAATACGCAATTAAAAATGTTTTATGTTTTAGTCTAATGTTAACATCATTTGCAGGAGATGCTGAAAGAAATAGCCCTCCCATTGAAATCTTACTCTAAGAAGTTGTATCCAGATGTAACAAAATTATGTTCTATTACTATTAATAAAATTCATAAATTGGTGATAAAGCTAGCCAGCTGTCCTAAGTTACAGCTGGTTCCAAGGGCGTTAAAGGATAGGCTGACATTATTCACTGACGGTTGCTACCTACAGTTAGCTCAATAACATTAAGTGAACCGCTGATTAGGGTTATTAAAACATTAACAGAGAAACTCATATTAGCTGTATTTTGGTATAACCAGCGTCATTGAGAGAGAGGGTTAACCACGACCTTATGGAACCTTATTGTTTACATCAGGTTAATTGTTTTTAAAGAAAGGGCCATGTAGAAATAGTGATTGGCTAAAGTATTTCTTATCATTCATGGACATTAGTTTTGTAGAATAATTATTTCCCAAAAGTGATAATATGATGACCTGACTTCAGTGTATCTGAACTCATGATTGGCTTTTAAGGAGCTGGACATGCAAATGTAAACTTTCACATTTTCCCATGCACACACGCTGCCAACAACCTGAGAATGAAACAACTCTGCAAAAATGTTCTGGTCATTCTCTGAAACTGGAAGAACATGGACCTGTGTTTACCAAAGTCAACTTTTTTCCTTGTTTGCTGAACAGAAATATTGGCTCCGGTTTAACTTTCAGGCAACATCTTCCATCAGGAGCCAATCATGTCCTGAGTACTGTGTTACTATAAGGCTGTTGCAGCCAGCTCAGACAACAGCAGGACATTGTGATTATTATTGCCAATGGTTTGAGTCAGGCAGATTTATTTTACATTAAGAGCTCCCCGTTAGCAACTGTAATGTTAAGATTTATGTTGAATGCACCCCCTAAATCCTTTCAAATTGTTTTTCTGACAGTTTTTGGCATTCCAGTTTCGGAGAATGGACCCATTTTGAATTATTCTGAAAAATGTCAGTCGTGTCAGTCATTAACTCAATTCCTTGGCTTGAAAGACAAAAAAGTGGATTAGTAAGGTTCTGTCCTTTCCTTGTGATCCCCCTGTTACTCCTTTCTGCTCTCCCCCGAGCCATCACTAACCGGCCTCCCTTTGCCCTGTTAGGCCCTGAGGCCCTGAGGCCCTGCTGCCTCCCTCCTGGTCTGAGCCACTGGAGATCCTGTGATGGATGTGCCTCAGGGGCTCTCTGTGGGAGGTGGGCTTCACAAACTCTGCCTTCTCCTCACCGTCAGAGGGGAAGATGTCAGCCTTCATACTTAACCAGAGACAGCAGAGTCAAGCCTGCAGTAGGATCAGTGTCTTATCATCCACACACCAAGCCTTAAGTTACTGCATATTGCTGTGTTTTACTTTTAAAACGTTTGCCAGTTTATATAACAAAATACTGTTTTAATCAGCAGTCAGTTACTGGCAGTAGTATTACAAGAAGCAAGTTTGAAGCAAAGTTGCAGAAGAAGAAATGGGAGCAGAGATAAAAACAGAAAAAAATATCTGAGAAGACAAAGAGCCTAATAAAGGACTTCCCTAACCTAGCCCTAACGCTTCTTTACAATACAGGGAAAAATACACTGAAAAGAGACAATTTTTATTGTTTTCTCTCCACCACACCAGTGATAGTGTCAGAATTTAAACCAGTAAAGTTACATTGTGCATACTAATCACAATTCTAATTATGGATATACTCTTATTGATACATGTCATCAGTCTTTGATTGCCAGTGAATTCCGTGAGGTATTGTGTGTTGAAATAATGTAATTTCCCTTCCAGCTTTACCCACATTCCCACAGTTTAGGTAATGTTTTCCACTTTCAACAAACCCCAGAGCATGTTAGTGAATTACAAGTTGGCATCATTATAGTGACAGGATGGCATACAAAAGTAATGTTACTACTACTTTTTTTAATTACTATATTAAAAAAATATATTGAACTTTTTTTTTTTAAACTTAAACCTCCACAAACCCTAATGTTAAACCATTATTTCAAATGTAAATTGGCACTCATAGTTGCTAAAATTCTATAACTAACTAACCCAATACATACATTTGTATGATAAACAACTTTTCAAGGAACCAGTCTTTTCTTTTTTTGTCTTTACACATTGGTGCAACATGTGCAGTGAAAATATAAAAGTTTCCTTCCTTTTTTTAGGAGAACAAATCAAGAAATCTTTAGAGGAAGTCATACAGACTTTGCCAGTGAATACTGAAATAAAATAGTGAGGTGATGAAATGGTTGGTGATTCTATTTAGCTCATCAAAACAGTGTTTAATTGCAATTCATGTCATTTTTGTGGAAGTTGACAATTCAAAGTTTTGGACTTTCTGGCTATAATATTATCATCATATTTCCATTTCGTTATGCTTTAAAGATGTGTTGAGCCACAGGTTTGTTGTAGTCTTGTATAATGTGTAATGAGCTTGTTATGGAGTCAAGCTAAAAGAAACTGTCCAGTCATCGCAGTGAGATGAGGTGCAGCAGTGGGTGGCAGAGAAAGGTTCAGTCCAGTTAATGTGAGGAAAGAGACGTCATCTGTGAATGTGCCTCAAATTTCAACAGAAAGCTATAGTACCTGATTGTGTTTACACTGTTACTGATTTATTAAGGTCAGCTCTATTCCTACATTACTTGGCCAGTAATGAATAAACAATATTCAATGTCAAGTTTGTTTCTTTAAGCTGTCGTGTATACAGGCAGGGGGAGGTGTGGACATACGTCTTCTCAATAGGCCGTGATAATAATGGATCTGTGACCTCATGGTCTGAGAAGCCAGAAGCAAAACCACTGTTCCCAGTACCACAACTTGAATGTAGAGAGTTGTTTTTCACTTCACAATGTTAACTTTACCAAACTTCTGCTGTGGCTAGCCAACAAGCTGGCTCTGATTAATGCAGAAATTAAATTATCTGTGTCACGTTAAAACAGTCTTCTTGATTTCCGTTGTTTGTTTGTTTTTTTTTTAGCATATGAGTTGGATGAAGATTGTTCCAAAGTGATTCAGACTCAGTAAATACAATCTTAATTTTACTGGTGTTCTGCCAGTGTTCTGAGGTACCTTGTCAAAGGTGGTAAAAAATAAAAAATAAAAAATAAACCTTACTAATCTTTATCCAACAAATACTACCAGACACAGCGGACATGCACGCATTGCACCACAGCTGTGAGCAACACAGATAATCCTGTATGAAACATGCTTATAATTAATGGCACAAAACAATCACATATTTCTCAGTGTTTTGTTTTTATTGCAAACAATATAATACAAAAGATAAGCTTTTAAGACAATGCCATGTTTACCTACGGAAACTGCATTAAGAGGATGACAAAATGAGAACTAATGATACAGAATATAAAATGAGGAACACAACTTTTTTCAATAACAAAAAGTATCCTGTTGATTCCAGCAAATTCTTTACAAAAACAGCCTCAGCTTCCATATCCATTAATTCATTTGTTAGAATAAAAAAAAAAATAGGGAAAACTTCCAGTTTTTCTTATATTTTAGAGAAAGACTCATCGTGTAATTATAAGTAATCTGTACATAACTAGATCATGAATAAAAGAAACTTTTATACGGAAACATTTACAAATGATAAATAAACAAATTTGTACCACATTTGACAGCAAACTATTCCACTGAAAACTTGTCATCTCAGTTAGCTGCTGCTGAATTAAAAAGATAATTGCAAATAGTTATTTTCAAATAAAATTAATGCTAAAGAATAAATTAAGAAAAAAGTTAGGAAAAAGGACGGGGCTGTAGGAATGATAGAAGCACGCCAGACTCAGACCCGCTGGCTGCAGAGGAGAGTCAGGTCAAAGGTCACTTCCTGTATCTCCTCAAGCAGGAAGTCAGAACTATGCTGTGGTTTCGACACTGCAGTGCCAGTGGAAGGAGCCTCCCCACTGTGGCTCCAGAGGCACCAACGGTATCAAGGCAGTACCCAGATAAAAGCAAGCATTGCTCAGTTACATCTACCAACACAGTAAGGCCCCTAGTAGAATTACATGGCAACATTCCAACACAATAAATTGAGCTAAAGCAAAGAACAATAAGTAGAATATTTGACTAATTCACTGATGACATGGTCATATCATGGCCAAAAATTCAAATCTATTTCGAACCTGCAATGCGCAATTCTTGCATCTCATGGGAATTACAATAAAATATGTACAGTACAAAAATTCAAAGCAGAATGTAGGCTATTATAAAACGGCAGTGTCAGTAAACAGATGTTTCTTACTTCTGTACAAAAAATAGATTAGTGAGAAGTAAGGCCACTGAGGGTGTTTTTTACCCGGCTTCCTGCTCCTTTAGATGTGTTAAACCTTCAAATCATGACGATGAGGATGCTGATGACACTGATTACGATGATGATGATGACAAGAGACACATACACAGTACATACTAAAATATTTATAACCAGTGTCCTCACAGAGGATTTAATTTCTTTTAAAACATTATATCTAAAAAAATATAATCACAATTCCAACCAATACAAAAGGCACTGTTGTGAGCCAATCCAAAGATATATTTTCAGTACTATAAAAAAGTCCTTGTCATGTTTTTCTGTTGGCAATTAAGGGTGTGTAGCATGGCGGCACAATGCCCACCGGGCAGAAAGAAGTCTATGCATGGGATGGATGTTGTACAGTCAGTGCTGAGTCTGCCTCCTCATGGCCTAGAGAGCTGTGTGTAAATGGGCTGCTGCTCCCAGTGCTGCGGACTGTGGGTCTGGGGCACAGAGGGCACCCCAGTGGTGTCGGCGATGGGGGTGTACATCGGCCTCTGGCTGGGGCTCATGTAGCTGAAGGTGGAGTACAGGCCGGAGCCCTGGCCAGCCGCATGGCTGTAGTAAGGGTTGGCACCACCTTGGTGGTCTGAATAGTCATACTGTGCTCTCGTGATGGAGGGGTAAGAGGAGGTGCTGTAGTGCTGCAGGTTGAAGGACCCGTAGGTGACGTGCTGTGGGGAGCCCTGCTGCTCACTGTAGTGGCTGGGACTCAGCTGCTCTGTCTTGATCTGGGTGGTTCTCTGTTGACCCTGCTGGCCTGGCTCTCCTCCTCCACCCAGGGTGGTCAGAGAGTGCTGCTGCTGCTGCTGCTGCTGCTGCTGCTGCTGCTTGGTCATCCAGGCGTGGGCCCCGACATTGGCCGCTTGGCTGACTGAGGAGCTGCTGATGCCATAGCTGCCGGTGTAGCCAGCCTGGGCCGCTCCGGTCAGCCCAGCATGGCTGTGAGGTGGCAGGTACTGATCGAACTCGTCGACGTCGAAGCTCCCCATGTTGGAGATGACCTCGCTGCTCAGCTCACCAATGTCCACAGCTCCAAAGTCGATGTTGAGCTGGCGACTGGTGCCCTCCTGCATGGGGCGGCCCTCACGCTTCAGGTCAGCCTTGCTGGCGGGGAGGTCGGTCTTGGGGGTGGTCGGGGGTGTTGGTGGTCCCTGTGACTGACCTGGTCAGAGAAAAGGCAGAGTTAGCTTTACAGTTGAAATGTGCAAACTGATGCATCCAAAGAAGAAACGTCCTGCATGAAGGACATGTGATAAAGTGAAAAGCAACTACGAATGTAAACGCTTTCAGGAAGGGGAGTTTATTAGCACTACACTGACAGGTGTATTTGCATGATGGCTGTAAAACCCACTATTGATTAATCATTAATCATTAACAGGTGTCTGGTAAACCATAAAGGCTTCCAGATTTTCGAATGTAAAAATTAGTCACTTAAAAAAAAAAAAAAAAAATAGAAAATGCCCTTGTTTTTCTCACCTGAGTGCTCTCCTGGAGAATGCACCTCGCCCAAACTGGACGCTGGAGAATCGGCCTGCTGCAGCGCCTTGAAGATCGCATTTGGAGAGATGTGGGTTTGCTCGCCGTCCTCGGGATCGTTTTGGCCGTTCTTTACAGACTTTCTCCGCCTTGGCTGATACTTGTAGTCGGGGTGGTCCTTCTTATGCTGCACTCTCAGGCGCTCGGCTTCTTCCACGAACGGGCGCTTCTCTACTTCGTTGAGCAATCTGAAGGAAAAAAAATAAAAAATAAAAATCACAGAGAATTGTACATCATTAAAATGCATTCAATTAACAACAAGCACAGGACACGGCTGCTTTGTGCCGGAGACTCGTTGCATTCATAATTTTAATACTATTAATCAACAAAAACGTTGCGTATCCTAACGACTTCTTCTGTGCACGCTCTCGAACATAGAAATAAGTGTATCCAAAATTACAATAATAAAAAAAAAAAAAAAAAAAAAAAAATCACCAACAAAGGGAAATACAATTTGAAACGCATCGGCGAAATTCCCAGACTGCGAGCTCCACTTGAAACGGCGGGCAGGTGGTGCATTTCATCGCAGAACACAGTGCGCCGCGCACAGCAGCGCGTAAAAAGCGCACCGCGCAGAGCGGCAGAGAGCAGCACCGAGAGCGGAAACCTACCTCCAGAGCTTGCCCAGGGTCTTGCTGAGTTCCGCGTTGTGCAGATGCGGGTACTGATCGGCCAGCTTCCTCCGTGCGGCCTGAGCCCAGACCATGAAGGCGTTCATGGGTCTCTTGACGTGGGGTTTGTTTTTGCTGGAGCCGTTGACGCGCACCGGCATCGGCACCAGCGTCCAGTCGTAGCCCTTCAGCACCTGGGACACGGCGTCCCTGATGCACACGGGGAACTTCTCCTCCTCGCCCTCCTTCTTGTAGTCGGGACCCAGGAGGAGGTGGTTGTCGGAGGGCCGGGTGTTCTCGGCGTCCGAGCCGGACCCGGACGGGCAGGGCGAGCCCGCGGAGTCCTCAGACATGCTGGGGCTGGGAGCGTCGGAGTGACACTTCTCCTGTTCTTCTGTCATCTTCAGGTACGGGTCGAGGAGATTCATGCGAAAAAATTGAAGGGCAAGCTTCTCGCGGTGAAAAAAAGAAAAAAAAAAAAAAAAAAGAAAGAAAAGTAAGAGAAAAGAAAGAAAAAGGAGAAAATCCTTCTTTCTAAATCCAAGCGCTGTGCCCAGAGACTGCAGTGACAGCCTGTGAGGGCGCACAGCTTGACTGGCAAACTTGAATCCTTTAAAGCAAAAAAAAAAAAAAAAAAGATGCCGAAAAGTCAAAAAAAAGTTTTGGACGCTCCTTCGACTTTTTCACAATTTCGCGAACTCGATGGAAAATCGCAAGTGGTCGCTTTCTAATGCTTCACTTTGAGACTGTGACTTTGAAGAGAAATGTGACTGAGATATCTACTCTTGGAGGGTTGCTGAAGAGTCTAAGGACACAGGAGGCGATGCCTGGATTTATGTTTGACGGCAAGGAAATGATTGGGGGAAACTTTTTGTAGGCGGAGACGTAATCTGACTCTGCTCTAAAAAACTCTTGCAGTCAACAACAGTGAAAATCCAGCTCAAGAAAAAGGTGTTTTTCCCCTTTCCCCTTATAATCTTTGCTTTCATTCAATTTTAAAGTATAACTTAAAGTTTAAAAAAAGTTTATGCTTGAGAGGTAAATAGTGCACCAACATCTAACCACAGAATGATAATATGTGAACCATTTAAATGTTATAGTGATATCAAGGGAGAGAAAAAAAAACATTCTATGAATTTTCTATGATTACAGACACAAAGTTCGTATCATCAGCATTGCAAATGGTTTAACCTTCATTAGAAGTGTTATGAACCTAAACAAATTGAAATTGCAGTTATTATAGCTTTATTATACTTAGTTATAGATTTATTTATTTTAATTTTAATTTTACAGAAATTACACATTCACTTGCATTTTTTTTACAATTTATCCTCAGATTAATTTTGTTATATTAGATGTTGGCCAATTTTTAATTTCCTTGGTTTACCAACTAAATGTAGCCTGTCTGTGTGTTGAAGTGCCTTTTTTCTTCTCTCGGGGCAATAGTCCGGATGCACCGTTCGTAAGATTTAGATCTCACTATAAAACCGCTGACGTTTATAAACTCTGATTTCTCGGTAGAATAAACACGGACGATAATAATAAACGCGGGCAGTTGTCGTCTGAAGCGCTCGCTGCACAGAGCCAGTGGAGCCGGTGTGTGTGCGTGCGTGTGTGTGTGTGTGTGTGTGTGTGTGTGTGAGGAGCAGCCCTCCGCCGTCCCTCAGCTCCGCACAGTGACCGCCTGCACCAACAGGGGGCGACAGCAGTCCAGAAACTTCACAGGACGCCTCGCAACTGTGCGGCGATGGTTAAAACAAAGTAAGGAGGTAATACAAAAACACATTCACGAAATGCATTCATTCATTTCCAGCACTTACATTTATATTCCAAGCCTTTTCCGGGAGACAACTGGTTGGTCCGAACAAGGCGATAGGCGACAGTACACAACGAAAGATTTCTCATAAAAATATGTTTCTGATGGAAAAGAATCAACAAGTGACAGGACTGTATCTCCCACTGCATTCATAATGTCTTTTCTGAAACAGGGTGTTTTTTGAGCGTGAAACGTCATTCTTTTGATTCATGATTTAAGTGACTGATTAAATGTAATAATTGGTTATTTCTAATTTCCATCTAGGCATACAGGATGCAATTTTAAAAACGCTTGCTCTTAATAGGCCTACATAGATCTATGCCAGTACAATAATAATAATAATCATAATAATAATAATAATAGTAATAATAATATACTATAACTACTATTGATAGTAATGATTATGAGCATGACAATAATATACAAATACAAAAATATATTAAGTGTGATATTATATTTAATACATATTCTTTTTTCCTCAGTGAAGCCAAACCATTTTAAATATAAAGTCTGTGAAAAAGTGGAGCAAAACAAACATGTTGCAACACTAAAATCTACTTTGCTGGATTTGCTCCAACACTTGTTTTCGGTGGACAAAGGACACTTTGTTGAGAGAGTTCAGTCACTATAATCCATGTGCTTAATTTTAGATACCAAATACGACTTTAAGTAATGAGCCCACATATAGCCATGAAAAGACTTTTACAAATGTTACAATTTTTATCCTTTGTGATTTAGTAATATATTAGTCAACATTTATTAGTTACATAAATCTTTAATCATTATAAAAATCAGGATGCACGTCCGTTGAATGTTGCTTAGCAATGGAAAATAATTGTAACACTTTAGCTTTTCAAAAGTAGACTGCTTATTAGGTGAAATCAGGTTAAATCCATTCCCTTATTAAGTTTATATCAGTCACAGAGGAGGCAGTGGAAAGCTGGTGAACTACAGTCTACGATTTTAAAACTGTAACACAACTTTGATGAAGATTGTGCATAAGAAAATATTCTGTATATTAAATGTTTTTAAACATAAAGAAATATCAAAATATTCTGTTTTCATGAATCCCATTTTGTCATGTTAGAATGTATTTGGTTCAGTAATTGTTTTTGTCAGTACCAGTGCCTTTCATTCCTAAAAATAAACATTTTGCTATGAATATCTTCTTTTTATAAAGAGGGAAGGGGTTCAAGGTTTCCTGTTAAAGCCTTTCAGCCTGTCTTGACCCTGACATTTTGATTAAAAAAAAGCCTAATATGTCTGTCAGATGTACCTGCTATTTCTGCTTCTTTTCTTGTCGGTTGACTAGAGGCTGTGGAGGACTGCCCTGTCAGCTCCCCTGCATACAACTAGATGACATACAATTTAGAAGTGCTGTTCTTCCAAAGAGGATTGGAAAAATGTCCTTGATCCATTTCCCTCAATAAAGTGTAACTTCTGAGATACCTCTGAATGTCACGCAGCAATACTGACAGTCAAAGGATACTCTTACACTTATCTTGCATTAAATGCGCCTTTTGTTATACAAAACGACATACTACGTCTCATTAGAAGTTCATATTTTATGTAATATTTTTGTTGGACACGGTGTGCTGCGGGCGCTGTGATGAGAGCTGCTGCCATTTGAGATTGCTCAGCTTGTGAAGTGACTGGTCGACATGCAGAGGAGGAAACCCAGTGATGGCTAACACAGAGGCATCAGAGGTGTGGTCGGGCATGTTCGCGCCCCTGCAGTGCTGACTGCAGAGGGTTTGAGGTGCCTTGCAGACTGACTTACGGTCGATCAGGGGGGGACACAGATCCCCAGGGGCCAGGCTCACAGCTTACATGGAACGCCCGCCTGCAGGCCAAGCAGGTCTTGGGAAACTTCTCAGCTTGACTTCGAGCCATGGCGTCAAAATTTTGAGGCAAACACTGGGGGTAAACTGCCAAATCATGTCTTCCACCTCTCCTCGCTCTCTCAGATTCCACTGCAAATGTTTGAGCAGACCGCCCCTCTTTTTTTAAAATTGTTAGTGTCATACGTGTGTGGGTGTGTTGGTACAGTAAGTATATAAGTCGTTGAATTGTTTCCTTTGAAGTGTGTTTGTCAAAACAATTTAATCAAAAAAGGAAATACAGCATGTGTCATATTTTCGCTCTTTATTAAGAAAAGGTGTGATTAAGTGAACTGTGAGAATTCTGTATAGAAAATCTGTATAGAATTCAAGCAAATACAATAGTTATTTAAAATGTTCACATCATCATCATGGGAACCATGATAAAGCACTCATTAAGCTGTGTGGACAGTTTATAAAATGCTGAGATCCATTTGACATATTGCAGTAGCAAGAAGTGCATTAAAACCTTTCCCGTGTTTAAATTGTCTGCAATGATACCCATGAAGAATTAGATTTCACTGAGTGACAAATAGTGCGGCAGAGGTAGTGGAGGCAGAGGTGGCTTCAACCACTCACAACCAACATAACACCTGGCTGAGATTTTCCGCAACTAGTGCCAGCGGCCCTAGACATGGCAGAAGATTGCAAGAAGGAGAGCTGAGAAAATTCAGTCGGCGAACCATCTGAACTTTCCCTACCAGCTGCTTTCACTGTTTGTTCCTTGTCAAATGGCAGTTTTTTTTTTTTTTGTTAATTCCTGAAAAGTTCAGGCCAGTTTGGTTGCAGAAATGTATGCTTGCCCACTGTCAGCCACGGTGTCACGGGGATGGATGGGCCCCAGGTGTTTGCCAAACCAGATCAGAGCGCTTTGGCCACGGGCAACTGACATGGCAATTTGCAATGGATAAACACATTTGCAATGGGTAAAGTTTAAACAGGACTTATCAAGGCCGTGACACCATCTGAAGGATGGGCTTATATTCCCTGCTCTGACTCTCTCACACATCCCTGATATCCCACGCAGAACCACAACAGCTTCCAGTGGTTTCACCAGTAAGACCGATGAGTGAAAGCATGCAGACACTTGGAATTTGCAGAACATCTTTATTTTAAATAAACAAAAGTAAATTTTTCAGATCACATCTATGGAGATATTTTACATTTACAAAAGTAAAAACAATGCAACAAAAGTATTAATTTCAAATTATACTCATGCATGTACAAGCTGTTTTCAAAATGAATAAACAAAAATAAATGCTGCTGCACGCTTTCTTGTATATCTTCTCTTCTCTCCAGCGTCCTCTGGAGATAGTGCCACTGTAATCTCAGCCTTATCTGCTCCTGGCTTTTAGTAAACTGAAACACCTTGGGCACTCGTTGATAGTGTATCTGCAGGGAAGGAAATGCATGATGACCTGGGAAAGCAGTGGAACCAATAGCTCTTGATAAACATCATCAGCATCGAATAGGTGCCAACACTGAGCAATAATTTATGTTATCATTAAGCTAAAAACACCAAAAAAGAAAAAAAAAACAGAATATGGCAAATTCACAACAACAGCCCATAATTTAACTCGATTAATTAAAATATTTAAAGTCTTCTAATGGAGTTTTTGTCTTGTTAAAACCTTGAGAAGATGCTTGCATGAAATCCTAATATTCACCTCCCAACCTTTCTGACAGCACATCTGAAAAGCACTAATATAATTCAATATTGAACTCTGCTGAGTGACTACGAGGCACCCTCCGTGCCTTCAGGTGAAGTGACCTCTGAGTCGGTTCAAATGACAATGAAATGCTATAAAAGCAGAGCATGATCTCTGCAGGTCACTTTCCTGCAATTCCAATGATAGAACCTGACCTGTAATTATGTCCGAATGACAATGGCTCATTCTCAAAGTGCTGACAAAATGTTATGACATTACACGGGTCTTTTCAGAGGCTAATGATGGGCTCGCATCCTCAACAGGGGTCCTCTCAACAGAGAACAGGTGACAGGTTAAAAGAATGAATTAAATTAACACTTATCTTGTGCTGTCACTGTTATTTGCAATGCAAATTACAGTTCAAAGATTACTTTTAGAGAGAGACCATGTAAGGATAGAAAGACAAAATGCCGCAATGTTTGCTGTCGCAAGTCAAGACAATGCTCAAGGCAATACGAGCAGGGGTTTCGCTGATAGGAGCTTATGGCGGCCAATGTTAGCGAACTTGATTGCTATTACTGCGAGTCATTTTCCTGGCTTTCTCCAATTGTGCAACTGTTAAGTGTAACACGTGACAGCCAGTTGTCAATTGGAACAACCTCCTTTCACCGTGTCCACAAGGGAATTAATGGAATACCTCAAACCCAGATATAATTAACAAATTCTAGCTGCTTTACTTCCAGATTTCATTCATGACCCATAAACATGATCAGAGTACGGATTTCTGGCACATCACCACCTACTTCCAAGGTGCATGGAGAAGCGTTATCAACCAACCAATCTTTCTTGCTTTAGGTGCATTACTTATGCCACCAGTCTTTTTCTGAGTAACATAATAATAAATAAGGTCAGTTGTGAAACTCTCTTCCGTGATGGATCTTTGCACAGTTGTGTCTAGAGCGTAGTGCTGACTCAGGCTGGCTGACAGTACAAGCACCTCCCTGGTGACGCTACACATGAAAAGTCCCATCCACGGCTCTGGATGATGTCAGTACGGCACCTCTGCCTGCACACAGAGACACCTTTCACAAAGAACCTGTTTGCGCTCGGGTCTGGTGTACGTAATGGAATATTCAGCCCTCCTCCGCTACTACAGTTTCTATGATCAGGTGAAAATGAGACTGTTGTCGCCTGCGGTGTCATAACCTAAAAATAAACTCTAATGTGTTTCCCTACTTCCCCTTCTCATTTATGTCACCTGTCCTTGTTTACATCCTTATGTTTTTATTTTTCTCACTACACAGTTTTTAGCTCAGTAGGCCCATATTTAATTATCTTACAATAACAATTTTAATACTTACATTTAGAAAACACCCACATTGCACTATTTCACAAATCCCTGGTGTCATGTTTTTGTCATATTTCTCCCCCCTTTTCTCTTGTTTCATTATCCTTCCACCTTAACCTGGTCCTTTCAGCAGGGCTCATTAGTTGGGATGACCGATGAAAAGGGCCATTCTTTCTACACAGTCACAGTGATACTAGAAATACTGAGTTAATGAAAGAGTGATGATACCTAATCACCTTCCAGAGGATAGCACCTGCATCAGAGCTCACAAATGGATGGCCTAGACATGTACTTCCTCTTAGCTGTTCAGCAGTGACCATGGTTATACCTTTGATATCACTTGTTGCATGGGGAAATAGAAATATCTTGTGTGGTCGAGCAGATCCAGTCCTCTTAGGTGTTTCCACTGGGGATTTCGGCATTAGACCGTGGCAATGGGATTAATACGTTTAGAAAGGGCAGGGGTGAAATGAACAATGGCATACTTCAAGGGCTTTAAAACAGTGTCTTATTACAATGGGGAGAGCCAAGTCTATTCTTGATAAATCCTATTTCAGGGCAAAGGAAAAAGAGGTCAACAAACTGCATTTAGTGGCCGTGCAAATTTAAAATTTACATTTACCTCTTCATATACATTTTTACACTCCTCAGTCAGGTTTTGTCCTATTTTAGAACCAGTTGCCTAAACATGTCAGTCTACCCATTTATCATTAAAGTTGAGGAACAAAAATGTCATTTACTTCCAATATCCATTTTTTTTTCCTTTTTTCTTTTTGCCGTCCAACTCTGCAGCATGATCAGGAGCCAGAAGTGTAGACAGGGAGAGACGTTAGACGCAATACGTGCCAAAGATAACACAACACTCAGGGCTGTGCGTGTCCCCCCTTCTCTCCTTCCTCCATTTCTTCCTCCAGCTCCTTTCGGGTGCTCCTGTGTTCAGGCTGCCTCGGCCGCAGCAGGGAAGCTCCATCTAATTGGAGTGGCCCAGCGGTGGTGGCCCCGAACCTCCGGGAGCCAGGCTCGTGCATTCTAATGTTACGCTCAAAGGAAATTGTCCTCCACTATTTCCTGAGATCTAATATTTGAGCAGCTTGGTTACCATTCTTGGTGGGAGCAAGAAAACTGTAACTGGTTTATTAGATTTGCTGCAGAGCTCAGTGCTGTCCTGTCTGCTGTGGCTTGCTGTGTTCAGGCACTACACTGCTGAGTTCACTGCACTCAGGCATGCCACCTGGTTATTGGCGTGGTGTCATGATAAATAGAGCAAAGCTTGGAGGATCATCAATAAGCATAAATAACATCTAGTTTGTTACATTTTACAGAATACTGTATATTTACATTGAGAGAATCACAAAATGTGCCTTTTGAGTGGAACTAAAGTGTGTTTAAGGTGTTCTGATATACAATTCTAACAAGCCAATCAAAAATCACAAATATTTCACAACCAAGCTATAAGGCCATGTTCAGACCGAGTCCAAAAATGCAATCTTGTCATTCCCGTCAATGACTGAGCCCCACGCAGAGGGCAAGAAAATGCACGCAGTAAAAAAGTTTACTCAGTTTTTCTCACAACACAATTAATGTAATTTGGTAACGTACTGTGCTAGTCAAACAAATACGTGGAAGCATGCATTCATGGTAGATTACTTTGTAACGTGGATGGGGAATTTAAATTTTTGGTGGTAATACCCTAAAATATTATGTGTGAATAATCTCAGAACCATTCTGATAACAGAATATATGGTCTTAACCACTTAACTTGGACTTTCAGCTTTGACATTGTCAATCAAACAAACCATGTTCTCATTGTTTCAGTTCTGCTGAGGTAGACTGTGGTTTGAACTGTCACATGTGAAAGCAGATGACGGCTCTTCCTTTGAATCCATGGGAAGTTCAGAGAGACACAAAGATGAGGTTTTGTCCAGGTTCTCACAGCTTACCCTCCGTCTGGGTGACAAACAGCCACTGACTCACCAAACGGGTTATCAGGGAGCCGTGACCCTCTTATCGCACCGCCATGCACACTCTATAATTAAAAATCTAGAGTTACCCAGCACCTACACCTCACCGCACTGCTGTGACCTGAAACTGTGGCTTCAGCGCACTTTAGCTTGGTTGAAGTTGCTCACTGAGGCCTAACTCTTTAATAATGGGTGTCTATACAGAGGGATGTGCAGATGGCCGACCCAGGGAAGGAGCAGAATGAAGTCTGGTGGATCAACCCAGGATGGTGAGCGTATAGGGGGTAGCGTAACATTTTGTCAGTAAGCCCAATCCAATTCTCTTGGGTCGCCACTTAAAGTTGTGCATGGAACAGGAAAGAAAAGGACCTCTACATGTTCCTCACCAGCCTAAAGATCACAAGCCCAGGGAGGTAGAGGGTGCGACACAGGGCGCATGCAGTTTCACCGGGGGCTAGAATTTTCAGTTGAAGGTGAAGGCTACTGGCGAGGAAAAACAACAACATGGAAAAATGACAGAAAATAAGAGCTGGAAAGGGTAGGAGAGCAGCATTTCCATGTTATTTTACTTGAGCTGAAGGAAGACAATTAAAGTATCATATCAGAGTCATGTTTATGAGCACTACCATTTGGCCTTGAGGTGGCGTTTGGTTTTGAATGACTGTTTTAGAGTTTCTTAGTTAGTTTCTTTGAGGTAACCAGCCCAGATCTGCAAAAGAAGGTTTTAAGTTAAATATTCTGAATGTTGTATAGTGTGGAACTCATTTGACCACTTTATTACTGGTACATTCAGGAGCCAAAATTTAAGTGAGCGAAATTGCTGTTTTAGGCGTTACTAGGGAATGTCTTTGTCCTCGGCGGTGACAGGACACACACAGGCACCTCCTCAACAGGCGCCAGCTGATTTTTATCATTTCTGAAAACGGACTCCACTTCCCCAACCTCTCTACTGGGGTTCTGCATACATTTTCTATTGACACGAAAGATAACAGGTAATTCTAAGTACTGTCAGTGGTAGAACATTCTCAGTTATCAAGTTAATACCTCTACTTTAATATTACCACGTTGTTTTTATGAAAATAAATATTTGAAGGCTCTTGATCAGTCTCTTTGAACTGGTACTATACTTCAATGGCACTTCCAACATAACTTGTTTGGATTGAACTGCCAACCAAACGGACTGTCAATTAAATAAATAAAGCAGTGAATTTAATTTGGTACTTGCCCAATACTAGCCTCTGATCTAACCTGTAGACACTGATCTATTCTGGTCAACATTTTAAAATTTGTATTGTTTCATATTGACAACCATTATTTGAATAATAAGTCCAGTGTTAACCCAAACCTCTGTCTCCAGGTTTCCTCTAGGAAACATTCAAACAGCATTAATCCACATCTACGATACAGTGACTAGATAAAAGTTGTGTGTTTGTTATGGCAACCATTTTATTTTCTTAATATGGACGATTTATGAATATCTATCAGTTTAAGGTTAATGTAATCCCTTTGCTGTTCTTGCCTGGCGTCCTGTAGGGTGCTGGATGAAATCTGGATTCCATCAAGTCCTGTGTAATGCATTGCAGAAAATCCACTCTGCTCCACTAATGTGTTTTTTTTTTTCTTTAAATTTGTGAATTTTATTAAATCAGACCTCCATTTTTTAATTTGTTTAAAAATATCCTTTTGGAGGACTCCACAGTGTTAATCAGCCAATGAGAGACTATAGGCTCAACTGGAGGCTGGTAGTTATTGCCCTGCTGGCTCAGTGTGGCTGTAACAGATATGGTGGATCTCAGGGCCTTTCTCCAAACACTGAGGTTGGGCTGATCAGCAGGGTGCCAATGCTGGTGATGCCTGCTTTCACACATTGGGAGAGACTGCAATAGCAGAGCCAATTACATAATGATGATGTCATCCATCCATCCTTCTATTTCTCTGTTACTATCACCTTGGGAGTCGTGGAATGGGTTGGCAAATGTGGACACATTTGTGCAGAGATATGTCTCATATCAAGCTGCACAACGACTCTTTCAGGACACCAGTTAGCACTTCCAGTATTATTCTGAACAAGTGAAGTACTGATTTATTGTTTGTTCAATGTGTTTTTTGGTGAAATACTAGAACTTCTATCTTTCTCTGTAGTTTGTCATCTGCATGAATTTTCATTATTGAGTGGCTAAACATTAGGCACAATTCTTGTGTTGAATTAGAATCAGATTACCTCAGTTCTTGTTTCGCTTGGGCATACATTACAGTAGGTTTTATGATATAACTGAAGTTGATGTTTAAGGAGTACTAAATATGAAATAAATTTAACTGGGCTTGCAACACATGGCATCTATCCAAAAAAAGAGAGCTATGTCAATAGGAAAGTGGTCATGTTTACGTAAGAATATTTAAAAAATATTTCATATGAGTTCAAGAAAATTTTTGTTCATATATGCTTTGACTTTTAAACAAAATGTCAGAGTCATGTGTCTGTGAAATAATGAAACTCTAGATTTGCCTGTACTGTTGACTTTTACAGAAGGGGCTGTATCTACAGATGTCTGAAATCAAAAGAAAAACAGACACAGACTAACGTCTCAGTCCCTGTCTGTGCCAGCTTTCTGAGCCAAGAACAGGGGAAACAAAGCAGGGCACAGAGCAGCACTATGAGTTTCTCAAGTCGAAAGCATGCAGCAGCCAGATGAAGTTTACTTAACTGATCTGACCATAAAATCCAAAGTTTGATTAGCAAGCCAGCCTGAAGCAGTTACATTAGCCAAAGGAAGCCTAATCATCATCATCATTGCTGGACTCTTCATTTCACCTCCCTGTTGCGCTGTACTCAGTGCACCGGCCCTATTCCATTCCTATTTTTTCATTCAGCCAGCATCACTATACAAGTGATGTAGTGTCCTTCCCAAATCATAGTCATAAAAAATGGCCTTGCCTCCAATGCTCTACACCACCTCTTTCCTGTTCTCCCTCCACCCCCACCGCCCTAAAGCTGTCAGCCTCGGCTGCTCCCTTGAGGGAAAATCCAGCCTATGAAACCTCACAGCCAGTCACTCAGCCAGACAACTGCAGGCTGGACAGCCCTCACAGTCTATCATGCTGTCATACGGTTTCTATAACACTCAGAAACTGATCACCATTTTACAGTTGTCTCGCCAATTATTGCTTATCCTTTGCAAAATGTGAGGGATTACATATGAAAGAGCACAATACTCTAAAACCAGCAACAGATGTGTGTGCACAGGCTGCCTGGCTGAGACGGATCAGTGAAGTTACCACTGCACTTGTAGTTTGATGCCTGACGAGAGACCTTTGAGACTTTGATATAAACAGTGTTGCTGCCGAGAAAACATGCATGTTAAGTTTGAAAGAAATGTATCAGTAAGCTGATTAGGCATTCTGTGCCTGCAGGAGATGCCCGTTGATAGGCAGCTTGGGTAATTAAACTGCAAGTCTACTTTTCTTGTGGGACTGATTGCGTGGCAACCCTATAGCTATCCAGTGTTGAAAGTCTGCAAAACCCTGAATTACGTTAAATGACAGCACTTTTAAAATCCTTTCTTTCTACACTATCTGCACATGGCATCTACAGTAGGGTTAAAGTTAGGCAAAAATGTAGTTGTAGCAAATAAACTAAAGTTAAGGTATGGTTAGTTAAAGTTAAAGACTAAGTTAAAAGAAAACAACCGTTTATTAGAACTAATATTTTATTTTTGTTCAGTTTTATCAGTTAGAATAACATTGTACTCACAAAAATAATTGCTCATAATCTCATAACACCACGACTTGGCTAAAGATATTTCCAACAGGGCAAGAAACACGAACAGTCAGACAATCATACATATCAACAGTGTTGGGATTATTGCCCCGTTGGACCTCCTTTAAGCAATGTTGCTGTACACCGAGATCACAGCAATTACTTTGGTTAGTACGATGTTATCATAACCAATAGAAACACTGGCCGGAGAAACTAAAATAAAACCCAAACTGTAAAAAATCAGTTTCCTTGAAGGTTTAGGTATGGGTAAGGTTTGGCAACTTACAGAAGTTAGATAAAGATTGTGGTTAAGGTAAGGTTACAGGTCTGAGAGGAGAAGCAAATTGCTGTCTTCAGCATTAAAGTTGGACATGTCGCACACCCATCCACTACCCAGACCCCCACGACCTCATCACCAGCCTCACTGCTTAAAAAGCACGCTACTTTCTACATTGGCACTGAGCTTTGGCACACTGGGAGGTGTGGAATCCAATATCAATATAATGCCCTGCCAGCTCCATTATCATCTCTACAGCACTAAGAAAAAAACATAAGGTGTATTTCTGATAGTTGTTGACAGTGATGACAATTTACTATACAGAACTTAAGGAAAGGAAATGCTGATCATTGCTGTTGACATAATTTGGCTCAATTGCACTCCTTTACAGCCAATCAGATGCACTTAAAGCCAACAGAGAACAGGCCCCAGTAGCTAATTTCTTCATCTAACCCACCCCCTCCACAGCCTCTCGTCCTTTGCCTCAGTAGGCACTTATATTCAATTTGTCAGCCGCTCTCTCATTAAACATGCAGAATAGGGAGGCCCTCCACTCTACATTTCAGTGACACAGCTAACCAGGTCAGAGTTCAGCTGAGGACGGCTTTTAGTATTCCTCGCATGTTTACAGACGATATGGTGCAGCGTAGAAAACAGAAGGGATATTCTGCTCTGCCAGGTGTGTGTCAATGCTGGAAAAAAATGTGGCCTAAAAGATAATAGATGCTACACACATTTTCCTAGATCTGAAAACTGAACCAAAAAATAAAAAAAAATAATTTAATGATTTTTAGTTTCTCTACTTGCTGAAGATCTCAGTTTCTAATTCGGTTCAACATCATCAGCCTTGGATTTAGGTACACGCCTAGGCCGCCTACGTAGGTACCGTTGTTAAGTTTGACATTTAAACACAAGTATCCTTGAAATCGTTTCACTGGGAACAGATCAGTCTGACGTTTTATAGTAATTAGAATGCTCACTTTTATTTATTTCATCTCTGTTTTTGCAGTGATGTCTTCTTCTTCTTTTTCAACTTTTCCACAATTACTAATTATGTTTTATGATTATCATAAATTCCATGAAGTCTTGACCTTAACTTGCAAGCTTGAATCCCTAAAAGCACAAAGAAAGGGCCACTGCATAAGGAGTTGTGTATGGATGTGGTCATAGCAGCCACTTGTGAAGTTAATATGTCCTGTAAAAACACTGAAAGGGATATTTATTACATCTTTATGCATTAGAGGACTTTATTTTATGAGGATTTTATGCTTCCTTGGGGTGACTATAACCTTTACCTTTATTTTTAGGGTAGTTTTTATTTGTATTTGCGCAGCTTTTACCACTAACTATCCATTCTCTTTGCTCAAACATCATGTACCATTATGTAGGTAGTTGCTTTTTTAATTTCAGTTATTGAGCTGTATTTTTGTGGAATCAGTGCGGAGTGGCAGACAAAGAGACGCTTCTGCTTTGCAACTTTTACACTACTTTCTCAGCTAATTTTCAGCCTTGCAGGCATCCTCATGCAGAGAGGTTTGAGCTGTAATGCATGTGCTTGGCAGTCATTTTGCTGTTTGCGTCCAGATGTTGCTTGGCTGATGCACAGCACACTTGTCAAATGAAACCTAGTGACGTTTCAGTGGCAATTATTCTCTTTGTGTTGAAGTGTAACTACACACGTGTGAATGCGCACAGACACACACTCAGGAAGAGATCTGCCAACAAATCTGCATTTGCCAGGAAGTAATTGTTTCCATGTAGCTCTATAAGATGCAAAACACAACAGCTTTTTATTTGAAAATGTATTTAAATACAGAATGAATGCATAAGTTACACTGTATAAGTATGCGATGACGTATGATTAGTAATTAGTCAAATCCAGGGCTACTTGCTTGCCATTGAATATTCTATATTGTTATATAATATTTTATTGGACCGCATCCCTGAGGAGATTCTGCAGCTGGCTCTCTGAAATGATTTTCCTTAAAATAATAATAAAGTCTTCATGGTCTCTTGGTGAAGTTTGATCTTGTCAATCATTTCTATTTCATCCTTGTACATATGAAGGAAAGATGCCAGCAGCTGCCAAGATTTTCATCTTACTTTTCTTTGTCCAACCAAGGAGACAAGTTGGAGTGAGTGGCAGAGGAAAAGGGTGGAGTGAGAATAGAAGGGGTGGTGTGATGACTGGGAGGGGTGCTTTGGTTTGACATCCAACTCCTCAGCACACTTACTCAGGCTGGTGATGTTTTCCTCGTGTCGGGCCTGGAAGCTGGACATAAAAATTTCCAGTCACTCTCTGTTTCATTATTGGGATTTTCTGCACAGTGCACACTCAGCGAAAGTGACTACATGACTGGCACATAAAAGATTTGTCTCTGATATATTGATGTTGCTGGACTGTAAACAATCATTACTTCAGTTTGCACTGGAAATCACACATACACGGACCAAGCATCTACTTCGGAGATTTGTGCCATCTATGTTCTGACCTTTGAGCTATGAATCCCCAATGGAAGCAATCACATTCAAAATTTCATCAAGATATCTTTATGTATAAATTGTCCATTCATCTCGGCACAGAGGACACATGGAGAGTAAGAATGAGCCCAGTGGTGGTTTTATGGCTCCTGGTTTTATAAGACAAGGGTGGGATGGTGGAGGTGAGGGGAGTCAGTGAGCTTTAACAGGCACTTGGGGTTTGATGGCTGCTGAGGAGCTACTTGAGGATTTGTGTCATTTTACAGCTGGGGTTATAGAGGCAAGGGGCTAAGTTACATCCAGGACCTCAGCTGTGTTTCAGCCTGGCTGGGTGTCACAAATAGAAATGTGAGTCATACAGATGATGCCTTCCTCCTGTTGTATAGGATGGAGCAGAAGTTGGGCTATGGATGTAGTCTGCATGTGAAAACCTAAATAAACCTGTGGGTTTTTAGGAAGGGAAATACAAACACCTGTCGCATGCAAAGCAACCAATTTAGGCTACATCCAAATTAAAACCTTAATTAATACCAGACACCCATGTTGCTTCATGTATTCGTCAAGTCCCTATCACGTGACCATAATAATTTAGGTGACCTCAGATGTTAAGTGAAATAAATTGGAACTAAAATGGCGCTTTGGCTCACTCATTACATCAAAGGTTAAGGCTAAACACTTGACTCTTCACATAAGATAAACTCAAAGGCCTGATGATAGTCGCCTTGAAAACTCAATGAGATGCAACACTCTCACTTAGCACTTGCATTTCTAAGTAGTAAATCTGTTTGTTTGTTCATAGTACACACCCCACACCGAAAGACAGAAATGTTTCTACACTGTCTTCTATATATGATGGTAGAGGAGGTGCTGTAATGCACTCATCTTCCTCCTGAAAGAAGGTCAAGGGTAGATATGACATGAAAAATAAATTTTCCGTCTGTGTTTGCAATAAAGAGCCATTGATTGGTACAAAGTTTCAACTTTAATATTTTCATCTCTTTCATCTGTGTTAAGAGTATCTCTTTCTTTAATTGTGTTAATGTCCGTGTATTAGGACTGACAAACAGATAAATTATCACCAGTTTCAGTGTGCAGGGTAGTTGTCGCAGCTGTAAACCACCAGGAGCTTAATGCCTAGTTAGAGGTCAGAGGTTGCTGTGGTGCTAGAGGCCATACAAGACACTGTCCTAAATATAGCCCTTTATATATAGGCAGGACTGTCATTTGACCCCAGGGACTCTGGAATAGACATTTAAGAGGTGATTTGTCTCAGTTTGTTGACTAGAGGACACTGGTGGTCATTTTGTAATTTCAGTAGGAACGGTTATTTCCTCAGATCTTACAATAGAGTAAGATGTCACACCTACTGATAGCTCAATTCATACATAAATACCGTATATCTAAACATTTCTGAGGAATATTTCATGGGCAAAATTCCCTCAGTTAATAAGGGTAACAACTATGTTCCCAATTTGAACATAGAAATAAAGACAGAAGAAGCATCTGGTAATTGTTGACCATGCAGCTCACATCCCGGCAGTGGCTTTGGAACGATCTAAACTGTTCTCACTGGCTCTCAAGAAAAGCTGGCCTACAGCAGAGAAAATTATCAGTGGTCATGTCCCATGAGCTCTGCAACTCTACATGCAGACCACCTTAACTGCTGTGAAACGCTGGTCTGATCAGGCCTTCCTGTTTCCCTCTGTGTGAGCATGCATGGCTCAGTGCAAAGCAAGCAGAGAGATGCTACGTATTAGGATTGCTCCAGGTTCCCCAGTCAGCCAACTGTGTTGAGACAGATTACGCTTTTGCTTGGCCCTGACATCTTGGGCCGCCTGCGTCTTGCCAAGGAGCCTTCAGAGACGAGGAGGGAAAGGAACTGCCCGGTGAGCCTGTCTCATTTCAGCGTCCACCCGCTCAAGCCTGCTTTCCGGCCAGAGCTCTTAATTGTGTCTCAGGGTGAAGTGGTAGCGGCCCAGCAGTGGGGAGGGGGCATGTATGTGTGATGTGAATAAGACCACACACACAATCACATACATTCACATATATGCACATTCACACAAATACCGTAATCCCATGGCCTGTAATTAGACATTACTTTTTTGGACATTTGTAGTCCCTGATACACAGGAGGGCCTAGCAGCAGGAAGAACATAGGATTAGTCCTGGTATGGCTAATGCCTGGACGGTGTGACTAAACCCAGTGGCAGATAAAGTGATGCCCAGCTTTATGTCAAAGCCAATTTTCAATGGGTTTGGTTTCTAACTTTAATCTAACCCATATGTAGTTTGACCAAAATTTCCTATGTTCACACAACCCATATACAGTATGTTATTTTTATGGGTATACTTATAGAATACTTATAAGTCCCTCTATAAATCAAATTGTTTTTGATCCCTTCAAAGTTACATTTTGATAATACTTCAGTTGAACAGCAGCGTCTCTTATTTGGGATGGTGTGTCTATAAGCAGAGCCAGAAATAGACTCAGAGGATGTCTCCTCCTTCATGCCTTCGTCAGAAGACTATCCCATAACAGTGATGTCACCAAGTCTTCCTCACACCTAAGGATTCAGGACTGGCTCAAGCTGACCGCAGTCTGGCCAGCTTCCTGTCTGACCATCGTGGGCAAACACAGAGAGACGGGCAGCAAACACGGGTGCATCCACCTGTTAACACAGCCAGGTCACAGGGGCCAAAGACAGCAGGGGAAAGGGCTCAGCTCCAGAAGGAGAGATGTGTGTCTTATAGGGCCACAGCAAAATTGTATTTTACAGCATGGTAGAAAGGCTGAAAGAGCAACAAACTATCCTGAAAATGGCATCTTGATCTTTTTGTCCTTTGTTCCAGCTTTCACTGCTTGTTTAATATGTCTTTTAACTTAATCATGAAATACAGTTGTAATGACTGAAGGTACTCTAAAACGTGCCCAGACTGGTCACTGCTCTGTGGTTTTATAGTATTTGGCTCAAACTGAGCTTTTTTCAGTCCGTCTCCAGTTGTCAAATTCCTTAATTGGGGAAGTCCGACCACCTACGTAAATTTATCTTATGCGTGTGCATGCAGCTGACCAACCATCGTGTTTATGTAGCGATAATTGGGGGACAGGTGGGATGGAGGCCTGTTGTTTTGCTTAACCTTCTCTGTGGTAATTCAGAACCCGGCTAACTAGACCTTGCTTAACCCCCTGACTTTAGCCCCAATCAACACATGGATATTAGGCACCATGTAACCTCTGCCTTTGTGTATCCGAGAACTGGTTTGTGGTAAAAATCTGTCAAAATATCCCACTCTCATTTCTGTTCGGCGACAGCAACAAGACCTCTACAGTAATTTCCAGAAATCTGTCCAAATTGCTTAAGTCTTAAATTATCTATAATTGGCCCCTGCGTTAGGTTACTGGGGGTAGCTTCCAATCATGTGGTGGGAAGCAGAAAGGGCTCTAGTCACTTCCAGCTGGTTAATGATGGCCAAACGGGTGCTTACCAACATCACGCCAGTTGCCAAAGGTTACCATGGATGAATATTAGCTCGATGTGAGGTTTATTTTACTAAATGGCACCGGCACTTATGTGTGGCAAGCCACTCTCAATTACTATGAATAATTTCACTTCTGGTACAATGCTGACTTGTGTGACTTGTCAGTTTCTCTTGTGCGACAGCTTTCCGCATCATCTTACCTTTGTGAGTAAAACCAAGCATTTCTTTCTTTAGGATCCAGCTTGATTTCTGCTTTTCAATTAAAGATTCACTGAACTGGATGTTCTCAATATTTATTCCTAATTGAACCCCCACAGCTAACAGTCAGCCTATGCTATGTCAGTATTATCTTTTTAGTACCTGACTCACCTGTAACCTGAACTCTCTAAATAGCAATGATAACAGGCTTCTCTGCATGGGGTCACACTGCATTAGGGGTCAGGGTGAGACAGACTCTCTCTTTGTGCTTTGCCAATGAAGTTTAGGACCAGGGCTAATCAGGGGGGCGAAAGCGTACACCACTCCAAATCAGCTCCAGCCAGGCCAGCTGAATTTATCTCAAACTTATTAACTTTGCTCAGGGCTCAAATTGAAACCAGCTCGGGTGCTCACGCTCCAGAGGTGCTGAGTGTGAGAAGTGACAGTATGATTTACAGGGGGAACCATGCCACAGATGCTGCAGAGCGAGGACTAGTTGGAAGGGAGGAGTGAAGGGAAGCACTTTCATCAGACAGGAAACCCTGTAACTCTGGCGAGTGATTGCTCTCTTAATCTCGGAGTGACAGAAAACCTACAGGACAGTAGGGATCATTATGGATCTGTATTCGTTGTACTTTATAAACTTGGCTTGCCTTATTTTATTGAGCAAAAATGGTTTGGGTAATCACAAAAAACAAATAATAATTTCTGAAATTTCATGCCAAGTGGCTGCGATGAATTGAATTTCCCTCTGACACTTGTTGATTTTGAACAGAAGACTGTTCTCTATGGACTTCTAACTAATTTTGACAAATGACCATGCACAATGGCCGCCAAGACTTTAAGGTTACCTCACAAAACATTTCTCAAAGTAAACTTCAAGGACACATTTTCTGTCCTATGTTTAGTGAGCAACCAAAATATTATTGTTTATTCTTTCCTTTAGCCTTAATAAGGAACAAAATGCGTTTGCGTGTTTCTTTCTGAAGTTGCAGATGCCCTTGCGAGGGACGGCCCATTCTCTCAGCTGGCACATAAACTTTCACTGGCTGGCAATACTTTTTTTTTATTGTTCCTGACCCAGGCTTCACAAGAGAGTCTCAAAACATATAAATCCTCAGAGATCTTTTCCAGTGCACTTTCAATGTCTACTTATTTTTAGCATTTAGCAACTTAGGATGCGCCTGCAGATGGCCTTACGAGGAAACGCTTATAAATCCTCTCTTGTTTATATGATCTTATACCAGAAGTAGTCAGATAGTGCATGTGTGTGTGTGGTTCTGTGGGAGCATGCCTGTGTGCATGCTCATCCCTCCCCTCTTCCTGGGCTTTGTTAGGCCAGGTGTGCCTATTCTCAGTGCAGTGCCCGGGGAGCCGTGAGAACGCAATCGCTGGCCCTTCTCTCCCTCCTCTATCTGATTTATTTCAGCCTCTATGGCATTTTAGCAAACAAAAGTACCGCTCAATATTGATCTGGATCTCTCCCATTTCCCCACTCCGCTCCCTTTGTTTTGCTCAGGTCTAGGGTGGCTGCTTTAAATCAGACCCTCTTGACGTTTGCTTAATGTCTAATTAGCCATGGGTGGGCATGGCCTTTGATTATAGGAAGTGCCTGGAGGTGGGGCTGTAAAGACGACTGAATTTTGACAAAACACCCCAGACTGATCAATCATTGCCTGACACATTGTTTTGTCCTTAATTTTAGAGTGCTTGGTTTAGGGATATGTCCTCTTGGTCACCTTATTCTGGGTTAAAATTATGTGATTTCCTCACACCAGCCCATGTGCCACTTTTCCTGAGCCATGATGCATGTCTCTAGATCCACTTACATTGACTCCAGGGTGTACTTCAATCGACTCATCAATCTGGAGTGCACTGAGTTGATACAGATCGCTCATTGTAAGGGTCGCAATTGTTTTTAACTGATACAATTTTAACAAATAAACCCCCCAATAATGAGTCCCACTGCCTGATGGTCTCTGTGTCACCAAATATTTTACAATTGGAAAAACAATGTTGATAAAAGTTTGGTAAATTGTTTTTACTGATACATGCATAAAACTTTTTTTTTATGGTCTTAAAAATGACCTTTACAGGTTTTGCAATGCTGAGATGTTTTGGATGCAGAGCACGAAAAATAAAGCTTTCTCACTCCGGCTCTACCAGCCTTCAAGGCTTCCCCCTCTATCCTAAACACTGGCCAGATGGCCGGAAAGTTGACTTTATTTAAATCTGGTAATTCCGGCTCTTTTCCTACCCCCCCACAATGCCCTGCTACCACCCCACCACCACTCCTCCGCCTTTCTATCTTCTCTCTGAGGATCACGACAGTGGTGTGCCTGCCGGTAACAGCCTCAGCTTAGAGTGCACATGTGAGAATGACACAGTGATGACATGCTCCTGCCGAAGGGATTAGAGAGTCTAACACTCCCAAAGAGAGACGTGAAAAAGAGAAACATTGAAAACAACAACTGATTTAATCAGTTTTCTGCATGATAGTGTCTCTGTCGAGACTACTGTAACTAAGAGGATGATCATGACATTTGTGTGAAGAAGTAAACGGCATCTTTGAAACTATGCAAAACATTTGAAACAGAGGCATAATTGATATTTATTATAGTGCACACATAGCAACTTTTTTAAGGTACTTCGGCTACTGTGGCACTGTGTGATACACATCATTACTGCACCTGTCTCTCATTGTCTATTCAAACTGTCAATCCTACCTGCATCCCATGCTTCAGTGGGTACCTTTCATCTTGCCATCCTCCTTCGACCAAGATCCCACACTGACAGAGTAATGTCCCTTATTACAGCCCTTGTTAAAATGAGGGTCATGGGTCAACCAGCAGGCCAGAGGACATAAGGCTGTCATTAAGGCTAATTGTTGGCTTGTGATCATCTTCCTTCCTCTGAAGAAATGCTGTGCAGTTTTTCATACCCCACATTGCTTTTTTATTCTATATTTTTCATTACATATTCAACACCAGTAACATTCAAATTGTTGTTACAAGAATGCTTGAAGAGATCAGGCCTGCTACTGTAGGTCAAGTGGAAAGACCAAATTTACAATGAAACCTCTGACATCACTGCTGTGTGCCATGAGATCCCGTTGTGCTCCCCATCTATGCCAGTTCTTACTGTGTCAGTGTCACTCTTTCAATACTCCCACCTTAGCAGGTCTGTCTTTTAAGCAACCCCTTTTCTGAACATAGAGTAGCCCACTTCAGTAGTCCTCCACTGTGTGGCCATCTGAGAAGGAAACTGAATATAAATCCCTAACAATAGGTAGGGTGCTGGGGGAATAGGCCGAAATGGCCATTTAGCAGGTGCACCTTCGTGGCCTCAACGCAGTTCCCACACATATCACCGAGACTGGTGGCCTGCCCTAGAGAGTACCCCTGAATCACCATCCAAGATCAAGTAGCAATCAATTAATGGGAGAACAAGGCGTCCGCTGGGGGGATGTCCAGTGTCCCACCCTCCCCTGCTTTGACTCATAGAAGTGCCCATTTGCAACTCTATCTGTGTGGCTGCTCCTTGTCAATGCGTGTGGGGCTGGAGGGACGGAGATATTATCGGGGTGACTGTGAGAACCAGCACTGGCATTTTCACTGGGCCGACCTTTGTTTGCGTGAGTGAGGGCCGATTGGTGCTGTGATGAGGTCACCTGGCAAAGCAGCAGGGGGTCCCATATCTATTGTTCACCTGAAACAGAGGGATGAGAACTGGGGTGGTGTGGCAAATAGACGTTGCAGCTTGCAACGCACATTAAACAGGTGACTTCATGGAGGTTTTCGGTCAGACTACATGGGAATAATGAATATTTTCCTGTTACATAACATCGGTCCAACATGTGCAGCCGACTATTTGGACTTCAGCTCTTATTTGACATTCCTTTCCTATCTGTTCAAAAGAAAAACATGTTTGCTCATCGGTGACTGCTAGTGATATGCCAGCATTGATCAGTGAGTGTGACTCTGCTAATTGCATTCTTGTCCATAAGCAAACAGACTTAATCCTGGGTGCTGATAAAGTCATGAAGGCAAATCATACCAGGAAAACCCTGTCTGCTAGGCTAAATTAATGCTGTAGTGATATACTAGCCTGGCATCGCCAGATTAATTTGCAAATGCATATAAGTTTGGGACCTCTCAGTTCATTTTTGATTATCAACGGGCAGAAAAGTCAGAGTGACGAAGTGCCGTCCTGTCGTGCAGTACGTCCTTTCACAAGTTCGGCTAACACATATTTCTTATCAACATAAAATTTAAGTGCAATTGTTTGTTCTTCTTTTAGAGAAAATTTACCGTCCAGTCCGTTTACTGCCGCTGTAGCTGGCCAGCCGCCATGTTGGATGTTTACAAAAATGCTTCAACGGCTCTCCTCTCTGTCAGTCATCGTATTAAACCAGCCTCATACTGAATAAGCTCTTGTGATTGGTTCGCCCAACATAACGGTGCTTCCAGTACCAAGGAAATGTATCTGAATGGGAGAGGGGCCAGGCCTAACTGCCAGAGCAAATTAAACATGAGCTCGCAGAATTGCCTGCTTCCCAGGCTAGTGATATACTAAACAACCAATAAATCACGAGGGTTAAGAATTGATAATATGATATACACTACTGATACAGTGTGCCTGCTTACTCCTAAAATAGTTTCTTCCTGTGTTAGCTTGGGTCCATACCTGTAGGTTTTGCAGTACGCTCCCAGAACACACGCTGACAAGTTTGTGTCCATATTGTGGGTTTTCTTTATAAGGCTGGGAATGTGGTAAAATGGTATTCATAGCTTTTCCAACTCAGCCAGCTCCCCAGTGGCAGTATAGCCACCTCTGAAAGCCCCGGCAGTGAATAAAGCTGTAAGTTATAAACAGCCTTATATAACTTCACACCCACAAATATCATTGGAACATTTTTTTTTCTACCTTTAGGTAACCAGTGAGCCTCATTAATGCAATGATTGATAGCTAAACTGTTCTCTCAAGGATACAGGGAGTAAAATCACAACGATTCTGCCCATATAGAAAAAAAAGAAGGCTACACAACACACATAATGTATGTCCTGTAAGAAGTAATTTTACAACTAGTGGCACTGCCAAGACACTGCTAATTTTATTATCTAAGAGCAACACTTATTTCTTCACTTATATTCACAGCAAGGTGAGGAGCCCATTCATACAATTTGAGTTCACCTTTTCACCCAGCAGATTAAATGAATCCTTTCTTTTCAGTGCTCTGTGTTCTCCTTTCCCTTCACCACTGGCAGACCACGGAGTGATGGACAACTGACCTGCAATTACTGTGACCAGACAACCCCAACAACCTAGGCTGTAATCACCACTATCAACCGAAGCGGGAAAGGGGGAGGTTCCTAAGAGGAACCCCCAGTTTGGCCACCACCCCTTCTGACCAAAAGAATTGCGAAAGGTATCGTGCATCACTAAACAAGGGAGGTCTTTAGGTCTGTATTGGGCTTCCCTATGTTTTCCATAGAGTCAAATTATGTTACGAGCTCACGCAAGCTCTGCCCATGGCTGTTATGACAGCAAGCTAGATACTTTATCAAACCACCTGTGACACTGAGCCCAAACACAACCTTTTAACCTGAGGCCTCATCCACTATACCACATTGAAACCATGACACAAGATCAGCCTAGTTTAAAATCATGAAATTTGATCAAATAATTGTCCTGATGAATACTATTCAAGTGTACTGAACTTTGTTTTTTGCTTAAAATGTAATTTGGTGCATCTAAGATTTGAGATTGAGTTAAGATACATTTTGTGTATACACAGAACACCAAACCGTGTTTTGCACACTCAAAGTAATAATCATAGATGCATAGATCTTTACATACATATGCCTAATATATTTAGCTTTCTGTTTTTCTTTGGGGGGCAAGCTTGATTTCTCAGTTCATTTAAATTTAAGAGTCAAGCAAATGGAATATACATACATGTACTTTTTTTGGAAAGGGCAGTTTTATGGCAACAAAAACAGAATCTGTGGTCTCAACAGTCCAGGTTTGATGCAAACGCCTGTGGAACCTTTTATGCAACCTGGCGTCCGGGAGATTTATAAAAATATTTTGCTTTCCACCCTTTTGAGCCTTTTAGCCCTTGCTAAAGGAAAAGTGCTAGCTCCAAAAAAACCACACAGAAGAACGAAAAATCCACAGGGTCAAATGTCCTGAGTGGGCCATTTGCCAGGTCTGTTCCCCAAGCAGGATGCTCACACACAGACTGGCTCCAGCCTCCCAATCCTGCAGAAACATATGAAAACAGACACAAATCCCACCACGCGGACTAGCACCAGTGGTCCATGAGAATATAAGAGGCTGTTTTAGTGCAGGAACACCGTAGATCGCCCAAGAAGATTAGCCTCTGTGCTACAGGGCCTCGTGTAAATCTCCTTCTAATTGGCAAGGGAATTTGATTTGACTCATGCACTGCGAGAGGCCAGTGCTCATTATTGCTGCCCAGTTAATGCATAAACAGAGGTCTCAGCAGGTCCCCACTAAGTGGTACCAATGATCAGATAGCAGCCTCTTGGTCTGAGAGGTTGCCTTTACAGAAGTTAATTGTTCTTACTTCATTGAGCAGCCCTGATAACATTGCAGTGTGATTTAGCTGACCATTGCAATAGGCTCAATCTGTCAGCTTTTAGAAACAAATTTTGTGCTAACTGAGGTTTTTTCTGCCACAGTTAATTCCCTTAAAAAGCACTATATTTGAATGTAAGTCAATGCCAGTGAGGGTAAACACTATGTTTATCATTAGTCATTAGGAGTTTACAACTGCTGACACCAATGTGACATTAACATAGACTATCAGAGTGATTTAAAATATTAAAATTATTTAGATATGGTATACAAAGGCTGTTAAAGGTATTAAAGATATCATGTTCATGTGCACATGTTCTTTTTTTTTCTCTCTTCCATCCAGAATTCATTTTCAGGCAAAACCTAGTGGTAACTGATTAATTTGAGTGATTATATTTTGTGTGACATTATCTCACCTTTTCTTTCTGCATGAAATGCTTGAGAATTTTAGATAATAAAGTTTAGATCATCTTGATGTTGATGTAAAAACATCCTGAGCGACTTCCTTTAGTCTTAAGCTGAATGAATGTTATCAGCGGGATGAGGGGGAGTGCTTTTGTTCCTGTCCGTCCACCTGCAGTGGGCAAAACATGTCCCTCAGTGCTCTCTGTGTGATTATAGGTACTCTCAAAGAACAAGAGTTAAGATTGGTTACTAATTTGACAAAATTGAAGCCAGTAAGTAGCACGACACAGCAGGGTCTGGCCCTCTGGTTAATAGCTATTATGCTGAGTCTGCCCACAGGCAACAGTAAGGGTCACAAGGGAAGACGTAGGCAGCTCCTGGAGACTGTAGCGGAGCCAACCACCCACCCTTGCGCTCCGGGGGGTGGAGGGACGAGGGCACAATAATCCAGGATCCATTAAAGTGTGACTGATGCCATTCTTTTTGGGTCTTATGACTGGATATCTTGCCTATGGCAGCCTGGGGATAGCTGGCTTATAATGTGGGACGGGACAGACAGACCCACAGCAGGCTGCTAGCGATCCAGATCCTGGCCCTCAGACACTGACCTCACAGTGGAATCTACTTTATTACTGCCTAATTAATTTTTCCATTCCACTAATGGGTGATCTCAGTGTATACCAATAATATATTTAATATGACAGCTTGTCAGGATAGCAAATGAAAGTAAAACTGGGAGGCTCAATCATATATCGACACACCCTGCTGTGAGCTAAAAGGTATTTGTTATGAGTTTATTTTCTGTGTGTGTGTGTGGGTGGGTGTGTGTGTGTGTGTGTGTGTGTGCATGTGTGTCACATTCCTGAATAAGAATTAACTGTTCTTAAGTACCATGTAGAGCATTACAACATGCAATTTATTTTAATAGTGTAAACAAACAGGATTTGCCCGAGCTGCTTTCTGTAGTATGAACAGCTCATGATTAAATCTGTAGCTAACAGTGGGTGGTATATCCTACCTTTCATCACCGGCCAATATTGTATGTCTGGCCCCAGATTTGGCCTAAGATGCGGGATGACAGGAATCAGGATAAGACTTGCTGACCACTAGACTGAGGACAAGGTCCTAATGCCTAAGGACCTGTTGGAAACCAAACCCTCTCTATCTCCTTGTGAGAAAAGATATTTGAATAAATCAAATTATCAAACTATAACTGTCCAATTATTTAAGGTACTAGGTGGAGTTGCAGGAATTTGACACTAATTTTAATAACAGTAATAATTAAAATTAGAGTGTTAGCATTAACTTATTCTTAGGGTGACTTACAGGAACAAAATACTATATGCAAGACTAAATTGACCGTCTATTATTTCCCAACGTCTTTACTTTTATAAGAATTCCTCCCAGCAGGATCACAACTCAGGGATCTGCTTAAGCAGCTATATGGTCTCATCCTTGTAAGCCCTGATAAAGGGGTTTCACTCCCCAAATCCTATTTAAGCCAAGCTGTGCTAAATTGCCCCAGATGATCATTTCAAGCCCCGAGGAAACTGAGAGCTCTACTCCATCCCCAGACGGTCAGCAGAAGTGTCTCTTTAATGGTTAATGTCCCCACCTGTGGTGCCCCTGTGTGAGCCAATTGCTCAGGTTCTGGTCATATTGACTGGTTTGCTGGTGGGAAGCTCCCCCAGGCTATGGCTGTTGCGCAGGGTTCTGATGTGGCTCCCCACTGGTCCAAGTCTAACTGGCTTTAAACTATAAAGCACAGACACTAATGGATTGAATATGTATCACATGAAAGTCAGCCACACTAGTGATTTATACCACTCTCTTGTTTTGGTACTACAGAATGAGGATAACAGGGTATGACTTAGACTGTGTAAGATAGACCTGTTGAGATAGTTCTGATACTTGCAGGAGTAACTCTAGTAGTCTGAGCACATCATTAGGCATTGACCCTCCTGACCCCAGACTCTGGGAGACTGAGCTGTAACCAAGGGAACTGATGCAATGATGAGAACCTGAGGGGGACCCAGTCTTAGAGCTGAAGCCACTGGTGTAGATAATGTTAATGAACAGTCATGCAGTGAAACAAAATGGCTTAATTGTACTGGATTCATCTCGTGCTGAGCCACAAAGGCCAGGGGGAGGTTACGCTTCCAAACGTAGATTATTGTAATCTTCCAGTAATTACTGAGCCACATCTTCTCATGGGAGCAGTGGGGCACATGAGAGGAGTGGACTCTACATTCTTATTCATTATGGCAGCCACTGATGACAAACTGCTACAACCAAAAGCTTCCCAAAAAGCTGCACAAAACACATTATGTGTCACTCAGACAATGCATATTTATGTGGTCCATACAGAGCCTGCTGAGGAGGTAGGCAACTGTGAAAGTCCATGTCAACGGAGCTGAAAGCACTTTATGAGGCCTTGTTGTATCTCGGAAAGTTAGAGCAATAATGTGTTTTTATAATGCTTGCCCATGCCACAATGGCCTTCGTTTTAGGCCTTTTCAATGCCTTGAAAATGTTACGCTTCTATTCTCCCCCTGAAGCCACAGAAAGCGCACTTGGCCAGGCCTGCCCTTTCTGGCTTTTGACAGGAAGCTCATGATTTTAAATGTACGGCTCATGCATAATGAATGAGACTGCACAGGATGCGAGGGCAGTGCATCCAGAGAGCACCTGGGCCAAACAAAGATGCCCTTTCTGCCATGGGATTTGTGCCCTGGTACCCGCTGTCACCAGCACCCGGCTCACACCCAGCTGCGAAGCATTCAAGCTCACCACGCACATTCATCTCATCAAAGTTGACTCCAAAAAGTGACACTGTCCACTCAGACATAAAGAGCTCTTTATGGGGTTATTAATGATAGGCTGAAAGCTGTGGACAAATGTTTTGGGAACAAGTTTGTCACTGTGGCTGAGCGTTGCTTTGTTTTAGTCCATGCCGGTTCAGTCGGGGTGCATTCCACTGCTATGGTGGAGCGGTCTTGTGGGCGCCGAATTTGTCAGAAGTTAGGAAGCACATCGGATTGTCACAGTGTTGCAGTATGTCTAGTATCTGTTTGTCTCTATTTTAAAAGTCATCGCCCAAACAACCTTATCTCAACCTCTGCAGAGTTGCAAGAACAAGGAATAACTTGGCATGATTATTCTGGAAGGCTCCAGGCCTGTAGTGACATGTGATCATCAAAATGAATCTTGGAGTTGACCCCTGCACATGACACAATCTTGTCTGGCCCTGTTCTACAGACAATGCCAATGACACTGAAAGGAATAATTAGCATCGTCTGGGCTTTCATTTAGCTTCAGACTGAACAAATGATAAATGATTAATATATGCATCCCACAAGACAAAAAACAAAAACGCCTTGTTAGCTACAAACAACCCCACACAACAACAATTTATTTGTGAGCATGTGCGTGCGTGTGCGTGTGTGTATGTGCAGACCCAGCCGACTTGGCATAGAATGACCCAGTAGCATTGTTGCAGTGTTTGCAGCCTCAAGCATGGCAAGATTTATGCCGATGGGGGTGTGTTGGAATCCAAGCTCTCTCATCCAGCCCAGCTGCATAGAGAACAAAACCAAAGGCCCAGCTGCAGATATTAGCATGGGCAGTCTCTCTCTCTCTCTCCCTCTCTCTCTCCCTTGCTCTATCCCTCTCTCCCAGTGCATGTGCCTCCAACCCACAACTCTGTCACATGCCCATAGGGCTTTTGTGCCTCGCTCTGTTGTTATGGTAATGACTCAGCCCACAAGAGAGAAGAAAAAGGAGAGATGTTAAAAGTTGATTGCAGACAAAATTGAAAGAGAGAAAACCAATAGGATACAAAGAGGAGACAAAATATAAAAGAATTCTTAATTAATTATTGAGTTCCGCTTAGAAAGTCAAGTCAGTGTTACCAAACAAAAGTACTAGCACACTAACATTAACACAATCACACACACACACACACACACACACACACACACACAGCCCCACATGAAATGCAAACAACCCTTTCTTGCAGTATGACTTACATGAGGACTGGCTGGGCCTGTTTTAAATGTAAATAGTGTTACATTTGAATACATTATGTAATGGTGCATGGATTCTTGTTTTTTTTTTTCTTTCTGCAAAGCTCTTGTCCACCTACTGGGCTTTGTTCTGTGGACTTATAGCAAAGATTGCATGTGACACTGACCATATGGCATCAGTTACCAGAGAAAAGGTAAAGAAAACCCAAACAAAAATGTATTAAATTTTCTTTCATTTTTTGAGAGCTTTGTCAGGTCTTACAAAGTCCAGTATGCATAAATAAAATACAGAATCTGTTAAAGAGCAGAGAAGTTTATAATCAATTTAGCAACACTGCCAAAGTAGAGCAAAGGAAATGAAATACACTCCTGCTATTATTATCATTCACACCTTTTCACTATGTTTTTGTCTAAGACCATGATTCCGATGGTACTTTATATGGTGAGACCTGCCACAGACTTGGTTTGCGTCTGTATTTGTGTGTGTGTGTGCGTGTGCGTGTGTGTGTGTGTGTGTGTGTGTGTGTGTGTGCATGTTTGAGGATAACATGGAAGGTCTCCTACAGGTCCGAAAGCTCTCACTACAGTCCCCAACACTTGCTGGAGAGTAGGTAACAAGCTATTGTCTTTCTGAGTAAAGAATCACCCAAGTTCTCCTTAATCTCATATATTGTTAGGCACTTGTAACGTTTTCTTCTGGCAGCATAGGCAATACAGTGCTACCAGCCAAACGAAGCAGTGGTTTACGCAGACTCCTTTTTCACCACACACATACACCAAAACACACAGAGTTCCTGCTTTTTCCACTGCCAATCACCCGCTGCTGGTTGGCAGGTTGGACAACTCACTTGTGCCACTGCAGCACTGCTGTATTACAACGATCAGACAGATGGCTGTATGAAAGGGGACTCCTTCTGTGTGGCCTAAAAAATCCTGGCAACTGACAACTACTAGATGCCACAATAGTGAAGGGACTATTTTCAGACTCCACTTATAGTTAATGTATGAAAAATGTCATATGAATGTGATGTATATGCACCTTTGCCCAGACATGAGTAAAAATTTCCCATTTGTTCAGTCTGACCTATTCACCAGAATGACTGCATTTGAATGCATGTTCACAGTCCTGAAGAAATATTCTCACAAGAGCATACTATTATGTATGTGACAGATGCATGCATACACACATAATGTATGTACATTATAATTTACTTTCCTGTAATGTTTTGACAGCATATGTATGTGCAGTGTGGACCTTTAATTATTTTCCTCTTCATCCAGTTTCTACCTGTTTTTTTTTTCTTTTTCTTTATTTCGGTCTTTTGGGAATTTCCACACACTTTCCGACATTAATTAACACTTTCGTAAATAAACATGTTCTGACACTTTTTTTTAGATAACCGCTTAGCCTTAATGTACAGTAGTCAGACATTTAAACTTAGCAAAGAAACACAATTAGATTAAGCAATTAGATGCGTCACTCATTGACTGTTTATTGACCTTAGATAGGCCAAAGGGATAGGGAGAAATCCATGTTTTAAAAGCATACCTTTGCTAAATTCAATCCATTTGCTAATTCAGAGGTATTTATCCATTGGCGTCAGCCAGGGACACTTAAGTCTTGTGGGGCAACGTTTGTCAAAATAAATTTTCCCATGCATGGCTAGTGGAGAGTGACAAGTGTGTATTTAATAAACCCTGATTTGTTTACCGGCTGTGCACTTAAGACCATAGGCTCCCAGAGCAATGACAGCTTGGACAACAGTCAAATGCATGTTGAGATGCAATGTTACTCTCCATGTGTACATTGGAGTAATGAGACAGTTCTGAACATTCATTATATTCCACACAGTTTTGAGTGTAGGGGTGAATGTGACTCTCATGGTATCACAGAAATGATGTAGCATATTTGGTGCAGTGTTAGAAGTTACGATGTTGGTTTCCTATTCACAGTCCCTGCCTTTCTCCTTTGTTGCACTGTGAAACAGTTCTGACTTTGGACTTTGTTCTCACTCTGTTGCTGTTCTTTAGACACTCAGGCCATAGCAGAGATCACTTTAAGTGGTACGAGCACTGATAAGAGAACATGCCAGAGGAGTGTCCCTGCAGTGATGTCCCTGTAGAATGACACCTAAGCTTACAAAGGCAATGCTAGTGGTATTTGTTTGAGACCTCTGACTTGGTCTGTTTGTCTGAATTGCTCTGTTTAATTAACTGATGCATTGTCTCATTTGAAAAATTTTTTTTTTCAGCATTTCCATTCACAACATCTCTTACTCTCTACCTGCTCTGCTCCAGTAGTTTTCCTCTCTTGTTGGAAGTAGATCAATGCCTCTTATTACCAGACTGGTTGTGGTTGGTAGAGCATAAAAGACATCTGCCAACTGTATATGTAAGGAGCAATGTAATAGCCACATTGTGAGCTTCTAAAGGGCAAAAAAAATATATATATAGTATAAAAATGTGCAGTAATGGTACAGGCCATCAGATACTGGCATAGTTATTATTGGCATTTTAAACTTTTCAACTAAATATCACAGTTATGTGAGAATTCCTTTCTTAACAAATCATCAATTCACAAATTTAAATTGCTATAATCATCCACATTTGGTAATTGTCCACATTATGCTTCCAGCCCTTGAAATATAATTCCAGTGTTGGCAAGTGTAAGCCTTTCCACAAAGCCCAGTTAAAGACAATATTCAGCAACATATGGAGGGCTGACCATTGAGCTGCCCTTTCACTCAGGAGGACATAGAAACAGGAGATTTACTGCTCTAATCAAAGCCCTGCTGGCTGCTGGAAATCGACCGTGAATGACGTCAACCTGTCCTCACACTGATGGTTTGATTTATAAAGTATGCAGGATGCTTGGGGAAGAAAGTGCTTTCACAATCCTAGACAGAATGTGCAGTGTGAAAATTGTGACTGCGTGTGTTGTTTTTGTTATCAGGGAAGGTGATGCTCAGCTGAATCTCTCATGTCTTAGTAAGACCTACTCTTGTTCCTTCATCATTAACAGTACATTTCCAAGATGCAGTCCAGTGTTGTATGTTACACTTTATATACAGTTCACTGGGAAAGGCGTGTTAGCACAGAGGTAAACCAGCTTGTCATCACCTTATTCATTTGCAATTTTTTTATGACAAAGGTACGTACAATAAAGCTGATCCTGGAATACCAGTAGATGAAGTTAGACACGTGTGTCTTTTTGGTATCAGACTAAAAACATACCAATGTTTTCCTCGCTAAAAAAAAAAAAAGAAAATGTGTTGTAGTATTTCTGTAGCACTGTTTCCACATTTGAAGTAAAGCAAGTAGGACTGTATGTGCCGTTTATGTGATGATGATGATGATGTTTACACGGTGTCTGTGCAACATCAAACACAGGCTCTCCAAACACCTTTATCCCTTCTCAGCGTACAGGAAGCCCACACTCTGTCTTCAAGTCCCTGAGTGGAAGAAGACTAATTTGGTTAGTTGCTATAGGATGATAGATGGATTGTGGTTGGTTTGTAAAAACAGTCATGCTTTGGGTTTTAATAAACAACTTAGACCCTGGAGGATATTCCAGAGAAATACTTGAGAAGCCTTAGACTAGATGAGGCCCCTTTTGCCTGATGCAAGTACCTTCTTGGAATCTGAGATTTTCAGATTCATTTTAAAACTATCAGTTTAAAATTAAAGGTTTGCTGGGTCCTAAATTCCACATCCTAAGGTAACCTCTTACAAGCCATAAAAAGCTCTCAAATTCAAAATGTGCTTTTTCAAACATTTGGAGCAACACTCAAAGATGTCCTGAGGTGGTAATGAATGGAATGTAAATGGATAATGTTTTTATGGGACTGTAGTTGTGTTGGACTCAGAGCAAACCAAATACTGGCCAAGTTTTCCTGGCAGGAACCTTTTATTGGTATTCAATGATAATTAAAAACCCCGACTTATGCATAGGCTCACTTTGTCTTTTAGAGAGAAGCAAAGACCGAGTGTAAATAAAGGGAAATTAATTAAATGTTAGGCAGTTTAGTGTGGCGCCATGGAAAGAGTACACAACTTCGAAACATGCCAAATTCTAGATGAATCAAGTCAGGGTGATCTGTCATATATTGCCTCGTTCCGACAGGACATATACAGTTTCAGTGACGTGACTGAGCAATTGAGACAAATTGAGTAAAGTTCACAAAGTAAACACAAGAGAGTCTCTGGACATTTTTTGTTGTTTTTGTTTTTAAATCTGTGCATTGCCCAGTAGGTTGACATGTATTTTCTGTAAACAAAGGGTTTCATGTTAGAGGTCATTTGGAGTCCTGCTTTTAAAAGAGGAAGTCTTAGCAGTGAAGCTAGCCAGCTTGGTGCCTTGGTGCTTAGTACACTGCAGGTCATTTCACACTACTCATTCAGCACTGAAGAACAAACGTTAGATGACAAACTGTAGAGGATACATCATACATAAAGTTTTTTGTTGTTGTTTTAGTTTTTCATTGTAAAAAGTTTAGTTTGAATTGTTTTTTGCCATCACCGTTGAGTAGTATTAGCAAATCATAGCAAGAAGGTGCAGTCACTGTTAGTAGTATTAGCAATTATCATTACTGTACAGTATTAAAAACATTTGCTACACAGGACATATAAAATCCGGCAAATTTCATTTTGAGCTTTAAACAATGGCAATTTCTGGCCACTTTATTACATGTGTTTCTAATTATAACAAATATGACATTATGCAATGTATTGTTATATTTAAAAATAGTCCCATTACTCTCAGAAGTGTAAAAACAGGGAAGCAAGAGAACTTCTGGCTAGAAGTGTCTGATTGGGCCCTCAACAATGATTGTGGTTTGAACGGTTTCACAAAGCCCAGAGCCACTTTGTTTAAACCAAACTAATCCAAGCATGGAGACAGGACACTGAAATTGCAGGCCTCCTGAAAGGTGATCTGGCAGTAGAACCATGGTCCAAGGGCTAAAGTTTACATAGGATAAATAAAAATAATGAAGAACAAAATAGCAGTGCTGGTTGCCAGGTAACCATGCATTTATCTTGTGCAGAAGGAACTGTTTTTTGTTATCGTGCATTTCCTAGTATACTGCTCGGGAATTACCATTTTAAATACAAAAATAAGTTATTCATTTAAAATATTAGATTGACATTTCTAAAGAGAGAAATAACAGTTTATTTGAAGTTTTGAACGTCTAAATATAACCATAGTGAGCATTCTTAAAATAAAAATAGAGAATGTTGAATGCAAAGTCAAAAATAGTGGCAAATTAATTAAGGGCAGAAAGAAAACTTTCTAGGAATTCTTCATTTTTGGGGTGACTTCACTCTCTGTCCATTAGACAATTAGACTTGACAACCTTGTCCTGCACGTCTGCACCAGCAGTGTGGTAATCAGCAGTGTCTGTGCAAACCACAGTATGGATTTCAACCCTGGACTGCTGAGGACTTCCATTGCTCACATGTGGCGCAGAACACCTCTGCCAGGCCTGTCAGTTCCTGTTCCAGGCCACTGCTGCCTAAATGGATCCTGATTGGCTATTTGGACAGGAAAGTGTGCAAAAGGTTGACATATGAGAGGCTGAATCACAGTGTCGCTCCCCTATTTCACACTGTAAAGAGAAACATTTGAAGAAAAAACGCTATCCATGTAAGCTACATGAAATCCAATATGCCTGAGTTTACCTTTTTCTTCATGTTTAATCAGTACTCATAACTGAGACTATTAATCTTTATTTCTTTAGCTTATTATGACATTTTTATATGATCAATGCTACTGAGAGCCTGAAAATTGGTTTGTTTTGTCTGATTGTTTTTACTGTTAAGTCTGGTGCAAGATAGATGAGTTTTGTCATAATGACTTCACCTCAGCCTCCCCAGAGTTTTGTCTAGCTGGCATCCTATAACTACTGACATATAACAGCCATCAAACCACACACATTTATGAGCAATTTCTCTGGAAGAAATCTGAAAATGATAACCCTAGCTGTATTATAGCAATTTGTAATGACAGGGAGGGATATATGATGCTGACGTAACATGGTAAACTTGCTGTTGGCCCTGCAGGATCACAGATTCACAACTCATCTATTCACTCCCAGGTTGCTGTGAAAGGCCCTGACCTCAATCTTTGGTTGTGGCAATGTTTGTAACAGTTACAGTCTCAGCACCAACCACCCTACAGATCTAATGTGTTGTTGAAAGAAGCATGACCCACAGCCTCATACACCTTCTAAATGGCATTACCCATGCAATGAGCCAGCATCTGGATTTGAAAACCCAGAGCTACTACAATGACTGTCTCATCACTTACTGGGGAGGAAACACACTGCAGACCCTGACGCCACAAAGCATGAATAAAACTGTCCGTACCTAGAAGACATTGGTTTTTGCAGGAAGAACCACAGGTAACATTATGCTTTCTCCTTGGACACAAAGAGAGTAATTATCAGCCTGCAGAAGCAATGCCAAATCTGTGTGATGGAAAAAACAACCTTGTTGCCTTGTTAAATCTCCTCCCAGAGTCCAGCATGTGTGCAGGTGGGGCCTCTGTTATCATTTGGATAAGCATGCTTATCATTGTTCAAGTCCTTCCACAGACTCAGATAGTGTGTCTGGTCATGTTTACAGGAGCCAGAGAGGAGACAATAGTACTGGAACATCTTTGCCTGAAAGGCTGGTATTTCCTGTTGCAAAGGAGGGAATGTAGAAATACATGTCTGATGCCTATGAATGTGATTCAGTTGCCAGGACAGGCATATTCCAATAGTTGTTTCATGGTCAGCATGCAGAAATGCCACTCTGTTGTGAGCATTGTGGAACATGAACTGCCCACAGTCAGGCGCATGCTCTGTGGTTTCTAGAAAATAATGAAAATAGTGTATGTCCTGAGTGGAATCCCGCTGATGGCGCCCCTTCCTCAAAAAAACAGAAATTCCCTCATTTGACATATCATCTCGATGAAATTGGAGAAACTAGTCTGAGGACTATCCTGGGAAGGACCTGCACTGATGGTGAGGGTGACACAGGAGGTGAAAAGTAGAAAAAAGTCTCACTTACCCCAGGAGAGAGAGACAACCTGTTTTAATTGCAGTGCAATCGGAAGTGGGTGGCCAGTTATGGCAAGCTGAGGTAGACAAAAAACCTTGCCCGTCATGTCTACCACTGCATGTCAGCTAAGCATGGTGAGTCAGAAGGGTGAGAAAGGGGATGCGTGGTTGGCACATTCTCTCCCACCACTGCAAAGACTTTGAGATTGAGTCCCAGACAGTAGCAGTACCTCTGTCTTGGTTGACTTCCCAACGAACACAATTGGCAGTGTTGGGTGGGAATTCAGTCAGTTCTCGTCATGTTCATGCATCCCAAATGCTTGTTTATCAAAGAAATTTATATCATTGGTCTCTGGAATTCACATTTCACATGAAACTGACAGGCAGGGTTGGTGTGAAAGTACACACTGTTCAATCAATATATATTTCCACTGTTTCTGTTTTTAAATGTCATAAACAGCTTATCATTTCTTGAAGTTCTTCGAGGCTTATTGGCCAGTATTTGGAGACATTAAAAAGTTGCATTTTCTACTGTGAATATATGCAAGGTCAAGGGATTGAAACAGGAGCCGTAGAAAAAATGAAACAATCTGTACTTGGTGTTTATAGTGATACAGCAGCTTCTATCATGTTTTATTCACTAAACCAAATAATGCCACATATTTTCTGATAATATTTTATTTATTATTGACATATTTGTAATCTGAATAGAACAGATTCAGTTGAATTTCAAACAATGGTAATGGTCTAAGGGTAATGGTATATGTTGATTGCAGGTATTTTCCTCGTCCTTTTCAGTGCAAGACTTTAATACAGAATGTGTATGGAGTAATTTGAGGGTCCACTTTCAAATAAATCAGGGAGCATATTCATTAATTTGTATATTTACGGTAGGCAATCCAAAAGGGTGCCCCATGTTAATTAGCCACTTACAACAACATTGCTTTTTAATGAAGCATGCATCCACCAGTGTTCTTCAGGCTACTGTTTATTTAATTTCTTCATTGTAATGAACCTCAGATGCCTCCTGTTTACACCAGCACAAGTCAGTGAATGTATTTCTAATTTGCTTCAACAGAGCTCGAGGTAAAGTAAACCATATATTTTCATACTGTTGTTCCAGTGGAATCATTTAGACATTTTTCCTGTAATTATGCTGAGAAATAAGGTTTGCAATTAGGCCATGTCCTCTAATTATACAGTAAATGTTATTCTGTCTGCTACATTGGTACTACGGGTGATGACAGTGATATCTAATTGTAATTAAAAGCAGTCTGACCATTTATGGACAATGTAAAGAAGCAATGAGGATGGCTATTCTTTTCAAGGTAAATATGTAGAATATATTTTAAATATATTTGATGTTAGTGTATGATAAAGATGTTGGAGGTTGTAAGCAGATTCAAAGGACCTCTCTGACTTCCTGCCACTAACACTGGTCGGGTTACGCCAGGGGGCGTATGAAGATTGTTATCATCCGGTGATCCGTCAGAGTAAATAGGGCATCTTCTATACACAGGAAATGCATGCATTCCACATGAACTGAATGGTCAAAAAGTCTAAGACAGCTGAGGATAAGTGGTTCATTCTATGAATGGTGAAATGAGGGAAAGTGAACAAGTATTGTTTGGTCTGCAGTCTGTCTTCGAGAGAGACAATGCCTCTTTGATTGTAGTCCCTGTGGCCCCAAGATTCAAGTTCAATGCCAAGGAATCAATAGGCTGTGGCATAGGGGCCCCAGTTGTCAGAGGTCAAATGAGTGGGAGGGTGCATTGGGTGTGAGGCGAGAATGGGAAGTAGATGTGTTTTAAGGTCAGACAGAGATATTTCCCTCTGAAAAAAAGAACTCCACAAAGCAGCAGAAGTTTTATCTGACCTTTGACCTCAATCATAAAATATGCTTATGACCATATTCACTTTTAACAGGGATTAAATCGGCATCAAAAGCTAAATAATTAGCACATTTAGGTGCAGTTGTGCCATAAAAACTACCTGCATTATAGGATAACACACAGACTTTTCATATTTTTTTATGTTCTCCCATAATTATTTCAAATGACATAGTGGCATCCCCTTCATGTGTTTAATAAATACTGTGAATTCTCACTGGCATTGTTTTTGTCAGTTTCTGTTTTCTGTCTTTTCTTCCATCCTTACTCCCAGTTTTGGCTGGACCAATAAAGACCTAGACTGTCCTTACTCCCAATGTGCACGTACAGCTGCATGGCCCTCTTTGCACCGATTAGATTGTGCAGCAAATGTTCCTTCTGATATTGTGTGCTGACTTTGTCTGTCTGGCCAGGTGTCTTCTATCAGTTTCACTCACAGTTACAGTATTTATCAAATCTAGAAGTCAGGATGATTACTTTGTGTCGTTCTCTTTTTAAAAAAAAATATTTATTGTGCTACACATGACAAACTGATATTGGAAAATGAGTTTCCTGACTATGCACAAAAAACTCAAAACTTTTTTTTATTAGTTTTAGAAAGCGTTTAAAGGTCAGTATTAAGCTGCATGGCCTGGATAATTCAAATTGTGTGTATTGGTTATGTAAAAAGATGCTCCATACACTAAAGGGTCTATGAGACAGCCCCATGATGAATCACTTGTGGTCTGGAGGATGTACCGTCTGAGTATTAGTTGAGACAGCAGCCTAATACTGTCTGTGTCTGAGATTGTTGGCCTCCAGCCCACTGCACAGGAAAAGCTGAACATTTTATAAGTGTTTATCTGTATGTGTCTGAATACAATATGTCCCATCTCACACTGAAAAAATATGTTTTTTTCATTACTGCCTGACATACATATATATATATATATATATATATATATATATATATATATATATATATGTCCAACCCCCTTGTTTGAAAGCTTTTACAATGTATGTGTTTATTTCTACTATCCATTAACAAAAAATTCACTTTAGTTTAAAAGAATAATGAATCGCTTGAACGGTGCTTTCCCTGATAATCAAATCTAATTGCACCCACTTACTGAAAAGACAAAGGTGTGTGGAAGGGTGTGTACATTCATAACACAGGTTTAATTATAGTGTCTGTGTAATAGTATCTCTGAGTCACATGCAGTGTAAATGCAAGGACAGATCTATGGGGAAATTAGTTATTTTTTCAACATCATGTGTAATGAGTGACAGGACGGATTTGCGGCAGGAAACTGTCAGTGGATTAAATGTGTAAAAATACATGTCAAATTGTATTTTTCCCTCAAACGTGTCCAAATGAGACTGTTGCCACAAAGGAAGCCACAGTATATCCTCAGCACACCCATCTTGTACCTAACCGCTGGGTTAGACTGTGGGTCTCAGCTGACGCTGGATCAAAGGCGGATTCTGTTGATATTACAGTGCAGAGGGGTAAACCTGCATCATGACCAACTGAGTCAGGAGACTCACAATGCATCACCAACCTATCAGCTGAGAATGGCAAATAATTGACTAACCATTGCCTGTGTTTATTTTCCTACAATAACTATGAAATCAATGTTAAATACATCTTTGTCACTAAAGACACACAAAAAAACCTTTGTTTTTCTATTGTCTCAACAGCAGATACTAAGATAATAGGTTTAGCCTGCAAACCACACTTAGATAAACTTTGTGGGACTTGTGGAGGAGTGCTTCATTGCGCTGTCATCCAAAAGAGGAAATATAAAACACATGAAACATGAAAAGGCTGTAATTATTGTCTAAAGGCTGTGGTGAGGTTGAGGAAGGTATACTGTGTGTTGGTGGTGAAGGATATTTAATTTACTGTGGGATCTACATACTGAACTCTCTGTAGGTTCATTGATTAATTTCTCTTGCAAACAGATAACTCTTCTTATCCCTGTAGCATTCAGATGCAGAGGAATATTTTGTCATTTGTTTTCCTAAATAGCAAACTTATTTTTGTGACATTCTACATATTTATTTCTAACCTTTATGACTAATCTTTTTGTTAGCAAACATTACATGTAAAGTCCATTTTTAACTTCAATACAATAATATATTTGTAAACATTACATTGTAAATTATGTTTTTAAAGGGGCTTACCTAACAAGGTAGATTAATGGCTTAGTCCTTGTGCTGACATGTTAATTATACTAAAAGGCAAACACAAGTTGCATTTGCACCTAAAGGTGGAGAAAGCTGTGAGTGATGCTCAGCAGGAAAGTCAATTCATGGACTTCCTAGATCAACATTTATTCCAACTGAGTGACATTACTTGGAATAGCACCGCAGTAAAATTCATTATTCAGTAAAATGTAGAAACCTTTACAGTTTACTTGTACAGCATTTCCTTTTTTGAGTAATTGTATAGTGTATTTTAAATAGAAGTCTAGATGTATTTTTTTAGGCAAAGTAAAACTTCTATGAATGACAACCTGCAACAGTTAAACTTATCAAACTGAACTAAGAATTTGTACTTGACACATAATATATTTACATTTGTTTTAGGCTACAAACAAATGAAAAGTCCCTACACCTGCTAAAATCAGGACCAAAAAACCCTCTGAAATGATATTACAAATGTACATCCTAATGGATGTACTGTACAGTGTGAATGGAAGAGAGTCCCTTGACTAAGTGACTAAACAGAAACCTGCAAGTGCTTCCATACAGTTTCTTTATGACTCACCCTTGCCAGGAATGCAAGTGCCATTTCATCAGAGGCGGTGGAGATCAAAAGCTGTCTGAAGTGCATGTGAAGGAGCTCTGTTTGTCAGAATCTGTGCACCAAAGGTTGGTTGATGGAGCCCTACGATGGTGTCAGACAGGAAAATGGTTGGTATCTTTTCCCACATGTTGAATGCAAAGTGCGGTCACTTCAAATGAACCTATGTGGATGACTAAAAAATGAAAGGGACATTTATGAATCCCTCGTGTCATCTATGCAACGTTATCAAAACCAGACATTAGAGAGGTTTTTTACTTTCTGTACTACAATGCATTGCACATAATGCTTATTTTTAAATTACTTGTGTAAAAAAAAACTGGCAGTTTTCACAGTTATTTATGACAATGTTATTTGTATGTGTTTTACAGTCTTGGAAAGGCGTGTGGTCTATCATTAACCACATATTGATCAGACATCCCTGGATTAATGACATGTCAATTTTTTCATCTAATCTTTATCATAATATAGCTTTTATTGGTTTAGCCAGAGTTATTACAGCTACGTGCCACACCTCAGTGTGTTATCAGCAGCGCAACGCTGCAGCAGCAAAATGAGGTAAAGAGAACAGTCATGACAGCATGGTCTTACAGGAGGGGCCAGAAAGTAGAACCAATAGATGAAGGGATTGTAAGACCTGATGGGTTACTACAGTGCATGGTCACTCCCACAGCCACATGCTACACAGTTCTTCTTATTGAGGTCAATCAGATGGCATTCTGTTTTTGCATAGGAATGTGCCTCATATAAAAACATTACTGATTTCTCAACTTTGTTACACAATGTATACTTTACTGTAGCAATATTCTTGTAAAATGGTACATATAAATAAGTGGCAATCCTTTGATGCTGGTATTTAGGTGGATGCTTATTCTGTTTAATCAGGTTTGGGTGAAAACTGTATTTTTGCAAATTTGGTCTAAATTAGAAAGATAATTTCTACATAGATACTTTTACTAATTCGTAGCTAGTATAATATTACAAATTTTGGTATGTTTAATCCTAACCGAGAATCCCTACAGGTGATACGATCTGCATATCATGACAGACAAGTAATATCAATAGAATCTGAGGGGCCCCTTGGATCAGAGAAGAGCAGATGAGCCCAGCCCAAACGATGAAACTATAATCCAGGGATCAAAGAGGCACATTCCAGGATAGATAGACCTGTCTACGGACACACTGTCTGACCATCTGCCTGCCTGACAATCCACCTGCCTGCTCCATACATGTCACCACTATGTGTGATGTGCATTATTTCAGTCAGTTTTTAACAAGCATGAAACGAAGGCTGGTGATATATATGGTGCTGTATCTACAACTCAGCGTACAGTCATGTGGTGGATATTTTCTTTTGTGCTTGGCAGGAAATGCTTTTAATCCCTGATTGATGCATTGGCCATCAATCTCTGACTACCAACATTTTCTGTCTGTGTCCAATGTATCTGTCAAACACAAGTGCTAAAAAAAGGCCTTTTGACTTATAATCGATGCTATAAGCCAATAGAAATCCACCATTAAAACCGAAATATGTGATGCTCATTCATCAAGTATCAAGCACATGAATAAAATGATAAAAAGAAGCTAAGAAACATGATGATGATGACCAACTTTGATGAGTAGACTCGTCTATAATTTGGACAGCTGCGAGGAAATTAAGAATACTCTTTAAAAAATGTTTTTGAACTTTAACTTTATTCCCTTCAAAGACATCCAGCATTTTTTTGTTTTGTTGGTAAAAACGAAAGGTAGAAAAATAATATAAATATATCATAACTGATGCCGTAGAATATTGTACCCAGATGCTTACAAAAACACAGGTGCAGAGAAATGCCTGTTGACTCTGTCAGTTTCTGTTGATTTAAGTAAACCGTAAAAAGCATATCAGCACATTTATCTCCTAAGCTGGAATTCACAGTTAACTACTGTAATATATTTGCTTAGCAACAACTTAGGTATGGATGTTATTTATCTTTGCACAGTAGTTCTGGTTCTTTTCATATCCTGTGAAACCACTGCCTGTTCGTTCCTATAAAACATTCAAATTCATTGATGTTACTTGGTTCATCATGCATGTAAATCTTGTAGTAAGTTAACCATACAAAACACAGGATTTACAGACTTTATCTGTTAGAAATTTTAAACGAAGAAAATAATTAATCAATGACTGCTTAAATATGTAAATAAATGATCACACCTGGAAGTTTAATTTAATACTTTTCCATGTAGCTGAGAAAAAAAAGTAAAGAGGGTAAAAAGTACATGGCATGCCAAATGGACATATATTTACATAGATAAACATGGGTGATAAACAAATCATGCACCTGTTTCTACATTGTCTCACCGACTCTCTGAAAAGATCAGGAAAAGTAATATCCTTAAATACTCAGACTTGTTTCCAGTTTAATTTAATCTCTTCACAGTCAAAGAATAACGAGCTGGTTGCTGCATCAGCTCTCGGAGCTGATGATCACTCCCCCAGGTCATCAATCATTCTTTTTGTACATGATAAGTAGGCCCACGAGAGCTGGACGCAGTCTACAACGTGAAAGTCAACACTAAAAACATTTTGGGGAGCTGGAACCTGAAACCCACCTGACACCAAAGTGGAGTGCACCTCCTCATTTATCCTTCCGACCTGGCTTCCCTCGCTGGGGATGATAAAAGCCTTGAAGCTGTAATGCTTTGCAACCTCTAATCTGAAAGCCAGCCCTGGATATTGTCATGGAATCATGTTTTTTTTCTTTATAATATCTCCTCCTTTTTGAGGAGGAGATATTATTTTATATATTTATATAAAAAAATATATAATATATATTTTTGACCCCTGAAAAATCATCAGTGACATGGTTGTGTTAGTCTATCCCATTTCTCTTTTCCCTAATGTGGCATAAAAAAGGAGTCTTCTGCCTGAGCACTATGTGATGGTGAGTGATAAGTTCATTTTTACCTGACAATAAATATGTTTATTATTTTTCTCATTATAACTGTCTAACTACAGTAGATGGAGAGATAGATAGCACAAAGTCTCAAAAAATTCTCACATGACACCACACACATATGTTTCCTCACAATGACACTTTTCTGGTTAAATAAAGGTTGACTAGTTAAAAAAGAAAATTGTGGTTGTCTGGCCTTAATTGTATCATTTTTATTGGTTGTGCGGTTGTCTTTATGAATGTCTCTTGTTCTCAGGTCTCTCTTGAACATTACAATAATTTAAAAATATATAATAATAATAATAATAATAATATAGGTAAATCACTATACCACACAGACAAATCTGCTTGCATATAGCGTACACACAGTATTGCATATACACTCATCTACTGTACGCATGCACACAGGTGGTAGCAGAACATGCAGAAATCATTTATCACAGAGTTTTATCAAGGTGATGTGTTCTACACAGATACATTTATAAATATATTTATACAAAGATAAACACACAAACAATTACCCAACTGATACTGGACTTTTGAGGCCGATACAGATATTAATATTTAGAAAATGACAACAATTAAGCACAAATAAACAGCCTTTATACAGATCCTTTGTTTGTTTTTGTTGTTTGTTTTTTTGAAGAAGAAGAAGAAGAATTGTGATCAAGATACATAATGAGGGGACAATTTACAGTTTAAAATTATTAAACTTGTCTGGTTGTTGCTCAACCAGAATGACTTTCAAGATAGCAGATTTAATCTTGGTTGGACAGTTGTGTATTAATGTTTACCTGTGTGATTCTGTAGCTAGCTATCATGCAAATTTTGTTTGGACAGAGGAGAGGGAGTCACCTTGATCCAGCTGTAGGACTTCTAACTGAAAAAAGATAAGTCCTTTAATAGCCTCAAAAATAGCTACATGTATGGGCGGGCTATAATGAATTATCTGAGCTTCCAGGAAACAGCTGGTCTACGGGAGTATCATTAAAATCCTTTCTTCAAATTACAGTTACACTGTCAAATTAACTAGCTATTATGAATGTGTTACTATGTAACCAGTTTGCACTTTCAAGATGCATCCAGAAGTAAAGCTAAGAGCTCACAGTTTATCTTGCGGCATCAGTCCTTCAATTAATTGATTTCTCTCGTCATCCTGGTTTTCCTGTTCATTAAATCTGGAGTTGGGGTTGTTTATTTAAATTTGGTTAGAAAACACACACTGCCTGGCAACTCCCTCCGAGCTTTGCGAGTGAGATGCAGCCAGCCTCGACTCATGTGAAAGGTCTTTTGAGTCACAGCCGTGTTGATCCCGGCCCTCTTTCATTCCTTCTCCTAATATTTAGATGGATTGGCAAAGCTGTTTACTGTATGTTGCGTGTTTGACGTAAGCTGTAGTGCAAAGGGCACTGCTGCAGCCACACCAGTAAAACCAGTCTGACCTCAGATGTCCAATATAAATCAGTGGAGTCATCTGGAGGGCATGATGGCAGTAGGGCCCAATGAATGTCAGCTGACAAGGATACTTGTGCTCATTGACGCAGAGCTCTGTCCCTTGCCTGCCTCATCCTCACCCCTTGAAATGAGTGCGACAACTTGACCACATTTAAAGGTTACACCTGCTGCTGATAATGAAAAAAGCAGGAGAACCTTTGGATATAGCACAACACCCTGCCTACACTCTCAGCCCTAACTGCGCTTGTAAATCCTGCCAAGTGAAACTGCTTGCTGGAGGGAACAGCAGACAGGATGACTTGGTGCTCCGAGAGTGTTTGCAAATATGTTTTCAGTCTGCCAAGCGTGTAGCTGTATGAATTTAGAAAACTATGTTTCAGTGACCGATTGGTGCCTTGGGCTTTCAACTAATTACAGACTTAAAAACACTCCAGCCAGAGAAGTTTGTTCCTGTCGAAAGTTGCTGTAATGATCCAGAACCTCAAGATACCCTTTTGTACTATAGCAGTTTAAATTTAGTTGAGATATGTTGATCTTTTTCTACAGGAATTAACAGTTAAGTAGCTAACAGGCATGGAAAATGAAGCTCTGGCCTCTTGGCGTTAAGATTTAGAAAAAGGTGTTGTGGTCCTACCTGTCAGCTGGCATCTGTCACCGAGCGGTCAGCTACTGTACAGCTTGGCCATTATATACACGCGGCTCTAACCCACAGAGGCCTGCAAAGTACACATTGTCGTGCAGTACAAACAGCCCACTTCCTATAGCACCTCACCTACTGTTACTGTGCCATCGACTCTGATTTACACCAATGCTATTTTGGATATTATGTAACTGGTACTGGAAACCTGTTATTTTTGTCTCTGACATTGGAATATTCTTTTGCTTGTTTGTTTGTCTGTTTATTCAGAACACATTATTCAGCTCCTGTTTTTAAAAGGAGGCCATTTTCACCAGATTTTATGTGGAAAAATTGAAATAAAGTAATTTATCAAATTTAATAAAAAAATCATTTTCACCCAGATTATTTTTTAGTTTACCTTTTAAAACTTTTAAATACTGTAAATTTGGATGAAATTCACGGATTTGCCGTCCTTTAAAGTTGAATAAATAATCCTTCTGATTATATGACTTTGGGGAAACAATGTATCTTAATTCTGCATTTCACCTTTTCAGAAGTGCAGTATTAAAAGTATTAAACATGCAGTATTCATTGCATGAACTATGTATTCACACAACATTAGAATGGATCTTGGATTTCACAGTTAATTCAAGAAATGTAACTTCTCAATTACAAAAAATTACTTGACATGTTAGATTCAAATGGAACAGCAGAAGTTCTGAGTAAAAAGTTTAATTGTAACACCTCTTCAGGTAAAACTAAAAATAATTATTTTGAAAAAATCTAGCACGTACAACAGAGCTTTCTGAATTAAATATTGTGAGGTATATTTTTAAAAATATTTTCTATCTTTTATCTGGATTATTGATATTTGTTGATGGTTATAAACACATGGGTGTAACAGACCTATATAAAATGGGAAACACACAAAATGCTTTTCATCTACAACTCAAACTCATAAAATACATGTGAATGTAATCTGTAATTTATATAGTAAAAAACATTAACAGAATTACTGATTGGGCCTTTAAGTCCAATCGTGTGTGTGTGTGTGTGTGTGTGTGTGTGTGTGTGTGTTCCTTCACGCATGCTCCTGCGCCAAGCGGCTCACTCAAAAATTGGGAGTGTGTGTGGTCCATTCCATTGGTGTTTACAGTCTCTGGACAGAGTGGAGGATGTCAGTGGTGAAAAGTGTGCAGCATGGCACTGGGTGTGGGCTCGAAAGGATGCCAGTGCCACGGGCCAGGATCTGTGACACGAGACATGCATTTGTGCCAACCACAGACACGCAGGAATCCATACGGCAGCCTGGGAAGCAAAACTCATTTAGATAATCTAAGCAGAATGAAAGAAAGCACAGAAAGCTGTTTAAATACTTTAATATTTTCTGTGCTTCCGTGTTTTGTCTGCACATATTGCAAGGATTCAGGAGTCTGAAAACTAGTCTTTCTTTCTTAACCGTGCCACACCCCACTTGGGAGAAGTATGTGACATTAGGAGAGGGGAGAAAGGGGTGTCTGGCCCGTGTTTTTGTGTGTCTCCAGAGCCAGGGCAGTGCCTGTCTTCACGTACTACAGCAGTATGGCAGGACAGACTGTTTCCTGGCAGCCGTGCCAGTGCACACTTTCAAGCAGTAGACCTGTTCAAAAATGCAACCTATTATGATCCTCTACTGCTCCTGTTGTTTGAGTTTAGAGGGTGGAAAACTAGAAAGGGAGTGTATGTGTGTTTTGGGGTGGGGTGCAGGGGGATGTAGTATTCAAATAATCTTTGATAATTGCTGGAGTGTCCACAGAGTCCTGCCTAAGTGTACTCAGCAAAGGCCCCATTTGGCCTGTTTCATATGTAAAAGAGCAAATGCAGGCAGCAGCAGCAGTCATTTTCACCAGCATCAACACCAATGTTTAAACAGTGAGATGGAAATGACTTTTCAATCAAAAGGACAATTGTTCTCAGGTGAGCTTGTGTGCTGTTACAACTGTTCGTCGGTTGAGACTCTGTTCAACTGACGAACAGATGATCTATATGGTAAACTGATGTGACTATCACTGATGATTGTAAGTTCTACATAATACAGTTTAATTCCCCATGTTAGGACTGAATTATTTTGAATGAAGATCATTAATAAAATGACAGGAACGATACACTCCTTTAATTGTGAACAGATCTTGTTTGCAACTCCCAAACTGAGGTACATTTTATTATAAAAAACAACTGATCTATAATGTGCCAGCTTGAGTTTGGTCTATTGTTTCATAACTCACAGTCTCCAGCGGGTTTAATATGTCAAGTCACCTAAGGAAAGACGCTTGTTTTGCCACCTCCATAAAATTGGTAGGGGATTTTGCTGTTTTTCCAAGCCTCTCAGGCCAGTTCAATACTTTAGGGAAACCTAAGCTACTATTACTACCACTTTTACACATTTGCCTCACAAGTGATGTGGGTTGAATTAAATTGCAACATTATATCTTCAACTCAGGGCTTAGCTTATATAATGGGGAGCCCGTTACTGGCATTTTCAGACTCCTCAATCAGAGTAATAAATTGGGTCTGATGGTTAATTTTAGCTGAAATCCAATCCTCGACAATAAGTTACAAGCCTTGCGGGACCTTTTAGTCAAACTGTGTCTGGCACTGCCACAGTTGAAAAGAGCCTTTTAAATAAATGTCTTTCCCAAAAGTTGCATGTTTTCAAAGCAGTGCTCACTCCACATACAGGGGTCACACAAATAAAGTGAAGTTTACCATGTCTAACACCTATGTTGATTTGTGTATTTTGGGTCACGTCATTCACGAACAGAAACTTATTCACTATACACTACTGTTTAATTTCACATTTAATGAAATTTATTCGTTATCACAGCATAGTTCCCCCGTCTGTGCTCGCCCCCTCCTCACGAGAAGACAAGCGTCTAGGTCAGTGTGATTTCACTGTATGGCCCTCAGTCAGTGCATTAGCAGTGACGTGATCATGATTAATGTTAATCATGCTGGATTTACTGTGTGTTTATTTTATGGCGCAGTTGGCAGAGTGGAGCTCGGCCCATCTACGAGAGCTCCTGCTGGCAGCGTGAGGAGGTGGATTTGGATGATGTTTGACTTTGATACTCGGCTGTAACGTTGGCTTGTCTGAGGACCTTGCGGCTGAACAGAGGTTGTGTTGTCAGTCATGAGTGACTGCAAACATTTCCTGCTTGCTGAAAACTCACTGATTTCTCTATCGAGGCTTTCTCTTTTGATAAGTAGAGATGGTTAAAGCTCACATAATTCAGCATTTTACTGAACTCAAACAATTGTGTATTGTCTGTGCCTCCATATCTCAAATCTGCAGTATGCTTAAGCTGACATGTGTAGTACACTGTACAATCAACATTTGGTAAAATCAGCCTGTTGATCCACATGGCTGCTTCATAATCCTCAGCACTGTCTCCAGCTGCTTGGTACTGAGTGGCACCAACGGCTCCGGGTGTCCCAAAGACAGTGCAACACTGCCACTGTGTTGAACGTATGAACTACAGTGTCAAAACAACTCCCCCTTTCTTTGGCATCACAACATACTTTTTGCACAACATTTCAGATGCAAATAATACGTGTTCTGCTGTGAGAAAAAGACCTGCAATCGTAATATTCTTAACATTATAATATATGTATATATATATATATATTATAATATTAAGAATTAAGGAATTAACTATAAACTTTTCACCCTAATGCCCATCAGTCTGGTATCTCTATGGATCCAGCCCTGAGTTGGTCTGATGTTTAGTGAAGCAGTAATTGAGAAAAACAGAGGTCTATATGGGAGGTTGAAGACTCTGTGTCAAGCAGCCTGTATTTCATTTCAACAATTTCACTTTAACACACGTACACTCCAATATTTGCTCCAGCCCTGCCCTTAAAAAACATAGAATAACAGAAAAGGCTCAGATAAAATCCCAGTGTGCATTGTATCTGCCTTGTTTACACTGACGGATTCCCTTACCACTTGTGTTAAATGTAGCCCTCCATGTTATTCTACCAAGCAAGAAAGAAAACAATTACTGAAAATGAGGCTGAGTTGAGAGGAGGCCTGTGTGTAAAATAACAAAGACGTGCGACTGTTTGGATCTGATAAGCCCTGTCGAGTGTTTCCTCTAATGCCTCTGAAAATAAACAGCTGGGTTGATGAGGTGAATGGAGGCTTGGTTTGGGTTCTAACCGCTGCCGCAGCCCGGGAGCTTGTTTTAGGGGCTGGACCAGCCAGGAGCAGTAAAGGGCCCCCATCAGTGGCTCAGGCGCCGAGTGAGTTAAACAGGTTAGTGTGCTGGCCGTCTGAACCTGCTGTGACACACACTCTTTCACAGAAATTGTACACTGGCAGGACACACACACACACACACACACACACACAGAGACACACACAGAAATACATGTATATGCAGATACAACAAAAACACAAAAACAAGAGCAGCATTCCCACAGTCTGTCATCAACAAAATGATTAAGATGCCTGTACAGTATAAACTACATATGTGTGATGGCCCTGCTTATCACAAAAGGAATTCAGGCTTTCAAAACACATTCTTCTGACACATTCACATAATTTGTTTATATAAAATGTATAAACTCTGGAATAGCTAACCATATCATGTTGACCATTTCTGTCGAAATTTGTATACATTGCCCCCTGCTTTTCTCTTTATTCTATTTTTCCTTACCTATTTTCTTATCTATTTGTAATGTTGTTGTAATGCTTTGTATTAGTATTTGATTGCAGTTTTACCTGTTCTGCTCATCCATCAGCATTCCCTTGTAAACATTTGTCTGTAAAAAAAACAACCACTAACTGTTAACACTGTGTCCGTTAATATATTCTGGTAGAACACATGATACAAAATAAAAGGGACGTACATATGCACACACTGCCACTAGTGGTCAAAAACTACACTGCATAGCTTTAAAGAGAAAATCATGCAAGGTCTCCAGTGTTCCTTGGTGTTTGTCTGGTCTTGCCGCACATCTGAGCTGACCAGCCAGGCCGGGTCTCACAAGTTAGTGCCACTGAATCACCCTGAGCTGTGTGTTGTGAATTCTGACCTCATCTACTCTTTAAATGGTTCTAAAAATAGTGTTTTAGCATGTCTGCACACCCACTTAGGCCTCCACACCCAGCTGCTGTCATACCTGTGTGTCACACGCAGGCAGATAAAATCACATCCATTCAATCCCACTTTAGCTATGTTTGTTAAAAGCTTATCATAATTAACAGAGTTTAATAAGGCATCTAGTTGTTTATTTAGAATAATACAACAAAGGAAGCAGTTGGTTGGCAAATCGTGAGGCACCAGTGTTGCATATTTTTTGAATCACTCAGCACATTATAGGATCTTGTTGAGAAGACTAAATAAAAACACTTCCACGATCCAACTTCCTTGACATTATCGGCTCATCAAGGCGGGTGATGTGAGCAAGACAGAGAGAATGTGGGAATTTCACCGTCCAACAGGTAGAGACAAGACTGGGCTGCCGGCACACAGGAACACAAATTCATTCATAAAAACCACAGAAAACAAAACATGCTTTATCATCCAGACATGTTCTCAACCTGTCCTGGTGACTTTTTCTCAGCACCTCTTCATTCTCTATAAACCAGCTTCCAAAGTCTTTGAGTAGTGCAGATTTCATAAAATTTGGGATACATAAAAAGGTTATGCTATTTTGTATGCATGCATAAAATATTATGTATATACACAGAGCTACGGCCATTATTACACACTAGAACAATGAAATGAGGCCACTGCAGACGTGTGGATTTAGGCCAAGAGACAGAATGTCCCAGATCTGTCGGTTTAGAGGAAAATACTATATACCAGGACAAGACACTGCCATAATTATGCATAATTCCTTTGTCAATATGTGCTACAATAATAATATAGTAGTATTCAGTCCTGTAAGAGCGGTATATTTTAGGTTTTGGCATAAATGTCAAATGATTGCCTTGCTCAGGAAAAACAATATGGCAATACTACTTCAAAGCAATTAGATGTCTTCTATTTAATTGCAAAGTTTGTAACTTTAGTGAATCTAACAACTAAAGTATAATGTGCAGTACCAGCTGACAGGAGAAAAATGATGATAGTCGTTCAGTAACACTCATCAGTGCTTCCAGCAACATGATTTTGAGGAAGTTTGGAGCCTTGGTTTGGCTCTGATTGCTCGTTTGAGTTCATGGGCTTAAATAAAGACACTTAATCACAAGTGCTCAGTGGAGTTTTTCCCTGGACCGTGCAGGACTTTGCCAAGACCTCAGGCAGTCACATCTCTGGATTGGAGGAAAAATATTCCCCTCAGATTACTGCATGACTCACAAAAACAACTGCCTTGCTAGAAATGTGATACACATATCATTTAGATTTTAACATAACATGGTGTTTATTCCAGATTTTAGTCAAGCACAAGTCACCTTACTTGTGTTAAAGGCACAATTTTACAACCATATAAAATACACACATATTCATATACACAATTGAAAAGTTTAAGCTATAGATTAAAAAACATTATTGATGTAAACTAGCCAGTAACTCTTTACAATACTGTATACAAAATTGTGAGTAGTAACTATTTTTATTGTACTATTTAACATGTCTGGTTTTGATCACTTGAAAATACTGATCAAACCAAATTGCTCATAAACTGACATTAAATTAAGAGCCAAAAAACAAGGTGACACAACTGAAACTGACACATTTTATATAATGTTTGGTATGCAATGTTACACATTTACATTTAAAAACAACCGCACTTACTTCCAGAACAGCCTACAGGAACTGGCTTATCAGCACTCACCAGGGTGATTTTCTTACCGATAGAAGTGAATTAAATCTCCCCACAAATTTCTGGTGGTCCTTTTTTTATTGTCCTGACACATTCTACATAACTGTTTACAGGGTGGGCAAGGCTGTCTGCCCACACCATATAAAAATGGCTTAACACACCTGGAAAATAAAATGCCGCTGGAAACTGTTGTCTTCCAGAGCAACATAAAATCTGCCACCTCCACTCATGACTAATTGGCTGTTAACACTGTTTTAACAAACCTGAGCACTACTGTTACACCAATGTGCAAATGAACAGGCATAATTGGAAGAGACGTCAACCAGTGTTGGCAAAATGGAAACCAGTAGTCAGTTGAGTGTGGGTGTGGAGCCGTGTTGTATTAATTTTATTTAGATGACGTCACTACAGTTAGCACTCTGGACAGCACTGAAAACCAGATTTCATGTAATCATTTTTTATAGATAGTTATCTGTACAACATGTACACCTATCTGTAACAGTACAGCATGTTCATGTGGGTGTATCATATTTCAAGTGTTGTGCAGCCAGTCACCAATTATTTCACAATGGATATTAAATTACAGAAAGCCTGTGGATATAAAGGTCAATAAAAGGTACTTATAAAATAGTGATTAAAACTCATTTTTAAAGCTAAAATTGTTATCTTATCACCTTAAAACCTTTTAACGTTGCGTATACAGACTTTTGTGTGTTTTTGAGGTCTTTGCAGTAGAGATCACATTTACTTTTGACTTGCAATTTAAAAAAAAAAAAAAAAGAACAGCTATTTCTGTGTTGACAAATGCATGAATCTCTTAGTGTCAACATGTGAGCTATTGGATGCACATGACCTGCTGTATATAATATCCAGTGTACTGTGTAATGGCAGCAAGTCTAGAAGAAAACAGGTCTCCCGAGTGCTGCTCTGCACAGTGCTGACATGTGTGCTCCAGTCTAAATACAGTACGCGCAACCAACTCTGCTTGTGGCCTTCACCAACCAATTTCAATATTGAGAGTTAAAAAAAAGAAAGAAATTCAATCAGAGCCAAAGTAATGTTTATTTTCCAAGGTTTATTTTTAGAAGATTGTGACGCACATCAGGTCGTAAAGGTATTTTTCTGTCAAGATGTCTTTCTACTTCTACACAGTGACAGAACAAGTTCTCGGAAGAAAGTATAAGTCCCATTCACTGAAAGGCAGTCACCCTGTACAGGAAGCTGGCCAACAGACAAGCTTCTTAGTTTTCACCAAGGCGTCTGACAAAGTGGTCCAACCAGTGGCTGTCTACAGTTAACATATTGTTTCACCCATTCTAATATTACACAGTAATTACTGGGCAGGACATTTTTCTGCATTAAATATATTGCTTTAATTATCCAACTGTACTGTACAATAAATCACAAAACGCTTTGTACAATGGCCCAAAAGTTATTATTTAACAACATGATTCCAAGATTAAAACCATGTTATATATCTGAATGTGCTGGCTACTGTATGCTGAGTACTACCATGAATTTCAGAAAATGTAAAAAGGGGATACTGTTGCACAATGTGTTGAGCAGGCAGGGTTCTCTTTTTACCCCCTATGGGTGTGTGTGAGCGTAAGTGTCACTCTGAATTGATGAAGAGCTTTATGAGCTGATTTGTCAAATAGAGATTCTCAGTGGAAGCAAAAAAGACTAAATGATCCGTGTGATTTAATCTGAGGCTACTGTATAAGCATCTTAATTTGGTAGCATTGGTAAATGTTGTTTTGAAAGCCTTTTAAGTTAGCAAGATTCCTAATTTATTATTAACATTGAAGAAACTTGCATGTAGTGTGAAGCAATTTTAACACCTGGGAACAATGTTATCCTTTACAGTTAAAAATGTGAAACCAGTTGCTTACAGCTTGTTGTGTCAAAAGTCCTGTTAAGAAATTCAAAGTGCAGGTGACCAACTGGTACCTAAGTAATGTGACTGGCTGTCAGGCTAAAATCCTGAGGCGTGGCTGATTGTTAATGCCCCACAGTGAGACCTGTTGCCCTGGGCTATTAGTCATCCTGACAAGCATGGCGTACGTGTCACTCTCTCTGGTCATGACACACTTGTTTCCACCATCTCCCCACCTTCACACACCGCTCCAGCTCTGATATATTCCTAACGCATAGTGGCAAGAGTGACACAAGGCCACTGAACCAAAACAAGCACCTATCAATTACTGATGAAAGAGACCTTTTACCTATTTTTTGTACAACATGTTCGGAGTAGGACACGGATGAGACTTCAAGCAAGGTTTGGTCAATTGAAATTCAGTAATGTAATACCAAATAATAATTTGAATTACATGCTTCATGCTTGAAAAGTAAGAAAAATATGGTTTCCAACACAAAAAGAGTTTTATGAATAGTTAGAAGCAAGCAATAGTTTGATGGTTGAAGTGCACAATAGAGTCTTTTGTGTGCCTAGACCACAGTTTGATTGGCCAAAAAAATACATGACAAACAGGTGAAAATTATATTTATATATTATATTAAATTAGAATTAAAAATATATATTTTTACTTTGAAATCCTAATTTAGTCTCATAATGCAATTTATGGTAGAGGAACACGTATGATTTTTTTGTCCCTAATATACAGTATATTCTGCACATGAGTTTGTGCCCATTTAAAAAAAATCTATAAGATAACTGTATGATTGCAGGTACTGATTCAAGAAAGTCTTTACCATTGAACATATTGAATATTTACTAATAACTAAATGCCCAATACAACATTATTATTTTCTACTTATCTATTACTTTAATGAATAGCAATACAGGATACATTATTATTTCTTAAATATTAGAAACATTTTTTTTTATTTCCTTCTCAAATACCAACCAACATATTTAAGGATAAACTGAATATTAGTTTTAGATTCTATGACTGAGGGTGGAATAATAACTAAAAATGATCTATTAAAAATATAAAGTCAGCCCTTTGAGACATTTTTAAATAATATAATACTTGAGCTGTTCTCTATTCACAATACTACTTTATCTTGTCTCAGGTATGTTCACTGACCTACACAAAGGATCTTTTGTGCATGTGGATTCATCTTTAACTTTGTGAGAGGAGGAGATGCCGCTATTAAAATTCAATCAATCTGATTTATGTCGCCATCGATACACTTCATTTGCAGATCTTAAGTCTTAAAACAGCCATGGGACTATTGTTTTTTGTTCTTTGCATGTCACGCTTAAAAGTTGACCTCTGAAGGGCCACTGCATTACAGTAAAAGATTCCTGACCTTGGCGTATGATATGCAGTTATGTCCTTGGCATTACTCAAACTGAGGGCATATAACAATATTAATGTGTCAGTTCAGGCACACACTGATGCACACGTATGACCAATACTGATATTGAGGTATAATCCATATTTTTGTTAAGCACTAGTTTGTGACTTAGTCTGAGTTGCGATTCAAGGGTTAGCCAGCTGTAAGAAATATAAGCGGTGATTTAATATTAGCCAAGGCAGGGATTCAGCACACTGGTAAATCCATTAGGAGTTTTCTTCTCTTTCATCATTTCCAGGATAGGAGGCCTCACATCGCCTGCTGCAAAGAGGAGACGGTGATCAGCGGATCAAATTTGGGGCCATAGATAATGTATGTGGTTAATTTACAGTTTGGAGGATCTCGTCGCGCAATGGTCCTGAGGTGACTAGCTAAGCTGCATTCAAAAACTCTGAGGTGTAATCAGCAATCAGAAAAAGGAAGCCGGATGTCAGGCTTTTATAAATGGTTTCCTCAGAGGAGTTTGATTTACTGTCCCGAGCCCAGTTGAACTTACGGTGTGTGTGGAAGCGATGAAGGGGAGTTATAGGGAATAACTGGGTGAGCACAGGACTACAAATTACATTTCAAAGAACAATAACAAAAATCAACCGAAATATTTTCATGTCTGAGGAATCGATTTATACTGTGTTTAGTCAGAATAAACCACCTCAAGCACTGGAGGTCTTGCCCTTTGACCCTACTATTCCCATATGGAAAGATATCTGTAATGACTGCAGTAGGAATGGGGTGACATGGATTTTGGGAGCTGAAGTTCTTGATAAAACATGTAAGGCCCATTTTAGTTAACTGCTCTCCTTTTCTTTCACGAATTGGAATTATAGTATTCATATTTAAGAATTTAATATAATGAAATATGATTTGACAGTAGTAAAACCGCAGCTATTCGGCTATTTACCCCCGGCCCCGCTGATGGATTGTGGACACAAATACAGTCAACATCGAGGAGAGGTCATGGTGTATGAATGCATCTGTCACTGTCAAAGAATATATGGAATTATTTTTTCGCTTTCAATCGTAGTTTGGTTACGTTTAGGCAACACAACTACTTGGTTAGGTTTATTTTCCCACTTTTTTCCACTGAATTTTATCTAACCACACAATGTTTGTTTCCGTTCAATATAAAAAAATAAATAATGTCATTCTGTCTGTTTTTTTATATTATAGAGAATTTTTCTTTTCAAAAATATTTGCTCTATTGTGTACTTTAACACATGTAATATGTGAAACAGTAAGCAAAGAGCCTTAGCTAGCTATGTTTTTACAATTGTTATGCTCTTTCTCTGTCTGTCTGTCCATACAATGATAACAATTATAACCATCCCTCTCTTTCACTGCCTCACGACAACACTGGCAGAAGCATTGGGTTTTATAGAGCTTCTTTTGATTTTGGACGAGCTGCTCCTTGACCCATGCAGACCTTTCAGTAGGAATTTAATTGTGCCTAAAGCAGGTTTATAGGGTTTACAGTGCGACCTTAGCCAAAACAGAAAAGATGACATAGATGACAGTCTTAAAAGAAATGAACCATGACACTGGGATATAAAAAGTATCTAGTTTACTACTCTTTAGAGAAAATAAAACTAGAAAGAGGGGACTACAAATAAAAATAACTGTGGAGTTCCAGAGTTTGGGGCAACAGACTCATTGGTTTTAAAATTGAGTCTCTGAATCGTTTACCTCAGTGGTTGCTAAATTTTTGCAATAAATATTTGTTGTGTTTTATTATTTATCCAATTCTGTATTATGATTTCTTCCTCTTTTGTCATAACAGCATAACTTTACACATACATGTGATATCCAAGTTTTGAAGATGTGAGACCGTTGCTGTTCTAGCCCAGAATAATGCCATGCAGAATGTCCAGATGCTCACTTGTGTGTGCCTATATGTTAGACACTATATGCTGGCGGTGATGGCTTAAACATTGCAGTTTTCAAGCATATGAGTTATTATCTCTTTAACACATCCAGTCATGTCTTTTTTTCATCAGGAAGTTGTTACCAGTCAGGGGGTCAAATCCTGTTCTCATTAAAATGTTGGTCTTCTCTACTAAACTGCATAAACAAATCTCTGTAAATCCGGAAACACATTTGGGAATAACTTATTGGTCTGCGGATGTCACATCGTACGCATTTATCCCCATGTCCTCCACGAGTGACCTACACCAAAGTGGAAATGGGGCACATTACTCATATTTATGGAAATTATCTGGGAGAACTCTCCCCTGGTGCTCGGGCCTCTCAGCGGGTGCCATGCAAACGCAGACGATGATCTGTCCAGCAGCTGCCTAACAGGACAGACCTGTGATTCCCATCAAAAGGCCACTGCAGGGTTTCCAAAACAAAACACAGCAAACATAGTTCTATCACTCCTATTGGGATTGGTGTGGATAAAATGTGGCTTAATTGAGGAATATGTTGATGAGTTTTTCCTCCTCCTCTGCAGCAGCAGCTAGGTGCTTAAAGGTTAAAAGAGGGGCTCACTTTGGAGTTAATGTTATCAATCTTATTTCAGCGTATTTAAATATTTATAACTTCTTTCTGTCTAAACAAATGCAGCACATCTGGAGAACAAAGAATTAGGACTATTCTAAAGCGAGGACAGTGTGATGACCTCGTGATGCTTCTTTTAAGAGGCTGACAAGTCATCAAAGATCAGGATTTGAAAAAGTGGCTATTGATACAGCCAGGTCAATTTGGTTGGATGTTGCAAAATAACAGACTTTCTATCTGTGATTAACAGAGGTTTCCAATAGCTATCATCAGACACAGGCATGTGAACTCTCGACTCAGCTAATGTGGATGACATCATCCTCATTTATTAGCAAATAGTAGACGTGTGGTTTTAAGGTTAAAAAAAACATAAAATCCGAGCAACAAAACCGTACGTGCCACTTTTTCTGCTTTCCTCTTTTTGTTTTTCTTTGCCTGTTTTTTAATTAATTTACTTTCAATCTTAAACTTCAAGCTCACCACAAATTCCATGAATTAAAACATTTATTTCAACATTGCTCTCATCTTGGTAGAAGTACAAATTATGTATTCTTCTTTCCAAGACATAAAGAAACAGCCACCTTAAGTTGTTGCAAACTCTGACTCACTCATTTCAGGATGTGACCCAGACAAAGAACTTGTACATTGTTATTAAATGTATTTAAGTGTGTAAATACTATATCAGGTTTCCTTTACCAAGCAGCTCATCATACACCAAGACAAGGGTGACTGATGTATTTATGTTTTTAATCTTCTAATCATGATTGATGGCTCAGTTTGTCTGCTGGGCTTCACTTTAAAGCAAACAAAAAATCTGTATTGAGACTTTTTCCTGCAGTCAGAATTTAATGCTTCGATTTATGGTAAATCCAGAGTGACATAATAATTTACATAAGGAAAGCTTGAACATTCATATGATATTTGGGGATTGTAAGGCTCCCATTAATTTTAGAAATTTCAAGCAGAATAGTTATGTTAACATTTTAGGTTCAGGTTTTAAGATGACAATAAGTAAGTGTATAAGCTGTGTAATTATAACTAGTTACCTCTCTAAACATATTTTGAGAAAGAGTTGAAATGAATTAATGAAGCGAAGAAGGCCCAGACAGGCCCTGTATGACCACGGCAGGTCACCCTTACTCTGGAAAAGTCATACTAAGACGCAACCAAAAGACAAGAGCCAAAAAGAATATTTACACAAAGGCAGTGAATCACTGTTTTGTGTGGGTTTGCCTGAGGCAGACCACTCTTCTTGTGCTTAAATCAAAAGCACGCGTAATGAAATACGTATCCAACTCATGACGTTTTAACTATCAACACTGAGCAAGCCAACTGCAAGCATGTCACCAATGTTGATGAATTTTATTTATTCTCTTCTGCTAAAGTGTTACAAAGGCAGATAATGTGTCATGCAAGTAAGCGCTTAAAGCTTTGACTGCAATGGCAAAGTATTTCATCGTCGAGGGTACTGTATTAGCTGTCACAATCAACTCAGAGTTCACATTCCTACTGAAGGCAGCATCGATCTATGCTGCTTGTCAAAAAGTTTGAATCCACATTATTGCTTTCTGAGACTGAGGAGGCCTCTTCCTTATTTTTGATGGCCTTCTGTCTGAGAGTGTGTATATCAGCCATCTCACCTTTTTCAGCCTTGGCGCACACAGCAGGCGCCAATGGAAATGCTTGGTGGGTGCCACTGACCGTCCTGCCATAGCGCTCTGGCCTCTCTCCTTTACCAGCAGGCAGACAGGAAGGGTAAAAACTGGGCCTCGCTAATATGGACAAACGCTGTTTCAGTCAGCCTAACCTGAGCGCCAGGGGAAAACGCCGTATGAATGACAGACATTTCATTGCTATATGCGTCAATTAATCACAACTTTAACAAACTCTCACTTATCTCTAGTGTTCTGCTATTTCTCTATTTTCTTCACTCCAAATATATATTAAAATCAACTGGGAAATTTTTGTTTTGCTTAACAGGGATTTAAAGGAAGCTGAGCAGTAATTTAAGAAAACTATCAAGCAAGGGAAGGAGATCCGGCTTCCCCTGGCATTTTAGAGTGCTCCAGAAATTGCATGATGATTTTGGCAGGTTGTTCAGTTTGCTGTTTTCTTTTTTCTTCGGTTACATGCGCCTTCCCAGTGATCAGGTTTTGGCAACCACAAACCCTTCCCTGTGGACATCCTCAGGCTGTATTCCATCCAATATCCATCAAAAGTTAACACAGGACGAGCCACAGACCTGGCCAGGCACCACACCTTACTGACCAGTAAAGTACACAACATGTGTTGTTTTTTCTATTAACTGAGGAGAGAGCAACTTTTAAAATGCATCCCTAAAACAACCATTTGGTAAAGAGTGATATAGAGGGATGTAGAATTACAGCATTCTTTATTATATCTAAAATTTTCAAGAGAAACAGGAAAAGATGATTTATATTACATGTTATTATCACACAACTAATACTAACACGAGGAATGAAAAATGTGGATAAATATGTATAAAAAGAAAAGAAAATAATTACAAATACATAATAAAGGTGTCTTGGTTAATATGGTCACAAAATTAGAGCAAGTAAGAAATGTACTTCTTACTTTTGTAACACTTATTCAGGTCTCTTAGTCAGTAAAACATTTTAGTTACTATTATGGAAATTGTTCATTCATTGAACAGGTCACAATGCTGAAGAAGTATTGCAAAAATAATTGCCCAAACCAATCAGATTGTGTATCTGATTGGTTTGGGCAATTATTTTTTTTTACCTGTTCATCATACTCCACTATACTCATGGCTACTCATTAATGCTTTGACATTCACAATAACCCAGTTAAACTTAACCTGATGAGTGGTCAGTCCAGGGAATTGAAAGGAAAACTACATGTTCTAAATCCTGTGATTTAGAAATTATATCATGTCTTTCTGTTACAGTGTATAAAAACTGTGTCAAGTTCTATATCTGATCCCTATGGAGTTGCTCCCTCTAGTGGAGCAAGGGATGCTTGTTTAATCACTCTAGGGATATTTGCACTTAATCAATCTCAAATTATGTGTCCATAGTACAGCTACAGTGCTATAAACACACATATTTGTGTAAAGCAAAGAGTTACAGAAGTATACCCCCCACATCAAAACACTAGCTGAAAAACTGAGCACAGCTCCAGAGTAAAGAACCTAAACCTTGTCAAAACCTTCAAGTTGCTCCTGTGATTCCTTGCCATGTATACCTCTGTTTGTATGTGTTATCATGTAAACATGAGTAAGGAAAACATTCCCGTGGCATAATAACGTCTGAGGCCTATTAAGTTAATTTCAATTTAATTGTTGCATCTGGGGAATCATTAATTAGTCAATCAATCGCCTGCTGCCGTGACAAGGCTCCTGGGCTGTGGGGCGCAATGGAAACCACAGCTGGCCGTATGTAAATGGGAATTAATTAGCAAGCTTACGTTTCAGTGCCCGTATTTGGACTGAAAACATTCTCAGGAGTCCAAGCCAGGGCAGGAGAGTCTCCACCAGCCTGCTGTGGTCACATCCCATCTCTGTCGGACAGAATAATTTCACCTCATTACCTCTGCCATGTATAAATAGAACTTTTTCCACCCACCAGCTCTTTAACGACATGTGCTCTTTAAACACCTACAATTAACCCCTTGTGACTAGGGCCTTGTGTCTACCCCCATGTAGGCTGGTACTCTCCGAGGCTAGTCCCAGTGGATTACACCCCCCACTCTTGCTGAACCCATACACCCCATTCAGGCTCAGTCCAGTCCACTACACCTCCACCTCAGCACACGATCATTAAACAGCCATATATCTTGTGTTGTGTTTTCCCTCCAGCGCGATTTATTGGGTGACTGATAGAGTTTACTATGTGTGTTGAGCAGCACGAAACACGTCATGACAATCCGTACACGCATCGTGCTTACCGTTTTTCTCCCAGAAACATGCCACACGTATGCCGGCCCACCCTGACACCAACCACACACGCACACAAAAAAGAGATGTTACATGTCAAGTGTATGATTTTTGCGTGAGTCTGCTGTAGCAAGTCACAAGGCAGATCTGTCCGAAAAGAGTAGAAAAAATAACCTTAAAGTTTGTGATATGGGTCCCTTGGGCCCACTTGGTAGAAGTTATTTGTGGCAGGTATCCAGCTGATGGACTGTAACGCACTTGACATTATGGCTCTTCAGATAGAAAGATATAGTTTTTCCAAACCTACAGGCGCTCCCCTCATCTCAATCCCTCCATCATGGAGATTTGCGTGGAGGGTCTCTGCTGATACACATGAGGTAAGTGCTGCCATACACAATGGCTCCATTGGAGTGTGGATTATGGCTTATTTCCTCTCAAAGGTCCCTCAGCAGTGTTGCAAAGTGACACCTCGAGTGTTGATCACCTCAAATCCTCCCATCTATTCAATTGTCTAAATCTTTGAACAAAATTACACGTTTGGACAAATATAGTGAGTTTACTGCAACATCTTCTGTTCAAACAAATGCACACACTTTAAAAATGCATAACACATATGTGGATGTATATCCTTAACACCCAGGCCTATCCACGCTGCAGTATGGCTGAAATATTGCTCCTAGTAACAGACCGGGGACTTGCTCACTTCCTCCCTATGGCAAATAATTCAGTCAAGCGCTACCTCAGAAAAGGTGAAGCTCACAATGGATTTCTCAGATATTCAGCACGAAACCGCAGCTTTCCTCACCCAGAGCACCACCTATAATCACTGTGTCAGACTCTGGCTCTGCAGTGACCTCAGACAAGTTGTTCTTGGACAGGTACCACACCAGTGGCGGGAGTCACCCGTGCTAAAACTGGCAATGTAAAGGACTTTTCTCCAGACTGATGTAAGAAAAAAACGCCCTCACTATCAATTCTAAGGAGCCATAATGGTTTGGTCACTGACCTGTGCCCTATTTGTCAAATTTCCTTTGTGCAAATCACATAAGTTTGCAAATGCTAACTGTTAGTTTTCCTCATGTAAGACGTGATTTAGACCTGGAATGACTGGAGCGAATGGTGGGTTAAAACCTGACTGGTGTATTTTGCTGGATTGGGGAATTAAAGTCTAACAGTCAGAGGACCTGTAGAAGTCAATGTCAGTGTGTGCTGATAATGACATTACCATGGCTATGCTTCATGACTGCAATTGTTTGTTTGAACTTGCGCTTTAGGGAAGACATGATGGAGTGAGGAGAGACTATAACAGTATTACATTTTGGGGTTTTTGACCTTTCTGAATGTTCAGACTTTGTTATCATGTATATAGTTATAAAGTAGTTAGATATGTTGTATTGCTATAGACCCATTATTTCAATTTCAGTAGAAGAATCAAAATTCATCAGATTGCTGTTACTTTGATACGTGAAACATATTAATATGGTGTCTTAGCTATTGATTTAAATTGATTAATATGTTAAATATACATTTATGAAGGAAAACCATAAATGTAAAATGTATAGTGGTTACATTTGCAACAGTTAAGGCAAACCATTCATTTAAATTTGAAAGCATATGCACAACCCATCCTAGTCTATTTGTTCTGTTTTTAGGACATTTCTTCTAATCCACCAATTTTTATCCAGGAGTCTGATTATGTTGCACGAGAGAGAAGCAGTCAAACCTCTCCTATGATATGATGATTTCTACAAACAATCCAGTTTATTATGACAAACCTGCGCATGATGCAGCAAGGCCTTACCGGAAAAAGCCATTTTCATGCAAGGTATGTGCTGAATATTTATATCATAATTACCATTGTATGTGACATGTGATGCAACCAAGGAAATCACTTTGGTCTGAGTTAATTGGAGTGTAACTGCACTCCAGACTCAAGGCTGGTTATGCATAATTTGGCCACAGCAGTCTGATCAATGTCAGCCCACTGCATCCTAATCACAGCCAGATAAGAAAAACAGAGGGAGTCTCACTCAGAGCTACCCACATTGGTATGTATTTTCACATATGCTGTACAGTGTGATGTGCTGAATGCTGGAGCCATGTTCATATTTTTGGTAAGATTAATATCAACAACTGATAAACCAGGCTTTCCTATTTAAAACTGGTTAGGGTTAGAAAAATACTGATACTGTACATGGAATCTGATGTGGCCACCACAGGTTTTATGTTATGTCTTGGATGTATTAGATTACGTATATTAGATTACAGTTGAAAATATCATATCCTATACATAAACTGTTGAAGAAAAAGTCCTTTAACAGTCTTCCCTGAACTACAGCATTTAACCTATTTTTTGTGTTAGCTGTGTCAAAATGAACAAAAGTTCACTTTGAATATTGAATAAGGTAATATGTTGGCAACAGTTTTTTTTAAAACAAGACTAAAAGCCACGTATTTTCTTAGTGTTTCCACAGTCTTACATCCTGCTAGTCTAACACTGCCTCTCAGTTTCTCATGTCAGACATTGGTGGAAATGTGAAGATATTAGCTTAATGTCTCAACTCCAAAAGATGTGGTTGGTTTAAAACATTTAACAGTAGAGCACATAACCATTGCAGCATTTGGCCTTGCCTTGGGTAAATAAAAGGATATGGTTTCTGCAGTAGTGACAGTCCCACATTATATATACTGTAAATGTGTCATCGTGCCTCCGCCTGTGCCCCAGAATGATAGTTTACCTGAACTGATGGAAATTAATGGTAATGTGTCACTGTATCCAAGGGCCTTTTAGTTTATATATTTTGACTTCTGATTATGGCCTGTATAATCACAACTTTTTTTGATTCCCTCCCAACCGTAGCACGCGCTCATGTTGACTTTGTGGTTTTCCTGAACTGGACTCTGGCTCCAGTTGGCTGAGTTTCCATAGCAACCTTTAGCCTTATCTGCTACTGGTGAAGACAAACAATAAGCTCTTTCACGTTCTCCACTTTTTTTTTTTTACTTTTCCACATGTTTATGTGAAAAGGCTATTCATGTGATTATGAGTTATATTTAAATGAGTGAAACAATATTAAATTGAGTTGTAACTCAGATATGGTGTACATATGGAATGTGGTGTTGAAGATAAACATGATATTTACAATATCCCAAAACTCTGGATGCTTATATGAACTCATAAGGTTAATTCATTAATCCATTTGTCAGGCAATGGTTATGAATTATTAGCATTTTCTTTGTAAGTATAAAGCCTATATTTTATTATTTACAGTTATAGAAAAAACAGCAACTGCATCTTATAAATTCCTAGTTCCTAGTATTAATTGTTCATGTTTCTTGTTTGCAAGACTAAGTCTGAACATAAACATATAGTATAGAGTATGATAACAAATATCTGTGTGCACTCAGTAAAGTATAGACTTTTTAAATAAGAATACTGCTAGTTTACCCCAACAAGAATCTGTACGAAACATATGTTTATTTTTTCTGTAAATACAATACAAAATGCAGAACCCCCTATGTTATTAGTTGACACACCATTGCACATGAACATAAAATGCTGTAAATTAAATCTGACATAATATTTATGTATCATTGAAGTAAATATACTAAAAAGATAATCTTCATTGTCTTGGTGACAGTAACTATGTTAGTCACTGAGTGTTTCTTGCAACACTGAACACTCATTTTCAAAATAAAAGTAAATGATAACTTTGAAACAATATTTTGCTTTTTCTCTCCAGTGGGTTAACCCTCATAATTGAGCTTGGTTGAGACATTTCCTCAGATATGATTGACTGACTTAATGTATAGAGGCTCTACTGTAGCTGCAGCTCTCCTTCATTGAGCTAAGTCAACTCCTAAAATGCATAAGGGAGGAGATGTGGAGTATTTTCCTTAGTTTAACTCCTAGGTCAGAACATTTGTTCAATGCAAAACGTCATTATTAATGTAACAGGAAAAGAAACTAGCCCAGACGATCCCGTTAAACAATGAAAAATGTGTAATGAAGTACTTGCTACTCAATCTCTTTGACACAAAGCAAAATGGCAAATTTGTCAAATATGATGGCTCAGTGTTAAAGGTTTTATTTTTAAATGTATTGTTTAAGACTTTTACAGGCATTTGCTTACCGTGGTAGCAATGACATGAATGAATCTGTAAATCAATACAATTTTAAAAATAAATAATAATAATGATAATAATAAAAAATAACTATTGACATTGAGGTTGCTGCCCAGTGCAGGTTGTAAATTGACAAAAAAAATCCTTTTGTAGCTAGAATATGATATTAATGATATATGGCTTTGTCAAGACTTGGAACGCCGTTTAAGAGGTGAGCTTTCAAGGTAAAGAGGCGAGAGGCAGGCCAGTCAATTACAGGGCTGACAGACAGAGACAGACAACCGTTCAAGCTCACATTCACACCTATTGACCTAACCTGCATGTGTTTGGACTGTGGGAGGAAGCTGGAGTACCTGGAGAAAACCCACGCAAGCACAGGCAGAACATGCAAACTTCACACAGAAAGGGCCCAGCCAGCCAGCAGGTTCAAACCCAGAAGCTTCTTGCTGTGAGGCGACACTGCTCCACTGTGCCGCTCTATTTCAAAATAAATGTGGTACATTTTCTCAAAGATATTGACCTCTCGCTAATGCTAATTAAAGTAGTAATTGTGAAATTACATATACATGAAACTTTACATTAATTGAATTAAGTAATTGAATTAAATAAGTAAATTGTTTGCTTTGTAGAGCTGAGATTATTTAAGCAATGGAATTTACTGATTTATCATTTTAACATATATATAATAAAATAAGAAATTAAAGCAATTAATATTTAAAGTTTATACTTTTTACATTTCATCGATTTTTTTATGAATACAAGTGTTCATAGATACACACTGACACCTACCTGTGCCTGCCAACGCATGTAACAGTGAGACAGCCTGACTTGGTCCTTTAGCATGCACTACAATGACAAGTCAAACCATTGAGTCCCACCTTACTGCCACTGTGAAAATATTCAGTCTGTGTCAGCACGGCAGTGTGAAAACAAATTAGGACTATGATTAATGAACACTTCTAACAACTCCCAGACTGGCAACAGTGATGGGACTCCCAGTAAAGACTGCCTCCTGCCCCAGAGCTGACGTTAACCCATTCAGCATCAACACTGATGCTCCCTCGACTCTCATCAGTGCAGCACTGACAACTGTACAACTCATTCTTCCTATCAGCACTTTATAGGCCTCCACTTCCAGGGGGCCTGTCTGCTGTAAGGCCATACATGTTACTGACGTTACTTTCTAAAAAGAAGAAAAAAGTAGACAGGGTTCTGTTTTGAAATGCCTTATAGATTTTTTTTCCTCTTAAAAGGATGTTATTAATATGACTTGTACCTTCCAGATTATTTTTCATGTTGTTGGTAACTGACAGGGTATCCTTACCTCAATACTAGAACATGCTAACACATAAATAATCTGATATCCACACATAAACATCCTCAAGCAGGATCCACGTGTACCAACGTACAGCATTTATTTGATTTGTATCCCTGGTGGTAATGATCCCTTCAGCACTTTACTTAAATGCAATCAAACTGAGTGTGTGTCAATATCAGCTAAAAGACATCTTTGTCTGCTCTATCATTCCTTGTCCCTTGGTCCTCTCTGCTGATGCTCTCCCACATGGGCAAGCACTTGGAGAGAACTGGTTGGCAGGGATGGTGTGCTCCGTGCTGACAGCCATGTTAGAGTTGATAGACATGACGTGTCAGCACCCAGAGTGCCCTCAGAGAGCGATGAAGGTGGCCTTTACAAGGATGTCTTTCTGCAAATCACTCACTGGGCAAATATACAAATCTGCCCATTGCCTGGCAAGCAGGTTGTCCATCAGTGCTCAATGTCCCTCTGTGCCAGTTTGGGTAATTACTGAAGTTAAAATGTCCATTTGATATCAAAGGATCATCCTTTCACCTCGATCTACCTCTTGTTTTTTATTATTTCTTTATTTCTTTATTTTTTTTTGTGCATCTCTCATCACACAAAAGCATTCATCCAGGAAAAGGGAGAGGCAAGTTGAATTCCTTGTGGTCTGGTGTAAACTGCTGCCACAATCATTATACTGCAAAAATGAAATTAATTCATTAATATGCATCCTCAAATATAGTCAAAGCAATGAATGGAACAAAAAAATTCAAACTGAAAAACAAGCAGGAGTGAACTGCATTAAAAATACAGACATTTTTTTAACATTAGTTTTTTAACTATGAGTGTGAAATCCAAATTATAAAACAGTGTGAAGCTTTAGGGGGTGAAGTATATTGCTTACAATACAAGGTAATTACTCACATCCATCACTCTGGTTATAAATGGAAATCTTTTCCCTCCTCAAGGCAAGCTGTAAAATAATGTAAACATTTGCCCATAACCCAGCTACTTTATTAGTATAAAACACACCATATTTGCTCAACCTGGAGCTCTTTTCCAAGCATGTATTATGCAGTAATCTCCTTATTTTACAGTAATAGGTTTTAAATGTAATAAAGAAACACCAAGGGCACGTTTTGCTGCATGGGAAAAGTAATAAATCACAGGGTGTCTGCAGGGTGACAAATTACTGATGTCATCAACATGGCATGCCAAAAGCAGAATCTTAGTGTAGGCTGGTGCACACTGACTTATAGGCTAACACTGCCTACAGCATGCTGGTACGAGTGTATGGCACCAAAAGACCAGTCTTTAAGAGCAAGGTAGCACATGCAGGTATGGACTGCCCTCTTGAATAGGTAGCAGTTCCCACAGTGTGAAGCAGGTACTGCACATGGTTTGTTTTTGTGTTTATTGAGGATTATCCATTGTAACACAATACTGTACGGTAATAATAGACTCATACACACATATGTGCATATTCCTCACAATAAGATGCCACTGACTCATAATGTACTACAATGGTGGTCACAGCTTTGTCAACTTTATCAACAAGCTTGTGAGTTTAGTTCAGTGAAAGTAGAGAATTTATAACAAACTGACACAGTACAAGACTTGAACATTTGTTCTGATATTGAGCTTACGTGCTCCTTTTGATACGGTTGATCACAATTTTATAATTGACATTACTGCATATCTTCAGTAGTTCAGTGCTTCGCCCCTTCCTTTTTCCTTTTTGCTGTCATGGTGTTTGGACATGTTTTTTCTGTTGTTATACAGATGACACACAAATCTACATTTCTGGCTTCACTGAACAACTCCTTCCTGTTAACAAACATGTTCAATTTACAGTGGATAGCAATGAATAGATTTCTCAGATTTTTATAGTATTTATTTTTCACTTCGAAGGCAGGGTAGGCAATTTATCTGAGAAGCATGTTTTGTTATATTTGTTGAAATCATCTTTACTGCCCAAAAGCAAAAAATTAATAAATAAAATGCTGTGACACAAAAGATAGAAAAATCCAATGTCTGTGGCTGTCGCATCTTTATAAGCCCGTCCAGTCATTTCATGCTGTCATTCGATGAAGCATGAAATTGTTGGATGGCGTATCTGCCTGTCTACCTACGTACCTGCACGCACACTGCAAATGCCACTCATTGCAAGTGACCGGAGTCTTCCTGATATCTAACTTTACTGCAGCTAGCCAGTAATCGATTACTGCATCAAAGTAAATTTTCAATACAATTTCCCTGTAGTAACATGCGGTGACAGTGTAACAGCAGAGCAGGAACTGCTCCATATGTAGCTATGAAGGACGATTTTTAGTTTCAGGTGATTATACAATGATGAAAACATAGTAATTATGAATATTATTTTACATTTCTGCCAAATAACCCTTTATACTAAATACTAAACACTGGTTGTTTAAGTTTTGTACATATGTCTTTTTCAATGTTTATTGTTCTTTTGTTTATTATAGTATTATTTTATTGTATTTTTTCCCCCAAAAAAACAAAAAACATCACTGAACATCCAACATCGCTGTCTTGTAGAGCATTAACTGCATAAAGAAATGAACAGTAGTTAATATACAGAGTACCTTCTGACATCCTGTAATTAATAGTCTGTAAAAACTTAGAAAGCCACCAGTAGAAGCACAAATGCCACTCATTTCTTCAACGGGCAAGGGGATATTAAAATGAGCAATCCCACCCTGGTAGATGGTTACAAATGACGAAGAACCACTGGAAAGATTTCTACTCAGCACTCTACCTGCACAAGTGTGACTACTGTACAGACCAGAAATTATACAGAGACAAAAGTAAACATTTCTAAGCAATGTTTACTTTATAGCACACCTCATTTACCATGAAGAAAGTTTACTGAATTAAGCGAAGACCTGGTGAGAACGGAAAGTGGCAAAAGGAACGGAAGGCTAAAAACTAGACATAGGGCCAAAGACAGATACTGAACATCAAGTATGCATACATAAATGACTCCTTTAAGATTTATTTAAGAAAGTGTGCGGTTGTATTCCCTGGCAGCAGACTACATCACTCATACAGGTGTGAGATCTGATTCTCTCTGATGCATGCTCACCCACGGCTCCTCTCTGCCACAACGTTCAGACATGTTTATTTGGACACATGCCATAAATCCCAAGTTTTCGGGGAGGCAGGGGTGGGCTCGGTTATGGTGCAGGAGGCCTGTCCTGCTCCAATGATAATTTGTGGTTTGGTGCATGTTCGAGAGCCTACAAAGAGGTCTCAGACTGCCACTGGCTGGCTGCACCTATGGCCACGTCCACTACAAATAAGCCAAGGACCCTTATTCCTCAAAAGGAAATAATTATATCATACAAAGTTATTTTCCTGAATTTACCATCAGACATGTTGGGAAACTATTTTAATTTAAAAAGTGTATATATACACACTTTAAGGGGGAAAGAGGAAGAATAAGTTCAGTGAGAGTAGGAAGGTAGTAAATAAAAGAATCGGAAACCAAATTAAGTCTATAATACAACGACATAGACACAGATTGTTGAAATGATGGTGAAAAACAAAACAGAACTTCAACTATCAGTATTTGTGCTTAATTGTAACACAAAAAAAAGTGAGCTTTTTGAAAATGTTGTTAGTGATTGTGTGGGGACAAGTTAGACAATGATTGGCCGTTGAATTAATCCTATTCATGAAGGATGTCCATTGGATGGGAAAATCATATTAACATCCCCAGCCTCCTTTGGGCCCTGTAGCTCTTAACCTCTGCTCTCCTCCCGGTCAACACACTCTGGACAAAGTCAATTTCCTACTAACACTCCCTCATCCACTCGCAGTGTTTATAAACCTCCCTCTGCAGAAAAGGGCCGCTAATTTAAAGCTATGCTTGTGTCACCTGGTGAACCTCATGCCCCAGGACCCCGATCGGAACTGCTATGGGTCAGAGGTTACTGTCTGGCCCCTAGCTTATCAAAGCTGTGTTTATTTAAAGTCTATGGGCGGCAAAGGACGACAACAAACAGAAGGACCACAGGCAATGGAGCAAATTGGAGGCAAATCCTTCTTAGGAATACAGATTAGTCATGTGCGTTTCAGGGTAGCTGTTGAAATGTCAGCATTGTCACTCTCAATCCTGGTGACGATGGCTTGCTTTGCTCTGGATTACTGTAAGGTGAATTCTCCTCGGCACCTTGTGACATTCACAGAGAACCTGCAGAGGGACTGAATTTGGGTGCATGTTTACAGGCTTGTCTTGGATAAACAATCTGTCTTGATTGGCACTAACTTGAGTACTCCCTAAACATCTGACTTAGATCTGATCCACAGGCATTCATTTAAACCTGAATTTCAACCTCTGGTAATACACTTATGCCCAGAATTAACTGTCAAACTGAGAGTCCAGAGCTGTCCAACTAGATTCCTAATATTCTCCCATCGCACGATTTGCTAAATAAACACTCACATTATAGAAACACTTGTAATGCTTGCATTAGCCTGGCTGTAAATACATCAGACAAACAGCTTGAGGTTCCATGGGGCCTGCAGGTCCTGCTAGTAATAGAGGTCATGGACAAACAACAAAATGTGTTGTTTAATTTGGAGGGGATTTTTGACAATTACATAACAAACCTGTCAGACCATTTTGTAACAATAAAAAATATACTGTATACGTACATTATATTCCCATATTAAACATAGCAAAACAGGGGATAATATTAGATGATGCATTTTTTGTTGGCTAAATATTACAACAACCAGTCTGTTAAAACATGAGTATTCTTGAATTAACAAGATTTTTCATTAATACTACAAATTACCATCCATTTGCTTTGGTTGAGAATGATATCAAGTCAAACACCCAATAAGGTAACAACGTGAGGAATGTTTTCTGGATCTCTGGGTAAATGAATATTAAACAAAAAATGTGATTTTGAAAATGATTTTGTTCAAGATCAATTATGACCTCACAGGGAAGTCATCAAGCTTTGGGGTCCGCCACACACAGCCGTAACAGAGCATCCTGAGAAAAGGTGAGGTGTTAATCATGCTTGACCCAACTTGTTTTCCTACCAGTCTGCACTGTACGGAGCCACACATGGTGTCAGGGATGGCTCCCCTGGTTTATTTACTCTCATCTCTGGATCTCTGGGAGCTGTGTGTGGCCTCCATGCTTTTGTGTTGTAAAGGCACTGCCAGAGGAAACGTAACATTTTACAGTACTCTCTACTGGTGACAGATCCAGCACACGTGGCTGGTGGAGCTCAGACACAATGAGATCGGTGGATTTCAGACTTCAGCTTTGACTGCTTGTCTGAGATGAGAGAGGTAGATCCAGAGGTCAGGGCTGTATGTTAACCTATGATTGTATTCTGTCTTAACCGTAATGTGTAAAAATGTTCGTAACTGATATTTGATTATCACTTTAGATTATATTATATTTTCTCATATACATGGCATACAAAAGTGCACTGTATAGTGTGAAACTTCTGCCTGAGTGGAAGTGTAACTTTCTTTTTAATAATGAACAGATTCATGTGGAGCTCTGCCACTCCTACACTATATGAGAAGTGTAAGAAAGTCACCCCCTTTGTGCTTCACTTTGCTCTCTTTCACCCGGCGGTATCAGGTCACCCATCATCTGTTGGATTAATTTTAGATGATCTCTCCTTCCCGGCCTGCTGTGATTGTTTTGCAATGAAGACAGGTTTTTATTATGCACTGGCAGGACCTGACTGTCTAATTATGAAGGGCGGGGGGGGGGGGGGGGGGGAGGTTGGGAGGGATGGAGGGGTGAAACGGAGAGGGCGGGGGACTCGGATAAGTTCCCCTTTGTGTACACACAAGGAGGTAAAAGGCAGACTGTATGTGGTGGCTAGGGGGATCACTGGAGTGGCTCCACAGGTCCTGTCGCGTGGCCCTGAGGCTTTCCTTTGGTTAACACGCTCAGCCCTCCCTGTTCACAGCTTCAGAAATGTGCCATACTGTATGGCCACCCATTGCTCTGCTTCTCATTTACACACATACAACTGCTATTGCGAGTATTTAGAAACCTTCCAGCGATTGTTAAAAAATAACTAATTATGAAAATGGGCACGTTTACTATACAGTAGGTGCATGTTTTACTTTCATTTATTTTTTTCTTTTATTTGGATTTCTCTCCTGACATAAAACCCATTTCTTGTTTTCTCTGTTTTTTACTTTGTTGCACAACTTAAAGTTGCAAAAGACCTCAACAGACTTTCCTCTTTTTAAATCTGTTTAGCGCTAAAAGCAACAAGCAATGGCAGACACAAGTTGCAGGCAGAATATGTTTCAGTTGTAACTATTTCATTAATTAAACCCTTTTGAGGAGTAATATTATTATTTGATATAATTACAGTACAATTTGTGCATTAAAATACCTAAATGTTATGACAATAATGGACCTGCTTCTGGATATTTTTATATAATGGCAGCATTAGTGTATTCCTGTCACCTACTATTACCTACACCACCAAAAAAGCTCCAAAAATAACAAATAATATGACCAAATGGTGTTTGCAAATCAGTACTTTGCAGATTCATGGAAATTGTGTGATACAAGCTTAGCAGCTGAGTATAATATGAATTAGTATTGAATCAGTTCGGGTGAGTCACCTCACCCTGTTTTTTTCAAACTTCTTAAACTGGAGAAACCTAACATAAGTGTTTTGAAGGACTATGTTTTATGTTCTCTGCTAACTGTCACAGACATTCACCTCTTCCTATTCAAGAGGGCATGTGTGAGCACATGTGGTCTAAATTAGGATGTTATATGATGCAAAAACACTGTGGCACAGAGAATCAATGAGGTATGAAGCTTTGCCACGTCTAGTTTCGGAGCCCATCATTCAATCCAGGAAACTGGGCAGAATGCAGCTTTTTGTGCCTTCCTCAGCACACACCACTTCCTGCGTTTGACTGTAAAGGCTTAATGAGATGTTAGATCCCTATACTCACTGCAAATTATTATCACTGGTGACTGTTCTCCTTTAAAGAGGTGACATCAGTGTCCGTCAAACGGAGCCAGAGAAATTCTGTATTTGCATTTACTGCACCTCATCATCTCCAAATGTCATGCAACAGAATTTACTAACTGACCTTACCCCACAGCTCTGGTCTCAGGCAATAGACTGGGGATAACATGTCTCACCTTTGTCTATGAGCTTTGGTATATGACGCCCAGCATGATAGCGGCGCTCCATACAGGCCTGCCACCCTCACCCTGCCTTTCAGCACCTTCTGGCCCACAGAAAGGGCCTCTTTGTTCAGCCTTGTGCTTGTGACGTCCACTCAAGACCATGCTTCCATTAGCAACAGCCTGCCAAATAACCAGGGATTGTGATGGAGCCTAATACCCACTGCATATGTAGTATTTACTTAAGGAGGAATAGAAAATTGTCCCTCCCATAGCGTCCAGACACAAGACTACTTTTATAACTCACCTTAGTCACACTCACTGCCTTTTAGTGGGCTGATTGACTGATTGATTTCACTACTTAGGGGTTGCCCCCTTTACAGCAAAGTTGAACATTTTTGATTTATTATTATCATCCACATTGGGTTGATAATGATTCCAATGTTAGACCGCAAATTAAAACTCATTAAATAAATAACCCAAAAAGGGGCGACTGACATGAGATAAAATGTCATTAATAACTGCAATTGTAGATCACAGATCATAGAGTGCTGATGCAAAAAAAAAAAAAAAAAAAATGGTGACTTTTTCAAAGAATGTATTTAATACCATGCCTTTAAGCTCAAAGCATTTTTTAAAAATATATAAAATAAATGATACATTAAATCTTCAAAATAACTATAATTTTAATTGAAAAAGATTTGTGTGAATCTGAATTGTGGTTATTGCATAATGAATATGCATGTTGTTTACTTTCCTCTAACAGATACCCAAAATACTTTTGTTTCCAACAAAATTGATTTGAAATCTTTAGTCCATTGTACAATCTTCCATTTAGACAGATTTTAGTTGAGCCAGCAGACTTTGCAATAGACATTCAAGAATTTCATATTTTATTGGAGTAACCCGAAAGGTGTTTTATTGCACATGAAACACAATCCTGTACAAACATATGAAAAGTAAACTTAAATTTCCCCAAACTTCTAGAAAAGACTAAAGAAGTGACACCCTGGATTTGACTTGACCTGTGGTATTTTTCCACTGGGCAGGCCTGATATTCCCTGGCCATGTTCAAAAATAAAGTATGCCAGTCTTTTGCTTATTTTACTTGGATACGGTGGCACAGATTCTCTTATCACAGCTTTCCTTTTACTCATATTGTCCCGGTATAGACTCTTACAGTACATGAATTGAATCCAGGCTTTCAATTCAAACATTGTCTCAGAGACAGACTGACCTGCTGAGCCAAGTCTACAAGTATATGGAAATAAAACAATATTCAAACATCACTTTTAAAATAAACATTTCTGCTTGGTCGACATCGCTGGCAAATGCTCTTCTATGCTGTCTCCATTTAAGGAAATTCAATAGGCCTACATATAGTATGTCTCTTCATATTTTCACGGATTATAATGATGGCCATGCGACATCAAATCATCATGTCATAAGGCCTTTGAACTCACTGGTAGAATTAAAAACTTCTTCTGCCTTCACTTTGTGTGTAAGTGGGCTTTTGAGGTTTTTATGGGAAAATATCGTAAAAATATGAAAACAGTATTGGACAACAAATTCAAAAAAGAAGAATAGATTTGTTTTTCCCTTTATGTAATACAGAACTGACCATTTTTTTGTGAACTATTGCAATTAAATACTCTATTGTCCTACTGTACATGTGGAAAGGGTAACTGCATTTGCAGTGGGTGATAAACTGTCAGCACTATCTTCACCTAGAGTTAGAAGACAGTAAGAAGAGTTATACACAAGGCTTTGCTCTGGAATTTCCATTGGCCGATGACTCCTAACAACCCGGAGAAAGAAAAAAGACAGGACTATTACTGAGACAGTATGACTCAGGGTGGCATCTCCTTTGCTGTCCAGTTACTTTTTGTTTACCAAGGCATGCTATTTTCTACTTTTACAGCCTTTTTTTTTGTTTTTCTCGTCCAACTTGACCTTCATTGGATCTCTAGGGAAAACAAACAAGGTAAAATAGCCTTATACAGGTGTTTATTCTTAACATTTCTTTTAATAGAAAAAAATCAAGGGTCATTTCTGTGTATTTTTCTCCAAGACAGGAAACCCTGCCCATCTGTTTTTACTGGAACTCTGTTCAGGTGTTTCGTTGTAAATGTTGACTCATTTGACAATATAATGGCCATTCTCCCTCAAGGTCTGATGATGCTGACTTTATACATGTTTCTAACAGATATTTGCGCATGTCAGGTACTATACATACAAGACGCAATAAAGGCCTTCATACATACATACATGCAAACATACATACAAGACTGGTCTTTAGATTATTTGCTCAGGTAATCCATCTCATGCCTAAATGTAATTAAAAATCAAGCACATACAGTCATCCCCTTTTCCTGATTAAAACTGTCCTGGCAGACACATACTGAAAAAGGTTGAGGGCATATTTGCAAATATTAAGTGATATACTGTACCTGTTTTGTCTGCTAAACTGATGACAACCAGTGTGTGTGTGATATAGCCACCCACTCAATTTGGACATACTTATATGTCCAGATATATGCAGCACACATTTAGGGACATAGTTCTGATGAAATGTAATGTTTGTTAAACATAAACTGCCTTATTCAAACCTATGCAGGGCAGTCACCACAGAGAATATTTTGGTTCACTTTCAAGACCTTTCAAATAGTTAAAGAAAAGGAGTGTGTTTGTTTATTGGTGGTAACTGGCTTAGTAACCAACTGTCAGATGTTGAAATTAAGCCTTGTTTTACATGTTTTTTTAAAAGTCTGACCACTGTGGTTTGTTCAACATACTTGGTTATAAATCTTGCAGGTACTGTAGAGAGATGCCATGCATGCATTAATTTTTCAGGCCCACCACGCACCTTTCCACAGGCCTACACCAAAAAAACAAGGAGTGTGGTCAGTTTTTCCAGTCCAGCCTAATTAAAGGGGTGGAATATGAAACATGTGTCCTGTGCTTACAAAGGGCTGTGGCAACCAAATGCATCACCAAGATCAACACGTATTTCAATAACCAACAGCCATGTCATTGTTTACAGAGAACCATATATTATAATGGTAGACTATAAATACAAATATAAATTTGGATGGAATCAAGGAAGGAACAGGAAAATTGACACTGATTAATTATTTATTTTTTATTATAGATCTGGTTGATATTTTATTTGTAATCTGTACTGTAGGTTACACTTTATTTTCCTTCCTCTGTTGTGTTTGATGCCAGTGTCATCCCACCAGTCCCGTTGCTGGCACCATTAAGCTCTTATGACTACTGACAATAATCAGCAAACATGAAGAGTTTGAAAACATTACAGTAGTGTGAATTCATTGTGAATACAATCACATTCTCTGATATTGAAAGAAAGAAATAAAATCAGAAGACTTTTTGGTATTTTATCAATATTTATAGTGCATTGGTTAATCTGTCATGGGGGAGTTAAATTGCTGTGTGTTGTAGTGTGTTACTGTAGTAAAAACTGCTCAAAAAGGATATCATTTACGTGAATACGAGCTATACTGTGCTATCAAGTACTAGGCAACAATTTGAACACCAGGTATCATTGCCTTATAAAAAGAATTGTACAGTTGTTTACAAATGCATGAACCAACACTTAAACCATATACCTATACATGTCATTATAACTACTGTACATTATAGCATGTTGCAATGTGTACACATAGCAATTTCCGATGATACTATTAAATTGCAGCCAAAAAGCCAATTTCTGAAGCAACAGGGAATGTTGTATGTGATGTTACTTGTTGGCGTTTCTTTGACCTGGAGTAGCGGTCAACCTACTTGTATAATAAGCCTATTCACCCAATAATTGCTGCATGGGAATACCTTGGGTAAACTAGTCAAGACATATCAAAAACAATCGGGTGGTCGCAGTAAATTCCTGCCTCTCCATGAGCAATTGGGAACAGAGGTGCTCAGTGAGAGTTTCAGTCCCATCTGCCAGCGAATCCACCAGAACCTGGAAACCAGACTGCTTTCTCTCGCAAAAAGTCTGGGGGAATGAAGGGTGGGATGGCTGCTGGGAGGTTGTGGCAGGACCCAGCTCACCTCAGCTCATCTCAGCTAAGTTATCCTGGGATACCTGTGTGATACACTCCTGAAGCAGAGGTCTCACTCTCTTTGCTCAGTGTACAGTTTACCTTTTAGAGCAATTAGAGTAAAAGAGTTAACGTTTAGTCTTCATAAAGATATTCTGTAACTCATGATTTAAACAGCTTAAAAGGATGATGGACATGAATGCCCTTTTGAAAGCTGAGTCATGTTGGGAGTGTCATTCCCGTGTTTCCTTCGTAACACCCTTGGAAAGAGGGTCGAATCATATTTGAGCCCTGCTGTGAAGTGAGCAGTATCCCATACTCATGATGAATGAGGCTCCTAGCAGGACGGTGGCAAGGAGGACAGCTCCAATGTTATCGCACAGCGCCCTAAAGCACTACACTTCTGAGGGCCCGCTCACCTGGGAGGGCCCAGCACATTAGGGCCTTCATCAATCATGCGTAGGCCAGTTTCCACAGGCGGTAGCATGGACAGACCTGACACAGCATTAAATAGAGGACTGCTCTCAAAATATAACTGGCAACCTCATGTTCTGACCGGGATTCCTCTAGTGGTAGATGGGGGAAAGATAAGCAAGCAACTGCAAAACATATTTTAAAGGCATTGTTGTTGCAAAAGCATGGGAACTTTTACCTTCTTTTGTACAATGAATGAACAATGAAAAGTTAATTGTAACGCAAAATAAACACCCCCTTCTTATGAAAATATGTAGGTTAATAGCAAGGGTTACTCAAACAACACTTCTCATAATTCAAATTGGAGAAATGTGGATTTTATACAAGGCGCACCTTTAAACCTTTACAAACCCACTTGTCTGTGCTATAATTAGTCTTTGGGGACTCCCAATGCCTTTTCATAGAGTCATATTATCCCTTCCATTGCTGGACGTTTTCAAAGCTCTCGCAATCAATGCAGAGTTAATGAACCCAGTCTTGGGGCTCCTGTAGCCCACTGGAGGCACACGTTGAGAGGCCCCAATACCTGAGAGATCCATTTAAGGGTGAGATATTCCAAGCGGAAAAGCCAATTGGTAGCCAGGCCACAGTTTATAGGGGTCAGAACAATTGGGAGAAAAGCGCACCCAATCTTTCAGGGGTCCACATGCATAGTAACACTGTCAACACACAAGGGAGAGCAGGACCCCTGAGAGTCGGTCATGGGGCAGAGCCAATGCCAGAGCCTCTCACCTTCTCTCATAAATCCTTACAATCTAACTCCCACTGAATGTTTTGGGAAGGTCAGGTGTTTGGTGATCTCTCTGGAGAGGCCAGGGTTGTCCTGTGCACCACTATTACTGCAGAAAGACCCTTTAAACTTTTGACCTGTTCAACTGCATGCTACTGGTTTCATCTGATACTTAAAGCAACCGAGATTGTTATTTAATACCAGAACCAACTGATAAACTCACTATGTGAAAAGTTGCTATTATTACTCTCAGCAACAGTAATTCAAGACCATGATACAAAAGGGTTCATTATGTTTTTATGTTTTTATGGATGCTATGTATTTAATTCTCATTTTGATTGCTCATGGTGAAAAAAGAAACAAAAGATGCACTTGAACTGAACTGTTTTTGTAATAAAGACTTCCAAAACATACTAAATGGCCAAAGCTGTCCAATGAGGCTTCAAGCACACTGTGGTACATTGTGGTACACTGTTATGTACTGTGAGCAAGGTGTGCTGTGGTATCTGGCCTCTGGCTTTTCTAAGAGGTGGAGCGTGCCTGTCTGCTGTCTGCTGGTCCGGCTCTGAGGCTGTGGGAGAATAGGAGGGTAAGCAGCTATTTGGATTGGACCAAACGGAACATGTGTACTGCACTACAGTTCGCTGGATAGGTGGATGTGGGCACTGAAAGTTGGCATGGTACATACATACTCATTATGACAAGCACACACGCACACACAGCCTACACCACACACAGACAGACAGACACACACACTCACACACACCACCTCTGGTGGATCCATTCCCAGAATATTTTGGAACTAAACCAGCTGCATGTACTGTGCAGACTGTATGCAGGTTGGCCGTTTGGTTTGGCATTGCCAATAGACTGGAAACATGTCATGTGACTTCTGGAAAAAGTGGTTCCCACCAGCCTTATGACTGCATGCCAAACTGAGACATGGGCGATAGAATGCAGCACAGTCTACGAGCTCCAAAACAAGGTAGAACATTTGAGATATCTGCTGACAGTGGGTGGGTATATTCATTTATGATTGTTGCATCCATAATTGTTGATATATAATATCGTATATATTTGCCCTTGAATTCCTTTTTCTCTGACTGCTTTGTGGCTTTGTGTTACCTCTTGACAACAACTGTACAATCATCGTATTAAATAAGCTGTTAGACCTGCAGCTTGCGTGAGTTAAAATACGTATGTGACTACTAAGAAACATGGTGCTCTTAGTAGGTAGCCATTCGGCACTTAGGTGACCCAGCAAGGTGGCAGTTCACTTGAGCTGATAAACAGGTCCACAGAAACACAACTCTGTATCCTTTAGAGGGATTTAAACCAGCAGACTTGCAGGGGCCTACACTGACACTGACAGCTTTATAGGAGCATGACACTGGCAGGACTGAAACAGTAAAAGCACTGAGACAACATACACCTTAGGAAATAATGATTCCACCAGCAAGTACGGTAAGTTTGTTTGTGTGTGTTAGTGTACGCATATGTGTGTAAGAGCCACAATTTGGCATACCAATACACAAATCTCCATGTCTACATGCTTGTGTTCATGTGAATGCAAACCACTTGGCATAGAGAAAGCAACTTCTCTGTTCACTCAGGGTCAAGTGAGCGAATAATTATAGGAGGTGGCCTTCTCTGGAGTCTGTTTATAACTCTAATAAGGGTTAGTGTCAGTGGCAGAAAATGTCATGCTTGCTTCATAAATACAATGCCACTTTGCCTCTCTGAAGTGAGCTAAGAGTAAGCCAAACATATAAGTGACTCCAATGCTTCCACATAAGCATACAAACATAGAAAAAGCTAAACAAGACCAACAATCTAAATCTAAGCCAGTCAACACAAACAAAGAGGTAAGTACACGCAAGCACACACGAAAATACAGACTTGGTGGTTAAAAAAAAATGGCTGATGTCAGAGTCACCAGCACGTTTGGGCTGACACCTCCTGGGTGACACACTGCTGTTTGCAGGCCAGGGCTGCAGTGTTAGCAAGCTACAGTACCACAGCCACAGAGGACAAAGACAGCCTTCATGTGGTGTTCACTCAGCCCTAGAGACTACTTCTGGTTTTGTGTGTCTGGAAATGGGAATGTGAGGTTGCAGTGAGACTCCATCGACCCAAAATCAAGCCCAGGAGTTATTTACACACTTGACATTTACCGGAGTTTACGTTGTCTTTCCTTTCCCACCGCTGCTCCAGTGTACTATGCATGTATACATTTCCTGTCCCTTCAATCTGGGATAGGATAATTGCAAAGGAGCAAATGTACAGTGTGATTTCTCCAACAAGCAAATACGTATTTCCCTCAGTGGGACATGGTTTCAGTTTTCAGTAAGTTCTATAATGACAGAGACAAGGCCATCACCAAGGTAACAGTTTCAATTTCTGATATACAAAGCCTCTCTCCATCTTCAACACCACTGAGGAGGAAATATTAGTTCCTTAATAAAACATAATTTTGTCTGGAGGCTGAGCCTTGAGGCCCAACGAAAACAGATGTTGTCTTGTCATGGTAGCAATACCACACATGAGGCCAGGATCTATTTCATTCTGTTTTCATAATGACAGGATTTCTCCCTCCCTGCCCTCTGTCTCTCACTTCAGTTTGTCTTGAAATGGAGCCGCATTCCACACATACACTGTCTCCTTAATTTGCCAGCGTGATTTGAAGCCTGTTCTTGAGATGACAATATCACTTAAGGGCTAATTAAAGTTATGCAAACAAAAGCTCATATTCATATTTTCACTGCAAAGGTAACCTTATTAAACCAGATGAAATCAAGGGGTGGCTCTGTAGGGAGACAGGAGTTATAAGCTGTATGTAATTAAATAACGTGACACCTCTCAGCCTGCTTAACAACATGAGACATATTCCCCCACATACGTTTGTGTGTCTAAGAGTCAGTCAGCCCTAAGCCATTGTTAAAGCGTGACCAGGCCACCAGAGTAGGGAAGGAATAATACAAAGGTCCAAACATATTATGTAACTGAGAAGAGAAATTCTCCTGAACACAGTATTGTGGCTCATAGATAGCACAAAAGTCATATTTATTTTGACAGGATCTTCTTTCAGTGTTGTGTGTACTGTTTTGGCATATATTGGCTTCTAGTCATCCAAATGAATGTATAGTAAAGAAAAATGTGTCACCACATTGTCTGAGTAACAGGTGAAAGTGGTGAAAGTATGCAAGATTGCTGAAGAAATAGACTGACATTTATTTTCAAAACTTCTATTTTTCTTGTTGGACCTGGCTGTAATTCTGTGTTTTCATTGTTGGACTGACTGCTGTCAGGGAATTTGTTTTGAGACACTTAGAGGTACAGAATTACATTGACTTGACCAAGGGGGTTTCCTTTTGCAGCTATCTTTGCAGGTCTGTCTTTGAAGTGATTCCACAAGAGTAGTTTGAGACCCGTCAAAGCTCTTCCGCTTCTCTTTTCCTTTTCCCTTGATGTGAGTCCAGCTGAGACATCTCTCTTTCTTTCTCCGGAAGTGATAGGGGAAGGAGGGGGTGGAAGCTGCTGGCTTGGCTGCAGCAGAGACAGGCTCGATGGTGTTGAAATGCTGTCTGAGCTAGTGCAGGGCTCAACTCTGGAAACACCAAGTGTACTAAATAAAGACAAGTTGCAGGCCTCTGGCTGTCCACCCACGTACCTCGGTACAGGCTGCACCAATGACAGTCATAGGAACAGTTAAAGTGATAAGACGCCAAATGTCCCCACAGCCTTCCTCAATAAGACTGTAATCGTATCAGTATAAACAACTCCAGAGACCTGGTCAGATTGTTGGATCCATTCAATGTCAGTGAATCAACTGAGGTCAGATGTTATTCAAATGGCAAAAGTTACTGTCCAGAGTCAAAACATGAATTTCAGAAGTACATTACAACATTTATGCACGCTCTACTGCAGTGTACATTGGCATGGTCATGCAGAGTGTGTAGTTTTAAACCAAGTCTGTTGCTGACAGTAAGGCCTGAATGAATGCAACAAGCCTTACCCCGAATGACTGGATCTCTTCTCTGTCCATCGTCCTCAGTGTTTCATCTGGGCCAATACTACACAGTTCCTGTTATGCTTAATTAGTACATGACTACAAAATCATAACATAAGCAGTGTCAGGTTCCTGCTGCCCAAAATGTTCATTTCTAAAACAAACTGTTGGTGGGAAAGTGAGTTTGGAACTGTGGTGAATGTAACCGGTGTGATGGTGGCGGTAAGCATGGTGGGCGGTGTTTGGCAGTGGTGCAGCCCTGTGGGTTTGGAGGTCCCCTATGTTTATGCTTTTGTCAGACACTGTCTTGGCCCCCAGGCCAGGCCCCTGGAGGACCCCTCTTGGCTGCTGCTCTCGCTCCCGTCTGCTTGCCCTGACTGCTCCATAATAAGCAGCTGTAGGCTTGGACCTGCATTCTGCATATTCTCACCAACCAACTGTACATGAGGGGAAGCTGCCGTGGCCCTGAAACTTCACACACTTACAGCCTGCCACACTTACTGTGTTACACAATGCTGGAAGAAGCCAACATTAGGCTTGCTATATATGTGTTTCATATACTGAACACACAGAATACAACTGCGCACAATTAAGAAAATTGGCAAGTAAATAAAATAAATCAATAAATATAACTAAATAAACATCTACTAAAATGTACCTACACGGTCAATTATGATTCATTTACACTTGAATAAGCTCTGGTGTCATTTGTCTTGTAAATTAATGGGGCCTATGACAGACAGTAGATGTAGGGTCAGAAACTACAGAACAGGAAAATTGGAATGAGGTGGCGGCAGTGAAAGTTCCTAAGCTTCTAAAACAGTTTCTGGAAAAGTTACAGATTGAAAAGAGCCAGTGGAAAGAGCCCTGATTCAAGCAAAATATAATCAGACAAAACACTTCAAATATTGGAATAACAGCATGAAAAAAATCCTGCCTTCTCGCCCCTTTTACACATCACTGCAGCATATATTGTGAACACTTTTTTAGAGCTCATTAAGCTACAGAAATTTCATTTGTAAAATAGCTTGTTTTTGACACTATGGGTACACTTGCACAATCTTCAGATCCATACTCCCCTGGACCCTGACAGAGCAAACTAGCTGGAGGGTACTTCCATGCATCGGAGAAGTATCAAAACTTTTACATCAGCAGAGGAGCCTCAGTCACGGTGCTGAGTCTGGCCTTTTTCTGACAGATATAAACACACAGATATAAGTCAGCACCTCGCAGTCAGGGGCTCATTTTCAGGGAAGGCCACAGTTGGCTGAAACCACAAAGCGGTCATATAATGCACATAGAGCATAAAAGTCAGTCAAATGGGCCCTGCAAGGCACCTTGGGTACGATTCCCTTTCAGCTGAAGCTTAGAAAACTCATGCGGTCCCTGGTAATCAGGATGACTGTGGGGCTAACCTGGTCTTATAAGAGGCCCTGATGACAGACCTTCAACTACTCACACTGAGTTTAGAACAGCCATACTCAAACCTATGTAATAAACACCTCAACTAGATTTCAGCGTAATTAAGGTTGATAGTAATGTTGACATTAAGTTGCATGATCAAGTTAATGATGAAGAGAACTCTGTGAGAGAGAATATTTCCGTGTGGTAGCCGCCATTGCTGTCACTGCCATTCTTTCATTTCACGCCTTCACACAATAGCCCCATAATAAGAATCAACTTATATTTACAGGTAGAAATGGCTATTTAATTTATGAAGTCCATAGTTTGAAGAAAAAGACTGACCAAAAAAGTCCAGAAACTACCCACTCACACTCACATACATACTGTGCACACATTATCTGGCATGCTGTGTGAATATGAAATGCAAAGCAAACTTTGGGCTTGGTAAGCATCATTAAAATGCTGCTGCTTGTTATTGCATGAATGAAATGCCCCCAGGTGACTCAGTTATTACAGTACATAACATGTAAAATCCCTCTGCTCCTCCGTTTATGGGACCGTCATATTCTAAATGTTTTCATAGTAAATGACAACAAAATTTCACTGCAAACAGTAATTTCGACACTTAGACTGTATCTCTGTGTGTTTGTGTCTGCAAACCTGGCCTGACTGTGCAGACATTCTCTATCATGCCAGATGTCCTGGAGTTAGCCCACGCAGCCTCCACTGGGGCTCAGGGGAGAGTCCAGACATGGCTATGTGGTGGCCAGAAGAAGGAAGCTTGTGAGGCTCTAAATCCCTTCTTTCTTCTATGAACAACTTTCTTGTTAGCATCTAAGTAGAGCTAAAGTGCCATGTTATAAAAAATACATCTCCCATACCAGCCAACATATTTCAGAGTAGGTGGCTTGCCAAGGCATTATTATGCAATGGAAAATAACTTGTTATCTGTGACTTTGCCATTTTTTGTTCATGAAGAAAAACTACTTATATTGCTTTAGTCCTTTGTGAATCCAAGATAATTTCTCCCTCCAATTAAACTCCGATGTGGATGTTGCAACACTACATCTGGTGCTTAATCAGCTGGGAGATGTATGATAGTATGTGTGTGTTTCCCTGCGTGCATGGCTGTGTGTGCGTGTGTTTGTGTGCACATGCTTTGCAGTCTGTGAGTATTTACATGTGTACACTGGAGGAAGCAGGGCCTCCAGGAATTTGATACACCATCCCACTCAGGAAGAGACCCAAGTCACACACCAGATAACACCCCAGTAGACTCGGGCGCTGGATGTTTGGTTAAAGCCACATGCATTATGCATGCCCTCTCACTGTAAAAGTACACATGTGTCAAAAGGCTCCTATCATCATCACTCCACTCAACAGATCCGCTTCCATGGTACAGGGGTCCCTCAAGGAGACCTGAGCTCAATATTGGAGGGGAAATCAGTCATGACACTAATGAGGCCCAAGAAAAAATGCTCTGAGATCCAGTCAAATTCTCCTAATATTCTGGGGGGTGTGTTGATTTTCGGATTGATTTCATCTGTCAAACAATCTATTCAAGTCATTTTCAGGGAACATGTTGTAATGTAACATACAGTGTATTGTCAAGACAACATTCACGTGCTGTATCCTTTCTATTGCATGCTGTAACTTCTCATAAGGCTCAGTGAAACAGATCTTGCTGTCTTCCCTTCCATCTGGCTTCATTCTCCTTTACATCTGCTCACGTCCTCCTGGGGTCAGTTGATAGTTGTAAATGCTCGGCTTTTGTCTCAGCTTGTTTTTGTAAACACAACCTTCTTTGCATCAACTCGCCCTTGCAAGATTTTATCTGCTTTGGCATCTTCAGATTCACAGAAGTTGCCACTGCTCATCCTTCATGTAGGTTTTTTATTGTGAATCCAGTAGAGTTGAAGTGGGAAACGCCTCACTAGCAAGCCATAGCCTTTGACCCCCAAATAGCAGGAAGAGGAGGAAGAAGCTGAAGTTTGACCCTCTGGGGGCTATTCCCAGACAGGGAATCCAGAGTGCTGAAGGAACATGTGTGGTTTTGATATCCGCTGTGCTGCCGAACAGGAAACAGAGGTGAATGGCATGGGGAATCGTCTGTTGATCATCTGGGATATTGGGCCCGAATGGGCGCCACCTGTACCCTATAGAAAAATCTTGACACAGCTTTACAATGTGTGAAAAAAAGAAATTTGAAATGCTGGATCATTTATGAAGAAAGGGGTTATGGGCATTCAGAATACTTAATTACTTAATTGTACTTAATTAATTAACCACACCTGTAAAATTAAAACATCGAAATCATGAGCAGAGCTACTGAAAAAAAGCCAAATCAGGTTTGTTTCAGTATGAAAAAATGATGGATGAGGTGCAAATCCTCTGAATATTCAGATTTTTATAAACTAGATGTGAAGCCATGTCTTGGTGTGAGGTTGCTTCTATTTTAGTAGCAGACGGGGAGGCTCGGGGGCTGCAGCAGACACTGTGGCGCTGCGAGTCCCAAGCAATGTTAGCCTGGCTGTGCTGCTCGAGGGGTTTTACACCTGAATGTGAGAGGGCCTGGGGACGTCAGAACCTTGTAAGCCAGAAGACCCCCTACAGCGCCTGCCCCAGCCTCAGCTGTGTCTGCCTCCAGAAAGCCTGTCAAAACAGAGATTTTTTTTTTTTTTTGGTGAAGGGGCTTCAAGAGTCATGGCTCTGACAGTGATAAATGGCCTTGTCCATTGAATTTGAAGTTGCGCCCAGAAAAATTACAAACCAAGATAATTTTATTTGTACAACATAGCTGACGATAAATACAAATTTAAATTCTATACCTGACGAATTGGCACATAAGTGATCTGTACTCCGTAAAAAAATTCCTGTCAGGAGTAAAACGGCAACAGTGTGGTTTTCTGGTACATAATCGCCTGTTTGCTTTCAGTTGCTTCAAGACTGATTAGCCTTATCAACTATAACAAAAGCATACCCACTTGCAGCAGAATCATGCTACAGTCATGGCCTATGGGCTGTGAACAGCAGCTTTTTTGATTTTCGTAAAGATGGTTGATATTGTCACATTTAGAGCAGCACATCTGTTTTCATAGAGGTTAGCCATGTGCAAATTGAGTGGGGGGGGGGGGGGGGGTATTGTAGGGTTTGCTGTGGGTGGGGTCATGTTGTGGGTTGTGACACATGCAGATCTTGTCAGGATCAGGAGGAGCATGTTGGGTTGATGACAAGGCAGAGGTGGTCAGGAAAACCTGATCCCGTCCCTTAGGGGGGACCAGTGTACCGTGGCTTCCTGTTTAGGGGGACAAAGCCACGGTGTACCTAAAGACACTGTATCACCTCTACCATCCCACGTCAAGCCACATCACCTCCCACTCTACCACATGCATCCCCACCTCCACTCGCGCTTTGATTTCCAGCCAAAGCAAACAGCCAACCTGCTGGTAGCCGCAGTACCCGTTCCCATGGCGACAGTGCACAAGGGCACAGCGTTGGCCTTGATGATTTGGATCTGCAGGGACAGACAAAGAGGCCAATTCAGAGCCAGCTGATAGATTTGGATGCAGGCAGAGTTTTTTTTTGCTGGACACTGGGCCTGAATACACAAGAAAAAAATCAGCAGTGTGCAAGACTTATCACATCCAATCAAGCAAGTGATATTAACACATCCTGTCACTTGGAGGAGACTTGTTGAACAAAGAAGGCGCTTGTCAGGGTTGGATGGGACCAGTAATAAGGGTGTAATGGGGAAGGACATAACTTGAGCAAACATAATTAACTCTGTGTACTGTTGAGAGAGTCATGCTGTGTCTGGTCTAAAAATGCAGTGGGGATGTCATAGTACTGAGGGTGAGAATGTATGCAATCTTTTATTTGGTTTCAATGTATAGAGATTTTTGTGACAAAATAATCCTAACTAAAAGGTCCACTTACTAACTTTTTTGGAGAGTGCAACCCCATCTCGAGGTGATTTTTTTTTTCACTACCGCATTCAGTGGTCGTTTACTGTTGATCTATATATGAAATATATGTGTTACTTGTGTTACTGCTCATAGACAAGATTATATCAGGTATGATAGGCACCTTTAGCAACATGTTAGCCACTGACCTCTGTTTCATGTTTGACATGTGTCACATCACATCACATCGAGACTTCCTGTGTATGCCTACGTGTTTGCACAGGACAGCGCTGCGTTGTGCAATGCACTGACCCAGCTGATGAAATGCAGCCATTTGCCTGGATTATCTGTATTGATTGCTATCTGTAACTACTGATTCATTTGTATGCCTGTTGAAGTATTGATGGGATGAAGAAATAAATGCATAAGACATAAATGTGATCATATTTCACATCAAATGTGATCATATTTCTCTAAAATCTAGGTTTTACTATTTTATATTTAATATGTTAGTGTTGTATCAATAATATAGTAATAATAATAACTTAAATTAAAGTTAATGTATGCTTGTTTAATCCATGGTGAAAACTTTACTACGTTTACAGAGTCAATACAGCATGAATCTCCCTGCGACAACTAAAAGTTTCCCCAAATTCCTTAATACCTCTTAGTTGAGGTCCACAGTTAGTCTAAGTCTGTTAAAGTTCTCAAAAGTAATTTATTTCTTGGATGTCATTTTAGAACAAGTCAAGCAGCCACTATAGAAACCAGCAGACTATAATAGCTAAAATGCTCCTGTGACATCAACTTTCTTTTGCAATTAAGCACAGCTCAAAGCACTTTCTATTAACGCCTGGGGAAAAAGGGCTGAGCTATGTGATCTGTAACTCAGACAATTTGTGCCAAATAAAACCTGAATAAATCAAAGCCATATTTCAGCGTTGCCTCACTGAGATGTAAATCTGGGGCTCAGAAAGGCTCTGTGGCCTCACCCTGGGACTGGAGTTAGGTGTGTTATTGTTGATTAAAATGGATTATAGGTGAGATTACGGTCTGTCTCCTCCCAAAGTCCGCTCTAAACTAGCCCAGCGCCAGCAGTCCAGGTCACTCCGAAGAGAAATAGACTCAGTGAGAGAGGTTCTTTCAAGCAAGCTCTACAGTCTGTCTGGCTGAGTGTGGTTTCAGGGACACAGTGGCTTTTTTACTTTTTTAACTGGACCACAGGAGGGACAGGGGTTGATTGAGAGAGGGGAGAAAGAATGACAAGGAAAAAGAAAGAGGGAAAGAGAGGGGGAGCCTGTGTGAGACAGAAAAGTAGAGTGATATATGACACCCAGACAGAGGGAGCGACAGCTATCAACATGTGCCTGGGAACTCTTCAGACTGACACGTCCCGTCTGCTTATGGGCAGCAAGTTTGTGGGCTGTGGCTGCGGTGACCAGTCCTCGCAGACCTGGAAAGATTGCTTTCACGTCTCTGCTCCAGTCCGTGCATACATAGCCAACAGCTGTGACACTGATGGAGGAGCTCTATAGACTAGCCTAAAAACTCCCTCATAGTCATTCATGAAAAGATCAATGAATGTTAAATATAACGAGTTTAAAAGTCTTGCTAACTCACAATGACATTGATAACATGCTTTAGCTTTGCGGGCAACGTTTACCATATTGGTCTAGTGTGTCAGTATCCTAACATTTGCAAATTAGTACTAAACACAAAGTACAGCTGAGGCTGATGGGAATCTCATTCATTTTGCAGGTATTTGGACGGACAAATAGATATTTTGACCTGATTATGGCACCTGATTTTAGACATAGTCATTGATTATTGTTTTGATGTGCTGGTATGTACAGTATGGTTCAGTATGGTTCAGTGCCAACAGCTCCACCCTGACAGTGAGATTAAAGGTTTTGTAGAACAAACAAACTGAGCTAAAAGTGCTGCATACAATTCAATTTTCCAAGCACCGTGTTCATAAGACATAGCGTTCTCTGAGTGCTGAAAGCATTCTCCTTGATGATGCAACTCCAATATACTTAAAAAACACCCCAAAATAACATTTAATTTCTCTTCACCCATGGCTTGGTTAACTAAAGATGACAGTGTAGGTCATTTCACACAACTATGCTAAAGATATATTATCAGATGAGACTTATATAATTATAGAAAGTGCTGTTAGATGTGACAGTTAAATAAAACTGTTTAAAGAAACCATATTTACCTGAATTCTTCCAGTGGATTCTTCATTGTAAATGCTACGGTAATATCACAGTGTATACTTCTATCACACTGTCAAATCTGATTTTTTTCCCCTAACTTTGCTTTTTGAGTCTTCTATGTCTCATGCATGCCTCACTATATTCTAAAAGTAGCATCATGAGATTCAAGGTCCAACTAAGATAACAAGCACAAGGTCATAGTGTCTTAGTGGATGGCTGAAGTGTGTGTGAGTGGTTTTGTTGTCATAAGGCAGTATTTATTTCTTTTTTTAATTAAGGAAAATGATTCCCATCTGTTAAAAGGTTATTGTTGTGCTCGTTATAAAAGGTTTCAGCTGAACAGTTGATTAATTGAGCGTGTCTTCAGTGCAGCACTCAAGCTGGAGCTGACCAACCAATTATCATAATCCAGGACTGTTTATTTTTTCTCCACTGCCAGTCATGGCGCGTTGGCTGAGCCGGTGGATTTACACTGCGAGGCCTGGTGACAGGGGATGCTCAGTAGCCAGTGAGACGGAGGGAGGAGGGAGAACAAGGTCTGTCAGTCATCTAAAATGCTGTAATGACTGAAAGTTGATCTGTCGAGGTTGGCTGAGCAAGCTGTACACTACTGACAGGGATGAAGAAAAAACTGACACATTCAGATCACATTAATTCTGAGTTAAATTACTCTATCAGATATGATTTGTGTTTCTTATTTTCAGGTTGATTTTGTGGTCCTTTAATAACCTGAGGCCACACAGTGAGAGGAGTTCATGAGTGATGCCACGGACACTGAATAAATAATACTTTCACTTTTCGTTTTAGCTTTCTCTCTTTTAGATCAGGCATTTCTAACTTTTATGCATTACCTAATGGAGAGGAAAAGAAGAGCTGCATTGACTGTTAGCACTGAAAACACTGGAACTGTTAAATTGACAAAAATAGAAACATCTAGTTCTATTTTACAAAAGCAAAAAATATCAGGTTTCAACAAGGCTCTTTATTTTATTTAACTTGTAAACCACCATGGTTAGATGACACATTTGCTGTCTCCTGTTCCAAACAAGTGAGCTTAGTCACATTTGGTGACCAATGTCGCTACGGCATGTCGACAAATGTCTAGTGCATTAATCAAAATTTGCCTGCAATTGTTTAATTTTCCAACAAGTATTTACTGTATGTCTTCTGTTTTAATTTTTGGCAAGCGAGAGTAAATGTCAGAGTTAATAAGAGGTTATCGGGAAGGAAAAAGTAATTAAACTCCCCTCAGAATGAGTCCTTTTACAGTACATGCTGGTGGATATTTCTCCCTTTTCCTCTGTCTAGACATGCAGGGCTGGACCGCAGCTTACATACTGGACAAAACAGCCATACAGGTCTCTAGAGAACTGTGAAGACCAATCCAACATTTTAGACTTTTCTGACCTGGGTTTTATAAGTGAAAGGAACTGTTTACCATGTTTACCACTCGCTAGTCAGTTTGGTGGTATAGAGTAGTTAAAAAGGCCTTAACTCAGTTTTTGTAAGGGGGTAACTGCAACAGAAGCCACACGTATTACTGACTTCAGGAGTGCTGGGGGGCTCCATCACCCCAAACTTGTCCTGGTAGTCTGGTAATTTTTGGCTACTGTGCAAGTAGCCGATATGAGTTAAACAGTTGCCAGTAAGGAAATTTAATTTCCTTTCCCACCCTTCGTTTGACAATGGCCTCTTCCAGAAACCTGCTCCCTCTTGACCTTTGCTTCCACCTGTTATAATCATGGTCTGCCTCGTGTCACTCACCTCATAATATTGACAACACCACTCCACCGGGCGTTAATTGCTACATTCAGAGTCCCGGCTAATAATCCTGGACGGCTGGCAACATGCGTGCCCTTGCATTAAACCAGTGGTACAACTAGTATCTCTGTGCTGAAGTTAACAACAGCAGATGTGATCATTTTCCCAGCACCTATTTTCTAAACACCTCTTTTCTATTGAAAAAAAAAAATACACATTTCCAGGTTGGCTCAACAGAATCAGTTACTAACACTTGTAAATTTTCTCTCAGTAGAAAACACAATATATTGTTAGTTTTCTTTTGCTTGGGAAAATTTTGGTGGGAAATGGCAGCTATGACTCTGAACGCAGCCAATGTGCCAATGTCAGCAGTAGTTAAGTTTACTTACGGATATGGGCTATATATTAGCAGATAGGAAATACTTAATGGTCAGACTGGCTCATTTATATATATAAAAAAAAAAGAAAATCTTATAATTGCAAAACTGAAAATTGCTTTGATTCTCTATTTCACTTGAAAACATAATGATATTGCATTTGTTTAGCTAATCATCATGACAACGACATAAAGAAAATCCAACCTGTCTTCCTGTAGTCTAAGAGGTTGGCTTGTTGTGTAAATCGAAGGTTCAGTCATCCATGGAGGAGGCATGAGTCTGTGACCCCTCATATTATCCTAGGACAGAGGAATGTAGGCTGCTGAAAGCATCATTAATTGTCAAATCACACAGAGACCCTAAACATCAGTGGCCTGCAAGGATACCCCATGAGAATCCTGTCAGCAAAGATGAAAAACATTTATTGAGTGCATGTTAAATGCAAGCATTTTTATATTTTTTTATATATTCAAATCATACCTTCAAAAACCCTCTTCAATATTCTAATATTATCAACAGTTGTAACTAGCATATCAGCAGTTTGGTTTTTACAGTATATGATAAACACAAGCACTGAGATATAATGTTACAAGTTAAAATATCTGTTAAAGTGCCACTTTCAGCAGCTCATAAATTTCATACACTGTATTCTCTCTGCCAAGAGACTCTTGCTATTTTTCTTATCTTGTACAGTATCAGACTGTGAACGTGGAGGAATAACATCCTTGAGTGTGCCTTGCCAGGGCAGCAGCAGGCGTCTGTGGAGGAAATTAAAGTGAAATACATCTCCCTGTCTGGCTCTTCACACACCCATAAAGCACTTCTCTGCGATTGTCATCTTTACAGCCAACACATCGTTTAAAGGAGATTTTTCATGTGGCTGAATAAATCAATGTTTAAATATTTGAGATCTGCCTAGCAACAACAATCTAATGCAGAAAGCATTGCTGGCAATAAAAGAGTGGGGCTCGGTGTGCATTCAACAATCAGCAATCCACATTAATGCCAGTAAAAAGGGGGTCAAAGGCGTCAGTTTACTGTTTAAAGTATTTATTGGGCACTAAATGCAACTGAACTACTGTATCTAAGCCAACTAGGGTTGAAAAGGTTTTTATCATCAGTTTCTGAAAGTATGTAGTGTTGCTGTACATAAGAATCGGTAAAGTTTTAGTGGGAAGTCTAGTGTTTGTGTCTGAAGCTCAGGTTGGTCAGGGCCAGGCTGCGCTGCACTGAAAGGACCTTTTCATCCTTGACAGAATGAATCCAATGCACAATTTGGAGAAAGCTGCTGACAGAAAGTTAGCTAGAAAAATATTTGGACGTTCATATGCCCTCACCCCCGAAACATCGCATGTTAAAAATACAGAAGTTCATGCACATGCGTGCAAGATGCAGGAGCAGGGCGCTTGGCCACCTTAGTCTCACTCCATCCACCCCACACGCTCTGTAAATATCCAATCATCCCCAGGTGGTGGAGACACTAGTCAAGGCCAGGAAACTGCCAGCATGATAGACACATGTCTTACACTGTTACCCCATCTTGCACCCCCCTCCACCTCCCTCTTCCACAAGCTAATACTGCAGACCCCCCCTCCCCGGTCATCAGACTCCTCAGTTGGTATAGATACATGGGAGGATAATTAAAGGGAAATTCTGGTATATTTCAACATGGTGTATTTCCAAATAAACATGATTTTTACATGATTATGTTTAGATGAACATCTTTAAGTGCCCCTCTGGAATAGTCATGTTGGCTAACTTTAAGTTTGGGTTGCATCATTGGGGCTCAATACTTTCTATATCTGGGTTAGACTTAGAATACATAATTTATTGTATATTTGAAAAACATTGCTGCCACGCAAATAAAATGGGATTATGAGTTCACAATTTCTGCAAGAGGTTCAAATCTTAAGTGGAAACTCCAACCCTCAATTTTACCGACCCCCAATAATAATTACTATTCCCTCAAATATCACAACTACAACATTTATAATGTACTAAAAATGCTGTCATTTTGAAAATATATAACATTCTGGAAAGTATTTAATTTAAAAACATGAAATTGAAAGTGGAAACTTTACAACATTGTTTTGAAAATATAATTTAACCTGGAAAGTTATCAAGAGTGGTTGCCTCAGGGTTAAAGATTAAAGTTTGTTTTATTTAGATTAAATAAAAGACAGATTAAACACAGGTACATGACAAATTAAGCACATACACAATATTTGATTATGAAGAGTTAATTGTTTTTCTAGTATGCACCACAGAAACAAAACTTATAACCAAATTGGGTGGCTTTTCTGTTACCTATTCAAGATGCACAGCAAAAAGCATGAATGTGTAATTTTCTGCGAGTTGTTGCGAGTGCATAAATCTATTTGGATTCTGCATAGGAATTGTAAATCTAGTTCCAGCTATGGAAAATAGCATATGCAGTAGAAATGCACATACACAGTGCAAATACCTTATTTGGTTATTGTTGTAAAATGATAATAATTTGAAAATTGCCCAAAAATGACATCTTTGTATTTTACAATAAGATCTAATGTACTTTTCTGTTTCATATGTGCTGACAGGGATATAATAAAAGGATTGAAGCCAGAGATACAAACATTTGAACATTCAGAGGAGAAGTCTGTTTTTTACTGATGCAGTGGGACTGTATACAGTAAGGCTGCCACGGTCCGTAAATATAAATCAGCATGGCTTTTCTGAGCGAGAAATATATGATCTGGTTATAGCAGAGGCCTCTGAGAATTAGCCTTACTCTGGAGGCACCCTTCAAGATGATGAAACAGGTCAGTAGTCAGACACTGCTGGTGGCCCACTGCTCCACTAAGATAAAGGCCTGATATGAATTGAAAGAAATCTGGTTTTAAGTCATTTGAAGTGGATCTTTTCTACTCTAAAGAGCATTTAAAGTGTTTTTTTTACAGAAGCTCATTGATTCCTAGCCCTCATAAGAAGCACCCCTAAAGCAAAGCATCACATCACATTTGAATGTTTAAAAGACGAGGTGAAAAGGAGAAGAAAAGTGTGTGGTAAACCTATGTGTGTGTGTACATGGGCTTGTGCACTCAGAGATTTGTGACATTTGGCAAATTAATATATATAATTTATTTTTTTACGCTTCGGGTTATCTATAAAATTGCTAGTATTCATGCAGACTAGAAAAAAATTGATTTTATATTTTTGCAAATGTTGAGATCATTCCACAGGGGATTTAAAAGCCTCACGGCCTGAGTTGAAATCACTGAAGTATTTGGAATCTAAGATCTGATAGTTACAATTAGTGACACAGTTGCTCTTGAGTTCCAGAGAACAATGTGTAAAACGTACAACTCTGAAACTTTAACCACTTTAACCCTGTGGAAATGGACTGCAAACATACAAGATACACATCATGTAGATACTGAACAAATTCTCTGATCTGTGGATGAAATGGCCAGTTCAGCTATTAACAAAACAGGCTACATTTATGTGCTATTAGGACCATTTATTTTCAAAGAGATGGAAACAACAACCTGATTAGGTTGACATTGCACCGCCCTCATTTCAATCTACAGTGAGAGCCTGTTTGTGCATTAGGCCAAACTGAGAGGAAAATATTCTTGCTTTAGATTGGATAATAGCATTGCAAATCTGATAAATTCAATCTAACTCATAGCCTATTAGATGTGGAGAATTTAACACTGAATAATGGTCATTTAGTTTTGACCAGCAGATTGGGGTGCATTCAGAGGTTGTACATAGTGTTTTAAAGGATGAGTCCAAACTTATTTTCCATTACACAGACTGTATTTTGCAGACTTGTTGCTCTTTTGAATAAGAAATAAGCAAATACACCTTATGTTTTTTCATTTAAAACACTTTCACTGCACATATATGCAATTTTAGAACTGTTATTGGTGTGAATGCTGAAGGGATTCACAACATATGTTATTCTACATGCATTCTAAAAATGTATTATTATTATTCTTCAGACTGCTTTTTTTGCGAGTCTTCTCCTTCCACATTTTTCAATGTAGATATTTTGTTCAAACATCAAAACGTTCAGCTCAATTAGGACATTATTATTCAACTTTTTCATAACATTCATACTTTCCGATATATTCATCGTTTTCCAGGAATTTTGCTCCATTCAAATGAATGGGCGGATTGTTCAAAATTTCCACAATTTCCCACTTTTTCATACCTATTCAACTCTTCACTACTCATTCATACTCTCAGTTACAATCTCCATTCAAACATGTAAAAGTTCCACATCTTTTGTACATTCAAGGTATTATTCAACATTCAAATCCCATCAATACTTTTAAAAATATTCAACTTAATTATAATGAAAGTCGATGAGAAAAACATTCGAAACTACTCATCTTCAACGTCTTCCAAATCCTTCATACTTTCACGTACAAACGTCATTCTAGCATTAAAATGTTCACAAGACTTTGGACTTTCTGGCATAACTCTTCCATATCATTCATACTTTTTAAACAATCTCCTTTCAAAATTCATGAAATCTTCAGCCCTTCTCACATTTTTACATGAGTGTGTGTGTGTAGAATGTTCAAAGCTAGAGTGGGGAGGAGATGGAAACTCAACTCAAAAATTTCTACACAAATTGCTCCTAGTACCAGTTTTCCCTCCTCATACGTGATTTTACATCAGAACGTAGGAAAATTTGTTACAGTCGCAGAAATGTGGCCACGGTAGCAATCGGACCTAAACTTTTGGCTCTACGAGTCCTCAAGTGACAAGTGTACCGGCCAAGAGCTGCATATACTGCAATGTTAACCGAGACCAGAAAGTTGAGGAGGGAGACAGAGGGGAAAAGTGCTGTGGCCATCACCATGGCAACCACTGACTGCAGCCTGTTACACACAGCTGATTAACACAGACACACACACACACACACACACACACACACACACAAACAGGATTTTGACAGTTTGAGTTTTTAAGCATTTTTTCAAGTCTAATCTGCTCATTCATACTTTGAGGTGTGACCTTTATTCAAACCAGAAAACCAGTCTGACCAAGGACTGAGACAGCCGTTAACAGCAGTTGGTGGCTGTTACTGTGCATTGACGGCTCAAATAGCGGACCCTTAAACTGATGTTAATAATGTATAGGACTACTGGGGATGCACAGCTGAAGGAAATCTCCTAACAAGGGCTGCTTTACACGCCCACACACACACACACACACACACACAGGAGTTTACCATTTTTTTTACTTTTTCAAGCCTTTTTTCAAGTCTAATCTGCTCATTTATACTTTCAGGTGTAAACATTATTCAAACCGGAAAATTTTGTACATATTTCATTCATTCTCAATTTTTTTTCATAATTCCAATCCATTCATAATATTTAGACCATTTCCCACTTTTCGAACTAATTCATACTCCCTTCAGCTGCTTCTTCATGCAAATTCAAGCCAGCAATCCAGTTTAGTACCAGCCTTTCAATAAACATTCAACTATTCCACATCTTTCATACATTGTTGATATTATTAAACTTTTTTTGCTCAACTTCAGCAATCCAGTTTAGTGTCAATTTCTTCAGAAATTGGCTTTTCTAGCTAATATTATATTATACTACCGACTTACTGTTACAACATGTTGGAAATTCCGAACAAAACTAACAAAACAGTGTGTTTGTGTACGTGTGTGTGTGTGTGTGTGTGTTTGTGCGTGTGTCTGTTTCTTTGTGCAAATGTGTGTATCTCTGTGTGTTGCTGTGTTCATAAGAATTCCTGAGGGATAATCCCATAATTAGAGCAGATAGCACAGGAAGTTTATTCAGTTGGGCTTTTTAAACAGGCCTGTCTACCTTCTCTACTGTATGAGAGACAGCCAAGCACAAAAACCTCGAAATAAGACACTGTTTAGGTGCTTTCCACTGTACGATTAGACTGTAAGATTATGCACGAGAATCCTATGATTGTATTATGTTTAAGGTTTATTTATGCATCATTATTCATTAGAGACACAATCCAACAGCCCACACATTTGAATGCAGATATACACAAATATCACAAAGATCCATGTTTTTTCACTGCTCTCAATATCTAGATTTATTTGATTTAGAATTTTATTGAATTTTTGATTTTGAAAGTTATTTCCTTAACAAGTAAAAAAACAGTTGCTTTGCTAACTATCATCACTTTTATGTGAGTATTGCAACATAAAAATGATGCTAAAAAAAAATAAAAACATCTGACGTGCAAAATCTACAACAAATGAAGGCAGCACCCGAATAAAACTCTCTCTGGGTCAAAGACAGGAAGCAGATGGCCTTCCTTCACTCTCCATGTGGGATCATATACCCTCCATAAGCCCATTAACACCTACAATACAGTAGCCATGCTGCTGTGCTGTGCATTAAACCCCGGTTGCGCATCTTGAATCTGGTCATCACTGTTGTTCTTGTTGAAAGCAAACAAAGTCACATTGAGGCTGTGTGAAGCCATTAGTTGTAAATTGCAAAGAACAGTGTGAAAACCCAGTTGAAACCATGTGGTTTTAAACTGCCTCCTTCTCGCCATGTTTTTGGAATCACTTCCAGCTGCTCCACAGCCACTAATGGCACCTTGGGCCCACATTGCCGTTTTAACACTGGCCAAGTCTCAGCCCCCTCCTGCCTGCTAAAGGCTAAGGAGGTTTTCAACTACTGTTGAACAAATGATTTTAGCCCATATTACGAGCAATAAAAAGACGCCCCGCTGAGTGTCCTGAACGTTGTGTTCATGCACATGAGCAGATCTTACAGTATGTTAGCAGTAGTTTAAATCGTTTTTTTTTTTTGTTTTGTTTTTTTTTTTCAAATTGTGCCACTTCCACAGGTTTGAGAAAATCCACAAAGACAGTTAATAATCAATGAAAGCATTTGGTAATGCATTTATAAATAGTGTAAAATGTGCAAACCTACAGCTACAGTACAGGACTATATTGTAATAGTTGTACACAAAACAAAAAAAAAGAGAAACTGGACAAATAAAAAAAGCAGAAATTATGTCTCTGTATACGAGCTGGTATGTGTGTCCTGAACTGTTTTAAGTAGCTAAAGCTAAAAACATGTTCAGTTTAGTTTTATTTACCAACATCACCATGACTGCCGCTTTTCAGTTACAATTATGTGCATAGCTGTACACACAGTCCATGCCAAAGTGTGGTGAAGATGTTCAGTCGATTCAGTTGATAATGATCAAATGTCCAGTTAACAGCGTTTGGAGAAGCAATTGAGCAGCCAACGGTAAACGATGTTATGAAAGGATGCTTTGATAGGTGTAACCAGACTTCAGTAACCATTATGCAAAACAAACACATCCCAAACACAAATACATGTGCAAGAGCTACATACTGTAAATAGCCTGGGGAAACATTTAAATGTGTGGCATGGCATGGTGTGTGTTTATGTGGAAGGAACATTAGTCAGTCTCTTGGAGGCTATCAGTGACATCATCTCAGAGAGGTGACTCCTGCTGATGACCTTTGACCCCAAACTGCTGTCATTTATAAAAACAGCCAAGATTTACAAGTGAGTGTGTGGGAGGCCGGAATCATACTAATACTCAGTAGGCGATTTGAAGGGGGGATGAGGGGGGATGCCATCCCCCTTGTTGGCAAAATGACCACTATGCATCCCCCTTGTTAACCTGCCCTCCTTCCCCTCCATTCCCTAGTGTCAGAGACATGTCAAGAGGCCCCGCACCGGACAAAAGCCAAGTGAAAATTGTCAGAGAAAACAAATGTACACAAGAGATGTTAAGAACTAGTTACCAACGTGTGAGAGAGGTTTTAAGTGTGGGAGTGAAAACAAGTTACCACACAAGAAAGGCCAAGTTATTATTGCACGAGACAGGATGATGAGGGGTTGCACTCCCATCAGGCCATCTCTCTCCCATAAATCTAAATCTCGTACTCCCTAGAAAACTGTATTAAATCATATATGTGTTATTTTCTGCATTGTTCCAGTTATCATGTTGGTTATTCTATGAAATCAGTGAGTATTGGTGAAACCTGCAAGCGTGAGGCTACCGAAACGCTTATATGCATACATGTATGTATTCATATGTGCATGTGTTAATTGACTGCTTGTGAACCATGTTGGCTGGTCAGATGGCCAATTAGTGCTTGAACCTTTCTGCTCCATCTCGAGAATAGGGGCAGGGCACATCTGGTGTCAATACATTTTAATAACTTATTGTAATTCTCCTTTTCCTGGACTGAACATACTGGGACAGAGGCCCATTTAAAAACTTGTCAAGCAGGTTGAGTGTACCTGTTTGAATGGAGCCAGATTGCCATCACTAGATCAGCAATGGTACTGCACAAGAGGAAAGTTTGATCTTTTTTTTTTTTTCATTTTGTAACAAGGCAGTAAAGATGTGACTGAACTTTTTTTAGTTAAAATCACACTTTTTGTGGAAGAAAAGATAAAAGTTTTAATTATATTATTAGAATCAATGAGACAAATTCAATCAGAAAGTTATGCATTTACACACTTATTGGCACACCTGGACTTAATGCACAAGATATTTAGAATAATGTGAATACTAATCAGGTCCAAAATATGCTCATTAATCATAAATTGTGTGCTGAGTGTGTGTGTCCTAGAATAGGAGAATTTAATTCAATTTAATTATACTTTTCAAAGTAAACCTGTGCACCATTTCTGGAAAATTAAATGAAAATGTGTGCTGATTACATAAGTACAGTCACATATGTGATTTATTCTACTTTAAATGTTGTTTCAATATAAATTATGCCTCATAAAGCACTTTTAATTGCCTTTGTGTTTGTGCTTTACAAAAAACATACCTCGCCATTTCCAAGAGTATTATTTCTTCAGTTGGTTTGAATGCAGGATTAAGGTGAGTGTTTGGTTTCTTCAGCTTGTAGATTATAGTAAGGACAAGTTGTGATGTTACAGTTTGGCCCCAAGGCCCAATTGCCTACATTATCTCTGTCCAACTCACGCATTCCTTTAACAAGAACAATACAGCTAATGGTAAGTCACAATCATATATATATTTTTTCTTCTGTGAGGTGTTTAATTGATGCTTTAAAAATGCCTTTAATTTTTGCTGGGCACGCAGCATTTGCTTGCGCAGGTCATTATATCCTCCATAGAAAAGCTAAGAGAAATAACAATGGCTAGATGTACAGCCAATACTTTCACCAAGGTTAATTTTAACAGATGTTTGGAAAAAAAGCAGAATTCTTTCTGTCAGTGAAAGCCTTTGGAATTTCAAGGTCCATGGAAAATTAAGATTAAAACATCAGATACACAAATAGAACTTTTCTGTGTAAGTACCTGTGTCTTATTCAATAGTTTGAAAACAACGGGTAATGCTGTTCGGAATGGATTGGAGGATACAGTCTTTAGGGAGAAAGTAAATCTATCCACCACGCAATTTACTGATCTGGCTTTTGGCTGGCCAATATGTTATAAAACTAGACAAATGTCTTCTTCTGTCAAACATACTTATTTTAAGCAACCAAAACTGTATAGTTTGTGCGTCCCAGCTTGGCTGTCTTGGATGTGACAGAGCATAATGTCTGAATTTCAACACTCCTGGCAAAAACCAAATGGGCCATTTATAGTATCAAAGAGAAAACCAAATATTGACGTCAAAGATACAAAAGTTGGCAAATGCCAAAGGTAACGCCTGGGCAGAAGAGAAAGTGGTTTACATATGAGCAGAAAAGACAAAAAATAGACCTCAGTCATTCTTTGACACTGCCTATTACAGATTCCTGCCAAACCCTATAGGGCAGAGCACAGGGAGGAGTTCCCCAGAGCACAGATTACCTCATGCTGTCCCATTCTGTGACAGAATGCATGCCATCATCCCCTGGCGTCCTCCATCTTCCTCAGGATGTGATGATTAGGAAGGCTGACGTCTCTGGGATCAGACAGGCATCCAGAATCATGCTGTAGACCGCTGGGTAATTGAGATGCTGTGTCAATGTACCATTGGCAGTTTCCATTGCAAACACAGTGCAAAAGCTATTCTGCAAGTGTTACTGCATCCAGACAAGATCCAGTGGCCCTCTGACTGCAGTATGGAGTGTTATGCAATAGTGTTAAGATATAGTGCCGCATAACCCTTCACAATTCTGATCATAGGCAAAAAAATTGCCCTGTGTTATTAGTTTATCATTAATACCTTTAACATGGACTGAAAATCTGTCTTGAATCTATCTAACCTTGCTTCTCAAACATTGCTTTATTATTATTTATTCAGACCACTACCCTGTATATAGCACATGAATAGCACCTCATTGTTAGACTAACAGGCTAAGGGCCACGGACCACAATCTGTCCAGAATAAAGCTCAAGTTGCTGTTTCTGTGAGCTCTGCCAGTGCAGTAGATAATATGGCTGGCCATTCCAAAACCACAAGTTTTAGCCATATTACAAAAAATCCGCTGAAAACCCAGAGCTCCTTGTGGCTGACAGAGGAAGTCAAGCTGGCTTTCCCAATAGCCAGAAACACAGCCGCCGTCACAGCTTATTGACTTTCAGAGGTGGCTTTTATAGGGGACATACAGGGTGACACAAGAGTTCAGGACAGCGCTCTGATTTTCTGTGGCTCTCTGGTCACCTCTGGACTAAAACAATAATAGCTCCCCTTTAGGAGGAGAATTCAGCTGACATATTGGTTCACTATATTAGAGCACTGAGACCCCGAGGAGCTGCAGCGCTGACAGACTTACTGAATATAGAGGAAGGGATACAGGGCTTCCTCCCTCAGAGAATAATCCCACCACCCTACCATTAGGATACACATATACACACACACACACTCGCTGCAGCTGTTGAACATGTGCCTTTCCATGCAGCTCAGCTAAAGGCATGGAGACGGTGATACATTCACACCTGTTAGCACCGGCAGCACCGGCCAACTCTGACTGACAACTTCCCTCTGGACATCATCACCTCTCAATCGCAGGAGAACTGTCCAAGCAAACAGTCCATCAGCGGCGCGTCGGAAGGCTCCGCCGTACAGCATTAGTATCAACAACCTTTCCACATCTCTGCTGATTACTGGACAAAGGGTCTGAAAAAACAAGAGAAAATGTCTTTTTTGTTTGTTAATAGAAGCTCACTTACTGGAATATGAGCCACCGGTTGGGAATAACTGAGTGTGTGTGCGCAAAAGGACACAAATTACTGCTGTTTAGTGTAGTGTATGAACTGTTAGACTGCATGCATGTGTTGTAGAACCACTATCTTATTATTGTCTGATTTGTGGCCTTTGTGGCTTTCTTACATACATATTTTTTTATCTTATAGATTCTGAAAAAACAGAAAACTGATTTCAAATGATTGCTTAAAATATGAGAAGACTCAAGACTTTATGCAGTGCAACCAGGAAGGTTTTCAAAAAGCTTTCTCAAAAACAAAGATCATATACAGAGATTTCATATTTCCAGTGTGTTTGTTCCACCGATTTAAGGCTAGAAATTCTCAGGGTTGGTGTTAATAGCAATTTAAAGGATCACTGATCATTATCAAAAGGGCTGTTGTCCAATTTACCATAAAGAATCCCTCTTTTTACTGCTCATAACAGAGCCATACATATATCCTTTGTTTGTTTTCATACATGTTGCAGAAACTTAACAGAGCTGTGAGGTTTATTTACAGGGTTGGGAGAAATGGGTCCTGTCAGAAAAAAATGGGGAGATAAATTGTCTGTTATCATAGATGAAGATCTTTAGGCGTGCAGAGTGGAGATGTATAGGCATAGATGGGTATAAATCTCTGATAGCCCCTCTGAACTCAGGGACCATTCTGTTGAAATAGTAAGATCTCATGGTTCTTTATTCAAATGACAGATTTATATGTTTGCAAGGTAGAAACAGATCAACAGAATATCCCTTTTCAGCACAGAGGGCCACGGTGGACATAAATCATATGAACATGAGAATAAAACCCAAACTGAGTGACACTGCCCCTATCTCTCTCTGTATGTCTCCTCATGATTAAATGGCAACATGCTCTGCAGTGAGGGAGACGGTATGTTAAACACCTCTCTGGCATGAACTCTGATCCCTCATTGTGTGCTTATCTGCACTAAAGACCCACAGATGGATGAGTCCAAAGGGGGGACGAAGGCTGTGTGGTAAAGTCATCACACAGTGATGTAAAGCAGGCGCATGCTGAGGCTTCTCCATAAGTTCAAAAGGAAATGAAATACTTTTTTTGATTTTTGTCTCACTTTTTTCCCCAAGCAGCCTCCTTCTCTTCCATCCTGCCCATTACCAGATTTATTAATGTTATTCTTGAGATTGTCTGCATAATGTATGTCATGGTTGACCAGATTTTGGTCCGGTGTCAACGTCTGACAGGGTAAGCCTGACTCAGAGAGCTGCTGAGTCCTTAGTTTGACCCAGAGGATTGAAAAGGATCTACTGATGTGTCTAAATGTCCTTATAAAGACAAACTGCTCGTCTCCTCCCTGTGGAATCTTAAATTTGTTTTCAAAATGGTGCACGAAACGTTCACGACCAATATATTATACACTGATAAACTGAAATTTGATCTGATAATTACAACCGATAATTTGGACCCTTATTGGGGTATAACCATGGACTGTATAAAGTGAGCGTAGCTTCCGTGACGTCATTCCATTGGTTTGTGGACAGCCCTTTTTTAAGCTGCGTGTTTGGTGTTTTGGTCGCCATCAGTAGTGACATTATTTGGACAAGAGGGTAGCGCTGCCTTTATCCTGATTGGTGGTCGCCGTGGTAGCAACTTGTCAATCATAAGGTAGCCCCACCCTAAAACGTAACCATAATTTACTAAATGAACATCAGACTGTACTGAAAGGACTTGGAACAATTATTTGAGACCATAAACTGAATAGAAGATTGTTTACTGTGGTAATAAATCAAGTGAGAAGTAGGCTCATTTTCTCGTAGACCTCTATACAATCTGACTTATTTTTGCAGTGAGTGGAGTCACCTCCTGGTGGCCGTTAGAGAGAATGCAGGTTTAAGGCACTTCTGCATTGGCCTCACTTTTTAGACCCGGAGGAGCTGACCTTGGTTGTCTCACAGTTAGGAGAGAGTTATGTGATATCTGCGTGGGCAGGAGGCCATCCCAGGTTATCACCTGGGCCTCCTTCACCACTGCTCATCCTCATCACCTTGAAAAGTTTGCCCAACAGATAAAGTCCATTATATTAGTCAGGGTGGGTAAATAAACGACAATATGACCTGCATTTGGTCTGCTTTGACCTGTTTTGGGTACATTTGTGTAGCTGTGAACGTGTTGCTACAATACGAAATATGAAATATATGACAATATGAAAATCAAGAGGAGTGTAACCTGCAGAAAAAATCCTGCATGAGGCTATATGCTAAGTGGTCAAACTTCATGTATAGTATCTTCTGTTTTCATGAGCTCATGGTTGTTATCCGCTGCAGAACCTCTGAGCCTGAGACCCTGAGGTCAGAAGACGGGCATGATCCTTCCTCCCCTTTGTGAACAGTTAGAGTGTATGCTGACATCTCAGGGCTGTTCTCCCGCTGTATCACAATGCAAGTAGAGTCTCCGGATGTCCTATATCACACCACCTAATCGTAGCGGTACAGCACAGAGAGAAGCACCCCTCTTTTCACCAATTTGCTTGTTTTTAAAAGTTCATAGAGTGTAAACACATAGACCCTCATGTGATCGTGTCTATTGGTTAATGGGCCCAGCTGCTTGTGGCCAGTAATTCAGCCATTAGTCCTTTGTTGGCTAACAGCCCACACCACCGGCTGTGCTATCAACTGAGCCAACTATCTGATGGCTGTGGAATACTGATGCTCAGCTGTGGGGCCCTGTGAGGGTGAACCTCTTGCCTTTTTAGAAACTTAAAGGCTCTCTTTTATTGTGCCAGTCCCTTTTGATTTGCTTTTTTTTTTTTTTTTTTTTTTCTTAATAATGGGAGACCAAAGTGAAATAAATTGGGCGGAATGAGTATGAAGCTTACACATTGTTTAGTGCATGGAGCTGTTTTCAAACTGTGCATTTTATCTTTTTCAATTACGTTGTTGTGTCATGGCTAATCAAAAGCTTTATTTCTGAATTTGGTATTTGGAAACTGGCAGTTGTAACCATGCAAATCTGTAAAATTGTCACTTGACACAAATGCATACCCTTATTAAAATCTAAATTCACAAAGAACATCAAACTATTTACAGTTAAATTTCCAATGAAACGATTTGTGACTATGTTGTACAAACAAGGAATTAATCTCACTGAGAATGCACCTCATAAACCATATTTCTGTCTCTCTAATGGTTGAATGTAATCTAAGCAGACAGTGGCCCCATCAGGCCAATGAATTCTAAAAATTAAATTCCGAAAGAAAGGTGGAGCTGATTTACTTTAGATACTGAACATTTAACCAACATTACTGTTAGTCAGTATGTTCATTAATAACATTTAATTACATGTGACCTTCCTGTTATCACCAGCTAAATATTTTGTAATTCAAGATACATTGTAATTAGTCTGTATTGTTTGTGCAAGCTTTATGTATACAGTTTGGAAATCCATCCTATGGGGCATTACAAGGTAGAGTAAACAGGCTATTCTTCAAAGCCAAGAGCACTTACGGAGCATATTTATAAATGGTCCGATTCAGACATTTCATACATTTCATTATAAAAGTTTTCTAAGACCTCAAACCTTCTCGATCCGCAATCTTGATTTGCCTGGAAATATTGCTGCTGTTGACACAAGAAAAATACACATGTTTCATTTTGGAAATCTGAAACAGAACATGAGTGGGCTGCCAGTGAGCAGCAGTAATAACCAAACGACTGCCCCTGGCAGGAAATTACGCGCATGTCGTTCCTGGGCATCACAGGGTAGTGCTGACTTGCCCAAAATAGGCCCTGCCAGTAACAACAATATTACACACAGATCTCTCTATGTGTGTGCAGGTTAAAAAAGCAGAACCTGGCAGCCGTTCCTTCCCCTCATTATTTCCATCTACTTCCCCTGCTAGAAAATCCTCAATCCTCTGATGCCATCTTTAATAGCCAAGACAATCAACAAATCACAGGCTGATCCTCAATAAGAGCTCCAGCTTATACTTGATGCTGGCTGACCAGAAATGAGACGGATGATCTCAAGACATATGGGGTGCCACAGTTTGAGGCTATTAGGTCCATAGGTAATGAGATGCATATACTCTATGATAGGCCAAGTTAAATATTGCTCTTTATGTACAACAGAGATTGGATTTTTTTAAATGCAATGTTATTAGTCCCCTTCACAAACACAGGTTAGTCTGATGTCATGTAGTAAAGATGTAACAGGATATTTTGGGTCACTGAGTTTAATGTAGTGTATTTTGCATACATTTTTCATTTGACAAATTCACCCCAATATAAAAATACAAAACCTTATATTGGTTACAATTAATAGTTTTATATTAACTACTAGAGGACCACATGGAAAAAAGCCTTCAGGCTTTATTGTGTCTTCATCCTCTGGGATTTTGTAATGTTTGTAATGACTGCAATGCAGTGTATATGCGTTTCTTAATCATCAAATAAATTAATTCATTCATTCATTCATCAAATGACTACTTGTAGGGGTGAAAGGGGTCACTCATAGTGACGAACCCACAAAGAATTATCACCTGACTCTGAAGTTGTTTGCTAACACATTTTCACTGCCTACAAGTGGCCAAAAGAAATGTTAATGCAGGTTCACCTACTTTTATTATTTGGACATTTTGGCCAGATACTTTGAGATTCTCTTATTCCCTTCAACTCCTCTGAACACTCATCTGCATGCAAAACAATCTGACAGTGTTGTTTCCATTCTGGAAATGATCAGTCATTTAGTTATTATTAATCATCCTATAATGGATGAGACTGAAGAAAGCCTCTTCATTCAGGGGTGCTTCTCATACATGTATGTGTGTTTGACTGATTTACAACTTCATGGTTTATGCCATGCTGTTCAACTGAAGTAATTAATACACTTATTTTTGACATTGCCTACTTTTGGGGGTTAATGCAGACGAGGCTGCAGCTCACAAAAAGCTGGATTCATTTATTTAAACTGTGACCACCCCTCACGTGCAACACTTAGTGTGTATTCTAGCTGGTTTCACATTTCACTATAGCAATGCATGCACTCATCACAAGGACAAATATACAGCCAAGTGTTTCCCCATTGCACTGGAGCTCTTAATGGCTACATTGCTTATTTTGCCCCACTGCTGAAGAGAACATGAATTGTCTGGGGTTCATGAAGGAACCAACCTCAGCAAGGCCTAGTCATGGGCTCAAGGCCGCTCTGCTTTGTCTGCTGCCACTGTACTCCACTCAAGAATCCATATCTGTGGAATTATAATTGAGGATAAATATTATCAAGTGCAATTGGAGAGGGTGTTGTGTATTTGTGCTGGGGCCAAGAAGAGAGGCACTGTGAAACTGAACACCGGCTTGGGCCCTGACCACAGGAGAGCTTAGCTGGAAGCGGAGGAACCATCTTCCTCTATGGACTGCCACGGGCATCGGGGAATACCAAGGAGAAAGGTCAAGGTAGAAAGTGGCGTCATTTCCACGACTAAGACTGCGTATCATGGGGTACAGCTAACACAACTCAGAAGAATGAACAAGTTCAAAACAAATATGGACGCTGTGGATTACTTTCACCCAGGACAACCATGTTCCTCAGGGTCTTGGCATTGTGACGTTCAGCCTTTTCGTCTAGTCTCTCATCACCAGGTGGAGAAAAACAACCTATAATCCAAGTTCTCTAATCTTGTACAGGATAACTGTCAGCGTCTCTATACACCACGGAAGGCTTCCCCGGCTTGTTACAACACTGGCACCAGTAGTAATCACTCTAATCCTTTGGTATCCATGGTAAACAAAACCTCTTGCGCAGTCATTATCTATCCACAGCCAAATGCCGTCAGATAACAAAGCACATCAGGGAGAAGAGAATGAATGAAGGGAGCTGCAAGACAGCTAGAGAGAGAGAGAGAGAAAGAAAGAAAGAAAGAATGAAAGAAAGAAAGAAAGAAAGAAGAGTGTGAGCAAAAGCAAACAGGAAAAAAGACAAGGGGACAAAGAGGAGAGAGAGAACAGTATTTAATTGTATTATATAACACTCTTTGCTGTGTACCAGACAGCAACTGTTTTCTCTCTTTCAAAGGAGATTTTTCTGTTCTAAGAGCCCCAGGCATTTTTCAGCCTTGATGTAAATGGATACTCTTTGATTTATGTTATGCAATCCAAACCCCTCCAAGAATGAAAACTCTACACTGTCAAAATTCGGGAAATCTTACATAATAACAATTTGGTGACATTTATGACTAAAACGTTAAGTATAAAGATGCCAAGCACTTCAGTCTTTTTAAAGAAAAGCCATCCGTCACTGGGCAGAAAAGAGAAACAGAGTCAAGGCTTTCAGGGACACACACAATCAGAGTGGAGAGGCAAAAACTGGAGGGAAACCTGACTGTCCGCTAAGTCCTCCACAGTCAGATCTGGATATGTTTGCCAAAAGCGAGAAAGGTAGGTGGCTCTAAGCACCACCTTTAAGGTGAAGATGAAGTGCTAATTCTTAATTGGACAGCTGAGGATCTGCTGAAGAGAAGCAGAATGATGAGGAATGTTAGTCATGATTTTGCTATAGCTCAATACCACTTAAAAGCAAACATGATCACCTGGAGGATAAAGTCATCGCTAATAGAGCACAGCAGAAATAATTCTGTAAGATTATTATTAGTATTGGTATAGCCCCCCCAAGCCTTGAGACAGTACTAGTAGTGCAAACAAAATGCACAGATGAGAAATTCTGGATTGCATCCAGTGCCTTTAACTTTTCTGTAGTGCCTTTTTTCCCAAAACAAAAGTCAGTGAGAGCAGCAGGAGCTTGTAAATGTAACCCAGTGCCTGACACATAACCCTATCTAGCTTCTTCTTGTTATTTGGGGAATGCGAGACATATTTCTGGGCTTCTCAAACACGCTCTCATCTTACCATAACAATCTGATTCAATATGTGGTTTTATTGTTATGGAACGCAAAGGCCGAGCTGTCTGCCTGTAGCAGACAGTTTGGTATTGAAATTCAAGCTGTAGTAATGAATCGGGTACAGTTAAGATTTTTCTGACCAAGGAATGTTTTGCAGCAGGCTCCACCTGGACTGGGGACTCAGTATTATGCAAAAACAGCCAATTCCCATTTCGGAAAGTCCATCAATTTTCAGGTTAATGCTATTGTTGTATTTTTAATTGTTTTATCTGTATTTTACAGCAAACATAGACAGGAGACGCACGTTTAGAACGAGCAACCAAAGGTAATATGTTTCAAATCAGTTGATGATCTCTTGCAGTTTTGTTGCGTGTGTTTTAATTGCACACACATTTTAGATGCAAGGAAAGCCCCCTGTTTGCATGTACATCTTACAATGGTGTGGCTGGGAAACCTGTTCGTGTGCATGGCAAAAAAAATAACTGGAATCCTGAAATGCTGTGCCTCTCATAATCCCATGTGGTATGTTCCCACTTAACTAGTAATTGTATTTTCTCTTCACGTATTTAATAGAACAACATGGCAGCAGTGCTCTTAATTTCTTCCTTGTGCTTGGAGGACAACCCAAGTGTTGAGTGCAAGGAGAAGTGCACACAATTAGCTAATATAATTCACAGATGTGCTCTTCGAGGGTTTTTTTTCTCTCTCCCTCATGCAGCATTGCACAGAAGGCTGGGCGACCTGAGAGTTTGGACACGGTCCCTGCTCTCACCCCACTGTGACCTACTGGCACATACATTTCAGATGACGTAGTAATTAAAATACACTAATTTGATAATAATGCAATAACAGCAGCACCCTGCAGGGCTAATTTAAAGAAAACATTTTCCCAGACCACCAGTAAAGCATATGTAACGCCCCATAGAAAATACAGTAGCCTGTTGGTGTGCTTTCGGAGGTCTCAGGGGTATTTCAGGGTACTGATTTCATACCACAATCATTAAAATCTTAGCTCCCTTTTGGCTGAGAGCGCCTGACTGGCGACGACGCCTGTGAATGATATTGGATCCCCAAGGTGTAAACTTTGTGAATATCTGAGGCTGTTTTGCAAAGGGTTAAGTTTGAAGCTGCTCCACAGATCAATGCACAGTGACGATTCGAAGCTGAACTCCATATTATTTTAACTTGATTGTAAAGTTCATAGGGCATCTCTGAAGGGTGAACAGGATTAACTCAAAGCAAGTATAAAGGGGAGAATTGATTAAGATAGCTGACCCAGATTTAACATTGCTGAATTTTTAAATATTATTTTGACATCATTTATCTTTCCATAACAGTTCACAGAAGAGAGAGCATTGTGGAGAATGAGCATGGGCTTGCACGCTACAAGGTTTGATGGGTACATTCAAACCAAGCATGGCTTCAGCCATCAGGCCAGCAGGAAAACTGACTTTGTTTTAAATATGGTTTAAAACAAAACCAGATCATTTTAAATAGAGGGGTCACATTTCACATTCAGTCTTAAATAATGGTTCTGAGTTAGTCTAATTGCTCATTTAACCAAAGTTTTAAAAAATGGACACAAAATGACCTTCAAATGACTCTTGTATTACCGATTTTAGAAGGAGGAGGGCATATACTGTCATATAATTGCCCTACAAACCAAATGTTCTTCTTAGGTTTGTTGAATACTTTTATATTATTCAATAAAGCACTGAAAGTCCTGAAGACAAGGCAGCCCTGACAGTCAAATCCTCCAACATACTGAAGCTGCAAACCAAAAGAGGTAATTTCTGCACATCATTATTCAGCTTTGTTAATCATAATACCCTCATGCTTGTGACCTGATCCCAACTGTCTATCAACCATGAATATCATTAAATGTGAGCCACGATGCACAGTAATTTTGCCCCTAATTCCTCCTCATCAAGAAACAAAGACATGTAACAAACAGAGAGCAGGGAAAAGAATTTGGCCCCTTTGTATCCTTCCCTTTGTACCATTGGCATGGTGGCTTTGAAGCCTACAGAAGTGGAAGTGAAAGTGATTGAACTTGCTCAGTGAGGCTTGTTCTACAGGACTGAGTTGCACAAATCAGGTCTCATGACCCATTTGTGGGTGTGTTTATTAACCCCATGTATAGCACTTCCACATTTGGGTTTGCTAATGAGCAGTGAGGACATGGCTACAGTAGATAGCACATGTCAGCATCACCTTAGACTTTTGGAATCTGTTAGTTGACAGCTCTGGTTTTCTGTCTGTAACTGGGGCTTTATCTATTTCATCATGATTTATAGATTAGATACTTTGCTTAATAGATGCATCATTATGCCACTGAGATAAAGTATTTGGGTGAAATCTGGGAACCCTACAGTCTATGACTACTCTTATGGATATCCTTTGACTGCAGACTCCCAGAGGGTGGTCGCTGGCATCGTTTACTTTCACAGGCGTAGGCTTTCATTTGTCATTGTTATGCTAAACACTGCTTTGGTATAGAGGAAATTGAATTAAGGAGCCGTCCAGCAGGAGTCTTGCGGCTGTCTTGTCCTTATCATTTCCATCAGTCTGATCAGAAACACATTGAGCTCCCACCAACAGAGGGTCAGAAAGTCACGTAACCTTAGGCAGGCAGCCATTTCCTGAGCACTCCATCATGGATAGCCTCTGTTGGCTTTTGGCAGTGATGTAACATGTAAATAAGGAGTAATTTACTTGTGACCTACAGTAGTAATGTGGTTGAGAATCTACTATGCATACATAAAAGGAATTATAAGGTACCAAGTACAACTTAATTTAAATCTACCCAATTGTGCTAACAACTTGTTTTGGTAGAGTGCCGTTCCAATGAAAACAGTCCAGTAATGTCTGTGGATTATTCATCCATCACTGGACATTTGTGCAGAGACTCACTGCTGTTGAAATGTCAGAGATGGATATCTCAACATATGGCAAAGTAAGACTAAAATGATCTGTATGGGCAGATTACCTAGAGGTAAGTGAGAAAATATGTTGTTTTTGTAATTTGGGTGGTATCCTTTAAACTGATGGCAACATTACACAAGAAACAAAAGTGACAAAAGACCCAATGGAACCTGCTTATGCCCATTACTGATTTTAGTGTCAAATAAGTTGAATCCAAGTATGACATGCACATTACATTATTTATAGCTGTACTTGTTATGTATTATTTAATTATACACAAAATAATCAAACAAAAGGTGACATATCTGCTTTATTGGAAGTATGTTTTACCAAGCCCATTTAAAATCAGGCAAATTAAACAACAGAAAATATATTGTATTCAGTAAAAATACTGAAAAGTTAAAGAAGTTAAAGAAAATTAAATGAAAAAAAGTTAATACAGGAATGTAAAAGAAATTCTTTTTTAAGGATATGCAACTTTATAGTTGATTAAGACAGTGAATTTAAAAAATGAAAGAAAGGCGAGCATAACTTTTACACACATATGACCACACACACATAAACATAACGCGACTCAAAAGTGATACAAAAAAGGGATGGAAATGACACATTATACTAATATAAAGTGACTACGGTAAGTTTGATTTTACGTTCCCAGCGTTATTCAACATTTTATACCTGAGTAGAATTCAGATTTGTTTTCTGCCTCGTTGGAACAGACAAATTCACATTACAAATAAAGTGCAAGCAAGAAGACTTTCAACTGTACGGAAACTCTTTACATGTTGATGCTTAGGAAAATGGAAAATAATACAAAACAAGAACAGTCAGTTAATCAAAATACGAAATCCTCAAAGCTCACATCTTCATACAGGTGAGCTGTAAATGTGAACTGCACACTTATTCTGTTGCATTATGAAGCTTAGCATCAGTGCTCTTAAAAAGGCACATCTCTGCATAAATGTGTCAAATACAGAATATATCACACATCCATACTGCTTAATTCTGTCATGATTGTACACTTTATCTGAGGAATTTAATGATATCCAATATAGAAGGCAGAGAAAAAAACAACCCTTTCACCTATTCATTGTCTCTGACCGCGCTCCTGCTTGAAGGCCACAATGAACTTCCAGGTTTCAACGTACTGGGACAGGACGATCTCCTCTGGGAAGAGTTCCTCCACATCAAGGGGCACATCCAGGTCTTTGCGCTCCATGTAAGACACCAGCGTGTCTTTCAGGCTTTCAAGAGACAAAACATACATTTTATACATGTGATTGGACATTGCTATTGCAAATTAAACACACACATACTCCAGTAAAAAATGTTATTCTTTGTTTTACCTAAATAAAGTAAAAATATGTAAACAAAATATCTTGCACACTTCACTGAAGAATTTTTGAAAATTATCAATAGTGTTTAAACTTCATGGGTACATAGGGGTAGACAATTTCTTTGTTCCTGAGCCCAGTCAAATTAAAGAAATGTGTACAAAACAAACAAGATTAAATTTTGTCTGTGGCTTTTCAAAGACAACCAACTCTCAACGTGCAGAGAATCAACTCTGACAAAGGTTAATTTCAGGTTTGTTTGCCCGCAACATCCCACCAAGGTGGCTCTAAGTGTGAATGGAACAGCATCCACTTGCAAAAACATCAAAAATCTGGCACACAATGTTCTGTGTTTTATTTTTAATAATCAAACCCTTTTAGACAAAAAGTTTAGAAATGTACCTAGTTCTTAAGTCACAGTTTTCATACCACCTAGAATAATATACTTTTAGACTTATTTTAGACACGATTTTAAGAATTTATAGAAATGTGCAAGGGCCAGAAAAAAATTAGATAAAAAACATTTTGATTTACCCCCAATTAGGCCTGTAGGTATCGAGTGCATTGGGCTTTTTAAGGACCAGCACCAGAAACTCATGCATCTCCAGCAGGAAAGTGTCAGCGCTGTTCTGAGAAAAGAAGCCAGTCAGCAGCCTGTGCTCGTCCTCGCCAAGGGCCTGTTTGTACTTCTCAGAGACTCCCACAAATGGATCCTGAAGAACCCAAGGAATGCATGGAATAGGTGAAATAAGAAGAAGAACAACAACAATACTGTACTTTTATACATACAAATGTAAGTAATCTGTAATGGCAAAATTTAATAATAAAGTCATAGATCATTACTACTGTTACAATGAATAATTATTATACAATTTCCACCTCTGTATCTGTATACTGCTAGGATTGTGTGATGCCTTACCCTCTTGAGCCGCAGCATATTTTCTGATTTGAGTGAGGCCAGCAGCTGCCACAGAGACACACAATGCTTTAGACAGCACATGCTCAGGGCCTGTGGGCAAAATAGGAAGAACATTAAGTTTTGTCTCATGTCTAGCACAAAAAAAAAAACAAAAAAAAAAACAAATGTATCAATTTAAACTTTTCTAATTTAAAACCAATACTCTGGGAGTTTAGTATAGTCGTAGTAAAATTTAGATAATAAAGAAGTTGCTCCTACTCGCATATTTGGCAAATGTTTAGGCTGTTTATTTTGTGGAAGAGAGAGAACGTGCTACAGGATAAAATAACCGGTGCCTCAGATGGGCTGACCTTGAAGATATGCGGAGCAATCTGGTTTTCCATCTGCAGCACCTCCTCCAGGTAGTCGGACAGCTGCATGTGAGGCTCTCCCCCAGTCATGGCAAGGAAACCAAGGGCCACTTCCAGTGTGGACAAGGCCTCACACACCTCACTGTATGAGTGCAGCTCCCCAGCCACAGCAAACAGGGTGAGAGTCTGAAGAGGCTCCTGTTGGCACACAGATATAGGTCATAAATATCATATGGGCAACATGTTTAATACACTATATGTGATAAATGAATGACAGTTCCAGTGGGCTATCTACTGTACTGTATATCACAACTCACTTGGTTGACTTTGGCTTTTACATCCTTGAGGATAATCTCATAGTTGCGGTCATGTCTGTTCACTAGTGTTGGAATGCCCTGTGGAAAAGGGGCAGGGGCACGAGAAATGTGGTATTTTAGCAATTTTTCAAACGAACAGGAGTCATGTTTGGGCAAAGCCACAGTGCTTTTTCCATTTGCTCACATTGAGAGTGATGAGAGGTTTGCCAAGTAAGAAGCGGGAGACAATCTGCTGCTGGATCTTAGGCAAGTCGTACTCGTGAAGAGTCTCCTGGCCTCTCTCAATGCTGTACTGGGTGTTGGACAGAACCAGGGGCATCAGGTCCCTCTCCAGCTCATACCGAATCACATGCAGGTCAGTCAGATCTGCAGGGCTCACTTTGTAGCTGGGGGAGGGATAAACAGCTCAGTCAGCCAGGAGATTGTACGTTTTTTTTCTGTGTTCACCACTCTGACTATGACTTGGTAATTAAAAAGTTATCTTTTCTATCATTTTAACAATCTCTCAGTAAAACCAATACACAAATGTAGTATGCATTTGAGGAAGAAGTTCACACACTGTGTTCTTACAGCCAAACATGTGCAAGTGAGAAAAATGTGGCATGAGCGCCCCCACCTGGTCTCCTCTCCAGTATGTTTATCCACACAGTAGACCAGGTCATTGTGCAGGGATATGAGGTAGCTGACAAGGGCTGTAGAGCACAGGCCTGGGCCCTGTCGTCGTGGTAACAGCACCTTGAAGTCACTGTTGTAGTCCAGGTCCTTCTGGCAGTACTCATCTGGGATCTTAATCTCACCTGAACGAAAACATTTCAATTCAAGTCAGATCACAATGCTGGACATGCCAGTGTTAGTGTAACTGAGTGTGTTGTTTGTACAGTTCGTGTTTGTATTTACCGTTAGTTGCCAGAGACACCCTGAGTTGATTCCAGGTTGTCAGGAAGATTTTGATGTATTTCTCATACCGGGCTTTCAGCGAAACTGCACGCATAAAGAAAACGAAAATTTCATCCCAAGTGTACACATGTCAATTGGAGACAGGACTTGCAGTACATTGGATAGACTGACTATAGCATATTAAGAAATAGTTGTTAACATCAGTGGCTCTCATGTGTGGAAGACATTTTGCTCTATTAAGAATACTCAATCATTGTCTCTTTCCAAGTTAAACCAACTCATTCCTTGGCAGGCAGGTATGTATGTATGTTGCCAGCTATTTTACTATGACATTTCCGAGAAAGAGGTAATTAGGAACTGCGTGGAACTTTGTTTCTCTTGCGTAAGTGAGTCATAGAGTTGAAAAAGTTGAGAACCACTGGGGTAGACAGTGAGTTTCAGTACCTGCTCTCTGAGTGTCAAGGAATTCGGCAATGGTGGCACAAGTCAGCTCAGTGATGTTTTGAAACTTCTTGACCAGATCTCTCTGGAGAGTGAGGATATCAGGAAGGTGCTTAACCAGTCGGAGCTCTGCTTCCTGAACAGAAAATCATGCCATTAGATAATTGCTTGCTAAACGCTCTTCATGGACTGGTTAAGTCTGTGAAAATCAAAAAATTCAGCATTTTATGAAACTCTGTTGTTTAACTGAATCGGTCTTGTCGTATCAGTTTCTATACATGTGTATTTTTATAGTTCAGGACAGTTTTTCTGGCATACACAATTAATTGATTCCTGGTAATTCCTGGTAATGGAACCTTAAATAAACAAATTCAACACTTTTTGAAGCCACAGAAATGTACCCTAATGGATAGTTTTATTGAGTCAGTTGCGATGTGGGCATCACAGACATCTGATCTATATATTCCTGGGTCCCACTGATAATTTTTTTTGTTATCACTGTTTTCTAAATTGTGCATTATCTTGGATTGAGCAGTTTTACCATCCTTAGGAGAATTATCTGTAAATAAAAACAGCAAAATAATTTTTTAACCCGAAAATGCAGCGGTACCAGCAGACTTTTTTCAGCCCTGAGTAGTGTCTGCAGGCTTACTCACACTACATACAACCTCTGCCAAGAAGGTAAGGCATCTTAGATTTTAAAAGGGTGGAAATTAAAGTGCCCAAATGGGCCATAATATGCATTTGGCCTAGGAGTAACTTCTCCCAAACCTGCTATAAGTAGGACACAGGATTCTTTTGCTGTCTTAGGTCAATGTTTTCTTACCTTATGCAGAAATCTCCAGAGCACAGGCAGGGTGTCTTTTCCATCATTCTGCTCTACAATGTGGATGAGGCTCAGCAGAGATACTGTCTCCCTGCAGCTCCACACGGCAGAACCGTGGATCAGAGAATTTTGGGGAAGTGAGGCCAAGAAGAGACGAGGATCGCCAAACACTAGCTTTATGATTGGATTGGCAGAGATGCGAGAGTCAGTCCGGATGAATGTGTTCACTTCCTTCAGATGTCTGTCCAAGTGCTATGGAGGAGAAGATGACAGAAAACAATGTGTCACATGCAGATCTCCTACAAACAGCCGGAATGATGTGCTACACTTGTACCCTTTTAGAACAAATACATATTCAAAAGTATTTCTACCTTCAGCTGAGGTGTGATGATGGCGTTGCTCACTTCCATCTCCCATCCATTTCTAGCTTCTTTGGAAGTTAGAACATTATTAGGAACAGGCCCTGAAAGAAAAGACCATCTGTGTTCAATAGTAGAAGACAATCCAGTAAATCTACTGTTTTATTTTTGGAGGGACAAAATTGAACCTAGATAGGCAGGTCTCAAAACATATAAAGAATATTGGCCATTATTTACAGCTGTCTGAAGTACAAAGGGCAATCCTGGCTCACAATTTGTCGACATGAGTGATTTAAAATTACTCCATAACATCCCATATTGATAAATAAATGGCTAAATGAACACCACACAATTTCCAACCCCTAGAGTCCTTCATCTCTTTACAATTTTCTGCCACTGTCCAGCAGCCTGAAAATGTACATTAACAAGGTAGGAGAAGGTTAAGGAGAGACAAACCATCACTATGTCTCCCCAAATACTGACACAGCACCTAATAATTTTACAGTTTTAAGTTTCCTTACATCTTTGTTGCTGGTTGGGTTCCAGGAGGCTGTTAATGAGCAGATGAACAGCGCTGACTGTGTCGTCTGTCCCCTTACCCAGGGATCTGATAAGATGTTCCATGTCCTTTCGCAGGTGAGCAAGTAAAAATGCACCTGGGTCAGGTACTGGAGGCTTGATGATGGCAGCGATTGACTAAAAACACAAATAAAGTGGATGACTGACTGGACTATCCCCTCCTAAATGCAAACAGGAGGACAACTACAACTGCACCTTTAAACACTCAAGAATATATTTCCAGGGGAAATGATCTCCATTAGAACTGTACTCATTATTTTATCCATGCTACCTGTAGGTGGCTGCAGGCACCAAGCAGCATGGCCATGTGAGTGAGCATGCGGACAATGATGAAGGGAACAGGGGAAATGCTCTTTGTGTCCAGCATGTCTGGATTGTCCCTGCGATTGGGGTCACCAAGGATGTGGCCTGCCTGAGTGCGGTCACCACTGTCAAAAGACAATTAATAAATAAATACAAATCCAAATAATATATACACTAGTGAACATTCTTCTGTATTATTTTTTTTTTTTGCCAAATTAACTTATAGATCACTTACTGCAACTGAGCAACTTGAAATCCCTGCACAGGCAAGTGGTTATTTCCTCCAATCACAACACCACAGTCCAAACAACGACTTGTTTCCATGGGCTGGCCGCACTAGAGAAAAATAAACAGGAAAATCAGGAACACTACAAAAACAAAAAAATTAAACGCTCATTAAACGATTCAGACTGAACATAGCATACCTCTCCAATGGTGCATGGATGACCATTTGGACAACCTATGGTAATAGTAAATCAAAAATTATTATACAAGTATGCATAGCTGTGAAGAGTATTTAACTGATATATTTCAAATTTTAGATTAAAATGGTATTCGGCCTGTGACTTACGGTACCACTGCAACGGCCCCAGAGCTTGTTGAGCCACTACTAACATGTCCTCTGGCATGGTAGGCAAGAAGGCTGCCTGTAACAGACGAAAAACACAGTCACTTCATCGAAGAGGAGGCCTAGTTGTCAACACTGAAAGAAGCTGACAATATACATACCTGCATGTTGGCAGGTGCCACTGCCAGCTGGTACAGGGGAGCTAAGATCCCCTGGTTTCCGCAGAGCAAGACAGCAGCCAGGTGGATAGTTATGTCCACCAACACACACTGGGCACCAGAGGTCCTGGGTGGAACACCCAAAGGCCCGAGTTTGTTGTTCAGCAGAGCCTGGGCAAACGCATTCACCTGTGGGTTTGCAAGGAATTTGGAGGTCTGGACGTAGGCCACCAGGGCTTTTAATTGCTGTGGATACAAACATACATAAATATATATATGTACTTCACTGACACAGACCAGTAAAGAATTGCATTAGAATTTATATGAAAAGAAGACAGAAACACACAAGTTCAAATTGGTGTAAACAAATATGACAGATTATACAAGAGCAGCTCCTTAGGTCTTAATGTAAGGATCTACCTCAGGCTTGGGATGGAGGCTAGCATTGGCTTCTCTGTAGAGAGTGGTGACTTCTCTGTACAGCGCCAACAGAAGATAAACTGTTGTCCACTGTGGTGGGCATCTGCACTCCTATGACGAGAAAGCAAAAGAGCAACAAGATACCCATGTAAACACACAAACGAAAGCAGAGTCCTGATCTGATGCTGAGTTACCAACAAGAAAGTGATGTAACATTACCTCACAAGTTTTGTCCAGTCCGTCCACTTTGGCTTCCATAACTGCCTTTGCGACAGCATTTCTGATAGTCTTGTAGTGTTCCCCACACACAAGATACTGGTCTATTGGTGTGGCTTCTTCACTCTGTGTATAATTAAAATGTAATTACTCCTAGCATTACATTTAGAATACAAACTTGACTTCATTTGGGCACTAACACTGAAAATCACAATGTGGATAATTGAACCTTTTGCAGAACTTCTTCAGGGAAGAGCCAGCGCAAGTTATCCTCTTTGAGGAGTTTCATGACAAACTCCACTCCATGTTGGCTGCAGATCTTACGGATCAAGTAGACACGATACCAGTTGTTTCCACTGTGCACACACAAGTTCACCACACTGGTCAGGAAGGCTGCAGTTCCACTTTGGCCACTCTCCTGGGCTGCTGTTAAAAAAAAGACACAATGTAAACAAAATCTAAAACTAACAACAATCACAAATGTCTAGTCAATAGTAAGTGTACAGTATGTACATACCCGTGGCTTCCAATTTCTCCACAATGAGGTTCGCAGCCATATCCAGGTCCATACGCACTCTTGCCACCTGCTGCAGATACTCCACAGTGGCTGTTTCAGCAGACTGACCATGTGACTGCAGGTGGTCAGTGAGGAAGGCACTTTCATCCTGCAGACACACCTGCTGGTCTGCCATGGATCTGAACTGCAACCTCTCAAACATGGAATCCTCAAGAAATAAAAAGGTAAAAAGTTACATCACAATGCAAGATATAAGTGTTGCTGAACAAAGGAAAGGCTTTATTTCAAATATACAGTGGAGTCTGAATTCATATGTACCTCTAGGCAGTTAATGTACAACAAGTAGAGTTCAGTTTTGTCTGTCCCCTCCAAGATGCGGCTCCGTTCAACTTCCACCAGATGGCGCTGCAGGTAACCTTTGACTTCATCAAAGCTTTAGAAAGAGTAATATTTATACAAAAATGAGAAACACTGCTAAAAATGCTAGAAACATACATAAGCGGGGCTTATGTAATGTGCAACCATAGCACCTCACCTGTACTTCAGCAGGAGTTTGAGCACTACTGACCGAACCACTGGATTTTTATCCACAGAATCATCAAACGGAGAGAGCACCTTTGTCAGCGTTTGTCGATTAACTGGCAAATAAACAAAAAAAAGGATTGTCAGAGCTGACAAAACATGTAGAGGCAGGCAGAGACATGGTTGTGCACGGACAGACAAGTTACCAGAGAACAGTGTTTCTACCTCTGAGAATGGAAACAGGGTTGTACTCCACCATGAGAAAGGACAGCAAATGGACAATGACATCAGAACAGGGGGGAGAGTTGTCCTTGAAGCACACAGTGGACACCAGGTCAATGAAGAAAGCATTGCACTGCTTCCTGAACTGAGCATGTTGGTTGATAAGAATCCTACACAAAACAAGAGAGAGAAGAGTTACACAGGTTTTATTAAAATGTATGACATGCCAGAATCACGGAGCATGACGTTAACTAGGTCCTATGAAGGAACTAATAACAGCATAAGGTAAGGCTGGGTGATAAAACAATTATGATAATTATCTAAATACAATTTTCCTCAATCAAAGAATAACAAATGTTGGATATAATTCAACCTTACACCATACACCAGGAGAGGGCGCACTAATGCACCTTAAACACTAGTTGCCATCCAACATTAAACAGAAAAAGAAGGGATGGAGAGAGAGGTATGAATTACGCCACTGAAAAGAGGGGGCTGGCGGCAGAATTGCAATGCAGAGTCCTGCGCTTGCTCATGGTGGGAAATGTTGGGTCTCTGTAAATAATATTTTAAAGACTATGGTCTAGACCTACTCTATGTGAAAAGCATCTTGAAATAACTTTTGTTATGATTTGGCGCTATGCCAATAAAATTGACTTGACTATGCAAGACTCCTTTCACTCACTTGGGTTCGCTGTGCACACTCGGTCTGGAAAACCGCTCCGCTGCCGTGGTGTTTGAGTGAGTTGACATTATTTTGATTGTAATAATTTTGAATCTACTTCAGATTTGTGAAATGTTCGACTGCTCTGCAAGTCTTTGCCATGTTCTGACAATAAAGAATAGTTTAAACACAATTAACCGCCTGGTTTCTTCAACTTTCACTAGGGAGCAAAAATCTGCCTTTAAACTTCCAAGAAAGAGTCATTTGACATTTATCGTCATAATTATATCGACTGATATGACATATTCATCGTGATAACATTTTCAGCCATATTGCCCAGCCTTAGCACAGGGTACATATCTGTGCCTTTTCTGAGTAACAAATCAAATTGAAATCAGTTCCTATTGTTCTAATCCACATGCAGTTACCAACCTTATGTCATCTGAAGGAACCATGGGGAAGTCGTCGTCAACTGGCTGCATGCAGAGGGGACAGAACATCTGACCGGGGCCCAACCACTGTTTGATACAGGCTACACAGTAGATGTGTTCACATGGCAGGCAAAGTGGATCTTGGGGATCTCCCATACACACTGGGCACATCGTAAGACCAAACCTGTATAAAACATAAAACATCAGGTGAAGACCCAGGGTGAAGGCGAAGTACGGTAGAAGAGATTTTAATAAAATGCAAAAGATAGAAAACTGAATTTCTACCTGAAGATGCGTTCGACAGCTCCATCTTTGCAGGATTTGAGCAAACCAACTACTGCCTCAAATGACCGCTGAGTTTTGAGGTCTGAATTCTTTTCCAGTATCTTGATGAGAGAGCAGAAGTAATACATTTTTATTTAATATTGGTGGAGAAATTATTGTTAATATTGTGTATGGTAATTCACTGAACTAATGAAAAAATTCAGATGAGTGCAAAGTACCCAGACCGACCTTGCCAAGCCCTCTTGTATGCTCCAAAACTAAAGGTGTCAGCTTCTTCTCTACCTTCTCAATGCCCAACAACATGTGCTCAACAAATAGCGAGAGAGAGAATATCCGATTCCATCCAGCTCTAATAACAAAGACACACAAACAAATAACCATCCAACTCCAAATACAGATCATGTAGTATCTAAAGACAACCTAAAATTCTCAGCATATACAACTGTCCCACTTGATTATTATTACTTAAGCTTGGCTTACTGGACTCTACAGACGATCGCCTTGCTCCTTCCTCCATAGTGCCTCACACTGTCCTCTGTGCAGATCAACTCAATGGGAACCTGGAGTTTTTTCACCTGTCGGAGCCAGGCTTGTCTTTGGTCATCTGTGTCCAAGAGTATGGGCTCCAGGTGCTCTACACATGCAAAAGCAGCGTACACATCGAGTACCTTGGAGACAGGGGGAATATGATCACTACGCATTGCAGGCCACTAAAGGCAACGTTAATAATATTAGATATTACCAAATTAATTTAATCTTAAAGCCAATTTCATGCATGCTGAATTCAAAAATGAAAAATATTATTTAAAATACTTAAATAGTCTTCAGAGGCTCACCAGTTCGTCCCCGTCTCTAGCATGAGGATTCTTCAAGAGGTCCTGGGTCACCCGGGGCTCAATGCAGATCATTCTGGAGAGGTTCTGCAGTCGGTTTTTGAACTTGTGATAAGCAGCATGGACCCATGGAAGAGATATCACTGTATCCACGGCGTTGAGGTGCAATCGCAGCTCATTGACACAACAATTCAAGGCACCACACAGGAGCTAGAAAGGCAAATAACGTGCATTAGTATATACATGCACATACCATCATACAGATGTAGCCTTAAATTTATGTTCTTCAGGTATTACAGAAAAACAACCTGTAGATCTTCTTGACAAGTGATGTTCATTGTCATGGAGATGAAATCGCAGAGGTAGCGGTGAAAAAACTCTGTCTGCATCTCTAGGTCTGCTTTTGCAATGTATCGTCCCAATGGTGTCTTCCAAAAGAACTCATCAAACTCCCGTTGAGTGTGGCCTAACAGACATATACATTTAATTGTAAAAGCAAGAAGTCACAACACCACAGTAGTGACATGCCAGTTATGGATATTACTTGATAACAGGCCATTACCTTCATTTTGAAGTGCATGAACCATGAGTTCCTCCAGGTAGTTATTGATCCTCCAACTGAAGGGCATGCTGCAGCTCATGTTCCTGTCTTGGGCAATGTAGTTCTGTACAAGGATTGTTTTTGTCTCAGAGCTGTGATCAGAGAAAATATCAAAATGTTTAAATATGCAAAGTAAACAGTATGTTAAACCTTATTAGTTATAAGAATTTGGTATTCTTTATGAAAACTGCAGGATTACCACCACTTACTTGTGGTCCAGTGTTAGGTGTGTGATTTCCAGCAGCTTATCATTGCCAAAGATATCCAGCCACAGCCTCTTGACAGATTCACCACAGTTCCTATCTAGCAGGATGTCCAAGTTTTGGTCACGGTCAATGACTGAAACCAGTTGCGCCAAGAGGGGGGCGACCACAGCCTGAACACGCTTCCATAAGGTGTGCCTGTCATGACCCCCAAAAAATGTACAGTGCTGTTTCAAAAATAGGAATTTATAGGCAAAAATAGAACTTTTGGATTGTGTGGTTGAAGCACTCACCTGAAGGTGCCTCCTTCTTGCAACGCATCAATGTTTGAGGCCTCCTTAATGACCCAGTTGCTTTTAGATGAGAAGGTGTTGCCATCATGAGTCACCAGCAGTGAGTGAAGATGCCTCTTCACAGTTTGCAAAAATTCACCTGACAACAGTTGTAACATCATGAGCACTGCAACTGCTGTAACCAAAAAAAGATTCTGAAAACAAAGTTGTTAGTACCTTTTATTTCGTCATTGTCGCTGAGGAGTGTCAGCAGAATCTCAACTCTCCGAGTACTGCGGAGGCCACTTTCCACCTGGTCCCTCAGCATGCCTACTGCACTCTGCACACAGCTCCGCAACAGTGCTGTAGTGTCCACACCGTTATCACAGCCCTGCAGCAGGAGGACACACTGGTCAGAAACTAGTGTCACAAGTAACCCAGAATAAAATGACATTTAATTGTTGTCAGACAACAGCGTGTGGAGGGTAACACTTTTTTTCTAAAATTGATGCACAAATGTCCAATGTTATAATTGTAGGTTTTCAGTTTAAGGCAGAAAAAATACATTGTAAATTTGTGATCTTCTCACAATAGCAAATGTTTGAAATATATGTTGCCTGTACTCACATTTTCCTCTAACTCTGCTTCCTCTTGCTCATTCTCAGTGTACATGTCATCCACCTCCATGGCTGTAGAAAAATATTTTTAATTTAATACAACAAAAAAAGAAATTATACATACATACATACATACATACATACATAAATTTATCAGTTACCTTCAGGCCGACTCATCTTTGTTTCAAACATTTCACTGATTGTCATGTTTTGCAAGGCTTTGATGTCTGAAACAATGTCTTTTGACCGTCTCAGGTCATCAATGTGAGCTGATCTCCAGGGGCCTGTAAATATCAACAGGTCTTAGATTATTCTCTTTTCTTCAAAAAATGTGACAACAACATTTTAATTCACAAGTTGAAGAACCTTACCTCCATGAAAGCCAACGTAGGAAGTCCCTCCTTCCATTCTTGGCAGTCTGGTGATAAAGTAGACAAACACCTTGCTTCCCGTGCTCTCCTGAGTTATCTTGTTGATTTCATTTATGGATGAATACCTAAAAATGAGCAGCAAAACTCTGTATGTACAAAACCATACAGCAGTGCATACACAACAGAGAAGAAATGTTGGACCTACTTTGCAGATGCAATGTGATTGGCACTATGAGAGGCTTCCTGAAAATCACACTGAATGATGAGGATCTTGTTGCAGGGCTCAGTGTTACTGCTTCTATTTTCAGCTGTGAGGAAGTTCCTACAAGAAAACAGGGATTAGATGTTTAAATACTTTAATGCTTTTCTGAACATACAGTATGTCCTTACAAAAATACAAAAAGAAGAAATCCCATTAAACTGCAAATTCAGTCAAGAGTATATTGCCCTCTGACATGACAGCTACAAAGTGTCACTTTTGTATAGGTTTCTTTACAACTAAACATTCAAGTATTTACTATAAAATTAACTGTTTTCATAACTTTGTTTATTGCAGTTTATTATGTGAGAACACCAACAAATTTCAGGTTAATGGGCCACAACTGTTATCAAGTGTAAAATGATACGATCCCTGATATATCAACAAACCTGATCTTCTTCAGAAAGGAGTGCTCTGTGTCAAACTGCTGGAGTGAGAGAAGCTCAACACTATGCAACATTTGCTCCAGTGGTTCCAAGTCAGATGCTGTCAGAAGTCTGGAGAATGTTGTCACCTATGGTTTGAAATTAAAATTATTAACACAACTTCACAATGACAACTTGAGGATGTACAGTATTTGAAACTGGCTTTGTACAACAACTTTAAGGTTACCTCTGTGAAGGAGGAGTAGCAAGGGACTTCCTGCGTGGTGTGAGCAAGAATGAAGTCAGCTAAACAGCTGCCATTCTGCTCTTCAAAGTAGACCCTGGCCAGATATTCACTCTCTACTTTGGGAAGGCCTGTGTAGTCCAACCGAACCACTGAGTCTGGTGTAGCACATTTCAGCAGTATGAGTTTAGCATCATCCAATACTCTCCTCTCAGGATCTGCGATCTTCAGACTGTCCTGCTTCTCCATTACTTGAAGTACCACAGAAGCACATGTGTCTGAGTGGTAGCCAATGAAGACATCTGGTGGTTGGTACTTGTAAGTCTGAGCTACTGCTGTGTGTTGACTGGTGAGAGAGACAAAAAGTCTCACCCACCTCTCCAATTCATCCACTATCATTTTCTGCTCAGTCTTAAGGACAGTGTGGATGTCCAGGTAGTGCTTCTCGAGCCTGTTGATGAGTGGTATTGGGAACTGTTTGTAGACCACCTCTCTTTCCTCAATGACAATTAGCCTGAAGTCTTTGTGCACCCTGCATTTCACACGGTGGGTTCCCAGTCCAAGGTCCACATAGTTCTGTCCTCCCATGCAGACATAGTATTGGTTGAGAGCATCGTAGAGACTTTCATAGAGGTTTTGCAAGTTTAGGAGCACAACTGTTTGACCGGTCTCCATGCAGATCTTTACTCTGTTGATGTTGCGGCAGATTTGGGTATACTCTTGGTCTTTTGGGAAACTGGATCCGAAGATTATTTCTGGTTGACCACTTTCTGAAAAGAAGGTTTGCTGCAGGATCTGTAGAGCTGCATAGTTTTTTGTTAGCACCAGCAGGTACCGACAGTCTTCTTCCTTTCCAACTCCCTGAATGTTTTCTCTCACAAACTCAATGGCACTCATGTTCTCCAGGTTGGGTGTAATGTGCAGTCTATTGGTAAAGACAGAAATTGCATCCACATCATCCCTGCCACTGAAATTTCTCAATACTGCCTTCACAGTTTCCTCTGCAGTGGGCCTCCGTTGAGAAGCCTTGGCCACTGCAAAAATCATCTTAATCAAGCTGTAATAGTCACGTAGGCCAAAAAATCCTTTGCCTTGTTTGCGGCAGATCTTCAAGTAGGCTCTTGCAAAGGGTTGGAAGAAATCCCTGACCTTCTCCAAAACCATTGCATCAGATCTGCATATGCCTTTAGCACTCTCGATGAGTTCTCTCTCATCAGGGTCACCACGAGAGACAAAAATGCCTCTGTTCATCTTTGCAGGGTCTAAAGCCCAGTTGGAGATGCCAATAAATCCAACCTTTTTGTGTGGTAGTGGCTCATCATCAATGCATCCCTCCTCTAGCAGTGGATGAAGGGTTTTCAGTGGCATCTTTGGTGAGTCTTCAGCCAGCCCAATCTCATCAAGAACCACAACTGAAATGTACTCATCCAGGTTCTTTCCTTCCTGGAAGCGTCCACATTGCTTGAATGTGTTAATGATGCCTTCTGGTGTTGAGTGAGGGCTACACTGGAAGGACACCAAATGTATCTGTTTAAGCATTTTGTAGAGGTCAGAATGAGCAGCTTGGCCCTGCATTGCATCTGCCACCAGAGTTTTAGACAGAGATTTTGAGCTTCCAGGTTTTCCAACTAAGAAGAGGGGGATTCTCAGCTCAATGCAGAGAACCATCATGAAGACATTCTCTTTGAGGGCACTGTTTCTTGCAATAGTATCCCCTATTGGCACACCACTCAGAAGTAAATCCTGCATGAGTGAGATTTCCTGCATTACCTTGACTGGGCTGTATTCTGATGGCAGACTTCTGCTGATTTTCTGTCTATATTTATCCTTATATTCTAGACAGGCATGGTAACACACTCCTATGGCCATGACTAGAGACCAAAGAACAGGGTCTCTGACCTCAGGCTGTCTCTGATGCCTTTCATTCTCAGCATTTTGCTTACTCTCAAATTTGTTGAGCTCAGCGAACAACATAATGTGGTTGTCATAGAACCAAACAAAAGCCTGCATGCAGCGCTCTACATCTCTCAGGCTGACAAAGCTGCATTCATCATTTCTTGTCCGCATATACTTTTGTGAAGCTGAAAGGACATCAGTGATCCACTTGATATAACTTTGATCGATTGCTTGGTTTTCAACCACTCTTTGCACAATCTGCTGTATGTAAATTTTCTCTGTGTGATCATTTAACTGTCCAAAGTCCCACACGAGAGGGATCATGCTTGGTGGCAATGCTTGAACTCTATAGACTAACTGGCGGAGAGGGATGGACCCAAGCTTTTCATCTGTCTCTTCAGCTCGAACTCTGTACCCAAGGCCAGCAGATTCTAATCTCTGAATCATCTCATCTGTGTGCTTTCTGTAAGGGTTGCATGCTGCGATAATCTGCAATCCACAGTTGGGTGTGAAACTTTCCCCCTTGACTGTCTTGTCACAGAGGACCTCCTTAATACTGCTGATGGCCTCGGTAGTGTTGGCCTCATCAAAGAAGAGAACAGAGTCAAATCCATAGTCTTGCTTGTTAATAGAAGCAATGTCTTCTGCTTCTCTGACTTTGTTGTAAATCATCCCCGAAGTTGTTCCTCCATGCACCTTGACCAGTTTCATGTTCTCAGTGGCCGCTCCACTCCTCCGCAACTCACAAAGGAATTTGACAAGCCTCGTCTTACCACACCCCGTCTCTCCCATGATAATGACAGGGATGCCACACCTGAACCGCATATGGATTGCCAGCATCTTCAGAATGTTGTCAGTTGTAAGCTCATATGTTTCATCAGGGTCAAGAGGCCATTGGATACCAAGAACATTGCAGATTCGCTCTATTTTCTCCCCCCTTGGAAGGCCATCAAAGTCGATGTTGAAAGGGACTCTCTGTAACATTAGGCCTTCAAACAATGCCCTTGTCATGACATTCTTTTTTATCACTCTTCCAGAGGTGGGCTCAATGGCATCAACAGAGTTCTGTTCATTGGGCTGAAGATGGAAACCAATGAAGGTCATGGATACATGGTCATCATTAAAGAAGATGTATGGATGTGGTTCTGTTTCCCATCTCTTTCTAATCAGAAAAGGAGCCAAGTCTTCATCTCGGACACCAGTCAGGTCCACCTGCTGCCTGCCAGGACTCTGGTCAGAGATGCTGAGTGATGGAGTGGCAAAGTCCTTTGCCATCAGAATCATGAAGTCCACCACAAAGGTTTTGAAGCCAGTTAGCGTGTCTCCAGTGAAAGTGGCATCACAAAAAACAGATGTCTCACAGTCTTGCAGCTGAAGGTTAAGGAACCACGCAAAATTTCTCAGTTCTGCCCAGGATGGGTCCATCATTCCACAGTACATGAGAAGCATCTGAAGGCATTCCACATGTGATCCTTCAACACCCTGATATGTGAAAACATCAAGATCACTGTGGTTATGAAACCTTGTGAGATACTGGTATGGCCGCTGAAAGGCTGCACTCCTGAATTCTTCATCATCCATCAGTGGGTCATCAGTGCTCACAATGGTGGGATCTTCTTGCTTCCTCATCTCTAGCATTAGCACCTCTTTGGGTGGTCGGCAGAAAATGTTTGGAAACACATCTGTGAATGTGCTGTTCACAGTTTGTTCCTATGCAGAAGACAAAGATGAAAACACAATAAAGGATATGTAGCGGTTTAAAATCAGGTGACAAATGACCTAGTGTTAGAGCCAAAATTGTAAAAACTCCTACCTGCCGTGAAGCATTTCTGTTTGACTTTACAGTCTGCTCTAAAATCTCTATGACATACAGCTGCTTGTCACTGCACTTCCAGATCCTTCCCTCAGAGTCCATCAAATAACGCAGAACCAACAATTTGAAAAGAAACTCATGGAGACCTTTCTGCACCTTTTCAATCACATAAAACACAGTTCATTAACACCATATGTAACCTGCCAAAACATGTCTTATTAATAATAATAATAATAATAATTTATTACAATAAGCTAAGCGTTAACTTGAGAATCATTATTACCGATGATGTGATGTCAAAATGGAACATCATGAGGTCTTTCCTCTTGGGGGTGTTCAACAGAGATTGAAGGATGACATTCTCATCAACATTAGGTTCAATCAAGCGAATGCATTTCATCATTGATGACTTTTTGGTTGAGTGCTTCAGCTTTTCATACAGCTTCTTGATGTAGAGAGATTTACCTGCAATTAAACAAATGTCATTATGGCAGGTATGAATAATCTTAGGAGTGAAATATTCACCATCAGTGAAATTTATCAATTTGAAATAGCTGAGTACTGTTAATATATACACACCAACACCAGCCCTTTTGGATGAGACAACACCAACGCACAGTCGGTCTTTGAATGCAGCTGCAGCACTGCATTGATCTGCTGGGACAAAAAAGTGTTTTTGGAGATACCACTGGATCTTCGCCATTGGCTCCTGGGGAATCATGTGCAATCTGTACTGGCTGAAGGCTGAAGGAAGGTAGGCATGTTCTCTTTCTGAACTGCAGATCATAACAAGTCTGTAGTCTTTCCTGCTCTGCATTTTCATTCGCTGAAAAAAGTTCTCAAGTTTAGAGCTCACATCATAAGTGAGCAGATCTCCATACAGTAGGGAGTATATCTTCTGTCCCCTGTAGCCTGTGCAGAGACAGCGTCTGAGGAATAGCTCCACCTGTTCGTATGGTGTTGAGGAGTTGCACAAGAGGACCTCATCATAGGTGGGAAGTGCCTCGTCTTCACTACTCATGTAAATGGAGATGCAAGATGTCAAGACATCATCATGCGGGCAAACAATGAGGTTTGGATGTCCAGTGGCCAGGCCTTTAGGTAGCTGCCTTCTTATGAGATTCCCAATGTTATCATCAGAAATGTCTTCTTCACTCTCATCTTCTTCACGCTCATCTTTGTTGGCCAGTATTTCCAACAGTCTCCCAAGACTTTTTATATCAAGAATGTGTGGAAGAAAATTCTTCAGGTCTTTCATATAAGCATTCAATATCAGATCGAATTTTTGCGAACCATTTGATTGCTCTACAAGGCTTGGCAGAGAATTCAATTCACTGGTGAAGTCTGGGTCTCCAAACTCACTTCTTGGCACCACAACAAAAGTCTGGGACTCAATGTCCTCCTTTTGCTCTTCTGGTTTGGTGAGGATTTCATACTGGAGTGCATGCCAGACCTGCCTCAAGTCAGAGGCTGTGCAATTTGGCTTGACGAAAGACAGCATCATGAGAACTTGGTCTTCCACATTGGCCACATTTTGCTGAGTCAGCTTGCTGCACAGGTAGACAATCTGTTCAGCAGTATAGTAGTTCAGATAGTAATGCTGGGCTCTCTGTTTGTCCACAAAATCCATCCAATAGTCCAAACATTTCTCCATTTTCCTGCAAAATTCAGGAAGCTGCTCCTCTATTCTGCCCTCCACAATGACAACACTGGCGACGCTGCCCAGGTTGAAGTCCATCATAATGCTGGGTACCTCGCTGCTTAAACAGCAGTTGATTTGCGCTTCCCAGTGTCTGAACAGAGGATTCCCAGCAGTGTAGAGGGCAATGAATGCCTCAGCAAGTCTTTGAACACTGGCAAAAACCTGAAAAATAAATGCAAAATTATAGTTACATGCAACGGTTTCATTTTTTATTTTTTTTGTATATACAGTATATTCAAGCTTGCTCAGGCTCAAGGGAAAACATTTTTGTAAATAAAATCTTAAATAATTACGATACATTATTTTTTAAATATATTGATATATTGTAGGGATGAGACATTGCATAATCTCTTAGTTCACCTAGTATAGCTGTCAGACATTGAGCTAATGAGGATAATTCCATATTCAGTGCATTATTAAGTACAACCACGTCCTCACTGTTAATGTCAATAGATATTAGCTCTGTCCTTTTCAAATTTGATAAAAATACTTCATTTTTGTATTTTACTTATTATTTAATTATTATTATTTTGATTACTATCCCACAGTGATAGTAATTAAATAATTTTGTTAATGTTTTAAACAATTTCATGAAACACTGAACCAAAAATGGTTTATGATTATAGCAATTATTATCAGTAGTACACATACAAGTAGTAATAGATTCATTGGTAGTAATATTAGCATTTCAGGTATGTTAAAACAAAATTACCTATGTTAATGAAATAAAAGTAAAACATTTTAATATACCTCTGCAAAATGATCAACTTCATTTTGCCCTTGATCCCCTTTCCCAGACCTCAGCATGAGTTTGTTCTGCAGCTCCCGTAGGTCCTCGAGAGAATAGCAGCGCATCTGCTGACCTTCATCATGCTCCTCTGGAATCTGCAGCTTCAGGGCGGTGTCAAGACTCAACTGGATAGAAAAACAGATATACACGCTTATACACATATTTGTAGGAACTTAGTTTTCAGAGACAACCTCTGTGCTGCATGGACATACGGATGCCATCATCTTTCATTTTGTTATTTACCTTTTTTACACCTTGTGCACTGATTAGGTAGAAGCCCTTGTTGTTGATGGTTGATGCTAAAGAGAGAGATGACAGCTCCACTGACCCATGACTGTCCTTCACAGTCTTCAGCCATTCCAAATGGCGTGCACTGTCCCGCTAAAAAAGAAGATAACATTCTTAACTGTGCTGAATTGTGATACTTTATCATGATGATGGTCTTTTTTGTGGTAATATTACCATGGCATCCTCTTACCAGTTTTTTTGGTAGGTTGCTGTCATTCTCCAAAGCTCTCCAGAGCTTTTTGAGCACCTCTTTGAAGACATGAAAACCGGAGTCTGGTTTGAGTTCATACAGCATTGAAGAGTAGCCAAGGACAGCATCATGGAAGCAAGCAACACGATCTACATCCATGTCATTCTCTCCCGCAGAGATGGAAGCCAGGTCAACAAACACCTTCAACTCATTGATATCTGAAAAGAAATAACATTTTTAAGTAATTTGCCTGAATGAGCATTAAAATAAATTGGCGATGTGACTACAGAAGATAATAACTATTCTTACCTTCAAGTGCATCTTTTACCCATTTTACAAAGTGTCCTCTGAGTCCCAGTTCATGGAGGCACAGTCTGCGGGGCTCAGTGATGTCCACCAGAACCATCTTTGCCTGCATCAAGTCATTATCAATCCGATTGAGCTGCTCTTTCTGAAAGTCTGCATGATTCTGAAGGAGCAAGAGTCAAAAATTAAAGTTAACTTTGCCAAAATATCTCTGAGTGGCTGTCAGAGACTCTCATCACCGGGAGACATGCAGAAACTCTACTGTGCTGTCTAAATCACTGCCCATAAAAGAAAGCACTAAGACATTTTTCTGTTCTGTTGTTTTGATGTACACGTCTTTAAATACACTAACTTAATGCACATGTTGTATGCAGAGGGAGGTTTTTAGCCTGATATATTTTCAAATAATGTACAATATTTTGGGTGCAATATAGATAGTGTAAAACATGGCCACTTACAACTTCAGTGAGCGTCTCCAGAACCCTGAAGTCCCCTTGAAGACGAAGTGTATCTTTGACTATCATGATAATTTCAGCTGAAGCCACAGCTAGATGAAGCTCATGATACTGCTCGATCTGTTGAACCCTGCTGTGGATCCACTGTTTGTCAGTCGATTTATCAATTCTGCACATGATGTCCAGGTCCTGTGCAAGCTCTTCATACTTGCCCCTGTAAGCTCCAAACAGCTGCTTTACCTCCTCAAGCCTTATACTGCCATTCTTCAGACAAGTGTAAATGTCCTTGTAATCAGCAAAGCAAGGCCTGAAAATGTCATCAAGTATCATTTCTGGTGTTGCCATAATGTCCGCTACTTCGCGTTCATCAGGATTGTCATCTTCCATCTCTTCAGAGGCCAGGAGTTTGGCTTGTTTCTCCCAACACACTTTGAATATATAACTGTCTCTGAAGGTGTAGAGGACCTCTGCCATGTTTCTAATTTCTTCATCCAGATTGAAGTAGGTGACAACCCCAGCCATTGGAGAGGGCAGTTGGTCAAATTGATGAACCTCCATGAAATGGTTCAGGGGCATGATCTCAATGTTAACCTGCTGTCTCTCTTCCATGTCGGCAACATCAACTATCATGGAAATTAAATAAGCATAAGTTAAATTTGCTGAAACTGCATGATCAAACGAAACTGACTGATTCTCCTGACTCAACCACCATACCTGTCATATGTTCCTCAAGTTTGTGGCTCATTGTTAAGAAGACGTCCACAAGCTCCTTCTCATGGTACACAGCGTTCACTTCGTCTTGTCTGCACTGTAACAGCCTCCTCATTTTGGCATTATCCTTGAATTGTTCATTCTCAGAGAGGCAATCTGTTGATATCAAATCACACACACACATCACAATATTTCTATTAATCCAGTGCATGCTATCATATGAGCATGTTCTGGAGTTATTTATTGCAAAATGTTGAACATATTTCATTAGAAATCTTTGATGATATTGGTTATTACCAATCTTCAGCAGTTCTAAGAAGTTGTTTTTCCTCTCCAAAATGATACTGAGCAAGCTGATCTTAATGTCTCCATGGACCAGTTGCTTGTTGATGGCTGTGAATGATGATATGGCTATAGCAATTCTGTCCCTGGCATCTTGAGAGAGCTTCTCAATCAGCTTTTCTTCTGCGCCTGAAATGACAGAAATTACAAGTCAGTGTTTTGTCTAAAACCACATCAATGATTACAGTGCTTAACTTCAGCAATGAAGTCATAAACTGAGGCCTGGTTTCCAACTGTTTTTCTCTTATAAATTCATCATGACAGGGTGATACTATTATATTCTAGTTTGTATGTTTAAATGGTTTATTTTTTCCTGAGGAGATACCGTGTAGTTGAAAAATGTTTTTGGCGGCAGTCCAGGAGAGGAGGTGCTGAAGGACCACTTTTTCATCTTCCTGATAATTTCCTTGACGGTCCCTTGGCCAGGATTTTTGGATAATGGCTGAGATGAGTTTCCCAAACTTCCAGTTTATCTTGAGCCTCTCGAACAGTTTTCCCTCAGACTTGGTCTGCATTGGAGGTAAAACAGCAATAAACATTACTATGCATCTTTTACACAGATGCAGTGAATTTGTGAATCATGCAGTTCCTTATATTTCTACTTCTATGTAGAATGAGAAGTCCTCATACCTGGCACAACGATGTAACAGCCTCAAGAGCACACTTCTCAATACTAGCAGCGACGTGTGTATGGGATTCATTGAGTTTCTCTATCTTCGTGCAGTAGAATTCAATTTGATCCACAGGAGATTCCTAAAACCAGAGACACATCAAATATATTAAATAATTTATAGTGTAATGAACAGGGATCTGCAAACAATGCATGACATACCTGTTTGTACTTGCCCTCAAAATCAGTTCTGAATGTCTGACTCCATTCTTTTGTGCATTCTTCAGCTTTGAATTGGATGGAGATTATGTTGTTCCACATCTGTAAAACACAACCCACAAAAGAGCAATTGTCCTTTCTCTACCAATGATGGATTGTAAGCAACCATATGTATATTTTGTGTTTTATTTACACAATATAACTAAACTGCTCACTTCAATCTCCACTGTAGCCTCAACTTGGTACAAGGATGTCAGACCGCTGCTGAGCAAACCTCGTTTGAAGGACCGACTGATCCAGTCTCTCATAATGACCATCGCCTGAGAGATCAAGTCTTTTACATATCGCTGCTCCGTCTCCCCTCCTGGGGCCTCCTAAATAAAAATTATAGGCACGGTATTTTAGATTAGATACACCTAATTCTGTCTGAAATGCTAACTAATCACCTTTTAAGATTCACTTCACATACCTGTTGCTTGTTAGAGTGAACAAAGTCTGACACTGATGCAACCAGATTCATACAAGCTACAGGAATATCAGAGTAGTTCTGGGTATATGATGCCGGTTTGACTCCTTTGCAGAGCTTCTCTAACAGTTTCACTGCTGTTGCTAGGCACTGTCTCCTATAAGACTCAGTGAAATGACTGATAAAAAAACAAGAATGGAAGATTAAGCATAAAATTTGATGAACAAATACCCTCCATGTAGAAATTGGATTTCATAGTCTGCACAGCAAAATAGTTATACTTAAATATGGAAAGAACAAAACCCAAGTCTTAAAATGTGAATTGTCTTGGCAATAAAAAATAAAACCAATAGATAGAAATGATCTGTCTGTGAATGCATGCCTTTACAATTCAATTGAAAATCCACTCAATTTAAAATTGCGAATTACCTGTACTTTTCTTCAATTAGGTGTCCTTGGATATGTGACAGAATGTCAGATACTGTCTGTAAAAAAACAAAATTCCCGAGAGAGCATTAATTAATTAATTAATTAAGTAATGTACTATAAACCTAAGATGTATTATTTTCAACTAGTGTTTCCACTTCACCTGGAAGTTACTGTAGGAAATATCCACAGGAGCCTTATTGGTGAAAGCATGAAGCATGTCCAAAAGCTCAGTGTTAAAGTTGTTGATACACTCTATCAGTTCATCAAATGGCATCAAGAACAAGCAGGATCGCACTAAAAGTGCATCCACTTCCATCAAGTGACTGTGGCTTTTCATCACATTCACTATTGCCCTGAAAACAGAAGATTAAGTAAACATATGTACAGCAATATCCATCTATTTCCAAATAAATGCACCGGCAGATGTTTGCGTAAGCTGTACTATGGCAGAGGTAGGAGGTCTCTTACTTCCTGTCTTCACTGTTCATGTATGTTGAGCCACTCATTTCAAGGCCTTGCAAACCTGCCCAGGATGGGCCGTACTTAAAGTTTCCAGAAGCTGGTACTTCAAAGGGCTTTGCTGTGCCTTTGAGGAGGTGGAGGAGGGGTAGTACCAGAATCCATCGGGTCATTCCTGATGTTTTCACAGTGCTTATCAATAGCCCCAACATTTCTGGCAGACTACAACAAAGAAACTTTTATGAGCATCTGAACAGAAAAGAGGGACTGTCATTTAAAATTACTGATATATGTATATATGACTGTACTTACTCTTTGAGAATGGCAACATCCTGAGAAAACTCTTTCCAGTACTGGAGGAAGTCATCTTTGTCTAGTTTTGGTAAACAGAGTGCAGTGCAGAGCCGATGGAGCTCACCATTATCCAGTTTGAGTCGATGCTGTCTCCAGACACAGAGCATGATCACAGCAGCTCGCATGGGATCCCGAACGTAGAGCATCTTCTCTTCTCCATCCTTCCGCAACTGAGGAATCACCTTTGTCAGCATGAATTCCTTTAGCATCTTCTTCACCTAGGAAATTATACCAGAAATACAGAGAGAGTAAGTTGAGCTGGCCATACCTGGGTGCATCTAGACTTTGTACACAAAGATTGTTAACTTACATCATCTTCCCCATAGTTTAAGGAGTACCATTTCTTTTGTTTTTCTTCATATACAAAAGGTTCCCCATAAACCTGACAGAACTGATTCAGCTGGATCAGAAAACTTTTCAAATTGGCATCAGTCCAGCTCCTGAGAAGATCAAATATGGTCTCCAGCATGATAGTCCCTGCAATCTCTCTGCCTTGAATCAGATTCTTCCTTTGTTCAGGCCAGAGCGTTTCTTTAATCCGTTTGAGCATGTTCTTTGATGGTTCGGCACAGATGATGTCATCATACTGATGCCAGTCCCCTTTACAAAAAAGATACAACAAAAATGTAATTGTGTGTTGTGCAAATACTTCATAATATAATAATCGGATCACATCAGCAAATATAATTACAGCTGGACCGAGGGAAGTTAACATTTACCGTCGTAAGTGATGAGGTGGGGTTTCACAAACAAACATCTGTTGGTAGTGGTGTGTGTAGAATCCAGTTTGTATATGTACTCATACTCGGATTTGCCCTTTTTACTGTTATAGACAACATATTTGTACGGTATCGACACAGACACAGCTTCAGTTTTGATTGTCGGCAGACTGCCCTCGACCAGAAAACCGTGTTCGCCAAGATCCCTGTGTGAAAAGGAAAAGAAATTCAAATATATGTGGTGTTAAAAAGTTTGTCAACAAGCAAGTACCATAGTATGAATATATACAGTATGCATATTTAAGTAAATCAATGATTGTTTGTAAAAGTGTATGTTTTAGAAAAACCTCCAAGAAAATTCAAAAAACCTTGAAACTTTGAAATGTTTTTTTCCAAGAGGAAACTGGATTCTGGTGTATTAGTTTTTGGATATGTCATTGTTTCATGTGCCCATAAAGTCAGCCACCATCTGAGTTTAATTGACAATTAGTTCAAGAAAAAGTACCTGGTAACAAACAGCTCAACTGTATTTTCATCCCATGTCCCAATGCGGCACCCAGCCCTGATGAAGACACGATCTTCTTTTGGATCAAATTTGAAATCCTTTGAGAGAACTGCATGGAAGTAAATTGTGAGTCTGTCACATAGAGCAATGGTCTGGTTCCTGGTTATCCTAAAAAACAAAAAAACAAACAGATATAGCAAATATAATGCACGGACAAAGCAAATGTGCACAACAATCTCAAAGAACTTCATCACCTTTTGGGTGGCGCGCCACCATCCTTACTGCCCTCTTTATTTCCCTTTTCACCTCCTGAGTTTTGTGCTGCGGTCGTGTCTTGCCCTTTCCCAGACTGCTGAACCACCATGTGCTCTACTGCCACCTCCGGGTCAACACTGGAGCCTGTGCTGTCACCCTGTACAAGTAGCATAAATATGTAAGTTAAATATACTCATTTGCTTCTGTTTGTCAATGATGATTACTTTTCATACATTTTAGTCACCATTACCTTTGATGATGTTTGAGGGCCAAAAACCATCCGTTGTTCAGCTGCCGCAGGCTGCTCCTGTCTATGGCCCTGCTGACTCTTTTCCTTCTGTTTCGCTTGACCTGTCTGTTTTGCATTTGAATCCAGGTTGGCGTTCTGGTCCAGTGTAGGTTGGTTAGTGGTGACCATGTCTTTCTTGTTCTTTGAGTTTTTCCTGTCAGTCTTCTGATCTCTAGGGTTAGTGGCCTTTGCCCCTTTGCCTGAACCTGACTGAGAAGTCGTACTCTTGCCATCCTCTGAGGTGGGACTTTGAGTCGGATCACGTGGTGCGGTCTTGAGGGTCTGATCCTGAGTTGATTTCGGTGCACTGCTCTCTCCCTCATTAGGGTTACTTGGAGCGTCCTCAGACTGCCTCGTAGTTCTTGCCTCTACTGTGTCAGCAATCTTTTCACTCTGAATGACTTGTGTGTCTTCAGGTGGTGCAGCAGTAATGTTGGCTGCTAAGGAAGTAGGCTGGCTCTCTTGGGAAGAGAACCCATCTTGGAGTGAGTCTGGTGTTTCATCCATTGCATTATCTGAACTTTCACTGTCAGAGGAATCTCTTCCGTCCTGAGTCTTTTTCCCCTGGTTGTCTCCCGGGGAGACATGGGATAGATCAGAGAGGCTTTGATCTTGGTCTGATGGCAAGTTGCCATTTTTCTTCTTCTTGTTCTTCTTCTTCTTTTTTTTCTATGAAGACAAGAAGTTTTACAAAACCACTTTACAGCTAATGTGAAACCATGCCTTTTAATGTCTTTAATATAAATAGAGTCAACATATACTTAGTGTATAATTAACAGATTAACATTTTAGATTTCTTCTTAAAATCTTCTAAAAGCTCTTCCAAATAATGGGTGTACATGATAATTAGCATATCATTATTAGAATAGCTGGACTTGAAGCGTGTCTTTTTTACTTTTTGTCCCGGCTTCAACTGAGGTCAAAGTTGATTCTGCTCTATTTATAGGAAATAATAAAGAGGATGATGGCATTCTTACTTAACTCTTGCATAAAGAATTTCTGTTCCGTAATATAACGTGTTGTTAACTTAAGCTGGCAGCTGCTGACGTTTACAAACACTAATAAAAACACTCTTCAGCAATGACAAATTGCATTTGAAACAGAAATTAGATGTTTAAAGTTAGAATTAAGAGATCATAAAGTCACTGTAGAGTCAAAGTAACTGTGAAGCCACACAGTGACAGTTACACTCACCTTTTTCTTTGGGTTACTGATGGTCTCATCGTTCGGCCGTTTAGGGGATTTATTGGATTCTTTGCTGTCCACAAGTGAGTCGTTTTTCTGTGACACTGATATCTCCGCCAAACCTTCCGAGTCTGCTACCAGGGATTTGGGCTGATCTGTTGTATCTGGATTAAAGATGTGTGGTATACAAATCAGACTGCATTCAATGACGTGTGAAGCATGTCAAGCACTTTGTAATTTTGCTTTTTTATTAAGTGTAATATATTTTTTATAAGTAATGTAATAAAGGATCATGTCATGACAATATACAGAATATGTGTTTTAAACACTTGGACTCCTTTTTCATAATTCTTACTTAACATTACAAAAGTTATTGCAATTATTATTTAGGGAGAAAGTGTCATTAATTATGTACGGGCAGTTTTATGTTCAAACCAATATTTGTGACAGTTGATAGTTGCGACAGTGTAGACCAACCCAAAAAACATACAGTCGGCCCTCTATGGCACACTGTTAATCAGTCTTACAGTACACCTTATATGTCCTCCAAATTATATTCTGGATGCTGCATCAACAAAAATAACAAGAAAAACGCTCTTTTATACATCGTGTCGACCTCATTAATCAAATCCTGTAAGTAAATACATAGTATTAAACCACATTTCTAAATGAATCTACTCACCCTGTGTGTTTGCAGGTTGGACAGACAGCTTCATGCCACACTCACTGCAGAACTTGGCTTTCTTCTCCAAAACATTATGGCTACAATGTGCGCACTTCATCTTCAGACTTTAGTAACATCTGCAAAGAAGGAAACTATTTTATCTGGACTGTACCCTGAAGTCCCACCCTGTGGCAGATTCCTTTCACTTTCAATTTTGCCAGTTTTGTTTCTCTCATTTGGACTCTGACCAACCAATAAATGTGTTGTTAAGTGACTGAAGTGGAAATAACACTCCCACTTTCAGTTCTGCTAAACCCGCTGCAGCCAAAGAGGAGAGAAACTAAGAAGTCTCACTGCGCACTAGAATATACCAAATTCTTCAAAAAATACTCCACTGCCATGAGGCTTTAGAAAGGCAACACTGATCAAACTAATTAAAATAAGAAAAAATCCAAGCACTCTTCTGTAGAAAAAATAATAAGCCTTTTTTTCAACTTGCCAATTCATTAAATATTATTCACATGCTGCACCTAATTACCTTTCTCAGGGTGCAAAGAGCAGTAGACATATGGTAGATACTCATAGGTCTGCAATTACTGTTGAAAAGCTGAAACACTTGTACATGGTGACAAAAAGAGCGTAAGTCACAACACTGGATGTATACTAATTTACATTTTTAGGACAATTCAACTGGTAATCACTGCTCTGCTCTCTCTCTCTGTTAAAAGCCCTCAGGACTTCTGGCGACGCTCCAAAGAAACAAATGAGCTTGAATGTTTAAACCCACAGAAAGCAGTGCAGTGATTGAGTGTTGTAACTGGTCCATCCACATTTTATTCTGTGCATACTTTACATGTTCAAAGTGTATGACTCTCAACTTTCTCTCACACTGAGAGTCACTAATATTAGTCATTTATCTCATGAAAATGTGTAAGCGCATTTGCATGTATGCAAATCATTAGTAGGAAAGAATGCAAAGAGGACTGCAGAAGACTGGCTTAGTGTTCATTATACAGGATGCCTGTTTCTTTGTCGGGCCAAACTGTTAAAAATAACTCGTAGAAAAACACTGTAAAAGAAACTTCAAACACAATGTAAATCACATATCTGAGGCCATTTTAGTGCGCAGGGAAAATTGCGAAGAATTGCAGAGGATTAGCGAAAAGGTGGGACAACGTTTTTTCGAGCACCGAGTGAGCCCTCTTCTCGCCGGAAAAAAAAAAAAAACACCTTTGGCCGCACAGTTCAGCCAATCGCACGTTCGCCTCGCAGAGTCACGTGGTTGGATCACTTCCGGTGTCAACAGCAGCGTCACCGCCGACGACGTGCACGCACGGCCGGAGCGAGGCTGAGGGAAGCGTCACGCAGCAAGCACACGGCCGCCACCATTGTTACCGCAGCATCCCCGCGACCCACGCCACCGACAGACCCCCCCGCGTCGTCGGTGCAGAAACGTCCCCGCAGTGAAGAAACGTCCCCGCAGCGTAACGCGCGTCCGTGAGAGCTGCGCACGTCGGCTAACGTTAGCTGGCCCCTGACTCACTTTCCAGAAAATAAATGAATAAATAAATAAATAAACCCACACACACACACACACACACACACAAAAAAAACAAACAAACAACAACAGCTGAAACCCCCCCGGGTCCGAGCCAGACTCACTCGCGGGCGTCCCGTGACAGCGAGGTCTGGTGTCGGCTCCAGCTGAGGGGGATCCGCTTATCGCCGGTGTGTCAAAAGCGTAAAGTCTGACGCCATCGCCTCCCGCTTTCCACCACCACCACCACAACAACAACAACAACAACAACAACAACAACAAAACAAAAAACAAAGCCGGACTGCGCGCGTCCCTACCTGCACGCCTCCGTGTCAGCAGAGAGGCGCAGAAGTCATGAGCGCTGGACCCGCGACCTGCCGCCGGCACACAGTCACATCCGAGACCTGCTGCACTGCATTTCCGCATGTCCTGGAAAGTTTCGTTTTTTCAGAAATGGGGCGTCAGCTAATAAAGTTTACTTTCTTAATGACTCATATCAAATATATTGTTTTTTTCTGGGCCGGGAAGGTAATAGAGCAAGTTTTATTGAAGTGTGGAAAGCAACTAAATAGGACACTCTAGTACTGTAACCAAGTACCTCCCCAACCTCTTCTAATGACACTAACCTGCGAATTTTATACAGTGCACATATATAAATATATATATATATAACACAAGAACAGAGTAAGTATCTGTTATGGCACAATCCTACAGGGAACATTTGGTTTCATATAATAAATGGTCAGTGATTTAGTTATACATTTAAGGATTGTGGGAATTCCTTTTTGTATTTTTTTATTTTTATTTTTTTTTTATAATGAAACATTTCTGTTTCCTACAGGCAAGCTGTCATAAAACATGCATAGGCCATGTTTCCAGATCTGCACTCTCCTTAGAAAAGCTTTCATAAGGAGGAGTAACATTGTCACACAGCTTGATGACTTGTCTTAAAAGAGGATTGTGGGACAAGTGAGTACACGTTTTACCCAAACATGCATGTAGAAATGAACTTAAACGTTGTCCAGTGCAGTCACTGGTTAGATATGTGGTCACAAGTCCATTTGGCCCCTCGGAGGAACGCTTGTGGCTTTATTTTACGTGGCTTTTACGCTGTTCCTTGTTCAACTGCTGGAAAATCCCCTATGATGTGTTTAAGTGTGTGTATTTAGAGTTAGAAAATAGCCATTCCCTGGATCAATATCAGGTAAAACATTCAACAAATATGAGGGAAAAAATGTAGTGTGGTGTGCTTGCTTCTTACAGTAAACAACCACAGCAAAGTGTCCACATAGTAATAATAAAAACATAGTATACTAATTTATAAGCACGGTGTATGTGCCCATCAGCGTGGGCAAAGTACATTTTATTTCACTGTAATTTTAAAGCTATACATGGATTCAGGCTGAGTGACGGCTGAAAGTAGTAAAAACTTTGAGTACCGAAGTAATTTACAAGTAATGACAACAAAGAATTGATGCTTGAGGAAAGAGATGAGAATATATACTGTGATTTCTGTGAGAAATCTATCCTGTTCCTGTAAATTCTCAGAAAAGGGAAGCGTGCTCAACCTGCAGATGTTTATTGTTTTACTGAGCGTCCTGTGATGCCTGTAGGATGACCTTTTATCCTGTTATGAGCTGTGCCTCTCTACAGCTGTCAAATGACACCCACTCATCCACTGAGGAGGTGTGTGTGTTGCATGTATTACAACAATGAGGGCTCAACACTAACTTGTCTTAGGATGCTATGCTCTTAAATCATCAACAGAGGGCACAATAACCCGGAATTTGAACAATAGGCCATGGAGTAGGTCTTTTTTTTTATTTTTTTTTATTTCAGCCAGACATTTGCACCAAAGGCTTTCACACGAGGACGCTATACTCATCAGAAGAAAAAAAAAAAAAAAAAGGTATTCTAAAGTGGCGTCTAAAGGTATCTTGCTTCAACACCAATCTTGGGTGTTGCAGCAAGATACCTTCAGAGTTTCATTTTGTGCAGGTGCATTACCATGGTAACTTGGACTGCACTCCCTGGTCAGGAGTGTGTTACATGCAGGCTGTCAGATCCAAAGGTATTGAAACCTGTCTTCGCCATGCAGAGTCCTATGTCCTTATAACAAAAAAAAAAAAAATCATTTTACAAAACATGTATTGAAAACCTGCATGCATGAGTGGACACTATTCAGATAACAGCAAGACGAGTTGTTATAGACTACAATGAGACGTACAATGCTTTCCAGGCTTGTTTATTGTCTCAGATACAGAATACAAGAAGCATGCCAAAGCAATTTTGCCCACCGGGCTGCAAAAAGGATCTTACATTGAATAGCAAATAGCTTGAATAGTTACTAAACTATTTAGTATTAACTACTACTAAACTAAACTAAACTTGAAAAACTTCCTGGTTTTAAAGCCTAGTCAAGTAAAAACGCTTCTTTTTACTGTTTTGTTTAATATAATAGTATAATATAATAACTCACATAAATGCCTGTATTTTCATTTGTTTCACATAGTTTCATCTTTTATAAACCGTTGAACCTGTTGCAATTGTCAGTACTGTAGGTCTGCAGTTAGGAACACAATTTTAGAACTCTTGAGAACCTCTTGAGGAACTAAAAACTACAGAAAACTGATTAGCTTTCACAGTGCCAAAACCACAAAGCAGGAGCATCTATGACTCGTAAAACACTGAGCACCAGGAAGCAACTTTACTGCCAGTTTGACCCGAATGCATGGTGAAAGACCTACAATAACTTAAAATTAAATTAAAAACACACATTCACTTCAATGAGACACTGTGATATTATAGATCATTTTGATAGTGACTTTGATTGCCAGCAGACTTCGGGTAAACTGAGGGACACAGATTAGTGGAATCATCTGAAATGTGTCAGTAGGGTCTCAGAGTCACAGTCGCTTGCACTGAATCAAGCACATGGAGAAAAAATGTAATGGCACACTCAGGTGTTTTATGGACTCTCAATGTGCAGCTAACAAACTCTTTGTAATTGTACAAACAAAGCATATCAAAACAATTATTCCTAGACTAGCATGTTTCACTAAATACTCCTTTAGATTATCTTTTGATGCCCAGATGTGCATGACCTTTGTGACTCTTGGGGTTGTCTTTATTGCTAAGGGGATGATGTGTTCCAATCTGTTGTTTTTGATATTTTTCTTTTACTTTCTTCTCTACTTTTTGGCTGTATTATAATATTAGATTTGTAAAAATGTAAGGAAATAAAAACAAAAAATATACACTCAAAACAATGTCTGTACACCTATTGTTGTTGTCAAATCAGAAAGGCTCAATATATGAAGGGTTCCACAGTTAGTTCCTAAAAAAGGGGGACAAAAAAAAACATGTTTGCACTTAGCTGCCTGAAACAAACCATTACAGATGAAATGTGTAAGTTCTTGCTGAGCTTTACCTGCACACTGTGCTGTAAATACCACTTTCGTCATCATTATGGGAGTTCATCGGCTGCTCCCTGCAGGTGATACAGTTGAATACATGTGCCTCTAATGCAACATAAATTATTATTTGAAAAACAGCAAACAGTTGTAAAAAATATCTCACATGTTTGACTTTATCTTGCTGTGAAAGTCAACTGTTGCGTAGACGATTTCTTCTGTTGGTCCCTCACAAAGACTTCCCTCTCGTGATTGGTTGTTGTCAAAAACAGGCCAGTTGACATAGTCTACATTCTGAATATAAAAACACATGACAAATTTGTGCAGAACAATGTGCTCCTCTTACATTAAATTCTAAATCATTGCATGACTCTTTTACCACACAACAAAAACAACTTGTGTGTTCTCTTAATCTGATGCCCATTTCAGAGATGCATCAGGATGTATGTTTAACTTGGTTCTAATATTCTGCTAGACTAGTCAGAATAATGACAGACCCACCTGTATGTCCTCCTCACACTCAGTCTCTGGCGCTCTTGTCCATTTTCTGTTGAGTCTGAAACATGAACAGACTTGTCTCCACATAATAATCGTTGTATATGAGATATAATGGTGATACAGTGTAAATACACCTTACCTTCTGACAGCGATAACAGTGGTCACAATCAGAAGCACAGCCACAGTAGGAATGATAAGTACATCATAAGAAAATGGTGCCCTATATTCTGTGTAACAAAGAGCTCTGTGTTAGCTTTGTGAGAGCACAAGAATGAAGTCCTCAAGACGAAGTCAAACTATGTGACACAACATAATCTATTTGTTTCAAAGGTGATTATTTCAATTAAACTTGTATTAACCTTAAACAAATGATCTATAAAGCTATAAAACCAGCTTTTCAAGCAACTGTTAATCATGATTTGATTAGAGAAAAATGCAGTAATATGAGCATATAAATCAATTTACCCTTAATCTTTAAAGTCACAACAGAGGAGTTTTGACGTCCATATTTGTTGGTGGCGCTGCAAAAATACTGGCCACCATCACCAGAGATGAACACAGGCTGCCGTCCAACAACTATAATATCATCATCCTCTATTTTAAACCAAGTATAATTCTCCACTGGGGGGCTTGCATGGCTGCTGCAGATCAGGGTGATGTTGCTGCCGGCATCCACCTCCATCGATGGTAAGACGGACACTGATGTGTTCTTAGGGCCGTCTGTAAGAAAACTGGAGCTGTTAACTGTCAGAACAAAGCAACCGCTTTAAAATTATTACTTTGGCATTATGCTTTTGAGTGTCTGCATTGTGCAACTCAAGAGGGTCATTTACAAAGGTTTAGTGCATCCAGAGACATCTGCTGTGGATTTAATTTTCATTATCTAAATCATAGTTTTCATTTATTTCTCATTCTGTAAAGTGTTGATCTTGTGTCCAATACTCACATTCGACATCAATATTTATGACTCCTGAAGTTGTTCCTGTGTGTGTCTTTAGAGAACAAGTGTAGTTTCCAGAGTTTGTGGAAGACATGTTGCTTAAATAAAGCACAGGTCCTTCGTTTATGAGTTCTCCATTCTTAAACCAGGTGAAAACAGATGAAAGGTTACCGCCATCACAGTTGTTCGTGCAGGTCAGAGACACAGAGTCGCCTTCCTTTATTGTTCCGTTTCCATCAGGTTTTGTCACAGAGATTTTCAAATCTAGAAGAGTAAAGTACTGCTTCAGTTTTAAACTTTACAGGTTGAAGTGCAGAGAAGATTCACATTTATATTTAGTTTATGTAAAAGAAAACTTACCGATAACCTTTAATGTTGAGCCAGCTCTACCAGTCCATTTGCCATGTTCGGAGTGAGTTGTAAATCTGAAGGTATGTTTTCCTGTATCGTTATGTTCTACTTGGAGTATTTTAAAAGAACAATTGTGATCTTTGTCACCAATATACTGAAATCTTGAGGAGGTATTAGTCAACATGTTGTCAAATATGAAAGGACCCGTAAATATATTATATCTTTCATGACCCCACATCACTCTGTTCACTACCATGTTCGCAGGATAGTTAAATGAACAAGGAATGACAACAGACGATCCTTTCACTGCACAGATATGTTGCTGTTGATACTCCACGTCCCACTTACTGAAAAGAGCACCTGAAATAAATGGATTGATGCATACATTATTTCATCCTTTTAATGTTACCTTCAATGAGATTCAAATGTAGTACTTACCCGACAGAAACAGCAGCATCAGTGGCCATGTCAGGTTTCTATGTTGAACACACATGTTGAAACTCTTTCTAGTTACAGTCAAGTAACGATGAAGCGCCTACTTGATCTTTAAGTTTTTGCAAAACTCTCTGCAGGCAACAATGACTGTTTCCTACTCTTTTTTTATAGAGTTAATGTGAGGTTTCTCTTCAGCCTTTACTGCACAGCGCTTCCTGTGAATTGTTGGATCGCTTTGAGCCCCTGAAATGAGGTCACACACACCACAGACTCAAAGCATGGCATAAATTTGAATGTGAGCGGTATACATATGAAACCAGGTCAAATATTTGTTGTATATAGGCTATGTATTGTTGAATGTGGACATTTTGTACAAGTAAAAAACATCAGTGATGAAAGATGAACTTTCACATCAAAGTCTGTTTGGAGGTCTTGGGGAATAGTATTGCATATGAGAAAACAGTTGTATAAAACCCTTTGTGGTTCCAGAGGGAGCAGAGCAGAATCTGTTAAACTGCCTCAAGTGATGTCACATGGGTCAGCGTAGTTTGCGGGGGAAGACGACAAGTTTGAAATTGAAAAAAATCTGGAGGTGTGGCGTTAGAGAGAAGTGAGCACACAAGACATCTGCAGGCCCCTCCTCATCTCTGTAAGTTTATTGGAATTCTTGCCTGCTCCTAGTTGGATAAATTTGATATAGTGTTGGACTGCCTCTGTGGTTTTGACCCTGCCTGCCTCATGATCCCGTAAGCCTTTGCACCCTTGTTTTTGTCATTAAATCACTGACCTGCATCAGGTCTGCCTCAGAGGTCTGCATTTGGTCCTTTCCCCTATATTCCTGTTAACCCTGCTCGCTCTGACAGAAGGCGGAAGGTATTGACAAGAAAGAGGAATGTGTGGAATAAAGCCACCTGATTCTCTTGGTACAGTTTGTTGAACATTTAAGGTTTTAAACATGCAGTTTTTGACCTGCATGCATGACTCTGTGGTATGTATTATAATACAGTACATGTGTTGGGTGGACTTGGTAAGTTTATTTCCTTTTGATATATTGCTTGACACACAGTTGCATTAATACAAATACAATTCAACAGATGTGAGCAAATTTATTACTGTATTTTCATTGTTTTTGTTTTGCTTTCATTTGTCCAATATAATAGTTTGGATCATTCCTTTCACATATTTCCATTTTTTTTACAGGCTTTTGAACCTGTTGCAGTTCTCTGTAGTGTAAGTTTACAGTTGGGGACATAATTGTAGACAATTTCTTGAGAAACTCAGGAACTAAAGACTATGGAGGGAAAATTAACTTTCACAGTGCCAAAACCACAAAACACGAGTGGATGTGATTTTTAGAGAAACTTTACAGCCATCTAACTTAGAGGCATGGTGAAAGAAATACAACATGTATCAAAACTTTATTTTTTTCTCTCGTTGAAACCTTATGTTTTATTATCTGAAATTAAGTTTGGTTACCAGCACACTTAACCCTCCTGTAACACCAAGGGAAGCAGAGACAACAAAGGGCATCGTGTGAAAATGTGTCAGCGGGGTCTCAGACTCAGTCGTTCCTTGTATTCAATCAGGCTGCAGGCCCAAGGAGAACAGTTACATGGCACACTCTACACTGAAGATTTATGAGTTCTCATACAGTCAACAAAACAACTGCAACAGTGGGGAAATGATGCACAAAACTTGCATTCCCTGACCAGCATGTAAAACTAAATTTCCCATTAGATTACCATATCACCCTTTGTGAATGTGGGGGTGGGGTCTTTTTCTTCTGAGTTAAAAGCATTTTTGTTAAGAGGAGGATGTGTTCCAATGTGTTTGATATTTTCATGTTTTCTTATCTGGATTATAATCTTCACTGCAATGCATATGCAGTACATCATGGAGATTTGTAAAATGTGTGTAAATAAAATCATAACCCCAAATACCCTCAAAATTTGTCTGCACACCTTTTTCTGCAAAATGGCGTGTTTGTTGTCTAATCAGGGGAGCTCTATAAATGAAGAGTTTCACGGTTGGCTCCTGGAAAAGAAAATGAAAATGTTTGCACTGAAGCAGTTTTATGCAAATAATCATGCAATAAATGTATGCGTTTCCTGAGCTTTACCTGCACACTGTGCTGTAATTCACATCATCAATATGGGAGTACATCTGTTGCAGTTGCCTGTAGTTGATAGTCAATCAGTGCATGTGCTTTCAATGCATCAAATGTGAAAATATGAATTACAATTGTAAAAACACCTCACATGTTTGACTGTCCTTTGTTGAAGTACACAGTTGCATAGACGAGTTCTGTTCCTCCCTCACACTGGTTCCCCTCTTGTGATTGGTTATTGTCACAGGGTTGCCCATTGACATAGTCTGTATTCTGCATACAATCAAAGAAATAACACAGGATGAGTATAGCAATATCCTCCTCTTACATCAAATTCTGCTTTTACATTTCTGTTATGAGCTTCTGTATGACTTTTCAACCCACACAACAAAAACATCCTCCGTGTTCTCTTATCTGATGCCCATCATCTATCATTTAGCAGAGACTTAGGATGTGGATTTGACTTGCCTTTTACCTGCTTCAGTCAGTTGCAGACAACATCCGTGCAACTGTCAGCCCTACTTTGTGATGCACCAATACACCACAGCAAATTCCTTGTATGTGAAAACCTACATGGCAATAAACCCGATTCTGATTCTAATACTTGTAATATATACTTGAGTATACTGTACATAATGTATGCCACAAGAAACTGTCAGCAATAACAGAGCCACCTGTTCGTCCTCCTCACAGTCTGTCTTTGGTGCCCACATCCTTTTTCTGTTGGGTCTGAAACAAACACAATGATGACATGACCACTGCTATTAGACATACTCATGATATACATCAGCAGACCCATGAGAAACTTGCAAGAGATTGCACGGGTGTTATTTGCTGTCTGTCATACATATCAGGCCGTGTTTAGCAAAAGCCAAACGATGCATTCGATCCACATCTTTTGTGGACAGGACTTGCATGACATCAGTAGGCTAGAACAAGGACTTGAGTTCATTTGAAGACAACGGGTGGTAGTTATTACTTCATTTAGTCTGCATGTCTGTTTTTATGCATACATTTGACAGGTTTTTTGCCGTCAGATTAATTTAGAGGGGCTTGTGTCTGAAAGGGACTGTAAACACAGCTTACCTTCTTACGGCAATAACAGCGGCCCCAATGAGAAGCCCAGCAACAGTAGGAATGATAAGGACATCTCTGGTAAATGTTGCCCAATATGCTGTGAAACAAAGGAAGTGTGTTAACTCTGTCAGACTGTTTTAATACATTGTGTTCAATCAATCTCAAAAGGTGATTAATTTAATTAACCCTAATGTTCTGCTTGGTGTGCTGTTTTATAACACTTTATAAGTTAGACCTCTCTGGGGTCTAATTCATCCCAAACATAATCAAAATCACTATAACTTACTGAACATGTCTTAGTCTGTGAATTGTTAAACAAAAGAAATATATATTTCTTCATGCATATTCTTATAACACATAAAACATTAAATATTTCCTTTGTTATCTCAATTTGGTACAATAACAGTTTTATCATAATTTCCATATTTTATCACCATGATCAAAAGTCCTGCATGTGACAAAGGGAAGGGTTACCACTTCAATGCTATTCTACTACATCTGCATGTTAAATCGTACTAAACAACATGGTCACTAAAACAACCGGTAATATCAACCATTTTAACCTACTTACCTTTTATCTTTAAAGTCACAACAGAGGAGTTTTGACGTCCATGTTTGTTGGTGGCGCTGCAAAAATACTGGCCACCATCACCAGAGATGAACACACGCTGCCGTCCAACAACTATAATATCATCATCCTCTATTTTAAACCAAGTATAATTCTCCACTGGGGGGCTTGCATGGCTGCTGCAGATCAGGGTGATGTTGCTGCCGGCATCCACCTCCATCGATGGTAAGACGGACACTGATGTGTTCTTAGGGCCGTCTGTAAGAAAACTGGAGCTGTTAACTGTCAGAACAAAGCAACCGGTTTAAAATTATTACTTTGGCATTATGCTTTTGAGTGTCTGCATTGTGCAACTCAAGAGGGTAATTTACAAAGGTTTAGTGCATCCAGAGACATCTGCTGTGGATTTAATTTTCATTATCTAAATCATAGTTTTCATTTATTTCTCATTCTGTAAAGTGTTGATCTTGTGTCCAATACTCACATCCGACATCAATATTTATGACTCCTGAAGTTGTTCCTGTGTGTGTCTTTAGAGAACAAGTGTAGTTTCCAGAGTTTGTGGAAGACATGTTGCTTAAATAAAGCACAGGTCCTTCGTTTATGAGCTCTCCATTCTTAAACCAGGTGAAAACAGATGAAAGGTTACCGCCATCACAGCCGTTTATGCAGGTCAGAGTCACAGAGTCGCCTTCCTTTATTGTTCCGTTTCCATCAGGTTTTCTCACAGAGATTTTCAAATCTAGAAGAGCAAAGTACTGCTTCAGTTTTAAACTTTACAGGTTGCAAGTTATAGATGTTTAGAAAAAAAGAAAGAAAAAACTTACCAACAACCTTTAATGTTGGGCTCACATTATGCCGTCTACCTTTTTTGTTGTTAATAAATCTGACAGTGAATTTTCCTGTATCATCATGCTCCACTTGGTGTATTTTTAAAGAACAATTGTGATGTTTGTCACCAATATACTGAAATCTTTTGGTGATTTTTCTTAAACTGTCAGAAATGAAACGACCCTTAAAATGATTAGTCTTTACATGACCCCACATGACTCTGTTCACTCTCATGTTCTCAGGATGGTAAAATGAACAAGGAATGACAACAGACGATCCTTTCACTGCACAGATTTGTTGCTGCTGATATTCCACTTTCCATGAATTGCAGAGAACACCTGGAACAAATGGATTCATTCATACTATTTAGTATTTTGTCATTTTAATAAAACATTAAAGATATAAGGGTTGTACTTACCAGACAGAAACAGTGGCATCAGTGTCCATGTCATGTTTCTGTGTACAAGGCGTTCTAGGTTTTAATCGATCTCTGGAGGGACTGCTGATGGTCTTCTTCTCAAAATACACAGTGAATGAGTGTTTTCTTTTCTTTATACACTTCTTACTCTACATACTGTAAAAACAGCTTCCTGTTATTAAAAAAAATAAGTTGAGTCGCCCTAAAAAAAGTTCTCAGCCTGGGAAATCAGGTCACATACACCACAGACTCTGTGCACCGCTTCAGCTTCAGTAAAATGTACGAAACCAGCCCATGTGGAGGAAACCTATGTCCTGTGCATATGCCTGGCAGCCTGATGGTGCTTTGTTGTGGTCAAAGCACCTTCATCAGAGTTGGTTCTCTGACTTTTTATAGTTTTTGTTTAACATGATGAGACAACGTACCCACCAAGTGTTACTGTTACTGCTGAATAATACTGGCAGTTCTTCTTTATATATCAGTCACCCGCCTTACTTTGCCTTAATTCATTTCAAGACAATCATTGCATAAGATCAGACTATTTTAGAAAAACAACATATGCTTTTAAGTGTGTGTGTGTGTGTGTGTGGGTGGATGCATGGGCATATGAGTCAGTGTGTGTGTGTGTGTGTGTGTGAGAGAGAGAGAGAATCGCCCACTGTCGCCTACTCACGGGGTCCCCAGCTGTATAAGTAGCCTCGAACAAGCAGCGGGCGGCGACAGAAAGGAGCAGCAGTCGCTTAGAGGTGCGCAGGAGCCAGCCTCAGTGCCCGACATGGAGATGCTCGCCAAACTCATGTCCCCCATCGTGATAATCTCCGTGCTGGTCGCCTGCGGTCCGACGGAGGCGTGGTACAAGCAGGTGGCCGGTCCCAGCTACTACTCGGTGGGCAGGGCGTCCGGCCTGCTGTCCGGGATCCGGAGGTCACCGTACGTCAGGAGAGGCGAGCCGGAGCCGTCGGAGAGCGGAGAGGCAGCGACCAACGGCGTGCTGTCTGAATTCACCCCGCAGAGCTTCATCCTGAAGACGATGGTCAGTGGTTGTCCATTTTAATCGAGGCGTTACGGGTTTGGACGGGTTGGCCATTACGCACAGGCTCAAAAGTGTCTTATACACGTTTGAAATCTGTTTTGTTTCACCTGTGCGTCTAACTAACTTGAAATTACTTTAAGAACATTTCAGATATTAAACTTTTTTTTTTTTCCATATAGGACCAATGTATATAACTGATCAATGAATAAATTCTTTGTTTTTTTTAAAACCAGAAGTCACTTGTGTCAGGAGGGAGCTGTCCACTCAGCACCACAGAAACTAGATTTATTGCCAAGTAGGTTTTCACATACAAGGGATTTGCCTTGGAATATTGGTGCAACAATAGACATAGGTATACAATATAGAAATTGAAATATAACATAGAAACAATGATCTTCTTGGTATCCTTATCTTTACACTGTAGTGCAGGAGATCAGGAAGTATTCAGATCCTTCACTTAATTAGCCACAACAGTATAAATCCACGTAATTTCAAGTTAAAGCCTTACATTAAAAATCAGAAGCAAAATGTACTTAAAATATCTCAAGTGCTCATTATGGAGCAGACCGCTCATCAAATTATGTTATGTATTATATTCATGGTGTACTACTGATACATATGTGAAGAACTCTAATAGCTGTATAATAATGCATCTATTTTGTAAATTGACTTCATGTTTTGTTTATAAAAACCTAATCTGCTGAGTTAGTCTGTACACAGTATTTCCCTCCAAAATGTAGTGTAGAATAGAGTAGCATAAAATATAACCACTGAGGATATTCAAACTCACATTTGTGTACAGTACTGGAGTAAATGGTTTGTAAAATTACTTTATGACATGACAGGAGATAAAGAACTATTAAAATGAAGTCAATAACTCACTATACTTGAGTGGAATTCCCTGCAGGGATATTTGTTAGGATATCAGTAACACTGTTTGTCTGATTCTAGGGTACAGAATTGAAGTTTGTTAAGTGCCCTATAATGTAACGGTGTCATTTGTCTGTTTCTCTCCAAACAGCCCGTTTGTCTCAAAGACATTACACCAAACCTAGAGAGCTGTGAACTCCACCAGGAAATCAAGGGTTCATTTAAGTGCCAAGCGGACATCTTCCTCTCTCTGGACTCGTCAGACTGTGCCGGAGACTGAGCGGTAAAGCAGACAGCTGGGCTGGATGATGAAGCCTACTTGTTGAAGGCATAACATTTGAAAACTGTACTTTTCTTTAACAAGATTGAAGATATGCTACTTTTCATTTACCATTTCACCAATTTAGTGATTGTATTATAAACCTGTCTTACAACCTTGCTGTAAAAGTAATGTATTACTGTACATATTTGATCTAAGTTTTCATTAATAAATCATATTGCATATTTGTTGAATTCACTGAATGCATTTTTTCAAACATGAATGTCAAACACGTAACTTGCACAATCATTTTGGTAATTAATTCAGTTATGGGTGATTTAGAGGCATTAAGTGTCTCAAAACAAGATTTAAACCAGGAAAATGTATTAAAAACAGATCACTGATACAAGGATACATTTACATGTTGAACAGTGTGAGGTTTTGTTCTACTGGACAAAAAAATCCTGCACGGTAACTGTTCTTTAAAGAGATAATAAATAAACAGCATTAAAAATGGATTTGGCATCAATAAATATTTTATTTAAAATATTTTAAAAGAAATTGGGGAAAGTGCAGTTTAAAGAACGTTATCATCTCAACCTTATGAGCTGCCTAAATACATTATTTTAAAATGGGGAAAAATAGTGATAAAATGAAAATTACAGTGCTGAATGACTGGAAACCCAATCTAAAACAGTCTTCGGGAGACTTTTACAGCAGCTGGACAGCTGCTAGGTTCTCTTTCATGATCTGATCTATGACCATGTGGAAGACCACCTGTATATTAGTGGTGTCAGTGGCGGTGGTGAAGTGGTGGTAGACGGGCTTGTCAGGACTGCTGTTACATGATGAGAACATGGCAGTGATGTGGTGGGCTGCATCATCCACAACACCATCTGCACCTGAATGGGGACGAAGGAAGAAAAATGACAAAGCTGGAGTCTGTCTAATTCATTATTGATAAACCAAGAGACTGGCTTTCGGTGAGAATCTGTACATAACTTTTCCTTCTCAATCCCCAAATACACAAATAAAACATGACCGAGTTTGCTTCTCATTTGCTGTGAATGAGTGAAATATGTATGACCATGATCTGGCCAGAATGAATGATCACATAAACAGAGGACTGTATGTGATTATTGTGACAATCTCTGGCCAGAATGTATTCTGAATACCCAACAGACAGGAACGATGCAGTGAACCATCCAGCAAAACAATTCCCTGAGGAATTTAAGATTGTAAAAAATACCTCCAAGTTCCAAGTTGACAACTCTTTAGTAAAAGTTGAGCAAGAGTGTCCCACATCAGCAGTATATACTTTCTAGGGTCAGTTTTGGGTCAGAACGTAACATTGGGTCAGTTACTGTATATTGTAAATGTTTTGTTTTTATTAAAGATTAAATAGGTCTGAAATTATATTAACATGCATACCTCAATTTAATTATATTCTATTATCATTGTTTAACTTACTATTTGAACTGCCTTATCTCCCCAAAACAGAATGTAGGGCAAAAACGTTCCACACTCAAATTCATACAGAAATATAAACTGTCTAAATTCAATAGAATTATTTTCTTTTCATTTTTTAAATCCTCTCCAACATACCGTTATAACTAGAAAGGTAAAATCTCAAGTGTCTTCCTGAGTGTAGGATCTTCTCCTGGAAAAGGTCAGTTTTGTTCATAAGCAGAATCTGTAGGAGAGAAACATGGCACCAGTATTGTGAATGAAAATAAAAAAACAAAAAACACAACATTGACAATTATAAGTAACCCTCCCTTCAGTGCAGTTTCTCTCAACATGACTCACAGATCGAAAATGTGTGACGCACTCACACCTGAGTCTCAGCTTCATGAATAAAATGGTATCTCCATGCGGACGAATATAAACACTGAGAGCATCCTAACATCCTCTGTAATGACAGCATTGTGCATCTATCCACTCACAAGGGACACCATACAGCAGGTACTATATATCCTGCTCGGCCAAAACACACTGACACACTACACGTATATCGGATAAGTCAAATGTACACGTAAAACAAAAGGATCAGTTGGGATCAATATAGCCAATACCAATCTGTTAATAAATGCCTTCATTGTTCCATTTCATAAAAACACACACTAATGGCACTTCAGCAGTAAAAAGTGGAGTCTGCATTAGTGTATTAAAAACACTATTTTAAAGCCCCTAATGGTTTAATGATAGCATTTGCTGAGATTTCATAGAAAAGGAATCACAGTATGTAAAAATACTTCAAGTAACAGAAAGAGAGGAAAAGCCTCTTAATCCTTAAGTTATTGACTGATTATGGCTTATATGTTCTTTGAGAGTAAAGTGCAAATACTTTCAGGTAGCCTTGCTTTGAATACACCAATTTAGACCCTGGTTCCCACAGTAGATGGAATTTCAAGGCATCTCCAGCAAATATGCACATCTCCCATTTTATGCCACCTCTATAAAACCTCTTCATACTGTTTATAGAAAAACAATTGGCTGCCCAGTATTTAAAAAAAAATAAAGAAATAAAGAAAAACACAACCAACCTTCTAAAAAGTGATGTAAGATGAAATGGCTATAATATAAACCCTCAACTCTAAATGTCTTGAGTTAATTAAGTGCAAATTTAAATACCATTGACCAACTATTAAGTAATTTATGCCCATATAGTATAAACAGCCCCACAAACTCACAATATGAAAGAAATCAAACAAACTAATTACACTAAGTGTTTGTATAAACAGTGCTCGCAGCCAACTTACTAAACAGAAATCACCTGCCCTACATCTCAATTAGACTTTGTATGCTAATTATGCATGTCAGATGCAATCACAGCCTGTTTGTGCCCTGTGTGCTTGGCATGAATGACTACCAAAAGGGCCCCTCGGTGTTTTAGTCACATCGACACATTTAGATGAGCTTTAAAAACAGACGTGCGCATAACACACAGGCAGAGACCATAAAACACAAACAAACCAAAAAAAAAACTAAAGTGATACCTTGTTGTATTCTAAGCACATTCATATTTATTTTTTTAGAAAGCCATCTAAAATAAGTACAAACAAACTTACCAGTGAGGTGCTCTTGAAGACTGCGTTGGCACAGATGGATGTAAAAAGTTCAAGACTTTCTTGTAGTGGATTCTAAGAAGGGAAAATATGGACTAAGAAAAGTAGACAAAGGCTGGAAAAACTGATATGGTTTGCACCAAATCCACCAAAAGAATTACCGTTACATTTGATTTATGTGATTACAATCAATGCGTTTTTCATAATATACCCCTGAAGGATCCTCCATCAGTGCCAAATCGTAGCTGCTGAGGGCCACGACAAACAACACAGCCTGAATACAGTCAAAGCAGCTGAGCCACTTCCTCCTCTCACTCCGCTGGCCCCCGACATCATACAACCTGTCAACAAGCAAACGAAAATCCATTCATGCTTGATTCACTCAGTGAGTTGCTTACAACTGATCACAGACAAGTGAAAAACAATTATTCATTCTGCATGATCTTCTCCACATTTTATAGCTTAAATCACTCTAATCGATCTATAAAGACATGATGTTCTTCCACTGGAGAGCCCAGGTGTACCAAACGGTCCAGAGCCTGGTCAAAGGAATGTTATAATTAGTTGTAAAAATGTAATAACTTAAGCTGTTGAAGTAAAATGTTTGTGTTAAACCAAATTACACACACACAGCTTTGATGCCACCAGTCTCAGGAGTTAAGGCCTTTGTTAAATAAACTACGGATAAATGTAATCTTATTTGTAGGCAATATGGCAATATTCAGAAATAGCATTACATTGAAACATTCAAAACCATTTCAAATATTGGGGAAATCAATTTCAAAATATAATGTCACACAAAGTGAAGCCGAGGGTCTTGGTGACACAGGTAATGAGTTCCCATTTGAACCAGACAGTCTCCAGGTGCATGATGGAGGTAGTCATGTCAGAGACAATGAACCATTTATCCCCTGGGTCAAGACTCAGTTTTAACAAGCTGGGGGACAATAAGCACTAACTGTGGCATTTGACAGCAGTAGATTCTGTGCTGCAGAAAAGAAAATCATCACTTGTGACCACAAGAAGGCTTTTATGGTTTTTTAGATTCAGTGGAAGAGCGAGATCAGACCTGCAAAGAGGACTCCCAGACCTGAGCAAATAATGATTATGATTTTAGTCGTTTAGTGGAATCCGCCCCCCCCCCACCAAAAAAAAAAAAAAAAAAAAAAAAAAACTATTGCAGTGTACTTTTGGATCTCCATAGCTCATTTTTAAAATGTTAAAATGTTTCCTTTAGTGAAAGATATTTCTTGACAATATATCTTAAAGCACTGTAAAATTGTCAAATTCTTTAATATTCCACAAAGTGAAGCAAGTAATGCAATTCTAACCTTGAAGAAGCTACATTATATAAATGATTCATGAAGTCTGTATGGTATTTACACATGTGGTCTCTATGGATTCGATTTTTCTCATACTTAACCCACAGTGAATGTCGTCATAGCACAGGGACAGGTTGCATGGAGCATCATGAATGGTTGCTTACGCTGAAATCACAAGCTCAAAAGGGGATTGGAGGGTGGGGTTTCAATGCTATGCTTCCTCCACAATTGTGTTATATCTTGAATAACCAGGCGGAGTGAAGCCATCAATATTTCATGACATGCCCAGGCAGCTGCCTCCCTCAGCTCAGCAGAGTTCATCTTTCGTCAGGGACCCTTCAAGAGTTGGTGGTGAGTCTCCAGAGGCTCAACAAGCTGCTTTCTAGGACAGCAGCATGTTAAAAAGTGTGTCTAACAACTCCACGAACAGTAACTCTGAAGGAAAATAAAGTCCTTAATGGAACATAGGTTGGGTTTTGTTTGTTTAGCCCTCTGATTGAAAATTGAGAACTGTAAATTAGAGGCACCTGGTGGTTGAGCCACATGCCGCCGTGCCCCTTGTTCAGTAATAGCTGGGGAACTTTTTTGCATGTTATGCCCCTTTTTCTCTCTCATTATTTTCTGACTGTCTATATGCTATTAATTGTCCAATTGTACATAAATAAAAAAAATATCCAAATGTCACCATCATGCTCATAAAACATATGTGCATCTTTGTGCACATGCTGGTAGAAAATGGAAAAATAATCAATAAGGCAAACCCCTCAACACAAAACATTGCTCTACAGTGCAACTAGTTGTCAAAAGCCTTTGACACAAGCCTGCTGAACAACCAAAAACTCTTAGTTATGCATCTCAACACATTATACCCTATATTGTTATGTATCTTCAGGTACAAAATGAAATGCATTTATTATGCACCATACTGCATACCATCTTTATCTTGTGACACATCTTGAGTGTTTTGTGTGCAACTGTATGTCTGTGTTAAACTGCATTTGTACATGGGGTTTAAGTGTCTATCTCCATTTGTACATATTGCAGTGAGTATGTGTATGCAGGGATGTCTTTGTCCCTCTGGTCGCATTAAATGTTGCTTACAGGTTCAATATCCAGTTTATAATCAAGATTTCTTTGAATTGGTAAGGTGTTTCAAGGGAACACTTCCTTGTGCCATAACACATCAATAGCTTGACTGTTCATGTAAAAAGGTATAAGATGCGAAGAGTTCAGTTGTCCCTTGAAAGTGAAGGAAGGTGAAATATTCTTTTAATATTAACCGTGAATATTCAGGAATTTAATTGTCCCTATAACCGTAAATGTATAATATGATGTGCATGTTTCAGGGAGCTTTCAGCGGGCCCAATGTGAAGTCATTAAAGCCTTTACCTTTATGACTCAATATACAGCATTATGTTAGCACATAGTTATCTTTGCACGGCACTATATCATGTTGCAACCACTGCTGAATTGGCACTGCCAGTTTAATAAGTCTTACCGAAAGATCATTTCATTAAGTTGAAACTGTGTCTCAACAATTCCGCAGGTCCTCACTCTCACTCTCAGAACATCTGTCTCGGTGGGAACGTATTTGGGAGCGATGATTCGATTCATGTTCTCAAAGAAACTGGAGCGGGAATAGGAAGAGAACAAGAAACATCACTAACTGCTGAGTCACCTTCATTTCTCAAAGGCACGACCAAGTTTCAGTTTCATTTAGGCCATTAATCAGCTACAACGTCTACACCCAGTACCCAGTTTGTTTGTTTGTTTCACTGAGGAGCTAAAATAAATGCATTATAATACAACAGCCCTGCAACATATCTCTATGAACGGTATAATGTTCACTTTTTGTTGAAATGGATTTAGAGGTGTTGATTTAACTCTATGGTCATTTTGGATGCTGTAAGTTCTAGTTCCTTCATTTAAAAAAAAAAAAAAACTAAACAAAAAAAACAAAGCATTTCGATGTAATTCTACCTGCTGATTTCCAATTTAAAATGTTACCTCTTTCAACAGCAGTGAAATTAGAATGGATTTCTAAAAACACAGGTTACATCAACAGTTAACTTCCTGCAACTTCAAATTTCTTTTTAGCAACATTAACAGTTCAGTTCATGCCAAAGCTAATGCCTGAGAAGTCATTTTACACGTTGAGGTGCCTTTAGGTCCAGGAGAAGCGAGTGTGTCACGACACAATCTAATCCAATATTTCTGGAGGGAGAAATCAATGTGGGGTCCAGCAGAGTGAGAACAGTGAAAGAAAACTAGCCGAGTTTCATATCATCCTCCAGCTCCCAAACTTATTGAGTTCCGATAATGAAGCTGTCACATCTTCATCTTTCTCAGTCTGGCCAGCTGGAGTACGTTTCAACTTGCCAGACCTCCTCCTGTTGCCTCAGAGATAAGGACCTCCACTTGACCATTTACTTAAAGTTCATTGAAAGATAAAACTTACAGGAAATAAATAAATAAAACACCATCAGTGTGCAAAACGGTATAAAATTGCCTTAACATAAAAATGGTTATGTTTTAAGTTGAACAAAAATTTTATTTTTTTTTAATACCCACTTGATAACTGGCATGAAACCAAGTGTGCAAAACAATAATGCCATTCAGCAAAATGTATTCCACACTTCAGTTAACGATAGACACTTCAGCTGATGATGCAACACACACACAGTACTGCTTTTTAGATGAACATTGGAAAGGGCACAATTGCCGAAGGACCAATTGGAAAAAAACTATTCTGCCCACATAAATAAATGTGGTGAAAAACACACTGGTTCCAATAACTTTTGTTTCATGATACATGGACATCATTTGCAGTGAGATGTATTGTGGTTTAATACAAAAAGCTCTAAGTTAAAAGCTACACATTCAACAAAACCTCTACCGTATTTTGCCTAACTTGCAGCTTCCCACTTATAATGCTGTTTGACTTCTTACTCATTAAACAAGAAAGGTCTTTGATCATGTCTGTTTAATCTGCTCCACCCTAATTCCCCATCTTCCTGGATATCTGCAAGCAGAGCTTTTTAATTTGGTCCCAATTAAGCCTCCCATTCCACAAATGTCACAAGAATCATTTCCTGAAGATGAGTTCTTCTCAGCAGTTGCTTTACTGTTGCTCTGTATTGATAAGATGTGATGACATGCTTCTTACTGGGCAATTTCCCTTGACATTTCCACAGTCAGTCATAATTGGGCGGGGTTGTGCAACATAGATATCACTTAAGGTCATTCTACTTACTAGAGTGCAGAGTCATTTAGCACAAACTCGTAACCTCTGGCTGCGGCTGCTCGCACCCCTTGGTCGGCCCACAGTGCACAAAGAGCATGAGCCACAAAAGGAAGCAGCTCCTGGTCCTCCCCCAAACACTGGCTGCAGGACAGGATGGAGCGGGCGTGCGTCTACAGTAAATGAGACAAAAAGAAAAATGAGTAAATGTGATGTTTTCTCCCAAAACATCAAGTAACACACTGCAGATTGTGCTACCTCAAAATGTCTATAATTTATAATGATCACTAATCTCTATCAAGCTTCTCTCTGACGACGACTGTTATATACAGATGAAGACTGACATCTAGTGTCGTAAAGAGGGGCTGCACTGAAAAGCAGCGTTCATGGGGTGTACACAGGAATCTGTATCGCGTCTCCTCACCTTGTGCTTCTTGTTAGCGAGGTTAATCCGCAGCATCCCCATTCCTCGAAGTACAAACTTCATAGAGGTCAGCAGGTTGTCTAGTACTGCAGGCTGCGAAGGGAAGGACAGCTGACAACACCTCCGGGAGGAAAATGAATGCTCACTTTGCTTTAGAGCTGTCCAATACCTTGAAGCTGCTGAGCTCCTGTTTGGAAAAGCCCTGACTGTGGATTATCTTTATCTGTTTGATCAGGGTGCTCTTTCCACTCTCTGCAGCTCCTGACACGCAAACCAGAGAGACGCTCTCACCTCAAAATGTCAATGCTTCAATGCAACCTGATAACGGCACTTACATTACTGTTTGACTTACCAAGCATGAGGATTCTCACCACATTCATCTCAGTCCTGGCATGTTCGCAGAGATCTTGCTCAATTTTAGAGCTCTGGAGTTTAGCTTTTTTGCCTTCTTCCGTGACATCCTGGTGGAGGCACATTCCCATGCAGATCTAAGGAAGAATTCGGTGTTTTCACATACAGCCTGGAAGCTCTGGGATTGTAGAGTGCCGGCTGCAGAAAAACTATGGCTGCTTCCTCCCTTTATGGCTAATAATAACATATCTTGAATGATTTAGGTTGTATTAATTAAATTGCTTTTAAAATACAAAACTGACTACAAACATTAACATTCCTCTTAAACAAGCATTTTCATAAATATTGAGAAAATATTTTTAGTAGTCAAGTACATCAGAAGTGTGATTTAGTTTATTTATATTCTGATCTGAAGTAACTTAAAAGAAGCAAATTGTCTATTTTTCTCCCATAATAGTAGGTTAATCAGCTTAATAATTAAGTTTCTGACAAACACCCATCACATAAAATTAGTATACCTGTAAACGGTCACAAAGTATTATTCTATATATATATATATATATATATATATATATATATATATATATATATATATATATAGTGTAAGTGTTTTTTGTTTTATTTTGTTTTTTACTGACTATACAGCAAGTTTAAAGATTATTCCATGAATCAATTTCCATATTTAAGCCGCACGTGGTCTCCCACTTCGATCACGGCGGCACGAGGAGCAAAACATTCTTGTTTTGTTTTTTTTTTTTGTTTGTTTTGTTTGTTTGTTTGTTTGTTTGTTTGTAAAGGGAGTGGAGGGTCTGGTGGAGGCCCTACCTGCAGCGGGGCTGGCAGTATGCTCAGGCAGCAGAACATGGCTCTGCTGTGTGCTGGTCTCTCCTCGTGCTCTGCTCCTGAGCTCACGGTGCGCGCGAGCCAAGGCCAGGGCCAATCTGCTTAACTGCGGGCACGTGCCGGCCGGAGGTGATCAGCACGTGCACTTGATTGATTGAGATAAATAATGAGGGGAAATAGAGCTTCTTCATAAGACCCACACTCATACTCCTCCGATGCAACATGTTTCTAACTGCCAGTTGCTTTTCAAGCCATTTCATCCATTTCACGTGCAGTGTTTATAAATTCTGCATTAATGGTATAAAAACTTCATAATTAGTTGCACATTGACAACATCAAAATGCGACTTGCATGTAGCCGACATGTTACTGAATAATCATTTTCCAATAGTGTGCATAGATGAGAGGTGTAACACTGATTGGTGCCATTTTGCATAATTACTACTTTTACTTTTGATACTTGAAAAAAAAAAAAAATTCTGCTGTTTTTTTACATGTGTAAGCTTTTGAATGCAGGACGTTTGCTTTTAATTAAGTACTGTTTCATTGTGGTATTGCTACTGAAATCTCAGAGCTTCTTCCAACACTGCCTGTTTGATGGGTTGCCAAAAAATGTAAGGTGACTGAATGACACAGCACAGCATGTGACCTCAGATTGGGTGAATTTGTCAATGAAATACTCATTTGTTACAACAACTGCACTGGCCAACACAAGCCTAAGGTTCTGGTCCACTAAGGAATTTACTGTAAGAGTCATATAGTTTCATTCTTCCAATTTAGGTCACAATACCTATTAACTTCTCTTCTACAGTCTCTCTTTTTGAAAAAAGCTTACAGAACTTTGCTGGGTACCAATTTACTGCTAAAAAAAATCTTCTATTAATGGCCTGACATTTAACAAACTCTCTGTGTGACTCATTCATATGTTGTAAAATTCAGATCAATTATTCTGATCAAAGGTTATTAACCTTTCGTAATTTGATTAATGAGCAGCCTGCTCATTTACCTCAATTACTGAAGAAATAAATTACTCTGAGATATTTTTGGTTTTAATGAAAAGATGACAAATAGCCTTTCAGATTAAAATGTTATTATTATCAGCCATAGTATACTGTAGTCCAATCAGTTTCTACAGTATTTGTCAACTGTGAGATGTCAATAACATAGATTATAGCCTACACTTAATACATTCTGACTTGACATACAGACATATTATGATTTTTAAAACAATATGAAACCATCTAGTTAATGGAGAGGAGGTGAGTAAAATATACATCTACAAAAAATATATTATTTAATCCCACTTGATATAGAGACAGAGGTTAAATTGTTCAGGGCTCAATGACAGTAATAGGTCTATTTCATGAGTAAAAGGTCTATTTCATGATCAAGTCAACAACACTGAGCATCTGTCATAGTTCTCTAGTTCTACAAAGAAAACTAAAGGTTAAAAGCTGTCTGTTAAAACTCTGTAGTGTTCTCTATATTAGAACATATCTAAGGAGTGTTGGTTTAAAAAAAAAGAAATGCAATTGCACTCAAAAAGGCCAGGTGAGCAGGTCTCGACAGTGTGCATTTTTGAGTTAAAAATCTGCTCTACCAATAAAACAGAACAGCTCTGATGATTTTCTGAGCAGTCAGTGCAGTCTGATAGGAGCAAGGGCTGATATGTACATGAGGTCCCGCGAGAGTCCATCAAAGTTACAACACCTTCTCACGTGCAAACAACACATGGTAGATGCAGAGAAGTGGGGGAAACGTTCTCCCATGATTCTCTAGTGGTTAGCAGACTGGAATCACTTTATATTACATACATACAGTACATACAGTATATACAAAGATTGATCAGTTGTGGGGCTACGCCCATTGCTGGGCAGAAAGCAGCAACAACCCCACGGAAATGACTAATCAAATCACTTCCTTGTTACAGTTTGAAAGCCTGACCATCATCTCAGGTCCCCACTCGTGCCTTTCATATCCAAACTTAGATACTTCAAAATTCATTCTTTTGAAGGCAAAAAAATAAAAGTACTTGAGTAATTAAAAATATCCAAAGACATCGGGATATCTTCCTTGCTCCAAATTTTCTCCATTGTTCTGTCCATAACTCATTAGCGAGACATCTGTATGTGTGATTGTTGACTGACATGAACATGTAGTTGCATATGCAGAATACATTAATAGACAGAAGATCTCCACACACACACACAGTATACCTGATGATCCCACAGCAGACTATGCTGCCCTGGCTATAAACAGGCTGCTGTAAGGACTACTGTCATTAGCCAGGATCGTGTGTGGAGGGTGTCATAACACGTATAAAAGGGTTGATTTGACTGTACATGAGTTTAGATTAATTGAGCCAGTCAGTGTTAGTACACTTAGTTTATGGTGTTTGTTTTGGGCCTTCCTACAGCACAGCCTTGGTTCTTTCTTTAGTCTTCTCTTCCTCTTGTCGCTTCATGGCCTGGATCACAGCAATCTCTTTGGCCTCTTTCTTCTGGTTTCTTGCTTCAAATAGCAACCTGAATCAAATAAAGGAAATTGGAAAGAGTATATGGTAAGCCCTTAGACCAATCGGCAGTGAGGACACAATTTCACCTTACAAAAATACTGTTTTGCCCACTTGATATAATATAAATGTGGCTATTTCTTTCCCTAAACCACTGTGCATTTGCCTTGGAGTTGACAGGAACTTTTTTTTACCTGTTTTTGATTATCCTCTGTACAATTGCGTCTGTAGTGAGGCTGTTCCCACTGTCAACGGTACGTAGGATTCCTTTCCTCCTAGGCTCCTGGATATGAAGAAAACATTGTCAAATGAATGTGATTCATAATCTCTGCGGATTACAGAATTTCATGGAGGTGTCAGTGTTCGGAGTTTTACAGCATAAGGGTCAGATCCATCCTTGTCAGGATATATTTCTGTCTTTCCATGGCATACGAGATCCACCTGTGGATAAAAAGATGTATTTTGTTATTTGTTATTTTATTCATGTTTAATTGCAGAGACCATTATTATCTAGAGATGAGACGTAATTGTATTTCAGGTGTTTACCTTGAAATGGTCCAGCAAATCTTTTGTGACTGCAAAGGGTGCACCGATCACCACTTCTGACACATACTGTGAAAAAACACACAATAACATCAGAAACCAATCACATAAATTAGCTGTAGTTAAATTAGATATACATGCAATGCACAGTTTTGATGGTGAAAGAGCATGGAGAAGAACCCACTCGACAAGCCAAGACGCTGAGCGTTCTCTCATGGACATTCATGATGGGGTAGTTTTTCCCTTTGTAACGATTCACCTCCTGACAAAAATGAGCAAGGAAAAATGTAGAGTAAAAACACTTGACTTAGGGAGGCAGTAAATGTCTTACACAGATGCATAAGGAGACTCACCTGATCAAAGTGCAACCCCACTATAATGTATGGCTTTTCTGAGAGCTTATGTACTGCTTCCAGGAAGTCCACATGGCCAATGTCTGACAAAAGACTAGTCAAGGGTGACAGTGTGTTCATGCTTCTTGATTAAAAAAAGTAAGAGAGCAGACAAAAATGGTGCGGTTATGAAGGATACGGAAGAGGTCAAAGGCTCCTGCCACATAGATGATTGTATCTCCAGGTTGAGGCTCCTGGCCTGAAGCAAACTGGATGATCTTCTGTGAAGTCTGCAGGAATTGAGACACTCCTGTCCAGGGACTGTGGCCCCTCTGACCATGTGACCCCCATAATCCAGAAACAGGCACAATGAGTACAAAGTGACAGTATAGCAATAAGACAGATGCACTTCAGTATAGTATCCCCACTGGAGCATGTTGAGGGTCTGAGACCAGAACGCTGCATCATCGCCACCCAGTGGTGTGAGTAGTAACTTCACCATTGGTCAATAGCTAACCCAAAAGCTGTCCCCCAAATCCTCAGCACATTTATTCAGCCGTTGCCAAATTCACAGCATTACTCTTCCAGTCTAAAATGTTCAAATGTGAAGACATCCTCTACAGCTTTCACACTATTTAAAACCCCAGCATGTTAACTCTGAGTTACTTTCCCCATCCAGGAACAGAAGTGGCATTCACTGCTTACTGGCAAGGCCTGCAACTTGATTATAAAGTGGGTCCACAGCAAAGGCCTTTGTTTAATAATGGTTGACATCTGGCCCACATGGCAAACTTGGACTACTTGAATGACAAAACAGTTGAGGAAGAGGAGGCTAAAGAGCCAAGAATTTGCTTTTGAACACACGGCAGTTAGGTTTGGTAGTAAGCTGAGGATTTGATATTGACTATGTGATGACCAATGCCTTAAAATAAGCAGGAAATATGTTTGGTGCCTACCTTTCCAAAGTTGTCTGTGTGCTGCTGATAGTCTGAACTATCCTACAGAGAAGAAAGGATTGAATTAGGCTTGTACTGTGTGCTGAGGGGACATATAGAGAGAATAAGGCTGTACTCACAATGTTGCTGTGGTGTGCTTTGGTCATCAGTAGCATCCTGCCAACCAGATCTGTGGTTGAAACTCCCTGGGTTCTCTTGCACTCCCTGTAACAGCATAATACACAATGTAGCAGCTTAAGAAACACACACACAACTTCCCACCCTGAATTATATTATTATCTTCTGCATATTTCAAAAGGAAACTCACCTGTACCGCCCTGACTTCTTCACCTCTTCATATGTGTCTTTCCCATCCACTGTTAGTGTTATATCATCTGAGACAACAGCATACATGAGAATACTGCTTATATCACAATATAACAGATCCTAAATCAGTGATCTAGCATTATTCTTGGAACTGAGCAGCACTGTTTGTGAATGTTGTCTAACTAAGGACAGTAGGTCGTGATATGCTGTACCTCCGTGCACACAGAAGTCACAGTTGTACTTGTCGAGGGTCTCGAGGGTGGTGACATAAGGTGCTCCCTCCACGACCTCATCCACCCATTTTATGGCCCGCACCATCTTGTATCTTTCTTCCTGAGTGAAGACTGGCGGACCCTTGTGCTTCGCAATCTCACCTTATAAATAAAACAAAACAATACTGATACACATATAAATATTATTAGAACAGAGGGACACAAAACCCCTATTTGCAGGACATTCTGATAAGCAGTTTTATAGTGACTAAATGTGGCATCGCCTTCGTCATTGAGGTATTTTATTATCACTTCAGCAGAGGGAAAGGTTGCTGATATCTGTGCTGGCCCTGACTATGAAGTCATTCCTGGTTATCTTAATGTCAGAATGCCTCAGTGAGGCGATTGTGCTTCACCCACCGAAGGAGAGTGAAGTACAATCGCTGAGTTGTTGCACTGCCGTCACAACAACCCCACCGAAGTGTAAAGGGCACAGCTGGTGCCTGGCTGGTAATAATGGGACTGAAAGAAAAAACAGAGGCTACAGGTCTCATGGCTTCCCAGACCCAGCAGGTCCAGGCCGAATCACGCTCAGTAAAGGAAGGAGGAATATCAGAATTAGGGATGAAAAAAGGAAAATATAGATGAGCTAGACCTTAGAAATTTCTGGTAAAGCAGCCATAAGATGGTTGCCATTGACGATGCACTGTAGGTTTGGGATGGACAATACTTGTGTCATGACAGTGAATAGTTCTTACTGTCTGTGTGTACTCCAACGATGAGGTAATCTCCCATAGCCTTGGCCTGTCGCAGCTGGTTGGAGTGGCCGTAATGGACCATGTCATAGCTGGGAGGAGAAAAAAGATAAGAACGAATATGAATATTCACAAAAGTTAGATTACTATAGCGAGGCACAGTATCTGTAGACAAGAATTCTTTCTTAAAACTTTGTTGGAAAATTAAATATTTTTTTTCTTGAATTATAGTATTAAGGTTTGGCAGAAATTAAAACACGTCGCACAACTCTGGAGAATAAAGCATGGTGCACTGGACTAGAGTTTTAGAGAGAGAGATTAATCGATATTTAGTTCATGAGCTCAAACATGCAAAACTACCAGTATGATTCTTTAATATTTACAGTGTTTCTGATATTATCGACCCACCAATGTAATCCACACACTACATGTGATCTGCTGGATATCTGATCAAAGTCTCATCATAAAGACGTCAACAGCACAGTGTGTTTTCCCTTCCCACTTCACTCCGCCCCGGCTATGATACCATCTGTAGATAATTAGATTAGCACAGATTGGACACTGAGATTCTAACATTGTAATCTTGCATAGTAATAGAGAACAGATGGGCATTAGCCTTCCATCACTATTACTACTGCCAACAGCTGACATCAGTCTGATAATGTTTCTCTCTGCTCTACTTTGAAGAAGATATTGGCGTCTAATATGCACAAAGAAAGAGAATATTTGTGCTCAGACTGATGAAAGTGACCGCAGGTATCACTGAAGATGTACTGAGTTTATTAGGATGTGATCACAGTAACTGCTCTTATTCATTTGGTGACATCAGGTACTACAACCATCAGCAATTCTGTGTTTTCTGAGCTATTAACTTGGAGAATCACGATAACGACAAAATAATGATGGCTAAAGTGAAAACAAAAAAACATTCAAATTGTCATCCGTGTCCTCTTTAGTATATTATATTTCACGTCATCACTCTCAGGTGTCAGGTGTAGACTATGAATAGCATCTTCAGAAATCAATAAGAAAACAGGTGAGCAGAACGACAACATGCACACAGCAACAACAGTAACAGCATCCTATGTTGTTTTCAGCCCCAGTCTATGCTAATGAAAGACAGCATCTGTAACTTGCTGCCTGCGGTGTCACTGTACACAGTCCTGGCTGGACTGCACTAAAGTGTATTGTAATACAAAAACAACTATTTCCAGACTGTTAGGGATTGTCTATGTGATTCAGATATATCCACTACTTCAACAAAATACGCAAAAGGGGATTTCGTTGTCGAGAAAGCTCATCAGAAACCAAGAGATTTTCTGTGTGTGTCTTGTGCTGTCAATCTGTTGGAATCGGATCCACATGTGCAGGCTCTGAAGGGATAGTGCAGGGCCAGAATAATCTAGTAAGGGTGGGGGGCATTTGGAGGTGAATGAATAGAGAAGAAGAAAACTCTGAGACCCAGACAGAGTTACATAAGACCACATGGCTGCTTTTGAGGCGTTATACTAGCTGGATGCCCAACACGTGTTACCGTATTCCTGTTGTATTTTTTAGGAGGGATGGATCGTGACAGTATCACTGTAGGATGATGAAATATTAATTAGTGTCGCCTGTTAGCGGACACCCAAACAGCACCTAAGCTTTTCGAGAGCAAAAGCAGACAGACATCTGTGTACACAGTGGTGGAATCCAATGGGACACATGTAGGAAAAAAACTGTTAAGATAAACACTGATGGCAACAGGGAGCACACTTATTATAATCTAAACATTGTGCGATGACTGTTTGTTTTATTGGATGCCTCAAAGATAATTCTCAGGATACCAAAAGTTTACATACGCTTGGACTGAATTGGAAACACACTGTTACTTCACTGAGACTTTAGATAGCATGTTTATAGTCTTGAATAGATACACTGCCTCAGCAGATAGTGGAAGTGGACTTTACACTCTTCCTTGATGATGCTTCCCTGACAACTGATCTTTAATCCCCGTCGCCTCTTTTCAGGGCACGGTCGGAGATGTCTCAACAGATGAAGTGACTGTGCTCTTTCCCTGGAATTTTCCTCTCCTGCTGCTGACACCGCTGGATGTCAGTAAGAGCATGGTCATGTCCAGTAGGGCTCTGGGAAACAATGTGCTCAGTGACGGGGCACAGCTGCGCGAGCCACAGTGGCCGTAGCAGGTGTGGGCTGGAGGGGTTAGAGGGGTTAATGTCATGAGCTCTGTTGACATTGGCCCTCTTTGCGTGCTCACCCCACCGGTTAATATTCTGGCATCCCAAATATTCTGCAACATTCCATCAAACCACAGATAGGCAGCCACACCTAAATGGCAGGAATTCCATTAGAGAAAGCCACCATAATCCTGGCCTTCATACACAGAAATTCAAAACATTTATTTTGCCGCTGCACCATGGAGCCAGTCTCTGTCCACCAATGCTCTGTGTTTCTCCCAAAGGAGGCAGACAGTTATCTTAAAAGGATCAGTTTTAGGGCTGCAGATAACAATTATCTTTTGTCAACATCATCAATCAAATCAAAACTATTATCAATTAATAATCTTGCCTATAAAAAGTCAGAAAACTGTGAAAAATGCGTTCCTTTTAAACAGCTGATGGTGACGTATTCAAATAGCTTGTTTCATTAAACCAACAGTCCAAAACCCAAATAAAGTCAGTTTTCTATCACAAAAAGCATCAAATGAATGAATGAAACTGAAACCAATAATTTTTTGACATTTCTGCTTGAAAAATGTTTCAAATAATGAATCAATTATCAAAATAGTTGGCAATTAATTTTCTGCCGATTGATTAATCAATTCATCTTTGCAGCTCCAGTCAGTTCACTCCCATAGTTGAGACACCTACTGCAGAATATTCTGCTGCCAACTCAACAGAGGTAAAAATAATTTATCCTTTCAGGAATGTCCCGTTTACTTTTGATGAGCCAAAGATATTGCAGTCGACAATTTTCTTTATTTTCTGCCTTCAGCAGAAAATACTTCTTCATGAAAACAGTTTACACCAAGGTCGGTGGACGGTGTTTCAGGAAAGACAGCTTGTCGTTGAGTTTTTCAAATGCCATGTATCAATGCCATGAGCACCACAAACAAAATTCCATTCACATCCATTGTTTCGGGTTGGCGGCGAAAGTATAAGCACTGGCCATGTCAAAACCTCTCAAATAAAACCAAAACTTTCTGCATAACTAGACACTACAATGTCTAAAGGGAATACTACTGTATGCTTTCTGTAGTTTAGGTGAAATAACCCTTTAAAAGTCATCATGTGATTGTTAGCTCGATTTCAAAATTTTGTAATCCATCTTCTATGTTATTCTGTTAGGAAGACAGCAGCAAAGAAGTATTCTGTATCTGACATTGCACAATGGCTTTTGAAATTCCTTCATAAGCCCAAGAAGACACTGAATTTTCTCTATTGACTACAATAATTTTATTTATTTATTAATTTATTTTTAATTATTAGACATGAGGCTGGAGGAGCGGAGTTAACAAAGTTCATTTTAGTTTTTGGCCTTTGCTGTACATGTTTGTTGTCTTACTTGTTTAAACACATGTGCTAACTTCCCATGGTTAGCCTTGCCCTTCCCCTTTGTGTGTTCACATGAACTCATTACCTGTACGCATTAAAGACCGCGCCTGGCCTGTGTACTGTGTGAGCATCTTGCACAACTCTATGTGTGTTAAGTGTTCTTAACTCCATTGCATCAGGCTGCAATAAGAAAAGTCAGACTGAACATGTTCAGAGTGGCCTGGTTACCAAGTGGTCTGAGGTGCATTATGTGTAGCCGCAATGGTCTGGGTTTGAATCTGAACAAGGATCCTTCTCCCTCCTTTAAGAATCATGCATGTGCTGTATGGCTGGCTACTGGACATCTTAGCGGTGGCTGGATTTCCTAGCAGTAGTGGAGTTTTCATTTGTCTTATTGTCATTACTGAAGAAAAAGCACAATGGAGAACACCACGGATGGATGATTGCTGTTTTTACACATTTACGAAGAAGAGACATTTGTCAGTAGGCAGAATAAGAGACAATATGGAGGTTGCACACTTATTGTTTTGAAGGAAGCTCGTATTTCTTTCTAAAAATACATATTTTAAGCCAATTAGTGATTATAAAGTAAACTGGTTTTGTATCGTTTGATAATATTCATCTTCCTCAAATCCTGCAGTATTTTGAGATCATTTTGGGCAAAAAATGACTACTACAAATTGATATGGTCACACACATTTACCAGTATTTAAGATTTGATATAATTTGATTGTGCCTCGTGAAGATCAGTATACATTTAAACATCATCATCATCATCACCACCTGAAGATCTTCATGGCAGTATGACCTTCTTAATTGTGCCTCAAGGTGTAGTCTTATGACTTATAACATTGCTTATCGCTTTTGCTTTAACGCGCCCTAAAGCTATAGTTACATACTAGTATATTAGTCAAGTTAGAGGACCGCATTTTCAGATTTGTATTCAATAAATGAGAATATTAAACAAGATGCTAATGACAAAGTTTAGAGGATGAACTATTGCAACATTTTGTGGCCACATCCAGTGATTTTTGGCAGAACCTCGGGGCTGGTCAAAGTTAGGAGGCTCTCTGACAGTGAGTAATGATGAACTGCGGAAACAACGATCATTATTAATCTGTCCTGATGTTATTACGTGGTAGTTTGTTTAGTGAGAGGGAACACTGAGACTAAGGGGTCCCAGTAATAATGCCCAGTAAAAGTAATGTAATGTACTAAGTCCTGGGTTTAAAGTGGTCTGCCTCTCTGGGCACTGCAAATTCTCACGGTGGAACACTAACCCCAGAATATCAAATCAAAAGTTCGGTGCATATTTCCGGAATAACGGAGCAGCGGTCCTGCGAGAGCTCGTCGACCTGCAGCAGGCCCGTCCCGGCGCTGCCGGCCGGGCTGAGCCCATCCGCTCAAAACGTCCTCAGACGCGAAGGACAGGGATGCAATGTCGCAGCATCTTCATCCCACCGTCGACCCCCTCCGGCGGGTCCAACTCACCAGCCATCGCACCACACCCGGATCCTCCGCCTCCTCTTCTCGGGACTGCACGCCGCTGCGGCGCCGGGGGTCGTGCCTGCGTCTTCCCCGGCCGCTGTGTTCGCCTGGTGGTGGTGATGCCCGTTCTCGATCATTTTTTTTTTTTATTATTATTATTATTTATTTTTTTTTTTTTTTTTAAGCCGGTGAGCAAATCTCTCCTAAAGTGCAACTACAAAAGAGGGACTCCCCTCCGAATGAGATGGTGAGCAGGATCCGTTGTCGGTCGGGCTCCCCCCCCCCTCTCCGTGCGGGACAGCCGGTCTCTGGCTCGGCGGCGGCGGCGGCAGGAGCAGCAGGAGCAGCAGGAGCAGCAGTGCGATGCGCCAACGCCTCCTCCACCGGCGACGCAGCGACGCACGCTACGTCAAAGACGGCCGGAGGAAAGCGGCGGCGCCGCGAAGGAAGCGCACGGAGGGGGCAGCGCCGTGCGTAAAACCCCACGCGGCACGTCCTCACGGCCGCCGGTTTTATTTTGAAACGCCCGAGCGCGGCGGTGTGCGTGTCCGCCGCGGCGGGCTTGACGCGAGCCGGATCGTACGATGAGGCGCCGGCGCGCTGTTACATAATGGCCCGCGGGTCACGTGACAATATCTGGACTTCCCGCAGAAACGGCGGGCCGCTCTTTTTTTATTAACTTCCAGCCACTCCTGTAAAAAACAATAACCGTAATAAAAAAAAAAAAAAAAAAAATGTATCTTTCAAATATTTACACATGCCTGGCGACATAACCAGAATAATCACTACTGGAGATGTTTTTCCCTTGTCCAGTGTAAATCTAAATTATAATGATAAAATAATAAAATATAATAATGATGATGATAAAATAAATAAAAACATAAAATGAGTTATAGGTTAGAGAAATACAGTAACATATCTCTGAACAACTTATGAACTCTTATGAACAAGTGACACCATCTGGGTTTATCATATATCAAAATAGATCAAACATCCATTAAAATATCTATAATATTGCAAAAGTTCACAGCCGGGAGGACAATGCCTTTACACTGACTTGTTTTGGGTACAATCACTAATAGGCTAATTATCCAATCCAACAGCCCTGCAATAAATGAACCTTTATCTTATAGTGTAGTATAGATTGTGCTGCTCAATATTTGTTGACACTCTTATCAGTGTCCACAGTGTTCAGTTCACACAAAGGGACTGTGATATCATTGAAATGTGTCCACTACAACATCATTAACCATGCCCTCAAAAACTTAACAAATATTCACAGCATTGCTGTTTTTAGTTTGCATACATTGTACAGGTATTATAGCATGTGCAAGGTAAATAAAAATGTTGATTTGGGGAATATTTCATGGTTTTACATTTCAACAAGTGGTGTGTAATGGATGACTTTTCTGTTTGATACGGTGAAGATGTGCACTGTAGGGGAAATCCTTCTGTTAAGAGAATGTGGCATCATCTTGTGGAGAAACCATGTTAAATCACACAAAGTCCTAACATAGATGTGCCAGCAGAGGGAAACCCAGACCTACGTATTGCCAAGCTGGAGCAAGGTTAACTCCTCACAGGCAGTACTATTTAATATCCTGGAGTCTGGTGTCCTGTCTGTCCATGTCTGAGAATAAGAATTTGCGTTGTTCCCTCATATACACATCACATCACAACGGCTTTAAGTGATTCAAATAATTGCTGATGTGAACAACAACAACAACAGCAAAAATACACCTCTTGCCCAGTGTAGTATCTCCTATAAACAGGCATGTCTGCTGCCATGGTGACATCTGCAGAGTGGAACCCCATGCCAAGCTTTGGCAGGGCAGACGTGCTAAATGAACGGCCCTGCTGATGGCGATGGCAACATTAATTGTACAGCGGGCTGTGGTCGGAGAACTGGGGCAAGCACCTGCTGCAGAAGTGGGTGAAGATGAAGAATGCTGTCCTAGATTGCCCACCAGCTCACCTTAACCCAACCCGCCAAATTAATCAACTCTTCAGAGGCCATCCGGTTGTCTGGGGCAGGCATCCGAGGAGGGAGAGCAGCCTGTTTTAAGGCACAGGTCACACAGACCTGTAGGAGCCTCCTCCATTTACGAGGAGAACAATACTACGCTGCAATGGTGCAGAGGCACTGGGGTTTAGACTTGCCCTGCAGGATGCAGTGGTAAGATGTAGCTCTTCTTCAGCCATCTGTCTCTTTGTCTCCGCATGTTCCCTCATGAGATGTGTTTTGAATGTGCTGGGGTTGAAGCGCTGCTGAGGAGGGTGATGTTTGATGAGGTGCACTGAGACAGAGGGGGTTTAGGAGGCCCATGGGGAGCACAGATGACTAACTCACTACTCTTCCTAATCTAGGACAAGCACACCTAGACATCCTTCATGACTCTAATGTTTTACTCGTGTCGGGCCAAAAATACGTCCACTGAGGTTAGCCAAAGTGGGTCGCCCAGCGGCTTTTTTTGGATCACAGAAAAAGAAATCGTGCCATCTAAATGATCGCTGTCTTCTAAAACCCACCCTGGATGGCAAAAAGCCTTCCCCGCCAGTTTATTTTTACAAGTATCAAACTGGGTCAATGACGCCACAGAATATGACAAAACCCAATTTCAACAGTGTTTAAAAGCCTCCAAAGACAGAATAGTAGATCTTAAATGCTTTTTCAAAACATTTTATTGGTCTTATAGAAAATAAAGTAAGCTGTATCAACAAACATACAATATATACATCAATAACTTAGACACCTCAGAGAATCACGTTTAAATCCACAGTTGTTACTGTATATATGAATACATAGTACTTATCTACAGATTGCAAAAAGTACAATAATTTAATTTATAAATAGTTACAATTAACTATTGTCTGTTTTCATACAAAGTACTGCGATATTTTATTACAACCCATACAGAAAAATAACAAAACAGATTATTAACTTTGTATTACTCGCTTTAGTCAGATTTTTATACCTTTGAAACACAGACCCACTCCATGGAGTTAGAGGAAAAAACCTGCACAGTCAACTGTTTACAAAGCATAACTTCATGAAAAAAGCCACTGTCTTGAGAGCTATTAAATTCAACTGCCACACAAGTGCTGTTATTTATCCTCTCTAACATGTTAAAAACAAAAACAAACAAGAAAAAAAAAAAGAAAAAAGCCATAACCAATTGAAAATGAAATCTGCAGAACAAATTACAGTGTTAAGATCAATTTCAAATACACACTCAACACATAATGAGAACAGAAATGCTGTGGATGATGCTACAGCAAACAACGAGCATTAATGACTGGTGTAGCAGCAGAGGAACCTCAAACGTACAAAACACGCGCACACACACAGGCATACCAAAGAAAAAAAAAATATTGCAAGTGGCCCTTGTGACAAACTCTACTGTAGCATCAACTTCACTCAGTGCACAAACATTTATATAATAGCAATATCTTGCAGTCAGATATCCAAGTCCAATTTACGGATCCGGTAATTCAGCTAATTTAAGACCAGAGTAATTAGTGAGTAAGGCTTGAGTGCAACTGTCCCATGATTCCTTTAAAACGCTGTACGCTATTACAGTTTTTTTATTTACATGTAAGCTACTATAAACAAGGGCCAATTGCTCTTCCTTTAGGGATTCAAAATCTGAGGGCAAAATAAAAACACAGTTTACAAAAAAACCCTACAAAACAGCAAGAATTATTAAATAACAGACCATAGTCACTTTGACAATATTGATTACTCTTACATCTACTCTTTCACACCTTTCCACTGAGTTGCATATTAAGGGTCACTTTTTCACAATGGTCATTAATACCTACTGTAGCTACATATTATACACCTGTATGTGTGAGAAGGAGAGACTCGTCATCTCTAGCGGAGATTGAGAGATTGGTCGACGGTGCCACCCGAACACCTTAAAGACACTTGACACAAAAAAGATTCACTCCACAAGACTGCCACAGCAATAAGGACGCCAACATCAATACTGGGCTATGTCAAGAGTCAGATATATATTTTCCCACAGTTAACCAGTCAATGTAGATAGCTAAGCATGTTGACAAAGTGAGGATAAGATACTTGCGCACGGACATTATAACCAGCACCCAGGTCTCTGGCATCGAGTTTTGCTGAGGCGTAGTTTTGAGAGTGACTGTAGATTAACACCTCGCTGACACTATAAGACATTCTGACCAGCAGGAGAGTGAGATCTGGATGAAGTGCATTTTGTTAATGTTATCACACAACTGCTTTCACCTTGAGGTGTAAAACTCCTTCACTGTTAAATTCCTTTTAGAGGATCAGGAGAGTGATGCGACACTTGGCACAGAAGGAGCGCTGCTGGCAGCTGTTGTTGATTGTAATTCTACGTGGTCGTGCTGTGTCTCTTTCGGAGTGTGGATTGAAGCCCTTTATGACATGCTTATTATAAAAAAAAGGAGAAAAATAAATGAACAGAGCTGCCATCCCTGCCTCCCCTTCTTCTCATCTAGAATGGTTTGTTCATTTTTAGAGTGACCTGTTTTGTCCTGAGCAAAACAAGCAGGAGTTTAGTGCATACAAACCCTCAGCCGAACCCTACCGCTTTTAATCTGAAGACCAGTGGACAAATTTACACGGGTGATGCTGCACCATTTGGCGGTTACCCTTAAAGTTAACACTGATGCATTTGGAGGATGTCCACAGGTCAACTGTAAAATTGCTATATTAACTTCACATTTCATTTATTCTGTCAAAAGTGAAATTTGAAGGGTTATTCTTCTCTATTCCTGCGATCTAATTCAGACCAATTAAGTGGCTGGAATGAACACGATAATGAAATCTCCCCAACAATGAAGTAATTTACTTTCAGGTTAGAGAGGATGTATTTAGAGGGCATCCAGCACCAGGTGCTACCATTGTTCAGATTCTGCTATGACAGTATCACTTTAAGCTTCAGGTAAAAGTCTTCTGCGTTAATGTTCACTAATGCCATTTCACCCAATTCTGTCTTACATGGCTCAATGTGGTAAACTCTTAATGACAATATGATTCGTAACTAACACCAAGGAAGCGGAGGATATCACAGATGCCAATACGCACAAAGACAATTGACCTTGTTTACACCACCTAGTTTAGCTCTACAGATTTGTTTTAAATAGCACAGCATTGACATCTATACAGTGAACAACACTGCCAACTTGTCACTTACACATCACATCACGCGCTACCCCACAGTACGCGCCTAGTCACTAGAAAAAAGCTATCAGACTTCAATAGTAAGCCACTTTCGGTACAATTGCAAAAAAGATGTCACAGGAATTTTTTTTTATGTTTTCTTTATCTGTATTTCTATAAACAATGGAAGGTAATCTACCTAGTAATAAAAACCAAGAACTCAACATTAGACAAAGTTTTCTACACCTTAACAATTCAAACAGTAAAGCTTGTGTAAAGATTTTCTTTTGGAAATATCTGACGGCCCTGTCGACAAGTAATTACAAAAAATGCAATATATATCTTTTAAACAAAACAACTTGAACATATTTTCTCTATGAGCAAAAATGATGTTTCAAAATGTTTGTGGATTTCACTGTCCCCACAAAACACGAGGATATTACTGTTATAACATTCAGGTTTTCAGATATTGTATAAGAATCTTGTCATATTGGAATGGCACTCAGCTCTGGAACAATATCATTAAGAACTGCTGATCATTTTTAACGTTTCCACTTAACCATAAATATGCAAGACCTCTTTGTATTTTCAGTGCATACATATATTATTGCATCTACCAGTCATATTGATAATGACAAGTTCATTAAAGCCTGTCACAGACGCATAAACAGAAATGAATGCTAGATTTGGGAGCATTATTTCATACTTGTATTCTTGACAGACGACAACCAAAATCACAAATCGGACTAATTTACTAGTTTTGGGTTAGTCAGGCTGTTTTGAAGACATCTGTAGCATCCACACCAAGAGTTTGTGACCATTTGTTATTCATTCCAATTTAAGTCAGTGCATAATAACAAGCAAAGGGGTTCATAGTGAGATATATGCTGGCTTTTTCTTCACTTTTTGTTCTGGAATAGGCGAGGAGTTACATCTACAATTTACTATTTTACTGATGTGATAAGTTGTGAGACTCTACAAATGCCAATTCTTAGGACGGAAAAAAACTTAAGAGCTCAGTCTTAAGGGAACAGACACATCACATACTGTACCTTACCAAAAAAATCAACAAGCTATTAACAGTCTGAATTTGATACAGTATTACTTTGTACTTTTAACACCCAATATTGCCTTGTTGAATATTTAACCACAATTAGCTTTTTAAATGAAATGTTTCAGTATTGCCAATATGTCGCCATTCTTCAATAATCAGCTGTGATTTCCCAAATCGTACAAATCGATTGTATCACTCTAAAGCACAATATGTCTGTTGACAGGCACAGACTGCTGAGTCATACTTTAAGAGTGAATTTGGGAAGCATATTGTTAGTGTTAGTGACAAGGGTTAAAACTGAGAACTTACACGGGTAATCCTGCGCCATGTTACAATGCACTGACTAGTTTAGTCTTGAAAATCTTCCTTCGGTCCTTTCTGCTACTACGACCTAGCCTCCGTTTTGGATTTGACGATGGTGATGACGCTGGTGGCACCTCCTTTACCAGGGATGAGGGGCCCTATGACAGAGGCCATAGGTCCCCTGGCTGAGGTGACGGGGTTGCGGGCCACAGTCCTGGCAAAGCTCTGGAGCGCCTCATACTTTGAACGCAGAGCGTCCAGCTCCACCTTCATGCTGGCATTCTCTGTGGCCAGCTTGTCCACTTCCTGCTGCAGCTGAGCCTTTTGCTTCTCCAGCTCCTCTTTCTGGGTGACACGCTTCACCCGGCAGCTGGCAGCGTAGCCCCGGTTCTTCAGGGTGCGCCGCCGCTGCTTCAGCTGAAGGATTTCCTCCTTCGTCAGGCCCCGTAGATGCTGGTTCAGCTCCCGTACTGACATGGTCACCAGCTCGTCATCTGTCAGGCTGGTGCCATTTTCCCCTGGCTCCCGCTTCACCTGGGGATGGGGATTAGTTAGTGTTGGTCTTCATATTAGCGTTTAACATTGGCATATAATATCTTCACACTTGGACAAGTTCAGTTGTGTCGTACATGCTAATTACCTTCAAGGCCTTGTTTCCCTTGTTTGTGGTAGTCATGCCACAAGAGCCGTGTCCACCTGTACTGCTGGCTGGTCTGTGAGTAAGAAAAGTCACCATCAGCATACAGAACAATACCACCAGTAAAAAGCTTTGAGGAAGAACATTTCAGTGAAATACAAAAGACAGTATTTTCTGGCAAAGAAGCCACAGCATGACTAAGTCCTTCAAATACACAAGGCACAAAGTGGGTCAAGGACTTCCCACTTCCTTGTAAGTGATTCCAAGTAGTACCTGGACTATTACTGCACCTGTCACTATGTACAAATAACATGTTGTGGTGGTATGCATTTTCCCAACATAGGTCTTTCACTTGAATCCTGCACTGCCTTTAAACAGCAGCATGGCGAGTCACATGGAGGATGACATTTAGTTGGCTGGCAGCAATACACAATGATTTCTTGGAAACCAAAACTCAAGACAAATCACTTTCGCTAAGTGCAGCCTCTCAGAGCAGAAACAGCAGAGGACGTGGATAGACTACGACAAACCCTTCAGCCGTTCTACTGTACGTACAACCTCAGCTAAAATACATTCACAGAGGGACACAGGGCAGGCTTTCATCTACTGTACGAGCTATCCAGTCTAGACAGTCAGCCCTGTCTAGATTTGGCTGGTGTGCGATTATAATCCCATAAATCAATGAAAAAGGGATATGCTGTATCTACTGCAGAGCCTCAGCTACCATCCAGAATAACAGGGCTGCACTGCAGTTTATTCTGTCATGTCAGTACTGAGGGAACACCAAGAGAAGCTGTGCAGGCGAGAAATCTAACCTACTGGTGTTAAGGCAGACAGAAGGTTGGGTGCCTTCCACCGTGTGAGCTCTGTCACAGGATAAGCACGCACACACACGCACACACACACACACATGCACACGTACAAACACACACACACAGAGTTGTGGCCCTGGGTGCTTTACACTACACACGGTAAATGCTGTGTCAGCGACACAGGCACCCACCACAGTCAGCCCAGCCAGCACATTGCCTCTGTAAGCTGATTTACACAGCCCAGCAGTGGGTGTTTGTGCTGAGCACATAAACAAATGCATGTGGGCTCTTACAACTTTTTAGCATCAAAACAAGAAGCAAAAGAATCCCCCCCCAAAAAAAATGAATCCTAAAAAGAAACACTGTCAGTGTGTGCACGTGTTTATAGCCTACACGCCCACTAAACTCACCATCATGTATATGTATGATGTGTGCAGAGAAGCGGAGAGAGAGGGAACGGGGGGAAAAAAAGCAAGTGATGAGTCTTAGCTCTGAAGTGCACTAAGATGGCCAGGATATTTCCATGGCAACAAAAGGGTGCTACAGGTGGACCGGTCACCTGAGCCAAACAGGGAGAGACAGACGCTTGTTAAAAATGACCTGAATACGACACTATCACACAGGCTGGGGACATAACATGAGGTCAGATTGTGACTTGCATTCTTGATGCTTCCACTTCAAAAAGTCCTCTGGCTCCTCATAAAACAACAATGTTTCCCTGTGCTGCAGATGTCTGTATAAAAAAGCCTTTCACGTTCTGCGGAGGACTTTTTAAATGTGATACTTTCATCCCTGTTGGGCTGGCTATGAATAGCTGACTGATAGTAACACCTACCTTTCACCGTCCTTTGTGGTGACTCATTTCCAGTAAGCATTTGGACCACAGATGCAAAACATAATGGGATAATGGTCTGCCTGATGATGCACAGATAATGGACAAATAGACAGGAAAGTACTCCACTAATAGCTGCTGGGATGAGAGTAGAAAAAAAAAAGGCTGCTTCTTCCAAATTTCATATAAGCCTATCATTTTCCCCTCAGCCGCCTAGACCCAACATTGTTCAAAAACCAGTTGGGATCTTGGAAATGCAGAGAGATGGCACATTGTCCAGGTTGAAGAGGCATATTCTGTCACACAGCTGTGTAGAGTAACATAGTAGGCAAGGCTTGGCACGCTGAAAGCTCACCATATGACACTGTGGAAGGATTGCGCCCAGGCTGCAACCCTCCAGCACAGGCGGCTGCCAACAGACGGCTACCAATGACAGGGCATGGCAGCACAACACAGACAAGGTCCAACGCACAGCTGCTCCCTTCCACTACCAGGCATGTCATACCTCACAGAGACAAAGAGGCATGCTCGCACAAACACACAGAGAAGAAGAAAGAAAAAAACACCTGTAATTTCCCCCCCCCAAAAGAGTGACAGGGAAATTTCAGACTTACTGCATTCATTTGATTGCGAAAGAATACCCTTGCATTTGACAAGTTCACCCTCTTAACAGTAGCAATCGAGGACAGCAGACACCAATATCTTCCATGCACACGTGCATTACCTCCTATTAATGATTTCAGGTCTTTTGTGTGTGCCTAGCAAAAGGAGCAGGAAGCAGGAGCTGCAGCTTGGAGCACAGGGGCAGCAGAGGTAGGGAGCAAGCACAGGGACACACACGTCTTTTGTAGGTGCTTGCTGAATTTTTATGAATCGCCTCGAAGAACGCTGACAAATCAGAGCTGATTGCTTGTGGAGGAGAGACATCACACCCACAGGAAATAGAAATCGCTGAGTGTGGTCACCCAGAGAAAGAGAAGGAGGGGATGGTGAAGAGAGACAGACAGAGAAAGAGAGGGTGAGAAGAAGAGAGAGAAAGAGAGAAAGAGAGAGAGAGAGCGCAAACAGTCTTGTGAAAAATGCACGCTCGACACATTTAGAGGAGCTTGAGAAGAACAGGTTCAGGGAAAAAAAAAAACAAAAAAAAAAAAAACACTGATCTCAGCAAGGACCAAAACCAAGGTGCCAATTAGGAAGTTGTGAAGTTGAACTAACACGACGAGAGCAACCCAGCCAACCTTCAAAAGCTGTCTGTGTTCATCTAAATCTATAGAGGGCAGCTCTGGAAGGTGGGGTCGGCTTAGGTTGAGACTCAAGGGGGGTGGGGGTGGGGGGAGCTCTGGTGGGATAAATGCTGATGTGACATGATAGGTCCGGCCTTGAGCCCATGTCATGCTTTAATGATCTCATACCCTCCACAGGAGCTCTCCAGGGGGGCTGCCAAGGATGGACACCATTAGCTGGGGGACCCTTTGTTGAGGGGGAACCGAGGCTACAGCATCCACGCACCGCGTCCCCTGATGAATATTTATCACTGTCGTTCACTGCCTGAGGTGGGGGTGGGAGACAGGGGCGGGGGTGGGAGGCTGAATAAAGATGCTCAGGAGGTGATTCTTCAAGGATACATCCAAGGCTCTTCCATCAACGGCTGTCTCAAAATGGCGGTGGGCTGGTGGGGGCGGCGAGGGGGGAGGGGGTGGATTTCTGGTACTCGAGGTGGCATGCATGGTGGTTCAGGGCTGCAGGGAGAGCCAGCTCCACTTGACAGCAGTGTAACAAGATTATCAGGGCCATAAGAGCAAACAAAAACCCCAGCAACCTGCCTCAGAATCCAGATTACGACAGCGCCTGCTCTCTGAATACTAAACATGGCTGGGGAGGACTAACGGGGCGCAGGCTTTACTGAGACATGACAGTGAATTGCATATCACATAGCTAATCACATGCACATGTATCCACACAGAAGACAGATTACCAAAACCACACAAGCACATATAAATTTAACTTGTCATGATCAATTTTTGAAAAGAAGCGTCCGAGCACTTGGCACTGGCAGCTTGCTAATGAAGTGAATAAAACTAAACAGTGGAGGTGCATGCTGATGAAAGACTGTTTTCAGGAAAGCACAAGCAGCATCCGACAATGGCAACTGAGTTCTGTGCAACCAACAGCTGAATATCATCTCACACCGAACAATGCATTTCACTCCAAAAGAGAAGACACACAATGTGGCTCGTTTTGCTCATATGCCTAGTTTAAATGTATTTCCTTGCTATGACCAGTCCAGACTTGTAAAGGCTTGTACAGCCACAAGAAGAGACATAGGAGCTATGGCCCAAATGTAAATCAGGCCTTAGAGGACAGAATGGTTTAGCATCATTTTCAATCCATTGTCTTTGCAAAACCTGCACATTGTAGACGATTAACACAACACAAAAGAAGAGAGCTGGATGTGAAGTCAGTATGATCACCTATTCAGTTTCCCTGATCAATAATGTATGAGACTTGTAGCCTCTCGCTCCATTATCACGGACTTTCCGCAGGAAATAGAATGATGACCACAGAGATACTGAGGAGCACATGATGAGATAAGTGTGTGAAAAATAAAATGTCAGCAATTTCTCATTAAGCTTTGGCTCAATAATTTATACTTTGTGCTTATTTCTTCTTCTGTCCACTTGCTCTTTCAGGGTTCATATGCGTAATGCAGTCAGCCAACCTTGTCACCCTGTATGCCATAAATAGCAACCCTGAACACTTCATGCCTGATCAGAGCCACTACTTTTACTCCCTCCCTTCTAGTTTGGAGTTGAAAAGATCGCCGAGATCTTCAGATCTAATCATTCCTCCCTTCAGCTGAGTGAAGTCAATTATCAAGCATGCTGCATGTGCTGGGCGCCATTTAACTGCAAATTAAAAATCAGACTCCTCTGATAGCTCTGGAAGAGTTACTGGAAGACTGGTGTAAACTTGTGTATGAAAAAAAAAAAAAACAGTGTGCGAGTGTGTCTGTGTGAGAGAAAGGTACGATGGGAAGAGGGGAGGGAAGCTATTAACTACTAAGTATTCAGAGCGTGAAATAAGAGTGACAAAAAGAGGGAGAGGGGAAATCATTCAGCGGCTTTCAGAGGGAAATGTGATACGCTTGTAGTAGAGGGGAAATACTAAGCCAATACTTTTGACCAGTTCATGCAATTTCAGGGCAATGCTAAAGTAGCAGTTAACAAAATGTTATGCCCTTAAAATGAATACAGTAAAACTATAATTGAAGGGCTACAGTCTGTACATTGCCCTAATACTGTTTTCACCTGCAAATGAAGTCATGCTAGATGAATAGACAGATGCTGAATACAAAATTGAATCGGAACACGCTATAATGATCTGTTAATCAACATTAACAGAAATCAGTGAAGAGCAAATTATGTTCAGAAAAAAGTTTGGGATTGCTGTTTTATACAAGGATTTAGTGACTTGCTCCAGAAGTGCCCTCTTCCCACGTACTGTAAATTAAGATTTGAAAAAGACAGACTGAGTTTCTACCTGCTGCATAATAAAACCAGGGAAAGATTGCATGGGTGCTTATGATTAGGCTCTCAGCTTATTTATTCACCCAAACTTTCACCTGGTAGCCTAATTTCACAGCGCATTGCAATTTAAATAGGACCAGGGTAAACGTTCAGTCTAGAATAAAATAATAATAAAAAACCTTTACCCCTGGAGCTTTTTTAATATTTGTTTTGTAATACAATTATATTTATGCCTTCCCTTAGAAAAGTCCATGTAAACAGATAATAAACAAATGTTATAGTGGTTTATAAAGTGCTTCATATAAAGCACCAACAAGGTAAATAGTTCAATCATTCCTAAATGTATTAAATTTGACTTGACTATCAAGATTAAAGCAAATAATAATAGGCTATCAATTATCTAATCAAATGTGTGGTAATTCTGTAATTTATGCTTTACAAAGTTTTAACAAATTTCCATGATATTTGTCAATATTATAAATATGCAAATAATATTATTTGATATCAATCTCAAACCAAGAACTATTTCTAGTTGTAGGTTTGAAACAAGCAATAGAGAAAGATACATATCTGTAGATATTCTGTAACTTCACATAGTTACCTGGTGCAAAATATTGCACATTTGATAATCATATTTTTATATTATATATATTTATATATTTTTCTGAGCACATGACTGAAAATAGACACCACAACATGGTGTACTATTATAAACGCTGGGTCTGAAACAGACCCATATGGAACCTAGTAGGTTATACCATGCAGTGGAGCATGTGGTACATTTAGGTCTGGAATTTGCATCTAGTTCATGTGTTTTAAAGTGAAAACGTGAATCACTGCCCTCAAGGGATTTTATATTTTCTGAAGTCCCTGATAATGTGAAGCATATTTAAAGGGACTTGGGTTAGACTGGTTCGCATTAACCAATGTTTCGATACATACAGAATCTATTTCCAAGCTCAGTAGCTGCTGTTTACTCTTGGTGCTGCTCTGTTAGTACAAGCAGTAGGACAGGAGACCAGACTTCATTGGCCTTCCACAGTATCTGCCTGGAGGACTTGATTAAATAGGAAGAGAATAGCTCTTGATACTTTGGCCTTGCACTGGCAGAGGAAGTAAGGGTTTGAGGCAACCCACACACTGGCAAAATATCCAGGAGCTTTACTACACTGGTTGCATACATATGAAATGCATATTGCACTGACCTAACAGCTACAACACAGCAGCACAAAAGGCTAAACTAGAGCAGTCCAACAGATTTTAATGCTACTTAATGTATAATAATACTGAAATAGGCCTACTTCACATCTTTGATTGGTATCACTGCACAGCTATGATTTGAAGCGATTTCCCTTCAATTGACACACCAGTCTGTGATAAGGCCATCAAACAAACAGAGCATCAGTGAATTAAAAAAACAAAGACAACTAATTTACGATCTTATTTTTCCTGTGGAGTGCTTTGATTCAAATGCAGCCAGTTAGCAGAGTTATTACCTGAAAGTAACAAAGATGCTAATTTCTATTAATAACACTGCCACAGCTCAGTTCACATTATGGCAAGTGATTGATGATGTCTGTCTTCAGGATATTTGATGGAGCCTCACACTCGATGTGGTAGTCCAAAAAAGAAAAAAAAAGAAAATCACTATTACAGCACTCAAGAATACAGTCTGAATTAATAACCATGCGTTCAGTACCAAGAATTTTAACTTGAGTCTGTCTCAACTGATCAATGCAATCTGTGGATTTCTCAGTGTAACCCTCCTTCCAGAGCTTCAGCTGAATAATACAGATCTGAATAAATATCAAATAAATAACTCAATGTTGAATTCAGTAATAGTTTGAGTCAGGGACAGTTTTTACTGATTGTATTTTTTGTTACTTTGCTTTTGTAAATTAGAAGTACATTGTATAAATTAATACCTCACATTTATAAAATGCGATTATTGTCATTTTGTCTACTGGTGCCAGTAAAAATAGATACTTTTACTGGCACATTCATATAGAAAATAAAAATGTTGGATCCTGCCATATGTAATCAGGTACAGAGTACAAATACAGCAGACATTTATTTGGGAAGCCCACATTAATTTACAAAGAATCAGTTCATTTTATCAGGAACCAATATAGGCACTTCTAGTGGCAGTCTAATGATTTACCTGAGCTCCTTTCCAATGTGGGTTATACACTGCTCATCTTGGAACAGGGTTTCACTAAACTACTTAGAAAATGTTATCCATATCCAGCCCAAAACTGTCTAATTCTGTCCCCTAAAACTCTCAAAAATGCATGGAAACTGACAATTTCTTCCCTTTGTCATTGACTATTTTCATTTCGACTTGGCTTCTTACACAAGCATGGGTACGGTTAAATCACTTGTTTTTAATGTCAGTTCACCACTGATGTGTCTCAAACATTAATCAGCCGAGATAAAAGTAGGTTACATGAAAAACAGCAGCTAGTGCACGGCTGTACACTTATGCTCTCCATGTTCCGTCCGTTATTGGCTAATCTAAATTATGAACACACAGAAGGCAGTAATGAACATGCCAAGTCTAACTCAAGTTCCAAACAGAAATTCATCAAACACACTTGCTACTCTGTCTGGATGAAAGTATTACTTTGAGAAGCTGAGCGGGCATGCAATGCTAAGCAATCATAATCCGCACTGCACTTGCAAGAGGTTTCATCACCAACATTCCCTCCCTATTGCAAAAAGGGGGGAAAAAAAAAAAACTATATTGATCTTTTTCTCCCTTCCTTCCAGGCATTCCCATTTCCCTGTGCAGCTTAAGCAGCACTTTTGTGGACAAATCCCACATTTGTGTTCCTTTCTGGAGGCTATTAATTGTCCTGAATAGGCGTAACTACTCCCAAGGCACAGCTGTGTTGGCCATACAGAGGTGTTGGTGGCCAGACTGTTCTCGATGCTGTGTAAAGTCTTGCCTCGTGTTTCATCAACCTCAGATATCCTCTTCTACCCTCCAACGCCTGCCCATTCTGAGCAATGCCACTGGGTATGAGTTGTGCACCTCTATGGTATCCAGCCTTATTTTATCTTCGCTACCTCAATGCAAGAGGTGATAAATCTCAGGGCTGATCTCCCCCACTCCACCCTACCTCCATCCACACACCATTGCCAGCCCCATTGGGCTCTTATATGGACCCTCATCTGTTCTTGTTACCTGCAGAGAAAGGCAGAGATGGGCATTACGCTTTATTGCAAAGCCGAGCTTCTGATGTAGGGACGGCCTGCTGTCTGCTAAACACACTTCAATGCCCTGCTCGCATGAACAGAGATGATGAAATAAGTTGGATATCCGAGCAAGAATGGGCAACTTCTATCTGTTCAGCCCTGCCTATATATGCTCAACAGTTTCCAAGGTGACTTTTCAAATTGCACAGAGATTCTCCATGGATAATTCATTACCTGCCCTCCATAAGCGTACACTCTAATAGGCAGCAAATTTCATCATGTCACACACACACACACACACAGGGAAACAAGAGCATCTGCCAACCCAAAATAAAATAAAAAACGTGTTATACTGCATTAAATACTGTCAAAAGCAAGCTGGTATTCTAGAGTATTTGGCATACTGTTCAATAACAAATAATAAAAGGCCTTTACAGCACACCACACACACCAAAATATTAATTTCTTACACCAGCATTTTATTTCAAATGCTACTTAAATTAGGTGTTGTTTTCAACTTGCCATACATCCCATAATTACACATGACCCAATTTAAACAACCACTCATTGCAGGACTCCATTATAACAACACAGGCATAATATATTGCTTATCATGCATTTTTAAATGGATTTGACATCGCAGTTGACACTTCAGCACTTAGACTAAATGTACTCGCACCCTATTTGTTGATGTACATCATGACAGCACTGCAATAAAATGCACATTCTCAGCTGAATGTAGATGAGGCTATTGATAAATGCATGATGGTCATCACTTGATGCTCATGGCTTGATGACTGACTTGCACGACAGATCAGCCCCATTTCGATCCATCTCCTTAATAACGGCGGCGTGGTGATAAACATCGACCCTTATCCACCGAGCAGACCTTTGTCCGGTGGTGCCATATTTCGGGGTGGATTCTGTGAACGTCTAAATACATCATTGTGATGATTCAGCACGATAAAAATACCGCTGCTTGTTTGTTGGCTCGGATAATACAACAATACTGAGGGTAACTGCCTGGCTGTGATCCTAACGCCAAGGACGGCGGGTTTGGTTTGGCACTGCCATTGTTACAATTTAACCAGTGGTTAAATGAATTGTCACTTCAGGTGAACCAATTCAATAGCCTACGAAACGATGGTTCGGCAGATGAAATCAAGGCATGCACACAAAGCCGCACCAAAGCACAACACACACTGCTCAGATTTATCAATGCACGTTCATCTTTTGACAGAAATGTCACGGGAAAAATATTGGAAAAACCAACCTGATCTCGCGTAAACCGCTGCCTCGGCGTGCTCCTGCTCCTTTTCACAGCGAGGTGATGAAGCAGCAGGTTTGAAACAGCAAGAAGCGCATGAGTTGACAAAGCACCGGGAAGCGCTGTGGTACAGTGGACAACCCGACGCCTCGGCAAACTATGTGTCACAAAAGAGGCAACCTAGTTACACAGTTTTGACATTCCGCGACTCTGTCTCCGACCTCGCAGCGCCTGCTTGTGAAAGTGGCAAACAACTCCCCGCCTACAAAACAAGCAGGCGAGGAAATCCCCGTGCTCCGCCGTCCGTCCGACTACAACCGCAGCATTACGGCACCGCGGGCGACTTCTCAACCGGCCAATTCACCGTCCACGCGCGGAAAACGGCCGTCCGCAGGCGCCACATCAAACCCAAAACCTGAGTGACATGCCGGACTCGCCGCTCATGAGTGTGTACAAAAGATTAGCTGCCATCTCAGCATAGTAGGAGCCCGACCATCGTCGCTTCCCCGACGGCTGCGCGGCCACTTCCGGCGGAGGCTTTCAAAATAAAGCCGCCGCTCGCGAGAGGGCGGGTGTGCTCGACGCTCTGGGCGACGCGGGCGCTCTTACTCTGAAAACCCGCTTCCTGCTTGACAACGCGCTGCCTTGACGACGGGACGTGCGCGGGGGCTAGCGATGCTAAGCGGCGGAGCTACCGCGGCATGCACACTCAGCACAACAACACCGACTCTGTTTGGTTTTCGTTCACCCACCTGACTTCTTAAAAAAAAAAAAAAAAAAAAAAACGACGCCCTCGGGAGTTGCGGCGGTCAGCGTCCTCTTCGTCTGCCGTCACGACGGCGGCCGAGCATTGGCTGGGGGGGGTTGGGGGGGCTCGGTTAAATGTCCGGTTTGACTGACAGAAGCGGCGCTTCCTAACGCCAGCTCGTGCTCTCCTTGTTGATTCCTTTCTCTTGTAGCGGAGCCAGACGTCATCGTGTTTGGTCACGTGCCTTCATTCATGAAGCCTCTTCTTTCCTCACGAGAAAAAAAAACACATTTAAGCCCCCCAAAAAAATGTACCAGCTATTGTTAACACTGAAGCTGCGATCGCTTGTCAGGTGACTGGGAAAAAAAAACAGCACTGCTGGCGTTTACTGCGTCTAACAGAAATAAATCCCATACACGAAATGTTTTTTTTTATTTTTTTTTATTAAATAACAAAAGGCATCCTCAGTTTCATTGCGGGATAAAACATAGTGTTTATGACTTTTTGTTTGAAATAGTTACTAAAATATTTTAACATAATTTTGAGACTGCATAAATACAAGCTGAACTACCACTTCCAGAAAATAATGCTGCAGCTTACCGCTCCACGGCATGCCACTGTTATTCTGTCATTTAGTAAACCTAACCGAACAGCTATCAGAAAGGACCGACTGAAATAAAGTTTAGAAAGCTTTATCAGCCACAGATATTGAAATTATTATTCTAGACCTAACTGACTGGGAGAGGTGATGTGATGGCAAAGGAATCAAACCTCAAATGGGGAGGCAAATATAAACATTATTAAAATATTGCTTATACAATTATTACAGAATCATCACAACTTTATTTATTTTCTAAAAAGTAATCCACTAGGTTGGCTTATGCTTCAACACATATCTGCCAGTAGTGGTTTGTTTACAGAATATACTGCATCTTCACTGATGTGGCAGGTAGAATTGAGATGTGCTGTTTCTGAGCGTGACAAGGAACAATCACTTCTTCTTGATCCTGGGGTTACTGTTGTTGAACATACTGAGCCCACGAGATTTGACTCCAACAGCTTCTGCAGTCACTCCTTTCTGCTGCAACACTTGGTCCAGAGTTGTCTTCTTTATGGCAGCTGGGGAGATTTTCTCTTGGTCGGCCAAAAACTGAAGTTCCCTATTTAAAGAAGAGCAGAAACACATTTACAATATAGTATAAAATATACATATTTAGCACAGCATAGTACAGAAGCATAACAATCTTACCACTAAGTAATTAGTAACAAAACTTTCATTGTAACATTATTTGCATATAGCTCCATCTACTGTCTGAATTATAAACTTCAAAAGAAATAAATCACCCTTTGGCCATTTGAGTATGACAATTAACTTAAGTGCATTTCTTCTGTATCCCTCTGACAGGAAATATGATTTGTTAGTTTGTTTGTCTCACACTTTCCTTATAAACCTACCTAGTCCTAACACAGGAGGCCTCTACAGCGTTGATCAGGAGGCTGCGGAAGCCACCACTCTCCATGACGTGAAGGGCGTGGATGGTGGCGCCCCCTGGTGAGCACACATTGTCCTTGAGCTGCCCAGGGTGTTGCTCTGAGTCTAACAGCATTCGAGCAGCCCCCTTTAAAAGAAACACGAGGGGGGATTCACATTAGACTAACATAGTATTGATTATGTCATATTCAACATGTATCTTTTATCAAAATAGTGTCTATTCATCCAAGCTGACACCTGTCAACACTGTATCTGGAGTTATAGATTTTTCAGGGACAGTGCACATTAAACTGTTTACATCAGAATGAAAATGTGCCAGAGTGGATGGAGACTCAATCAAGAATAACTGCCTAATTGTCATGTGCATTTCCTTGTGAGAATGTTATAATGGCCCTATGTGCAAAGATGAAGCAGATAAAACAGATTTGAAAAAAATCCAACACAGCACATCTTGAAAACCTTCACTAAACCACCCAGACAAACTGTAACATAATGAAACAGGAACCAAAAAAAAATATAAATAAAAGTTAAAGAAAGCACATATATGTAACACAAATTTGTTTAAAAGATAAAAGGTAATACCAGAAGAGCTTGGGCTCCAAGGCGTACAGCCAGTCTCCTGGGCAGGCCCATTTTCACTCCACCATCGGCAAGAGCATCTACAGCTGTAAACGCCTGCAAGGCCACAGTCGTAATTGTTAGGACGATAGAAAGAAGGAAAACAATTCAAATGACTGTTTTTTCACAATTGCTACAGGTAGGGCAAATTTTAAAAAACACACTCAACACTGTATAAAATGACTCACGTAAGCAGGGCCGCTGCCGCTGAGGCCTGTGACAGCATCAATCAGGTCCTCTTCCACCTCAGTGCAGTATCCTACACTGGCCATCAGCTGTTCCAGGAGCTTTCCATCCTCCACTTCTGCATAGGTGCCTGTGGCGTACACAGTGGCACCCTCACGCACCACCACCGGAGTGTTGGTCATGCAACGCATTACCTTTGGACCAGTGCAATGCTGTTGCAGCTTCTGTAAGGGATAACAATGTAGTGAATGAATTGTCCACAATGTACTGAATGACTTGTCCTGGAATGATGAGGGAAAATGGTTGCTGGGAGGATCAATTATAGTTTTTGACTTTAATACAACTAACATGGATGAAAGTTTATACAGTAAGTCGACAGAATAGTTGATTTAATTTCCCTTTGCCCATAATATATATATATATGTATTTTTTAAAGACAACATATCTTGGCTTTTAGAAAAATGTAAATGTATGCGTGTTTCAAGTCCCAGCAGCTAACCAATGTCATGTTACAACATGTGACTGTTCTGCCCGAGGGTCTGCTGAGATCACAGCACAGAAATACAGTGAGAGCCTCATGTTAACATAAACAATGAAGCCAGAATTTCACATGCATTAGCCACCATCTACAGCTGAAAGGTACGGAAAAACATGATTGATGATTAATGATTACATATATGTCATATATGTCATACATGCACTGCTGCTATAATGTTTTAAAATATTTTATTTTGTCAATACTGTCCAGTATACAATCTCTTTTCAGTTAGTAAGATGGGCTTGCCTTCTCTATAGAGCTGATGGTGACACCTGCAGCACAGGACACAATGAGGTGACGATCTTCGATGTCTGGTCCAATCTCATCCAGTACAAAAGGAATGATGTGTGGCTTCACAGCCAGGAAGAGAACATCACTTTTGCTTACGGTCTCTTTGTTGCTGGTGGTGAAATTGACACCCAATTTCTGTACAAATGACATTGTTTAGTACTTCAATGGGCAGAAGTATAGCCTACATAGGAATTCATTGCATGCAAGCAAAGCAATGTTGTATACTCTGAAACCCCACAAACAAAAACAGAATTCAGTATTCATCAGTATTCAGAATTAAACAGAATGGTTGGTGGAATAGAGTACTGATACCCATGCCTAATTGTTTACCCACCCGGAGTCCCTGTACTGTGGGGAGATCTGTGTCTGGGGAACTGGCTGTGATTCTGTGGGTGGCAATCACGCCTTAGAGGGGGGGAAAAAAAAAACAACGTCCAGAAATCATTTCAGTGTGTCTGATTGCAATCAACACACATCAACCACAGGTCGAAACCTAAACTTACACATACATGGCGAAAGTATGATTCAAAACTCACCTGCAGCGGAGAAGCCCCTCACCAGAGCGTGGGCCAGCTGGCCTGCTCCTATGAAACCCACACTCATTCTACCTGTGTGCGTGTGCAGAGTGGGAAATATTAACTCCAGCGGGGATTAATCCGTTTTGCCTCAACAAACACAGATGGTTTTGTAAGTATAACAACTGGTGTGCGGCTCGTAGCCTCTTCGCAGCTCTGGAAACGTTGCGTCGCAGTTGTAAACAAACCCCTTACTTCCTTATTAAGCAAACGACATTTTCTGAACACATGGCGGCGGAAGCCACTGTTCGCTGTACCGTAAATATAACCGCAGAGAAAAAAGACTTACGGAAAACTGAAGCGGGGCCCGAGACCGAGACAGCAACCTGTTGACAGGAAACACCTGAAATTACAACTCTGCTAACGTGGCCCGACGGTCTCCTCCTCCGCCGTACCTGTCGGGAGACATTTGACTGACACGCCAGAGGGCCAATGAGCTTACGCGCTTGGTCGACACGCAGCAGGTCTGGCCAATCACGGTGGCGTTAGCAGAGACTTTAGGGCGGGCTCTGTAGAGGCGAAATAACCAGTTGCATCAGGTCGAGCCGCAGGGGAGAAAAGTTCGGTGAGGATGTCGGTACTTTACTAACATCTACTGGCGAAAGGCTTGAAAAGCATGGCAGAGAATATTTTCTGGGAATGGATTAGACAGACACGTTACCCTGACCCAGAAACACAGCTTGTAGCCCAGTTCACTGCCTGGTGTAAGTAATACATTTGTTTGTTGTTTGCCTCCATTAAGCAACAACATTTGACCTTCGTTTATTTTGCTCAGTTATGTCAGCATGAAACACACGGCAGGTTAAGTTGGTCATTTTTCTCTGGATGTTTGGTAAAGCAGAAATTCATTTCTAATTTAGTCAGGCCATGGATCAAATGTCCTCACCTGTAACAATCAACACAACTGTGCCAGTTTTGATTTTGATTTCAACCTTCCCAGTGCACAGATTGCATTTCTGATTTCACTGTGAGGAGTCTTCTGTCCTCTTGAAAGTTCAGAGTAAAGGTTCACACATCAATAAGCTAAGCAAGGGGTACATTTAAAAGACGTCAAACAAAATACTCTTTGATATTTTATTAAACATGGAATACATCAGAAACATGGCAAACGAAGAAATACGGCATTACATGATTGTGCTTATCCCAAATAAAGAATTTAATACTGTTTTTTTGCCTTCAAAAATTAATGTATCAGCTACAGTTTACATTCAGATGATGACAGGAGAAGCCTAATAAACTTTTAGCATTACATATACGGGGACATGGATACAAGTTGGAAAACGAATACAGCAAAATGGCTATACAGTCAAAACCAAAAGCTATGTTCAGTGCATACTGTATCTTAACATATATGCTGTTCATCTCTATGAGATATATCTTCATCCATTTTAGTGTTTAAACACATTTTTAATACATACATTACTCAAATAAATTGTTCAGCCTCCGTAAGTTTGACACTACCACTGTTGTGATATTCTAAACATTATCCCATACTCCCATAGGTTGGTCCTGTATGCGACCACCAAAGGAATTTGGAGCAGAGGGATGTATTTGGTGCTGAGATTGATGTTCCCAGTGTCCTCTGTGGACAAAGTTGCTGAGATCAGCTCATCAGTGCACCTGGCAGGCTCTCCCTGGTAGGTCACTGCAGAACTTGAGAAGGGCCTTTCATTTTGTAGCCTGGGGTAATACTGTCAGTTTTACTGCCTATAGATTCTATTCTAGATGAATACTGATAGTAAAAAATGTCACACACGCATACAACACCATGAATCTAACGGATCCAAGCGAATTAGTCCTTCACAGAGACCTGACTGCGGAGAGCATGGTGGATGTGGCCATCCAACTTTTTAATTGCCTCTGAGGCTAAACACTCTTGAGTGGAGACAGTTTTTTTTCAGACAGCAGAGCTGGAGACAAAGCGAATCCTCTGGGAGTAAACGAGATCAACAAAATATAGGATCAGGTTGACGTTGGTGAACACTGCCACTACCAGCTTACTGTCCCAGGGGCATTCTCCACGTGGGCAGTCCTCAGGACGCGTAGAGTTGCCGTACTTCTTGTCAAAGCTGAAGATGGGCCAGATCAGTGCAGTGCTGAGGTAGAGGACCACAGCGAAGAAGGTGTAGACAACCACAAACCGGTCAAAGGGGAACCGCAGGGCAGAGGTCCTCCCTGAAACTGTCAGTATGACCACTATGACAGTGACCGAGAAACACAGGCTGTACACCACCACACAGTACTGGGTGGCAATGTAGAGGTTGTACTCACTGTCGTTGGCCAGGGCCCCGAAAATAATGCAAGCCACAAAACCCTGGATCACCTTAAGTAGACCGGACACGGTGGCCATGTAGCCCACCACAGCCCCCGGCTTTGCTCGAGTTAGGAACACCTCAGCACCGTAGGGGAAGCAGCAGACACTGGAGCAGACAGTGACAGCAATGCGGTACATTTGGGCTTCACAGTCCTCATCGGGGCACTCTGTCTGGAGGAAGTAAACAGGGTAGACCACTGAGGCAGTGATGTACATGAGTGTTGCCAGCATGGCAAAGGCCACAGTGAAGTTGTCCCACGAGATGGGCATGCACGTGTGGAGCCGCGTAATGTCCAAGGTGAACACAACCAGCGTGACCGTGAAGCAGAAGCACCACACAAACATACAGAAGATTCCGTAGGTGGCGCTGTAGCCTGCACTGTGGGACACAAGGGCCATTATGGTGCAACCAAGTAGCAGCTGGCACATTCGAGCTGCACCCAAAGGTGATAACACAGCTTCTTTGTTGAGGTAGTGTCCTCCATGAGGATCCATGGTTTGTGTTGTCCCCCAGAAGGAGCTGTTTGTCTTAGTGAGGTTCTTGACGTCCTATTTTCTGTCCTGGTGTCCTTGCGGTTCTTTCGTCACAGACCTCACCCTTCCCTTGGTTGCCTTTTTTAGATGGTCCTTAATTACAAATGTCTGTAATTTTTGCCTGAGCCTGCTTTGTAATTACACTGGGGCACCTAAGTTACATGTAGACACTGTTATGTGGAAGTTTGTACAGTTGCTTGTAATAGTAAAGGATATTTCGTTAGACCTTGCAATAAGATTTAGTTTGTTTTTAACGTAATGTCTCTGCTTGGCTGCGCAAGTGAATAAACTGCATATACAGTCTAATTTATGTAAATCATGTAACACTGGTATCAGTCTTTTTATAGTGTTTTAGAAATTAAGAATTTGATCCTGCTCTTACTCAATGCTGTAGTGTGTGTCCTCAGAAATTGCTGGTTTTTCCTCGCTTGCTCTCTTCAATCTCAAAGTTGTCCAGTGTATCAGAAGTTCAAAGTGAAGTAAGGTCCTCTCAAAATCATATCCAGAGATCAATCTTCCAACAATAGCCCCTGTTGCCGAACAGGTGGACTAGTTTGTTGTCCTGTCAGTCAAGTTCCATTCCATGACTCGGTCCTTGTAATTTCTTCACCGTAGGCCCTAAACTGCCCGTCAGAATCACTCAAACTTTTGGCTCTGTCTCTTGCTCTTTGTCGTGCTGTTTCTGTCTCTTTTTGCCTCTTGGATTTGGTCTCCCACTCTTTTTCACTCACAAACACACACCCTCTCCCTCTTGTGTGTGTCAGTGTGCACTCAGTGGATTTCTAGGGGTGGCTGTTTAAATGAAAGTCTGTGCCGAGCCCAGGGTTACAGGCCTCGCCAGCTCTAAAAATAGGGGGTCTATATTCCACAGAGAGGTGGGAGGCTACATGTGGCAGGCAGGATGGGAGTCGTATTTCTAGGGAGCACCCAGAGAGGCTGAGTCAGAGCTCCCTCAGTAAGAAACTAGCATTTATGCGCAGTGTAATGACAGGGAGGGAGGCTAAGACTCCCATTAAAGACAGAAATTACATACAGGTTCAGAGGGTTGATTATGCACATGTGATGACAGATTTGAGCAGTGCATGTCAGACGGGAGAGGAAATGGATTAGTAGTTACTTAAAATACATTAACCTGTGATATTAGTGTGCTGTGATGTTTGATTCACACAAGGGTGTGCAGGCTGATTCTTAGAGAAAACCACCATCCAAAATAGTTTCTAATGTTATCTTTGGGATTAGTTTGTTCAAAAAGTTTTTGAACAATACAATATTTTTGTTAAATCCAAAGCAAGGAATTTTAAAAATATCCTATTGTGAATATATTATATGCATAAGGAATAGGTATAAGTGAAGTAAGAAATGTTTTTAAATTTGTATTTTAGTGGAAATGGCCCAGATCACTTCTGATTAATATTACTAATCAGATAACTCTAATTGGGCTGTTGTAGAAAGCATATTTGTCTTATAAATAAGGTTACAATCAGACTTCATCTATATGCTTTTAAAGGAGAATCCCACCAGTTTTGCACAAATCTGTTTACAGGTGTTAGGGAGGACTAGTGCACAAATAAATAATAAATAGATAAATAAAAGTTGTATAAAGCTTTTTGTGGCTCCAGAGGGAGCTGTGCAGAATCTGTTAAATTGCCTCAAGTGTTGTCATCTGAGTCATACTCAGTTAAAGCTGAAGACTACAAGTTTGAAAACGAAATAAAACCTGGAACTTACCAGACCTCTGCTCTTCATCTCTGCTAGAGGCTATCACCTCGAGGCCTCATTAGCTGCTACTAACGTAACACATCCCAAATCTCTGACTGAACTGTCATTGATTGAGTTGCCTTGTGGTTAATGTAGGCGCCAGAATACATGACCTAAATTACTCCCAATAGGGCCTGAAACAGGTTTTCTGAATATAAGGTTTTGGTGTGTGATGGAAGATTATAAGACACTCATCATGGGAGAAAAATGTCCACTGTCAATACAGGCCAAGTTGTTATTTTTCTGAAGAATTTCCAATAATTATACAAAGAAATTGCTGAAACAGGGTTATCTGCGAATCTCCCAGCAGTAAGCAGCTGAATCAGGAGTTTAAGGACAGCAGACTTCTAAGGGAAAAAAAGGGGACTGGAGCACAGTGATTGATTTGCAGCCTTAAATAATGCACACAGACTAAGGTTTCGACAATACTGCATCTTCAACAAAGTCGAAATGGACAAAAAACGTAAGGCAAACATGTATAGCCTCTAGTCAACCTAGAACAGGTGTACAATTGTCATTGTTTAATTGGTTGAAGGGGGTTTATAATCTATTGGATAAGTAATGCAAGAGTGGGAGTTACTATAGCCAAAGCACGACAAATATGTTAGAAACATCGAATCAGAAACAAAAGACCACAGATAAATCTTTAGGTTACAAAGATCGAAGTACAAAACGTACTGCATCCATCAAGTGTAATAATTTAGTGGAAACATGACAATTTCAGTTCTTCATTCACGCCAAAAGGCTCAGCTGTGTTCAGTGTGAGAACCTTTCTCTCTGCAAAGCAGTGAGTTAATAACGTCACCACCTTCAGGAGAAGGTGAAATGTTTTTTTATTCTCCTTAACTTTAATGATGCTGCAGAGCCATGGACATCATGTGCATAATGTCAAGCAGTAGCACAATTGTGGTCAAATATATGTATTGTTAAAGCTCCTTTAATTTGTTTGTATTTGGTGTCTGACAAATTAGTACATTGTGAACAGATTGTAGTCTCAATAGTATGTTTGTTTCCCTTGTAAAGTATTTTAGTCTAGAAAGTGAATAACGGTTTCATGCTGTTCCATAGTGAAAAGAAAAAAAAATTTCAGACAATCAGTCATCTCACCTCTACCACCTATCCGTACAGTATGACCACAATATCATTGATGTATCTTTTCAACAGCAATTTTGGACAAAAATGAGACAAGGTCAACAAAGTTCCAGATGGGATTTTGCTTCCAAATGAATTCCCACTAACACTGTCCGAAATGATTCTCACCATTAACTTTTTCAACTATTTGGATCCCCACTTGCAAACTCGTGGCACAGCTATAGTATGGCCAGTGCATTTGCCACATGCTACGCTTGTCTTGCTTTGGGTCTAAGGGAAGAGAAGCATAACCCACTCCAAAACAAATTTTTGTCCATGACTGTGGAAAAGGTACATTGATGAAATGGTGGCCGTATGGTGATGTGATGGTCACATTGTGATCTAACTGAATTTAAATGATCCTTTAGCTCTGTGTTTGGCACATTAAAAAACTAAGAATCTGCAACAATATAAGAGAGAGGTCATTTCCTATTAATTAAAGGTTATTTTCAATTAAAATAACATTGGTTAAAACCAACATTTCTCAATTCACTTTACCTTCTCTGAAATGTTTTCCTGTTGTAGGGGCTTGGCCACATTTCTTGAGATTTAATAAAAGCTGCACAAATAGGAGGTGTTGAAAAACCTTTGACTGTCAGCATGTGTACACTAAGCCTTATCTATTATCAGATATGTCAAAATAGTGACAAAACGTGTTGGGAGCCTGAGGGAGCTGTTGACCTTACCTCCTGCTAAAGGTTTATGCTGTTAGTGTAAAATGGAAATGAGAATTTTGCAAATACTACTGATACCTATTCTGCTATTACTATTAATAACAATAATAATAAAAATAACACAGCAATATTCACCTTGTAGTATATGTAATGTGTCTTTTCTTTTATGTCTGATACAAAGACATGCAATCAACACAGAGAAAAAACAGCAATGTATTTACAATTTACAAAGAATCACTTCTCTGTGAAAATAGCACTTATAAATATGATTTACATAACAAAATAAATATGTAAAATTACCAATGTAGCTTGAGTTTTTTTTCTGTTAAAAAATATGTTACAGAATAAAATTACAATTAGTAATACCTTTCCTTCTCTGGTGTGATGCAAAATAGAGGTCCTTTTAAAAACATCATTTATAAAGACATCATTACATACAACATTGTCATTATATTAAAAATGGATCTCTATTATGAAAAATAAGAAGGGAGTTACAATAGGGAACACTTGAAAGAACCTATACAAATACTCAAAAAAATATACAATATACGATATTTGTCTCCCTTTAAATGTTCATTGCATTGATCTGAGGATTGCTGAACTACTGAGGTGATTTAACATGAATGTGTACTCTATGTTTGGGTTGGAACAGTCCTCTTGTGATGACGTGGCCTGTGAGAAAGAGGTATAGACCAGAAGTAATGGCACTGTGGTGTATGTATAGGTACCTATAGACCATAACGTGTTTCCAGGTCCACTTAAGCACCACAATCAGTTTACAGAAACGACTTAACGGGGCATCACGGCATAAAATTAAAATATGCCACTTAGATTTTGACACTGTCAGGAATGAGTAACCTCTACAGGGATCCTTTCTCTTAACCCCTGGTCATCACAATAATAATATAAAGGGTGGAGCATTGTCAGTCTTTTCTTCTTTATCTAACATCTAATTTGTGGCATTCATTTTAGTAGATTGTGTAAAGAGTTTGTTAATCCAACCTGGTTTTATACCACCAGTTGATCAGAGGAGTTTTGGTGTCAGTTGTCTCTCTCTGTTGTTCTTGCCATTATTTTAGAGATAAATACAAGATTTCCTTGCCGGTTCCAGTGCTTTTCTCACCTTATATGTCCCTGTCTCTGCCTTGATGTAGGTTTTTTTGTGTGATGAGATGGTGTTAGAACCCAACTACAAAACAGCTTGTAGTTTTAACAAAATGTTACCCTTGTATAGTGACTACTTAACAAAGACAGCATCCTTATGTCATTGTGGCGTTTTTTTTCTTCTTTAACAATGACTAAATATAATCTATATGAAAAGATAAAAATAATATAAAAAAACAGAACATCAATGAGCATCCTTAAAACTGGATTACATTTGTGATATTTTTTCTTTTACAAAGCAAAAGATAATTTAAATGGAGAGTAGCAGAGAGTTGTGCCTTGTCGTTGTGGTGTGTTGCCCCTGTACTTGTCACCAGTTGTGAGGATTGCGGGACACATCTAGGTCCCCGTGTTTGACTGAGGCTTGGACTAAAGTATACAGGAGGTCAGAGGGGAGTCGACTAAAGGTAGAATGGGTTGTAAAGGCGGATGGGTAGTTGGAGGTATCAGGCTGGGGAGACTGGCCAGAGAGACCAGCCAGCCCTGCTTGGGCTTAGCTTCAAGATACTGTGTGCATGTGTGTCCCTTTAGCTGCCGCTGCTGAGCATGCCCAGTAGCTTGCTGGGGTCCATGCCCTGCTGCTGGGCCATCTTCTGCACATCGAAGCCCATGTGCATCAGGAACTGAATGACGTTCATCTCTTGCCCCGTGAACTGGTCTCGGATGGTGGGGCAGGTGGGGTTGCAGTGTGGCCACGGGCAGCTGTCAATCAGATGCACAGGGCAGCCTTTGGGGGGAGCCTTGTTGTTCCTGTTGTCGTGGAGGCTGCGGTCCCAGCAGTGCAGTGCTCGGGGCAAGGAAGTGCCTTTAACCTGCACATCAATCCAGTAACTAGAACACAACACAAGAGGGCGCCGTCAGCTCACATGTAGAAAGTCTCGATCACAAAGTTTAGTGTCCTCTTACAATGTTACACTTGAAAATTAAGTCATACTCACTTTCTGGTGATAACTTCATGTGATAGGCACGCTGGAGCAAACATAGCCCTGAGAGAAGAAATAAATAAAAAATAAATAAATAAATCAATCTGAATTCATGCAATAATCTTATGTAAATAATTTTCCTAAAATGCAGAGACATGGCCTTACGGGACATCTTTGAGTGTGTTCCTCAGCTCAATGCCCAGGTTCTGGATGTAGCGCCACTGGCCTTCCTGCACGGGCTGGCCTGTTAGTTGGATGTTGTCCACTGTCAACTGGGCCTCATCAAACAACCACTGGACCACAAACACAGGGCCTGCACGGGGGGAAATTTAAGAAGAAAATTAATATAAGATCATAGTATGCATATATATATAGTATGGTATATATCTACTCAGACATGTGCCACGCAGATGTTTTGGGCTTGCATAAATATGTTGGTGAAGCACCCTAACATTAACATAGTACAAAATGAGACCCCAAACTCACTTTTTATTGATGGGAAGACTCTGTATCCAAAGAAACAGTTCCACTCCTCTCCTTCGTGGGTTTTCCTGCACCTCTCTGGTACCACTCCTCCCCAGTACCTGAAAAGGGCAGGAGAAAAGGACAGATAGGACATGATGTCTATGTTAGCAACCAAAAGATCTCGTCACCTTTCTAAAATGCCATTTTATCTATCTTCCTGACATTTTATGACAATTTTCACTGGCTCCCATACTTGATGCCTCTCTTGATGGTCTCAGTGGGGGCACAGCTGACAGCATCCACGCAGTCCGTGCAGTGGTACTGCTTGTTGTCCAGGAACCAGCCAGAATCAGACAGGCCACGCACTTGCATCCCAGTGTGCCCCAGTCCCTCCAGCAGCTCAGCCACTCGGTCCACGTTCAGAAGGACTCCAGTACCACCCGCACTTCATGCAGAAATATGACACGTTCTTATCGGCAATACAGGAATATGAATGAAATGTAGAAGAATTTTTTTGGAATTCAACATCACAGGCACAATTTTCACACACAAACATACCTGCTTCCTGCTAATAGGAGAACTTTGGCGTTGTCCAGACCTTTGTTCAGCAGGTCCTTCACAACCTCCTGAATAATCAGTGAGCCCATGAATGCATAGCCACCTACAGGCAACACAAACAGAGGAGAACTGTAGAATAACACTTTTCTTAAAGAAGGTCACATGTTATTGTGCGTTTGTGATGATTCAGTAATGTCTTACTCTGCTCTGTTTTGGCTGTAGCGCCGCTCCACACATCGCTGGAGCAGTACGGGATGAACCTGTGCAACCAACATAAAGTTGAAGTTGTCAGCTACAATTTAAAAAATTGTGCTTCGGTAAACACGCAAACATGCCAACACGAGTTAACTTACACCATGTTGGCATTCCACCAGTGAGGGTTTTCCTCAGGCAGCGGAGACAGGATCCCCGTGCCTGCAAAGACAGATCAACATGTATCATTAGCCATCCTGGCACTCCCAGACACATCCTCTTCTTCATCATCATCATTACAACATGGATTACAGTTATTACACTGCAATGAGAGAGGGAGGCGTCTCTGTTCCTACAGCAGTGGGCGCCAGGTAGCCCTACACCGCAGCTACATTATGACGGGGTGTCGGTTGCAATAACACTGCAGATGATCACAGACACATCCGATCCTTTTAAGTACGGAGACATTACAGTGGGTTCTGGGTACTTTTCCCCCATGTTCATGGGTCAGGATGTGCTACAGGCCACAGGTGGAGTGATGGTGGTGCTTATGGGAGCGTAGTGAACTATACAGACTAGCTGAGGCTGACCTGTTTTAGTTTGGGGCCACTTGGATGAGCTCATCAGTCTTCTCATGGTCTCGTACCGGCTGTCACAGTTCTCCTTATTGAAGCAGTACCAGCCGCCTGGACATATATACACAGAAAACACAACGTGGTTAATTCATCTCACAAATTGTGTACAATTACTTATCATAAACAAAATGAATGAAGATATAATTAAATTAGCTAAATTAGACCTTAATACTGACCCTCTAAGAATATCAACCACCGTCTGCTGCCTCGAGATTCTTTCAGGTAGTACCTACAAGAGACCAAAGAAAATAAAATCAGCACATGATAGCAGGCATCTCAATAATGCTTGACTTATATGCAAACATTGTATATTCTCTCTTAAGAAAGATGATATAAACACTGAAAAGTAATACCCTCACTGTTTCTACCATCAGAAATGGTATCCAAGCATCAAATATAAACACATACGACATCATCACTTTTATCCAAACAAGGACGTCCTGTTACTTTGTTGATTCCTATCTCTAGAAGGTGACAGAAAGCAGCAAAAATGAAATCCAGCCAACATAAATTCAGTGAGCACACAGGGGAGAACAATGAGGTTGTGTGTGTAGTTTGCACTTACGAAACTGATATAGTGATCAAGCAGGAGATAAACATCATCTTGCCCCCTATCCTGTTTGTACTGTAGATGGTATTCTTCATGTTTACTGTCACAGTAAGGTACCACCATAGTCTCTTCACTCTGAGCATTCCTCAGCAGTGTCCTCACACTCAACATGAATAAAATCACGGCTCCAACCCATATATGATATGAGATATGGTGAAAAAACAACTACATTTGGCCTGTGTAGATGTCAACACATGGGATTGCATAGGACCCACATATGCCCAAGATAATGACCTGACTAGGACTTTAAAAAGAAGTTAATGTACGCTACAATATACAAGATGTGTGCTGTATGATGTCAGCCCAGAAGAGGGCAATGCTATCATGATTCTCCATTGCTGCAGAACGCACTCATGTCAGAGGCATCATCATCCTTTTGTCAACAGGTTTTTTGTTTAATGTCGGTCCCAAAAGAAAAACCATTAATGAGGCAAATTTAGAAAAAAATCTGGTGTGTAAAGTAGTTTAAGCCACAGAAGCAAGTGCTTCTGTGATGCTGAGAGATGTTTTTTTTGTTTGTTTTTAATTCAATCAGTATCCACCCTCCTTTACCAATGACTAAACTCAAGAGATTGCCAAAAATATTTCAGTAACTTTAAAGAAAACGGTCTTGGCCGAAGCTCTGAGCTGTTTGCGCAGACACTGAATCACACTTTGGCTGCAGCTAATGTTTTGTGCTATTATTGCGAGCCGCAGTCAATGATGTAGGCTGGGGACAGTGCACTCTACTTACTTCTTCCAAACAACAAAGTGAAGCAAGGCTTGGCAAGCTCAACAAGCCGAGAGGGAAAGGCGCTGCATCAGTCCAGTCACTCTAACAAGTGCAACTCTAGCAGAGGAATCGCACGATTCCACCTTCCCATCTAGTGAATGATTTTTTTTTTTCTCGCTGCATCCCTGTTTATCTGTAACTGTAACATCACCTCTCTGGAAAATACTGTTAGTAGCTGATGGATTACCATCTCAACTGACAACGGCCGCAGTAGTGAATGAAACGGCCATCTGCCAGTAACTGTCCCCCGCGCTTGTCCTCATGCTGCGTCTCTAAAGAGCTATAAGAGCTTTACTGCCCTAACAGACAGCTCTCTGTACCACTTTAACCAGGGTTAAACAGGAATTAGACGGATAGTAAATCCATGAAGAGACATGTATAGAAAAACTCATTTCAGTCACATCTGCCCGTCACTGAACTGGTCCCAGATAAGTTCGCAATGGCAGGCAGTCATCGAAGCCTCCTCACATGGCACCGACAAGATTGACAGTTAAGCATTTATATAATACTGGAAACTGCAAATAATAATGGCCAAACAACATGATAATGATTCAGCTGTGCTTTTCAATATGGCTATATTACTAGTTAATTCAGGGCATACCATTTAAATACTGTTCTTTTATTTTGGTACAGTTTGTATAATAATTGTATAATATATAATAATAATTCTGATCCAAAAATAATATGCTTGAGACACAAGTGAAGTCCACTGTCCTTGGGCCCTACCTGCCATAACTCAATTAACAGTATTATTTGTATAATTATCAGTTTAACCTACAGTGCACAATTTTACTCCCTGCAACCAAATGGAACATAAATATCTACAACAGGAGAGGTAGTGGATCTGTCTGATAATAATTTGCTTTTAGTCCCATGGCTTATCCCACTTTTAGTAGAGAAATCACCCAGGCCTTCTTACTGCCAAATTGATTTCTGCTTAACAATAATGTCAACATGGATTGCAAACAAGATGTAGTGATTCGTTGTTTACCTCATGGACCGTACACTCGGAGTAATTTCACCAGAAACAAACTGCAAGCTACTAGGAGCCATTGACGGCAAATTGCACACGTTTTACAGCAGCCAAGTAGAGAAACATGCTGTTAAACTGCTGTAAAATCACAATCAGACATGTATGCGCGATGGACGCAATGATCAGAGAGAAACAGACTCGGGGAGCGATGGGCGGGGGTTTGAAAACTCGAATCTTAACTTTCTGCAGAGCAAATCCTGCATTCTAATTTGAAGCAAAGGAAATGAAGCATAGGCCGTGTGGCTCTCCGCAAATTTCACGCTTCGCTGACGCAAAGCAGCTGTCTATCTTATCCCGACTGAACCTTATTATGTCCTAGAACACCCCCCCCCCCCCCCCCCCCCCCCATTTCTTTCTGCCATTTTCAGCACTTTAAATATTTGAGGTATCGGAAACCAATTTGGAACATTTGCCAGAAACCAGCCCCGGATGAATGGGAACTTGTTCTGCGCGCACTCTGCACCGGGCCGAGCGTCGTCGCCCTCAGACGCGTGTGAGTTTCATCGGGCAGGAGCCGCAGGACGGGGTGCGCCCCGCTGCAAGCAGAGCAACAGTTTCCCCTGGCTCCAGGGCGCACGGCTGACCCTGCTCCCATCGCACCGCCTTCTCGGTCGGTACATACCCCGCGGGACTCCCGTCGTTGCAGGTGACCGTCGCATTCTCCAAAAAGTTCAGCTTCATGTCGTAGTCGAGCTTCTGCGCCGAGCACGGGTAGAGCGACTGCGCCAGGTTCTTCACTTGCGTCATGAAGTTATCCATGTTCTCCTCCACGGCGGTGAAATCCAGAGGGAAGCTCTCCGTGGTGTCGCCCCGGTCCGCCCGGTACGTGGGAGGAGGAGGTGCTGCCGCGCGCCGCGGCTGCGGGTTGCGGCCACCCCGGAACCGCCGCGCGCAAAGCGCTCCGGACGGCATCAGCACCAGCAGCAGCACCGATGAAACCATTCTGATCGCTGTCATCTCAGGCCCGCGTCTTATCCGTCCTCCAGAGGCAGCGTCTCGTCGGGGAAACACCGTTTTTTTTGCCGACGGAACTGAGGCAAAAACGACAATTGCGCACGGTTTAGAAGACGCCACAGAACTTGTCATCCGCGCCCTTAAATGCATAAATGTAATGTCGGCTCAAATGTAAAAGTCCTTTTCAGATCAGTCACAGTCGCTGAATTCTCTGGCTGTATTTCAGGCTTTCAGAGAATGCGCCTACAACTGTTTCTCGCCAGTCCGTCTCGCACAACTCAAGCACTGCTGGACCGAGCGCACAGGCTTGAGCGACAACACTCGTGCCATGCTCTTGTATTTTATTCAAACTTTCCCCCCTTGTGTGTCCGTCCAGCCAATCGCAGGAGCGGGGCAGGACTCAGGGCATGATCAAGCGTGGCAGAACTACCCCCCTTTTTAATTTATAGAGGGAAAAAATGTCCATGCGTTGGTTCTTTTGATCCCGCGAAGTTTTATTTGATGTGGTGGCTTTTATTGGCCTTGAAATGCCCATTTCCCATTCCACCACAAATTTATGAAGTGAGAATACGCATCTTGTTACACACTTGCCCGAAAATCAAGTGGGGAAAAAACACAACATGATCAAAACTCAGAGTGCAGTTCCAGCAATGTTTGGTACTTTAGAAATGTTTATCTCAAGAAACTTTACCTGCTTAAATAAAGGAAACTTATGACTATTATTATTATTATTATTATTATTATTATTATTATTATTCGCTTATTTTTTTAAGGCAGATAAAAGTATGATATTGTTCAGTGTATCATCCTCTGCCCCACTAAAAAGAAAATGCACATACCTCTTCACTTCCAGTTCTGACTAGTTGAGTTGCTCATGTTTTTCTTAAGGTTTAGAAAAAGGGACTTGGACACTTGTTTTTTTTTTTTTTTTTCTTTTCTTTTTTTTAAATCCAGACGGGGCCTCCAGAGATCAAAGTAACCATCACTCTTTCCCCCCCCCCTCGTCTCGCCTCCTCCCTCCCACTTCAGTCTCTTCCAAACTTTCCTGGTCTACTGTATATTTTAAGTCGAGCAGAGCATCCTGATGGGGAGCCAGCTTTTTAACGCAGGAATGCGTCGTTACGGTTGAGGTAGGCTTCCCTTGAACAACCTCTCATTTTAAGGACACATTTAAGTTAAAGTGCAGCCCACAGACAAAAAGTGATTATTCATCAATGTGAAACGTCGTGGTGGTGTTTTGGTGACTTTTGTCTTTGATTGATTCATTCTTACCATGTGAAACAGACATTGTAATTCGGTCTAGTTTTAAGGGACTGGACGCTGCAGGGATGGATGACAATTGTGTTACTACTAAAGCACACATTAACATTTCTACCTTCTTATTGGTCTACCTGTACACATTTGTATGAAAGCAACAGGCCACTGACTCTAGAGCAGCTTAAGGGTATTTGGCTGCAAAATACAGACTGAGGTAATTTATTGATATTGTCTTACTGATGCAGTGTCAGCTTCAGAGTGAGATTGGAAAGAGCTCAGGGGGGCTCATATTGGGGCACTGAGAGACCTGTTTCACTATACTGATATCAGATGTAGCCTATTTTTTGTGAGAACCAAGGAAGGACACCTCCATTGTAATAGGAAATAGGAGTCTGAAGTCCATTTGAAATCTTACTCTTTGATTGATTGATTGAATTTATATGATGATTAAAAAACGCATATACACTGCATTGCAGACATTACATACATAACAAAATATCCGAGGATGAAGACACAATAAAGGCCGAAGGCTTATTTCCATTGTGGTCCTCTAGTACAACATTTAACGCACACAAAATAGCAAAACAACGACAAAACACAAGCGAAGACAATTCAATCAACATATTAAATAGCGGCGGGGTAGGTATGTCAACATGCTCTTGTTTTTTGTCCTAAAAAAATTTAAATTTAAAATTGAATATGCACACGGTACTTTGCAACCATTTCTTTAAGGCCACTTTAAATGTGCTCTGTGAAATACTCAGTTTCAGATTTGAAGGCGGATTATTCCGTTGTATTGCTGCACTGTAGAGAAATGTGTTTTTGCCCATTAAGCTATTGAATCGATAAGGTATGAAGTCTGTTAGGCTACCTATGTACTACTACTACTACTACTATAGTGTGGGGGACTACTACTTTTGTAAAAGTTGTGTCTGTCAATTCAAGATCAGTTTGATCAGTTTTCCTATAACAATTAAGTGTCTGTGTTTTTAACGGATAGTTAAAAATGTTTTCCTTTGGAAATTTGAATTTTTGTGTCTGGAAAGAAAACACATTATTATCATAACTCAATAATCAATCAATCAATAACTTAGCCAGAAAGAACAAATTTAGACATTTTAGAAGATGCTCACGTATGCCCTGACAACAACAACAACATCATAACTGTAAAACCGCTCTCAGAAAAAGAACCTCGAGCCCCGTGGTTAATTAGTATGCCTAAAGGATGTTGAACTGGTCTGAGCCAGGTAAGATGGATATGAAGTCACCAGCAGGACTGATGGTATTCATTGGGAACTTCAAACAGATGCTTGTATAGATTAAAACATGTGGTAGGGCCCAGGAGGAGAGGCTCTGTCACAGATCGAGCCTAGTCACTTTGACCCATACCTCCCTGTTTTATCACACGTCATCCCCACAAATTTAACCCTTAAATCACTCGCAGATGGACGCTCAGTACCATGAAGGGATGCCCCGGCAGTGGGTCGAAACATCCTCTGACCCAAGTTAGTGAGAGGTGTGAGTTTGCAGATGCTTGCACTTCGAATGATCAAAATGTGTAGATTCAGAGAGTGAACATGAAGAGAGTGAACTGTGTTTAAAATTACCAAACAGTATGAGGCTGGAGACAGAGTTAGGAACACTGGTTAGCTTTGCTACTGTTGGTGCACAGTGGTTTGTTCTCTACTGTGCACCTTGTTTGAACTCCAAGCGCTAAGCCTTTCTGGCTTTCACTGGTAATTCTCTCTCTCTCCCTTTTTCTTTGCCTCCCATCGTCTGTGTGTAACGTAGACTCAAATGTAACTACGCAAGTCCGAATGGATTAATCCTAGATTTAGGTCATTTGAAAATGACCCAGCTGTTCTGATGGCAGTCCCTTCAGAAGTGCCCCCGTAGCTCCCGTAGCCCCCGTAGCCCCCACCCCGACTCCAGGCCTCCTGTGAAAGTCAAAGCCTGTCTTTCATCTCCGATCAGTTGCATGTGCCCTCACAGATCCACAGGTTTTACTGCTTAAGTCTGGGCTGGCAGCATTGATCATGTGACCGTTGCCTGCCTGGCGTTTAGACACATCATAGCTCTGTGAGCGCTCTCTGTCTGCGCAGCCTGCCAGTTCTGCTCACACATCCCCATCGTCCGTCTCCCCATGCCTGTTAGTTTTGATTTGCACATGCTGTTGTCAAGGGTCCATCCGTGATCATCAAATCCTGCTAGTTGGAACTGTTAGGTCAGGTTACATCAAAGAGATCAGGAGGGATCAGCCTCTTGAAAGGGACAGGCTCTGGCTCAGATCATCAGAAACAGGTGGAGGTCCTCATTGGAAGAACAAAGAAGAGATCACCATCTATAAAACTTTTATATTTCATAGAAGAGTTTCTTTAAATTCCTTTAAATTGCCACCCTCTCCTACACAGAGCGTGCAAACTGCACAGCACCAGCGTAAAACAAATGATATCGGGTTAGGGATTGTGGGACTCAACCACAGCACTAAATCCCATGAAGGTCACAACAGCAAAGCCTGAGACTTAGTAGTATTATACCACAAAGTGTTTAAGTGTGGAAATCTGCTAAAAGCCAGGACACAAGGGCAACTGGAAATGTATGGAAAACGACTCAGGTGTTACGCATTAGTTATTGCAACCCCTAGAGGTTTTGTGTTTATTGTTGGCAATTTCTCTGCTGGCTTTTCAAAAAAACATTGACAATTGACATTTAGTTTTTTTGCTTGTCATAGCTACGTAAGCTTAGAGTCACTATACTGCACCTCTAAAAGAATAATGACAGTTTCATTAACAAGTTGATCTGACGGTTATGTTAGAGAGCGTCCACGTTTTAGGTAATCCGCCCCTGTGAAAACGTTTTGAGCTTCAGCTTCTGTTCTGTGTCACCTTGAGACAAACCTCCGGAGGCAGGTCCCATTAATTTCATGTTGGAACTATTGTATAAAATCCAAAACAAATATGTACAGAGGTTTTGGGTGTTAACACACTGTAGAGTTCCTTTTACGTGCCCCCACCACATGTTCCTGATATTACCTAGAGAATCAGTAAACAACCTTGATCCTGACTGAAGTCAGGATGAGTGCCATCTAAGATGTTGATGTAAATGGGGAGTAAGAGAGGGTAAGAGAGGCAGGAGACATCTGTCGAGCAGGCTCTCATTCCGTAAGAGGAGGCCGTCTATTGGTTACAGATGATGCCCTGTTTGATAAAAATGAACTCTTTCAAGATAGGACAGCTTGCATTAGGGGTCTCTCTGGCACCAAGGGGTAATGGAATAGTTCAGCTGACAGGTCAGCTGTTTGTTGTTGATATTTCATCTGAATGATGTAAAGAGTTCTGTCATGTCGTTCATACTAAGCTGGGTGGATGTTTGTGCCTGTCAGGATGGGGGTACATGCATGTTTTGCGTGTTTGCCCGCATGTGTGTAGGAATGTGTCGGCGCACAGGAGGTGAGGGAGTGAGGTGGACCCGGCTGTGTTGGATGTACCGGTGCGTGAGTGCGCTGCCTTCTTCCAGGAGTTTTCCATTCATGCCTAGTGCTTGAATCACCCTTTGCAATGCCCTCTGCCAGGTAGACGGAGGAGGGAGAAGAGGCCAATTACCATTTGAAACCTGCTATTATTATCATCAGAGAGGCGGCAGCCCTCCTTCCCCTGCGCTTATTCTCATCTCCACCGAGACAGAAGGAGAATCAGGCTCTTTTGTCTCGGAAATGTTTATTTATGCCACAGATTTGCCAAAGGACATGGAAAAGCCCTTATTACAGGTCATGACAGTAGACCCACAACACGTTATTCATTTTCTGTCCTTTAACCTGGTAGTCTCTATGGGGAAATCCAGTCCACACCCTGCTGTAAAACATGGTCATTATTCAATTATGCGAGAGCTGTATTTGAAACAGTTTTGAGACTGTAGGCTTTAAGTAATGTACGTAGGAAGAGTCGAGAATTACCATTATTTTTCAATATTTTTTTCATTTTGAATTTATAAAGAATAAGAAGGAGAGAGAGTTGTTGACATCCAACATGAATCTTATGTTCAGATGTCAAAACTCTTGGTGCCTGTTTTTCAGACAGGGATTAAGACTAGTCCTAGCCTAGAAAAAAATTCACGGAAATATCTATTGAAAAGCACCGTAGTCTTGGACTAGATTTAATCCCTGTCTGGGAAATCAGCCCATAATGTTGTGAGTACACGGTATGCACTTCCCTCCACCGAGCCACTGGGACACCATTAGCGCATGGTATGTGCCTCATTATTTTTGACACTCTCTTAACACCAAGCAGCCGTTTTCTTTTATCCTCTCAGCAAGAAGATGAGGCTACTGTAATCAAAGAAGACAATGATCAGTGCCAGCCTCTTGGCCTGGCCTGGTACCTGCTTTGATGTCATATTTTGGTGTATAGCGGGCTGTGGCCCATGCCAAAGAGCACCCATAGTCGCCAACTGTCTGACAGGCTGCCTTTCATCAGAATGACATCACTGTGCTACTTGATTACTTTCCACGGGCTCTTCCAGGCCTGGGAATTTTCTCCCAGGAATCTGAAATCATCTTCCCCGCCTTTACACCCTTAGTCTCAAAATAAAAGAAACATCCATCTGAATCACACATAAGCTTGTGTGGCATAGATACAGTATTTATATTCAAAGCTAACACTAACTTAGTAGTGTGAGGTATTTGCCTTAAGATTTTGTCAGGCATTGTTCTGCAAGAGGCATTTCTAAAGACAAGTTCAGCTTCCTTTTTAATACAGTGTTCTTTGTGACGCTAGTGAAACCACATGGAGCTCAATAAATATTAATAAGCAACATGAAGAAACATGGAAAATAAAAACAAAAACAACTGTACACACTGCAATCTTTCAACTCAACATTTCCCCTCCTTTGATTTTCCCTCCACAGGGGAGAGAGCAGTGATAAATTACAAGGTAGAACCTGAAGTGTTTGCTTTTTAAAGAATCTGAGAAAACTTCTGTGTGAGGTGGATATTTATAACCAACTTCACTGGCTGGCAGCGTTGTCTCTCTGCCCAGAGTAGGCCTCACAGGACCGCTGTCTGTCTTCACCTGTAGGTCAGGAGCGGACTGCCTCTCCTCCCCACATCATACAGACTCTCCTGTAGATGCCCTGAGGATCAAGAGGTGGCTACGGGCCCCTGACCATTCTCTGAGTGGAAACTAGAGTTTAGGATTTTCAAAAGGGGAAAAAAAAAAAACGTTTCAAAAGGATTTGAGAGTGTTTGTTTATTCTCAGCAGAGAGGATGTAGAGAATGACTGCATATCTTCAAGAGGCTGAAGTGGGATAGACAGTACATAACTCATGTGGCTGCCAAGTCCCCGTTGCTCTTTGATGTACTCGGATGCATACAGCACATATCTTCTTACAAACACCAATAGGTATAATTATCATCGTGTGATCTAATTAGAAACACGGACTGAGATATATTGAAGTCAATTTAACCGACCTGGAATACTATTTCCTACAAAGCCACCTAAGCCCTTGAAATCTGGGTGTCTTCCCGCAAAGATCTCAGCTTTGCTTATGAGGTCACCTGTGGTCGGCCAGTGGAAACCTTTATTCAAAACAAGGTAACATATCTGTTTGGGAATATTCCCTTTCTCCTGTGGCAGGAAGAAGGTGGTCATTTGTGGGAAGAAGGACGTGTTACTCAGGCTTTACTCACAAAGAGTGCAAGAAGAGCCGTCACCGGGACACATCATTTTGTTTTCGAGATGACTAATGAGCAGATTGCTACCAGCACCTTTCGCTATGTCTGTCTGGTTCTGATCTGTTAATAATTCACTGGAGTCAGGAGATGGGGGTTCCTTTTGGACACTCTCTGAAAAACAGCAGGGAAGGCAATGAATGTGATCTATCTATCTATCTATCTATCTATCTATCTATATCTATCTATATATATATCTATATATATCTATATCTAGATATATATATTTATATATATATATATATATATATATATATATATATATATATATATATATATATATATAATTAGTCAATCTATGAGTAATTCCACATTTTTCTCTCTCTGTAAACTGAGAAAAGGATGGATATAAATAAAGAAAAAGTAGGACGAAATACCAGGCACTACTATCATCAAGTAAAATTTCTAAAGTGAGCACTATAAAAACAATTCAGGCAAAACACCAGGAGAATAAGATTAAATGCCGTTAAAGTGAATGCCCTCACATCTGGAGGACAGGTGTAGGCCTAATTCTCATGTGTCAGAACTTTCTCCTTAATTTACTTATTTAAGAGTCCACAAAAGCAAGAGTGAGGCAGTTGTGCACCTCTGGATTTGATAAGGGACTGAATTCAAGTCTTAGGGAAACCAAACAGCTTGGTTATCCCTCTAAAATGAAAGCACGGCCGGCAGGTAGGGGAGAGGACAACTGTAACGTGTCTGAAGCGTAACCTGTTCTCCGGCCCTCGCTTTGAAACCAGATGAAGATCGGCTGCGGCCCTGAAGTCATTACACCTTCAAAGGTAATTAACACATGGCTTTTGTTTGGGCCCGATGAGACCCAGATTATGTAGGTACAGATGGTCAGGGGGGCGGACGACAGATACCAAGAGCAAGGTGTGCTTGGATGTGCTTTCATGTCAGCAGGAAGTGCTTGACCCTTGGCCCCTTCCTGACCTCAAATCTAGGCTGTCAACACCACTTCCTTGAGTGCCCTGTAAAGATTAACATGTGGACAGAGACAGGGAGCCTTCGGACCCCTGCGCGATGAGCAAGAGCACCCAGCTGGCATCTCATCGCCCTGCAACGCCTTGTGCCAGTTATGCTAAAATAAGGTCATATAGGATTTTTTTTTAAATCTATTTTTGCTAAGGGTCATGTGAATGAAACTGCAACATTGGTTTGTAGGTACTGTAAGAGCATGGGAGCTGGAGATCAGAAAGATGTTTTTTTTGAACGTTCGTCACCATCAGCAGTTCTGTTTCACTTTGTGCTAAAAACTGCCACCTGGCGTATTTCTCGAGGTGGTAAAACGCAGGACTTCCTCCTTTTTGCCATCAAAGGGAAGGAGGTCTTGCCTTGACCTTGGAGTCACTTTACCCCTCAACCCCTCTGATCTCTCTCCCAGTACAGTTACTACAGGGACCCTGTGTAGCATCATGTGTAGAAAGGTGTTTTGAGTCATCAATTTAATAACACCATAGTATTCAGCCGCGGTCAATTCTATTTTATTAATGGAACTGTAAAAGAAAAAGTTGACATTTTGGTTTCTTGCCAAGAAGATTGATACCACCCTCATCTCTGCATGCGAAGTATGAAGCTACCCACAGTGACTGGCTAACTTAGCTTTGCATAAAGACCTGAAACAGGGGCCTGCCTCTGTCCAAAGGTGACAAAATCCACCTACCAGCGACTCTTGTTTGTTTAACTTTGTACAAAAACCGAAGTGTAAAAACATTTACTCACTATTTTACGGGAGGTTACGCCGAAGGGTTTTTTTTTTTGGCCAGGACCAGTAACTTCCTGGAATCCCCAGTGGATGCATAGCAACTGGTATTGGCCAAGAAATAGTTCAGCACATTAGCCCTCCTGTAAAACTATGAATTTTTTACAGTCATTTTTTACACTTCTCATTTACCTCTCAGCAAGAAAGCAAATAAGTATTGATGCCAAAATACTGAACTATTCCTTTAAGTTTATTTTGACTCATCCTATTTTGAATCATCCTTTACTCAGGGTGATGAAATACAAAGTGTTAAACGATATCCTTACGACACATCTTGATTGGTGCTGGTGCAATGATGCTTCGCTAGGTTATTCTTGTTTGTTTGAGTCATTGTGAGCTTTTGATTCTGGGTGACAAAGTATTGAATCATCCACAGTGATTCAAAGGGCTGAGTAATGCTGAACTTAGAGCACACAAATTTCTGGTCCAAATGGATACATTATGCTGAAATCACATGTCAACTTCCAAAGGTGTTAGAGTTCAGATTCAGATAGTAGTAAACTCTTAAAAACTTCACATGCTGCCAGTCAGGAAAGCTCCGAATCTACGTTATCTCTGCCCCTGCAAGCATGAAGCACACGCTTGCTGAGGCACACACAAATAGACACAGCGATCCTTACAATTTAATATGAATTATCTCAAGCAGACACTTGGATCTGTGGGTCAGCAGTCTGTCTCAGGAGAGTGTTTGATGATTGCGTTTTATTGTTCCAGAAGGTCAAGATCTTCAAAGCTCTCCTTCTGTTCTCCACAGGGCACCCGGGCAGCAGCTGTCGGAATACACTCGGCTTTGTGTTTTTATACGAGAGAAGAGGTAGGTCAAGCCAACTCTCACAGAAATGTTTTTACGGTGGGGGTAGGTACTCAGTGGACACCATAATATTGTTGTTCTGCCCTTTTGTGCTGGAGAGCGGGGAGCGTGTGAATCCTGTCGGATAGGACGTCACCTCTCCCGGGTTTGACGCTGATCGAATAGCCTTTTTGGCATGATTCAGCAGTATCCCTATGTGTGTGAATGAATGTGTATGTGTGTGAATTGTTACAGACAAAACAGACCACCACTTGGGCTTTAGATCAAATGTCTTCTCTCTTGTGCTCCTATAACGCACTGTGTAGGAGCTTATACACTAAGGCAACACCAAAGTCTTGTACAACCAAATGTTATTTTGACTGGTTTACACAGCAGATGATTTGACCTGACTTGTTGCTCATGTTAGAACATACTAAAATACATAAGAGTTTTTCTTGTCATATTATTGACTCCCATAAAGCATTCCTGGTCTCTGCTGCATAGATTGAGAAGTATATTTTGTAGGAGGCAATGTTTTTTTTTCTACATACAAGCCTTAGCGGATAAGTGAGGGTCTCTTTTAATGAACTTAAACTGACATAAACAAAGGCTCGAGCATCTGTAAATGCAGATAAGGACTGGTAGAACTACAACCGGCCCACATTGCAACATTTTGTGTACTCCGTGCCAGTGTTGGGCAATTTACTTTTGCAGTGTAATATATTACATATTGCTAATTACTTTAATTTGAAAGTGATAAGTAAACACAAAGCCGTCCGTCATCCTCCACCGGAGGCATGTGGCCAGTGGGTTGGCGGCTGCCCTCGAGCTCCAACCGGGCCTGGCCCGCCATTCGGAACCATCTTTTGTACAGCACCGCTCAGAGCCCTTTAAAAAGACGTTCTGCTACATTTTTTCCTCTTGATATCATCCAGCTCAGAATGCAGTCAACATGCTCAACATAAATAAAGTTTAGGAATAAAGTAGCAAGTAAAGGAGTCTGTTAGTTAAGGAAAATGGCCAAATGAAGAAATTCCAGTGATGGTGAAGAACTAAGACTGATGCCAGGTCAGGTGTCAGTGGTTTAGATCTGTCATGAGAGTTGATGGCCCCCATGAGCTCGGAAACTCAAACCCATCAAGGATACGGTGATAATACCTGGATGGTGTGGACTGGTGCAGAATAGTTCATGCACTGTTCCTCTGACCTCCTGCACGCTCCAGCTGACCACCCTGAAACGCTGACTTTTCCTGCGCTCGCTGTGATGCTGCTCCACCCATGCCCTTCCCTCTTGACAGGATGTCCATGAAAGACTCCCTCTTGCCCCCTCCACCTGTTTTCACACCCAGCAAGCTGAAGAGGCTCCTTTTCATACCGTTGCTATGCATTTGAAGTGTCCAGTTGCTGAACACATACACTTGAGATGGTCTGTGGTTTGTGCCTTTGATAGCTGGAATGCTGTTTTGGACTTTCTTACACAGCTACGGGTCAAAACGCAACCAACCCCTCAGCCAATTTATTTTCCAGCTTTACAGACATGTAGAATAAGAGTGGCTTTTTATACTGTACCTGTGTGTATCATCGTTATAAATCCCACTGGAATCACAATTTGATTACACCTAACTTGCTGTAATTCATCTAATTTGCTTAATTGCAACTCAAATCGAGGTGATGAAAGTAGCAGCCACCTACTCTGCTCCACAGTACATCAGATGTTTGTCACAACTGTCACATAGAGATGATGTTTTAGCTGCACGAGCTAAGTCAAATTAGAGTAGTGTGGATAATTCTTACTCTACAATAACAGAGCTGTTTTATGTTCCCCCTGAGAGCTACTGCCATTGAAAACAGTCAGTTGACCAGATTTATTGAATCTGCATATTACAAGCATTCCCCAGGCTTTTAGATTTTGCAATGCCAAGAAATAACAAGAGACAGATTACGTGCAAATATGACAGGGAGTTTGAATCAATGTATCAGTTTGTTTTCCTTGCAGCATCAATACAAACAGTAAAATACACACTGCAGCAAAGCAGCCTGCTAGACGTCTGTCATTTCATCAGACCTGTAGTGAAGCAACATCAGTGAACTTCGTGGAAAGCGGGACACAGTAGCAGGAAAGGGTTAGTGCTCAGCCCAAATGCTGTCACTTTGATCATTTCCTACTGGTCTTTGATCACACCGGCACTCTTGAAAGGGTGCCGATAATGACGTTTAATTGATTATGTAGAATGAACAAGCATGGTTTGCCCCTAATATCCTTCATTCCAGCCCCTTTTTGTGTGCTCTCTCCAAAAGAAGATCGCTCGCATGCCATATAGCCCCTTCCCTTTCTTCTTCTAAAACAAATAAAGACGTCAAACATCAAAGCTGTTCTTGGTTAATAAAAGAAGACCTCAAATATTTTCCATTATGTTTGACATGGTTTTGGGTTTCGCCAACCAGAGGAATAACAACAGGATGGAATAAAATGACGCTTTTTTTTTTTTTTTGATGTTGCTCCTTTTCTGTGTTACAGAGGTTAAGCAGACCAAACTTGAGCCCGTTTCTTTGATCTTGTTGGCTCTAATTATTCAAAGGTAGTCTTTCTCTCTTCTACTCCTCTTCTGAGACACAAGTCCCCCCATCCCTACAACACACTCTACCACTCTCTCTTCTTACTGTCCCTTTCCACCCTCCTGATTATCCTTTGAAGTCGATGTCAGTCAGTTGTGTTTCTGTCCTGGGCCAGAGCACTGACCCCTGACCTGCAGTGATTACTTCCGTGGCGCAGCCAAGCAGAGATAACTGTAAATGCAGGCCTTTGATATCCACTTGAGAGCAGGAGGTTGAGCCTGAAGGGAAATACAATGACGGTCAGGCCTCTCAGCATGTGTTTGCACACGCTCACACAGAGATGGACAAACAAAGCACAATATGGCAGAGGTCAAGGAAACATGGGTATGACTTCTTGATCAAAGACGTAAAATAATGATATTTGAACCTCTCTGAACCCAAATCGGAGAAGATTTGTGGGGGACTGCTAATGAAATCTTAAATCTTCCTCCTGGTGTCAAGCTTTTGTGGTGATTCAAGGTATATTAGAAAACCAGACTGATAATAATGTAACCTCAAATAGTTCAAGGAATAGTTGAACATTTTGGGAAATACGCTTATTGACGTCCTGGCGAGGAGTTAGATGAGAAAATTGATACCACTTTCATACCTGTCCATTAAATATGTGACTAGCCAGTTAGCTTAGCGTAGCACAAAGACAGGCAACAGGGGGAAAACATGATCTGTACGAAGCTGAAGTATAAAAATGTCATGTTGTGGTGGGATGGGGGGTTATGTGTTGGACTATTTCTTAGCTGGGAGCCGGGGATAGAATACGGACTGCAGTGACAGTGACTTCTGAACTCCTACAATGCTTATTAAGAGTTTAATTTTATTGTAATAAACCCGCAGTAGGCAAAGCCTGTGTTTCCACAGTGTGGGCCCAGGTGTCACTGTCCTGATTATTTCATTCTGTTTAATAATAATTTCTCCTTTAAATCTCACATTAATAAAAGTATCTATTTGCATCTGAATAAATTAGTGTTTTCTGCCTCCTTTCACTTGAAGATATTGCCTGAAGGCTGCAAGACGGTCCTGATGCATGAGGCAGCTTGCAAATCTGGAGTGATGCAGAGACAGAGACAACATCGCTGTTGAGATTACACTTGTCGAGGTCTATTGTGGGATGAATCAAAGAGGAGTAGAAACAGAGTATTTATCATTTAACACATACATCACTGATGGGAGAGCACAAAGAGTCTGTTTTTTGTTATTCATTGGATTCTTTGTTCCTACAGATGCTTTTTTTCCTGAGAAGTTCTTTTATCTTTGAAATAGATATTTAGTGAATGTGACAGTCCATTTTCATCGGTAACCAGATGGCAAACGTAAAAATCACAGATAATATCCATGCTTGCTTGCATGAAAATGTAAACAATTGTAAATATTAAGCGGCACTTGGCTCATGAACCAAACCCACTGTCATAGCTGATTACTGAGAATGGTGTTACAAAGCTATTATAATCATGTTTTGTTTAAATCAACCTGAGTGAGTGGATTTAAGTCTTCAGAGAACGCCATCATGGGCCCAACACTCTGACATTGGCATATATAGTCATTACTGGAATGACTGTTGACATGCTCTGCTAAACAACACCGGAGTCGACCGCGCTCTCATGTGAGGGACAAATGAAGATGAGCAGATGAGAGTTCCTGATGGGGACTCTCTCTCTCTTCATCCTCAGCTATAATTATGGCCTTTTTTTTTTTTCACTCTGTACTTCCAGTCGTCTGTGGTATTTTTTTATTTATTTTTTTCTGAAGAAAAGAAAAAACCAAAAGACTAGCATGCTGCTGGACTGAATGTCATGTTCGAGCTCAGAATAGTAAACACAAAGCCTTGTAATTTGCAGAATGCTTTTGTCATCTTTACTTCTAATTTCTCTTTCAGCACAGAGTGAGTGCCACATATGAAGAGCTGGAATCAAAGGAAGCCGTGGAATGCGTCAGGGTAAAAATGAACACAGAAAAATGAATGACGGTTGCTTAGACCGCTGGTCTTATTATATGTGTCATTGCTCTTCATTTCACACCCAAATCATATTCAGTTCACATCACTTTATAACACGTTTGTCCCAGAGGAATGATTGATTGATTGATTGTAGTAGGCAGTACACAAAATAGTTAAAAGGTAATATATATATATATATATATATATATATATATGCGCACAGAATTATAATGCTTCTTTATAAGAAAAATGATGGCTGATTGGATACACAACATGATCAACACTACAGGTTAGGCTATTCCTGTGTTTGATGTTCAAGTTGTTAAGGCATTCAATCATTAACAAAATATAAAGGTTGACTAAACAAATGTCATATTATGTCATTTTGGATTATTTACAATTATATCTAATTGAGTATACGTATCAAAATAACAATAATCAGTTAAATCACTTGGTCCATAGTTTTTGTATGTGTGTAGTCAGTATTCCAGGACACATTTCTGCAACGTGGCATGACCTAAACATACATAAAAATGTTAAGCTTAAATGCTGATGATTATTAATCTAGATTTGGCAAATCTGGTACAACAACAAAATCCTACAGGATCTACATCATAACACAGACAAACGTCTTAATAAGCACTTCTGCAAGTTCGTTATCAACAGTCCTTGGTAATTCCCTGATCTGGAATCTCGAATGAAATAGAAAATATGGGACGTGTCCAGCAGCTTATGCTGTTTCAAGCAGCTACCTCAGGAGGGAGCTGCAACTGCTCAGGATTCTGCTCTAACTCACAGTCACAGCTCAACTGCAGGCTCTGTCACCTGTCACCTTCTCGACCTGCTCCTGTTTGTCGGTTACTTCTTATTCCCTGTGAACACTCACACACATAATGTAAGCAACTGCTCTGCTTGTAAAGTAAGAGGAAACCCAGAATCAACCTTGTTCTCACACTCACGAAAATGACAGCACTCCGCCATTATTTCAGGTCTTCTTGTCTCTCTTTTGTCCGGTCAGTACCTTCCTGTGATCTGTCCGCGGTGTCCATTCATGACAGGAGAGTCAGAGTGTGACATCCTGCTGGACGACTTCCTCCAGGTGATTTTGTCTTTCTTTGCTCTCTTCACATTATGTGTAATTCTACACTTTTGTGGGTTTTGTGTTTTGTTTTCATATTTATCCTTTTGGAGTTAGTGCAGAGTTTATGTAATGCACTCGTTTAGTTGCCTCTTTCATGTCCCTTCTGTAATTACTTCAGTTGGGAGGGAGGAGGGTTTTAGCTGCCGTCTCTGAGATGCAATTTACTCTCATGCCAAGATAAACTCCACTGGTTACAAGTGTCCGCTGTATATTTGTCATTTCAACTGAGGTGTAACAAGATGAAAGACACCAAAAAGTTATACCTTCATTCTTAGAAATTGTATTAAGTTGTTACAGGGATTTTGGAGCAGCTCTGTTTTAAAATGAAGGCCTGCTCTTTCTTTCTTCTATACATTAAACAGCAACGTGTTGTTCTCAGTCTTTGAAATGTAAATAATTTGACCGCTCCCATGGCAACACCTCCCATGTAAACAGCCCGAGTGCCATGCACCAGACCACCACTGATATGAACTTTGTTTAGGGGTAGAGTTGGGCCAGAGAAAGGCTTGAAGAGACGTAACATTGAAAATCCCTTTCATGTCATGGAAAAGCGATGAACTTCTGTTGTAGTTTATTGCCGGTGTGATTTTTAAAAGCATCCCCCTGGCGCTTTGAAGTGAGAACGGGTCTGTTTTTCCTCTACAGCGGTGTCACTGTGTCACTGCTCATCTGTTTCTTGTCTCTGATTGGATCAGATGAAATCCTTTTTCAAAGTCCAAACTGGTCAGACCGAACTAAAACTAAAACAGTTTGAGCACAAAGCAACCAATTCAGTTGAACAGGTGTCTTAACAAATCTGGTGACATGAAGATGATTTATTTGACACTCTGCTGTTGCAATACAGTACATGTTAACCAAAGAAGTTAACATGCTTTAAAGGAATAGTGTGACTTTTGGGAAAAGCGCTTATTCGCTTTCTTGCCAAGAGTTAAATGAGATGAGCACTCGACCAGCATAAAGACTGGAAACGGGAGGAGACAACTAGCCTGGCTCCGTTCAACGGAAACAAATCGGCCTACTTTAAACCTCACTAATTAACATGTTATATCTCATTTGTTTAATCAGTAGAAAAAACAAACTTCAACCACTGTTTGGAGGGTTTTGTGCTGGACTATTTCTTGGTTGGGACCAACAACTTCCTTGAATCTTTCTGGTACCTTGACTGCTCAGAGACAAGAAATAGCCTGGCACATAAACTCACTTTGTTTTTTTTACAAATTTTTGTACCGATTAAACAAATGAGATATAACGCGTTAATTTGTGAGTTTAAGGCGTGCTGGTAGGCAGATTTTGTTTTCTTTGGCTAAAAACCAGGCTAGCTGATTCCCCGTTTCCAGTCTTTGTGCTAAGCTAAGCTGATGAGCTGCATGGCTACATATTAACCATGCAGCCACGAAAGTGACATCAATGTTCCTATCTGACTCTCAGCAAGTAAGCAAATAAGAGCACTTCCAAAAATTTTGAAATATTCCTTTATTATGACTGACTCTATTAGCTGAGAGTAAAACCAAAGGCTTCAGTGAAAGATTTGGACTGAAGAAGATTGATGCTTTCACTGACAAGAATGCTGCCTCTTCAAAGTTAGCTGACCAGACCATAATCGTAGTATCTTTCCTCACTTTTTAGGGATTTTGTCATGCATGCCTTCATGCTGCTGAAGCCAGTGCTTCATTATGCTTTTATGGCCTATTCCGGTCATACTCGCGCTGCGGTCACACACTTCGAATTGTTCTCCTGACAGCTGTCTGTGCCTTTTATAATAGCTACTTGAAACAGAGGACGGTTTTATATTCCTTCTGAGCATTATTTTTACTGATTCATGTGTCTTTTTATGATGTTATTTCAGCTCAGAGCGGGTTCAAAAATAGTCACAAAGTGCTATTCCCAAGCATTTATATACCTAACATATAAACATTTTTATTGCTCCAATGTAATTTTGTGGGCACAAGTAAGAAGGGGAGACAAAAAAGACACGCATTTTTTGATTTCCTTCCAATAAATGTTTGGAATTGTAATAACCTCTGGGACAGACAGCCTGTTACTGTCTCATGTGGCTAGAGGATCCGGGTTGCTCTCTCTCTCTCTGTGGTATGCGTGTCCAAGGGCTTGTTACTCTTTGAGGTCTTGGTTTGTTTAATGAAGTGGTAATCTGTCTACACAGAGGATCACCCTTGAATCCGAAGTTCACTGTGTCAAGTGACTCTGTTTATAAACTTCTTAGTGTCTCTAATAAAAATGGCTTTTACTCATGCTTGAGAACGGCATGTCTGATATCATGATGTATTTCAGCGGGGTCGACTGTTCTTTCTCCTCCGTGCGGCTACCACCTCTGGGTTTGTATATGTTTGACTCGTTGCTGACATCGAAACCTATGCTTGTGGCTCTACTGTGCTGAGGGCCAAATGCAAATTGTATCCCAGAGGGCAGCTGGCAGGAAAGTCCACGCAGGCCAAAGGAGGTTGTGTTCTGCCTGACTCGGTGTGTTTGTGCAGCCATTTTCTAAGGGTGCCGAGGACTGTCCCGCTGTGCCACTGCAGTTTGCCCCAGGACCATCAGAAAAACAACATCAACATTTGAGTTACAGAGAGGGGACTGAAAACACGATCCACTCCGCAGTGTGTTTGAAATGTTAACTAAAGAAAACAAGCTGGCTAATGGTTTTGTATTTATATATTTTCTTTGGAGGCTTTGAAGTCAGAGCCCACATTGCATGTCAGCCCCGGGCAACTCTAGAAAGCAGCCTCACTGTGAATGTAAAGACACCAAGACTGAGGTTTATTTCACCTCTGCCTCTGAGGACTTCACATATTTCACTAAAACATTTTCTGTGTTTAAAGTCGAGCCAAAAATTTGTCAGTTTTCATTCAAGTGTTATCACCACTACTCCAGATGCCCTCAAGGCAAATCAACAGCCAATAGCTTTGTTTATTGAGTCATATTTAATGATGGAGGGAATTGTATATATAACATATCACACATTTCCCATATCAAAGAATTTAGCTTTAATAAATTATTCATTATTTATTTATTTTTTAATATTTTTTTTATATAATAAAAAAAATTATATATATTTATTTATTTTATGATATATTTATATTATTAATTTAAGCCTAGTTAATGACTTTATCATTTATTTTGGAACTACTTTCTAAGAAAATAGTCCCTATAAAAAATCTATAGAACAGTAAGTTCTATGGATCATCCAATACAACAGGGACGCTGTCTGGATTTTTGTTTTGACATTTTTATATTATATATTATAACATTTTATATTGTAATAATTTGTCAACACTGTGAGCACTACAAACAAAATTCAATTTACCTCCACTGTACTGTGGTGGAGGCAAAATATGTGCATGGATAGATAATTAGACTTGCATGAAAAAATTAGTTTTGATCAAGTTTGGAGCCAAATGTATCCATTTTGAAGTGTGTCAGTGTCAGTGTATGTGTTTGTTTTGTGTGTGTGTGTGTGTGTGTGTGTCTGTGTGTGTGTGTGTCTGTGCATGGGTGTGTGGGCTGGGGGGTTATTACTGCTTCTTGTTGGTTGCGGCGCAGTCCTGTCTGTCCTGTGGGACATCTGTGGGTTGCGTGATGGGCTTTGTGGAACGGTGCTCTGTTAGTGGAGTTAAACAGGCACAGTCACGAGCTCTACCAGACGCCATGGGCACAAGTTGCCTTGTCTCTGTGAGGCTTCGTACACACGCACGTATGCTGGCATACAACAACAAAAAAACACAAAAACTCAAAATGACACTGATAAACAAACATAACGCAAAGTCAGTCATAACCACAGGCAGGTATCCTGCCTATTCTTTAGGAATAGTTAATGCCAAAAAAGGAGGACCTGTAACATTGATGTTCCTTCTATCCTGCCCACGCTGGCCAAATCTCAGAAAGCTGTGAATGAGTTGTCCTGCAGCTGCCAGTATTTTTGGTCTTTATGGCCAGCCAGCACATGTTTGATACATCCCAACCACACAAGCATCCACCATCTATTTATCAGTGATGTGTGCGGGCTGCACCGTCTTTGAAAGCCTTTACACAGCAGCCAAAAGCCTAGTTTTATTCCTAACGTGTAGCTATCCAATGCTTTAATAGCTGCCTTTTTATGGTTATTGATTTATTTTATTTGAGGAGGGAGTGGGTGTCTGTGTGTGTAAGTGTTTTATCTTCCTCATGCCCATTTGTCAAAAAGCGAGCCATAAACCTCCCTGGAGGTTGAGAACAGAACATCCATTACAACTACCAACCGTTTCGTTCAAAGCAACGTGAGATCCCACATAAAATATGTAATTTGGTTGGAGATTAAGTGATATTTGCTGGTAAATGTTGTGAATCGGAGTGGTCACTACACAGCTCTCTCTTATTCTATGTCAGACCCTGATGGATTTTAAATGATTTTAAGGGCAGAGGAGGATAATGAAGACCAGAGTGTAAACAGGCCAGAATTATGTGAAAAAGAGAGGAAAAACTTGGGGAGATCAAACAGCCAGTCCATTGACTTTGATGTTTGTGTCTTTCGTTCTGAGTTGCGGTGGTTTTAGACATTTTACTAGTCCTCCACCAAGATGCTTCGTCTCTTCTTCCTGCCACCTATTTTTCACACAAAAATGTTATGTTTTCCTGGCAAAAAAATGCCAGTGTCTTTCTATAATCTTTGCTCAATCCCGAACTCTCAGATGAAAGCATAAAGCCTTGTTTGTCAGTTGTCCAAGGTTCACATATATTTTAGTGAAATATTTCATAAAGGATCAATACCATTACCTTTAAAATCTGCATACTGTCCAATTAATTCTAGCAAAATCAGGATTATATCTAATGTAACCTTCATCTACAGTATCATTGTTAACATCCCGTCGTACACTGAATGTACATAGGTTTAGTAACATCCACCTAATATCATATTGTACACTCCTCGGAGCTCTGATTTTAAGAACAAACCAGCAGAGCCACACACACTGAGGTGCCAGCATGGGAGGCCTGGCTGGCTTGGCACGCAGGCTCAGTCCAGAGCGGTCGGCCTTTTTATGAGATTACATGAAAGCGCGGGAAATAACGACAAGCGTTTGATCATCGGAGATCAAGCTGATTTACTGCCAAACCCAACACCGTAGCTTGGACCTGGCAGAGCATCACCTACGCCTGCCTGAGAGAAAGATGAGAATGAAACACGGACTCTTTCCCTTTCCCGCCGTTTACTACAATGGCTTCAGGTAGAGGTTTGGTGCCAGGCCTCCTCCATAAAGCTTTACCTTTACTACTACCTTATTTGTTTTGTGAGTGTTTGTTTGGGACCCCCTTGAAAATGAGATAATACATCTCCAGGGGTTTATCCTGAGATAATAAATTCCCGACTAGGAAGAACTAATGAGTTAATGCATAGGATATCTTTAACTTGTATCAGACATCCACACTCAACACAAAGGAATTAACAGCATTCTTGTCAAACTAAATGGAAACGTCTGTTTTTCATTTCTGGGCATTATGTCATGGGATTGCACTCAATTTTTGAGCTTGTTTTGACTAAATGCGGTGGGATTATTTCCCACATGTTGGTGTTGATTAAATAGTTGATAGATGATTGTGTTATTTATGTTGGCAGTTGGAAACTTGGAGCAGTTTGTAAAGAAACACCTGGCTAATTCTCTGCAGCAGTTGTAGTTGCTTGAATACGGCGTAGCAGTGTTAATATAAGTCAACAAAAAGCTATAAAATTGCTATTGCTCTAATACTTCCCCTCTGAACACAATCTGGCACTTAACCAACAATGGCTGAGTCAATGTCAAGGACTCAAGGAAAAGCAACTAAACTGTGTTGCCCAAGGGGTTAATGTGTTTGTTTGAGAGCAGGTTGTTTTAATGATTAATATGCTACAAAAGCAAACTGCTATGAGTTTTTTGTGTTTATTTTGTGTAATCTTCTTAAATCCAAGTCTGGGACTGGTAATTGATTATGAAAAAATTTGCCAAAAATGAACAAACTAACTGGGTGTTTAAATATTTTTGCGCTCGGCTGTGCGTCCAAAAGATAGGCTTTTGATGAGAGAATGCCTGACAGAGATGGAGACAGACGAGAAAAAACAGAGACCCACTGGAAACCACAGTAGTCAATGGTATGCTTTACAAGAGACAAAACATCGAACAAAAGAAAAAAATAGGATAAAGGATGTATTTGCTTCAAAGGTCTTACTGTAAGTGTAATTTTCAAAAGGGCTGGGTTGCCCCCGTTCTGTAATTAAGTTCTTCACATTGGGTTTGTCTGGAATTAAAAGGACTATTGCCACTTTTCAACATGGATGTTTTTATATGTCTATGTTTGTCTGTGGTGAAGGATGAAAGAGAGATGCCTTTCCCTGTCTCCTGAAAAGTCTTTACACCAGTGGAAAGTAGACGAAGAAGAGACTCTACAGTGTTTGAACTTGTGTCTCGTGCCTTCCTAGTCTTCAACCAGTCAACAGAGGTGGTTTCATTCATTTTCATTGTGTGCCTGACACTATGATGCTCTATTTTTCTGTTCATAAACTCTGTCCAGATGACTCTAGATGATCCCAACAGTAAGGTCAGTGTCTGAAATTTCTGTCTGTCCAGAGGTCTTCATGTCTCCTCTTGATGAGAGAATGCTTTATTTATCTTCTCAGACACTTGCGGGTCTTCAAAAGTGTTACAGCAATTTAAATCAAGTTCCTTGGAAATGCATTCATCCACCATATTTCCCGGGCCCCAGGCATTCATATAAATCCATTTCAGTTTCTTTGATTTATTCTCTATTGTAATCATCTGCGACTTTTTACGCACGTCTCATGCTCTTCGAGCGTCTCCAGTTTGACATCAGTGCAATGCCCTTTGCTCTGGAGGAAACCAGAACAACAATCTTTTTAAAGTATCTTACAAAGTGAAAATCTGATGACAGTAGTTGAGACTAGTGGACTGTAAAGCATTATCTGTGGTTCCGTGGTTTCTTCCTCAAAGTACAGCTCCGGGGCAGCTCTCAGAGTTCAATCACAACCCCTGCTCTGCTTCCAAGACTACTCTTGAAATGACAATCATACACTGACATCAGACGCGGGTGTTTTGCTAAAAATCCAAGGCAGAAAAATAATAATAATGATACAATAAGACGGGGCCTGTTGATTTTCCTGGAAGTTCTTATTCTCTTATTCTCATTTGAGCCAATGAATGGAAGCTTCTTTGCTTTTCATAAGTCTTTTTTTTTTTTCTTGTATGCCAGACATGATGTCTTCCCGATGAAGGACAGTCTGCAGCATTCTTCAAAGGCACTTAAGATGTATAATTAATAACAGAAATCAGTAATTTCAAATTACAGCAGAGGACACCCAGGTCTCTTTGAACCCATCAAATCTCCATGGATGACTTGTGGTCCTTTAATTAGCCAGGATTTAAGAAATTGGGTGGGGTCCGTTTACCCTGTACCCACCACCTACCACAAGTACCTCCACCCAACACCCTAAACTAAGAAGAAAAAGAGAGTTATTCTTTTTGCACAAATGTTTTCTTCTTATCTGACCACAAAACGTAAACTGAAGTAATCCCTTGACAACAGCGATTTTACCCCCCTGGAAAATATCTCCTGAGTCAGACAGCCACATTGGTTGGCCTCTGATGAAAAACGTCGCTAACAATCCTCACCGGCATCCCGTAGGCTATTGGCGAAAACTGCCCTCGCCTGTCGCTGGACTTTCTGTCAGTCAAATCTCTCAGATGAACCACAAGCCTCAACCAAAGTCTGTGGTGTTGTCTTTAAACTTCATGTGGTGTGGTTCACATCTCCCTCCACCCCTCTCTGTCTCTGGACCCCATGGTTCGTATCTCAGGCAGCACAGTGCAGCCATCACATGCCTGTCTAAGCTCTGCCAGCTTTGTTTACGGCTTTCCCTTCCAGCTACGACAGTCAGAAGGTCTGTCAGAGAGACAAGAGCTAAATATAGGCCGGTCCTGTCATTATCAGGATCATTTGAGAGTAAAGCTGTTGTTTGCTTGAAGTTACTTTTTCCCATTATGTGATAAGCCAGTACCCCGAACAGTGACATACAGTATGTTGTGGGAGCGGGAGCTAACTATAATGTAGAATTAAATATCTATCAGGCCGATGAGAGGAACCCAAAACTAAAAAGTTTGACGTTTGTTCTTGAGATCCATCAGTCTATGTAACCAACACAAGGCAATGCCATTGACAAGAAAGGGCCTCATCTTTCAAAAATGTCGGGACAAAAACCTTCTGTCCTTCTTGTATTGGCCGTGCCATGGAGGTCTTGGTGAAAAGCAGAGCATGTGGCCAGTCTCATGTTTCTCTCTACTCTCTGTGGGTGGTCCCATGGGGGGCTGTTTGATTATTCTGGGATAATCTTTTGATTACAATTCAATATGGCCCTCTTGAGAGAGAGCCAATGGAATTTCCTTTTTCTCTCCTGTGTCAATGTGAATGAACTGATTACATGAGCAAAAGCAGACATCTTCTCTGTCCTAACTTGAAGTCAAGAGGAGTTCAGCATTTATTTTGTTCATTTTTTACCAGTTTTAGTTTCAAATCTTCATCTTCTTCCCCAAATCTGCTGTATTTGATAATGCTTTTCAAATAAGACTGTGTGGATGTCTAGAACTACAAATATGGAAATAAATCAGAAAGTGTATCCATGTATGCATACTTGGCAAGATTTTGTCTTTCAACTGTTCATTTTGTTTGACTTGTGCGTCTGGAGAGAGTTTGGGCATTCAAAGAAGAGATGATTTACAGAAGAAAGACTACACCGGAGATTTGGAAAAAGATTAATGAAATACCACCATATACGCAAGTGTTTGGTCTGGATGACGCAATTACCTACCAGGAAAATTCAAAGAAAGTGGAGGGGTGCGTATTCATCATTCTTGTAAACTGCTTCAGCCAAGTCGCTGCACCCAAGATCAGTAGCCAGGATGACTTTTACAACTTGGAGTGCTGCCCTTGGTATAACCTCCAAGACTTATCTGAGGGATTTGCTGTCTGTTGCTATATACAGTACATCTATGTTTTTGTTGTTGTGTGGTGGTGAACAGGTGCACCTGTCTGGCAGGAATTTTGTTTTTACTGTGAGGTTACAATTTCTGGGGAATTTTAAGACGCGAGGATGCAATTGAGTAAGTGTCTCCATGCCCCTCCACTCCCACCCCCTGTTTTCGAGCTATTTCCATTCTTTCATCCACCGTCTTCACTGTCCCTTTTGCTTTCTGTGCCCATAAAGGGACAATGGATTAGCCTCCCCTATTTCCATGTGACCTCATCTGTGTTTGATTTTTCTGCCTACTTGAAATTGGCCATGGGGTTAACATTGAGTCCTTTGATCAGTCCTGCCAGGAATTGGACTTGTTTATCTTGTTTATCTGATGATGGCCCCTTAATGGGGGGCATAGCCTAAATTTGGCAGGGGCATGCCTTGATGTGGGCCTTGATAGCTGCAGGACATGGAGAGAAGAGAGGACCAGGACTCTGTAATGGTCGGAGGTGAAGGAAAGACGATTACAGATGTGGTTCGAGGGGCATCTGAAACATGTCTCTCTCAGCCTCTTTCAACACTTATCTGACCCCATACAGATGGCCCCTCACCATCATCAAAAAGCACAGATATCCAGCATCCTTTCTCTTCTCTTTTCAACCGAAGCAGCTCCTCCTGAGATTGTCAGTTGTATAATCCTCGTGCTGACTTTGTATGCAGTCTGTACGCGCAGCAAAGGACGCGTAATCAGCAAGCTTCTCAAATGAGATGTTACCCGGCTCCCCTGTTCATCGAATAGCTGATGGAGATGTGAGAAAAATCCCATCCCATCACTTGCCTTGCTCGACCTCAGGCCCCTGAAATGAAAGCTTTCCTCTCCTGCACCGCAGCTGGACTCCAGGGAGCCTGCACAGGGCCTGTTTATTTGTGCACCAATGTAATCAGGGGGTCTGTCGTTACAAGACCTAGCCTTTGCACCTTCTCTCTCTCCACCAGCCCCATCCTTTCTTCTCTTCCCATCAGCTCCCTCCCCTTCTTTTACCATCTCTCTTTCACCACCCTCAATCATTTTCTTTGAGCCTCATCATTATCCAAATCCTTTTGCTGACCCTTGTTGACCTTAGGATTTGTTTGATGTGGTACTGGCAAGGAAAGAGATGGAATAAAGTTGAAAGTTTATTGTTTAAAGGGGAGATTTACATGATTAAGGTTTTAGAAATAAACCTTCCATCTCTTTACCTAAGAGATTGCAGAGTCCTTTGTGTTTGTGTGTGTGAGAGACAGCAGGAGAGAGACGTCTTGCGGCGTGCGTCTCTGTGTTAATCTACCACGATGCCCATTGATGTTGGTTCGAACCGTGCACACTTGCTGCTCTCCTGTTCCAATCAAAGGGGGGAAATGTGTAGTGCGGTAATATGCTAATAATTTAGTCTGTTATGTTGTGGTTTAAATTATGAGATTCCTTCAGTTAAAAGCCAAGCATAAGTAAACAGGCTCACACATGTGGCCACAATATTGCTGTTCCTCTGTCCAGAGAAGTTCTATCTGTGGGAAAAGGGGGTGTTATCCATCCTTTTCATTCAGTGTTTCCCACTGATACTTGACAGAACCCACGAGAGCCTCAAGGGTTTTGTCCAAATGTATAGAAATGTTAAGCTAAACACTCAAAAACAGCTCTGTTAAAATGTCTCACATTGCCACACCTAGTTTATGTTATATATTTTTGACCTTTTCATAGTAGCATTCTCTTGCATTATCTTACCAATGCATGTTTACAGGTTATGAAGAGTAAATTGTATATTAAGAGTAAACTCTGGGATAGAAGAATTAATCCTTCAAATTCACAGATTGTTTCTATTTGTATAACCTGTTGTTGAGTTAAAGTCCGTAGCTCATCCTGCTCCCTTACTCAGAATGAGTTCCAGCTCCTTTGCAAATCTATGATGTCTCTTATTTCCCTGTTTGTCTCGAGAGACAGACAGGCGGGTTAGTTTGGGCTGGTCCGCCTTCTGAACAACAGCATCTCCAGTCTGTGCCGCTCTGCACAGAAGAAGCATCTTGTTTTTCAACTGGTGGTTTTCTTAGGCCACAATGTTTGATGTGGGCTTCCCTTAATCACACAACATGCTCTCTAAACATGAACTACATTCATCCTCGCTCTGCGACTTCTGGACTCCCCCCCTCCCCGGGTTTGTCGCTGCTTTTGTTGAGTTATTGTGCAACAGAGTAGTGAGACAAGAAAAAGACAGCGGCCTTGATCTCAGTGAAGTGATTTTGATCTGGCCAATCCAGCAATTAGGCTACTGAGGGAAGAGTGAACCTCTAATCCTGGATGGGGCACATGTGTTCTTTGTAGTCCTAATGTCTCTCTTCCTCCTCTGTTCATATCACTATCTGATGGGATGCAGAGTAAGTATTAAACCAATGCCTCAGATGGAAGCCTACCATTAAGATGGTGATGCTGCGCTCTTTGAGGCTGAGGACTTTTAATTATAAGCTGTGGGCCCGACGTAGTTGCGTTTCCTCCGTTTTGCTGAATAGAGGGTTCGCTAGGCGCTGGCTGGAGACCTGGTGCCAGGCTCCGGAGTCAGCGAGTCACCAGCGGGTATTTTTGTGGGTACGAGACAAGGCACGCCGCCACGCCAAGCGGGACTCTACAGGAGTCTCAAATGGGGGCAGAGATGAAAGGCTTTTTTTTTTTTTTTTTTTTTTTACCCCCTCCTTCCCACCGTCCCCTTCCCCTCGGAGCCCCGACTGGCAGGGCAGTAGGTGGAGGACAGAACTAGAATAACCAGACTGGTTGTTAACATATCAGCCGTTGTTGAAGCTTCAAGGGCATCCAGTGAGATCAAAGCAAAGCATTCAGTCCAAAAGCATGACATTGTCTTGCGCGACAATCCATCAAGCCTCCAATTCAGCTGTCACTGAATGAGGAAGTGGTCATGAACGGCAGTGGGCTTTGATGATCCAGCACAAAGAAAGTGTCATAATGGTCTCATACAAAGTCTAATGTCATTTTTTTTTTTTTCATTTGTTTATTGTTGTCATTAAACCAAGAATGACCCAACCCACACCTTTGTGTATTTAGTAAATAATGATTAATGTATGACAAATGACTGCTACCGAGCAAGTCGGGCTTTCTTTCTTTCTGTCTTTTTCTTCTCCCCCCCCCCCCCCCCCCCCCCCCCCCCCCTCTCCCTGTTTCTTTATTTCCTCCTGTACATAGTAGCTCTTTTTCCTCCCTCTCCAGGGTGCTGTTGTGAATATCTCCCATCCCCTCTGGGACTTCTTTATTTTTCAGTTTTGTTTTGTTTTTCAGGCACTCTGCATTTACACCCAGCAGCCCTTTGAAGTTGTTGCCTGGGTGCTGGTGGACAAAAGAGCCTCCATCAGCTGGATTTAAGGATGGGGTGGCGGGGGTTGCGGGGAGGGGTGGGGGTGAATAAAGAATCAAAGTAACTGGAATGGGGTCTGGAGGCGGAGGACTCCATGTGAAACTGTGAACCATGTACCCCTCTTAAATATGGGCCAGGAGTTCACAGTTGTCATTGCTTTTCTTTCTGGCTCGGTTCCCCTTTGTGCTACATGTCATTGTCTCCATATGTCTATTTGTGGCCACGTTTGTTCATGCCTTTGTTGGCACTGTATGTTCTCCTTCTTTAAGTGCACCAATGGGGCGACAAGGCCCATATTTTACCCTTTGTGACCCAGGTGATATGAGGGACCACCAGTAAACCTAGTAAAAGGTTCTCCTTTCTGTGTGTTGACCGCCGCTGCCTGGCACTTCCGGTGTTACGGTGGCACGCTGTTCTGCCGCACCTCGCTCTATGGCGCTGCGGTTGCAACCTCCTCCACTCTGTGCTCTCTGCCCGCCGAGCCATGCACAGGAAGGGGTTACTGATGCCACTCCAGCCCCTCACACACCTCCAGTGGGGGAGAGACAGTCTGTGCTCCCTCAGCCCATCAAATCCCCACAGGACCACTCTGGTCCACTGGAGGTGAATTCAGGGAGCAGCCTTTGGTGGTGCCGACACAGCAGCCTTCTTTCAGCGAGGGCCTCATTAAACCTGACAACATCCCCTCAGCCTGGGCTTTATTGTTCAGCCAGCTTAATGCTAAATGGCAATTAAAGGCATCACCAAGGTGCAGGTATTAATGCCTTTGAGGAGCCCAAAGGCTTTATAAGATAAAAATGACAGCTAAACTGTAATTGAAAGTTTTTCTTTGCCATTGGAGGAAAGATACACTTTGTATAAGCTACGTCACCCTGTGTAAACCGTAATTCAGAATTTTCATGTGCAATAACATTGTTAAAGCATCTATAATCCATATTTTTATAATAACAAAGTATCCCAACAACGTGACAACAATGTGACAATGTGAAAGTCTGGAGTTAGTTGCGATTAACCTACAGAGAATTATGGTTTACAGAGCTTTGTAGGAAGTTTCAGCTCATTGTTTAGCTTTTCGGCCTGCAGCTTTACTGTTTTGGTTGACTCTCACACTCAGCTGTTTTCAGCGAAAAGCCAAAAACCGACTGTACACTACCTGCTCAGCACCGATATGACAGACAAACACAGTTAGCAACGAGCCGGTGAACATAGTGGAGCATGTAGCAGCTTAAGAGCCAGTTATTTTTCACAGGAGTTGGTAGAGACCAAAAACCAAGCTCAAAGAGAGTGAATATTAGACATTTCCCAGGTGGATGGAAACACGGCAAACAAATGAAATGATAATGTTGCTCTGTAACTGCTGAGTGTGTAAATAGGCAACTGTTTGTTGTCACCATATCAACTTAAAAGGTGATTATATTTCAAGTTGGGTTCACAACTTGTTTCGGCTGCCCCTAAGAGGCCAAAAAAAGGAAATAATTTCTTGCAGGTGAGACTATTAAGGGATGTTTTCAGGAATACTTGTAGATTTTTTTTATGATTCTATAAACGTGGTAATTGAAAAATCAACTGGAACAAAGAGCTTCACCTGCTGGACCTCCACATTCATGTCACGGACAGTTTTGTTGTTTGCAAGGTGGAAAATTCAGGTAATGCGTTCAAACTGGTCACAGCAGTTTTGTTTCCAGGTTGTTTTCCACTATAATTAGCAGATCAAAGCATAACGTTCTGTGTCACTTGTTTAACTCACTCCACATATACAATCAGAGTCTGTTTAGATCTCATACCCGCCAGGCACGCTCCTCTATGGATTACTTGGGGACATACATCTTCACTTTTTATTTATTTGCTTGTGTGCAGTCACGAAACAAGCAGAGGGTTAAGAGCATGGGCTCCACATGCCGGAGGGGCTCTGCTGTGTAAACCACCAGACTCGAGTTGGCAAATGGATCCAATTGGGAATGGTCATAGCACAGATGAATGAAAATCGTGTAAACAGTCTGTGAACCATCAATATGTACTTCACCGTGGTGGAGGGATGCATTTGTAACATCTGTCCCACCAGCTCCACTGGAGAGTGATTAGGCCATATTTATAGGCAGCACAGGAAACAGACCCACAGCTTATCTTATTTACAGGTTTAACACAGCTGGTTTAAGAGGACAATAAGAGATTTCAAAGAAAGACAAGGCACTGGGTGCCTGTACAGTATTTGGGAGCCGTATAGTGTGTTGTCAAAGCGTACTCCTCTGTGAATCCTGTCCAGCAGATTTTATCGCCAGTTTTTGATTCAGAGAAAGTGCAGAAATTGAAGACAGTTCACTAAGATTTCACTCACTCTCTCAAGACTTCAAACACACAGTGAAATAACAAAAGGAAGTCTGGCAATCGAACATGGCTATGTTTGTCTATCTCTATCATTACCACATTTTGAGGTTTTTCCATTTCAAAAATCATGTCTGTAGCCATATAAGATAGACTTAAGTAGTTTACTCAGCTGTGGATGAACAAGCTCTGCTTCCCCTCTCAGCATCTGAGAGGCAGTGAAGAATAAAATTGCTCTGATGGCTGTGTTTTTACATTGTTGCTGAGCATCTGACCTTCCTTTTTTCATATTGTGACAATATTTCTTCAACTAAGAAAGATGAAGGAAGGAGATAGGGTCACCGTCAGCAAATACAAGGTTTCCTAACCTCAAAAGCAGAGTGCATGTTACGTCCTGTCCTTTCTGTGCTTTCTCCACCTGGGTCAGCAGCTCTTGGATTAATCTGTTCTTCACAAGAGCAGTTTTAACAGAGAACTCATACCTTTTAAATATCGCTAATAATTAGAAAAGAAAAGAAAAACATCATCCGTCATTTATATGTTACAATATTCTTAGGCTTTGGCTTTGTTATGATATTGAGTCATACAATTTTAATGATTTTTGATGACTGATCAATCAATTAATCCAGCAAGACTAATCCATTAAAATTTAGTACTCAATCATTTAGAAAGTAAAAATACCAAACATTTATCCTCAAATGTGAGGCTTTGCTTGTTTCCTCTGGTTCATATCATGGTGAAAAGCAAGTAGGTTTAGGTTTTTGGTCTGCAATTAAAAAAAAACATCACTTGACTGGGTTGGGTCAACATGTGGTGTGCTTTTCTGCAATTACAGTGACTAAATAATGAAGCAATTGATTGAAAAAATAATCAGTACAACAGTCAATAATAAGTAGCAGCTCTGGTGTTTTTCACAAACTTGCGTCCTGCAGATGATTGAGTAAAAGCATTCTTTCTATCAATTTTTGCTCACTGGATCGTTTCTTTTGTAGCTGATACATCATCACTCTGAACTATGTCTCTGTTGAATGCTTTTTCTTTTGGAAAGGTCTTCATCCAGCCCAGAAAATAGAAACCAGCGGCTGACTTTAGAGACCATAATCAAAAGCACATTTCACTACGATTGTGACTCCTACTGCCTTTATGCATTTCAGTTCAGTTATTATTAAAGTTTTAGGTGTCAAATGGGAAGTGTCAGTGGATTATACTGAGCAGTGATGTGGTTAAATGGATACAGTGTTGATGTAACCAGTATTGGTAATCTGGGACACCTCACACCCTGTTGTTAACACTGAATTGCCACACCAAATTGTTTGTTTTCTTCTCTCTAAATGTTCTCCTGTCAAGCAGCAATTGTAAGTCAACTAAGTCCTCACTCCCACACAGCTCCGCAGCTCAGTGATCCGGGTTCCAGAGCCAAGGGTGGTAGTTCCCTGGTGCTATTAGTTAGCAGGATCAGTGCTGGATGGAGGGAAATGGAAAAGGACCGGGGGACACCTGGCCTTTTCTCTTTGGCCGCTCAGACGTGTCACGGCTTTGCCACTTGACAGAATCAGGATGCAGGATATTGCCCTCCCATTGATGCGCGTCCTGAAGCCCCTCAGCCGGTGTAGTGTATCAATGCGACATCCAGCAGCACCGCTGAGATATTTGGTCGCAGTAGATGGCCCCGCTTCCACTCTGTGAGGCATTCTGACGCTCTTATAAATGACAGAAGATAAGCTTTTAGACCAAATCAAGAACGTACACCCCTGGGCCATTTAGTGCCCTAACAAGACTGATTTAGAGCAAACATGGAGCCCTGTTTGAAACATCGCTCTTTTGTTGGATAATATCGCCATATTAAGGCTGACTGAAACCTTTAGATCGAGTGAGGCTCTAAGAAAAGGACATGAGAGAAAGAGAAAGGGGATGAACTGTTTAGCCAACAGTCCCTTAGTCAGACAAAAGCCTGCGCACAGTAAGTCAAATTCAAAGGAGTCTCTCCTTTCTCTGCCTGCTACATCCCTCTCTCTCAGTCTCTGTCTCAGTGTGTTTCATCGCAGGGTGAGCGATTGAGTGGTTTTAGAACCACCGTTGCTTTGTTTTATGTACAGAAAGTAAGAGCACCAGCGGCCCCTTTTGAAGTCCTTTCAAATTTATTGTTGTTTTTCCAGGAGAGGCGTTTTTGTAAATTACGGCTCATTGTGAGTGGATCTGCTCCTCTGCTGTTTTTGGAGAGGGTTTACATTTTATGTCTGGAAACAAGCATTGTCCACCCCTCTCTGTCAGATGAAGGTAGAACATTTACAGTAGAGAGTGGTGCAACGTGCCTGTCTTCCAACGTCACAGATCATCTTGTTTTTGGCCACTTCTTCTGATTTGATTATTAAAAACTTTCACTAAAAGTAAAAATCAAACCATGTGATTTACGGACGTGTTTCAGAGCCACCTGTCCCCCACAGCAGTAATCATACATCATCCAAGCTCCAGTAGTGTGATGTAAACCTGTGCATTAACTCTGGCCCTTTTTTTGCCTCTCCAGGCCAGCGTGTTTCCAGCAGCCCTGGTTTATTTCCAGTCTGATGTCAAGACAGACTGGTAAATCACCTCTCCTGGGCGTCCTGTTTTCATGCCAGAGAAACAGAAAGAGCCTCAGTTGCCTTTTCCATTTGTCTTTCTCTCAAACAGAGAAAGAGACACCTTGCAGCAGAGCACCCTGCTGTGTCTCCTCTTGACCCCGCAAGTTCACCTCCCCTCCAGCACTGCAGAAGTACATGTGCAGAAACAGGTGCACCTTCAAAGTCTGAGGGTGAGCAGGAGCGTCGGCGCAACTTGTTATATATTTTGAATTGAAACATTCATTTCAAAGATCAAATAAATTATTAAGGGCAGACCTTGAGATCTCAAAGGTTGTGGTTCAGGATTTGTTTGAAGTAAATCGCTGTCAAATAAATTGTGATAGAGAACCTTGCTGCTGCAGATCTTACATATTTCAAGCTGTTTTTTCAGCTTAGAGGACTAGAAAGACTACTTGATCTGATCAATCATGTTTACTATCCTCCTGTATTACATCCTTAAATTAGTTTGTTGGCATGCTAACATTTGCCAAATAGCACTAAACACGTATTTAATCATAAAGTATTGGGCAAATGTAATGTTTGACCTGATGATGGTACTAAATGAAAAGTGAAGGGATCACTGATGTTTTTAAAGTTCATCCTGACATGAAAGTTTGTACCAAATTTCTTAGCAATCCATCCAATAGTTTTCGGGATATCTCACTCAAAACCACAAATGTGAACCTAATAGTGGCACTGGAGGAAATGTCAGAGGATCCCAAGTCATTAGGATTCGTCCTCTGGGGACCATGGATGCCTGTATGAAATGTTATGCCAATCTATCCTTTAGTTTGTGAGATATTTTCATCTGGATTGAAGTGATGGACTGACCAACTGACCTACCCACAAATAGACAGACGGACCAGCATTGCCATCCATAGAGCCATGCCTCTATTGTGGCTGAAAATAAACCAAAACGGGGAGGATTTGTTTTATTGTGGGTAAGGCCACACAGAGCCTTGGTCCAACGCTCATGTAGCTCAGCACTGCCTCAGTATTTATGGATCAATGGTTGCTATGGGACCAAGTACAAGTGGAGTGATGAGTCCCATGACTGTACCAGCGAGGGAGGCAATCTCTTTGCTTTGAACCTGTATCACAAGGGATTACCGTTCACGTTTGCACAACGCAGCAGACAGGAAGCAGTTAAAGACGAGGACCAACACTGCGTCCTGACCTCTGACCCTTACATCCTGACCTCTCCTGCAATCTGACATGAGCCCTTGTCTACATGAAAGCTGTCCTGTTGACTCACCAGGGCTAATTTAGAGTTGCGGTGCCCCCGACCACTGTGAGGACAGTCAACACGCTGGCCTCTGGACTTGTGGAGGGAACTTTAGACAGACTTTGTTTGACCCAATACAAATAGCGGGAACCCTTGTTTATGCTGACTTCCTTCAGGCTTGAGAATTTTTTTTTTTTTTTTTTTTACCTGCATATACTCAGAGACAATCTGATGCAAAGCTGTGCTCACGCTAAAAAACATCGCTCAAATTTGAGATCAAAGTCAGGCAGCAGTTTGCCCCATTCACCACTTTTGTCCACACAACATGTATGTTGTTATTGCAGTGAACATTAGCCCGTTGCCAACGGCTTCAAATGTCTACTGATGAAGTCCTTTAACAAGTCTAACAAAGGCCAACCTCACACTGTGCCACCTGCCACCAGCTAAAGAGATTTTTGGTCATTACCTGCTCCTTTTTAAATATCATCAAACATCAGCCCTTTCATCGTTCCGGGTGCGTGACCTTCGGGTTCACAGCTCCTCTAAGCGTGACTGACAGATCTTGTGAGTCAGTGCTGGTGTATTTTTATGTTATTGCTTTTGATGGGACCTAAAAATAGAGTGCTCCGCTGACCTCCAGTCCAGTCGGCTCTCAGCGGCTCATTTGGGGTAGGAGTCCGGCCCCCCCGCCTCCCCACACACACACACACACCCTTCCTGACGTCACCTCGACCAAACTGCTTCTTTATTTTTAGACGCTCCCAAAATTAATTGAATGGTCTTGTTTCGTTGAGTTTGTGCAGTGTTATGTAAGGGGATTACTCTGTTGTTATTGCCCATGCCCTTGGCCATGTAGGCCACAACAGAGGAGGGAGGGGACTCGGGGTGGAAGAGGAGGGTAATGTAGTTAAGGTAGTAGTACAGGGCTCCAGAAATAACCCAGCTGCGGGCCTAATTGTACACCGCTCTCGCTCCCTTTTCCCTCTTCAGCTGCATGCCAAGGTCTTTGACCTTATCATCCACCTCACTGGTTCCGGAAGAGTCCTTTCCGACCCCCGTGGCTACCAAAGCCCCAGCCGATACACAGAGCACAGCAGCAGACCATCTTCAGCCTCATACTAACAGCCAAGCGCCACAACCAGTTAGGAGTGATCCTAGCAGAGCGCCCAAGTGGCTCAAGCTGCCAGGTATGTTCTAATCATCCCCGGCGTGGGCCCCGTGGCTCCTTAACAAAGCTTAGCCTGAGGACCCCAGGCCCCTCAGAGAGGCCTGCGGCCTCCAGGAGACCCGCATGGCTGAGATGCTGCCTCTGTGTTTGCATTCTGTCCACACACGCAAGCTTTCTGTGAAACGCAAGCGCACCAGATGGGGTATTTTGATTGTATGTTGTTTTTTTCTGATGGTGCTGTAAATGTTTATAACATTTCATGTGTGTGCGAGTTGCGTGTGGAGCATCTCGGAGGAATGCGCTCGCTCTGTGTCCCCTGCAGCATTCCTCTATGGTTAGACAGCTCCGTGCCCGTGAGGGGGCCACAAGGGCCTCTTGTCTCCTGAGCACTAATGTGTCACAGCCCCAGATCAAGCAGAACATGCATGCAAGCACATACATGTACACAGACATCCAAGAACAGATGCACGCCATCACTTATTTATTATATAAGTACTCACAAACATGTGTTATTGAAATGATGGGAGCAAAATGGCCCTAATGGGAGATGACACCTGTAGCTTCTTTGTGGTTTAAGGTTTTCTGTCATCTTCTGACTTTGCAAGAGTTATAAAAGTGCTTGCATGACAGTAGATCTTGTTTGTCATTCCCAGACTTCATACTGTCAACTAAATGTTTTACCCAAGTTAAAAAGTACAAGGTCTATCAGTTAAAAAGAGCAAATAATTGCAGCATTACTAATGAAAATGATGTATATGGTACAGTAAGTGTTTTTATGTACACATTCATGGTAAATGTGTTAAGTGCCCTATGAGCCTATAAATGTTGGATTTTGCCAGCTTGGATGTTATTACAGCCATCTCAGAAAGGCCAGCAGTCAGGGAAATGGGTGTATTATGATCACTTGTCATAGATGGGACCCTTGTTTTGGCCTGAGAAGAAAGGAGCTTTGAGATGACAGAAAGTTGGAGAGATGGGTGAATCTGTGTCCTTCTAACAGAAAACAAACAACCATAGACAAGTGAGTGGGGAATTATGGAGTGAAATCTGACATAATCCTAACATACCCTCACAGGGACTCTCAAGACCGATGCAGACGACCCCACCCCAGACAAACGTCACCCTAAACCACGAATACTGTTACTGTTACCACACAGCCTTATCAGACTTGTGCAGACTTACTGCCCTATAGTTTTATTTATATAAAAATGTTGTAGTCTCTTACAGGGGAAATCTATTCCCAGAATTTATAAGATTTTAGTTTAATTTTATCATGATGGTGGGATTAAAAAAAAAGCAAAAAAACACTGATGTTAACTCCCCGAAGAAGTTTGAGCTTGGCCCTAACACAACTCAATCACACTGATAAAAGAAGGGTCATTAGCCAGTATTAACTTGATGTACATGTAAAAGACAAAGAACCACCCTGGCAGTCACTGGTGCTTGTTTAAAATCAGTATTGCTATCATTGCTAACAATCAGACAGATATCTTCAAGCAATGATGAGGGGCCTTATCCCATGTGCAGCATTGTCCAAAGACCAGCCAGAAGGCTGGAGACAGATCAGTCTCTGTCTCCTGGGAAAAGCTTCTCACTCCGGAGCTTCTCCAAAGCGTCTGGACTGGCTGTCGACACTCCCTGCCTTTAATGTATGATCAAGAAAAGCTTTAACTCATTACTCTCTTCAACGCCCCTCCCCATTCTTGTCCTAACTGCTTTCGTATGTTTAATAATACTGCCTTCAGATGTAATTTGTTCCACTAAGATGCATAAGGAGAAACGTTGTACAGTAGTGCACTACTACGCCAGTGAAGAGAGCTTGCAACAACTTATATTGTGGAAAAGAAAAAAACAATCTGAGAGAGATCCAACAGAATAATTGTTTTTATTTCAACTGCAAGGATTGACATTTGGGGAAGATCCATTTCATCTTTAACAAACATCCAGAAAGGCTATATACAATACTACTACATCCAAAACTACACCTTTTACAAATGTTTCTTGCCATGGTAATAAGTATTTTTTCTAGCAAGATCATTTGGCTTCATATCTGTCAAAGCATTGGCTCTGTAGTGTAGTGTACTACACAAAACTAGGACTTGCTGCTATGAATTATTAACCCAACAAATTATTTACTTCACAAAAAGTGGTGTATTTTTGTGTCTTTTTGTGTTTTTTTTTTTGTAGTGGTCCTCATCGCATCATTAAACTAAACATCACTCAACAAAACACACCTTCTCCTGACGGCCTGCTGTGGACGTTACTCCTGGGAAACACAAACGCAGCCTGGGCCCTACTAAAAAGGTGCTGGGTCAAATTCCAGGTGCTGTGTCCTTGAGCACCCATCTGAGCCTGGACCCGTGACTTAAGAGTAAGTTGCTTCCAGCTGTATGTGAGCAGCATTTGTAAGCGTAGTGACTCACCCAAGAGCCACACAAATAAATAGTGTGAGATGTTGTACAGCTATGCTGACTCATAGTGAAGACATGTTGGTCAAATACACCGCTGGTGGAAAACCATCAGAGGAACTTGGGTTAGAAAACCCCACATTACCCTCTCCCTCGACGGCCCAACTTCCCCCTCTGCTGTGATGAAAGGAGAGAAAGCACCTCTACTACTCGCCTCTTTTGTTTATTTACCTTCAGAATTACACCCTGCTCTTCTTGGACCATGTTCCAATGTGTTTTGTTATGTTTCCTTTCAAACAGAATATCTATGCGTGTGGTCTCTAGCCATGTTTGGCTAACACATGCACACATTTGTGCACGCACACTCCTATTCAACTTTCCCCCTGTGCCAGAGGTCCCCTTTGCCCTTCCCCCCACCTCTAACCAAACATCGCAGGACAGCAAAAGGGAACTTCAAAGTGGCCGGAGGGGGTACTCCTTTTTTCCTGGCACTTGTCATCATCTAAGGGACTGGCTGCTCCCCTTATTACTCTAATTGCTTCCAACTGCTCCAGGAGGCTTTGATGAAGGGCGCCATGGAGCATGCTGGAAGCACCTGTTGTTGCACAGAGGAGCACAGGTGGGCCTTACTGGTGGTGGCAAGGAGGCGTGCGGACAGCACTGCCGCTCTCCACTTAAAATCAAAGAACTCCAATAAATACAGAATTACAATTTTATTGTTATCTCAGATTGAAGTGATTATGAAATTGCAATTATACATAAAATATAAACATCAGTAAAGTTAAACTTGTAGGTGTACGAACTGAAGCTGTGGGGTTGGAGAAGCAACATGCAGGCAACACTCTGGCTCCATCTTGTGGCATCACTGTGCTAGAAGTCCAGCAGCTGCATTGGAAAAGAGATTAAAGATTTGAGATTAATATTGGGAAATAAACTTTTTCTGCATTAATGATTCACAGGGTGAGACTTGTCCTATGTCCAACCAGCATTTTATATAACAAACACAATTTTAGCAGTTTGAGTCAAGCATGGGATTTCAGGAAAATTGATTTAACTTCACTTATTTTTTTTAAAACTCCACCAATAGGCCCTAAATCTCATAATGAGAACAGGATTTATGATTTACATGGTAGGATTTAAACAGCGATTAAAACACAATCAATAAAACTTTATCAACAAAATTAAAGAACACTGATTCAAACACAAGAAGATGACGTTTGACATTCAATACTGGATCAGTGATCACATAGAAGGCCCTCTACTTGTTCTTCTGATTAGCTGTAATACAGGCACAAGGTGAAATAATGTATAACAGTGATATTAGCTGCATGGACAATCAGATAGTATAATCTGAAGGTACATCAGAGAAACAATTCAGAATCCAGTAGCCAAACCATAGACTGTATATAAAGATGAGCTGAACAAGAAAAACATAGTTTCCTGAAATGCCTCGCTGGTCTAAGCAACACATATAGATTACAGAAGACACTGGGCCAGGCTTTACATTGCATGATGATTTATGGCACTGGAATAATGCATTACGACCCAGATTGTGTTGAGCCTGCTGAGTTACGCACCATCTGAGGGAGGATCTTTTCAAAGTGCTCGATGTCTACTTGGTCACAGTCCTCAGACTCAGCTTGTTTCTGTGATCTCACAGCGGCCTCTGGAAATGAGACAACAGATTAAGAGTTTGACCATCAAGCAATCTGTGTACAGCTACACCTGACCGAACTCCTTACCCTGGACAAATATCTTCAGCATCTCCGTCATGAGCAGCACAGCATCACCGCTTACTGTAACAGAGTGAGATTGTGCGGAATCAGAAATAAAACACAAGCTGTTTTGGGGAAGTCACTTAGATCGAGACAATATGTGTCCAACTCACGTCTGGTTTTGTCCTCTTTGAAAAAACTTGACAAGAGTTTGCTCACTGTGTCCTGCAAATAGAGAATAGAGAACCTTGTCATGTTGCGACAGTTTTTGAACAAAAAAACTGGTGTAAAAAAATACTAATCTACATTTGCAATAGCCCTCACTTGGTTTTCCAGATAACGTCTCATTACTTTTATTTTGAAAATCGCCGATGCAGTGAATAGACTCAAGTGTGACGGCTAAAGTACCTGAGGTTATCCCAGAAGAGTAACTACAGAAAACTTTTTTTTTTATCTTTATCAACCGCTCTTCAATTCGGCTTACATATATTTTAGTGTTAATCCACTGAAGAATATTTTAGCGAGGTGTGCAGTTTTATCGTCTGACAGACAAACCAGGAACCATTTCATCTGCTCTGTTAACTGGGTCGGCGCTGCTGCTTGATGGAAGTAAACCTAAAAGCAACTCGGCGAAAAAGAAGAAGCAACATTCGTTTTTATTTAACCACGGGGGGAGAAACAAGCAGACATAAACATTTGTTTTACCTTCTTGAATTCAATCTCCGCGTCCTTCTCCGCCATGTTGATGACGCTGTGGGAGAAACTTGGCGCTCTGCATAGGGATTGGCTATTGATCTCTGACGTCATTGGGCCCCGCCCCCCGTAGACAGTAAACAAAACTAACATCAAAAATTTAACCTGATGTATGAATTTCAAAAGTAGTTTAGATTTTAGTAAAGTTACATTATTTAGGAAATTATACTCTTTATGTAGCCCAATGATTTTCCCTAATAGATAAATTGACATAACATTTAGCCAACCTTTGTGAATACATCTTAAGTTTAGCCTGCATGCACACTATATTTTCATATTTTTCGTAGGCCTCAGTTGTTAATGTATGTTTAACGTGTTTCTCCCATCTTTTAAATAAAGAGGAAGGAAAGACCTGAAAACAAAAACAAAACTGAAGCTGTCACGACCAATCGATAACAATAATGTGAGGCAAGCAATCTCGGTTATTTTGCACAGCGTGTCATGTAATTTCTAAACTACAAATCACGTTGCATCCAGCTTTATTGACCAAGTATGTGTACATATACAAGGAATTTTAGTCCGGTTTTAAATTGCTCTTAGTATACAGCTTCAAGAACAAATTACAGGAGGACAAAAATAGATATCACATACAGCCAAAAACAAGGACAACAAAGGTGAACAAAGATAAAGATAAGAAATAAACATAGAACAATTATGTGCATACATGTAGGTGGAAAAATAGATGTGTAAGTCTATAGGCATCAACAACATACACACAACTATTTCTGTAAATAAACCATTGATACCATTGAATAGAATACAACTATTATCTAATTGTATTATTATATTTTATGATTTTTAGTTTAATCTCTAAATTAATGTATACATATATTCCAGATTTTAAACTTAAGGAAAACATTTGCACAGTATTTGTTTATTCCTCTAACTCATCACCCAACCACTGAGCATCTTCCAGTATGTAGCCCAAACCCATTGAACGGCGTGGTCGAGGCCTGGCAAAGACTGTGGTGGCCTCCTCTGAATCCTCTGCTATCTGCAAAACAGATTTTAAAAGTGAGCTGATAAAAATGCAGACAGGAAATGCTTACTGTTAAAATCCCATTATGGTAATCAACTTTTCTTTCTACTTGACCCTCCTGTTGTGTTTCGGTCAAATTGTGACCGATTTACAGGTTTTCTCTCTGAAAAATGTAGTTCATTTAATCTATTGTCATAAGGTTCCATGACTTTGTCCACACAGGGCATCTGAAAACAGGAATTACATTTTGATACATTTCATTAAATTTTGGGTGTTTTATTTAACTTTTGTACAGGAGGGGTAACTTTTGTAGTGTTCCCGGTGACACAACAGATATACAGTTATTTTGTGCCACTATTTACAACAAACTAGTCTGTGATAAATAGCACAATGTTAAGCCATTCCATACATTATGCATTTTTTTATTCAAAGATGAGGCTTACAGGCCATAAATAGCAAATAGAAGTTCAAAACTTGCTTTCACAAGAATTTAAGTTGATAATGTACGCATTATTATGGATTTGTAATCAGCTATAATGGCACGGTCATTTTGGGCCTTGAACACAAAATTAATAAACATGAAATGAACACAACAGGAGGTTTACATTTTCTATGTTTATGTCCATTATGAAAATAGGCCTAAAACCTTACTTACCTTTGAACTAACAACTCGTTTCACTTCCACATCGCCTCCAATGGAGTGAGGACCAGCCCATTCTGCTCTGTCTGCTTCATCCTCTGTAGAAAACCTCACATAGGCCATTGCCTTATTTTCCCCTGAGTTGGAGCTCCTCTTAATCTGGGATCCAATTCAAAAAGATAAAGGAAATTTGTGTAATTAGATGACACAATCTCCTAGATATTAATTACCTTCAGTAATATATCAGGAAGTCTTATTTAATCCATCTTTACCTTACATGCTGTGATGGTGCCCCAGTCTCTAAAGTAAGCTCGAACATATCCTTCATTTACATAGGGGTTCAGCTCTTTTATAACCAAACCATGGTCCTGTTAAATTATAAAAAGGTTCATTGTATATTGAAGCTTAGATTAAAAAAAATCAAAAAATCAAGTGACGCTCCCTGTAAATTTAGGAATGAGAGAAATTGTTTACCAGTAAATAATTTTCAGCAAAAGCAACCATGTATTTCTTTGGAAGATGAATGTACACTCTTTTAGATGCCGTTGCCACTTCCATGTTATCTGCAGGGAAGATGAGTTGGGAGAGTTTTTAACAATATGAGAATGTTTTAACAAGGACTTGAAAAAAAAAAAGAAAATGTCAAAAAGTATAATTGCTTTACATTTATGTGAAACATGGTTATTCACAATTTGACTTTCTTAGCAGATGAGGCATGAAATCAAGAAAACTGTTACTTACCGGAGGTCACCACTGAGATGTTTATCAACCTGTTGTTCCAAGTAGACCAACTCAAAGTACGGACTAACCTGCCGCAGTGTACAGATGTAGTGTCCTATATGTCAAAAGGAGGAAATCTCCTCCTACTTATATTTTTCTTGTGAAGCTCAAAGTTAGAATTACCCAACTTGTTCATCATACAGGGGGAAACAATGTAAAAGCCAAAATATACTATTATGGAATTGCCGACATTTCTGAGCCCTTGGTAATGGAGCTGCAGACTCTTCAAAATGAAACCTGTTTTGACGTCTGACATTTCATGGAGGTATGCAGCAACAAGTCAACAATGAGAGCATTGTATCCATAAGCCTTAATTGTATCCTTTTTTCCCTTATATGGACTCCATGTCTGAAATAAAGTGAGTTCAGTATACTGCACTTGTATGTTTGCAACTTTATGGTTTTTATGATTTTTATAAAACAAACCTACAGTCAAGCAATTCACCATAGGCTGACATAACATGCAATAGGACCCTACTACATATAAATGTGTAACATACATGCCACACATTTATATGATGTGGCACGAAAAACTAAAAAACCTTTGATGAAATATTACATTGAAATGGGTGTTTATCAAGTGTATGTGTTCAGATGAATTACATTGAGGAATACACACAGTGCTGGGGCAAATCAGTTAAAAGTAAACAATGTTTCCAGATAAGGGCACAGTTGCTATTTGTCAATTTGCCAAAACACATCAACAGGGTTCGTCTTGTCAATAACACAGTAAACATGTTCAAACAAATGTATTTTGTCTTTTCATACAACATGTACAATATCTTTACAGTATCTAACAAATAACTACACATAAAACATGTGCATTCTGACACACAATTGGATCTCTATGTATAAATAAATAATAATAGCTCTATTATAGTGCTAATAGCCAGATTTCCAGATTACCAGTACATGACAGACTTACCAAACATTATGCAATATATTTGGAAAATGTACAGTTCCTGGTTTGTTCATCATTGCTGATGATATTGTCACCCATTTCGGCATAGATGAGATAATGTCAAAGCGAAGATGCTTGTCACTGATAAAATCTTACTATTGCTACAGTATGTTTTGAATGTTGTTCAGCCACAGACTGGGGGGGGAAACAGATTGTAAGTGAGGTTATTAAAACAGTGAGCAAACAAAGAACCAACAAAGAAGATGTGTTCCAACCACAAAGAGGTTATACACTATTGAGACTACCCACCTTATCTATGAGGGGAAACCAAACTGTTCATAAATCGTTTGCAATTTGGTGATGAGGAACTTTTTGTCCTTACCCTCCTGTATATGAGAAAAAAAAATACACAAGATACATTAAGATCAATATCAAACTGTATGTATCACATTTGTGGATTTCAATGAAATTTGACATGAATCTTAATTACTTTGCACTACCATGACATTGACATTTTTGTTTTTTCGTGACGTGTCTTGACAACCATACGCATGGTGCCCCAAGAATGATTCTTTCTGACTTTGATGATCCCGACAGTCCCCAAAATTTGTATTGGTCCAATGTGGTTTATGACCAAATACTTGTAATCACATTCCCATCAGCCTCAGCAGTAAATTGTGTTTATTGCTAAATGTTGGCATGCTAACATGCTAAACTAAGATGATGAACATTTTAAACATTACACCTGCTAAACATCCCCATGTTGGCGTCGTCATTATGAGCACGTCAGCATGCTGACAATAACAGGGCTGTATAGATTCTTTGTCTTGTTTAGAAAAAGGCTTAGTTTGATTATGCATACATTTTCAATTTGCTTTTCTAACTGACTGATGATTCTCCTTTGGCCATCAACAACTTGAGTGTGAAAGTATATCACCATTCTGAAAAAAAAAAAAAATACAAAAGCATAAGAGATCAATTCAAACTGAAGGAACAGCAGTATTCAGGTACAGTACCTCACAAAAGGTTTCAAGAAGGCAGACACTTTGTTAACAGTATTACCACCACAACATAGCAAATGTGTATCTTTGTGGAAACCGGACAGTTCCTGTAAACATTGTTTGCGATCATGTCACCACTTACAGAAAGACTCCAGAGGCGAGGAATAAGAACAATGGGTTCTCCACCAGAGAGTTGTAGGCCCAGCTGAGCCAAGACAAGATCGGGTGGGTGTTCTGCAGCTTCTGGGCAAACAGCTGCCCTGACTGAAACATTGTGGTAAAATTCCTGAAAGGGCCGCACCCTGATGAGGGTTTAATCCTGTGGGCGATGGACAGATGGATTTTTTAAAACATACAGGGCAGTCTGTAAGTATATGAACAGTAACATATTTTCAACCATTTGGACAAACACAAGCACATTAGATTTAAAGATGCTAGTCTGGCTCTCTCCAAAGTTAACAAAATCTTCTTACCAGCACCTCTAACAGCTCACCAATTGGAGGATCTCTTCGATCAATCTTCTCAAGTAACTCTCACTAAGAGAGCAAATGAGCGTATTTCACAAAATGTTTAACTATTCCTTTAAAAATAGGTTAAAAAAACAGTTTAATAAAAAAAAAATAATTGGCACTAGTTTTAAGCATACATTATTCTAATAGGAATAAATTCTGGATTTGCTGGGGACTAATTCACATAAGTGAATATTTACAAACACCAAAACGGCACATGCAGGACTCTTTAACCTCTGTTCAATTGAAATGTAACATCCTGGAGTACAGTACGGTAATAACGACAGTAATATGACAGACTGTCGTATTCAAAACATGTTTGTAGAAAGCTTTGTGTCTGAGGTTGTGGAATTCACAGTCATTAAAAGGGGAGACATTGTTTGTTACACTCACGTCCACATTGTGTAAGTGACAGACACTGCAGCACCAAGAAATGAGGGGAAACACAAAAGAAAGATGAATAGTGTTGTCATCTGTGTGGCCCTCCAGGGCTTTCTTGAGGCCTGACAGTTGAGTAGTACACTGCTCTGGGGCAGAAACCAGAGGAAGAATGTTAAGTTTGTCGTGCAAATCGGAGTAGACATGCACTGAAGTCACTGAAACAACACCTGCTGTACCAACCTTCTTCATGTAGAATAGCACAAAAAGTTTTATGATCTGGACTCCAGGAAGCAGTGGAGCAAACAGCACCCCAAGCCTGGTAACAATTGAAGACCATTAATGTTGAAGTAACTTTTTTGGTTAAATATATGATGGGTTCCGAGGATGAGGTGTAATGTTGTATAATTACCAAGTAAGAGTTTGTCCGTATATGAGCTCCAGCACATTACGAGCAATGTCAAACACCGGCTTCCTGTTCCTTTTCAGCACTTGCTTAGTAAAGAGCCTAGAGGGAAGATTAACTGTCATTAAGTGGATTTACAAACAGTAAACAACTGAATCAAATTACATGATTCGCTGGTAAAGAACCAACTTGCCTCCACAGGAGCTCTCCTAAAAAAGTGTAAAGCACTGTAAATACAAAGTCCATCAGGAGCAAGCAATACAGTTCTTGCCCCACAAAGCTCTCCCAGCACTGAGGAAAAAACACAAACATAAATTTAAAGAATCCACAAAAAGTGGATTTAAGGTTGTTTCACATTTCCAGAAAAGATTAGATCACATCACATCATTAACGCTATTAAAAAGGTCACAGCGAAACATGTACTAACTTATTGTGTGCAAAGGGCAATCATTTTAGGAATGAAGGACATTTCGCAATTCAGTGTCACGTCACAACTTTAAATATGGAGAACTTTAAATAAGAGGATGCTTATAACCTGTAAACCAAGACTTTCTGGTTCCACAGCAATTCTCCCCAGCCAGCGGAAACACAGCACTCCAACAATACTGACCTTCAACAACAGGTTCCTGAGAAATTATGAGTGAATGAAGAGATTTTTCTATCTGCTCAGTATGATTCTATGTGAAGTATCTGTTAAAAGACAAATGTTCAGTGTGATGTGGTTGATTTTTTTACTCAGTTCTTCTTCTCACCTGAAGACGGAGACATAGACTTCAATACTGGGTGAGTCATTGTTCTCTATCCAAGCGCACAGATTGAAGAGGCCAGGAAGCAACAGGTTAATGCCTGACACCACTGCAGACATGACCAGCAGCTCGGTTTCTCTAAAATCACCCTGATTAATGAAAGCCTGTGAAGGAATGGATGAATCACAGTGAGGGCTCCAGACCAACAAACAAAAAACACGAAAAAAAAAAAAACAGTTGAATGGACCTTTTTCACAGCAGTTCAGCTTTATTGTTCACTGCATTGCATTGTAATAATTGCTGGAGTGCAACATCATAAATGCTATTAGTTCCACGTTTGCTATACCTGCTATGAGGAGTCAAAAAAAGCTTATCTTGCTCTCAACATCACTCTCAATATAGCTCAATAAGACTCTTGTGGGCTTTGTGCCTCTGGCAGTTTGCATATTTCATTTTCATGACAGGAAATCATGATGTGTGTGTAAAGAGAACTGCAGTTTACGTGTTTAATCTTGTCAACTCGGCACCAGTTAGTAAGCCTACTGTAAAATGTCTGCCAGGCAAGGGCGGATATTTTATTTCACTGTTTGGTGCCGCCAAAAGTAGGCTACTGTTGTATTAAATGTATATAGAGGAAACCCTTATTACTGCTATATATACACACACGGAATAGTTAATAGGTAAATGTCTTTTTTATGAATAAAGTCTTAATTTATTATCAAAATTACATCATGGCAGCCATTTTACATGTAGGAAGAAAAACAGAATATACTTAGAACCTAATTAGGTAGGGTAAGTTAATTTAAAAAAAGTAAGTGTCCTGTATCATAACTACATGTCTGGCTTTTAAAAAAAAAAAAAAAACAAACCGCTTGAAAATCGTTTGAAAGTTCAGGGAGTTATGATGATTTTAATTTTGAACTAAAAAAAATGGAGAAGTTCAATTTTCTGTTTTTTTTTTTTTTTTTGTGGTAGCTTGCAAAAAATGCACAGGCCCTTAAGCTGCTCAAATGTGCATGAAATATTTCACGGCTGGCTGCACAGCAGTTGTTGCATGGTTTTCTGACCTCTGACAGGTAGTGAACTCCCATGGTGCTCAGGAAGATGCTGGCCAGGCAGGTTGCCCATGCCGTCAGATGCACCACTAGGCAGAAGAGTCGCTGCATGCAGCTCTTTTCATCTTCTCCACCGATCATCTCAGACAGCTGCTCCTGTTGGAAAAGCAGCATTTGTGAGGTCCAGCCAGCTACATTTAAAGGATTTTCTTTCCAATGCTGCCATCAATTAAGTACTTTGAACAGATATTTTAAAAGCCCTCCTTAATAAGAAAATAACTTCACATGGGGGAGTGAAATTGCGTCATTGAAAGCTTCCTGTTAGCTATGCAAAAACTGAGACAGTGTGACAAAGTGACCACCTTTAATTGAGGATCCTCAATGTCTCTGGCTACATGTAGCCTACTTCTTTAAAAGCATTTAAGCACTTTGTTCATGTTTTGTAATGGTTCATATTGATGCTTCCATTTGAATTTCCATTTCAGTTTCACACTTCAGTGAGTCTAATTGAGTATTCAGATGATTACGTACTTTGAGCTGGGTGCTGATCTTCTCAGATTGAAGTCTTACAGACGTCTTCTTGCTGACTTTAAAGTCCCAGGAGGAGAAAACCCTTACTGCCAAATTCCCGTGAGACTTGAGGACACGAAAACTTCTCCCAAAGGACCTGGACATGCTGCAGGAGAACAGTATAGCTATAAAATACACAAACCGGATGGCGTAAGATACAAATGAATGCAGTAATTACAAATTAATTAATTCACTTATTGTCCAACCTGTACACCAGGATGATGCAGATGATGAAGAAGGCAACGGCAATGGTAAAGAAATAGGCTGCAGGTATGCAGTATGGCAGTATCTGGGACTCGATACCAGGTGATTCAGCAGTGGAGCTGTGGTTCGAGTCAGCAGCTCCACAGGCTTTGGTGTTGGTGTTGGTGTTGGTGTAGTAGCCGTAAAACATCACACTCTGAGAGAGGTAACCCTGCCAGAGATAACAGATGGATTAGAGGTCCGGTTCAAGAGAGTGCCACAGAAAATAAATATGTAGATACTGCTCTGATGTAACGCACGGCCATCTTACCGTGCCTGTGAGGAGCTCAAAGCCAGTGAACGTGTCGAGATGAGAGTCACTGAGACGAGGAGGCGGGTTGAGGACTTGAGGGAAGACCAGGAATAGGCCGTTGATGGCGAAGAGGAGGAGGTTAAAGAGCAGGAGGATCCGGAGAAACAGGAAGTAGGAGAGCACTCCAGTTCCGAAACGTCCGCTCAGTCTCTTCATGGGTGCATGCCACAATTGAAGGGAGCTGAGGATGGGGAGGCAGCTGAACAGGCAGTGACGCCAAGTCTGAGGGGAGAGCAACATGAGCGTATGACTGATACACAGACAAAAGTAGTTTAAACCTTATTATATGTACTCACCCTTGAAATGTACACACTCAGACGACTGTAGCATGGAATATTTCTGCTGATGAGTGAACTTTCAGCTACGCCACTGAAAGCAAGTCGCCTAATAAAAAGATATGTTGTTAAAAACGTGTCACCGCCGTGCTACTGGCTTTATTTTGCAGGCCAAGGAATGGTTTTCAGTGACACACGCACCTGATTTCAATCTTATCTGCCAGGCTGAGCGGCATGGCTCGCAGCTTGCACATGCCCTCATTCACCGAGAGGCCTCGGAGGTTGGACGCCAACTGCTCCCTCTTGTTTTCTGTTAATCATAAGTTACCAAAAAAATGACCAGGTGATCTGCTGCACATGCCGATGTTGCTCACACATTCAGAGATCTTGTCGCTGCAGCAAAAACTGACTCTCAGTGTAGAAAGCAAGATGGCTCGGTTAAACAGCAGCAGTAGTTAGTTTACCCTGAGTGCTGATTTCCTCCATATCTGCATGGATACGCTCATCCAGGATTGTCCTGGAAGGGCGAGAAGACTCAGGGGAGGGGGGCCGGCGTCTGCGTTGCTGAGAGGATCGCCGGGCACGCTGGGACACTACTGCAGCACTCTTTGGCCCTGTGCGCACGAGGAACAGTTTTTTTTAAACAGCACATTCAATATTTCACATGTATAGGTGAACACGGTCAACAGACAGTTAGACAGTGGAGAAAGGTTTCATCTCACCAGAAGTGCGGCTGGGCATCGAGGAGAGGACCTTTAGGGTAGCAGCTGACCAGTGGTGCCTCTGCAGAGACTTCACCTGCTCCTTGTCGAGTGCCTCGTCTCTCGTGTGGCGATCGATGTCACCATCTATTCGGAAGCAAATGTTACTTGCTTTATATCTATAGTTTTACAAGTGAAACTTTTTGTTGCAGTAAATGGTATACATTCTGTATTCGTACCTGTGCATTCCCTACTCATGTCCATATGTAGAGTTTCAGGACACGTATTGGTGCTGGCTGCTGGCTCTCTAACAAGCTGGACGGAGCTCTGACCTGGTTCGGCCTCTGCCAGGTTCCTGAAGAAGAGTGACCATCAGAGGAAATCATGACCCGGAGTCCCAAAGGCTTTGGTCCGAGCACCCTCAGTAAAGCAGTATGTATATAAGACATGTATCTTAAATGTATCACTTTTCCATAATGAATTACCGTGTAGAGATTTTTCACTTTACAGAACAATTTTCCTGCTGTAACTTGCAGCTTGAAGGGTTTCAAGTTCCAATTACTTACATTTAAATCATTGAAAGCACTGAAAATGTTATCTCCAAACACCCGGCAGGAACATGTACATCTGATTATTCAAACTTACATGAAGCAGACTTATTTATAGTATAGAAAATAAAAAGACAATTTAGTTTATTAGTTACACAGTTCGATGAAAAAAAAAGAAAACTCAGTCCACCAATGCTGGTACAAGACAAAGTCCCATAGTGCAACTAGCCCAGCCGAGCAGAAAGATGCAGAACAAATGTAAGGTACAGCTAAACAGCAAATAGTATTCTCCCATGAAGTCTTCAATAGAAAAAAAGGAAGACGACTTACTCATAGTCAGAATCCATTTCACAGATGTTGACTCTGAAGCTCACACTGCAGCCGTGGTCCTTGATGATCTGCGTTTACTGAAACACAGCTCCCAGTGGCTCGGTCATAAGCATCAGTTAGTCAACCACAAAGTAGTGGGTTTTCTCAGATAACGCAGCAGGCTATTTCTGAATGATTGTCAAAACACATACACACTTCCTCTCTCTTTCTCACTACCACTGTCTTTCTTTCTCTTTCTCTCTGTCTCTCAGCACAGCTGTGCCTTATTTGCAATTGGTATTATCCGCCTGCAGTCCCATCAGATGCCTTGACTTTGACATGACGTGCTTTGTATGGGGGCCCAGATAAATGAATAAATAAAAACATGTAATAATAAATTCTTGGAATAAATATATCTAACATGTCACATTATTTGGAAAAGTTTCACTGAAGTGTCAGCATGGTATTGGGCTCGTTCGAGATGAACTGCTCGTCGCCTGGAAAGTGGACGAGATCAGGCGGGAGCAGCAGGGGCCGGTGACAAAAAGCTGCAGTCAAGTCTGACAGTTTCCAGCAGCCTTCAAAGCATATACAGCAAGTGACGGAAATATTTACGTCCTGTTCGATCCATCTGTAGGCTGCCTGTAGTTTAAGTAGAGCCAAAGATGAACTGTCTCTGGTGGAGCATAAAAACAATCATACGACCCTGACTGAATACTGAATCAACGTCCTCACAGCTTCATACAGGAATCACAGAGGAACAGCAGCAGTGAGGACGATAACACACAAGTTTCCTTCAGAGATACACAGAATACATAAGACTCAGTTCCCAACAAGTTTTTAATAGCTTTTCTGTAACTTCACAATAATTATAACTTGGATTAAACATATTCCTCTTCTCTGGTTGACAAATACAGTCATCAAGTTGTACTTAATTTTATTATAATGCTTTATTATAATTTGTATTTATTAATTAATTAGTTTTTTTTAATTATATATCAGTATGAATGAATGAATTAGTTAATTTTTTTGTCATGCATGCCGAGCCCTTACAAGACACCATGAACTCAAACAGACCAGGATCAGAGTGCTGTGCAAACATGTTTAAACAACAGAGAAAGTCCATAAATAGAAACAAAACAAAAGTATCTTTCACAGTCAAATCTTCAGTAGAACATAATTCATAAATCACTGACTGAGACATTTACTATATTCAGGAAAAATCTAAATAAATACTAATTAAACTATCTATCTACACAGAGAAATGAGGATTTTCTACAACACGTGGTGTTTGTGGACAAAACTTCGAGCCAATCAGCTCTTTGATCAGGCGACAGCCAGGCGTTTCCCGTCATGCCCTGGGTCTTGCAGTCGGCGGTGCAGAGCGGCTGCGGCGCCTGGCTCTAAAAGCTGCAGCCGCCTCCATCTCACGAGGTTCTCGCTGTCATCTCTGACCTCTCTGTTGTGTCTGTGCTGAAGCTGACAGACACACAGCTGACACTGCGCCTGCACTTACAACCCTCAGCCTCCGCTGCCCTCCAGTGGCCGGTGTGAGGAACTGCGAAAACACAAATACATTTGTCCAACTTGCACACTAAACCGGTGGAAACCAGCATAGCACTCATATTAATAGTATGCTTATCCTTATTAGTTGATAAAGTGTTATTTTAATGTGTTTTCTTACTTATACCATTTATGATCGAACAATGTGAACCTCTGCAGCTTGTAAAATGAACAGCCCTGCAATAAACACTACCTGTTGTAAATGTTTTACTCTCCGTAGCCTCGATTGCCTCGTCGCTACTGCACCCTAGAGTTACAAAACAACCGAGGCCAATGTGTTTAGGTCACATTCACTTAAATTTCCGGCTAAAAGTACCTCGGATGTCGAGGCGGCACTTTCCGTGTGTGCGTGAAAGCGCCATTTACGAGCAGCGCGTGAACGCCTCAGGGCAGGGGCGGTCCGTGAAAAGTTTTCAGGAAGCGGTTTGACAAAAACGAAACGAAACACTTCTCCAGCTTTTTTTTTTCAAGAAACACCTCGACGGGCTTGTTGTTTTTATTTTTTTATCTCCCCCCCCCTTCCCCCTTTCTTTGTGGGTGAAATAAAAAAAAAAAAAAAGGAAAGAAAATAACCAAAAAAGAAGATGCAGGGCAGCGCTTACGGGGCCTCGTTGGCCGGCGGGGCCTTTGACCTGGGCAGCTTCGTGAAGCAGCCGCAGACCGCGCTGCGCTGCCTCAGCTGGGTGAGTGAGACGCGGGGCGACGGGCGCCGGGCCTCCCGGGGAGCGACGCGGCCCTCCGGGCTCTCCGGTGAGAGATGGGGGCCGTGAGCTGGCTGGCTGCCCGGTGGGAAATCTTAAACAGACGCTGAATTAAGTGATAAAAAAAAAAACAAACATGTTGACGTGTTCGCTTGAGCAGCCGTAGGTGTGAGCTAATGTCAGCCGCGTCCTGTGCTGTGTCACCGCCACCAACCGACAGTTTCTTTTTTTTTTTTCCGCCTAACTTGTTTTGGCCTTTTTTTCCCCCTGTTTTTTTTTTCTTGTTTTTTTGGGGGGGTTTAAAACGTGGTGCAGGAAGAGGGGGAAACTGTTTTACAGTGTGGGGAAAAAGATCAGGAATTGAAACTGTCCCCGCGTCACCTGTTGAGCGGCGCCTGTCTGCACAGTTTGATTTCTAAATGCGTAACGCTGTCATTCATTTTGTGCGATGAGAGCTGAGACAACCAGCTTTATCAATAATTATAATAATACCCTTTATTTTTAACACACTATTTTTTAAAAAAAAAACACATTTACAAAGTGCTTTACAAGAGGACAGACGGTAAATCTAAAGCAGGTGGGAGTTAGACACATTAAAAATGGTAAATAATTCAACAGCTGTTTTGACAAGAAGGCGCAGAGTTTGTTGGCCTTATCTCTTCAGGAAGTCCTTTCACATCCAGTGAGGCCTGACAGTCTGTAAAGCAACAGGTAGCCAGAGCAGGGATGCCAGGAGTGGTGGAATATAAATGTAGAGCCGCAACTTAAAAACTGTTTTCATTACTGATTAAATCGTTTGGCCCTTGAGGACAAGGCGAGGTCTTCAGATGTCTTGTCCAAAACCCAAAGATATTCAATTTAAAATCATTTAAGACACAGAGAAGAAGCTGGAACCTGGAACTTTATTATGATCGTAATCATTGCTGATTCATTTTTGTAATTGTTTTAACTCTACTCTTGTGCGGAAGGTGGACCAGGAACACAGAAGTTAAAATCGATCAGGAACTGAAACTTTTCCAGTGTCCTCTGCTCATCGTCGCTTGTCTGAGGTTTTAATGTGAATTTAGATGATTTCTATGGAGGAAGCTTTCTTTTAATGTGAATCATGTGATAAGAATCACGTGGCCCCAACATGCATTTCTCTCCACCTCCCCCTGACATTAACCCTACGTGTCCTTTCTTTGCAGTTGTTTGCCATCGTGGTCTTTGCAACCATCACGGCAGAAGGCTACATTAACCAATCAACCAAGGAGGAGGTCAAGTGCATGTTCAATGAAAACGACAGCGCCTGCAGCTACGGGGTCGGAATCGGAGTCCTGGCCTTCTTGGCTTGTGTTGTCTTCCTCATAATCGACGCCCACTTCCCACAGATCAGCAATGCCAAAGACAGAAAATACATTGTTATAGGAGACTTGGTCTTCTCAGGTGAGCGTCAGGTTTCATTGTAAACTGCTCACACTCTGAAATAAAGGAACTGTGCCCAAAATCAGGAAGTGCAGCCTAGTTGAAGTTAATGCCGTTGTCATATTTCATCTTAACTCTGACGATTTATTTCTCTGCGTTGAATATGACATTTTCAACAGTGGCGTGGACGTTCCTGTGGTTCATCTGCTTCTGTCTGCTGGCCAACCAGTGGGCCAAAACTACCAGCAAAGCCGTCAGTGGTGATGCCGCCCGGGCTGTCGTGGCCTTCTCCTTCTTCTCAATCGTGTCCTGGGTGAGCCTCTCATCGCCTGCGTGTTCCCAGCATTTGACTAACAAAATCATATGATAACACACACACACACACACACACACACACAACTCAGCTGGTTGAAAATTTGCCAGAGAGTCGTGCAAAAAGGCTCCACTAACTCATCCAGACTTCTCTCAACAGGCTTTCTTATCTTTCTTTGCGCTTGGACGGTATCGCCAAGGCATCAGCGAGTTTGACCAGGAGTACAGAGACCCAGCCAACGACCACACCACTCCGTACCCGCCTGCTCAGTACGCCAGCAGCAGCGGCCCCACAGGCTACCAGCAGTCGCCTTTCTCCCACAACCAGGAGCAGCCAGGGGAGTACCAGCCTCCAGCTTATTGAAGGACTGAGATTCAAGCGCATGAATCCAAAAGGGGAGTTTGATTTTTATATAAAGACGCGTGCCAATGTTTTCATTTACAACTCGGACTGTTCTCTGCCCTCCCATTTTCTTCCTGCAGAAAGCATTTGCATTTTTTTGGGTGCACTGATATGTTTTTAGTTGTTTCGTTGTTGTAAATTGTTTGATGGGTGTTTGCTGTGTTCAAAGTGCCACAGACAGCATGTGAAACCAAAGTTCTTTGTTTGAAGGAGACTGTCTTGGTAAGAGAGAGGATGACTGTGCCACTGTTGTCTTTGTACCAAACCAACTGTAGTTACTTCAGTGTCGCCTTTTGTCTCATTTTAGAGTGCAACTTGAGAGCTTTTAATATCAAAGCACTAATCAACAAACAGGTTAGGATTTACTCTGCTGGGAAATCTGCTTTGCATTCTTAAGATGGACAATGGAGATATATATATAAATATATATCTTTTGAATATGTTACTGTTTAGTACATTTAATTATATTTCAGATTCATATACAGCAGTTAAACAACCGTAATGTTATTTGACCACAAACAGACCCACATAATTCAATCAATGAATGCATCAGAAATGTTCCCCGTGTAACTACTGTAATGCCATTTTTTTTGTTCAATCAACCACTGAAAAATTGCTTTTATACACTGAAAACTGTTATTTTCTTTGCTGCGGTTAACTGCCAATATCTGATCTAAGATTGTTAATTTTGATGTCTTAAATCAAATTCTGTTAGAGTTTTGTGTAGTATTTAAGGGTGTGTTTTTGTTTTAAGGTAGCCTAACCATTCATTTAAATCAGCTACCTCTGTAGAAGTTCAATGTGCCTTTTTCAATACAGTTTAAAAAAATATCCAATTCAGCCATAATTTGATTTCAGGAATTCAGTGATGTTAGGGTAAATTGATATATTTATTATCTAACTTTCAGTCCAGGCTCATGACAATCAAACTGTTATTATTTTCTGCATTGCTTTTTCCTCCTGCTTCTCCTTGATTTTCTCAGACTGTAGTTGTACTTTTTACACATGTTGCAGTTTCACTGTTGTACTCAATGACTTTACAGTAATTCCCCATTAAAGTGCCTTCTACAGTATTCTGTATCACAAAGGGTTTGCCAAATAAAAACTGTTCTGTTTTAAACCTCTGGGTCAGCCCATAACTTATATCCTCTTATAAAGAACGAGCCGGACTCTGGAGCTGTGCTCCTTTGGCAAATATTTGATTAGTGCTTGTGTGAAGGTGGAGGAACTTGTTCACTGTGGAGACAGCACCGTAATGAGTAAAGACAATAAAATATATACATACTTAACAAAAAAACAAAGATGTCTTTTGTTAGGACACTGCCGCCTCGAAATGGTGACAACTCAGTCAATAAAGTTTAATTCTCCCCTAAATTGAATCATTCAATTGAATCCAGGCAGGAATAATAACGCTCTGTGTTTTACACCGATGGTGTAGGTCAAGCGTCTCACATTTCCCACCGCACTTGAAGGCACCCTTTGACAAACCCCCCCCCCCCCCCCCCCCCCTTGCGTCGGCTGCGCGCAGGCGGTGCGCGGTGACGTCGTCATCCAGGAAGTGGCGCTCGGCTCCCTCTGCTCAGCGGGGAACGGAGGAAGAGGAGCCGAGGAAGAGGAGCGACACAGCGATGAGGTCCGAGCCGCAGCCGCCGGAGGACCGTGAGCTCGACGTCTAACGGCCGCGGTGAGTGCGCGGCGAAACGCGACGCCGACAAGGTTTGTGAAGGCATCCGCGTTAACCTCTGCGCTGCTGGCAGGGACACACACGTATACACACACACACATGCACATGGGGTGTGTGTGTGTGTGTGTGTGTGTGAGGGAGGAGACCTAAAATACTCGCCTTCCTTAACAAACAAACTAATAATAAACAAATCTAGTAATGAATGTGATTAATGAAGCTGTTGGCGCTCAGAGCTTTAGTGGTGGATGAATTAAACCTGTGAGGCATGTCCCCGGGGGGCCACTTTGGGGCCTCTCAGGTGATCCCAGTGGTCTGCAGCTGAGTGAGAAATACTCAAATGTCACTGCTGTGCATCCCGTTTTATCGTACAGCATCTTCTCGCTGGAGGACACCGCAGAAAATCAGGCCCATCTGTTTGGGCGGCCCATTGACATGCAGAAGTTTGGGAACCTGCCTTACAGCAATAAGTGAGCTATTTATGGGCCTCTCACACACACACACACACACACACACACACACACACACACACACACACACACTCTCCCCGTCCCCTTGATCTGTTTCCTTTGAAGCAGACCTCCCCAGATGTCATCCTTTATGGCGGGACAGGGCAGAGACACCAGGGGTTTATCTCGAGCAGCTCTCCTTCATGCAGGATGACACATGGCTACAGCGCGTCGTCAGGGAGCTTCTGTGAATGATACGGCTTCTGTGTTGTACGTTCTGTCGTCTCACTGTGCAGAATTACTCGCAGGAGCTCAGAAGTTGCTCGTTTACTAGTCCATGCTTCATTACAGCTGAAAGAATTAGTTCAGTCATTGATAAGTTGGTCTGACAATCAGTTTTTTAAATCAGTTTCCAAGCAAAGATGGCAAAACAACTTTTTCTTCCTCTAAGAATTGTAAATTGAATATCTTTAACTGATGCTTGGACAAAACAAATACTTTGATTGATGTCAGCCTGGACATGATATTTGGCTGACCAATTGATTAATAGAGAAAATGATGTTCGTGATATGGATAAAATCTTCTATCAGCGTATATATCATAAAGGTTGCAGATTTTTGACGTGAAACTAAGATAAAGTCTCTCAACCCTACATGTCGTTTCATAGCACAACATTATGAATTTATTTGAAACCTCTTGAGGACCGCTTTGAGAAGCTTGAGGTTGCTTGTTGACTAATAAAAACGTTTGACACTAAAGCCCAGGAGAATTTAAATCCGCTATTAACAGAACAGGCTCCTCCAGTTAAAAGTAAGTTAGACTTCCTATAGCTTCCCTGTTGACTGTGTAAGTGCCGCGCTGTTGTAACCAGGCTGATCTCTGGCCTCCAGTCACAGAACTCACAGTACACACATCCATTATGCAGGATTCAAATTGTTGTGGTGACTGCAGATTTGTTTTTAGCCTCTATTCAGCTTGCAGGTGTTCCCCTTTTATCCAGGTAGAGTCGGTGTGCAGTCAACAAATGTTGTCTTAACCTCTGGCACCTGGCCGTTCAAAGGTTTGCCATGATGAGTGATACTTTACTGATTGTGTCTGCCTCCCGCCAGGTTTGCCCGTTTGGACTGGATCATAATCCTCCAAGTCTAGTTAAAGTTCACCAGTAATAATCCATAGTCAGGGTTGCGCTGCAAATAATCTGTGGGCAGAAAGGGAGTACAGAGCTCGGGACGGATTGTAGAGGGTCTGCTTCAAGCACAGAGAGGTATATTTCATGACACAGGGTCAGCGCTCGAGCAGGAGGAGACGACGGGGTAAGCCTGTTCAGTTAATGTGCGTCGGGGGATGTGATTTCAAAAATCAGAATCTGTTGCATTGGAGAGAAAAAAAACCAGCCTTTTAAATTAATTCAAATCTGCCATTTGTTGTTGTATTTCAGAGAGGGTAGTTTTCACCATTACGGCCCTGATGTTGCTGCCATAATGGACTGCTGTTTGGCTCGGGGCCCTCTTATGAAAGAGTCTTTCAGCTCCTGCGCTCCTTTCGGAGAAATGCAACCATGTTTAGGCCACAGAGGGTGAAGCTCCTGGGGCCTACTTTAGAGGTCCCTGGAATTTGGAATTTCGTTGGGAGTAGATAGACGCACAATTTCTACTCTATGGAGGCTGCTTGTGACCCCTTCGAGAGTAGAGAACAACACATTAGTCACATTAGTTTACTCTTGAAAGGTGCTACATAAATGAAGTTACTTACTTCTTAACTTGCTCTTTATCAGTTATGGTAAGTTAAATGAAAATTCATTAACTGAACTAGGGCTGCAACTAATGATTGTTTTCCTTAGAAAGTAGTGAAAAATGACCCTCAAAATGTCCTATAGCTTAAAGTGACACCTTCAAATGTCTTGTTTTGTCCAACCAACAGTCCAAAAGATATTCCATATACTGTAATAAAAAGCAGCAATTTTGCAAATTCAAGAAGCTGCAAACATCAAATGTCTGACTTTTTTTGCTTCGTTTTCTGTTGATCAACTAATCAGTAAATCGAATAGCTAATCATTTGAGCTTTCAGCTAAAGGGACAAGGTGTTTTGGCTTTAAATATGGCTGCAACAAAAAATATTTTATTTATTGATTAATCTGTTGATTATCTTTCATTTGAAATAATGAACTGTTTGATCTATAAAATGCCCAAATCCTGAAAAATACCCATCTCAGATTTGTGTGGACAACCACCCAAAACCCAAAGACTTTCAACTGTCAAAGATACAAAACAGAGAAAAATCAGCGAATCATGACAACAGTAAATTGTTTATCAAAATGGTTTGTGAATAATTTTCAGTTGATGGACTGATCCTTTCCGCATTACTATTTAACTTGCCTGTGACAGTGGCATGTGCTGCATCAGCTGGCCGGTTGGGTTTTTCCGGATTTACCTGCTCACAGCCCTTTTATTGTCCCTTCATTGTCACTGAATGGGCTCCTCCCAGCGTCCACGTTGACAAGGCACAAGGCGCGCTACTTCCTGCTTCTTGTAATGTAGCCTTATGTATAAGCCGGCATACACTCACTTCTGTGAGCTTTTTAGAATTTAAAATGGTATTTGAAATGTAGGCTGACATGAACGATATGCCTGCCATCTGGACCGAAGATTTGATTTAGAGGCGAAAAGAGTCTACACATAGAGTATGTGAGTAAGATTAGATTGAGTTTTATTATCTAAATGTTATCAGTGCTATCTTGTTGTAGGATGTGTCAGAACAATGTTTGAAAGAAACTTGTTTTTCTTCAGATAACTTGCATTGTTGTATTACGGGGTAAGAACAGGGGTTTCTTGAAAAACTTTATCTGAACCAAGGGTGTAAGGATAGAGGGTGTTGTGTGCTGTACAGATAGAAAAGCCCCTTGAGGTAAATTTGTGATACATGATATTGTTGTATATTGAGAGCATTTACTTGACTATTCTGTTACGTCACATTACTAAAGCTGAAGATGCCCTAACTTCCATTTCACTGGGACTTTAAAGTGAGACTTTAACTTTTGCTCAACGGTAACCACTGTTGCCTAAAGTGACAAGATCATGGTAAATGCTAAAATATATTGTAACAATAGTTAACAGACAGACATGCAATAGATGACGTGTGTACAGATTAGACCAAAATAATAAATTTACAGTGTAGACAATCAGGATGACAAAATTCTAGATAGATTTCAAGCATGCATGAAGAATATGGATCCGGGAGGATGTCGAGCAACTTCCAGGTGCCACCAGACCGCTTGAGTCACATGACCTCCTCTCCGTCATGGAGACGAAGCACACCATTCACTGATTGGAGAAAAGAAGTAAACCCTCGCTGAGGGAGAGAGAGACAAGGGACTACATGCACACAAGTGGAGAGAGAGAGAGAGAGAGAGAGAGAGAGAGAGAGAGAGAGAGAGAGAGGATGCATGGATCCATGTTGGGACCTTAAAAAGAAGCTGTTATAGACTTGAGATGAGGCCTTATCTTTTCTTTTTGACAGTTTACTGCCCTGTTTTGTGTTGAACATTTTTACAGGACTTACCCTCTCTCTGTATTTTCCTTTAGGTCTTTCCAGGCCTCCGTCCTCCATGCCTGCTCCCCCGGGCTTCACTCAGCTGGAGCAGGATGAGCCCATGAACTCTCTGCGTATCTCTGTAGGAGGCCTCCCTATGTTGGCTTCCATGGCCAACACCACAGACCCCCGTTTCCGCCTCAAGTGGAGGCCCATCTTGGCGGTGGCCGTCTCCCTGGCCTTGCTTCTGCTGCTCCTCATGCACCTGAGCTCAGGCTTGCGCCCCCGCCCCTACGGCTCCCACGGCTGGAGATCCGGTCGCACCGACGCCCAGCTGTCCAATTCCCGCTACAACGACACCTACCCTCTCAGTCCGCCCGAGCGCACGGCGCAGGGCACCCGCTACCGCATCGGGGTCATAGCCGACCTGGACACAAGCTCTCGCAGTGACAAGAAGCTGACGTGGTTCAGCTACATGCGGCGGGGCCACCTGCTGGTGTCCCAAAGTGGTGACAAGGTAGCAGTTGAGTGGGACGCGGACACGGTGGTTCTTGAAAGCCACCTGTCGGAGAAGGGCAGGGGCATGGAGCTGTCCGAGCTGGCGGTGTTCAACGGGAAGCTCTACAGCGTCGATGACAGAACGGGGGTCGTCTACCACATTGACGGGGACCAGGCGGTTCCCTGGGTCATCTTAACTGACGGCGACGGCAATGTTGCCAAAGGTCGGCATTACCGTGGTCTCACACATGCTTCAAGATTCAGTCCAAAGTCCCAAAAAATTATATAAATTTGTGTAGCACAACTTTGTTTATTCTTATTTACCAGCCCATTAATAAACATAACCCCTCAGATTTATCTTGTGACCCTTTGAAGGGGCCAGACACCCAGCTTGTGAACTCTGAAACTTTAAGTATATACTGGTGATATTACTTTTACAGCCTTATAGTCACTTAAGTAGGATTTGAAATGCTGGACTCTTACCTGTAAAGGAGTATGTTTATGTGTTTAATTGGTACTTTTACTGAAATATGTAATTTCTTTCTCCTTATAGGGTTCAAAGCTGAGTGGCTGGCAGTGAAGGACCATCACCTATACGTCGGCGGTCTGGGGAAAGAGTGGACCACCACCGAAGGCGAGTTTGTCAACAACAACCCAGAGTGGGTAAAAGTAGTGGGCTTCAGAGGGGATGTACAACATGAGAACTGGGTTCCCAAGTACAAATCACTGAAGCTTGCTGCCGGGATAGAGCCTCCAGGTGAGGATGTAAATCTGGTCTTGCTTACGATTGCTTCCACTTCTCTCCCTTCGTTTACTCTTTACCATATTCCTCTGAATCTCCGCAGGGTATCTCATCCATGAGTCAGCAGCGTGGAGCGACACCCTGCAGCGCTGGTTCTTCCTCCCCCGACGCGCCAGCAAGGAGCGCTATGAGGAGACCGCGGACGAGCGTCGTGGCACGAACCTCGTCCTTAGCTGCCCACCAGATTTCCAGGACATCCTTGTAAGTCGAGTGGGTCCACTTAACCCCACTCACGGTTTCTCCTCCTTCAAGTTTGTCCCCAATACGGACGACCAGATCATTCTGGCTCTCAAGTCAGAGGAAGACGCCGGAAAGATCGCTACGTACATCATGGCCTTCACACTTGACGGACGAATCCTTTTACCTGAAACCAAGATTGGGGATGTGAAATATGAGGGCTTGGAGTTCATATAGACTGACAGACTCACACTTAAGGCCACTGCACTGTTGTTCTATTTTGTTTAAAATGCAGTCACTGTTGAAGTTACGGTACTCGCTGCTTCTTCCTGGAGTTTATAAAATACCCAACTTCAGTACTAATAGAAGAACTATGGGCTGAAACTGTACGACATGGTCCGGTTTTGGGTTTTGAGAAAGTGCCAGATGAATACCATCATGTCTTATGGTGGATCATCTCCTTCCAAGGCCAAATGCGGCTCTCAACAGTACTGTAGCCTTTCTTATAATGAATGTACAAAAGATTGATTTATCAGACTGTGATTTTCTTTACTAAAGCATACGTTTTCATGCACACACTGCACACCCTCCAGAGGTCAAAGGTTTTGTCCCCTTTGCTCCATGTTAAATATCATTCTGTACACACCAAACATGTTATTTCGGTGGAATAACTAAGAGCCTGTTTTTACTCTTCATACAACTCAACATTATTTGAAGGACATTTTGGTGAAAGATGAATTATACGTATGTACGTATGTAATGTTTTTGGTGGGATGAGTAAAATCTTGATTCCTGTTTTACGACTCTTGCCATTTAATTCATGTGGGTCTCTCTACAAAACTAATTCAATGACCTTAGACATTGTTCTCAAGCAAGTAGCGACAGGCCCCAAAACTGTTGTGCAACACCCTGATGTTCTGCTTTAATGTGAAATGAAACTTAGGGAGAGCAGCAGGAGTGGAAAATTGAACCTATACATGCACAGTACAGTCAGCCCACCCTGTTTTAGCAGGACTTTAAAAGGAGCGCGAATTGTGTCACAGACGTCAAAAGAGAGAAGTGCATTCTCGGACGACAGCACTTTATAACCAGAGGAGAGAAGGTAATGTGGTTTCAATATATGTAAGGATTTACCGCATTTTGTCTTTAAAGTTTGACCTTTTAATTTGTAATGCACAGCTTTAGTATTGTCAGTTTCAATTTAGTTTCAATAGATGAAATAGATTGCATTCCATCTTAATGAAAACATATTAAATTACTGGCAAAAGCTACGGTGGTGTTATATTCGCCCTTTGAGGCAAATAATGTGTTGATTTATATGCAAAAAGACCAAAAATGACACTAAATCATTCAAAGCATGATCTTAAATTGTAAAGTACAGTAAGCATATTTCTAATTTGTTTCTTCTTTGTCATTGTCTGTCTGTGTCAAAGTCCTACACTGGTGGTTGGAAATGCTCACACGTCGAAACTTATGCACTCTGTGGCTTCTGCTACTTCTCCATGTGTCTGGAAGCGCGTTCAAATTTAACCTGTTCAGTGAGTTTGTATGAAAACTAAAAAAAATGCTTACAATTTTGCCTTGAAAGTATTAATAATACTGTACTAGTTTTCAATATAGAACTGTATACCTTGCAATGCCTATATTACATGCTTTTAAAAATATATCCTGACCATGCTCATTCAACAGAGACTGTACATTATCCTAATGTTTGTATAACCTCTCTGCTGCCATGGCCTTGGTAAATAATCCACGCCTGTTTTCATACAGAAAGAAACCCCGAGCCGCAGGAGGGTGACGTAAGGCTGTTTGGCTCTGACAGCGTTTCAGAGGGCCGTGTGGAGGTCTACCATGAAGGGAAATGGGGGACAGTGTGTGACGACGGCTGGGACATGGCTGAGGCCCAGGTGGTGTGCCGTCAGCTCCACTTCCCTGGAGCCAAATCTGTCGTTACTGGGAAGGACTATGGACAAGGTGCCCTCTACTTCCATTTATCCCCCACCAGAGGGCAGTAAAATTATTGTAATGAGTGAGGAGTTGTGATTTGAGGTTTGATCTACAAACAGCACAAATTCATGAATCAAAAAGGTCACTGTTTAATGTGTTACTGCCACAACAATTAACAAATGTCTCCCCTTTACTTATAACTCGCAGCGTCTGGACCTATTTGGCTCGATGATATGGAATGTAAAGGAACAGAGAACCAACTGTTTACTTGTGCTTTCAAAAACTGGGGAGTAACTGACTGCTCCCACAAAGAGGATGTTGGAGTTGTTTGTGAAACAGCCAGTACGTATCTAAACTCCTACAAGGCAAAGGCCTCTTTTTTTGAACACATAATGACATTTAATACAGAGAAAGCAAAGTAGAATCCGTGTCATCGCTGCTCATTACTCTTCATACTCATTTTTCTATCAAATGTTCATCCCGATGATTTGCATTTCCAGGCACAAATGTGACCGTGGGTGATTCTTCACACTCGCTGGACCACAGCATGAGTCTGTCTGATGAGCTGGGCCGAATGTTTGACAGCGGGAATAGCTGTGACTTCCTGATCTTAGTCCAGAGTGCTACTGGAAACAGACAGGAGGATGGGACCCTGGAGGTGGTTGGGACAACGATTTGTACGCACAAAATTATGCTCTCACAATTCCCACTCTTCAATGCTTCAGAGGGGACGACTAACATCACGGTCAGCGTCAGCCAGGCTTGCCAACCACATTTCACTTCCTTCATCAGGTATAGGCCTACTGAAGCTACTATGACTTGCAATGATTTAAGATACAGAATTCATTTTAATATCACCCACGTATTGACAAGCATGTAAATTGAAAGATCACTGGGCAATATCTCAAAACATCAAATAAATATTCTGTAATCTGGTTCTTAATAGGTACATTTACACCCGCAAGATGGATGTGACCTTCTCCTCTGTGCAGTGCCTCCACTGGATGGCTTCTAAGTTTGGGGTGAAGCAGCTGATGGAGGACACAGGCCGGCTTTTCTCTAAAATCCTCCCAGAGGACCCTCTGTTTCACACCCAGGTGTCCCTTTACAAATATGCAAAAGAGATGGGGGACTTCGTCCTCCAGGAGAACTGTCTTCAGTATCTGGCCTGGAACTACCAAAATCTGTCCACGTCCCCTGCTTGGAGCCGCCTCTCCGTTGAGCTCCTTGCCGCCCTTCTAGTCCGCTCAGACCTGGTGGTGCCAGATGAATATTTTCTGCTTCAGACTGTGGAGAGCTGGATCACAGAGAACGGCAAGTCGACCAGTTTGGAAACCCAGGTAGACCTTCTGAATCGCATCCGTTTCCCCATGATCGCCGCTGAGAAACTGTATGATCTGGAGTCCAACTCTTCCCTCTACAGCACTCATAAGAACATGTATCGTGTCAACATGTTGAAAGCATTCCAGTTTAATGTTCTGCTCTTCAGCAATCTTCAGTCAAACCCAAAGTTTAGCAGAGAAGATGATGATTACCAGCCCAGGATCTACACTGCTCAGCCATGGAGCACTGCTGTTGGCTCTTCAAGTAAAACGATATCAAATCCAGTCCGAACCCACTACCCTGCGTACAACCACGGGAGGCATTATGGCTATGACCATCGTTATGTTTATCCCACTGTCAGCACATACAGTCAAACCACGTTCAGCACACCTGTCCACAGCAGCTTGATCTTTAAGAACACCAAGATTTCCTGGGAGGCAAATGTCTTTAAGAGCCAACGTGAATGTTCAAACCGAGGTCTGAGGTGCGAGTCTTTCCCAGTGGCAAGGCTGGCTTCCCAAAGCTCCAATCAGCAGAGCAACATCCTCTTTCGTAACCGGCTTCTGCTGATGTGCCAAGGCAAGTATATCTGTCAGGTTCAGGACTTCAAGGTCAACCTGGCTTATATCGCTGTGAATGGGACCCAGGTTGTCGCCTATCCTTGCCCTGATAACCAGTACACCTACCGCTTTGTAGTGAGACCAGAGTTTGTCTGATCCGATAGCAGGTCCAGGCTGAATATTTCTCACATCTGATCAATTTTTCTGCTTATTGTTTAATAGATTTGCAATGATACTACAAAATTATCGCTGAGAGTTTTTTTTTTTTCATAAATCTCTGTTGATTAGCTACAAATGTATCACCTGACTTTGGCTTTAAATGGCAAATAAATAAAGTGATTTCTAGATCCTTTTCTGTGTGTGTGTGAGCACTTTTCTTTTAAAAGACACAATGTGTCCTTCACAAGAGGAACAGAAAATATAAATACTAATGTGGAATTTATCCAGATATGAGACATAAAATGACAAGTGTAAACAGGGCCAAGTTAAATAAATAATTAGACTGATTTATAGCTTCACTCTCCTAGACACGCAGATATTTTCAGTTGTGGGAGGGCCAAATTAATGCTGTAATATACAAGTGGGCTGAAGTTGATCTATATCTGCTGTCATGACTTTAACCATTTTGCTGCTCTCCAGCTCACTGGAGCGGAGGACTCCATATGCAAATATCATAGTGAAATTAAGGTCTGTCAGGGAGCAATATTATGCATGTGCTCAGGAGAAAGAAAAAATAAAAGGTTTTTAGGCTACTTGCTGTAGCCTTACACTTAACAGGCAAATGCCTGTGTGGTATTGATCTTGTCATCTAACTCTCCACCAGAAAGTGAATATTCGTATTTCCCAAAATGTTGAACTATTCCTATAATTAACAAGGTATCTGCTCTGATCTTATGCTCTGGGTGTCCTTCAGTACGTTGTCCATACAGGATTGAGTCTTGCTAAAATAATTCAAACTTGGTTAAATAGTGTGAAATAGTCAAAAGTCACGTTCATCATCACACTTGTCCCCAATAGAATGAAAACATCAAACTTCAAACATGTCGCCTTGATTCAACATCATCACATAAGAAACTGGATGTGAAAGAGTTTTTGTTTACAGGGGTTTGATTAAGGATGATAGCAGTTTCCTCTTTATGAATCATGGAATCTTTCCAAGCAATTGTGTTTTCACCACACACCAGACTGTCTTCAAGGCTTCCAGCCTTTCTGCTTCACACATCCAACAGCCATACTTGGACAACATGCAGGCCTACATGCTTGGGCAGGTGGCTTGAACAGCTACATATAAAACACAGTGACTCATGGGTTCCTGAGAAGCCTGTGGCTGCAACAACCAATGAAGTGATAAAAGATGATTGCTCAGTTGCGCAGATTACGTGATCACTGTGTATATTTAAAAATGATTCCTCCACTTGCTCTCATGGTTCAGTGTTATACAGACTCATAGCAATGGATTCGTCAGGAACAGTAGAGCGTGATGTCTAGCAACTGATTCATTCATAAGTAATCTTGTGCCAGGCTGTGTGCACAGTTTAACGTTTTCACCAGGATGGAAAGAGGGAAAGTTTAGATATTTCATCACAGGGTAAACTTGCTGTGAGTAACATATGGCTGTATTTTCATTGTTGTGTCATTTCACCCAACAAATGATTGGCCCCACAAGTCATGACATGCTTTGTTTTTTTGGTTTGCCCCAGAATTGTGAAATTCTATTGCATGGGTTTTATGTAAAATGATTAAAGTAATTTCATTTAACCACTTGAACCCCAATGCCCTCAGGAAATTTCACAATTTCCCCCTTATGTTAGAAAAAACAAAGTGTGTTGTGAAAACAAAAACAATTCAATTGACAGTCATTATAAGGATTAAGTGTGGCATAGAGAGTCATATATCATGATAAAGCCATTAGTTCACTCATAGACCAAGGGTGCTGTACGTGCGTAGGACACGGTGGTGGCAAGTTAGTGTTCATGTATGGAGGAAGTTGAGCTTAAGTCTTAAAACAAGGATAAGGAAGTGAAAATAAAAACCAAAGATGCCACTTTTCACAGCTGCACACTTTTTGTAGCCAGTTACGAATTATGAATCCACAAATAATTATGACCTGACGATGCAGCTCCACTCAAATTTACAAAGTGTTTTAGCATCTTTAAGTTCAAATCAAGTTCATGGTTTGGATTTTAAGGCTTGCAACTTTACTGTTTTGATTTCACTCTCACCACTCTCATCAGCCTCTTTCAGCCACAGTACACGGCCTGAAGGACAAATTTAGCAACTCGCTGGTGAAAACACGGAGCGTTTAGCAGATAAAGGGCCAGATAGTTTCCTCGGAAGTTGGAGACCAAAACAGAGCTCACAGGAGAATGAATATTGTCAGGGGGACAGAAATACAACTCCAAATGAATCCTAATTTGTTTCATGTCTGCTGGATTAGTTAATAGGCAATAGCTTGCCTGCAGGTGAAAGGAATGAACAGGTTAAATACTTCTGCTTTGAATTTTTCATCATTTCAAGTGCTGCCCCAGACATCTTAGTCAGGGACTAACAGCAAATGACACAATAATTCTATTCACTTTTGGGTCTGTGACATTAAAGTCACATTTCCTGTGAATGCACAAATTTGTTACTCAGCAGCAATTATTCCACTGACTCCAACTCAAAAAACTGACAATAATTTGATAGCATCATTGGCAGACTCATGGTGACTAACTTTTGAGACGCCACACTGAGGACCATTCAGACCATTTGACCCCAGAGTCTACAGTGTGATCTTGATGGTTTTTTCTTGTCTTTAAATAAGATGTTTTCCCCCTGTCCTTAACTGAATTCGCTAACGCTGATTCATTGTCTCAAATTTTCACCAATAAAATGTGAATAGCCGTACTGATGAATGGAAAATGATGGGAATTACCCCTGGGCGGTGGCTGGGTCACATCAAAACAAAGACGGTAAAGAGGAGGGGGCGGACGAGCAGCAGGGGTTGGATAGTCGAAAAAGCTACGCGGCGGTCAGGTCATGTGGGATCTTTGCAGGCAACAGGGCAGAGGGGGTGGGAGTCAGAGGATGTGGGTCACTGCCACAGCACCCACCAGTTCCCGCAATGAGACCCTCTTTTTCTGTCTTGCTGGGCACTTCCTTTTGAGAGTATTCCTGGCCTTGCAAGTCTGTAATTTAAGGGATGGAGGTTCAGGCCATTCCTAAGCCCCTTTTAGCGTTTGTAGTGGGTAATGTACACAGGGGGCTGCTTACATTGCACTTTTGACAAATCCGCCCTCTTTCAACAAATTAAAACCAAATGTTGATACAATAATCCAGGTCGTAACTGGCGAGTCAAACCAGTTCCTAAAAGGGAGAGTTGCAGTGTGGGAAAAAGCTCAGAATGGTCATGCTGTGAGGTCATCTGAAATATGCCCAGGAGCCGGGGACACGGCTGCGATCTGAGCAGAGCCCACCGCAACAGTCAGCATCTCAGTGCAAAGGAAGCCGGCTGTTTGGACAGGGGGCGGCCAGGTTTGCCCAGAAGAAGGCGTCTGTTTTTTCTCTGATGCGTTTGTGTGGAAAGAGACGGAAGCATACTTCTACTCATTTGGTCTTGTATGTGTCACTTCCTTTCATGTGTCTTCATTCGTGACCCACACCCAACATCTGTGTTGTTGTCCACATTACGTCTTTTGTGTCTGGTAACTTCCACTCTGCTTACGAGTCATACCGGCTTGCAAACTTTTCTACAATTTGGGAATTTTCCTTATCTAAGGGGCGGCCTTCTTAAATCCAAAGCTAAAGGAAAAGATGAGAAGATGAGATAAGATGAATCCAAATTTCCCTTCAGCAAAAAAGACTCAGGGGACATTAGCCATTACAAAGTTGACATTAAATTGGTTTTCCCATTTTCCTCTCTGCTCTTACTCTCTCTCTCTCCCTGCCTGTTTTTACAAAGAGACCTGCGGAAAAGCAACCAGGCAAAAATGCTCAACTATGGAAAAGAGTGGAAATATTTGCCAGAGTAGCCAGAGGGCTGACGGTCGGTGGCCAAATATGATGTCAGGGAGCGAGGCAGCCACAGCAGATAGAGTCCCCTCTCTCTCTCTCTCCCTTCGGTCCTCTTCATTATTCATCACGCGCTCTAATCGCCAAACACCCCATGCCCTCACTGTGAGCTCTCGCTTCTGAGCCAGAATCAACACGCGAGGCCACAAACCCAAAACTCTTGAGATCCTCAGTTTCCTGAGGTGGTGTTGCAGTGGTGAGCTTTCCAAATAAAGAGGCATCTTTTTTTGTGCATGAGTAAGGGATGAGAAACAACTGAAGAATTCAACTATAGCATAATGTTTCTTTCACAGAAGGGCGGAGGGGTTTGGGTAGCTCACACTGGGGGAATCGCCACCAGATTGAATCTATTAAATTTAAGGGGGATGATGTCAGTTCTCTCCACTCCACCACTCCTCCTTCATTCTTCCTCAGTATTTTCATCTGTTACAAACAGTGTTTTAACAGTTACTGAAACTGACTGTGCATGCATAAACACTCTCACTGAATTAAAACCACAGATTACTGTGCGGCGTGGGCTGCCGATTACTCAGCAAGATCCTCGTTGGTATTATTCTCATTTGTGAATTATCATTGGCAGAAATGTTTAAAGCAGCTATACTAATATTTTCTAATAGCATTGTATCAAATGACAATGTGGCAAACAATGCGACAATGCGAAAGGGGTCGCTCATAGTGATGACTGCACAGAGAATTATCACCTGAATCTGCAGCTCCCCGTGGTTTTACAGAGCTTTATAGTCCGTTTCAGCTCATTGTTTAGCTGTCCGGCCCCCAACTTTACTATTTTGGTTCACTCTCACCACTCTCATAGCGTTGTTTTCAGCCACAGCAGACAGCTGTTTCCAGCGAAAAAGCTATAAACCCACTGAACACTCACTGCTCAGCACCAAACAGCGGACAGACTCAGTGACAAGCTGGTTAACATAGTGGAGCATGTAGCAGCTAAAGAGCCTGATATTTCCTTCAGAAGTTGGTAGAGACCAAAACAGAGCTGAAAGAGAGGAGCTACGTATTGGATTTACATTCATCAGGTGGCCAGAAACACGACTCAAAATGAATGTCAATGTTGCTCCATAACTGCTGGATGTGTAGGCAACAGTTTGATAAGAGTTTGTCATATCAACTAAAATAGTGCTTACCTCAATGTTGTGTTTACAGCTTGCTTTAACAATTATTACAGGTTTATGGGACGTATTACACCTGAAAACAATTGAGAAAACACACTCACAAAAAAGGGAAGAACACAAATCCCAGCGAAACTGTGAGAGAATTGCTCAACCTGTAGTGTTACCACAGGTAGCCTATTGTAAGATGCTGTAAGTATTGTAAGGTTACTTCTAGTCTTACCACAGACAGTGAGGCCTAAGGTCAGAGATCAAAAAGAGGTCAGTTCAGAGACGCATAACCTTACAGCTACTAGTCAAACTTCCATGAAAGGAATGGTTAGACATTTTGGAAAATATGCTTATTCTGACTAGGGCGGTGAGTTAGATAATAATAGATAACACGTAATTAATACAAGCTACTGTGGGTCAGCTCGGGGGTTAGACTATTTCTTGCTTCTGAGCAGTTTCTGATCAGTGGAGCCTCCAGGAAGTTACTGATTAGTGGCCAAGAAACGAATTGGCGTAAAACGACAAATTCTTGTTTTCACCCTTTTTTTTTTTGTAGGGATTAAACAAAGGAGATACAAAGTGTTGATTAGTGAGCTGTAAGAGGTACTTTCAGGCAGAATTTGTTTGCCGTTTCCAAACCAACGATATCCAACCTTTATGGTAAACTAAGATAAGCGTCTGCTGGCTGTAGCTTTGTGTCGACAACAGATACGAGAAAATCTAACTTCCCATCTAACTCTTGGCAAGAAAACAAATGAGTGTATTTCCCAAAATGTCACGTATTAGGCAACTTTAAATTTACTGTGGATGTTCGTGGATGTTGGTGCCCCCCCCCCGGCCTTTCCTTCAGCTCCATAACCAGGACAACATTTCCTCTGGTACACACACACACACACACAAACACACACACACATCTAAATTCATGTCCAGTTTGCCATGAATTTATCCATTATTCATTATCCATTATCTATTATCTATTACTGGAACAATATGGTGATTTCCCTTGAAAATGTTGCAATGGAAAAAAAAACAAAAAAAAACATAATAGTTAGACCCAAATTACTCACACAGGTAGTCAGCTAATATAAGGAAATAGGCCACCTCCAACATAGTGAGTAATGTCCCTAATAATTTCAGGGTTTTTTTTTTTTGTTTGTTTCATGTCTTTTCTGAGGGTCAGGTTTTGCTGCCGGCTTACAAAATTAAGTTAAAGTCAGATCTCAATCTATTTAATCGGGGGATTAAGTGCAGATGGAAGCTCTGGGCCAAGTTCAAGGTTGAAAGTTAAAACTGAGGTCATGGTTGATGGAAACCTTGCGTGTGTGTGTGTGTGTGTGTGCGTACGTTTTCAGGGGCGGGGTGGGGGGGGTGATTTCGCGGTCGTGTGTCACCCCCTGCGCTCGGCGGAGTTGTGACACCGGGTGACGGGGGCACCGGGGTGTGTGTGTGTGTGTGTGTGTGTGGGGGGGGGGGGGGGCCCGGGGGCCCCTCTCCGCCGCTCATTGGCTGCGGCGCGGCGGGGGCGGAGCCAGCCCCGCCGGCCCGCGGTCTTAAAAGGCGGCTGCTCCTCACAGTCAGCGCAACAAGAAATAAAAAAACACACCAACAACAACAAAAAAAAAAAAGACCCCCAGACTTCGTTCCTTCCCGCTCCGTCTACCCCGCCGACCTCTCTGCAGGAGCCCCGGTCCCCTCAGCGCGGCCTCTGGACGGGAATGCCCTGTGCGCCTCCGGCTCTGACAAGCGCACCGCGTCTTTTTCTTTCTCCACCCGAAAACCTGTGGGACGTCCGAGCCTCGTCTCCCCTCTGCTCGACCGCACAGCTCCCGTCGCATCTTCCTCCACCAACACGCACCCTCCCCACCCCCCCACCCATCACACACCCACCCACACACACACACACACCCGCCTCTTTAAATCCAGCCGCGTACTTTTGGAAGATGACCTGGACGGTGAACAGTTGTGTTGTCACTCTCGCCATCCTGTTTCTTTGGCGGGTGGAAGAGATCGCAGAAGCCTGCAGCTGCTCCCCGGCGCATCCTCAGCAGGCGTTCTGCAGCTCCGACGTCGGTGAGTTCAGCGAAACGAATGAATGGATATACAGCAGCATAGTAGTCATTGTTTGTTTTGAACGCGTGGTGTCGAGGGGCCCCTGTTTTAGTTCATTTCTGACAGTAGAAAACCGTAAATGTTGAGATGTTTTCTGTCTCAATCTGCTCTCTCCCCTCCTCTCTTTTTCTCTTTCTTTCTAACCATCTGTTGATATTCTGGAGTTCTTGACTGTGACTGAAATGTACTTTATGTACTTTCTGGCATTTTAATCACATTTGGTGGGCCCTTTTTTTTGGCCTACAATACAAGACTGCTTACAGAAGTTTTTCCACCTCAATGCCTGATATCTGTTAGTTTTTATTTTATTTTTTCATTGTTATTTCTACCAATAAAGTGGTATGACAGAGACATAGAGTGCATGTTTTCACAAGAAAACAGCATAGGCATTCCTGACTGTGGATCAAATAATGCCGAGGAAAAATCAAAGGAAAGGAAATCATTCTTACCATCCTCAACTCAGTGGTTGAGAGGTTTTCGGTGCACTTCCTTAACGACTTCTTTACTCTCTCTGAAAGGCCACAGGATAGTTTCCCTCTTATTGGACCAGTTACTACCAAACACTCCTTGTTGCTGCCTTCAACATAGGCCTTAAGCTAAGGAGAGTCTCAACAGTGACCAGCCTGTGTAGCTGTTTAAATTGGGGTTTGCCGAGGGTCTTTTTTCTTGGTTGTGAGCTGGCTGAGTGTGTGTGTGTGGTATGTATACAGAAGCTGGCTTATTCAAAGGTTTCTCTTTACCATCGGATTCCATGACCCTGGAGCGTGAAGAAACCACATCATCCTGCTGGAGAGTTTTTACTGTAAAGGGAAGTCTGAAAAAACAGCAGTCAGCAGTTCCTTTTCAACCTTTTCTTTGAGATCATTTAAAAGTTTCCCCTTCTCAAATGCAGCCAGATAGCTAATGTAAGACACTTGAAAAGTGAAGGAAATTCAATTTAATTTGGACATTTAATTAGGGTATCTTTTTAGAATATACATAGACAGGATTAATGGCATATGATATATTTTAAGTTTTCCTAAACACTTTTACTTTTTCCATGATTACCAACATAATTTTGTACATTTTCCTCACTCCACAGTTTGAAGAGGAACCTTTTTAAAATCAGTTCTACGCACAGGCTTTCAATCGTTTGGTCAAGTTTCATTTCAAACTTTATTTAAGCTTTGAACATCATTGAAGTTTCCCTCAACAAACAAATCAAAGAGAACAAAATACCCAGTGAAAACAAATGAATACTGAAGTGAAGTGGTTTGAGATCCTAGCCTTGAATTGACCAGGGGTAGTGTCGATCTTGAGGGATGTGTTGTAGATAATTCAATGTGGTTGGTTGGTTAAAAACTAATGGCAGATTTCAACCCCAAGATCAGAATCAACCACATGAACATGAAGCATAAGACAGCTAGTAGAGCGAGTTTGGTAGGGTCCTATGGTCCAGTCCAGCATAAATGTCATATAGGATGGTGAATATCAAATAAGGGATTTATGTATTAAAAGATAGTAGTGTTTCTCACGCTTCTGCGCCAGAGAGAATCCACCAACGTTGTCCTATACAGAATGTAATGGTGAGTGGATTGGTGACAATCCACAATCCTGTGCATTGTTTTAAACCTAAACCAGGGTGCTGATAGACACCTCAACACCCAGACTGATTAAATTCATCGCAGTCTCTGAGGTCAGGTCCTAACATGACCTTAACCCTCCTTCCCCTGCTTCAGCACCATGGATAGACTCTCCTACTAACATAAACCACCATTTTGTCAAGAAGCTCAGCCTTTCTGGCTTTGCTGTATCACAGGCACAGCTGTTTTCCAGAGTTAAGTTCAGAGAGAGAACTTGTTCCTTTGTGATGTTAGTGGCATGTACATAGAAAATGAGTGGGTGGCTGACTTTGCGAAGTGATGAGATGCTTCATTCAAAATGAAGGTCATTATCTACCATTGCTTGCTCTGCCCTTACTCTGTAGGCTTTTGTGTCAGTTTAGTTCAATCATCTTCATTAGTTTCTGGTCTACTATCCTCTGAACTGTAGGCAATTGTGCCATACTAAATCAAAGTTATTTGGATAAAATACAGTATTGGTAATAATTTGTAAGGTATTGCCATGTTGTTACTGCACAGTAAGACATTTCATTGAGGAACCCCTACTTAGCGTCAGACAGTTTACTGAAGTGAAAGTATTACTTAACTTGAATAGACGTAGTCAGTTAGAGTGTCTGGAGCCTACGGAAAATTACTCAATAACATGAGTAGCTTGCAAGCTTTCAGTGTCTCAAGTGAGATTCTTTGAAATCGGGAAGTACAGTCAAAGTTGGCAGATTCTAAAAACTTTTCATTTTTCACCTCTGCCCCTAGGTGACCTTGGCTGTGTTGCCATATTTTACTAGAGCCTGGCTTATTTCTCTCTCGAGTCCAGTAAACAAAAACAAAGTACTAGGTCAGCTATGGTTGTAAACACGTAGTTTAGAGACAGACAGAGCAGGAACGAAAAAAATCTTTCCTCGTAAATTTAAATCCATCCCTCGGGTCTTTGGCCGAGGCAGAGGAATGCTGGGCAGTCATATGCTGTGCTCATTATGTATTTGCAGTTTATTTCCCAATTCTTGGTGATTATGGAGTGTACCTGTGCAGCTTTTGTGTAGAAGGAAAGCCAATAATTAGAGATCTTGAAAGAAAAATCTGGCTTTAACGTGACTTCCGGTATAAACACAGCCCTGCGCTGCAAGCTGTGTAAACAGAGCTGACATTAAAAGCAGATTGAATGTGCGCAGGCTCTCGCAGCAGCTGCTTGAAACCCCAGCATCACCAGTGAGAATGCATTGCAATGATCTGTCCAGCAGGTTTGTTTAATGTGCTCACTGAAGCGTAAAACACTTTGATTTGATAATTGTGTGCAGAGCAACTAACCTTTTACAATACTGCATTTGTGCTTACAAGAAAGAAAGAGAAAACATTAAAATGTGGGGCCGTAAAGACAAATTATTAGCATCTCGGCACAGGTGGGGTTTTGACCGAGGTTTTAAACCCCATGAAAATTTATTTTTAGTAAAAGTAAGTAAACAGTGGATAATGGTGGATTAAACCCATGTATCCTAGGAGAGGATCAGCACAGGAGAAGTCCGTTTGAATTTGTAGTTCAGTCTTTCTTGTCTGACCACTCTGTGGTTTCTCGGACAGGAAAATGGATGTACATGCCCTGCAATTACATGACATGCATTTGCTTTCTTCTCTTTTTCTTTGTTTTTCAAGCACTCCCGTGACCACAATACTACATACAAAATAATGTGTTTATTGTTTGAGTAACTAGAAAATTCGATGTTTCCCTTAATTCCCAGTTTTCTGAAACCTGAAAATGTTTGAAGGTCTTTGTCAGCCTGTGAGAATAAGGTATACACTTTGTATCAGTACAGAAAATTAAGATTTAAATAGCTGGGATCTGGATGTTCTCCAAATAAGAAATGGGAGAAAATGTCTCTGTAAAGCCCAAGTGCTCAAATTATATATCATTCACATAAGCACCATATTTCAGTGTTCTTTTTGTTTTTGTTTTTTTTTTCACCTGCCCTACTTAACACTAGGAGAAGTGATTTGTGTGTGTGATTCTGCACAGTCAGGCTGAGGGGATTACCACTAATCCACTTTGTAGCCAGAGAAGTTTGAGATTTTCTCAGCACTATTTGCTTAGTGTGTTTCCAGAAGGTTTGAAGAAGTTTGTCATTTGTAAACCTTCTTTCTAAATCGTGCCCTTCAGTGTGTGCAGCTTGTTTGTCAGCCTATATGCTACTGTAACAGCAGCTCTGCAGCACACAGAAAAAAACACAAAGCGGTATTTTGAACTTTTTTTTTTTTTTTTTTTTCCTGGCTACACACTAAATCCTCCCCCTTTCTGTTGGGCTCTCTACCTCCTCCCCTCCCTGTCAACTCGTATGTTTGTGACTGTATTGCTTTGAAGGGCCGTCTCCTCCCTGCATGCACACAACACTATTAGACTAATGCTACCTCCCAAATGTGGCTGTTATTTCTGTCTGTTCCTCTGCTTGGAGACTGCAACCATCCTCAACTCTCCATCTCTGTCACCATCTGTGCACACACTCTCCTTTTTTCCCCTGATTTTTCTCTTTTTTTCTTTTCTTTTCTTTTTTTTTTTTTTTAAGGGTCGACTCTTTATCCCCTTAAAAGGAGATATTCTCTAAGCCTCTATTGTCGTCAAATTAGGGCACATATGGCTCGAAGCTTCATACCTTTTTTGTTATATAAAAAGCAAAGGAAAAGGCTTGCTCTTATTTGGTAAGTAAGTAAGCAGGCTAGTGATGATCTGAGGCAGTCAGTAGCTGCCACCTTGGGAAAGCAAAGCCTGAACGTGGACTTCAGAGAAACATCTGGTTAACATTATCCCTGTCGCTGGTCTCCTCCACTTAAAAGCTAGATTTTGAATATGATTTTTTGTAAGCCTTTTTTCAGTGCAGTAGTCATGTGAGTAATCACTGCGACTTGCATGATACCAGTAATCCATAGGTATTTAGCAACGACTGGCATATGATCTACGCTGTACTTCAGCGTTTTGAATTTACATGACAGAAGCAGTGTTTGTGAAACACATGAGTCATATTTTTTTTTTTTTAGTTGAACACTCAGTATTTGGGATCAAAGGCCCGTCCGTATGGCTCTGATAATATTTTTCCACTTGAACTGTTGTGTTTTTTTCCACCCGTTCAAGCCTCTCTCGGCCTGGAAGCTGCGACATATGTGAGTGCAGGAGAAGGGAGGGAGAGGGAGAGAGGGAGAGAGGGGGAGAGAGAGAGGGAGAGGGAGAGGGAGAGGGAGAGAGAGAGAGAGAGAGAGGCTGCATGCGAATGAGAGGTTGATTTGCATGTCAGCACCTCTATCCAGACAGAGAGGCAGGCCGGCAGAGAGGCCTGAGGGGCGCGGGGAGCATTCTAGTTCAGCGTTTCAAAGATTGCTGACTAGCTTCCTCCTGTGTCGGCCCAGGAGCTTGGGAGCAGGCAGCACACATTCCTCCCTCTGATTGCAGCTGATGAAACACTCATGTGCCTCTGTCTTCCCAGCACCTGGCAAATGCAAAGTCCTCAGATCCAAGCCACAGCAATGTGTTGTGGCCAACTCCAGCATGCCAAACCTAGGCAGGGCTTAGATCAGATACAGACCGACACGGATCCACTTCAGTTTTAACATGACAATAGTGTTTTGCTTTGAAACTATTTTCAAATACAATGACTGTAAATGCGGGTTGTTTTTGATTCTTTCCAGTTATCAGGGCAAAGTTAGTTGGGAAGCAGGAGGTTGACGTTGGCAATGACATCTATGGAAACCCCATCAAACGGATCAAGTATGACATCAAACAAATCAAGGTACATGGGATAAAGCAATCATTTTCTTGTTTGAATATAAACCTAATCTGGTATGAATCTAAATGTTTTTTTTTTTTTCTGTTTCAATTGTCAGATGTTCAAAGGTCCCAGCCAAGATATTGATGCCATCTACACTGCTCCCTCCTCTGCAGTGTGTGGAGTGAGTCTGGAGACTAATGGCGTAGAGTATCTTATCACAGGTACACCACAGTACAATTTACACATTATAAAATATAAAAAAATATTGTTCCTTGGTACATCTTCATATCAGTTTTCTTTTCACTTTGCTGCCTTTAACGCACTCTCCCTCCACTACAGGCAAACTGGAGACGGATGGGACGATGCACGTCACACTGTGTGACTTCATTGAGACCTGGGAGGGCCTGAGTGCCACACAGAAGAAGAGCCTGACTCAGCGCTATGAAATGGGCTGTGATTGCAAGGTAGAAAAATATAAGGATACTCAGTAGTTAAAGTAGAATTTGAAAATAACAAAAATAACGTTGAAAGATTCATTGCGCGTTTTTAAGTTTAGTCCCCCTGATCTTGGTCTCCTTTCCGATCCTCAGATCACCCGCTGCACATCCATCCCCTGCATGATCAGCAGCCCAGCGGAGTGCCTGTGGACAGACTGGGTGATTGAGAAGACCGTCAACGGAGAGCAGGCTAAACACTTTGCTTGTATCAAGAGGAGTGATGACTCTTGTGCCTGGTACAGAGGGGCAGCACAGCCCAAAAAGGATTTCCTGGACATCGAAGACCCTTAACTCCACCACTGTCAAGTAGTCTGAGGATGTCTGCGGTTGACATATAGATACCAAAAAAAAAAAAAAGTAAATACTCAAGTCAAATTCTTATATTGTTTTGTTTTTCTTACTATGAAAGCCATAGGGTTTGTGCTCTGTGGTGAAGTTGAAAAAAAGTTATGTTTTTGTTTGTTTTTAATCAACAGTCTTATGAATTCAGCCCTTTCAGACACCCCTAAATCCAAAGCACTTCCTCATAAACCACTTCTCTGCTGAAATAAAGGGATAATTATCACAATCAATTATTACTGTTCATAGCATTTTTGTTCTTGCAGTATTGATTTCTGATTACCTTTTAACCAAGGGTATTTATTAAAGTGAGATATAATTCTATAATGCAACACAGACATACCTATAACTCAAAGTGTAACAATCCTGTGAATCTGTGTGTTCATAAATAACATTAGCTGGCAATCGGCACTTTGATTTGTGACAGCAGAGCTATCACAAGGAACAAGTGCCACCGCTTGCCTGTCCTGCTTCAGATTCTTTCTTGTGCAGAGTATGCAAAAGTTCTTTTTTTTTTGTTTTAAAGGTGTTTCAAGTGAGCACAAACAGTGCTTTTGCTTATAGTTCTTTTAAATAATCCTGAATAGACAAGAATGCACTTTTGAACGCAATTGTCACAGCAGTCCTATTGTCTCTAATGAAAAATGTCTGAAAAAGAGGATTGAATCCTCCATTTTGTGTTTTTTTTTTTTATGTTACAGCTCTTCTCTTTGTAATGCTTAAGGGTAAGAGCATATTTTATTTAAGGAGGTTATATGATTTACCATATTCTATTGAAAAAATTCCCATATTTTGATACTTTTTGTGACAAATGACACCATTGGTATTGTATAAAGAAAAGACCAAATATTTTAACAGTATTAAAATACACACATTTTATATGCATCAAAGGTCACGTTGTAGGCCTAATTGTCAACTGTCTGATTGGCTTATCCTTTAGGACAGTGAATTAAAGAACATATTGTAACCAATCATCCATTTACTTGCAGAGCCTTTGAAATGACCAGGTGTTGAGAAAATGTCGTGTGACTTTAATAATTAATATGAGTGTAAAAAGATTCATTTGAAACTGTAGTCAAGTATGATGTCTTGTGCTGGTTTCACATGAGATGTTTGAGATGATTGTTTTGCATGCATGTCCAACTGAAACAATACTGTACATTTGACTATTATATTAAATGCGAAATCCTGTTTTGATGCTTTGCACTGGTTATTTTCACATCAATGGTCAGTGTGTCTCTCCAGCATTAGGATGTCATCACTAATTCCAAAGACTTTAAATTCATGGCTAGTTATGTACATATGTGTGTATATATATGTACATATACATATAGATTTGGCATTTTGCGACAGAAGTATAATTCACATAGGATTGGTCCAAACAGACAGACATAGTGCAGGGAGAACAGGACTTTTGTTCAAGTGAGGCCCAGGTCATACAGTAGACAACAAAGACAGGACAATAAACTTAACCCTTGTGTGGTGTTCATATTTTTGTTATTCAGCCAGAGTTCGTGGGTCTGGTGGACCCGCTACATTTTTGGGTTTTTAATTCAACACAATCAAACAATTTTATGTTAAAATACTCAACAGATTTTTACTTCATCCCAATTATAAGCAAGATAAACAAACAACATAACATTTATGGTTAATATTTGCACTTTACCTTTGTTAGATCACATTTATGAATTAAATTGCTACTTGTTTTTTGTTTGTTTTTTAATAAAATATAATAAAAAAGAAAATCACATTTATGAATTAAATTGCTACTTGTTTTTTGTTTGTTTTTAAATAAAATGTAATTAAAAAGAAAATCAATTATAATCAAGATTTGAGGGGGAAAAAATTCAACAAATTTAGAAATGAAGCAAGGTTTTTCATAACTATTGGTTTTTATTAATTTGAACTTTATTAAAAAACTTAACCCATTCAGGTCAGTTTACACAACACAAGCTGAACACATACAATAACCATATCAGTATAGACAACAAATGAGGCGCAGAGTTTTACTGTGTGTGTGTTGCATATTTACTTCTTGCACTTGATGCATGTATATTGTGATTTTCTATCCATCTTGGGTCCACATACTTCACAGCGCTTCTTTTTGTTTTTTGCTGGCTGCAACCTAGAATAATGAGATCAGGAACACCTAACATTTACTCAACACCTCTCTCTCTCTCACAAGGCATGAGTCAGACACATACTGTACCAGCATCATACAGATGGTGGTTCTGTAGGTCGGGTGGATGGGGCTCCAGCATTCTCCTCCTGAATCCTCCTCATGATGGCTGCAGAGGCTGGGGTTTTTGGAACATGCTGTCTTCTCTGGATTTGAGGTCTGACCAGTGCTTTTCCCAGTTCCTCGAGAAAGAGGCGTCTCCTCTGGAGCTTCCTTCTGTTCCACTCTGGGTTCAGGGCCATCCAGATGACAAAGGCGTTGTATGCTGAGATGTCCAGTATGTTAGAGAATATCACCAGTGGCCAGCGTAGGGTCCTCCTTTTGCAGCTGTAGGCAGTCACCAGCTTGTCCACGTGGTACTCATGAGTACCACATTCTTGCCTTTCTTTGGCACATGGGATACCGAAGACGTGTCAGCCGGGTACACAAACTAGGAAGAGTTGACGGGCCTGTTACTTGTAGTCAGCAGTTGGGGTGGAAGCTCAGGCTTGTTTTTCCAAATCGTTCCCACCATGGTCAGCTTCCTCTTTTGGAGCTCCTGTCCCAGCTTGTACGTGGTAAAAGAACCGTCGCATGTGATGTTGTGTTCACTGAGTCCCCGAGTCATGTCCAGGACAGCTCTCATTCTTTGATTTTCTCTGGATAGAATTTAGGATGAAAAGCTCAAAAGAAGGCCCTGGCTGCATCCTTATCACAGCTCATTGCTTGGGCAAGAAGACCATTCAATTTCATAATTTTTTGACATCCATATTTCTTCACAGCTGATGACGGGCTGGTCCTGTGGCTCGTCTTTGTTTTGGAACTAGCTGATGCTCAATCTCATCCTCTCCTTCAAAGTCACTGTCCTCCTCTACATCATCACCAAGAGCTTCTCTCTCTTCCAAAATCAACTGCACGGCCCTCTGAGCAGAACATCCTTTGGCCATCTTGACCAGTTGTGATAAGAAACCACACTGGCAAATACATATTTGTTGTTGTCGCCAATGAGTCTGAGTTTGAAAAAATAATTAATCGTATCATTTTTCTTTTGATAAAAAATTAAAACGGGTCCCACAGACTCGAACACCACACAAGGGTTAAGTATCATGTGTCATTTCCAGGGTCTTAAATCAGTATTTAAGAGACGTAACACAGCACAGCAGTCTACAGAGCCAATAACTGCTTTGCGACACTACAACAGCAATCTGCTGCCGCCTGGTGGAGACAACATGTGACATTCACAAACATTCCTTCACGAGCCGATTCACCAGGACTCTCTAAGGATTTCACAACATGAGATCTTTTAGAGTTGATCATAGTATATAACACTGCAAGATGTTGCATTTATTTAAATGGATGAAAGGATAAAATGCTTTTTTTCTTTGACGGTCCTGCAAGTGACTATTCTGCGCTATACGAGTTTGTCAGTTCACTCCAACAGCGTCAATTAAGTCTGCATGAGCAGGGCAACCTAATGTGGGACAAAAACTGTTGCTGTCATTTGACGATAATTCAATATGAGGTAAACACAGCAGCAATAGGGAAACTGACACGAGGGATTTAATTCCTCGAGGGATCTTTATCCGAGCGCGGAGGCAGCTGCGTCTCAGCACCTCCATGCCCCCCCCCCACCCCCCTCCCCGCACAGCTGCACACAACAACAAAGCGTGTCTCGGCGCTCTTTGTTGCCACATTAAAAATCGTTAACATGTTATCGCGCCGATCGCATCGATGGTAAACAGCGCTGGCTGCGAGTCACGTGTGGCCCCTACGACCCGACAGCGCCGCGCCAGCTCGAGCGCTGATTGGCCGAGCCGCTCGGCTACGGCGCGACCCGCTCTCCGATTGGCCTTTGATCCCCGTCAGTCATCGCGGTGCCCGCCCTCTGATAATGCAGCATGGGCGAAAACACCAGAGCCGAGAGCTACAGCTGAGGAAGCGGACCCGTCTACTGTCAACGATTTTGGACGATTGAACAAAAGGTGAGCGAACAAACGCCCTTGGGATGCACGCGGGAGTAGTTACGGTGTATTTGCCGGGTGGTGTTGGTCAACAAACAGCCGTGATGTGGCGGCTCGGGGGCTGTTAGCCACCTGGACGCCGAGATGCTAACCCACATTGCAGCAATGAGGCAGACTGGAGGCTCCGGCCACGTTAAGTTAGCCCGCCGGCTAATCTGCTGTCAGGCGTACAGAAATAAAAAATAAATAAAAGGCAGAAAACGACAGAGCGGACAGCGGGGGCACACCTGTGCTTTAACGCCGAGGGGTGGACGGTTTGTGTCGAGGTAATGTCGACGTGTTTGTCCCCGAACCTGACACCGTCCGGGGTCGACGTTAACGTTAGCCGTGGCTCGCGTTAGCAACCTAGCGTTTGAGCCGTGGTGACCGGCCGCCGCACGGAGGCTGCACGGCCGCCGGAGCCCACGCCGGCCGCCGCGAACAACGGGAGCCGAGAAACCCGTGCGGCTGACGGGCTGACGGGCTGTGTGTGATCCAGCGAGACCGACGGAGGGATTTAAGAAGTGACAGCAGGAGCTGTGCTGCCTTCAGGGGCGCCACATAAAGTCCATCATTCGCACTTTTAGTCCACGAGTGGATACCTGTAATTTCAGGTGTTTTTACATAATATATATATAACCACTCAATATTTAAATGACATGTATGTATATGTGTTTATATATGTGTTTGTGTGTCTGTGTGTGTGTATGTGCATGTATATATAAACATGGACAGACGTTGTCATTTAAATATTGAGTTGTCCATGAGACAATTGAGGTGATTTTATTTTTTCCCAAAGAAAGTTATATTTAAAAAAAAAAAAAAAAAAAAAAAAAAAAACAACTGTTAATGCTACACTATCTAATCTGCTCTCTCTATAAGAAAAAAATGGTGTATCTGAAAAGCTCGACATGTCCAGTCCATGGGTTCATTCACATGGTTCACTTTGTTGACTCGTATTTTCTCGGTGGTGATTACAGTATTTTGGGAAGCTCTTGAAATCGTCACACTTGTCGTTCACCCTGTCATCTAGGCGAAAGTCGACACTTTTCTCTCTGATTTGGGATGATGTGGATTTAATAAAAAAGAGTTAAAAGTTAAAATAAGTATTAACTAGCATTATTTTCATGATTGATTAATATTATTGAAAAATGCCCACCACAGTTTCTCAGAGCCAAAGATGACTCCTTCAAATTGCTTTTTTTGTCTGACCTGCAGACTGAAGCCCCAGACTGTTTAGGCCACATCTTAAGACAAAATTTACAGTGGTTGAGAAAAAAGAAACAAACCCTCAAATTTGAGAAGCTGGAACCAGCAAATGTTTCACATTTTGCTTGAAAAGGGACTTTAAAACAATTAATTGGTTAGCAGAATAGTCAATTATTTATTTATATGTTGATTGACTAACTGAGTAATTGACTAATCATTTCAGCTCTAAAGAGTCTTTTTTTCTGTCCAGTGTGGATGGGGAGCTTTTTTATTGCTAGATGTTGGGTCCCTAAAGAGATGTTCTGCATAATGAATGGGGAAAAAATGCGTTAAAAAATGCATAAAAGATACAAAATAAAATAACACTCTATTTGGGTGGGCCACTCAAATAAATGTTATATATTGAAAATATTGAAATCACTGTCTCTGTAAAGAGTCTATCATATTGATGTAAGCTATATAAACTAATCTCTAAAATGAACATTTTGCAACAATGCAGCCGGTCTCATATTAGCTCTGTAAAGTCCACTTTGTTGATTTTCATCCCATTTCTAGGTATTAATCCTAATATGATGTGCTAATGCACCTTTACACTCATCAATATTATCTGTATTTTGTCAGAAACAGACATTTTTCGGCTGTGCTTGCATTAGTTGTATTTCTACAAAATATTGGCAACTCCACTGATGTATCCATTACAGTGTAAAGATCACATCCTAAATATGAATTACACAGATTATAGTTTTTTTGAGGTATTATGGTCATTAGAAGACAAAAAAGTGAGACTTGTTTATATGTTAATATTGAGAGGTCACTACATATTAATCACACAGCCATCACCTGAAATAGTTGACTAGAGAATATGGATATAGCTGAATACTAAACTCTTAAAATGTCAGTAGTTTTTTGGACATACAGTGATGTGACGTCTTCATTGGTGATGGTATTGATGCATAGACAGCTGAGGCAGTGAGTCCAGTCAGAGTCCTGCCAGACAAAAATGAACAACATCACTGTAACTGAACCATTTGAAGGTACAATGTAAAAAAAAGTTTTAAACATCCACATCTGAAGGTGACATCTTTTACGATTTCCGATACATAATTATCTTCTAAAATCTCTCACGAGGCGACTACAAGCAATCGTAACACCTAAAGGCCTCTCACATTACCCTCTGTCATTTTATACTTGATGTAAGCTGGAGCAGACAATTTTCCTTGTCAACTAGTCACACTTGTAGCCTCAGCTCATATCCATGTATAGATATCACTACTACTACTAACGCATCACCTTACAGCAACAAAAAACAAACAAACAAACAAAAAAATCGGAACTATCCCTTTAACGTAAAAGACTTTAGATAATTGCCCACTGTCAGTGTAGCTGTTCAGACATTACAATGCAAACATTAGAAAGTTTCTGCGTGCTGCGTACAAATAAAATTACTAATTGTCATGGCATAATAATCCGATCAAACACCTATGTTGTGATCAGTGTATCAACGTTGCTGCCCGGTCTTGCAGTTGCATCACTGCAGTTCGCTGCGTCCCTGTGGGCTGTGTCGTTCTTAGTTGTACCGATATCAGCAGCACATGAAGGTCAGCGTGCCCTTGTGCATACAATGCATGTTCAGCCCTCCTTCCCTCTTCATGACGTCACTGCCCACTCTGATGAGCACGACTCTCATGGTACTCCACGCCTTTTGGTGTTTTAAGTGTAGTACTGTAACGTCTACACGATGTAATGCTTTCACTCTTACAAGGGTTTGTTGTGTTTGGGGCACCTCGGCTACATCCTGAGTGATAGGAGACTGAGTGATTGGTTTACTCACGACTCAGTCAGCATTGAACACATTTTGCCAGCCCTGCTGCCTTTTTGTAGAAAGTAACACGTCAGAAGTCATTCACTCAGCTCTCTCTATCAGATGGTTGTTGTGGAAATGTGCACACACTGTCATCTACACTGGAATGGTCCTTTCAGTGCACTCAGCTACATATTTAAAGGGACAGCAGACAGCCAATCACAATGATGTGCGGCTTTATTGAAGAAAGATAAAACACTGATACAGGCAAAATAAATGATAAGAATTTGACCTGGCAGTTAACAGCAGCTGTTTACACCTTATGTGCGCTGAATGCTCGTCGTCTCCTATCTCATACACTCTCCCCCACCCTATGTAACCAATGTCTAACGCCTTGCATAACTGTGGGGACAGCTGCCAAGACCCAGCTGGCTCCTCAGTCCTTATGTCTCTTGTGGAGCCACGTCAGGATATGTGGCCTGGAGAGGTACCTACTGAAGCACAGGCAGACAGGGGCATTATTGGGCACTTAAGTCATTATCTGAGAGATAAATTCACTGTTTATTTGGTCAGCTCAAGGTTTGCATTTGGTCTTGTTCGACTCAGAACTCAATCCAACTTTCTCTGCAGTGATGTTCCAACAATGCCGATAGTGGATAAACTCAAGGAGGCATTAAAACCTGGTCGAAAGGAGACGGGTGATGAGGGTGACCTCAACAAACTGTTGGCCTCTTCTGCCAAGAAGGTCCTTTTGCAGAAGATAGAGTTTGAGCCTGCCAGCAAGGGTTTCTCCTATCAGCTGGACAGCCTGAAGAACAAGTATGTGATCCTCAATCCCAGGAATGAGGGCGCTACCGGCCAGAAGGTCACAGAGCCTGCCCAAATAAAGAGGCAAGGTAAGCGCTCAAACTGAACAAAAAACATTTTTATTCGTTTGACATTTTCCACATTTGCCTTTTGTCCTTTGATACTAGCCCTAAAGGCTCAGTTTCTGTGTTCGGTATATTACTGTTCTGTTAATGTCATAAAATTGATTCCGCTCCTCCTACAGTCTCAGAGAACGTGGTTGGGGGCCAGAGCGATGGGATCCCCGCCCCACAGAAGATGCTCTTTCCAGGGAACAAGCTTACCCTTAAGTGGGAGCGTGTGTACAGGGTGGGAGCCGGTCTCCACAACCTAGGGAACACCTGCTTCCTCAACTCCACAGTGCAGTGTCTCACCTACACCCCGCCACTTGCCAACTATTTACTTTCAAAGGAGCACAGCCGTGCCTGTGAGTACTTGAGTTGTGCTCTTAAATGCTGCCAGACTCAGAGCATTTACACTCTCATTCATTTACATTTCTCTTAACACAACAAACACCCACATAGTTTTAAGTTTTGGAAATTACTCTAAACCCTGCTACTGTTATCCTTTGTGCGGACACATGTGGCTGAATGTCAGTGTGGAATGGGAGCCTAAGCAGCTGAGGAAGAAAAACCAAAACAGCTGCTTCAGTTGGCCAGTTTGTTCACATTTAGTTTTATTAAGGCTCTGAAACATTCAGCAGTATATTATTACTGACATAACCTTTTTATTTAAAGCCAGAAACACAAAGACTCACTGACCTCAAAGTTTCAGTGCTGGAGGTTCAATTGTAAAGTAGTAAAAACTCTAAATGGACAAAAACATAACAATGGCTTTTTACTTTGGTCCAGACCAGTGGAACCAAGTTTTCATTTAATCAAAATTTATGTTTTTGTATTACAGGGGATGAAAGCATTGAGATGTCATGACTAAGCCTTTAAAAAGGCAAAGTTTAATTTGCCCACATGTGTTATGAGGGAAAAAAAAACTACAATTGCATTGTCATACACAAACTGTATACTGTATGTAAGGCTCATCATTTTCAGATGCACAGGTGCAGCAGACACAGCTCAGAATATGCTTCAGGTATTAGAAACTGAAGCCAGAAATGGAGAGAAAGCTAGTACGCAGCTTATCACATAGTCATCACCAGAGTCCTTCAGACTGAAAAAAAAAAAAAAATGCTACATTATAATTCCTCATCTGAATTTCACCTTTAAACACAAATACATTTCTGAATATTTGTTTGAAAGTTGAAAAGAAAACACTTTGCTTTTCATAATTATTTATGTGAATGCCATCAGCTTAATTCTGACTTTGCTTATAATATGTTTTTTCTGTGTTTATTGTGGGTTTGTTACTTACTGTATAAAGGAGCAACATCAAAGACTGACCACCACTGTGGTGTGATGAACAGTAGAGTTTTACATTACTTTACATATTACATTGTTATGAACAGTTGTGTTTTTCTGAATCTGAATACTGTCTCAATAACACATTTCTATACTTTTCATTTTGTGAGGGACTCACAAAACATTGATTTACTTTTGTTGTTGTTGTTGTTGTTGTTGTCGTTGTCATTGTCTGTGTTTCAGGTCACCAGTCGGGCTTTTGTATGATCTGTATAATGCAGAACCATATCATCCAAGCCTTTGCCAACACAGGCAATGCCATCAAGCCTGTCTCCTTCATCAGAGACCTGAAAAGTAAGACCACCCGCTTCCTTCAACACGGTCTGATTGTGCCTGAGCAGTTTGTGTATTCTAGTTTCAGTGTAGGTTGTGGCAGGAGTCAGACACCTGATTCTTGTTTGAATACTGCCGGAGGCGTGATGACGCAACACTGGCCAGTGTCCCATGTGACAAAAGCAAGTAACTGCGGTACAAAAGTGGAGCGGTGAGACTGCAGGCTGTGAATGAACACCATGTAGAGAGCCGAGACGGGGTGTGAGTTGCACCTTGACATGGCGAGGTACTGTGCTGTAGTCTCACAGGAGCCCTCCTCCTCCCCAGTCCCCTCCCTACCTGCCTGCTTCTTCCTTATGTGCTGCTGCAATTATGTCTCCACCTCCTGCGCCTCTTTTTCTGTCTCTCCCTCCCCCCCCCTTCCCCGATGCCCTCTCTGTCTCCTTGTGACTGCGGGCTGAGAGGAGCAGCTTTAGCACAAAAATGTACTGTCCACCTTTTTCCCTTCTTTTCAGCCAGCACTTTGAGATTCACTGTATGTGTTTTATGGTCTCCCTTTACATTCATTTAGCTGGTGACCAACCCTGCAGTTGGAAATGTGCCTCCACAGCTAGAACAACGTAAATGCATACAATGAAAATTTCAACATCTGTGCCCTTTGCTCAGCAAGGCCCCCCCCCCCCCCAAACGCACGCACAGACACACAAATAATACAAATGCAGCACAGTCATCACACTAAAATCGAAAGAGCTTACTGCAACTGATCCTGAAATTGCCCCAGGATATCACAGCCCGGGTCTCACAAACAAAATAAATAACCATAAACCCACAGAATTTATATTTTCAGGATGCTGTTTCCCTCATCTTTGATGAAGTGCCTTGAACAGGTCTTTAGAGCATAGTGTCTTTTTCCTTTTTCCCACTCAGGGGTGACTCATTGTCGTACAGGGGTGCTATGTTGGGAATGTGGTGATGACCACATTATAATTCTACAAGCTCATACTTTAGCTTTTTCTATTAGGAAATAAAAGTAGAGGCAAAGGGTTTAGTGCTACATAATTGCTAATGTGAGACTTTTAGATAAGATGTCAGTCTGCTGAAGTCACTTAGTGACTGTAAACTTTTTTATTAGATCACTGCTGAACTGCCTGTCTGAGATACATGAGGTACTAACCTTAGAGGATAGCTCTAAGTACCCATGAAAGTGTACTCTTTAAACTTAACAACATTAAATAAACTTAAACTTAAATAAACACTGATGCCATGCGTAAACATCTTAAATAGTTAAAACCACATGAGAACCTGCTACTCTATAATAATTTATTTATTTATTTTATTTATTTTTTAACAAATAATAAAGTAACTTGTATAGTTGCCATAAATGTTTAAAGATCACACATTAGTTTGTATCCTTTGCTCCTTTATTTCTGACAGGAAGTTGTCAGGTTATGAATTCGAGCACTTGTCTTTGATTGAGCCTCTTCTCTTTAAATAATAATATAGTGATATTTTTAGAGAATACAAATGTTGGCAGAACAAAGGATTGTTAATTTTTCTTCAATCTGCTAGGCTGTCCCTTTTGTTGGTAGTATGTCTGTGGCATAATGCAAATTTTGAGAAATTTTGCTTTCAATGTTTATTAGTTATACAATAAACAAACATTTGATTATGTGCAGTGAATAACACAGATCAGCTCACTGTTTATTACATTTAAAGCAGTGGTCAATAAACTTGAAACAGTGGTCGTCATTTGCCCCTCAAATATATTGAACACTCCTTTTCAGTAAGTGATGTGGCTAGAATAATAATCATAAAGCACTTAATTTTGTTAATGCACTTGTGGTTGGAAACATTGAACTAGTGCACAGCTAACATGCACTTTTGTCCCCCACAGAAATCGCCAGACATTTTCGCTTTGGAAGCCAGGAGGACGCCCATGAATTTTTGCGGTACACCATCGATGCCATGCAGAAAGCCTGCCTCAATGGCTACCCTAAGTAAGTCTGTTATTGTTGTTTCTTAACAATGTTAAAACATCCTGGTTTTATATGAATATTGTTTTGATCTTTTTCTTTGTTTCTGTCCTGTCTGTAGGCTTGACAGACAAACCCAGGCCACAACTCTGGTTCACCAGATCTTTGGAGGTTACCTCAGGTCAAGAGGTATTGACTTGAAAAACATAATAAAAATAAATTACTTCTAGAGCCGTGCACTTTTATGAATTTCCACATTTGTTGCTCTTGGTATTGCATTATTGATCCATTACCCAGCAGACTGGACTAATGTCAATGTCAACACAAAATATAATGCCAAAACAGCTTGATTGATTGTGAAATACTCTTAATGCTGCGTTCACACATTGAATGTATGTGTGTTGCAAAGAATGTCATTTGCCGTTTGCAAGTTGCAACTGCCTTGTATTTCTCTCTTTTTTTTTAATTATTTAAAAAAAGTATTACGAAAGCAGCCACTACTAGAAATCAATAGATTTTTTTTTTTTCTTTAGAGATGAAATAGAATTTACCAGATTCCCTCATGGTAATTAGTGAATTTAAGTTTAATCATACATGTTTTTGTAAAATGCAGCAATTTCAGATTAGGCAGCAACTTGTAAACTTATAGGATAGTTTTTTTGCAAGTGTAAATAATGAGAAGAGTGCTAAATGTAAAGGTATTTCCCCTTCATGTTTGATCTGAGAGTCAGAGGCCGTGGCTTACAGGAAGTGGGGTAGAGGCTTGTGTGAAATAACAGTAATCACTGATCACTTTGTTACCTTAACAGATTGTTTTTCTTCAGAAGAAGCCCCAGGAATCAGATTTGTTTTTAATTTTGTCTTACAGTGAAATGCTCTATTTGTAAAAGTGTGTCAGACACATATGACCCTTACCTGGACATCGCTGTGGAGATTCGGGTATGTTACACAAGATCTCAATACAACCATTATTTCCGTGGAAATATCATGTAATATTTTTTTTTTTTAAACAATTTTTCTGTTTTTGTCTGTCAGCAAGCAGCAAACATTGTGCGAGCCCTGGAACTGTTTGTTAAACCAGATGTACTAAGTGGAGAGAATGCCTACATGTGTGCCAAGTGAGTCCCATTTATTTAGTCTGACAACAGCCTACATGTTTAAGCAAATCTGCTGTCTTTTTTCAGTTACATTTATTAACATCAGACGTCCTTTTTGATGACGTATCTTGACTCTTTCGTCTTTCCTCTCTAGGTGCAAAAAGAAAGTGCCAGCGACTAAGCGCTTCACAGTCCATCGAACATCTAATGTACTGACCCTTTCACTGAAGAGGTTTGCCAACTTCAGCGGAGGAAAAATAACAAAGGTTAGCAAAGAATTCTCACTCCATTGGCTGTTTGAAAGAGCTGTCTCATTTCGCAGTTAGCTGATATTTCTGTCTGTTTTTTTGTTGTTGTTGTTGTTTTTTTCCAGGATGTTGGTTACCCAGAATTTCTGAACATCCGCCCTTACATGTCTCAGAGCTCAGGCGATCCTGTTATGTACGGCCTCTATGCTGTTCTAGTGCACTCTGGCTACAGTTGTCACGCTGGCCACTACTACTGCTATGTCAAGGTGAGCTGGGGCATATTCTTTTTTCTTTTGCAAAGGAAGTGGGTCTGTAAGGCTTGCAATAAAGGACTTAACCAACAAGTTACTTGTAATTTCCATCCCCCATATCCAGTAGATTGATATTACAGGAATGTTACAAAAATAATGTAGAATTAATGAATGGGTATAACATTTAATTGCTATAGGTCTAACATTGAGTTGTAACATATACGTGTATTGTATGACTTGCATAGTTTTATACCTAAATTTGATATCTTAAACTTTTTAAAAAAGACAATTGTAGGAGTGTGCAATTGCGATAAAATCTTCTGGTACAGTATAAATAATTTAATATCATTTATTTTATACCAATATCAAGATATTGCAAAATATGATTTATTTCTTGGAAATTCAGTTGCTAAAGAATTTATAGATCAAATAAGCAGTTTGTTTTTGGCCAATGCAGTGAAAAAAAAAGGTTCAATTAATACATTTCACACACAGTCTTGCGGCCTCTGCCTTAATTGAAACATTTTATCTCTTTCTTGTTTCCTCTTAGGCAAGCAACGGACAATGGTACCAAATGAATGATTCAATGGTGCACTCTAGTAACATCAAAGTGGTCTTGAACCAGCAGGCTTATGTGCTTTTCTACCTGAGGTAAGACACTGTGGGGTGCTGCAAGAGATCAAAAAAGATGTTGTCTGTTATATAATCAAATAAAGTGGAGTCTTTATTTGTTTATTAAAGGATCCCTGAAACCAAGAAGAATGCAGATGGGCAGACCACCAAGCAGGGGATGTTGCATCCTGGGAAGAACAGTGTGTCATCTGAACAGATAAAGAGGGCAAACCTGAACGGGCCTCTCTCCTCCCCGCAGGTCACAAAGGTGTGAGACATGATGACAGCAAGCATACTGTTTGACATGTGGATTTAACACGGGCTGAAAGTGCTTGGCCAGTCTTCTCAATACAATACTCCTCTTTTCAGAAACTTGAGCCTGCACAACTGCGCAAGATCCAGTCCATGGACGGTGGTTTGGGCCTGCCCATTTCCAGGAACGGTGTGAGCACTCAGCCACAGCCCAGACTTTCCAACTGGACGTCATCCTCCAATGGCCCACCGAAGCTGCCAGGTGGACCCACGGTTATCGAGGAACCTTTCAAGAAGCTGAAGAAGCCCTCTCCCCAGAACCAGGTGCAGCCCCGCAGCAGCACTCCGACCCCTTCCAACAACGGGGTCAGCAGGACGGAGGGAGATAAAAAGCAAAGTGGCGAGGGCAGAGGCATGGCAGCGTCTACCTCAATTAAGTCTTTGTCTGACTCTTCCTCTGCCGACACCACTGACTCAAAGGTAATATTTGCACTGAAAAAGCACAAACATACCAAACTTACTTCAGAGGCAGTTTTTATCATGTGATAAAATTATTAATATAGGTCTTGGTGCACCAAAATGTGCAAAGAATATTATTATCAGCAAAACTACATGTGAAATTATTGTGATTGCCTTTGTTTCGGCCAGGACTCCGTGGGTACCAAAAGTGCGCCAGTAGGAGAGACTCCCTCCACCCCACGGAAAGGCTCTAATGGCCTGGCGTCTCCAGCCAAGAGTGTGGAGCGCTCTCAGAGCACAGAGGAGCAGAAGACGGCGAAAATAAAATCCCCGGCCGTCAACAACATCGCATCTGAAGCCACCAGCACCATGTCCCCTCCACCAGCCAAGAAACTGGCCCTGTCAGCCAAGAAGGTGAACTTCATTCCCATCCACAGCAACAGCACCACCTCCTGTCTTAGTGAAAGCTCATGATACCTTGGTTTCCTGTTGCCTCACTCCACACTGCTATCCCAAATTTGAACATTGATTTCAATAAGTAGTTTTATTAAGGCAAGTAAACTCTCATTTTCTAGTTTATTTTCTGCTATATGTAATGTGTTATTTCTCCAGTGTGCCTGTCTAATCAACCACATGGTAGCACTTGTTTAGAGTTTGTCTTCTTTTCCTTTAGTTTGTCCTTTTTTTTCTAACCATTTCTAATTCTTCTCTGCCATACCCTTTCCTCTTTGTTTTCTTCCCTCCATCTTTTCCTGCCATCCTTTTAATCTTCCTCTTCCTTATTTGATTCTCTTCCTTATTTTTGTCACATTCATGGCTATTTTTTTTAGACCACCAAGTTTTTATTTATGTCGATAACTGCAGGCTCGCAGCCGGAGTCTGAGCAGCATTGATGCTCTGCCCCCTTTGCCACGCCAGCTGTCCAGTGACCACATGCATCGAAATCATCTTAACCCCCTCACCTTTGCCTCACCTACTCACAATCACAGGTAAGAACTCTTAACCCCATGTCAGGAAATGCACAAGAAATGCAGATTTGTCTCTCTTAAATGGAAATGGATTAAATCGAGATGTTCTGTCCTTCGTTAAATTCTCAGAGCTGGTCCATTCCATTCACCTAAAGTCCAGTCATCGCAGCCTTTTGCCCACTCAAGTGGATCCTTCAAACAGCAGAGCCCTCAGAAACAGTCCCTTCCCTCCACACTGCAAAAACCAAACGCCAGCCTTTCTCTTAAAACCAACGGGCTTCACAGTGCCGGCCCAAAGAGCCCCAAGTCTTCCAACAACCTCAGCTCCTTGGTTCAAGAACCAGACCTCAACAGCCCTCCAGCTCAAAAGGTCAACCAAAAGAAGAAGAAGAAAAAGAAGCGGCGGCATTCTGAGGTGGAGGGTGACGCAGAGCCGGTCACGTCCCCAGCTACAGAGACACACGCCAACCTCGTGGAATCGGCTAACGAGAAGAAGCGGAAGAAGAAAAAGAAAAAGCGGAAGAGGGCGAATGAGGATGAGGATGGAGAGAAAGCGAAGGAGAGGGAGTGTGTCCCGTCTCATCTGGACACATCAAATCAGGAAGAGGATTGGTGTCACGGTGGTATATGGAGTCTTACGTCCCATCCAGATACAGAACAGTCTAAGCAAAAGCCTCAGTTAGCTGCCACAACCCCAGTTCAGTGTGAGTCTATTCAAAAAGAACAGGGAAGGGACTCTGTGAAGTTAAAAAAGAAGAAGAAGAAGAAAAATAAGATGCAACTGGAGGAGGCTCTGCAGGACACAACTTCAGCATGCTCTGTATCAGAAAGGTGGGTGGATGTTTATGATTCTAGTTTTGTTAGATACGTGTGTTTTTGTTTCCCAGTATTCCTAATTTCTGTTCAAAGTGTTGCGTAGTGAGCACATAATTTGGAAAAAGATGCACATGACCACTTGGCTCTATCACTGAACTGCGCTTATGTCTGTCAGACTGACGACCACAGTTTAGCCAGCATGCCATATAGTAACTTTATATGAAATAAATAAGTACTTTTCTCTGTAGTGAACTTACTTTTTCCCAACAGCACTTCTGAGACGAAGAATGACACAGGAGATTTGATAACGTTGAAAAAGAAATTAAAAATGAAGAAGAAGAAGAGGCTAAAAGAAGAGGTGAGACTGTGGGAGGAGAGCAGGAGATGCTCAGATGGGCAGAACGATGAGTCTGAAGCAGTGGAGCCCCCTTCCAAAAAGGACACCCCAGAGAATGGCAAAATAAGTAAAAAAGGCACAGGTATGTGAGCGTGCACATACTGCACATGCATAAAAATACACATGCATTCATACTATAAAAAACTGCAGTTAGAATGTGCAGTCTTGTTTCCATGCCAACACAGAACGTTCAATACCACTCTGCATTGATTATAGCCGTTTGCCGAAAATCCCTGCACCACTACAGCTTCTCAGCCTTTCATTTGACCAGTCACTTCACAATTATACCAAGAGAGCATGACTCACATTACATTGTGAGAATGCCAAATTTAATCTCTTGTTTTTTGGTTTTTGCTGATTTTTTTTTTTTTTTTTTCAAATCCAGCCACAGTGGTAGTGTGGGACAGCCAAGTGAAGGACGGCTACAAACGCAGCCAGGCGCCAGCGGCTGATGGAAGTGCGCCAGGAGACACCCCGACCTGTGCTGCTCCTGCAGCCTGGGATGGGAAAAAGACAAGTGGGGTGGTAGAGGAGCTGCTCAGGAACGCCACAGATAAGGCCTACGGAGCCAACGGTGAGACACTGAGTGCTTTGTAAATCTGAACTTTTGCATGGCAGTTACTTTCATCATTTGTAGCAAAATATGTTTTTATATGCATTTATATGTTTTGTTTGTCTTATCTAGTCCTAAGTTGGGATGGAGAGGTCTCTGCTATTAGTAGAGATGCTATTGAAGATGTCCGCCATGCCAAGTGTGACACAGTGATCGATGAGTGGGATGAAGACTTTGACCGGGGAAAGGTGAGGGACAAAAATGAACACAACAAAAAATGATGAAAATAATGTAATTGTCTTAAGGTCTGCGAATCTCAAGGCCCATTGTCAGTCCCTGGTCTTCAACTTCTCCCCCTGTTTTTGTATGAATGAACAGGTGAAGAAAATGAAAAACTATAAAAAAGAGAAATGGAGAGGTGGCAGCAGCATCTTCCAGAAAATCCAGGACAGGCGGAACAAGTGGTCTGTAACGCCAGGAGGGAAGAGAGTTTTTGGAGTCCGTCGCTGAGAGTCCAGATTGCTGTTGAGGTCATGCTGACTGGAAATCAAGACAACTATACTGTATACCAAACTTCTGTACCTTTTTCTCACACTTTTTTTTTTTTTTTTTAAAATCTGTCTTGTTTGAAGTGTAGACCTAAATTCCTGAATTAGATATGAGCCAAAAGCATCACAGACTACACTGACAGTCTGACTGACAGCCCCTTCAATATCAATTTTAAACGAACATGAAGTGTTGTCTTCAGGCTTCAGTAACGTTGGCCACGCATATCCCCCTTTTAATCCAAATACCACAGTGAGTGGCTCAAGCTTTTCTATGCATGCAGTATTTAACAGAAACCCTTACGCCGCCATGTCAAATGTGTTACTGTATGTTGGCATCCTTTTGAGGCTTGGTTGTTGCCCCAACAATCTTGAGCTACTATGAAATTAAATAGTTTACCATATTAGAGAAGGGTAAACTAAGAATGAGAATATATCTGCAACACTTTGGCTGTCTTGTATTGAAAACTGTACACAATCTCAGAGCATACTTTTGCAGACACAAGGGCTCAATAAGTTGAACATTAAAAAAAGTGACCTTTTCTTTTTACCCTTCTCCTGAAATTATTCTATACCAAATTATGAAGAATTGAAACATATATTATTTTAGATTTCTGTATGATTTTCGTATTTTATCTTTATCCGCTGTCCTTTTATTTTGCTGCTGTGTCTGTGCCATGTGGCTTGTTTTTAAGGACCAAATTTTGCCTTCATGTTGTTGGTGAAATTAAGGTTTAAAATTGCCACATTTTTTATTTCTTTTATTTCTTTTTAAATATAAATGTCTCAACTTCAAATGGTTTAAAAAAAACATACTAAGGTGAATTTTGTTTTTAGTTCTGGTATCGTGGTTATGTACCCTTTTTTGTTCCTTAATCAGTTTATTTCATATTTAATATTGCTACATTATCCATCACAAAAGAATGCTCTGCTGATTTGTATAAACAGTTTAACTATTTGTTGAAGCGTTGACATTGACAAGCAGCACATCGGACGCTGTAAGTTTCATCATATCTGTACGTTTACCTGGATGCTATTCTTTTCTGACAGCTCATAGTGCAACGTGCGTTTGCAGAGTCGAGGTCGTGTTGGAGGAACTCAAGACGGGAGCAGTTGTTTTTCTACTGTGCAGCTATTTAACCATGTAGCTCATCTCATCAGTCCAGCGTTCAGAAGTTCTCAGTCTGGAGATTTGACCTTTCCATTCTCTGTAACAAACTTCGCCACAAACTGTTCTTTACCAATGTACTGAAATAAAAAGGTTACATTTTATACTTAAGGCACTGTGTTAGAATGGGACTGCCACATGCTTATAATTTATTTCCCCCTTGTATGTTATATCTCTATGCAATCTTCTGACGGTCATGCTGGTCACCTACTAACTGGGCTAAGACTCAGGAACCCAGACATCCTGTATCCGATCTTTATCTCTGATCAGACTTCCCTTTTTTCATACCAGATAGTCCCTCCCCCTGACCACCATTTTGCATCCTGTACATCCTGTAGAAACTGTTTTTTACAAAATATTTCAGGTGTTGAAACCATGGCATCATCTTGCACCAACTGGGGCACAGATGCGTAGAGAAACTAACGTTATAACAAAATGCTTTGCCAGTATAGAAGAGTGTACAGTCCATCTTGTGCTACCTGTTTCCCTCAAACGCTGTAAAGATTTGCCCATGCATTTCTTTTCATTCTAGAGATGTTGCCTTGAATTGGCTATAAAAACTATAGGATTTAATGTTATAAATATATAATTTAAAGATGAAAAGACACAGATCTTTAATGTGCTACTAATACTCAGATCAATTTGGTGGATGTTAACTTGAGAATTAATCTGCAAATGTGTTAATTCATTTGTGTATAAGAGAGTTGTCTGTTTTCATGCAAGACCTTCCCTATGTCACTGTAGTGTGTACAGTACAAGAGAGGCTACAGCAGTCTAATTTCCATAGAATGTGTGAACTCGACATAGGGTGTGACTCTCAAACTGACACAGGGGAACATTTACCAGTGTGAATGGACGGTCCACATGTTTGCATTGATGGTTCTATATTTCGCACCACCTTTTTCTGACCAGGGAAGAGACCTTTCATAATGAAAGTGGCTCTTACCACACTATAGTTAACTATAATAGGTGCAATAAAGTTGTGACTTTTGTGAGCTGATGGTGTATTTTTCTGTCTTTTACTGCTTTGAATTAGTGTTTTTGTTTGTTTGTTTGTTTGTTTGTTTGATATAACATAGTTACGATAGCAGTTGTAGAATCACTGTATATATGTCACAGCACTGCAGTGTCCAAATCCAACAAGAACGATCAGCTAAATCACATTTGTTTATTGTTTATTGTTACTGTGACTCAGAGGCGGGGTAAATCCATTATTATTATAATACCTACACTTGTAACAACGGAGCTGTTTCAAGCTTGTGACAAATTTAAACGATGGAAACTGAACAAAAAGGCAGAGAACTGGCTGCACTGCCGTCCATGGGTTGAAGTGTTGAGACTTCCTACTCTTCTGCCCCCCCCCCTCTAAGTGATGTCACCACAGGCCAAACACCTAATGTGACGTCACTGATTAACCAGAGGTGCCGGAAACGCTGACTCTGACTCTAACCTTTATTTTCTGCAATAACAACACATCAGACTACTGTGAAAGGGCGACCGCTCGCAGTCAGGGGTTTACAGAGAAAGATGGCCTGAATCGTCAGCCGCCCTTCGGCTTCGCGGGGCCGGCCTGCAGGCAGAGAGAGTCAGAGAGCAGCTGGTGAACGTGGCAGAGCGTTTGGCAGCTTAAGAGACAGACGTTTCCTCTCAACAGTCGGTAGAGACTAAAAACAGCTGAGAGTGGCCCGGGGACGATGCTCTAAACGTGTGATCATTTTGTTTCATAACTGCTCTCAAGTTTGCACCTCCACCTGGTCACAGCTTGTTTCTGCTGCCCCCAAGCGGCCACAAGAGATCAGCAGGTTTAAGGAGCAGCAGCAGTGTTCCGCTCTTTTTCATTTCATGTGGGAAAAAAAAAAAAATGTTTTTCTGATGTTTTTGTTTTTTGTTCAAAAAAAAAAAAAAAATGACGTTAATATCTTTACTGAGACTTTAAAAGTCTTTTCCCACTTTTAACACCAATGCAAAATATATATTTCTTTCTGATTGTTGTGTATGGGTGCCGGTGTGTGTACGTCGGCAGAGTTGCTTGGCTGAAAACACAAAGTTAGAGCCTGACATCACATCTGGGATGGGAGGGGCCAGCATGTGCACCGGCGTCTCTGGACGCACCTCAGCCAGCCAGCCAGCATCGGCGCACACACACACACACGCACACACACACACACGCACGCACGCACGTTTTTAAACGGCACCCGGGGACGAACGGGACAGCAACAAGCTGGAAAGTACCGCATCCTGGGCGAGCGTGCGTGTTCGCGGTGGGCCTGCCGTTCAAGTTGACACCGGGGAGGCGAGCGAAGGCAGGGGCGCCGGAGGAGAGGAGAGAGCAGACGATCAGGTATATCCGGATCGCTTGCGGGCGCTTGGCGAGAGACGTCCGCGGGCAGTGACGCCTGCAGCAGCAGCAGCAGCAGCAGCATCAGGACCGCCGGGATGGAGGGGGAGAATTACGGTTCGTCTTCGTCCCACTCTTACGTACACTGCGTGGCATTTAGCCCCCTAACTGCACCATGAGTGTATGTTTTTTTTTTTCTTTCTTTCTTGTGTCTACAGTGTTCGTGCTCCGCCTTACCAAAGAGTAGAGAAATGATATGAAAGGACAGTCAGATGTTCACGCTGCTGCCGGGATGGCTGATTGGTGGGACAGCGTCGTTGAGTGTGCTGCTTGACATGTGTCGTTTTGCAAAGACGTAAAGGGACTCATTTGCCATGTTTGTTTAACTAAAAATGCAGGAAATGATTTTATGAGCCATCTTTAAAAAAAAAAACAGGTGGTCTCTGTAGTATTCACAGCCAAAGGGCTAAAAAAAGACCCCCGTGATGAATTATTAAGCATCACACTGCAGCTATGACAGCAAAGTGGACCCAGTAGAATGAATGCAGTGAAAAATAGAGAAAAGTTCCTGTTCATATGGGAATTAACAAGATAGACACTGATTTATTTATACCATGCTTGCATCTAGTCTGAGGTGCTATAGATGACATAGTTTCACACAATGCCGCCTTATAAAACTGTCCTCATTGCTAAACAAAAAAACATCTACACTTGTCATCATGTATAGGGTGAACCCACCCCACCCCGGTGATGGCAGGCCACGATGAGCCGGGCGATGGCTCAGTTTAGGCTATGATCAAGGCTTTGTCTCAATTATTTAGCAGTTTAGTTTCTCTGTGAGCTTAATGTGTCTCAAAATAGAACCGGCAGCAATGGCCTCATTGCAAGATTCCAACTGATGCTCTGTTAAAAGAAGGGAGGGCTGGCACCCCACAACGCTTTCTGTGAGTCACGTATAAGAGTTTAAAAAAAAAGTTCTAATCTAATCTAAGTAGAAATACACCTTTGAGAGTAGTGTTTTGCACTCTTATCTTGCATTTTCACTAATGTTTCCCTTACCAATACAAAGGATTGCCTTTTGATTGGGTTCTTGACATGTGAGACACGAGCTACAAAGGGTTCCAGTAGCGACTCCTGACAGTCTGTATGCAGCATGTTTGCTCCGGGCTGCAGAAGCTTTACCATATTTACCAGCAGTCGTCCTCCTCAGTCGGTACTTTCTAAATTGCGATTCGGCTGGAGGAATCAGCCAACGATTATGTAATTATGTGCTAAAGTGTGAGGCATAAGAGAAGGGACATGCTGAAGCTCCCAACACATTCAAATAACACTCTCACGGTCCCTGACACCTCCTTAGTCAAGTCGGCGGCTTGAGGATCTGAATGAGTAAGTATAAGTCATATCATCTCTGTCCCTGAGTACCATGACTGTTCAGCTTAATTGAAGTCTGAGAAGGAGAGAGGATAGAAGTAATCCATCTGCTGTCAGGACTTGAATCTCACAGACTTCATTTTATTTTGGCAGAGCTGTTTTTTCCCCCTCTACTTTATTATTAATGTGAACTAGACTTCTGCAACAAAAACTGGTATGTTTGTCTGGAGACGTGCAGTGTCTTCCGAGGTTAATCTGTATATTTTATAGCCTTGCAGTGACATATGTCGTATCATCCTTGTAAAATTGATGAAAGGATTACCATACTGTGCTACTGCATTCACTGTTTCTGTGATGTAGGTGGACGCTTTTGCCCTAAACCAGCTATCTCGGGATTCACGGGGCGCTGCTCGGTTTCAAGACTCACTTCAAAAGCTTTGAGCTGCAGGTTGTCAGAATGTCTTTGTTCTGTCTTTTTTTCATCATGCTCTTTTGCCATACCTGCACCTGTCAGTGCAGCTCAGTTTCCCTTTGCATATGAAATGTGTGCGCACAAAGGAAACAGTGTTCCAGTTTATAGGCGTGGTGCACTATAGCGGCAGGTACGTGTGGTTGCAGTGGTTTTGGGTGTCATCGCTCCTCTTAGTTTGACCCCTCCTCCTTATCTGAGTGATTGACAACGCTGTAGTTGCTTCTACCGGCCTGTACTATGTTGTTTTTCTACTGTATGCTGTCACCCTCCACCCACATGATCAGACGGTTTACTCTAGCACTAAACTCCTTTCACATTCTAGGCACACTGAGAAAAACTGTCAAAACAGTGGCAGCAAAATCTCAGTGGATTTATGAAGACATATCCTGTTCCTTCTAAAATCAAAGACAAAAAGGAGAAGAAGTTGAAATCTGGCAGCTCAAGTTGATGAAAATCTGCACTCGTTCTGCAATTGTTCTTCTTACGTAACCATGTAAGAGTCTAGAAATAAACTAATCATTTTCATGAATTAAGCTGATTGGCATAAAAAAACATTATCCCTTTGTTTTACATCTACACCAATCACACAGATATAAATAAATAGAAGCACACAAAGGGAGGATATTAACGCTTTTAGACAGCTGAAATGAAAATAAGGCTATGGTGCTGCAACTTCAGGAAGATGTTATTTAGTGCATTCATTCTATATTTAGCCTTTTAAGCTTTATACTGGTGAGTACTCAGTTGAGGTGGACCAGCAGATGTGCTTGTTCTGCTCCCACCCAGCCAGTTGTTAGTCACTGGAGGTGATGCTAACATTGGGCTGCTATGTAGGAGTTCCACCAACACAGATCAGCGAGCTGTCTGTAGGTTTTTATATTCAACTGGGGAAACTCTTTCTTCACACAAAAGGCTGGTCTACCTACCCGGCTGTTTGAAGACAAACCCATGACTGATGTTCATCAGATTCTCCTGGTAGACTGTCTGCTGAGGCAGCTGAAGGTTTTCTGCTGGTGATATTTGTATCGAGTGTACCACTCAATTGTTCAACCCACGTGTGCTTCATAGATCAATAAATCTAGATCTGCTGTACGGTAAACTTAATTTGGTGTGTGACTGAAGCCTTCTGGCCTGTCAAGTGAACTAAGGTTAAATGTGTTGTTCCATGCTGTGTCCACCTGGTGGCGTGTGTGCATAATCGCTCAGGCAGAGTGTTTGTTTGGGTCCAGTTCAAGCCTTCATACACAGCACTGTGCAGAGGAAATCACATCTCAGCAGCCAGTTTCTACTAAATGAAGACGTTTGCTTCATGATGCACATTTATTCACTTACATGTGGCTGCATATTTGTAATGTGAAAGTATATTGATTGCATTTAGGACAGTTATTTTTTCAATTAATACCCTCCACCTGGATGTAGAGGTTGCAGGGTCAACTTCAGAACGGTAACTATGAACATTTTAGCTTATACAGGACTAATGCTGTATTAGAAATACGTTATTGTGTATTTGTATGAGTTTAAGATTATAGGTTATTCACAGTTAATTAAACTGAGCATGTGTGAATATTTATGTTATCTTAAAATAACATCCCATCCGAACAGCTAACTGACCAGTGTGTATTGGCACTTTGGGCATCTATGGGCCCTGTCCTTAAAGGAGTTTTCTTGTAAACAAACAAAAGTCCTTGCTGGTGCAGTGCTGCATATCTTTGCATAACCACCACTTGTAGATCAGTGGAATAATGTGAAACCATTGCCCCTGTGCGCGTGCAGGTGATAAACAAAACAGGGACCCACTCATAGAAAAACTGCTCCACAGCGCCACTACAGGTCAAAAAAGGGAAAAACTTCCCCTATAAGGGCTGTCCATGCTATTGCAAGCGGTTAGTGACTGTAATTGGAACTCTGAGTCTCTAAGTGTGTGTTGCACTTTGCCTAAAATAACCGGCAAGACCTTATGAGGCAATGTTAAGCATAAGTAATTGAAAAATTGTTATTGCTATGGCTAATTTGCCTTTATGGCTTTCATTAGGGCACTTCCAGTTTGCTATGTGGCTGCTAGACTGTTCAGTGTAATAAATGTGTCATTATTCCAGCAATGAATTGATGTCTTTTTTTGACCTTGCTAGCAGGTACTAGGCTGACGAGTGCACTCTACACACCCCCTCTCTCTATATCTATCACCCACCGGTTTACTTGTTTATACTCCCTGCTGGTGCTCACAGAGTTACTGACAACGCAGTCTTATTCAGAGAGGTAACGTGGAGTTGAGCGGAGCTGAAGTAATATGCATACTAAAAAAGAGAAGAGAAACATTTGTGCTGACTTCACTGTGCGCCGAGCTGTTGTTCCCCTTGTGACAGGGCGGCTCCTCTGGGTGATGTGCAGCTGCAGCAATTTAAAGTGGTCAGGACTGACTTTGCAGTTCATGCAGGGGGTCTCTCCGAGGCCTGGCAACGAACTGGGCAATGATTGCTCTATCGGAGGCGGATGTCATAGCCGTGCAAGTTGTAGAAATGCAGGATGTGTCGGATCCACCTTGTCGCTTTCAGTAATCGCCACCCAGCCCGGGTTGCTGACTTGCTGCCCTTGATGGCAGCGTGATTGACGGAGAGGGTGGAGTTGAGAAATTAATTAATGACTGACACTGAGTGAGAGAGGCTGCTGTTAAGGAGTGAGAGGCACTTTGTGTGATTGACAGGCAGGTTAATTCAGAGTGGCGTTGGTTCAAGAGTGGAGGTAAACATCTTCCACTTGGCTCCACAAGAGGAAGTGAAAATCTTAAATGAAATCAATTGTTGCTGATTATGAACGCATCTGTCGCAGAACCAGACCTATTTATTTTGTTGTGAGTGTGTGCGTGGGTGAGCAAGAGCCATGTGTGTGTTATGGGGCTCCAAGACCCCAGGATGTGATTGTGTCGCGGTGAATAACCTCAATAGGTGTGAAAGTAATGTAATCAAAACAAAGGGCTCACAGTGTTTTGCCCAGGAGCGAATCATTTCTTCTACCCCGTTGCCAAGCAACAATGAAATCTTGATTTTATGTACAAGGCGTTTGAAGCCAAAAATGATGAGTGACTAGAAGCTAAAAGCAACAGAGGGTAGAGATGGAACTCAAACACCGCACAGAACAGAGCACCCTGCTGATCATAGTTCGGCACGATTCAAATTCACAGTAAAACTTTCTCCTTAATTGTTTCTTGAATTGATTTGCCCTGTGATGTAGTTTTGTTTCTACAGTTTATCGGGGAAACAAAAGTGATAGGAAGGAAGAAGATACATTAATATATGCTTTAAAATACAACCTTACTTTTCCACTTGTGTGTGCAGTGTGTTAGGTCTAAGAATATCTGTTTGACTTAATATGCAAAGTAGCAAGAGAGTGCTAGTGGGAGAGAAAGCGAGAGAGAGAGAGAGGGAGAGAGAGAAAGAGAGAGAGAGAGAGAGAGAGAGAGAGAGCAGAGAAGGACAGAGAGAGGCTGAGAGCACAAAAGGGGAACAGGGAGAAAAGCAGAAGTGATTTCAGTGTCCCAGCAAGTTGCACATTCTAACTGAGGGGGAAGAGAAAGTAGGTGACTGTGAGACATTGGCCCGGGAGCGGAGAATCCATCCAGCTGGGGGATTTAGAAGGAGCAGAGTGACACAGAGCAGGACCTTACAGTTGGAGTCTCTCCGTGGACTGAACGGCTGGGAGCTCAGTGCGACTCTCAGCCGCCACAGCGGGGAGCCGGGCCCCTCCGCCACTTCCCTTTTTCATCCATCTCAGTCTGAGTCGTCAGGAGGGACCAACTCGGGATATTGGCACAGGCAGTAACGGAGACATACCTTAACACGCACACACATTTTGCCCACTGAAGCTATGGGGACAGTGAGTGAACTTTGCGTGTCCAGCCTTCAGACATTCTTGTGTCCAGCTGTAAAGCCTGTCCAGCAAGCTCCAGGTAATGTAAAAGTCACAACTGTGGGCCTTATAATGCATACCGTGCTGTAGTATGATAGCTTTTTTTTTTATGGGTTGTTTGTCGGCATGTGTTGTTACATCGAACCAAAATACGTCATTGTAAGCCGTTATCACCATTAGTTTTGAAAGGCTTCCCGGGAGTTTTGGAAGCGTGTAAGAAAACCCTGTTGATTGACAGTGTTTGTGTGCTCGTGCGTGCTTGTGACCACTGGCACAAACACATGGCTCCACCAGAGATGATGACAGTTGGACAGAAATAGAGGGAGCTTCTTGTGGCTAAGGAGGCTCTCTCATTAACTTAAACCCTTTATGCACACACACACACTGATAGAGAGCGAGCTAATGTTATTACTTACTGGGCAGATCTAATCTCCAGCAGGTCTTGCACACATCCACCGCCAAACTTATTTGAACTGACTCTGTGCTCATGATGACTTCATATCCTTATTTCGTACATAATACAGGTGCACATACTTATCACGTATTCGTATTTGTCAAGAGGCTCGTGTTGCTGCTTGGCTGTGCATGAGAATGTCTCTTCTTGTCCCTGTTACTAGTTGCTGTGTCCCTTTGATAACAGGGATGGCAGTGTTGTGTTTACTGGAGATCACCTCCTAAACCTGGATAAACAACTAACAGTGCTTCCCAGTTTAATTACAGATGGCGGTGCAGGCAGAAGTGGAGCTGGCTAAGACGTTGGCCTCTGTAGGAGTTTTTTTTTTTTCATCCTCACCATCTGTCTCCATGTTTCCCAGATTTTTCCTTTCACACTTTAGTAAGAAGATCTGAATTGTCATGGAGCTGGTGTGTGTGTAGTCTGTTTTGTAGGGTTGGTTGTTGAGTGTTGCAGCTGCATTACACTACACTGCAGGGTGGTGTGCTGGTTCCCACTGGGAGTATTTAAAACACTGTTGACAACAGAGTGTGTTGACATGACTAAAGTGGCTTTTCTGGGTTGTGGTGAATCAGCTGACTGAGTGCGTAGCAAGGGGAAGAGGTGCTGTCTCAGTGATTTCGAAACACCTGAATCAGCACCACGGACCCGTGTGAAAAGGGGAGACTTCATTAGTTTTGGATATTCAAGGGGGGAAGTAATCTGGATTGTTCTGGTATCAAGAGCATGATGACGGCAGAGTTTTACCTATCTTTGTCAAGCAAAGAAAAATGACTTCGACATATTGGGTTGAACTGAGGAGTCCTCATTAAATATAACACTGGTTTGTCACTTGAATATTCAGCCTCCAGTCCAATTTCTGGGCTGAAAGCAATATATTCCCACAGGCTTAATTTGAGCTAGCACCCTCCTGCAAGTGTCAGTTTTTCGCCTAATCTGTAACAAAAAACGTTCATGTTGTGATGGCAGCCACCACATCTTGGACCCCGAGTGGTGGGAGGAGATTGGGCAGTGTTCCGTTACTGTTGGTGTTTCTGTTTTTAATCGTGAGTCATGCAAGTGATTCATGTGTGACTCATCTGTCCAGCAAGTTCACATTGTATCAGCAGCACTATTAAATCACTCGTGAAATACAGCCAAAATGCTGTTTGACAGGAGCTGTTGAAAAAACAAGTGCAAACATGAGTGAGAAGTTAAAAAAAAAAAAAAAAAAAAAGTTACTGGGCGCCTTCACTGGGTGACCTCATGTAGTGATGTCTAACTTCCCAAAGACTTCATGCATCTTCTTTGTCACTCTCCCTTTTGCATTTAAACTAATTAAACACATGTACAGTGTTATGTCAGTGCCCTTTCTGACTGTAAGTGTTACTGTGAGTCTAACATTCACAGTCACTGTGAGTGTGACTCAGCATGCCCAATTAATCCTCACAAGACACTGATAGCGGGCAGTGTATCGCTTAAAGCAGACGTGATAGCAGTTTAGGTGATTAATATCAGCACAGTCGCGAGGGCCGTCCGCGCTGCGAGGCAGGTGTGCCCGGGCTTCGCCGTGGTTTTCTGACATGCAAATTACTCGTGTGGGTTCCAGCGGCACCTGAGGACAAAGTGATCTCTTTGGGAGCAGAGACAAGCCCGTCAGCAGCAGCAAGTGTTCCTGAATATTTGCCAAATCAGCTTGTTGTAAAGGAGGGTACGGTGACAGTGGGTGATGATGCTTGCGTCATTACAGTAGTGGTTCCCAACCTTTTTGGCTTGTGATCCTATAACCCTAATGTTCCGTTTCAAGACCTGGAGATCCTGGGCTTCTTTGAAGCTCAAAAAACAGACTCAAGATTGTTTTATCAGCGTGATACTAAATTAATTTTGGCCCCTCTGGGCTCTAATTGGCTCAAACATAAGTAACATCACTATGTAGCTATACCTACTATACATTTTTTTCATCTGTGAATTACTTTTTGGCAAACAAAGTGTAGGTGCATGGCTATGCAGCAAGCCAAACGCATGTCCAATAAAGGTTGAAAGGTTGAGCAGATTAGCTTTGAGGTTTTTACTGGTAGCAGTTGTGAAACTGTGAAACAGTAATGGACAACAATTATAATGCTGTAACTCACAAAATCCCCAGCACTCTGATTATAAGGCCTAATACATCAGTGAGCTCCTATGCACACTTACATGAAAGGAGATTGTAATTTTAATATCTTATAAGACAGGTTTCACGTGTGCTTTGCTTCCTAGCCAGATTTAGGTGAGACAGAACTGTGTTCCACTGGTAACACAGTTTGACGTCTTTTGGAGGCTGATAGAAACAGACTCTGCCAGTGAGCTGCTTCAAAGAGGAGTGTGTGGGACTCGAAACAGAGGCAGACGAAATCCACACAGCTCTGTAAGCCAAATGAGATCTTTCTGGCTTGTTTTTCCTCTGAGTTCTTGGTTTTTATTTTGATTAAATGGCATGAAAGGAGCAGGCATGTTAGCACGGTTGCTTGTGAACTGGAAACTAATAGGACATAACACGCTGTATTTCTTAATATTGTACTGTAAACGTGTAGACCTGCTGACCTCCAACTCATCAAGCTTTCATGCCTGCAAACACAATCCATCTATGAACAACAGGGGTTTTATTTTGTCATTCCTCAAGACTGCTTATTAGTCAGACTTATGCATAATTAATTACAGATGAACAAATTGCTTTGTCAGCCTGTAGTCTACCAAGGCAGTGATAGTGCTTGCTGGATTGACCATGTCACCTGCAGAAATGTAAGCAGTGCAGAATGCCGCGAGTCTAGCCTGAGGAAGAGTGACTTCTGGACAGCTGTCCCACTTCACCAGGAGTCCTCTGCATTTCACATCCTCCTCCTGAGACTGATTTGTGAAGTCACAGCTTCTGCCAGCATTATTTCTGTATGTATATTTGTGTAGGTGGGTCCTGCTTTAGGTGGCTACAAAGGGAATTATTAGAAAGTAAATACTTGCTGTTCAGGATATGGAGAGCATCTTATAAACTACAGCTTTATGTTTGTAATTCAACTGGCCGCCCACAGAGTTTTTTTTTCTCTCACAGCCACATAAGAAAAGTGACACAAGAGCTAGATACATTCTTGTATTTATTATATGACTCATGTTGTTAATTTTAATTAATTAATCTCAGCTCTGCACCTTCTCTTATCTGGAAAATTATAGGATGGATTAACGTTAAGGTCTCATTACCTCTGACTGCACCTGTAAAAGGAAAGCTTCAAAATCAGCTTGTGCAATGAGTCATGCATGGAGCAACAAAACTTCAGCCACAGCTTATATGAAAGAATGCCTGCTATGCATGTAGTAATCTTTTCACGCCTTGTTTTAGCAGGTATGTGGAAACTAACCTCCCATTTCTCAATTTGTAACCAACCATTAAGTCCTAGGCAAGGATATCAGATATCATTTATGGAACTCCATTATAGTAAGTTCAATTTCCTTACATGCCCTTTCTGTTTTTCTGCAGTTAGAACTGTAATTACTGCAGATGAACAGCAGAGGTCATGTTTGGCCTCTCTTCTCATAGGATGGTTAAAGTTTTTTTTCTCACAGTACAATTTTCAATCAAATTCTGGCTATTTTCTACAGATTTACTACTGTAACTTCTGGAACTGTCACTGCATTGTCATGGTAGTATGGACAGAGCTTTGTGGTTTCAGGAATGATCCTTCTGTGCAGTTACGATTGTAGTCTTGATTGTGGAGAGTTAATCCACTCATTGCCTCAGGCTCACACTGCTGGAACTGGGCACCAGTCTCTCCAGTCAAGCCTCCCATTAAAGGGTTATTCCACTGGTTTTAGACATCAGTTTACTTGTATTACAATGTCTTCTCCTGCTTCGGAAATAGAGAAAATAACCCTGATGATTGGTTTGGTGTACTAATTTGAACTACAAATTTTAATAGAAAACATGCTTTATAAATTTGTGGAGTTTGAAAGACATGGGCATTTACCACACATGGGGGATATAACAAAGAGATTCTATCAGATTCCATTTAGAGAAGTGTTCTTAGCGTTTAGCTCATACTAAGGACTAAAAGTCAAGATATCTCAGCCTCTGCTGCATCCATTTTGAATTTTATCGTCCTAGTCCTGCCAACTTTATTGCTGGAATATCCCATAAAGTGCTGAATGTGTCATAATTTAAAGCCAGAGTTTTCTACCCGACCAGATACAATATAGAGCAACATCACTGACCTGCATGGAGAGGACATATACACTCCCTCATGCTTACTTGCTGTCAGTAGTTCTGATTAGTTGGTCAGCCAGTAAACAGAGAAAGAGGCCTGTTGTTTCAATGGTATGCACCTTTCAAACATGAGAACGAGGATCTCTACTGAGGAAAGGCTCTGTCACTTGCAGCAGCACTGTAATCCAAGGGCTTAACATAGTACGGTCAGACCGAACAACAGCTATTTCATGGTATGTCCAAGGCTTGAGTGAGGTTCATATGTTCCCGGGTGTTAGTGAGCTACTTTCAGCTTCTCATGAAGCAGATTTAGCTGCTTAAAGAGAGTTCCTGTGCTGCTGGAAAGATGTGAAGCTCTATCTGGATTGTCCAACCAAACTACCATTCTTTCATTGCAGTCAGAGCAGATTCATGTCTTTGAGGAACGATGCCAGGACTAAAAGCTCAGATAAGGGCGAAATAATCGTATTACCTGCCAGTATTATCCAGTCCACTCTAATATCCCTGCCAACAATACCTTTGTGAAGCTTATATTGTTAATTCTATGTTCAAACTGTGTCAGAAAGGCATTCATGGTATATTGTATTACCTTTCAACCTGAAGCACCCTGAGAATAACATGACGTAAAACTTCAGAAATCCAAACAACAGAGATGTGTGAATAAAACAGAAGAATCTTTGTCCTCTTGAAGAGTTTCTTCAACTCACTGAAACTAATAATCAGCTGCGTCTTTTAACATGCAAGAACAAAACATTTTTTACTTTATAATCTAGGTCATGATTTGATGTTTGCATAAACACTCCATTAACATCACATTTATTCGAGGATCGTTCTACATGCTTTTGTGTAGATCAGGAAGTTGCAGACAACAATGTGTTGACATCAACCGATGATCTTTTCATTTCAAAGTTCAGCTCATTGGTTTCACTTGTTCTGGGTTCTTTAGCACAGATTAACAGCAGTGCTCGGGGGAATGGATGAACTCGTAACAAAGAATTGAAACTTTGTGTGAACAGGGTTTCCTTCACACAGACTACATTGTCACTTGTGAGTCTGGCAGCACAACTGAGGCATTCATGGGCCACAGCATGAAGACGAGCCCCTCAAATGAAGTGGCCAAGCAGGCAGACTTTCAAGAGTGGGTTTATGTCACAATTTGCTCTGAGCCAATGTGGTCTTGAGAAAAGCGGTGAATCCCAGTATTTGGTCTTGATTCCTGTGTTGATCAACACAATTAAAATGCAGCTAGACATCTAGCCTTTTTGTGACATTTTCTCCCCAGATAGGTTTGGAAAGGTGAAAAGAAAAACAGAGATGAGTTTTTTTTTCTTTTCCTGGCATCTTTCATTGGCTGTGTATTCAGCATTCCTCTTGGCCTCCCCGGGTTCATCAACAGGCAGGCACAGGCTCAACCCTTTGCTATCTGACAGCAGCATGGTCGTGCTAAAAGACCGCCATCAGATGCACTTTTGATCACAGGCAGCTTTAAATATGAATATACTGTGCGTTGATGGGCCAGGGCGAAAGTGATAAATCAAATTGATGAAAATTGATGAAAATTAAACTTTTATTTTGGAGCAGATGCTGGTATCTGGATTGCTGCATCAGACATCAAACGTGTTGCTTAGTCTGGTAGAAACAGCTTCATCATTAGTGATCATCTGAATGCAAGCTGTTGTGATACTTCTGCTTGTGTAATAATGACTGTGTAATGACAAGCAACTACTGCTGAACCACTGAAACCTTCCTTATGATAAAAAAAAAGCTGCAGTATTTCCATTATAACTTAAAGGAGGAAATAATTCACGTTTTCTGTAGTGTAAAGAAATAGAAAGAAGTAGAAAATACCATAAGCCAGATTTAAGAGACTTTCAGAGAATATACGCTGGTTTTCTTCGTTTGAATATTCCACAGGTGTCTGAAAGTGTTTGTCAGTATTGTGTATCGTTTTTTGCCACATACAGGTGTTGTTGCTATTTTCTAAAGAATGGTTTACACCACACATGTTTCCGAGGTAAGAGTCTGACTGGCAACACACAGCTGCCGGCGGATGTGGAGAATCAAACGCGGCAACAAGCGCAGGATCAGCAGCGGTGAGCTGCTGTGTCTGTGTGTGTGTGTGTGTGTCAATCACTCTCGCCCTGCCCCCACTCAGCCCTGTCCCGACAACAGTTTAATGCGTGCGTGTGCGTGCGTGCTGTGCGTGCTGTGTGTGCGTGAGAGAGAGAGAGAGAGAGAGAGAGAGAGAGCAGTGTCCAAGGCAACAGGGTGGAAATGCAGGCGGTAAACGCGTCATCTGGCCCATTTGCTGCACCTTAAGCCCGAGCGACGTCAGAGGAGCGGAGAGCGGAAGCTGCTACCGGATATGGAGCAGCCCTCCCTTAAAAATAAGAGTCTAAAATTAAAAATCGTACAGGCTAATATTGAATCAACCACTTCACATCATTCAACCACACTTTTTTTTTAGTCCATCATTCAACTCACTGCGCAGGTGCCATTGTCCACGCTTGTGTGGAGAATTCAGCAATGACATTTTCTGCAAGGGTTTGATTTTAATAATATTAACACCTGTAAATGTGGTCCCCCCCTTTTTTTTTTATTATTATTATAATTTTTAAACCATCTAATATTAAAACACATAATAGTCTCCGGAAGCGCAAGTGCAATTTGATTATTTATTTATATATTTATTAATGTGCAAAACTAATTCCTCGCCGCGTGCCTCTGCGACGCGTCGGTGCGTGGGTGTTTTATTGTGAAAGTCACGGCCGGAAGCGTCGACGGGCTGCCTCGCGCTCGTCTTGACGGAGGCTCGCGCGCAGGAGACACGGCCGGGTTAAAGTCCTCCGCGTCGCTCCGCACCACTCCCCGAGCCGCCGACACACGCAGGACACGCTCCGCTCTCACAGGAGACCGTCGCAAGCCTGTCTGTTAGCCCGGCGAGACGAAAAAAAAAACAAAAACTTAAAGAACAGAGGTCGATAAACTGAACGGTACTGGTGTCCGGACGAAGTTTTGAAACCAGTTTGAAAACTTTCCGGAGTCGGACCTGCGAGCCGCAGTCAGCATGGTGTTGAAGTCGGAAGACGGAGTGGGTGAGTGAAATACTACAGGAAAGACGTTTTTTTTTTCTTTTCTTTCTTCGTCTAAATATCGTTTAAATGTCTTCGCCGGGCCGTGTTCGGTTGAAATTATGTGGTGAAACTGTGAGTGTGAAACCGTGCGGCTGAACGGGGGATCAAATGTTTAATGTTTGAGGTAAATCTCAGGAGTCAGCCGTGTGTAACTGGGCGAGTCGTCTGGCCTTGTTTACAGTGTTTACGCTGCCATTTGTACCATCACTGTTGTGTTCACTGAGTCAACTTTGTGCTTGTTGTGTCAGCCCCTGTGTTATTCTCTAAATACGCTAGAAAACACATATGGAGAACAATGCAACGTAAAATTATAATATTGTCAATAGGAGATTCCAACAATACAAATTAATAATAAAAAGAAAAACTCACTGTTGAGATGAAGAGGTTTTAAAAAGAGCCTATAGGTTGGCTATGACGTTTTAGGTTTGTATTATAAACTGTTATTAACAAATTGCCACGGTTAAATATCTGTCAGACTGCTCAAATAAACAGCATCTGTATTTGTGCATTTCGATTTTAGCACCGTGTGGGTGTTATTTCTTAACCACATGTGTAAACATTTTAATTATACATGTATTTATAACACAGTTTACCAGCTTTTGCATCTTCAGTGTCAGTTTTCAGTGAATGTTGAATTATCAGCAGCAACAGGTGTGAGAGCGGACAGCTACTCCTCCAGTGTCAGCATGGAAGAAACACACTGTTTTCTGTTAGTTTTCTTTATTTTTCCTGCCTTTGAGTTAGTTATCTATGTTGAAATCACTAAAGTATCCCCATAGAAACCTATTCCAACTGCTGTAATATTGCTTTAAACTGGCTGTGATTCTTTTACATATTATTATGTTTTGTTATTACCACTGAATTTACTGCTATATAGAAATAAATGAGTAGCCTCTGGAGTCAGACAGAAAGGCTTTGTTGCTGAACATGGTGTTTATCCCATGGGCTTGGTTAACTAAGCAGCATTAATTAGCACCCTTGACTTGCGTCACTATTAATCGCGTTAGAGAACAGTGAACATCTGACTGACTGATCCTGTTATATGCTGCTGCTCCTTTGTTCTGCTGATGGAGAGGGAGAACTCACACACTCTTTGACTCAGTGGCACCGGCTGAGCCTGGCTGGCACACAGCTGCATTGTTTTTTTTGTTTTTTTTCAGGGATGATAGAGGGGAACGGTCGATTCTCTTCAAGTCCATTTGTCTCTGCCACTTAGAGGTGGGTGGTCTGGAAAGTTAAAGTAGTTGTCACTAATGGGTCCCTAATGAGCGGCGCAGAGCGCTCTAATGGGCTCTCCAGAACAATGTGCCCTGCCTGGCACCAATGCCCAGTGGTTTGATAATAGTCATCTTCTCCCCATAATCACATTTTAGCCTTCTTTCTGCATCGGTAACAGCCCTCCTTTCCGCTCAGGCCAGTGTTCATTCTGCATAGTTACTGCTATAACGCAATTGGACAAATGTGTATTTACTATATAGTGCAGTGGGGCGTTGTTGTAAGTCTCAGGTTTGGTAGTTCAGCAACACTCAGTAGGCTGCATTGCTGACATTTTTTAGTGCAGTATCACCAGTCAATGAAAGAGGTGTAAAAACAATGGTATACAGTATTTTAACTACTACAGCCTGTCGCAGTAATGTTTGAACTGCAATCAATAAGTATTTTCATTGTTTATCTATTGTTTTTTTTTACATTTTTTATCAAATAACCACTTTGACTACAACATGTCAAAAATAATTGTCCAACCTAGGTAGCCAGAGCCAAAAGTTGTGTTAAGAAAGCCTTAGTTTCATTGGCAGCCAAAAAATGAAATTCATTTTATAACATAGAGGAAAGGAAATATTAACATTTACGAAAGTTTAATCAGAAAGTTTCTGAAGTTTCTAAGTTTTAGCTTAGTTGATAAAACATCTAAAAGAAGTTGGCTATTTTAATCAAAATCAACTATTTTGCTGGTTTGAGCCTCTCAAATATGAGGATGTGCTGTTCTATTTTATATCATTGTGAGTTAGATATCTTTGAATTTGAAGTGTTACTCAAAAAATACATTTCATAACCCACGTTGGGCTATTTAATCGCTCAACAGAATTGTTAGTTGCAGCCCTAGTCTTAAACATATTGCTATTTCTCGCGGTTCTGCCCGAAACTTTAGTTGTGTGGAGGGATTTGCCAGTCCGTCAGCACTTAGTATTCATTTTGGTAATAATTTACTTCTCTCTCTCAGTCAGAAACACGTTAAGTCACAGGTTTCAGGTTTGTCTGCAGCAGGTATAGACATGCCCGGAGTAATTTTCTTCATACAGAACAAAACTCTGTGATCATTCCTGTTGATAAGCCCCTGAAATTCAAAATGGCGCCTGGTGGGATCTCGCCTTCTCGAGCGTGTTGATTTGTATATCAAACAGAGCTCTGGTGCAGATCAGGGTTTGGTTACCATCTGGAAGTGCTAGTGTGGTGCTGCTCAGCATTACATGTGTATAATGTGTTTGGGCTGCAGGAAAGTGCTGTAAAACTGAACACATCAGTCCATGACTTCACATGCTTTGCGTCTGGCATGGCGAGGCAGATTTTTAGAATTTCTTATTAGATAGCTTGTTGATTTTACAAATGATTTGGGACTGTCACGATACGTATGGTGTATGCTGATTCTTGGTGTGTGTCGAAAACACAAAGAATGCATTGAGAAAATATCTGGCGCCATGGAAACTTTGTGAAAGAGGTAAACAATGCATGTTGAATTGTATAGCTACTTTGTTGGAGTCAATTTGCAACCCCTGGTTTTTGTGCATTATTCAGATCACAGTTAAGCATGCATCATGCATGACATTGTGTTGTGACAGAGTTGAAGGATTAAAGTTATGAACAAGGAAGAATGGCTATTTTAATGCCTTTCCCACAGGATGGGTGGGTTTAAGCCACAGGTTTCACTCCTCCCCTGAACTATGAGAACGGCTCATAAACAGGAAGCCAAGAGTTTGACAACATGCTTGACAGAAAGTGACATCCCACAGTTATTGCGTTGGCTACAATTTCTTCACCGCTTTGCTACGGAAAAAGCAACACACAAACAGAAAGAAAGACGCTAAGAGAGAACTAAGATTGGTGGCTCTTCAAGTTTTCCCATCATGTGATTTCTGGACGTGTATGTGCTGTGTGTCTGTGTGTTTTTACTGGCGAGAAAGGATGTTGATAGTAGGAGAGCCCTGATAAGAATCAAGGCCAACAGCATCAGAAGACAAAGGCATGCATTGTGGGTAGAAATAGCACTTCCGCTTTTGAAGGAAAACATTGAGAAGCCTCCACATTGGCCTATCAAAACAATGAATGTTGATAAACGCAAATAAAACAGAATGGAGATTATTAAAGAAAGCTGATATTATGTGTTAATAATGATGGATTGCATGTGTGTGTGTGTGTGACTGCGTGCGGCTGCAGGATGGTGCGGTCGAGTCGTCTGTATGTTTGCTTTACACTGAAGCTGTGTGTATGGTTGCAGGTCTAGTTATATGTTCTCCCGATCCAGTTCCCACCCAGTCACATCCTCTGGTCCCAGCATTCCTTCACAGCAGCCTTAACGCAGCTAGCAGACTGACTGCGGACAGTTTGATGAGCTGTTAATATTATCTCAGGGGAGCCACAGGACCATTTCTTTTTGAGAAGTCTTCCTTTATGTTATTTGTATCCCATGACTCTTTAGTGTGGCATATACCTGACCTGACTAAAATGCAACAAGGCCAGGACCTGAGACAGGATTTTAGATGAGGTTGTTTTTGTGGGACCGTCAAGGCTCCAAAATATGGGATGATTTTAATTGTGCAGTTCATTGGTTCCCAACCTGGGGATCAGAAGCCCTACAAAGGCCTTAAGATAAATCTGCAGTCACAAGATGATTAAAGGGATAATTAAGAAAGAAATATTTCTGTTAAGTTTGCTTATTTTTTTCTTTGCCTTGACTTTTTTCTTCTTAAGGCCTCTAAAAATCCTTCAAATTGAAAAAACATGTGAAGGAGAAATCCCTCTTTGATTGTGCTGCTCATAAGTCATGTTCATACTGAGGCTGTAACCTGCCTAATTTTAAAGGGGTCATGAGCCAAAAAGAACCACTGGTATAGTTAATATGTACTCCATACATATTTATTTAAATGTTCTCTCTGACATACATTTCCCAGAAAAACTTAAGAATTTCTGAATGATTATTATATGTGGGCCCAACATAGTATTTTTATGATTCTGAGGTTAGTCTCATCTTTATTGCAGTTAGATTTTTAGATCTTCTGTAGACAGGTGTATTTCCACATATAAATCTTATCTAATGCAGGATATAAATAATTGTCAGAACCAGCTGTAACCCTACTAACACATGGATCCCATCCCACATTGACACACTGTGGGACTGCAGAGTGCAGCCGGCACAGCAGAGGGCTCCAGGTTGACTCATAAAGACACACAGACATGAGACAAGCTCTCACGTCTGCTCTGTGCTACAGACGTACCCGGGGCAAGTGTTAACTCATGCTGTAAAAACACGCCACTTGGGACACGACGAAGAGGAATGCTGGGAATCTTGTGCAATCTTTTGGCAATCATTTATGCCTCATTAGCCTTAGGATAATGCTCATGCACTATTCTTAACAAAACAAAAATACACAATTGTCTTCAGCACAGACTTCATTGTTAGACTGGAGTTTAGAGGTGAGTATGACTGGTCGCATGACTGATTAGGAGAGAGAAGCCCTGGCTCAAAGTGCTGACTCATATCAACAGCTGAGTTTATTACTTCCTCTCTTTGGGAGGTGACCGGATGTGTCGTTGTATGTCTTTTTCTTGACATGTTATCTCTGGAGTCCCTGAAGAGATTTTATAATATCAGGTACATGTGCCATGTGACTTCTGAATTCATTTTTGAAAATATGACCCGTTGTTGACATAAGGCAACCTTTATGTTTTCTCTTTTGGTTGGCTTGCTCTGGGTCATATGATATACCATCTTATGTTTGTGTATGTTTTTTTAAGTTTGTGTATCAGGGTAGTTAATTCCTGTGTTCCTGCCATTGGGGCTGGGTGTCAAACATTTATATTTTTTGAGTACCAAGTGAATTGTGTCCTTATTTGTCTTAATTTCATGTACTGTCATACAGATCATTTAAAATGTTCGATTTTTCACAAACAAAATTTCAAATATCTGAGAATACCATATGAAAATGACAATTCCTCTCACAACAACTCAATATATCTAATCATATATATTGGTATTGCAGGAAAGTTATTGTGATATGGGCCTATTTTTTCTTTTTTATATTGCCCAGCCCTAGTGCATTAGTGCGTGCGTGTATGTGTGTGTGTGTGTGTGAGGAGGAGGAAGAAGAAAAGGAATGACCACTGGGTGGAGCCTCCATGTTAATGGTAGTGACAGCCAAATAGAGAGAGAGAGAGTAGTGAGTAAGGGAGGGAGAGGATGGAGTGAGGTAGTGAGTAAGGCTCCTACCCGAATGGACTGTGTCAGTGTGCTGTGAGCATGCTGGTAGCTGATAGCCGTGCTGTACAGTTCAGAAACCCGGCAGTATATCTCTCCCTGACTGGAGGAGCAGGCTCCTTCTCTCTGCCACTTGTCATGTGGACGTCTGGCTCGCCTGCGTTAAGCAACAAGAGCTGACAAAAAAAAGGGACAGCTGGGTCTTTTTTTTATATTGAGGAGGAGAGATAAGGTGGAGTAGAAAAAGGAAGAGGGGCTCTGGAAAGACACAAAAACTGACACTTTGGAGGATTTCTTACACAGGTTAGTACTTAAATTTGTTAATTTGCTCATGCGTTTATTTGTTAAATTGATCTTGTGTTGTTTTCAACAAGTCTGTTTGTGTAGCTTGTCGTCTTTGGTACTTGCTGTCTTGTGGGACTTTGGTCAGTTTTCATTGACTCTGTGTCCAGCCACAGCCACACTTTGACTGGATTGAAGAAATCAGTGAAGCTGGGTATAATGCAGTTCAAAAATCATATAAAGTACTAGTGGTTTGACTTGTGAAGTGTCTCTGGCTTGACTCTCCTGTCATTCTCCAGTCTGGTCTCTTCTGTTGTGGTTAAGGCGAGTGAATGTAGCTCCACCAATTGACTCTTGAGATGATTGAGTACTGATGCAGCAGGCTAATGACTGGGCAGTGTGGTGCTGTCAGTGTGGTTGAGCTGTGTCCTTATGAATTGGGGGGATGGTAGAAAGGCGTGTATTTGTTTGACGCTCTAGGATCATATATCCCAGCAAAAGAATTGCATCTAAAGGGCAAAGGCTTTCTCAACCACATCTGAGATTTCACTTTATTAAGCAACATAATGGCACAAATGATGGTTTCATGAAGTTGGGATGACCAACAAATAAATGTCAAGCTTGGAGACGTAAGTAAAGCCAAGGATGCTTAAGCCATCAGTCCCCATGCCCGGACCTTGTAGAGGAATGTCCTGAAAGGCCACTTGCAGACACAAAGGGAAAGCTGTGATCGTCCCACTGCTCGTCCCACTGTCTCTGAGTTCTCCTGCCATTGGCCGTCCCACGCCTCCCCGGCCAAACACAGAGCTCCTTCTCCTGTTATGTCTCCTCTCTCAGTCCCTTTTTACCTCCTCCTACCCTCAGGCCAGGTCAGGTGGGAAGCTTTGTGGCTTTTTGATCCATAACTGGTGGTCTGTTTTGATCTAGTTTGGGTTCACTTTTTGTGTCGCAGCTATGGATGTGGTCAGAGGTGAACAAGTTCTTTGGGCCGGTGCCCATATTAAAGACTGACATTCCTTCACAGCCCCTGCTCCGCTTTGTTGCAAGCTGTCTGGTTGTGTGTTTGTGTGTGTGATTGTGTGTGTGTGTGTGTGGTTTCAAATATATATGAGGGATAGTCCCCTTGGGATTTACCGTAGTAATGAGATTCAGTCTCAGATCAGAGATCAACGGATGAGACGTTTGTGTTTTAAGTCACCTTTTGTTGTTCAAACAGCAGGAAAGATCAGATGGCTTAGAGTCATTTCAATAGATCTTGATCTACTTCTGTGTGTGTTTTTGCTCAACCCAGCTCACATAATCGATTGTTTGTGTGCATGTGTTTTGTGGTGAATGCATTAAACCTCATCATGAAGTAGACTGCTTCTTGTTACTCTTATTGGTTTAGGCTAAAGGGTTGATTGATTGGAGCCTACAAGGACCTCGGGGTGTATGGTGCATTTTAGCAAGTTTAAAGAGAACTATCCCCCTATCTTTAAGGACAAAGGCTGTACAGCAGCAACAACAGCCTTAAGGAACAGGGGGAGGGGAGGATGTGGATGAGGCTGGAGAAAACTGATGATCTTCGTTGCATTTTGGAGATGAGATTGGCTAGAAACAAAAAGAGAAGGGGATACGAAGAAGAGATAGGAGTAGATGAGTGGAGAGATGATATAGGAAGAAGAGGAAGAGTAATCAAGCCTAATGGAAAGTGTGTGAGGAACAAATTGATGCTGTTCCTTGCACAAAGATATGGAGGAAAAAAGCTGTAAACATAGAGCAGATGAAGGACCTTGTGCAGGGAGTGATTTCTGCTACCAGTGCCATTCATCTGCCTCGATCAGTGTGTGCACTAACCCGAAATGTAATCATGTAGAGGCACACAAGACACGTGGCTGCAGAAATGGATGTGTATCTCTTTGCATATTCCCTCAGTCAGCAGATCATAGGCAGCCCTGTGGCGTAAATATATTAATTGATGTCTGCATCTGCTGCTGCAAAGCACAAAGATTTCACATTTGAGAGTAAAACCTTCATATCGCTTCTACCCTAAAACACATCAGGATATATAAATGTATATGTAGAGATATAGATGTAGAGAGAATTGATCCTGTCGCACTAACCTCTGTCATTTCACTATTCAGATCTGTGTGGCTCATAGATATGTCTTTTTAAGTTCCCCTATGTGTGTTGTAGCTGTGTCACAAGGGGCAGCCTAGGTGAGGAATTTATTTAGTTAATAAGTTTTTTTGAGTCCTGCGCTGAGAGGAGCTCCCTAAATTGGGTCATATCTGCAGGGAGTGGGGGCTGAGAGATCCTGCAAGCACTCAGAATTCTAATTTCCTTATTTTCCAAGGAGAGTTCTTCAGTGATCTGGGTGGAAATGAGACGTCTGCCTCTTTTGCCAGGATGGCAATCAGGATGTGTATTAGTGGGCTCCGCCGCTGTGGGAGAGGGAGCTATAATTGGTATCTCCCTTGATGTCACTTCCCTAGTGCTCTCCGCTGACCCAGCCCTCTCTAAAAACTGCTTTGCCCATCTAGAAACTCTGCAGACACTCTTAGGAGCAAAAGATAAGTGCATACATGGTCAAAATATTGATGTTAAATGGGATTTAGGGCTCAAATGAAGCATTGTGGCGAGTTAAAAATGCTAAAGGCACAAAAGTTTCACAAGAATAGTTTGTATGTAGTTGTTGAAGGTGGCTAGAGACGCACCAGCGGGCACCATGATTATACTCAAAGGGGGAACATATTGGGTTTTTCGAGTTGTAAATTTAGGTTAAACAGCACTCAGTAGTAATGAGGGCCAGGGCAGAGCAGGACAAGGCTCAGATTATACTGTCCCAGATTTGGCCAAAGGGCACTTGTGTCTGTACTTTAACGTAGGGATATTGTCATTATCTGCTCTCCATCGCACATTTCCAAATCCCTTTGCACCACCTTGGTTTTAGCAAGTTATTCAATCCAGTAAAAGACTTAATGTATTACTCTTTCTTTCAAGAAAAAGCTTTCCTAATGGGAAGGAGTAATTTCAGGTTTCAAATGAAAATCATTTTTTATTCCTTTTCTTGAAATAAGTTTTTGCTACCGTAAATGTCCTACCTTTTTTCCTGAAACTGACTTTGGTTAATAATCTCCCTAATTGAATGTGATTTAAGATTGACATGTTTGCATCGATTTAATGGATCCAGACTAAATATCACAATCACTGGTGAGATGGTGATTATGTTGAAAGTTGAAATAAAATTCAAGTTGCTATGCGCTGACACCAGACACAGCAGGAGACACACTGTTTAGGCACCGGGCATCAGTGTGTGGGTGTTCATGTGACTGTAGCCTGGTCTATGTGCACGACTGCACGCCTCCATGTGTATGTGATTCCCCTGAATGACCTGTTTTCTAGGCAGCATTAGTCTGAAGGAGTGAAGATGTGGGCGGCCCGAGTTTCTCTTTCAGCCCGTGGAAATCACTACATATAGACTTGCCCCAGTCAAGTTGCTGTAGGGGCCCTCTGCTTCCGAGAGGTTCCTGAAGTCAGATATAGACAGGGAAGGTGAGGAGTACAGTAGGGCATGTTGTGAATATGGAGGGAAAAACCCACATTTCATCTCATGTAATTTACTCGCTTGTTTTAGTCATATAACCACATCAGCTATTAAGTAAATCTATTCTATTAAGATAATTAGCTTTCACTTGCACAAAAACAGATCACTCACATCACTCTTTCTTTACCTTATTTGCCCTGTCAGTCTTTTGTCTTTCTCATTTCCTGTCTGTTTCTGTTGACAGCCTCTTTTCATTGGCCTTACCAGTGCAGAGGTTTACTGAGTGACAGCCAAACAGCGCTCCCAGACAGAAGGGAAACAACCAGCTCTCAGCATTTACTGAAGTGGATGGGTTCCCCCCTCATCTCCTGTGTTCTGGGAAATGACACCCACTTGGTGCCCACCTCTCCGCACATCTGTGGGTGGGGCCTTTCCCTTCCCTGATGTGGTTTTATTATTTTAGGTGGAGTCAGGAAGGCAGTGACGTGTGTACCAATTGGCTCCTTGAATAAGCTTGATCATGTGGGTGACGTCAGATGACGTGTGGGGTGGCAGGGTGGTCCTTTAGGTAGAAATCATGCCCTGTCCGTCCGTCGAGAGCAATAGCTTGATCCGGGGTATGGAGCCATGTCTCTGTAAAGATGTGGGCACAACAGTCTCTGATTTCCTGTTGCTAGGCCATTTCGAGTCCCATTTCATGCACTCCACCTTCCCACGACCGGACATTAGCCAGGAGCAGCCTTTAGCCCAGCTGCCAGCTGAGGTGCTGAAATACAGATTTTCGACCAATTCCTTGTTTGTGCTCTTTAAGAAGGAAAGTAACCAGATGATTTCCAACCTCAAATGATTATGTTCCTTTGCTTAGTTTCTTTCTGTCTCCTCTTCTGTGACAAATTAGAGCGCAGCTCTTCTCTCCTGTCAGTCCTCAGGACTTCGTGGTCCTCCTCTAAGCCAGGAATGCTGTGGTTGTGTTGTGTTGGGTTGCGCTGTCCTGTTTTGTGTGGCGTGGCTCCCTTCGGCATCCGCCAGCCGCTCAACCTGACATCATATTTTCAGAAAGAGGAATGGACTTCCTGCTTTAAGCTCATTCTCTCTGTCGCTCTTATTTGTGATGTTAAACACGCTGCCTGCTCTTGGTTTACTCAGCTTGAGATGTGTATATATGTCAGTGCTTTGTTTCGTGTGTGTGTTTTGTTGTGACTTTTTGTGCATCTCGGCCTGTGTCAAAACATTCCTGTCTTCCCCAATATGAGCTGCTTTCGAGGGAACTGTCTGACAAAAAAAAAAGTTGGTGCAACTATTATTTTGGCCGTTGGATTGGGTTGGATGCAGCTGGTTCACCAGGGATACTGTAGGCTGTGAGGTATAATGTGTGAAAGGTCAACCTTGTGTGGACTGCAGTGCTCCCCCAGCTGTCTGAAAACAAGACGGGAAGACAACATGGCTTTGTTTTGGAGCTCCTTAACAACCCGCTATGAGGCTCTTCCATTGTCTATTATCCCTGTGTTAAATATTAGCAGACATTCCAGTAAATTTCATGGGTATTTGCCACACAATGTTTAGGTTAGCATACCTTCTGTTATTAAAATAAGTGCTCTCCATTTTGCAGCATATACTTTCTATCTAGGATATATGTTTGGATTAATTCCTATTTATGGGAAAATTTAATGAGCTGATCTTGTATTTTGCTAATTGTGAAGCTATGAACGTGTGTGTGGGTGTGTCTCAAAGCACAATAAAGCTCATTTAATTTCTGGATGGTTGGCCTTGTCCTTGCTTTATTGATTGCTGTGCAAGATTAGGTGTAGCTTTAGTAACCTTCATTCCTTTTTCCTGCAGGTACACAGTTTCCACAGTGTAGCCACTCACATTTAGTTGTGAATTTAAGATACTTGTGCGGGAGGATTATGTGCGACCAATATTGAATTAATGTTTAGGAGAGTATAGTCAGGAGAGTTAAGACAAAGTCTTTACATTAGGATTTTTTTCAGGTCATTGGTGGTATGTTAGGCAGTAATTATTAAATGTAATTATTAAAGACCTTGTGTTGAAGATTCCTCTGTCTTCAACTTCCACCACTCTGTAACCATTACCTTGTTAACCATTTGTGGAGATCAGCCCTAGACCCCTTTAACCTTTGAACCCTGCTACTGTTGTAATGAAGGGAGGAGCAGAGGTCATATCAGGGGGCTTGTGCTTGGCCACTGGGGGAATCAGAGAAAAAGGCACTAGCCCATTTTGCACCGAGCCTGCGCAATAACGCCTTAAAGAAGGCCTGTCGTTACGTTGACTTTACCTTTTTCACACAGAACCAAACAACACCAGCATAATGCCACCCCAGGTGTGAATAGCATTCAGGCGTTCAGTGAAGTGTACCCTAACACAACAACATCAGCGTCCTGTCCTGCCGGCTCTGCAGTTTACACAGACATCAATTCAACTTTGTTATCACCTCGACTGCCAGTTTAACAAGGTCCCCCATTTCCATTCCGTTTTATACAGAAGGCGAAGTGGAATAACGGCGCTACATTCCCACGTTGAATGGCTCTGTAAAAGAGGCTACTGAGTGACATAACCTCCGTGACTTGAGCAGTTCATGACACTCTCAGCGTTCAGGGGGTTTGATTGCCACCCATGCTAAATATTTCTAGTCTTGTGATACAGCAAGAATCTCTCAGTGCAAATGTCACCAAAAAACACTTTGCAGAAGTTATTTTGCAGAACGGCTATATGGCTGGCGTCTCACATCACAGTCTTTCATTTTATTTCACCGGAAGTTTAACTTAAAATTTGCAACAGCAACTATGATACTTGATACATATGATACAACATGAAACATTTATTCGTTTATTATTAGTACCTGTCCTGAGAGTAACATTGTTTTTAAGTGCGTTGTTCTTTCACGGTGGATCATGCATTTCTTCAACAAGTGAAAACAAGTTTTCATCAAAAGTATGAAATCAGTTCCTCAGAGAGAGTAAAGGGAAAAGTAAAAAAAAACAGGTGCTGATACTAGTAGTGTCCATTTATGCTTGGAGTACATGTAGGGGTTGCACACACACAGACACACGAACACATTGTCCATCAGTCAGGGCACATTGCTCGCCCCTCAGTCTTCTGCACAGACAAAGCTAATTATAACTGCCTATAGTGTTAGTGACAGGAGGACTGGCAGGGCTTTGAGACCTGTCACATTTGTGCTACTGTGGCACTGATGCTCAGTGCTGCTTGGCTGACCTGAGCTTTTTCATTTAGTCGGACAGATTACACACAGAAGTTACATCCTCCAGACTTAGTTTACTGGTGGTGTAGAAGTTTCAAACATATTGGATGCTGCCGTGAAACATCTTTCTTGACTGTCATTGCATGTTCTTTGTGGAATACTCCACACCCCTTGCATTGGGCATTCACCACCTTCTGATATCAAGGAAAGAGTATAATCTTATTTCTGTGCACTGAGATACCCTCAGGGACACTCCTCAGGGGATGGATATGCATAGAAAAGGATAAAAGTGCAATATATTTTGGGCGCCTCTGTCCTAACCCTTCATCTTGTTTCTCATCTCCCCCCAGTGCCGGACGACCTCACCCCAGAGGAGCAGCAGGAGCTGGAGAATATCCGCCGGCGCAAACAGGAGCTGCTGGAGGACATTCAGGTAATACTGATATGGGGGCTGTTGTAAAGTTTATATGTACAAATGTAAAAAAAAACAAGAAAAACACAGACAATGGATCGGTACAAAAAACAAGGATACACTTCATATCTTTGACTGCAGAAAATGTCCATTTTAAGATTGTTTACTCACATTGTCAGTTTTGCTGATCTTTTATAGAATTATATATATATATATATAGCTGAATTTGGGTATGCCTGTGGATACGATTCAAACATATAATTTACAATGGCATCACCTGAATGTGTCGATAAGCAGAACGAGACAAAAACAGACTGGAAGTTCAGGCAGCCTCTCACTGCAGAGACAGACTATGCCAAAGCAATAACTAATGCTATAGGTGTGCTTATCACTGCAGATGTGCAACCGTACTCAGTTGTAGAGAATACCGGATTTAAGCAGAAATTCATAAGTTCCGCTACAATGTGCCTTCATGTGTGCATTTCAGTCAGTCCGTTGTGCTGCCTTGTATAAATGAGCACAAGCTGCAGTTGTTCATGAATGATCAACAGGTCAGAGTTTGCTTATTGTTATTACAACTATTATCATGTAGCGTATCTTTTAAAGTTGAAATTGTTAATGACAGATGTCAGGGTATAAAACCAATTATGTGTTCTTAACGATTTAAGACTTGATAGTCTAACAATGGTATAGTTTTCAGTCCTGAAAATCGTCTTCATTTTTTGACCTACAAGTCCAGACAGCTCACTAACTCTGCTTTTTGATTAAACATTTACCTCCTATCCAGTTGTTCAAATGTCTCTTTTCCAAGGAGTCCTTATAACATTTGACCTGAAGTGGAATGTGAAGTATTTCCTTCCTTAGCAAACCATTTCTGTATTTTGTTTATCCATTCGTGTTTTGTAAATGTATTGTGTCAACAAAGACCTCTATTTATGGGTACAAGATATATCCTCTGGGTGGTTTTATAGATATGTGGTTTCGAATATCACGTGAGTATAAAAATAAGACAAGCAAATAATTTGGCATACAGATAAAATAGGATTATGCTCTTATGAGGAATGCGCTCATGCAGCCAGTACAAAATCCCTCATGTACTCTCTGATTTCCAAAGATAGCCAGGATTCAAATCAGCTCGGCTGAATTTCCCCTTAAGTGGTTTGTTTGATTCCTGTCCATGGCCCAGGATAATTTTTTTGGCTTTTGCCTTGGCCCTAGAGCACAGCTGATTATCGAAGCTAGCTGCTTAGGTCGGTTCTGTCATTTAATAACCAGCCCTGTAAGCAGATGACACATAGAGGTGACGGACTGTCATGCCCTGGCAGAGAGGTGGCCTCCAGATGTCCCAGTGGTCGACTCATCTTCCACTGGTCGCTGACAGGCAAATATTAGAGGCGTGATCCGACACCCTGTCTTGCCTTGGCCACCATCGCTGCCCCTCCCCCCTATCTGGCCACCACTGCTCCCCCGTCCTCTCCTCTCCTCCTCACCTCCTCTTGGCCTGCACACTGACCCCTCTCCTCCTTCTCGACTCCCACACCCTCCCCTGCTGGTCCTGCATGTCAAGGCCCTCCACCAAAACCACCCGCTTTCCTGTATGAGCACAGCCTTTGTTTGCGGAGGCAAGCATCTGAGGAATGTGTTGTGATTGCGCAGGCCTTGAAAACACAGATGTTCCCTTTGTGGTTTGGCCTATAGTGAGTTGGTATAATGCATGAGAAATTATACACTAACACTGCAGCTAGATTTGAATCGAGAGGCTTGATGATTGTAACCTTTACTTGATGTGTTGAAGCCATCTCATGTTCAGTAGTAAGCTCTGTCTGTATACAGGACTTCTCTTATGCTACAGTCTATTATTCCACACTTACATCACGCTAACGTCACCCTCTCCATCCTCTACCCTCTGCAGTGCCCTTACTGCGCCAGTCTGGCACCAAGCGAGCCTGGCTTGATCGACTAAATCTGCTTCCAAGGCCATTAATCACTAAAACACCACACAAAATATAATCTACTGTTACACTTTCTTAGTCCATTTGTATTAAGGTTATCCCCGAATGTTCTTCACCTAATCATATTCAGGATGAAAGGATTGTTTAGGAGGGCATGCACACGCACAAACACAAACACATTTGCTCATATAAGATATAGACCATTGCTGTGGTTTTTAGTTTTAAGGGAATAGAAGAGAGCTGAATGTACAGCAGTGTGTGAAGTTTCAGCAGCCTAAGAAGTGGCTCTTCTCTCTTTGTTGAGCGATGGCTCTGATGTGAGTATTTACTGTATGTGGTAAAAGGCCAAAGTGATTCAGAGATGATAACCTCTCCTCAGCACTATTTTATAAAGCTCTTGTGTTTTTTCATACAAATACTTTGAATGTTGTTTGTGTTGGTCACACCCTTCCACACTTCCTGGTGTCAGGGAAATTAGACAGATGATTTATTCATTTTCATGTCATACTCATGATATTTTAACACTAACATTTCTTTCTTTTCTGCAGCGGCTGAAGGATGAGATAGCAGAAGTGACAAGTGAGATCGAGAACCTGGGTTCCACTGAGGAGAGGTAAGAAAAAGGGACCCGACCCTTACCCCGTACATACACATTTACTTCTCTGTTTTGTCTAAATTGGCTTGCTGTTTGCCTTTAATTAACTTAGCAAATCAAGCTGTCAATTATTAATGTTTGATAGCCAAGTGGGGCCATCCCATCACACTAAATACACTCCCAAAATTGGCTATGCTTTTAAGGCAGTTTAAATGTTTCATCAGGCACACCCCCATGATGGGAGGCCTCATTGAATAATGCAGTGGTTGTACGGGCAGAGGCAGACAATGGAAGGTCCCAGGGGAGGGGGTGCTCGGGTTTGGTCTACTCAAGTGGATAGGGATCCCATCAGCTACAGAGTAATCCTAAAGCACTCTCTCCTCGATCTAAAACCCATTAAGGGTTACAGCACCTTCTTGTGATCAAAGTTTTGTGTGATCCATTTATTAGTACATGATATTCACCCTTGTGGAGCATCTGTTTGGTTGAATGTTGGAGCTTGGCAGACAAAAGCCAAAGGAATGCTGGTGTGAGTGAATCAGTGGGAAGAAGTGGTGACCTCTCACCGGCTGGGGATGGAGATGTAACCATGGTGATGGCGGACACTTGGAGTGCACTTTGACCCCTGAATAACTCTGGCCTGAGAAATAAGACGTTCCCATATGCATGATGTTAAACGCTTTATTTACATTTTGTCATTGTGGCCGAGGGGGAGGAAAGGCCGGCCTCTGCCAAAAAAATTGAAAATGTTATTGGGAAAGATACTTTCAGGAAATGAAGAGCTTACACTTATTGTAATGGTCCAAGTCTTGTTGAATAAGTACAATCATGGACCATCAGTTTGTTGGAATTGCATTTTAATTCTTGAGTCATATGTAAAAAAAAAAACTGAATGTATGCATGATAGAACAATGATTAAGTTGTTTATCAAGCAAAAATTACCATTATGTTCACGTCAAGAACAACTACAACAACCTACACTCTGATGTTCCAGGAAAAATATGCAGAGGAATAAACAGGTGGCCATGGGCCGAAAGAAATTTAACATGGACCCCAAAAAGGTAGGCGGAAGTTACTTTCAGAAATGTGATTTGTCCTTCATGTTCTCATTAGCAGGATGTAACCTGGGGCCTTGTCTCTTTCTTAGGGGATCCAGTTTCTGATTGAGAATGACTTGCTGAAGAATACCAGTGATGACATTGCTCAATTCCTCTACAAGGGCGAGGGCCTCAACAAAACAGCCATTGGAGATTACCTTGGAGAGAGGTCAGGATGAGGATTGACTTCTTTTTCTGTATTTAACCATCTCCCTGTCATATTCTGTATCATCATTCACCAGCACCCATCCCTGTGATTGATAAAATCATCGAATAGTGAATGCATATTTTCCGTATTGCTGTATTTCCTCTCGGTCAGGCTCACACCCTTCCTTTTCCCAAACACAGTTTATTGGTCCCACATTTAGACCATCCTCTCAAGACGATGTCCGTTACTCAACAGCCTCCATCTGTCTTTGATTATCTTACTCATTCATAAGTAACATGACCAAGAGACTCACAACTCGGGAATGCACGTGTTTGAAGGCTATTAAAGATTTCACTCCAGAGCTGAGACCATCCTTGTAAGAGTGAACACATAATACAGGAAATAGTAATTAGCCTGATGTATGGTATGCACTGTTCAGGGACTATAGAGCAGGCAATGTTACAGTTAGGGTGTGGTCTCTGAGGTCAAACCAGGAAATGGAGCTCAGGCTGTTGATTAATGCTCTCAGTTTGATTGTTATCAAGATGTCCACGTGTTTTTGGTTCTATAAGGAGGGGCTGGAGCAGGGTGGGGCCCATGATATACGATTGGTCATCTGTCCACTGGGAATGGTAGTGACTAGATATGACTCAGTCAACGACAGCTCCTTAGAGCCTTCCCATGATCCCTTAGGGTGGATCATTTACTCTGAAGGGCATGGAAGATCAAGAATGATGTCATGATCCAGACTGGATGATAAATAAAAGAGGTGGATTTTATTTCCTGTTCTATTGGGTTTGATGGGAGTATGCAGTGTGTAACAGACCTCTTAAACCCATGTGAGCCAGATCCCATCCTGAGTTGAGTCCTCAGCATCAGCATCGGATGGAGGTGAAGGCTGGGCGTGCAGAGTTAGAAACAAATGAGCTTACCTGACCTCAGTAGCCCACTTTTCATCTCTGCTTGACACTAGCAGCTCAGAAAAACAATCATATAATTTGTTCTTCTGCATCTCCTGCAACATGTCAAACATTCCCTTACCCCAGTTTCTCATTGTGAAAATGTTCTGCTTTTCTTTGTGTCATGTCATAGGAAATTTAATCTAATAGAATAACTAGTGCAGTGTCTCTTCAAAACATGCCGGTTTGGATAAGGCTGATTGCTTGGCCTCTGGTATTGTTATTTGCAGCTTTCTCCAGAACTGCTCATCCAAACAAATCCACACTTGACATTGCACTTCCTTGGGTCCTGAGCAGTACACTTGCCATGACGCAGTCCCCTAGCAATCATAGAGTCTAATATTTTATGGTCTCAATGGAGTCATTCTTCACCTTAAGTAAAAATTTGAAAGCGGGACTTTTACGTCTACTGTATGGTTTTAATATTTTTAATATTAATACTTAATAGTTTCACTTCAGAAAAGGAGTTTTGAGTACTTCTTATACCACTGCCAATACCAAGATTCCCAGTTAGAGAAAGGGTGAAAAGTAAAGCTAGACAGCATTTTCCTGGGGCCCCCATATCACTAAATCCGTCCCTGAAAATCACACCAAGTAGATGAGATCATTGATATTGACATGTCAAAAGTCCAAATTGCACCAAATGCGACACTGCACCTTCTTGGGATTCCTTGCTTTATAGTTAATAATTGTTCGTTTTTCATGTATTAGTTTTGTCTTGGTTATGCCGAATAGCACTTTTTTTACCATTAAGAAATTTGCCATGTCTTTTCTCTTGTAGAGATGATTTCAATATCCAAGTCCTCCATGCCTTTGTGGAACTTCATGAGTTCACAGACCTCAACCTGGTTCAGGCCCTAAGGTAAGACAGCAACTCCCCAGGGACTTGCATCCTCAGATCTTCTACATATTCACCAAGTCCTTTATAAGGGGCAATTAGGGACATTATTTTTTTTTAGTAGAGGTTTTCTGTATAGTATGTGAATTTCATATTTGTATGTGAGAGGAACATTTTCAGATGTGTATATGGGCACATTTTACTGGTATGTGTGAGGACTTTTCAGTTGTGTATGTCAGTCTGTTTCAGTTGTGTATATAAAAGCATTTCACCCGTATGTGTGTGAGGTTTTCAGTATAGCATGAAAATGACTTTGGTTTCATATGTGTATTTAAGTTGTAAGATGTAAGTTTCAATATTGTACCTTAAGAGAGCTTGTTCAGCTTTTTCACACTGGAAGTGAGTCTGTTTCTGACTTCTGAGCTGTGTCCCCTGTCAGACAGTTCCTGTGGAGTTTTCGGCTACCGGGTGAAGCTCAGAAGATCGACCGTATGATGGAGGCCTTCGCTCAACGCTACTGCCAATGCAACTCTGGTGTTTTCCAATCCACAGGTAGTGCTGTCATGCCATACAGCCCGACTTTCGGTGTTGTCCTAGAAAAGAAAAATGTGTGAGCAGTGACACAAAGAGCAATTAGACTTCAGTTTATCTTGTCTCATATCTTTATTAAAAGATTAAAAAAAAGATTGATTAAAAGAAGATTGCAAATACAGTTGTGAACTGCATTTAGAGTTTTATTTTATTGATTAAGTATTATAGTTGGTTGATTAAGCCTAATATATAGCCATGGGTATCAGCAATATGGATGAATACAGTTAATATATTTCAAATTCCTTATCAGAATAATAATAACTCATTTAAACTCCCAATTTCTTAATTTAAAGGGACTGTACAAGATAAACTTTTGCCTCCTTGAATCACTTAATTTTTCCATATTGCACTGCGATCTAATGGCATGCGGACCTCTTATCTAAACAGCTTTATTTAGCAGACACAAAGTCTCCTGAGGTGAACTGTGTTACGGAAGAGTGTCTGGCTTTTGGGAAATAATGCCCATAGCAGACAGCCAACTGACTCTAACATGGATGCAGATGGATGTGAATTATGCATGGGACTTCTCTACAGCCTAACGGGCCAGATAAAGTGCTGCTGCGTCAGACGCGTGCTGGCCACATTGTCTTTTAGCAAACACACACACATATTAGAGGGCTCATCCAGAAACAAACATGCAGACTTAGCTGCCCACACGCAGCCTTTCACTCACACCCACTTTCCTCGCTAACGAAGCTTTGCCTATCTGTTCCTCTCTGTTTGACTGTGGTCCCCTAAGTGCAGACCTTTCAGCTCAGCTAATTGACATTCATATTCAAATACTACATTTAACACTGCCAGCCGTTTTATGGTAAACAGCAACCTATTGCTGTCTCGTAAACCTTTTCATTCTCTTTTGGTGTGATCACTCTTGTTTGTGTGTGTGTTACAGACACCTGTTACATCCTGTCATTTGCTATCATCATGCTAAACACCAGCCTCCATAACCCGAATGTGAAGGACAAGCCTTCTGTGGAACGATTCATCTCCATGAACAGAGGAATCAACGATGGAGGAGACTTACCTGAAGACCTACTCAGGGTCAGTATGGCTTTAAAACTCACTGCACTCCTGTCATTTCCCTCCTCATGAGTGATTTCTCCTGTGCCTAATCTCAAACCTGCTCTGTATTAATGGTCAATTTTTATTACTGTAGAATCTGTATGAGAGCATCAAGAATGAGCCTTTCAAAATCCCGGAGGATGACGGCAACGACCTCACGCACACTTTCTTCAACCCAGACAGAGAGGGCTGGCTGCTAAAACTGGGTGGGTGACACTGGAAATATTGTACATGTGCACAGTTATTTGGGCACATAATGAATTGCCAAAATAATGTTGCTCTCATCAGTGTGGCCGTACCAAAAGATTACTTTGTGTTGTGTTTTTTTATTGCAGAACATATTGGTAGATTATCTCAAGGCTGAAAATCAGCCTGCATAAAGGGATAACCAGTGTCTCATCTCAGGTCAATAACCTGTGTGCGTATGCAAATGTGTGTGTTAAGGTGTCTGTGAGCATGTGTGGATAGGTGTGTACACACTCAAGACATCTGAAGACATCTCTGCCTGTTTTAATGTATTATGAATGCGGCCTTGAGATCAGACCGCCACATGTGGAGGCCTTTGAATTATTTAAGACGGGGCATATTCATACATAGACAGGCACACACACGCACAGGTGTTGACTTTTATTGCATATAAATCAAGTTTATGCTTATACACAAATATTCACATACTGTATATACACAAAGTTTAGACATTTATTATTCGACAGGATGTTTTTGTCCTCAGATCAGATTTTTTTTTGTTGCTTTTTCTGTGGGCATTTAGTCCTCGGGACATTTTATTGGAGATTTTAAGTGCATACTTTGTCCCATTGTGAAAACTCCCAGCTGACCTTAGAATTTATTAATTATAAAGGGTGTGTCTTGGTGTTTTGTGATAAAAGAATTTAAGAAAGGTTACCCTAATTAAATTTTACCAGTGTTCTGTGATGTTGTAAGTGCCTTTGTGTCCTGAATGTTAGCTAATTTCTGACTTTAACGTGTTCAGACACAAACACATGCACACACATACCTGTATCATTACAAATGTTTCACAGGGTGTCAGCTGGTACTTACACTGGTCACAATCACTCTACAAGCAGAAAAGCACAACCTTGGACCCCTGAACTCTTCATCCTCTGTTTCCTCTGAGATCTCTCTCTGTTGTGCAGATTCACAATGAATTTAATAAAAAAGCATGAAGTTGCAAAGTGAAATTGAATTTTCCAATCGCTGTGAATCTTTACAACCAACTACACCAAGGGAGTGAAGACTTACTCTTTCTCCAATTATTTCAAATTGACATATTTGAGTAAACCAATCAGGGCACAAGGTAAATTACTGGATATAATAGAAATGAACCCAAGTGGAGGCAATATTTAATGTAGTGCTTTACGGTAGTGTCAACATTGAGTAGATCTCCCCCTTGTGGACTGATATTATAACAGCAGATATGTAAAATCTGTTGACAAAATACAGTCTTCTGAATTTAAAAATTAAAGCTGTAAAGCAGTGCATCAAAGCCTCCCTGGAACCAGATTAACAGGACTGTGGTGCAATAATTTCTTATCATTTAATTTAATTTTTTTGTTTTCTTTTCCTCTTCGTTTGTTTGTTTGTTCCCATGATTTTGGCTGTTGTCTTTCCTCAGGAGGTATGTACACCTGCTCTTCCCAAACGCTAGTCCATCTCTCAGCTCTCCGGTGCTTTTGGTGGTCCGCCATGCTTTTGTTCTCTTCCTCATTTTTTTATACGTTTACACAGGGGGTTTTTGTCTGTAGATTTTTTTCTTTTGATTTCTTGTCTCTCCATCGACTCATTTGAACTTCAGATGTTTGTCTGTTTAGTCTCTCATTGAGCTGGTGGTTTGTCTTTTATCTCTGTGGATGGTTGCTGGGCAGTTGCCGGGTTCATTTGCCCACCCATGGGCTCGGCTCAGGGAGCTGATGCTTTGTGACCACTCTACTGAGCAGTTTGACCCTCTTTTCTCTGTGGTGGTCACTCTCTTTGATCTTTGTTTTTTTGAAAGCTGCATTATCCCTTTTTTCCATACAGTGAGCACATCAAAGGACTTTTGCTTGACTCTCAGAATTGATCATAAACTCATTTACCCATTGGCTTATTGTTTTTTGCTCTCTGGTTGCATGGAAAGGGAATACTGCACCTTCTCAATGTGGCTCTGCTCTCCTTATCTTATGGATCTGAAGGGTAACAGTGTGGCTGCGGCCCGGCGTGGTGCTAAACCGGACTGGACCAAACTGTGGGAGAAAAGCGCAGGCAGAGGAGTGTGTTGAAAGGGATTCAGGCATGGTTCAAATGATTCATGCATGCTCAATAGTCTATAAAAGTGCACATGCTTAGTAGTTTATCTGTGCATTCTTGTAATCAATGCATCTTTCCTATTAATTACAAAAGAATAGCCCTTGTATTGGTGCAAAAAGGTGGTAATTTAGTATAATTAGTGTTATTTTTTACACCCCAAAAAATGCTAATTTGCTTATCTATACTGGTTAGAAATAATTTGCAAGAAATCCTAAAACTATCAAAAAGTGAAAACGATCTTCCAGAAAACCTATTCCCTCTTAACCTCTACTCGCCCAGCCTCCCACAGTCCCGTCTTGCATGGGTGCCTCCCTCCACTCAGCTCCACTCCGGCCTAGCACCGTCCACACACCTCTGCAACAATCTGCTGGGACGGCCTGCCTCGTCCCAGACATTCTTGCACGGGAGGAGGTCATCTCTTTCTGGAAGTGATAGGAACTGACATGACCATGAAAACGATCACAACCTCCGACCAACCCAATCAACTCTCAGGCCGTCAGCTGTGTGATTCTGCCATCGCGTCTGTGTTCTCTGTTTGTCTGCTTTTCTGTTGCAACACGAGTCGAGATGTGTCGAAAGGCTCTCCATCTCTGCCTGTCGAGTCAAATGTGTTGATGGCGTCTGTAGATTATAACAAGCATAGACTGACGTGTTTGACCTGTCATGATGTGCGTGATATGATGGGAGATCATATACAGTGCAATACTGTTATATGATAATACAAGTGTGTTCTACATTTCTGTTTATAAACCTCCTTAAAGCCTCCTCTTCCCGGTAGATGGGTTTCAAGATGCAGCTTTTTACTAACACTGGTGATGGGATAGTCTAGTCTAGACAAGGCTTAGGTCTTCATGTCATGTTAAGAAAGAAAGCTTGTCCCTTCACTCACTGGACACTGCTCCTATACCACTGAGTTTGTTACTAACAAAGCCACAACAGGAAATTCAAGTCTGAGATGCCTGTAGAGAAGCTAAGCATAGCTCCAGGCACTGTGCGTCCTGCCTTCCTCAGTTTGTTGGCATCCCATCCTCCCACAGCGAGACTGCCATCTGCTACTGTGGTCAGGTTTCCCTCACAGGAAGTATGGGTGACAAAGGCAGTCACAGATCAGCTACAGGTCAGCGAGCGCAGAGTTAACCAGAGAGCCCCCACCGGGCATGAAAGAGAGCTTAATCCTCAGTCAATCCTTACTTTCCACATTCAGCTCTCATATAGTCATTGGAGTGCTTTCCACATTTATCACTGTCTTCTAGTAACTTCATTTGGGTGCTAGTTCATTAAGCTCAGTGAGTGCAAAGCACATAGATCTTTATCCTGTCTATTGATCCTGACTTTCCAGACTTATTCCTCTGAGTCAGCAAGTAAGGAGGGTTTCCAGTCACACCAAGACATTTATGGAGACATGCAGCTTTATTGTATAGCATCTTCACATCGACTCCAATTAGCCCAAATATATCCTATTTAGGATTTAACTGTTAAGTGGCCAGTGCCTGTTCATAAAATGTAAGTGTGAAATTTGCTAAATCTAGCTAAATCAACAAATTAAAGGGGAAAAAGAAAAATACCCAGAGAGCTGAAGGCTATGCAGTTGTGGTGATGGTGAGGGCACGGTGCCATGGTGGATCAGGGTGAAAAGTGGGATGTTCTTGGTAAAAGGAGTCATCTGTCTGTCTGCCCATACATCTGTCTGCCTGTCTGCTGCTCAACCCGGTGCTTCGGTGGTCGTTTCTCTCGCTTTCTCTTTTGCTGAGCCGTTCTGATGCTGGCTGTTTGCTCCACAGGGGGAAGAGTTAAAACCTGGAAGAGGAGGTGGTTTATCCTCACAGACAACTGTCTGTACTACTTTGAGTACACCACAGTGAGTACAGCTTGGTTCCTCGGTCACAGTGAAGAAACCGCTCGCTCTGTCCCTGCTGTCATTTACGTCATTTTCATTTGTTCAGGACAAGGAGCCAAGAGGAATCATCCCACTGGAGAACCTGAGCATCAAAGAGGTGGAGGATAAGAAGCCTGTAAGTACAGCTCTCTCTACTGGTTCATTCTGTGATTACACACAATCAGAGCTTTTATAATATTGACAACTGGGGTTATTTCAGCAGAATTTTCACAGCTGTGATGTGTACCATGCACATCTTGATACCAGGACATTGAGGATTAACTATAAATTATTCAAATTGACTTAATATATAAATATAGACATGTTATTGATAATTACTGCTTGACAGGAGCTTGCATTCATATTGACAACCATTTTTACTAACATCGTCACTACATCATTTTATGATGCAATACACCCAGGTGAAAAAGTGCCTTATGCCTTAAAGAGTGATTTCTAAATCTAGACAGTAAACACATATGTATAGAATTATTTATGTATTTTTTAAATTTGTCTTCAAAGCATTATACTTTCTATAATTTCTAACCTCCATCTTCTTCACTTCTGCAGAACTGCTTTGAGCTTTTCATTCCTGACAACAAGGACCAGGTGATAAAAGCCTGCAAGACTGAGGCTGACGGACGTGTTGTGGAGGGCAACCACACCTTCTACCGTATCTCTGCCCCCACTTCTGAGGAAAAAGAGGAATGGATGAACAGCATCAAGTAAATGTTTTTTCCTTCACTTCTTAGAGGCATACAATGATACAGGGTATGTTTGTAACTTTTATGTAAGGCTCATCGCTGTAGGTCAGGGGTTTTCTTCTTCTTCACTCTTATTGTTATTCTTTGTTTTGCTTCCACTTGGGGGTTAATCATGCTTTAATTTTTGGAAAGCTTGCATTGTTTGGAAGCTTTAGGAGATATAAACAGTAAGTATAAAAATACAATGGACAACAAAACAAATATACAACGTTCTGGTAAATTTGCACAATTAAAAGTATGCAGCATTAGCTATTAGCCAGTCCTGTTTGCACCTAAAGTACCCATAATGACAGATAACTATCAGTGGGTTACTAAAACCTTATGTTTCTCAGGCAAGTTCTGGACTAGCGTCTTTTTTCTACGATTTTCTATGCTTTCTTAGAAAAATTTCCAGTTCTAAAACGCAAATAGAAAATGGAGAAAAAAGGCACAGGTGCTGATTATGCTGAGCAGTGCCTCTAAATAAGTAAAAAAAACTAAGAAATGGTTAAATTAGAAAGTTGGCATAGGAAATGTTATTTTTACAATCTCATTCGACTTTTATCACACACATCTACACATAAATTCTAAGAATAAAAAATGAATAATTGTGTGTCTGTTCCCACAGAGCCGCCATCAGCAGGGACCCCTTTTACGAGATGCTGGCAGCCAGGAAGAAGAAGGTGTCGTCCATGAAGAGGCACTAGAGCTTCTCATCGCTCTTGATGTTGCACTTGACAGAGCAGGGACTCCGGGTATCTGCCTGCCCTGTCTGGGCCGGTGCAGAGGCCACGGTTGAGGTCAGCCTTGGACCTCTCCAGGGGATTTCTCTGGGATACATACTAGGTCTGGCTTTGGGACTCTATAGGCCAGAAAAACAGGAAGCATGCTGGGGTTTCTAGATAAGAGTCAGGGCCAAAACCTCCTCTAACCTCTTGTCTGAATGTCTCTCTTTCTCTCTCAGCTTTGTGTGTGCTCTCTGTCTGTGAGGCCAGACGGGAATCTTGCCATCTGAGCAAAATCTCCTTCGAAGATGCTTTAAAAAAAACACAGTTCCAATATACATAACATACATACATTCATGCAGTTTCCCGTAGCACACATCATTTAAACTCAGCAGGTCTGACAGAGTGTGGCACCCCAACCAAAAGACCTTTTTCTGATGTGCTTTAATATGTAGGGTAATACGTGTCTATTTTTACAGCTTTTACTGTCGATTCCTCTTGAGCCAGTTTTGTTTTTTGTTTATAAAAAAAGGGTCTTTCAAGAGAAAGTGCAGCGGGGCGGGTGTGGGAGGGAGGGTCTTATTTCCCAACTGTTTGTGATTTTATAGAAAAAAGAAAAGAAAAGAAAAACTTTAAAAATGTTGCCACTCAGGAGATTGTTACGATGTTCCGAAACTTTCCATGTTGGCGTTGGGGTGGATCCTGTCCACAACACGACAGCCATGTGAGGAATGAAAGCCTCATCTGTGTCCCAGACTGAACAGTTTTTATAAATGTGAAGCTGCAATGTGGGGGTGCACCAGTGCAGATGAGGGTGTCTGCTTGTCTGGACAGGGTCTCAGTGTTGGATCTAGCTCTCACTGTTAATTTCCTGAAGGTCCTGGAGATGCATCCTGGGGATTAGGGTCTTTTAAAGTGAGGAGTGTTTCTCACCCTGGGCTTCTTTTTGAGGCCCCTGGTGGCCCCTTTTTTAATTGCTCTTCCCATAAAATGCTCTCATGCCCTCATCAACAGAAGACCACGTTCTATTACTGTATCATACAAAAAAGCAATTTAATTGTTAGTTATTTTACTGCTGCACAGTGCCTGGCACTCGATGAAATATGATGAGAAAAGCTGCTGGTTAGCAACAGTAATTCACAAAGTTTTCCTTCTCGACATTTAATCTTCGTTTCCTGCCTTTAATATACTTTTTCTTTGTAGTGGGTTACCTATTAAATGGTAAAACAGATCACATTTCATTTTCATCCTTCATCCCAACCTCATTGATCATGTATCTTGTACAATACTGTGTGCTTCAGGTTGTTTATGTACAAGACATAATATATGACATATTGTTGTAGAGGCTTTAAAGTGGCACAAGTTAATATGTGGTTCATTGAAGCTATGCCTGGTAAAGAATGGGTTGTCTCAGGATCCAAAGTGTGATGTGAAACAATACAAAACTACTAGTTGTATGAGGAATGTACTGTGGTGAACCAAAAGATGGAGGGCAGGATGGCTGATTGGTCACACTGAGGCAGTGACATGTCATCTTGTCAAATAGCGAAAAACTGCGTTGAGGTACAGTTTTGGAAATGCAGTCTGAGTTGTGCGTCAAGCAGTTGTCTTTTCTACTCTTGTCTACAGTCGTCTCTCCTCTCATGTGTGCCTGCTGGTCATTATCCTGACGACCCTGCCTGTTCTGTTTCCTGGTTCTCTTATCCTCTCTGCTCATCTCAGCGCACTAACCCTAGAGAAATATGGAAAAATGCAAAACAATCATAATTCTAGACAGTATTGGTTTATTTATCAAAGTTGTACATACTTTAATGTATAGTGGGTATTTTATCTTCATTTTTGTTTCTTATTAGTTGTGCCATTTTCTTTTGGTTTTCTGTAATGTTTGATTTGCGGTTTCTATCATTACCATTTAATCAAGCTGAAATAAAGACGAATTTGTCACAAAACTGGCTGTGAATGTCTTTTACGCAACTGCATGTTAACATGAGCTCATGTTACAGTAGTGAAATAACTCCAGCAGGTGGCAGTATGTGATAAGGACTGTTGAGGTATTCTTCCTCAAACAAGGAGGCCAAACGAGCATTTATATATTCTTATTAATTACAGCTGAATTACAGTCTTGCCAAATCAATCACTAATTCAATTTTGGGTTAAGTCAGGCTAACCCGCTGTATATCCATGAATACTGAACACTACTTCCACTTGAGGGCAACCTTGAATTTGAATCATGCGTGCCCTGTTCTGACCCAGCACACTATTTCCAAAGTTTGCATTACTCCAGCCGCGTTTACCCTCTAAAAACCCAGTCTCCTGTTACTGTTTAAATCCAGCCTTTATTTGCAGCTTCATAACATTTCATATCTTTTCACAAGCTTTCTTGTAAAGTATTTATGGCGCAAACGTCGGGGCAGCAGGGGCAGGTCGATATTTTCAAGTGAATATGTATCATATTAAATGATGCCTGGAAAAGCAATCAATAGAAATGACTTTTTCTCAATGGAATGGGCATTCAGGAAACAGCAGGGGATGTATGTAGTTATCAGCATGAAGACTCAAATACAGTTGAAAATACATGTGCACATGAATCTTTGGACTTACTGAGCTAGTTTCAGATATTATGGTTTATATTATGACTTTATGACAAAGGAATTGCCTTAATCTCAAGTTGAAGAATTGTGATTGTGTAGTCTTACTGTCATCCTGCAGTACCATGGAAAAAGAGCAAATACCTAATTGAGAAATACACAAAAACACTCATTGTTTCGACATTACAGTATGAGTGAGGGATGGACAACCAGCTTGCAGCTGTGTACGAAACATCTCTGTGGTAAAATGTTGAGAAACTCTTATTGTGCCATTTGACATTTGTACGTTTAACTTCTTAATGTGGTGTTGTCTGCCCAGATCTGCTGACAAACACATCTGCTTTTCAGCATCTTATATGTATAACCTACAGACAGATGAGACTGTCATTCAGAGCAGTCTGTGTGAACATTTCAGCTACAAAAGCATTTTTAGTATCAGCTTTGGTCCCAGTTGAACATTCATAGTAAATGCTAAATTATACAGACACATACATTGTAGTAATAGAGTTGCAGAGACCCTTGGTTAATGATGATGAGGTAGTAGTACATTGTACAGTGATAAAGTACAACATACAACAGTTCTGTTTTGGGTTTTAAAAGGCTTCTGAATACCTGAGTTTAGTCAAGTTGAGACGTGTTTATCTGAGCAGCAAAAGGCAAGAAAACCAGGGAGAACTGCTTTCAAAAGAAAGATGAGAAAGATTAAATTCAGTTTTGCAAGTTCATACCCAAATTAAAGAAGAGAAAATAATAGGTGCTTGTGTGTATATTTTCCTCTGGGTCATTGTAGCATGCAGCGTTTTTGGGAAATAGGGGTTCAAATTATGAAACAATTTTCTTCCAGATGTGCATTTAAAATACATAATAGCAAAATTTTTGTAAATCAAAGATTCCTGCTTTGCATCTGTGTATTCTGTTATGAAATGAGTAGGTTTGTTATAAAAACAAAATGGATGGGAAATTGCCGTAATCATTTTCACACAACTGCAGTCAGTTTTGCTGTTTTTTTTTTTGCTGTGTGATAATAACGCTTTTGAGAATTACAGAGCAGGGCCAAGGAGGTGACTGTGACTGATGGGAAATGAGAGGCACGTTGCCACGGCAAAAAAGAAAAAAGAAAAAAAGTTTGAGAACTTGTGGTGGTGGTGTAGCAGCAGCAGCAGCAGCAGCAGGGAAGTCTTTGTTTTTCACCATCTGTGCTGTTCTTCGCTTCTCGTATTTCTCACTGCAGCGTGGATAAGCAGGCACATGAAAAGACAGTGCACTTGTACACCTTTTTTTTTTTTGTGATGTTGAGGTTTGTGTGCCTGAGAAGGGGAACGTGACATACTGTACAGTAGGAGGGGAGATTTCATTAGTCCCGACCCAGAATGAGTTAAGAGGGAACAATAGGAGGGGGGGGAGCACGTGCTGTACAGAAAAGAGATTCTTGGAACAAACTGTACTCAGAGGGATTTGTCAAGGTAAGCTATTCTTCTGAAAAACACAATATCAGTGACACAGTTCAGCATAGCCTACCTGACCTCAGTGCCCTGAAACAAACCAGAGCACACCACTCAGTCATGCTGTCATGACACTGCCTGCTTGGTGAATTCACTTCTCTGTGGTTATGCTGATGAAGTGGGAAAGGCCTGGGCCTAAAGCAGCTCTCATAGGCCAGGCAGCGGGATCCTCCGTCTCCTCCAGTAAGTGGAGACATGTGAGGCCAGTCAGGCTCCAATTAGGCCCAGACTGTTTCCCAGAAGCGCTGGAGGCCTCCCCCTGCCTCTCAGCCCACCGCGCTGGGAGAAGGGTGCACCCCACGGTGTCCAGACCTGACCTCAGCTGGCATGAGAAGGGCCCTTTTTTCGTATGGGCACACGCAGGCAAAGAATGTTACACACAGACAGGCGCAAGACTGTCACGCAAACCTAAATGCAACACAGTCGGGTTGCCATTTTCACGCAAACCAGTGCACAGCTGCAAAGAATTTGCTTCAACAGGTTTCTCGGTTTTCAGTTTTGCATACATTTACCAAGTTAATCTTAGAAGGGGGGGGGGGGGCTTTGAAGTTAAAAGTTGTCAATCATGTGGGTTGGCACTGCTTTGGACAGTGACAAGAAGATGAGCTGTCAAAGGTGATTAATAAAACGGCATCCCATCAGATTACCCGTAACACTACTTTCATATTTTTGAAAATACAAAAACACGTGCCAAAACCCCCCCCCCCAAAAAAAACAGACAGACAAACTGGAGCCAATTGCAGCTTATACTCAAAAATACTTTGAGATACTGTATATTGCAGTGTTTTTGGTACAAATACACTTCAGGTGCTGTGTTGACACTTGCAATGTTTCTTTACTGGAAGAAATAATCCCGCTAAAATCATTTCAGGAATCTCCTGTTCTGCTGAGGGACGCTGAATTCATCCTCAGGGCAGGATTTCTGAGAAAGGGAGTTAAAAAGCAATAGCAACAAAGTCTTTCCCTCCCCTTCCCCCTTTCTGCTATCTCTCTCCCTCTATGTCTCTCTCGCTCTCTGCCTGACACACACTTATATAACCATGTAAACTTCGTGTTTACAGTACAGTGTATATCACAGCATCTTGAGAGTGAGGTTGTAACAGTGGGAGAAAAGCAGTAAAAGTTTGAGTGCAGGGAGTAAAATACTGCCGGGATGTGGAATACATGATTTACTGATTTAATTCAAGTATTTTCCCACAAACTTGCAGTTGTGTAAGTTTGATAATTGCCGTCATGCAAAATCCTGCAAAACATCTAATTAAAACTAAGAAAATTAAGATCTATGGCCTCCGCTTTAGTTTCTATATGAAATGATGCAACCGAATCTTCTAGGAAAGGAGACGTCCCTAATCTCTCTTCATACAAAATGCAATTTTCCTAAAAGCTATTACTTCCACTAACTGCTGAAGTTCTTTCTAGGTAGAGATATTCGTAGGTGACATAGTGACCTAGATATGACAGTGTTAAGGAAATAAACAGAGTGTGAAAACAAACAGGTTCTATCACATCCAATGCTAGAATACTTCTGGTGGAAACCAGATTTATGACCCTGTTATGAAGTTGCATGTGTCGCTAATAAAAGGTACTGCAAATGATTTAACAGTTTCTGGCATTCTTGGATTACAACTGAAAAATGATGCAGCCACCTTAAGTTTTAAGTATTTGTTCCTGAGTGATATCAGTTCAAGGAATTGAATTTCGCTGAAGAGAATTGAGTTGAGAGATAGACGCTGTCTGAGCGCCACATCAATTAGATTTACTGGAAAGAAGAATAAACTTTTTTTCTTGTATACAATATTTTTGGTAGTGAATTTGCTGATGCGGGGCCTTCAGAATAACTGTGCGAACCAGACAGAAGGTTGTTTGTCCCAGTGGGAAAATGGTATTGTGGGATTTTTCTGCACATTCACTGAACTGTGGGTGGCTCTCATTCTGGGAAATGCAGTAGCTTTTTTTTTTATGTGGTGTGAAAAGATGCAATTTTTTTGCTGTGTGCTTTTTATGATTTATCTCATGTCTCAATGGAGCTTCCTGTATACTATCTTATGGTGATTGCTGCTTATTGTGCTTAACCTAATAATGGCATGTAACATTTCAAAAATTACTGCTTCAAGCTGGATAAGCTGGAGCGATTTCTGGATCGGGCAGATTGTTTGTTTACATGCTATTCAAAAGTTGGAACAGACTGTACCCTCCTTCCAAGACTTCTAGCTAAGACCGGGAAAAATAGGGAAAAGAAGGCTGTGGTTTGGAGCGGCTCCAGAAGAATTTCCTGTCTACAGGGAGTGCCCAGCTAGAAGGGGACCAAAGGGAAATGCCTTGAAAAGAGAGGGAGACAGAGGCCTGCAGTGCTCCTTTCTGATCTCTGATCCAGGATCATCTTACTTCAACACTCTTTAAAAAAACAAATTTGATTGTGATTAACGCATTAGTTACTTATGATGAAAATCTGCAGCATTTGACTATCAGAGTCAAAGTAAAATTGCCCCATTGAGCTCCTCTGTGTGAAGCCTGCTATCAGAATACATATCTAAAATATGTAGGAGAGGCTGGAGACAGGAGCTCCCTTTGTGAGGCCCCTGGGGGGCACTGAGTTGCTGCTTGCAGAGGTCACAGGCCTCAAAGTCCAGGATTTGCACATGTACAATGAAGGGCCGAGAGAGAAAATTTAAATGATTGCTACCGTCTGAGAAACAAAGAGAACAGAGCTGTAAAACAACAAGAAATGCACATATACTGGCCGATAATGCAGCTGCAATTTTATTAGAAGCTATGTAAAACCAGGAAACTAACAGTCACAGATGACGGCTGAGAAGATGAAAGAGCGCTCCTGTAGCTCACTATAACAGGAACACACCTGCACCACTAACAATAGGCTCTATTCATCACTGGCAGCGGCTTGTCGTGAGTGTAGTCTCCTGATATGACTTCATTCTGTCTGCCATGAAGACATTTCATGCAAGGTCATCGTAGGCTCAGTCATACACACATATGGAATCGTTTACAGACTGAGGGTATTCGCCAGGATCAAAGTTTTCCTCTGGGTGACTGCTGCATCCTGGGTAGAATCCTCAAACATCTGTGGCTGAGTCAGGCCCTTTAGACAATGTGGAGAGTGAAAGAAAAGGCAACTTATCATCGAAGGAAAACCTGCAGTTATGATCTGCTTCCTTACAGAATTACAGTACATCTTCCACGTAAAGTCCCTCGGAGCCACGACTCGTCATCTGACTGGAGCATATCACAGACCTCGAACAGCGCTCTTATCTGGACAGTAACCACAAAACGGGTGTGAACATTGCACGAACACACTACATTTATCTGGAAATTTCAGACTTACTGGCACTGCCCAGGATCAAGTTACTACTACTGTATTATAGAGGAAGTGTGCTTGTCTACATTTGCATGTGCTCATAGATGCATATGGATAACCAGCTTATTATGCTATTTGCATATGAATTCTGCATGCATGGATGTGTGTTTGTGTATGGTCCGTGCACAGACAATGCAAATGTATGTTTTGGAAGCACACACCCTCCGTTGAGCACATTTAAAAAAGGTGTTCTCAGTTACCAGCATCTCTCAGCAAACCTCCTATTATAGTGTAGACAGATTTATTACCCCTCGGCCCAATGACATCAGCGAGCTATTTCTGGGGTTTGTGGGAATCAAAGTCCATTTTGAAGATCCCGATTATGTCACTGGCTCCCTTTGTCTCCAAGCATTTGATACTGATAAACGAATGGCGGCGGCGGTGGCAGACGAGCCCAGATAGGCGGGCAGCGTTAGATCAATCATATTATCTGCCATGATGCAATCTGAATGTTTGAGGCAGCACTTGATCATGATTTGAACAGTGGCCGTTTCGGGGAACGTGGCAGATGTTCCTTCTCCGGAAGCAGCTCGTACCATAATGGTAGTATGACCTCACATACTTATTTCAGTTGAAAAGTGCAGAGATTAAAGAGGAGCAGATTGTAATCCTGCACACATGCATGAGGGTTTTCTTAAGGATGTTAATTAGTGTTCCCTCTTGTTTGCACATGACTCACACGTTGTAAAAAAACATAAAAAGAATAGTTTGACATTTTGGGAAACACTCGAATGCCTGTATGGTAAATATGAAAGTCTGTCTAGCACAAAGCGGCTCGTGGTGGGAAATAATGACACACTGGATGCCCTGATGACACTTGTGACATTCACTTCTTTCTTTAACTTCTTCCTCCACGCCATGACTGTGCAGTCAAACTGACCAAATCACCCTTTCCCAGAATGTACATTTCCTGTATCCATTTTCACAAGTTAGCACTAGATGTCAAAATAATCATTGCCACATTGTGTCAGCTATATGCGATTTGGAAAGAAAGGGTTTTCAAATTCCAATACAGGTCTATCAGGAATTAGTCCTGTGATGTCAGATTAATAGTCCCCAGCTGAAGTTCCCAGCTCATTGTCACATGGCTAAAAATGTTGGTAACTGACCCATGTGCCCTTCCAGTTGCAACTTCTCATAACAGCACTCAACATTCCTATTATTGTTTCATTTTCTTATGCCAGGAAACTAAAAACAAAAGGAAATTAAAACCAACTCTGGATAAAGTTTATCACACTGAAAGCTCTCCTCCTCTCTTCATCCTCCTCTTGTTAAGAGGAGTAGAATTGGCGCTGGCCCCGTCAATGGGCAACAGTGTGGTGCTATGTCAATATTGGAGCGGTGCCCAGAGTTGAAAAGTTTGCTGGTCATTTGCTGGCAAGGCCAACGTCAAACAGTGCCAGAAAGTACGTCATAACATTGGGGAATCAAATAATTTATTCAAAAGACATTCTTGGCAATGTAATAGGCTACTGTTAAAAGGATAATCCACAGCTGTTGTGAGATAGATGGACACATTTTTTGAGTGTTTTTTTTCTTATCAATGCCAGTGGTTGAAGTGCATTTACTCAAGTACTATACTTACGCAAGTATTTCCATTTTATGATACTTTATACTTCTAATCCTCTACATTTCAGACAGAAATATTATACTTTTTACTGCACCACATATATATTGCTAGTTACTTTTCATATTAGGATATTACACACAAAACATATGATCATCTCATAACATACTGTAATGTATTATTACAGATTTCTTTAAATTAATTTTGTCTCTAATACTTGATGATTTGAATGCTTCTTCCAGCACTGATCTATGCATTAGTTGGATAAGTAAAATAAGAATAAATGTCAAAACACAGGTTGTTTGAACTAAGGTAAAAAGGTCACATACTGTACTTCTCTAGAATAGTTGTGATTGTCAATTATCATTGTGTATAATTTTGTTGATCTGAAAGGTACAAGTTAAAAGTTCTTTGTTCTGCTTTTAGCTCTTCCCAGAAGGCAGCTGTGACAGTGATGATACCCGCAGCCATAAATAGACTCCGTGTGATACGTAAGGAGGAATGCAAAGGGCTGCATGTGCCCAGAATGTTACGCAGCTTTTGACTTCCAACTATCACGTTTTTAGTTCATCAAGTGTCAATCATCCATTTTAAGCAACCTGCTAATGCAAATATAAAGTATTGTGCAGAAGGGTGGAGAGGGTTGGTGGAGTGGTTTTATCCGCCCTGCAGACAGAGATACAGTGCACAATTAGTACTGTGCATGATATATAAAAATAATGAATAAGATAAGTAGAATCTCACCTTTTTTGCTGGTTAATTTACTAAAAATAAATAATAGAAATAAATGCAATCTGAGTTTGTGTGAACTTTTCTGTCAATATATTATTTTAGATTTTAAATTTTTTTCATATTTATTCTTTTAATTCTTAACCACTGTGCTTACTTTTTACATTTATAAGCAGTGGTCACATTGTGCGGTCACTTCCTACTAATGGTTAAACGAGAAAAAAAATAACAAAACAAAATAATTTTCCATGTAAGTACGCAGTAATGCTCTATGGTAGAGTTGCGCAACTGGCGTGTAGACAAGCATCTCTGACACTCACGAACAAAATGTTCTTGAGAGAATTCCAGGACGTCACAACAAATGACGTAGACGTCTACTCTGAAATGTATTCATTTAATGCTTATAGGGAAAAGTATGTAGCATCAACCGATGCCACACACCATAACATTTATAGTTTAAGCTGTGCCCATCCCTAGATGGGCTTTTAAAAAAAAATCACAAACTCAATAATAAACATTTATAAATACATTAAAAACTATGTTTCTAGTCAACACAAAATACAAAAAATAAGTTTTCATACCAACATTAGAATAGTTTGAGTTTTTAAAATATTTTTTGAAAAATGAATTGTGTAAAACAGTGTTGCCACTTAGGGTTTTGTGGCTTGTAGTTCATTCTCATCTGTGGTGGTCACACATGGCACTTCCCATAATTCAAAGACACACACAAAGAGCGACATTGACGGAAACACACAGAGAGCGCGTTAGAGGGACTGAGAGAGGGAGAGTTACCAGGAAATTATTACTTGGTGATTGGTAATCACACAGAAATGGTCTTGCTCAACCAACAAGGAAGTTTTACAGTAATACAGCGGTGAATGACAATGCTCCAGTCGACAAATAGTGACATTAAAACAAAGGACACATGCAGGTAGAGACAGGAAGTGAAGCTACTGTACATAGTAATGATACATGATAACAATAGAGCAAACAGGAATTAGATTGACTGATATGCTGGGAACCTTCAAGCATATCTCAGATCATCACTGACAGTTCCACAGTAATTTACCAGATCTGAACAATGTACAGTAACCTACACCTAAAAGCAGCAGCAGTGTTTCCACTTACAGCGTCTTGTGATGGCATTGATGTTGTTGACTCAAACTGAATTCAGGGCTCACTGTATTCGGCTGTGCAAACAATAAGCGAGCCCATTGTAATTACAGACACCGCAAATCACTTGATAAAATTGGCAAAACGCACAGCTTTTAAAATATCTCCCTGGAAATCGTGCTAGACCCAGCAGCTCCAAAATATTTAGTTGAAAAACATTTTTCTGCTTTTCACTTGTATTTCCAGTCAAGAGGTCTGCTTTTCCCCCCTCATACCCGGCGGGTTTATGGGAACCATGGGTTAGACTAAATTTCTGAGTCAGTGTGGGAAAACCTAAACAGCTGCCTTTTCCACTAAAGAGTGGTTTAGACCAACAGGCTAGCATGCAAGGCCGTGTCTCATCCACTAAACTGAGGATGAATCCGTTGACTTTGAATGTGAATTGAAACTCATCTGTTTAATGTGTCGTGTTTGGAGTACTAGGAGGCTAATTCAGTTGGGCCTGGATGCACATTTAGAAGTATAAGAAAACATGGACAACACTTGAGATTCTTGAGATAAAAGACACAGGGAGGCTCACACCAAATACCACACACTACAAGACCAAATCTACCTTTGCCAAGCCTCACACCCTGAGCCTCAGATGTTTGGCCGGAGTCCTGCAGCGGCCTGCAGCAGCAGAGTGGAACGCTTTCTTAGCTCCAGGTCACTTGGTTCAGCGGCCACCTCGGCTGACCAACCATTTGAGAAGGGACCCCTGGTTAAGTACACACTGTTTTTGGGTTGTTTATTTCCTTTTTAGTCATCTGGGGGTCCTTTTTTTTTTCAACGTGTACCTCCTTGCTGCACTTAGAACTCCTTCTGTTGTACTCTATGAAGAGTCTAATTGACTCGGGAAATTACAGCATGCAAGCTGAAAGGCCAAGTCGACAAGACGTAATAACGTGGATAGTGGTTTCCATGGAGATGTGGTGATCTTAAACATGGTGTGGGAATTTCTCCTTCCCAGTTCCAGCCAGTGCTTCTTTTCCCTCCACTGACTCTCATTGTGGTCCCGGGGGAGAATCTGGATGCTAAATACATGCCTCACGATGATGACACAATAGATTTTCTGGTAACAAGCAGACTCTTACTAGGCTATCCTAGTGTTCCCACCTCCCCATCCTGCTGGTGGTCTGAATCAGACAACACCTGACTCACCTCTGTGGACACAGCTGGCTTTTTAACAGAGCCCATCAGGCTCTGTGGCGTCAGTCCGTTTCCCACAAGCCCCTCCTTCTCTCCAGCTCCCAGCAGAGGTTTGTTAAAACTAACAAAAACAAAACCAAACTCTGTATCTTTTTTTGAGAATTGATCTCAGGTTTTCACTCACACCATATTCGGATGAGTAAAATGGGTGAGTTGACTGACTTCACATCCTCATTTAAAGACAAAGTCTAATCTTTAGCAACATGCGTATGACGGACAGAGTGCTCATACATCAGCATCAGCCCCTTCCCTGCTGACTCAGCTATGACCTCCATCAGCCTCAGGTGGTTATTGTACTTAAACGGACTCCAGGCCATGGCGTCATGTCAGCCGTTGCCTTCTTTTAACCAACTCACTCATTTTACTCATCAGAAGACAACCAGACACATCAGAAGCAAAATTGCTCTGAAACTTCTCAGCTAAGACTGGTTCAGTTCTCAGAGAGAGATACAGAGCGTCTGTTTTGGTGGTATGCTGATATACAAATTATTAAAAAGTGATAAAAAATGATAAAGAAAGTCTTATGGTGAGGGTCAGGATAAGGGTTAGGGTCACCACAGTGCGAGGGGAGCTCCAGAAAGTTGAGAATCAGCAATGGACTATCCAAATGTGTTACCGGATCAATTGTGTTTTACTATATTGTTACTCATTATCTGTTAGTACACCAGCCTCCATCTACTGTATGAATGCCCACAGAAAGAGCGAGTTATTACGTGTTTGTATACCACTTATGAATTCTTCTTTTTTTTTTTAACCTTGCGGCGGATTGCATTCATAGAGCTTGGGACTGGAAATAAAGTTATTTGTTTGCATTGTAATGTTATATGTTAGGAGTTCCATTCTTATCCGACACGTTTCAGTGTTGCAACAGTATGTTTCGGTGTCTTATGGGGGCATGTGGGCTGGGTAGTTGTATGCACCAGACAAAAAAAAAAAAAAAAAAAACACAAGTACAATGTTAAAGCAGGCTGCACATTGTCATATTTAATGACATTGTGCAAAGTGCATTTGGAGAGAGCCCTTAGCTGGTTTTATATGGATCTTAATGAGGAACTTCAAAACATTCATAACATGCAGTCATTAACACTGCAGGGAAAACAGATATAAAACTTCATAACAATGAGTAAATAATAACCTTGAACACCAGCTGTTGGGAAATAAAGTCTTAATGTCCTTTGAAGTTCCCCAAAATGTGGCGCCCTCTATGGGGAACTGGTGGCCAGCATGCCATCTGCTGTTACTGTGAATTTCTGAGAAACTAGCAGCACACACTGAATCATTACCTCACACGGGACGCCCAAGCGGAACTTTTACAAAACCGAACAAATGAACATATTAAATATTAATATATTTAAATTAAATATCCGGATTTACAGCTCAGTTCTTAAATTCTCCCACCCCCCCCCAAAAAAAAGAAAAAAAAAAAAAAAGATTGAAATCTGGTATTATTAACATTGTTTACAAGACACTGAAGGCACTAGGTTACAAAGAGGTAAATACGCAGCCGGCTGCCTGGAACTCCTCCTCAACTTCACTTTGGAGGGAGGGGGGGGGGGGGGGCGCTTCTCATAGCAGGAATCCTTTAAAAAAAAAAAAAAGAAGAAGAAGAAGAGAAAAAAAAAAAGAAAAAGAAAAATAGATACATGCTTCCTGTCAATCTGCCAGGAGAGAGAGGCTTTACTGGAAAGAGGCGGAGTCTCCGCACGCAGCTATAATGGCTGACCCTGCACCTCCGGCTGCACTAGTAACTCGCAGCTCAACGGGGCAGCACACACGGGCCGCCACCCGCCGACAAGAAACACACAGACGAGAAGAGAGAAAAAAAAAGAAAAGAAAAAAAAGAAGCAAAAACTGCCTCTCAAGTTTGTTGCCAGAGAAGCAAGCGACAGACAGCGACCGGACAGCCGCGATCACCCGTGCGCTTGGATTTATTCTAAAAGAGCGAGTTTGGAGAAACATTGAAGGTGAGGATCTGTCTTTCTCTCTCTCTCCCCTCCCCACACTAAATAGATGCTCATTATCTTTGTGTAACCGGGATCTCAAAGTGGGGAAAAAATAATGTTTTGAGTGTGTGTTTGAGTGAGGCGATTTGTTTGGTGAAGCCGGTCACAGCGTGTGAATTGCGCAATCAGGATTACAATGTCCTTACTGGAACTGACCGTGGTGGTGAGTCCCGAGGGCAGATTTCACAAAAAAAAAAAAAAAGTTTCCCCGAAATGGCTTGAAGTCAAATGGAAGCCTTTTTTTTTTTAGTTAAATGCGCTGTTAAAACCGCAACTTCTCTCCGGCTGAGGAGAGCGTCAAACAGCTCGGGTGGATTTTTCTCTTTGTTTCTAGATGACATTAAAAAAAAAAAAAAAAAAAAAAAAAAAAAAAGAAAAGAAAAGAAAAGAAAAGGGAAAAAGAAAAAGTCATGGCGCTCCGGGGCAGTTTCCCCATCATCACCAGAGATGTTTCAGGCATGATTTGCAGAGCTTCCACATCTGGAAAAACTGTTTCCAGTAGAGCTGCAGGAGTCGAAGGCTACATTAGAAACAGATTGCGGCTGTTACTGTGTGTCAACTTTGCAACTGTACTCCGGCGTTTTTTTCCAGCCTGAGCTCACACGCTCCTTCTCTTGTCTCCTCAGGTGTTTCCTTTCCAGAGGGACTGACCCCCTCGCGCCCTCTCCTGCGACCCTCTGAACCTCTCTCTTCGAGCCTTCTCCTGTCTGTGTGGCGCCCAGTGCTCCCCCAGGCTGCCCAGTGAGCGGGCACAGCGCCATGGTAACTCACAGCAAGTTTGACTTCGCAATGAGCAGCAGCCTCTTGGACTCCAACATGCGGCTGCCTCACCGTTACAAGACGTTCGCCTCCAAGACGCAGTACCAGATGGTCCTCGCCACGCTCCACAAGCTCCAGGAGTGCGGCTTCTACTGGGGCGCCATCACCGGGAAGGAGGCCAACGGCATGCTCGCGGCCGAGACCACCGGCGCGTTCCTCATCAGGGACAGCTCCGACATCCGACACCTGTTCACCCTCAGCGTCAAGACGGCGTCGGGTACCAAGAACCTGCGCATCCAATGTGACACTGCCTCTTTTTACCTGCAAACAGACCCTAAAAACATTCAATCTGTTCCCCACTTTGACTGCGTCCTCAAGCTGGTCCATTACTATATGTCTCAGAGTAAAGGGAACACCCGCAGTGGGAGTATCTACTATATTTACTCTGGGGGGGAGAAGATCCCTCTGGAGCTCATCAAACCTCTCTCCTACAGCTTATCCACCTTGCAGCACTTGTGCAGGAAAACCGTCAATGGACACCTGGACATTTCTTCCAAAAGAGACCAACTTCCTCATCCTCTTAAGGAGTTCCTCCAGGAGTATGATGCACCTATCTAAAGGCGTTTGACAGATGCTCTGGGAGGGACAAAGACTAAAGACAGTCAGTACAGCTACATTCAAAGATTCGTGCTGCAGCTTAGGCGTTACAATGGAGCAGAGTCACGAGAGTCAAAAGTGAGCATCAGTCTCTTAGGGCAGGAAGAGACACTGGATTGAGGACTAATCCACAAAGAGGGCCAAGAGAAAGAGATCACTGCTGTAATCTGGTGGTATGAAAGAGAGATAACCCTGCCGATAACCTCCTCTGCCGGTGATGTGATGACGTACAACTTACTGAAAACTGAAGTGAGGCCCACAGTCAGCTGTCTACAGTCTGATGACACACAGGTTCCCCTCTGCTGCTAACTAATGTGCTGTGGGGCTTTCGAGCTCACACACATCAGCCTCAGAAAAATCATCCATCCATTAAAGTTGGACAGGCTTTTACGATCAGGCTGGCTTTTTTTGCTGAGCTTGGATGATAATCTAGGACGTATTAGACACGTCCGTCCAGCATCCTGGGAGCTCTGACCAAGTGTATGCTGGAAACTCACAGACAATGGAAACTCAGAGTACAAATGAGTGGACACTGATGGCCTTCTGGGTGCATGCTTGTACCAGCCACAATGGGAAAAGGAATCAGAATCTTTTAAAATGTGTTAAGACTAGTCCACGTGGAAAGAAGATGTGTTTCTGATTAAAAAATAAATTTGAAGAAGGGTTTATGCCAAACTTGCCTGAACAAGACAACAGTTTGTTGGAACACCAACATGACTGAATCCTACAGGATCTTACTTGAGAGAATAGAAGTCCCATTTTTATATGGCTTCAGTGGAAGGGAAATAAATACCAAAATATGTGGTAGTTTTTGTGGCACAGACAAGATCGCCCTTGCTTGCAAATGAATGTATTAAATACGGTATCTGTCTTTTCCTAATAAGGAGAAGAGTCCAAGTGTGTCTTATTTTCATGGGTTTACATGAGTGAAGATGAAAATCTGTTTTTGTGCTGTCTTTTATAAAGATGTACTTTTACCAGCCAAACCACTGGCTGTGAGAGAAGTCTATGTAATAGAGAAGTTTGACGAAGCAAGCAGACTGATACAACTTTGCACTTATTTATATTTGTACAGACATTTCATTAATTTATAATAAAGAGCACTATTTTTCTATGAAATGAGATCTTGGTGTTTGATTTGTTGTATGACTAAAATGTTACTTCCACAGGCAGAGTAAACTGATAATAGAGTGGGGTTTTTTTCTTTTGGGGTTTTACTTCACTATTGTGAAATGCACTACTCATCATATTCATGGATCTTCAAGTTAAGTTTGGTTAGAATCATATTTGGTTAACTTCATACAGGGGTCAAACCACAAGCGTCGCCTTCTGCTTTGACCCCAGATTAGAAACCACTGCTCTATGTGACACTGCACTTCTAGAGATACACTCAACGCAAACATAACTCAATATGTTATCAATTTATCATATATCAAGTTTCTCTTTTAGAGATTAGTTTCCCAAGAGACACCACACTACGTTAAAGCTTCAAACTGAGCAAAATAATGTCTTACTCTTGTTCTCTGAGCCGATAACTTCTTCCTCTATCAAAGAGCAGCTGCTTCAGACGAAATACACCAGAAGTATAAAAAAGCAATTGAGTCTTCTAGAGAAATACGAGCTGACTCCTTTATTCTGCTGTGACTCAGTGGATTCTCTGTAGGTGTTGGCGTGACCTAACACGCTCTCACATGCACTTACACAATGATGCAGCAATCTGTTTATAGCATGAATGGCAAGTATACACATATTTAGAAATATCCCCCACCCTGTACACAAGTAGGCCTTCAGGTAAAGTATGTTTGCATGTCTTCTACTTCAAAGATTAGTTGTAATTACCGTCACTTATGTAGTAATCAAGCTGTGTGCTGCCAGCTGTCTGGAACAATATGTTCTTAAATTTAACAAGAACATGTCTGCCATGCTGGCTGTTCACCTGCACACTCTGAGACAACAGTCTGACTTCAGCTTACACAAAGTAAACTATACCATAGTACTAAATTAAAGCACAGTGCAAGCAAAGTCTCTAATCAGAAAAGATGTCAAGTCCCCTCCAACCACCTCCACTATATACTACACCAGGATTATTTTTAGAACAACACATCCTGTGCTCCCTCTTTTCATCTGTATGTGTGTGAATGCATGCATTTTCTATTCTCATTGAAATCTAAGAAACTTTTCTTTGTCAATTATTTTAACTTTTAACAACTATTTGGAATTTTTTTATTGCAGTTTGTTCATAAGAGGTCTAAGAAGGAGTTCAACCTCTCTACCATCATTATGCAACATAAAATACTGTACATTGTTTTTGTCTATGTATGACTTTTGGGCAAAAAAAGAAGTATAGCTATATGTGTCAATGCATAGCTCATATTACAAGTAAAACATTAAATGGTTCCTTATATGTGGTGGGCAACAATGCTTTAGGGTCATTTCTGTAATTTGTCACGTTCATCAAATGTTCAAGTCCAGTTTGTGGCACAGGGAAGAGTTACCACTTTGATACTTTTCTATGTTTTGGGATTTAATAAGGTCAAAATAAAAGAAGTGGGAACAAAATATGCACACATACATCATACAAAACACAGACATTAAACAAAAAACAATAGTGATTCCTACAATGACATATCAATGAATTACTATCCCAGATTTTGCCTCTTTATTGTCCCCTGTGAAAGCATAGATGCCTCATGTCTACGCTGTACATAACATTAAAAGAAACTACAGCCTGGAACACTGCAAACTGCTAAAATGATGGATGAACGGGAATCTGCAATAACCTCCATATCAAACGTAATTACGGGAACAAGCTCCTGCTCTACCTGCTTCCACAGAACTTTACTGTTTCCTCTTGGCCAATGCAGCTCAGAAAGAGATAAAGGGTCTCCAAGGTGATTGTGCTCCGTGAGTGGCCCAGAAGAATGTATTTTTTTCTCAGTAATGTGTTGATATCAAACAATCATGGCTCTTTTAAAATGCACATTCAGAGGCCTCTTTATAAATGTAATTTATATATAAAAAAAAATCCACAAGACTGTTTTGGAAATTCTCCAAGGCAGTAAAAATCATTTGATTACACAGAACTAAACAATCAGAGGATTCAGGAAACATATGATTCACTTTTCTTGGACTTTGTTTTACGGAGGTGAGTGCAGGATGAGGCCTGGGAGTATTAAATACAACCCTTTGTGTGTGACAACACCAAATAAGTGCAGGCTGCTGCAAAACTGAGCAGCATAAAAAAGGCCTTTCTCAGCCTGAGCTCAACTGATACACAATACACAAAGAAAATATAAGTACAAAAAACACAGGTGTATGATTCTGTACAGTATAGTATAAGGTGAGTGTTTTGTCTGCATTTGAGTGTTTTGTAGCATCTGGCAGTGATGTTAACTATTGTAGTGTTGTAAGTTACTTTGTCAAGTATTTAATGAGAAGTATTAACCTTTTAAAGGCATTTTTGCGTGGGAGACTGTAGCACATTTAAGGTCTGAATGACAGCTGAAACCAGTCTGGCCTGGTGGAGGGCTATTAAAAGCTTACACACTTGGTGCCTCTCTCACGAGAAATTCTCTGGTAGTCCCTGGTCATGTGATTCTGAAGAACAAGCGCTGAAGAATAAGAGCACTGCTTACACAAACCATAAATTTGTCATCACAGCCACACCCCCTGCCAGTCTCAGACAAGGCTCTGAAACCATTACAGCCCCCACATCAGGTTTTTCTGACAAAGTACCCGTGTCCTCCACCTGTACTCAAACCTGTCACACAGCTGACATATAACAGAGAACTAATAAAAGCTGAAGGGTAACATTTCTAGTTCAAACTATCCATTTTCTTAGGAACACTCATTTAAAGACTGTTTAACTGTAAAATTTTCAAAATGTGCATCAGTATTGCTTATTATAGAAAATGGTTTATGTCAGGTAACTTTATAACATTTGAATGTGTCACAAATCAAAGCTTTTTGGGATGCTATGCGTAAAAATACATTCCCTGTGCTTCTTGTAGCCTAAACATTTTTCTGGATATGACTATTTATAATACTCCTCATCAGCCTTTTCTGGCCAGACAGGAGGACACAGCAATTACTAAGCCTATTAACTGTGCAATGATATTCTTTGCAAGCCACATTTAAAATATAACCTCAATATTGCCTTGTTATTTTACTTTTAAATCAATTTTCACAGTGTAATGGTTGTACAAAAATGAGACCTTGGTTGTGTAACAATGTGGAAACTTACTTATTATTGCACAATGAAGCGCTTAATGTAAAACAACCTGCTGACTGGGGAAATCCATTTACGTCTGCCTCTTAGTTGTATTACAAATATGGCATCGCATTTTGTGGACTCCAGTATCTCAGATTGACGTCACAAATTGTTGAAGTGTACACTTCCATAGAAGGCAAACACTACAGAAAGATGACGAATACACAAATGTAATCAACTCTACGAGTGAATTTTATGTCTGCTGTAATTCATTCATGCACAAATAAAGAAAACTGGCACCACAAAATGCTGTGACTTTTAAAATAGTAAAAACTTCCCTTTTAGCTTGGCAAAATTTCTGAAATTGTCAAAATATGAATCAGTCCCACTAGATTTTAAATGTCTGACGTAAGATTATCTCACATACTTAGATATATTTGTTAACTTATTTATATACTTTTTCCATTATGGCATAATGGCTGGACTGAACTGACACTGACCATGTATTTATGAGAAAGCATGGTTAAGATTAACCCAAAGAAAGAGGTGACGGCCAAGGGTCTGATCATTTTGCATTGTCAGATGATCCATTTATATTCAAAAAAATTCCAGCTACATTTTGATTCTAAATATGAGATAAAATGTACATAGATACAGGTTTTTGCTGTGCTGGGCTAACATCTGATGAATGTTGTGATTTTTTTGCTCCTCTGAAGTTTTGACAGGGTATGCGTTTGTCAAAGAGTCGTGGGAGCTGAAGATGAGTCTTTCATGAGTCTTTTAAACTAACTAAACTAAATTAAAGAAATTATTTTATGCAAAAAGACATAGAGGCTCATAAAACACAAGGAAGGCTTTTAGTTTAAGTTTTTAATAGGCCCTGTTCACACAGATAATGTCTGTTATTCTCATTTGCTTTAAGTCAAGGTAAAATTGAATAGAAGAGCCGAGATGATAATCACAGTCTGTACACTCCCACGTGGTCCTGAGAGGAAGTCTAATCAGGAAATCTTAAAGGAAGACACCTTTGTTGGTTGACTAAGGTGCATGTGTGTGGCTTACAAAGTGTAGCTCCTTAAACTGAAGACCTATCTGACCTAGTTTAGCCAACAGGCCTTTATTTCCCAGCAGACAGGTGTTACTAATGTTAACAGTGGCTTCATTCTATTAAATGGTCTCAGTAAGCCGTGACAGTGTGACAGTGAGCCAGCCTGCGCAATACAAGGACCTTGAAACTGAAGCAGCTCAATGGACTACAGCCACCACTAATTTTACTATTTCACACCCGTGCTTTCTACCATTGTACGATATGTCAAACGTTCTTACTTTACTTTGAAACATGCTGGAATACTATACGAACAACTCCAGTAACTGCGAGAATTTTGGAACCAAATTTTACATGACCTAAGTTTGCAATGTGAACTAAGTTTCCTGGTGTTATAAATTGACTAGTGCATTACTAGCATTAGTATGTGGTAAAGCCAATGTTGTCTGATCATCAGCGACAGAAATGATCTTGTAATTAGTTCTTGACTGTCCACACTGAATTCAAGCCCCACAGTTTGTCACTCAAAGTGCCACTGTGACTTGAACTGATGTAGTTTTATATGGGGCAGTGGTGGAAGAAGTAGTTGTTTAAGGTGTAGGAGTACAATATTTTTTTCTCAACCCATGAAGTACACTTAATCCTCAACAACTCAAATCCAAAAACACCAAATATGGAGATACGTGGCTTTCACTGGACATGAAAGGTATTCTGAAAAGTAACTAGTAAGTCATCAGACGAATGTGGTGGGATAAAAAGTACAACATGTGCTTCTGAGATTTAGTGGAGTAAAAGTATAAAGTTGCATAAAGAGGAACACTCAAGTAAAGTACAAGTGCCTCAAATTTGTGCTTGAGTAAACATACTCCATTACATTCCAGCACTGTTATGGGCTAGGAGCCCTAGGAAGAGGGGAACGACTATACTAAGAAATGCTGAAATAGTAGTTCTCCAGGAAACTATTATTATTACGTTTTTCTAAGTATTGTTTATGCATAAAATTAGTAAAATTGCCGAAGCTAAACCACTTTCTAAAGGTCATAGTGAAATCCAGTTTAATCCAACCAAATAAAGCACACTTTGCTGCAATATAGGGAAAGTAGGACATTATTTCAGGTTATTTTCTCAAATATTATTTTTTGAATGAGATTTTGTGCATTTTTAGTAATCTCACAAGAACTTGACCAAGTGTGCAATGCACAATAAATTAAAACACATGAGCATGTATTATTATGTTGTATTCACTTTTTAAAGTGGATAAAATAACTCTCGAATCTTTATTATCTGAACATAAACCTCATGGACTCGTGAATGCTGCAGTTGGTTGCATGTTATACTCAAACCTTGCAGAGGGGAAGGCCTTTATTTAACATGTATGTGCATCTGGTCACTTCACCTCATTTGCTCCCTTTGACCTCAGCATGTGCGTATACAGTAAGCTGACATCCCTTTCAGTGCTCCTGTGCGCGTGGTGGAGAAAAAGCGAAAGCCCGATTCCCGCTTGTCTTTCCAGTCTCTCAGTCTGTTTACAATTCCACAACTGCTGGTTGCCATGGAGTCATTGTCAATGAGCTCCAGATGCCAGATATCAGAGCCAACCAGGGAGTAGCAGTGAGTCACCATGGCCCGCAAGTCCCACCCTCTGAGACGCTTCTACGGGCACGCTCCTCCTGTTCCTCCTCCAGACCTCCAGATTTACTGTTAGCACTCCACTCCCCTGTGCCCTACTCCAGTGCCCGGCTATAATACCATAAATCTGCACTTCAAACTTGAATCCTTTGCCACTTCAGCAGCTCTATGTGCAGACTGTTATATCCCTGCTCTGCTTTGCTTTAGGAGGGGGGTTTCCAAGCAGAAAAGAGAAAAAAAGGATAGAGCCTGCATATGAGGGAATACTACAAAATTAGACCTTGATTATAAGCCATTACCACTGACGTGATTGTGCATGAGCACTTCTGGCAGTTCTCAAACTGACCTTGGCTATTTCAATCTTTCACAAGGGAGCAATATTGAAAAAAAGGACACAAACACATAAAGATTTTGCAAAAAGTGCACAATATGGTGGGAAAAACATTAGGAATACCTCTCAATTTAATGCAATCTAGTTCAACACAGCTGCAAACTACAACCTCAATACTAAACATATGATAGTATTGGATTGCTTTAGAGCTTACAGTTTTGCAGGTGCACTTAATGAAGTAACCACTGGGTGTACTTATATAATTTTGTACTTTTCAAAAAGGGGTAATTTAGTGCTTTTTTGTCAGTTGAGTATAGAATCGTGTAGAAATGAGTCATCAAAGTGTTACTCCTACTATAGCTCCTGCTGTAGTGTGAAAACCTGCCTACAGTTTTACTGGAAACCAGCCATACAAGTACAAACAGGCAACTTTGAAATATTCATACTTCCTTGGTAGTTTGATCCATGTTTCACAATTTGTGACATTTCTTTTTTTTCTAGCAGAAATGCTACTTTGAGTCACACAAAAGCCACAATTAGGCCATGTCAAAGTGTAGCTCCACACACCTACGCAGTGAGCTAACAATAGTTGGTAGATTCAGCGCATTATAGAGTCACACTGGGTACAAACCATTAATGGAGTCTTGTGTGACCAGATAAGGCTGATTGTTTCGGTTTCATTTAATAGAAGTCATGAAGTTACTGAAATATCAGTGGTTCAGGTAAATCACTGATAGTTTTCCTTTCTTTTCTGGATTTCTAGAAACCAAATTGTAGTTGAAGTGATTATAATTGTCAAGCAGGTACTAAATATAAACAATGTCAGCTGAAGAGAAATCCCTAACAGTCCTCCTGCACTGCCGGGAAACACCCTCTGACTCACTGCTGCAAAACGCAGCATGGTGTACTGTAGTAGGCTGGCCCGGGCTGAAATGACGTATTTCTGGTGGATGGTTACTGCACAAGATACTTCAATACACTGTGCAAACACAGTCTTCATTAGTAACAACATGGGAAAACACAGGCCTCCCATACACAGCAGTGCATTACAGGCTGCACAAAATATGTAATCAGTTATTAAATGACAGTGAAGACACAACAGTGTAAGATGGAAATAAATGTGGCGAGGTCTTAAACAAGCTTGTTGCTGTGCACCACTCTGGTGATATCCTGACTCACTTCCTGATCATTTTATCTGACTGGAAAACACTTCAACATGTGTTCACCATCTCTGGTTATCATATATTCAAAATAACAAGCAGCAATACTGTATGCTGCAGGGATACTTTACTCTCTGTTGTATTTTGGGAAAGCTGTTGGGGAAACTCTCCATTAAAATTATATAAGCCTAAATTTTCTTGTATGTTTTTGGCTGACAACAGTGTTTGTTGACAACAGAAGTTGAACACTTTGTTCCAAAAATAATCTACGTTTTGTTATGACTGGCATGTACACACTCCACTGTGTGTGTGTGTGTAAGAGGAACAGGGTGCGTCTCTGTCACGTCAGGAGGCTTGATCTGGGTTACATTGTGACGTAATTTGTAAACGCGGCACACTTACGCTAATACCTTCCCCATTCATTGTACAACATAGGTTGTCATCACCATGGAAACCAAATAATGCAGTATTTATATGAATGGATGTGTATAACTGTGTGCTGTGCAGTAAAAGTTCAGGGTACATGCTGCTCACATTAATAACAGTATGTCCAGAATGTTTGGAGAGAGGAGTTGGTTTTATTGTCGTTCTCTTTTATTCAGTGAGAAATAACATTTGTGCCCAAGATATTACAATGGAAAAAGCAAAAAAAAAAAAAAAAGGCATAAAAAAATACATGAACTTCCTTCTTCTTGTGAAACCATGTTGTTTTGCAAGACTGCTTTTCCCCAGAAGTATTGAAGTACTTCCACAAGTATTCCGGGGATTTAACTTTTACAACTTTTATAACTTTAACTATTATAAAGTCACCAGACAAACACTAGATATCGTGCTATATAAGGATAAGGACTGTCTCTACCTACAACACCACCCACTGCAGCTGTCGGTTTGGCTGTGGTGAACCTCATTAAACAGAAACTAACAGCTGGCAGACACACAATCATCAGAGGCAGCATGACTAGTAGTTCCTCCATTCCTTCTTTCCATTTCTTCAGAGTTTGAGTTTTTTAGAAATGATATGATCTACGTTTATCTAAACTGTCTTCCGTCATTTTTTTGGGTGTATCTTGTTTGAGATATATGAAACCACTGAAGTCCCTGATGTGTGACATGTAGATACGCGTTTATGTTATTCCCCCAAATAGAATCATTCAAACCCAATGCACAACCCTGATAAAGAGAGTGAACAACAATTTGAGTATTAACACGTCAATACGTAAACTGAATTTATCACAATCAGCAGTATATTTTAGTTTTTATTTTACAGGTTAATATTTGTCAGTATTTGGAATAGTACTTGGATTACGTGTGGTGATATATTTTTCTTGTTGTCAACACATCCCATGCAATGACCAGAACAAGTATTCTCTGAGTAGCCAAACTCTGATAGCTTACTCTTCTCAGTCATAGAGCTCCACTGTTGTCCAAGAACTATTAAAAACACATTTAAGAGCCACACTGTTGCACTGCGTGACATGTTTCTTCTTTACCATGAACATGGCAATTGTAGTTTATTTTGAATCACTACAGCATACACCTGCTACTTACTATCACAAGTCCACCGCTGAAAATAATCCCCAACAAATGAGCCGTTTACTCCTGTTTGTGTAATGTTTGCTCTGAAAATTATTAACACTAAATATATTTGTGACCCATTTACTGACATCAGAAATATAAAATAACATCAGTCTTATTCTTTAACATGCAAAGTTGGTCTTATTTGCTCTTGGCAATCAGAATTATAATAACTCATGTCTTCTGTTTCTTCTTTTTTAGCTACGACCAGCAGCTCTATAGGTTGCTCTGTCCAATTAGGTGTGTGTGTGTGTGTGTGTGTGTGTGTGTGTGTATGTGTGTGTTAAGGTATGTGTTTGTGTTCATGCCAATTGGCTAAAAGGGGGTATGGTAGTGGGAATGCCCTGCCGCAGAAAAGCTCATAACTTCTAAACGGATTCACGTAACATGGCCAGCCTTTGTACAAAGATACACACACTCACACACACAGACATAGAGACTGACATTCACACACACAGACACTTTCACTGATGATGGTTTGTCCCACTCCCTACACTTTGGCCATGCTCCCTTTCATAACTCATCAACCGCTTGTTGTAGACCCTTGTGAGAGGCATCATTGATCTCAGCAGAAAGTTCCTCTGTCAGTGGTGTGGGTTAGCCCCGCCATCTCGTTCTGTTGGTCCATCAGTTCAGTAGTCCAGAAAAAACTATCCGTACATTGGTCCACAAAGTTGTGCTTTCTACCTATGATGCTGAAATTTGCCATGGAGGTCTTCTGTTTGTGAGATTGTGTGTGTGAAAATTGATGCACTCTTAGAACCATTGGTGTACTTGTCGCAAGTATTGCAAATATGTGCTTGCTCCTCTAGCATTTGCCAGCTGGCCTTCATCAGCCAAAAGAAAAAAAGACTAAGCGTTTTCCAAAGAATATGGGATGTGCTGCAAATTCTTGTAAGTCAAAGCTTGGAAACCATGTGGCAGATGTATGCAGGATTTGAATACCTGCTCCAGGCACATATTAACCACTATCTCTGTACAGGTTATGATAGGTTATAAAGTCACCACCATTGAAGCGGCAGCTGTAAGTCATGTTTGTGAGTATAAATTCTACATCCAACAGAACTTTTTACCTCTTGCATAATCAGATTTTTATCAGGTAAATGATACATTATGTAATTCTTCTCTGTAATTGACAATGATTACGGTGAAGATGAGATAATGATATCTCCAATCAGTGGGCTGTTCCTGTTAAAGCCATCTGGCTCTAATGCCTCTAGATAAAATTGTGTGATCATTAAATTAATGATCTCAACTGTGAGTCTTAATTAAAGAAATGTAAACCAGTCTTTTGAAAAGCAGGTCGAGGTAAAAGTTGTCAACACTGTCAAGCTGATTCACTTTGTTTTAATGCATGTAAGAAACTTGATTATCCCCTCGCTTTGGCAGCAATCTGATGTTTCAATGTCAAGCATAATGTAATCTTTTTCATCAGGTTAAGGAATTAAGAGAAACTTGACATTGGAGAAACTGTTATTTGCACATTCACACACAGGACTAAAGGGGTATTGCTGGTGCGTCATTATGGAACATACACAGGGAAATAATCAGAATACTTACTTGTAAAGGTGCTAACAGACTTTTTCTCCCTAACATGATTTCTTCACATTCTTCTTTCCACAAAGCTTAGCTCTCAGCAGACAAAGTTTCTGATTGTTCAATATGGAGGGTGGACATCAATGTGAGGATGCATGAAGTGACCAAACACTTGGATTCGCTCATTTGATATAGAAAATAAATGATCCAAAGATCATGTGTGGATCACAAGCCAGCAGCAGGAGCTTTACTGGAAATCATCTGACACACAGTCGAACCATTCAGTACATCAAGTCACTTTCTTAGTAGGCTATACAATGACATCTGTGTGTGTGTGTGTGTGTGTGAGTGTGTGTCTGTGTGTGCGTGTGCGTGTGAAAGAGAGATCAAGAGAGGACATACTTGTCAATGTGTGTATGTGTGCCAGATTTCTACATAGTATTTACATTGTGTGTGCGTGTGTGTGCACATTAGCCAAGAGGTTAATGATAAGAGAACAAAAATCTGACACCAGAGCTCAGTCAGGTGGAGTGAACAGGTCTTTCCTGTAACAGAGGTCATCAGGTGACCAGATATGACCCTGAATGCCGCTGAGGACTGCCAGTATGCTGCGTCAGCAAAGAGGACGACTAATTACTGGATCACTGGCAAAATAACAAAACACACACACACACACACACACACACACACCCACACACACACACACACACACACATTAATAGACTCATGAGAGTCATTTGTATATGAATATACAATGTCAATGGATGTCGTACTTTCATGTAAATTTCAGCATATGATATTGAGTACAACATATTTGTACTACTTGATTTTAATATGACAGACATACAGCAGTGGTGAAAGAAGTACTCTGATTCTTTTTTAGCAAAAATAGCAATTCCATGGTGTAGAAATAGCAATACTAAATAAATATTATTGGGTTACAATTATTGATGCGTCAATGAAATTTAGTGGTGTAGAAGTATAAAGTAGCATAAAGTGGAATAACTCAAATAAAGTACCTCAACATTTTATCTAAGTACAGTACTTGAGTAAATGTACTTTGTTACTTTCCACCACTAATGTGCAGTATATGTATGTTATATCTGGACTTTCATGAAATAGTACAGTTAATAAGACTTATATAGGTCATTAAAGTTGTTAGTTCTATGATTGTAATAGATGATATGTAATGGATGACCAATTAAAACTGATAATTGTGTGGCCATGGTATAATGTAAGAAAAAAAGGTTAGAATTGCAAGAGAGAAAAGGAACATAAATGCAAGATAGAAACTCATGTACAGTATTGACATTGTGATCACTGTGTATGCACTGTATGTGTCATCCAATATCAAATATAAGTAACACGCAATCATAATATACAAAGATCATCGCCCCAGCAAGATATGCTGTTTTGCATGAAGTTGTTAGCTCAGGCTTCTTTGAAGTGATGAGCTCCTTTCACCATGTATATGGACATATATACATAAAATATGTATATACAGTATGTCTGTGCAAGAGATCGCTGGGGAAAAGAGCATGGTGCACCATTGTATATGTACATTGTTGCGATATGTCTCTGCTCTCTCGTGGACTCGTCCTCCAGCAGGAGTAAGGCAGTGCTTGGTCATGTGTTTTGGGGGAGTGGCATGGAGGGAGGCCTGGAGTGAGGGGTGGGATTTTTTTGGTTGGATACTTTAATAATCTATCTTCTCTTGCTGGTTTCTCCAAAGTTACCTACCCCAGCATTAACAAAACAAAATATGGAAACACAGAGGAAGTCATGTTCCATTAAAAGCACACTGGATGTCCTGGGTCACCGAGGACATCCATTATAAAGGGCTAGTAGTAAATCATTCCCAGCTCCATTAGTTTACTTACTGAGCAGTGTTGTGGTGTGGTACATTCAAGACTGTTAAAGACATAGACATAGGCTTGTGGGGCTTTCCGCAGAAAATATGTGGGAATGGGAATTTTTCTTGAAAGTCAAAAAAAAAAAAAAAAAAGTTTGGATAACAGGTGATCCTTCACTTTTAATTAAGTCACATATCAAAAGAGACAGGGAAAAAAAGCAGACCCCTGTACTCTGTTTTCTGTAGAAAAATTCCTGTCAGGACATGAAAAGTGTCCCAGGAAAAACAAGCCACGCTGCCATGGAGATGCCCGCTGAAGACACTCTCTCTCACGTCACAGAAAACCGCACAGCACGGAGAATGCACCAGAAACAGCTCCTGCCACTTCCATGGAAACGCAGCAAAGCGAGCAGGGGAACAATCCGATACTGTACAGTGTATGCTGGGTCCCAGCTGGCTTCACACAGCCCACACACCAACTCCAAAGCACGTCCTGCCGCACGCTGTCTCTCACAACACAACAAACCTCAACCTCAAATGTCACCGCCATGATAATAAAGGCCACTATTATGGGACTGAAGAGGAAATAGCGCTTTTTGGTCATTTTGCTCTTTTCTTGATGGAAAAACCCTACTTTAAATGAGCTTCAATCCTGGTGCTTTCCATTGCTATGAAAAGCTTGTTCAGTAATACAAAGGTTAACATCAATAAGGAAAAAAGGTTCATAATAGTTTAGTTGCACTTAAGGTATATTTTCTGTTTTATAAATTGGAACACAATACAACAGTGCATGTAATGCATATTGGTACTTTAATTCAGTGTGAAGCTGAAAGGGTGAAGAGGTTCAGTTTGCAATTAAACTTAACAAGGAGATTCATGATTTAAACTGCTTTGAACATTGATGCCTGATGTGCTGGGTCAAGTAAAGGGGATTTTAATACATCACTGTGGTTCACACCACTGTGGCAAGGTTTAATTGAAAATGGTGCTATCCACTACAAACACCCAGTGTGTGGCAATTTTTGTGGCACTTCTGTAAAATATGATGAGAGAAAAGGGAGCTAATAATCTCGGAAAAGACAATTAGGTGCATAAGAATATCTCAGAACTTTGAGTGGAAGTAAAAGGGATGATTTTGCTTTTCACTTTGTCTAAAAACAAGAATATGAGACTATTACAGCATGATCATGAAATCTGAATGATTGAAGGGTGAAAAAAAAAAAAAACAAACACCCCAACTAATATAATTCTTATTGCAACATGCTAATGGAAAGGGTTCAGTCTGACATTAACATAACACGCACACCGGGATTAGCTTTGCCAGGTGTCAGTGCAGTTTCAATGAGATGTAATGGTGTAATGGAGAGTTGAACCTCATTTTAATGTGAATAATTAAACAGTGCCGTCGGCCAGGTGCAGGTCTCATCATATGACCAACTGAAAAGACTCAGAGACTAACACTTCTTGGCAAAAGTTTTTCAAATTATCAGCTGGCTTTGTTTTTTCTCCAGTGGGCTGCCAGCTACCAGTACAACACAGACCTTATGGCTGAGGTGGAATGACATATTTGCAGCATGACTGTGCTGCTAAAAGATTGAAACAATTGTAGGGTCTTGTTGAATGTAAGCTTCCAAGAATTTGATGTGTTCTGGAGGAGAAAGTGGGCGTCATATTCAAGTAAACAATAAGAGTGAGGTATGTTACTTCTCATTATCAAAGGCTGAGCATTGTGCTCAGTGTATGTAGGCTACATTGTAAGTGGTCACATGTGAACACTTTACATCTCTTGGAAAACAATAATAATCGCAGTTGAACTGGACTGACTCACAGTATTGGAAATAGCAAGGTCCTACACGAAGAAAGTCCAAAATGTTGTGTAAAAATAAAAAGCATGGATGGAACTTCAGCAACATGTGTTGAATATTTAAAGCCATTTCCATGGCTGTGACGGTAAGTAAACAAGCAGTTTAGAAAAATGAGCTCACAGGTCAGCAGAGGACAGGATACACGCAGGCAGACTCTTTTTCACTGGGCTGACTCATGTGCTTAATATATGTAGATCTGGAGGAGGTGGAAACTTGGATTCAACACATCATCCCTCTCTTTATCTCTTTTCAGTGCAAGGAAAATTTTCTGCATTCAGTACATGCCATTATAGCCTACAGTAGTTTAGGTGATTATTATAGCATCACAATGGCATAATAGTGTTCCCTGTTTTGCCGCTGGTTTGCATTGTGGTGTTGGTGGTTGTTCCAGCTGGTTTACCAGAGTGTCAGAAAAATGAAGTACACTGTTTTTCTGTTTCTTAGGCAAAATAAATAAATAAATAAAAACACTTTTCACTGTGTATTTACCACAGTGACATCCATCAGCTTGGGAATCACTTTACGCAAAACACCAGCATGGATTGTGAGGTATACTTAATAAATAGCTCCCTGAGGGCACTATTATCAAGGCTTATAATGGGTATGTGACTGCAATTGTTCTTGTGATTGCTTATCACAGTCTGAGAAAAAGTCTTAAGCAGCGTATTGACATATCTCATAAAGCTTTTGAATGAATAAGATGACTATTATAGTATGTTCCTGCAGGTTGAGTCACAGAGTACACATGGTGACTGTAAATGGGGATGGATCACTATTCCCATCATCTGCACACTCACACTCTCTCTCACACACATACACACACAAACACACACAGGCGCACATCCTGCCAGGATGCATGTTATCTTAAAATTTGTTTTAGTTAGTTTGGTCATGGTCTTTTATATCTTGTCCAGTTAAGATAACTGTTGACCATTATGAATATCCATTTGGAAAGTGCAACTACAGAAAAACTGGAAGTAATGTAATGAATGCAACACTGGTCAAAACAGGAAAAAAAAAGCATTGCAACACACAGCATTTGCAGTATATCCCGGCACAAAAATGCTATAGTGTACAGTACACTCTTGCAAAATGCCTCTAACAAGAAATAAACTTGCTCAATTTACATACTAGAGGAAGTGCAGAAATAGAGTATTAAGTATGAAATAGTGAGTGTGACCGATTGCACAGGTGCAAACTTGAAAAGATGTTGATGCGATATCTCGCCGAGCAGCAGTGAACGGATCACCGAAACACAGCTGCAGGGGGTACAGTTGTGATCTCTCAGCTTACTGGAAAGCTCATTATCAATGATGCACACACATACGTTGCAGTTGTTTGTGGTTGTGAGGTTTACTGTGCATTTTTAGAACTTTTTGACACCATGCGCAGAGAGGGGAAGTTGATCATTTATTCAGTTGATGTGATGAAAAACTGCAAAAGTATTCCGCAATGGTCATTCACTGTTAGTGTGCTGGTAATTAACTGGAACTGGACTATTGAGTTACAATGAACCTGCTGTGCATCACTTTCATTCTGATGAAATGAAGTGGTTTTGGCAAAGTGGACTGTGTGACGCTTTCATGATTTCTCATATACTCATCAAGTAATATGTATGTAAGTCATGCTATTTTTAAGTTTTTCCAAAAAACTGGACATTTTCGTGTGATAGTATCTCTCTCACTATTATCTGGCATCATTACAACATGATCTATGAAGGCAGGCCGTTTGTTGCTATATGAACTGGTCTGCAGTGGTGGAAGAAGTACTCACATCTTTTACTTAAGTAAAATTCAAAATATACTCTAAGTACCAAAAGGAAAAGTAATCATTATGCAGAATGGCCCATTTTATAATATATATTATATTATTGGATTATAATCATTGACTATTATTGATTATAAGTTCAAGTACAGTATTCTAGTAAATGTACTCACTTACTTACCACCACTGCTGGTCTGTCAGTTAGATTCCATAATCAAAGCTTAGGGGAAAGTAAAAATCATTTTACTCACTATTTTTATTAATCAATGGGAAAATACATGATACAAGTCACAAAAAAAGTACACACATAGACTAGTTACAGATATTAGCCAGATGGGAGGACGAGTAAGTGGCTGTGTGATTTAGAATTGGAACAGAAAGGCAGTGAAACGTTTCTTTGTAACATAAAGGGTCAGCCGCTATCAGAACAGCTTGTCTGACACACTTCACATGAATGAGAAAATGACTACCATAGATAGAAAAATGGGAGGAGAAGAGGGAGGGGAGGGGAGTTGCTCTCTTAGTAACAATTCTAGGAATTGATTGTGGCCTCTGAGAAGTGTGACTCATCCTGTGGCGTATCAGGAAACCCTTCAGATGTTGGTCACAACCTGTGTGCCTCAAGCAAATGTGACCACATGTTATGCAAAACACTCCTCTCAACCTATCTCTCGCACTTGTTTTCCTTTTCAAAAATTCATTCACATTCTCAAAACTTACACCATTTATGTGTGGGCATGGCAGGCCCCACTTTCTGCCCCCGCACATTCAGGTCTGTATCTTCCCCACTGCAGTTTTACTTTACTCTAAAACTCACGGAGGATATTGACACATTTGTGATTGGAAGTGGCAACACAGAAACATCACTTCACATCCAATACAGCTCATGTCAGACAAGTTACATTTGTTCACAAACCTCCCCCCCACTTCCCTACTAACTGATTGTCCAATATTTACAACCAGCATTAAACTGTGAGACGATTTAAAGGATAATTTGCCAAACTAAGAAACACATTTGGAAAGAGCAAATGAATCAGGAATCAGAACACGTAACCAAAACCAACATCTGATTCACTCATCTGGAATTTATGTTGGTAAGGCCCATCAGAAGCTTTTACTGACGTTTCAGTTGACTTCTATGTCCTTTGTTGGACATTGAGCAAAATGTAATGTTTAAACATGTGGCTATTTCTAATAAAACATCAGTGTTGAAAGAGAGAGAAACCTCCCCCGGATTTCTCTCTCTCTTTCATGGTGTGTGACATCAGGTCGAGAGAGCAAGAAACCCCCCCTCCTCCCCTTACCCACGGCAGTGATAGGAAGTGACACTGCTGGGACCCCCTGTGCTTTAGCTGCAGTGAAGATAACACCTCCAGGCCCACTCCTGCCAGATGATTAGTTTCCTCTAAAGTCTGTGTCTTAACCACAAATGTACGAGAGTTGTGTTTAGTCAGATAAAGGTAGAGGCAGCATCCAGTCAGATTGAATGATTCCATTGCTTTGTTGTTGGGTGGGCAAAGCGAATATGAGTACTCACTGTTACTGTAAGATTTACAAAACTTCACTGTAGTGGTATTTTGAGGTCTGACGTACACTGGAACTCCTCACCACAGCCCCTCACAGATAATTTTACTAATTTTGGATTTTTCTGTAAAACTCAGATTCTTTCCATGATTGACTACATTTCTATATAAAAAGCAACATGAAGTGATACATAGTGAGAATCCACTCATCACCCTCATGAAGACATCTTAAATTAGCTTTATGCCTGTGATCACCTGTTAATAATTGTTTTTACTGATGATTAATGCACTCCCAATTTCCAATTGTGTCTTCCATACCTCACAGGTAATCATTCTGTCATGCATAAACAATAAAGTAATGTCTATGTATGATGCATATAGGAAGTCAAACTCTATTGTGTTTAAGCACATACTTAATAGGATTATACAAGCATGTTATCCCAAGTTATAATGGGTATTTTATTTATTTTATTCAAAGAGAGACAGCAGATGCACTCACTTCACCACGTCTGGTATAGTTTTTCTCAAGTATGCCATTTCTTCATCCGGTGTGTGTGTGTGTGGTGGGGGAATCAGAGAACAAAGAAAAAGACACGAAGAAGAGAGAGATTCAGTGAGATAAACTCAACCAGTGAGAGTGAAACACTTGAGGCTTTCATCAAAGATGTCAACTTCATATCTTTATGCTAATCTGACTCAGGTGAGCTGTGTTTCCCTGCTTCCTGGAAATGTCTGTTGAAATGTTTTTCTTTAACACATCAGGTAACCAGAAAGCATGAGCTTCCCATAAACCACAGGCTTGCAGCGTCACAAAAGCACTTTTATGTGAAAAGAAACAAGCCAAGGGTAAAAAAGTTGTGACATTTAAAATTTCTTTTTACTGGAGCAAGGCAGTCTAATTAAACTTTTAGATCTGAAAAGCTTAAAATGACTTTAGACTATGACCGTTCCTGATATGGCCTTCCAGGAAATCAAATGGATAGCCTTATTTGAAAGCCAAATAACATGGGTGCCATTCAAATGACCATTTATTCCAGTAATTCTGATATGACATAAGGAAATGCCTCATTACACTCCACTGCGCATCACATGTAAGCTCCTGTATTTAGTCATTCATTCATTTTGATATCATATGGCTTATTTCTCTTAGTTTTTTATCAAGTTTATGCACAATAATAACACATTATCTGTAATTCATACTTATAGTCATAGACACCCATGCCAGAATATGATTGTAAGAATATGAATAGGTAAACTGAAAGAGAAAAAAATTATAAATTCACACTTTCTACAACTCCTCATCCCTCTCATGAAGTCCCCTACTGGTCAGTTTTACTGCGTGGTGGCTCAAGGACAGGCAGAGCAGCTGCTTGTTTAATAGAGTGTGTAAAAGGGGGAAACAACATGTAAATGTTTAACAAATTGGATGGAAGGGTCAGTGAGCTTTAATTTTGTCTCAGCATAAACACATTCTAATTATATATATTTATTATTTACAGCACATCTGGAAGGCCGTCTGCACACGCGCAGAAGCGGAACAACAGGCTATCTGCAGACGTGTGCATGTGACACAGGCTTCAACTTTGTTTATACACTCGGAGGTTTTTTTACTTGAATTCATTGTACAGGTGTAGATTTTGTAGTCTTATTCCCTTTATGGATGTTGAGAAACACTGGTATTCTATCCAAATACTCTTGATTTACCTCCAGATATTTCTGATTCACTTTCAAGGACTAGGGCTGCTGTTTATTTCCCCATGTGGGAGCAATAAAGTTAATATTTATCTTAGCAGATGAGCCCCCCCCCCCAACCCTAACCCTAACCCCCCCCCCCCCCACACACACACACACACACACACACACACACACACACACGCACACACACTGATACACTTTCACACACAGAAAACAAAATCTACATATAACATGACCGTTCCCAAAAATGATGAGACTTGGCAAATGGCTTGCAAAATCAGGGAAATTACAGAATGCAGAGGATGACACATATGATCACCAAACTGCAGTGTGTGATACAATCAAAAGTAACTCTGGGTCCTGTTTCCACATCATATACGCACAGAAAACTGTCTGAACATTTGTTTAAGGTCAATGTGGGAAAGGGTCTTAGCTAAATCATAAGATTTTCCATTAGCTTTGAGTATGAGGTCAGACACAGGCATGGCAGGATATACAAAAGCAGCTGCAGCACATTATGAGGCTATCATGAGGAATTTCTCTTGTGAGAAATGGTGTGCTGCTAATTTGTTACAAACAAACACTAATTTGTCTATCTGTAACAAGGCATTCTGCTTCAGATGAATATTGTCAACACGAGTTCCTCCAATAAAACACAGCTGGCAACTTGCATACATGCATGTTTGCACAGGTTGCTGCTTGATTATATGTCACATCTTCCATGGAACCTACAGTAACGTTATCAGTACTGCTTACTTCAGTTTTCTTTGTTATGAAGTTTGCTATTAATAATTTCTTGCAAATGACAAAGTGACACAATAGGATAGCCATGAATTTCACCTGTTGAAAGTCTGTGAAAGTTTTATAGTGTGTTACATCTCTGAAGAGATGCTGGACATACACACAGCAACCACAAGTTGAGCTTATATCAGGCTGGGTTTATTCAAGAGAGTACAAAACCCATCTTCCCCGAATCTTAACATAGGTCAAGAATATATAGGATCTTGAGGCTACACATGTGGAACTACAGAGACAGCATAGCAATTATTTAAGTAAAAAAAAACATGTCAATCCTTCACTTAAGGATATTCTGGAACAACATTTTCTACTTACTGAGGGGACCCCTGTAGGAACATAAAAAGACATACTAAAACAGAATTAAAACAGTGAGTTTTTGGAGAGACACCCTGAAACAGGAAACAGATGCCACACGAGGACACCTACCAGGTCAATAACCGACAAACTGTGCAGCATTTACAGTCAGGATAACAAGAGGAGGGCTATTCATGGAAAACAACGTGCTGAAGAGAAATGAACACAAAAGAAGAATAGAAGAGGCAAAAGAGAATGCGAGAGACAGACAGGCAAACAAATTGTGTGGCTTTAAGAAAAAAGAAAACAAAGAAGAAAAACTGGCAAAACACAAGCACATGAAAAGAAAATAATTCCTCTCAGCCAAACCCTCAGGGGCTGTTTGTGATGCAGGATATGGATCTGTTATTCCACTCATTCCAGGAAAGGCTGACCACATTGTTACTATGGCAACCAGGTGAGATGGTATGCGGTGCCCTTACTCGCTGAGCAAATAGGCCCAGCATATACACAGAGTATGGAGACCACAGTGCTTGACCCTGACCAGAGCAGATTGGCAATGACGCCAGCCAATGCCGTGTGTTTGAGTTTGATTTGATTGAGTCATTCCAGCATGTCCAGTCAAATACAGAAACAACCATGTACATACATGTCTATACAGAAAAATAGATGCGCAAAAGCAGACACACACACACACACACAATTGGCAGGCAAGATTAGAAGTTTGGCACAGTGCTAGTGAAAACCTCCGGCTTGAATAAATTGTGTAGGTCAGTAGACAGTTAATCAATTGCCCAATTATTAAATCATTCGGGTTTCATTTTCTGGGCTCAAAAGTGCAACATCAGAACAAGTTCTGCCAAAATTGATTTGACTTTGTATTGATGACTGTTCTAGTGGAGGAGAATAGGTTATACTTTACATTATGTTGACCATTTTCCTAAGCATACTATATTTTTAGTTTATTTTTAGTTTTTTTTACAAATTCAAAGTTGTCACTTCTGTTGGCTTCTGCACAGAATGAAAATACACCTGCCTGGGATAGTTAATCTGTCATGGTGAGCATTCTTTGGGGTTCTTATTTATTTATTTATTTATTTATTTATTTATTTATTTATTTATTTATTTATTATCAAAACAAAATTAGTATGATACCAAACGCTAAGGTTTTGCATGTCTAATTTACCTACAGGCACCTCAACACACTAACCTTTAAGGCTTTTGAATCTGTAACCTGTATTTTCTACCGACGCAACAATAATATACAAATAATAATACTCACTGTGTCAGGAATACCTTTGTCAAGTAAGTTTGAAACAAGTCTGCACATTTATTTTCAGACTGCATTATTACATTTAAATAAAAAAGCAGATGCATTAAAAGTAAAAAAAATCTAAAATGATCTCAGTGCCTTGGGAGAAGAGTGAAATGAAATATAGTCAATACTATTCGAGTACATTTCTGAATTATTATCAGATTTTTAACAGAGTTGCTTTTGCAAAATGAATGGGCCAGACTCCATTTGTCCTGCCTGTGTATCCACTGTGAGAAACTTAAGCTCCTTCATTCTGAGGTAGTGTCATGGTGTGTGCAAACGGCTCGACGAGTGGATCAGATGACAGCAGGCAGACCAGGGAGAGACGCTTCCATTTCTAATCTCTTCATTGACACACACACCCTCACTCTCTCTGTGTCTCATTTTCATGTTGACACACAATTTTATTCCCTCTCCTGGAGCGGAAAATAGCAGTCCCACCAAAATATTTCCTGGGTGTAGAGATCAAATTACTTTATTTTGTCAGCCATCCAAATTTTAAAAAGAGGTTTTGTGAACCAGCAAAGAGAGCAAAGTGACAAATTGAAGAACTGGGGAATGCCAATGCAGATTTGGATGAGAAATGCAGAACAGTGGATTGAAGATTTTTTGTTTGGCTATAAAGTACAGCATAGGCGCATAAAAGCAACACTTAAAAGTAAATGTGACCTAACCAGTCAACAAACAGCTGGCTGATATTGTTCCCACAAGCCTGTAATAGGTGGAACTACAACACAGTGTTTATATTAAGGGTTGTGCAGGTTCCTCCGGATATTTGGTAACTTGTTGTGCAAAACCCCTTCAAGGTGCAGAAAGACTTAAAAGAATGGTTAGTGGGATTCTTTCAGCACACACTCACCTGAGTACTCATGATACATTACTGTAAAGGTTCAGCACAGTGATCAAAGTCTGCATCACTTTTAATGGTGATCAAAGGGCAAACATTTTCCACATTATGTGGGAGGAAAGTAAAATGGAAATTTGAGTGTGAGTGTCTGTGTGTGTATATGTGTGTGTGTGTGTGTGTGTGTGTGTGGGGGGGGGGGGGGGGGGGGGGGGGGGGGGTCAGGTTATATCCTTATTAGGGTGAAATGGCTTCGGCTTCTGACAGTCCACGACAAGGCTGCAGATTTAGGGTTAGGAGGATTATGGTTAGAATTGGTCTTTTTGGTCCATTTCCCCCTGTGTACAGTCGTTTTCAAAAGTCTCCCAGCCTGGATAAAGCAATGAGTCTGTTTTCACAAACGGGGGGCTTAAAATGGCTCCTATAACAGGGATCATGTATTTCAAGCAGGGGAAAAAGTATTCGGACAGTTTACAGTAAAATAAGAGCAGTATTTTCAGCAAAATATACATGTATCAAAAGTAAAATTACTCATGCAGAATGTCCCCTGTAGTTATATGTAGAGCTACACTATATTAATTAATTATTATTACTGATGCATTAACGTGTAAGTATTTCAATGTTGTAGCTAATAGAGTGGGCTGAGCGATCTACTGTATAATACGTTACAGCCTTGTATCAAACTTCTTTAGAAAAATGTACTTCATTGTTGACCTTACAAGGAGATTTCATCAACCACACTTCTGTTTAATATGAGATGAGATAGTCCTTATGCTTGTAACTGCAGTTTACATAGCACATTTAGCAATTTCATATGAATCTTGGCCACACCCGAAAACAAACTCTAACGGGGAATTTTATCAGTGACATAATACAAATGATTTGTTCAATGATTTCCTCTTTCCCAGCAACTACACAGGAATGCCAGGTCTGCCTAACCAGCAGTATCAGCAGATGTCAAGTTCCCACTCTATCAGAAGTAACTGAACAGAAAGTCAGATGGTTAATCATTAGCTTCTAACAAATGGGATCTGTGAGAGCATGCATTTGTAACTAAACTTGTTGGCTGGATGGAAGTGTGAGTCAATGAGGGATTGGTAGTTATGTGTGCAAAGCCTGAGGAAACCTTTACCCATTAAACTTTTCCCCCAAAGGTTTGGTCAACAAGCTATACCACACTCAAAAAGACTGTCTATTCTGCTGTCTTTGTGATCTTGTTGTTATAATATTTTAGCGCCAAGAAATGTTGCTCCATAGACAAAGATATTGCAAAATTCAGGTCAGGATTATTGTGTTTCCTAGAAGAGGCAAGGAGAAGGAATGAGAGAAGCAAAATAAGAGCAGGGAGGACATTTGGACAGATGTGTGGAAACAGGCTGTGAAAAAAAAAAAAACTTGCAATGTTTTGGCATTCATATTTCTTTACTCTAACACCTGGCTGCAGCCTGGAGTGCATTTGAATAAAGCCTGTGACCACCTCATCTAACCCAAATCCAAGCTCGTGTCTGTTTTCATTTGAAGATGTGGGAGACAAAGGGAAGGCGGGGGAAAGGTTCATTGTAGATTGGGTGTGTGTGGAGGGCAGGAGGGTTGGCAGGAACAGTAACAATGAACTCATGTTGGCCCTTCCCACCTCGCTTCATCCCCTAGTACGGCAAGCTTCACTGTGAGGCGTTTAGGGACCCTTTGTTGAATTGCACCGGGAGGGACCTCACATTGCTAGTGGAGGGCACAGGCAGAGTGGATTAAAATGGTAAAGGACACATAGTGACCATCCCACAGGGCTGTTTGTTTTGGCAGCAGACACATATCTACGGGAATGAAAACACACTTCTCAGCTGAGCCTAACTGGTGGAGCGAGATCCAGAATTGGGATGCAGCAGACCCAGCAGTCAGCAGATGTTAGCTGTGTAACTGGAAACGAGTTCTGCCCTTGGAAACACTGCATGATTGTTTGTTTATTTACCATACAGTTTAAGTATATGAGTCAGAGCAGCTTTGAGAGAGAGCTGTTGTTCACCCACACACAGCAAAAAGACCATAATGTAGGCCTTTGTTCTGCATCCACATGAAGAGATCAAAAATGGGTCAAAAAGGCATTCCAAACACTAAACAAAGGAATTTTCCTCCTACAAGCCATTGACATCCTCCACATGAAACCTCCCAGCCGACTTTTTTGCTTCTGCAGAAAGTCATTGGGACAAACCTGAACCTTTAAGACAATAGATCTCTGTCTAAGAAACGACAGATCTGCCAGAAGTTTGCAGGTGTACACAGAGGATCAGATGGTAGACAAGTCCGAAAGCGTCTGCATCCGTTTGGCCTGCTGGCTACAGTGAGTTTGTTCTGAATGCACGCTAAAAAACGTAAGGAAGTAGTCAAATAATTCTTTTTTATAGATAAGGAGTGTTTGCATATTCTCCAAAAGGAAACAGTTATTAAATTGCAGCCATCACTGATAGGGTAAAGGACCTTACTGTAATAGAACAGAACAGGAGGAAACAGTGCCAAGACACACCCCCTGTTGGGCCTTACTGGAAGCACGATGCCCTCTGGATTTCCTTAAGTGACACATGTGTGTCACCTCAAGGCACACAGGAGTGATTGGCAGGCAGACAAAAACGGATAATAGCTTGTAAGAGACACCTTAACAAAACTGTACAGAGTGTACTTGCGAAGAAGAGAAAAACAACAAAGTCTCTGTAGAAGGGTGCTGGTTGGCTGGTTGAGGGGTGGAGGTCGGGGGGGATCAAACACTTAATTTTGTGTATTCTGCAGAAAAAAGGTTATACACCACTTTGTACGTTTTCTGCTTTGGATTATGGTGGAAATGTCAATAGTTATGTTAAGTTTTCATGTGGCCAGCTGACAATTCAAAATATAATGGAATATAGGTGTTCTGTATAACTTTCAAATATTAATTGACCTGTAGATCAACCTTTCTCATTTAATGTTGTCTGTGTTGAGTCAACACGCATGTGAGCATGATTTGCTTTTAAGTCCTCTGTTATAACACTTTATAAGGAAATAACCTTTTTAAATGTGCATGTGGCACCCATCACGTCAATGATACATTCATCCATTTTTAAACCCCTTTAATTGCTCATCTGTTCAGCAAGATTTCAGCAATGTTCTGTATAAGTTTTTTATTGCATTACTTGAATTACTTTAGTTAAATTTTGGGCATTTGGAATTACTCTCTGCAACAAAAAAAAAGTGACAAACTATAAAGCAGCACAATCCATGCAGTAGAGAAGTTACCTTATTTTTGTTGTAATGTTGTTATCTTGGTTTATGATTAATTAGATAAATAAATAATAAATAAATGCAAGATAATTTTACAAAGAACATAGTGAAACTAATTGAATAATGAGTGTGTTTTCCCCATTGCTTTTCTCCTCCTGTGTTCAGCTCAAGATGTTTAGACCAAGCCATCGAAATTTACACCTTTGCAGTAGGTTCATTAAGGATTATTTGAAAAGTAACCATGCCTTCAGTGTGACATTAGCGCTTACATTCAGTATGCTTGTATTTATTTTTTGGACATGTGAAAATATGGAAGAAAACTTTGGAAGCTGAACGCATCCAACTTACTTTAAAAGACATTTAAACTTTGTTACTGCTATTCTACTGTGAACACTGGTACCATCCTGAAAATGATGACTAAAGTAAAGCCAAAAGTGAGTTAGTTGCACCCCCCAGTGTGTGACAGTTCAATGACATTGTGTATTTGGGTTAGCAAAGACTTCATGTTGTGGCCAATATGATCTGTACAGGTTGAATATCTGTAAAGAATGTGTGAATGCTGACACCTAGTGGATGCAATAATGCAATAATAATGCAATACCACCTGACAGCGGCAAGTCTAGAGGAGGGCTGGATCAATTTGGCTGGTACTTACACTGTGTGTCTGTGCTGATGATTCATTTCTTGCCCTCAGGCACACTGCATGCATAATGAGTTTGTGATGGCTTGAGTAAGCTTCCACTGTTGTCGTTTTCAGTATAAGGACGGGCAGGCATTACAACTGGGGAGGGAATAGACTTGTTCATTTTAAAGCCGCTTCAAGAGATGACTGGCAACAGTTTTTTGTGGAAATGCTCTGTACGCTTCCTGCCCAGCATCGAACGGCAGTCAAAGTTAGTGAAAGTTTGATGAAAATGTATTTGGAGCTGCTAAGTCAGGTATTTCCCTCTGGTGCTGGTGGAGAGCAAAGCAATGAGAGTTAATATTGGACTTACATTTGTTGGGCTTCAGAAACAACTCAGAATGAAGGCAAATGTTGCCCTGTGTCGACTGAATGTGTAAACAGGCTGTTTGCAACATGTTTATGAATGTAATATTATTTTCGCTTGAATTTGATTAACACAATCACATAAAGTTATTGTAGTTATTTATTTATTTTTGCTATGGACCCCAGGAATAATAGATGTGTGCTTGTAAAAGCTAATGGGGATAAAAAGAAAAAAAAAAGAAAACAAAAGGAAAAAAAGGTATGAAGTTGAACAAAGGAAACATTTTGCTATTTAATCAATAATGATACAAGATTACTTTTTGTGCCAAATGTCTTTGCAACTGTTCAATATGGACAAAAAGCAGAATTTTCTTTTCTTTGCTTTGGAAGCTTTTGGTTGTGTTTCACAGCCTCCCTTACAACACACAGTAGATTAACTGCAGCATCGACTGCAATTATTGCTGTTTATTTCCGGGGCCTGACATTTTCCACATGGAGCCAGATCCTCTGGTCTCCAGATTTTGCAAAAAACACAATATTTTTTAAGGCAGAGCATGCCATAAGGATTCAGGTGGTGTCTTGAATCAAATTAGTGGCCAAGTGTATCATGGTTTATTTGATTACCATGTCTCTGGAAGACATGACGCCATTACAGCTGCTGCAGCCACCCACCTGCATGATATTTCCAGGCAGCAGGGGACACGAAGACTGTTTCTCACTGACAATTTACTTCATGCTCTTTTTGCATTATTTGTTGGCTTCATTTAACCTTATTAGCCTCATATTGACTGTGGTTGCAGGCAATTTGGTAATGCTATGAAGGAAGCTGCACTGTGGACATAGGAATACATTTGGGTCCGACAAGAACAGTTTGTCATTGTTCACTGAAAAAAACCCAGTATTAGAGAAAATGTGGAAGTGAATGGGTGACAAAGGTGAAGAAAAAATAAGGCCATTTACGCGGTGCTCTGTCTGCCCTTTCTCCATTTTCCTTTCTTTTGGGTAGTGGCAGACAATGGTGTGCAGCTTTCATCAACAGGAAATGGGACTATTCTATTCAGAGGGGAATATGTAATCCATCCTACTATTCATTATATTGTTCCTCTCCACTTCTGTTTTGAACTACCTGTCTGAAATCATTGTTACGTGTTCTTCTTTATTCTATTTCTGTTTACAAACCTCAAAACCCACCCGGCAGGCTTTCCAGTTCTCTTCTTTCTCAGGTAAAAGAATTCAGATAATTTTAAGAATTTTTTTGTAAACTGTTTCTAAAGCTTTCCAATCCAAGTCACATCACAAGTCATTCAAATCATTCAGGTTTCATTACAATGATACAGCTTTTAAACATTAACCTTTTAAAGCTTTAGAGCATCTTTTAGCTGAGACCAAGTCTTTTCAGTGCATTGAAAATAAGGTTTTCCTACAACATTTGTGCCATAAACAGGTGTCCATGGGTACACTATATGCAGACACTCAAAATCTTTCTTAAACCCTTAAAGCTCTTACAAGAGAAAGCTAAGTGGGTATATAAGCTTAACCCAACACAACATTAGCATGCAAAATAGTCATGCCCTGTAACTGAAAGTCTAATTGGTCGGACAAAGCACTATTTTTGTTCATTTTTTCACACAAAATACAGTTGTAAAAGCATCAATAATTCCTAATAATTTGAATAAACCAATCACAACAATGCAAAAAATGTAATTGCATGAACATTATAAATTATAGCAAAGGCAGGTAGACATAGTACCAGATACATGTATGCTTTACTATAATAAGCTATGTGGCTGCTGTGAAGCAATAATTACATTACTGTTCTGTTCAAAATGTTCAGAATATAAACAGAATAATGATATTAAGCTCTTCATTTTATGCCAATGAGTGATTTCAATTCAGCCACTGAGTTATATCCCTGATAATGTAATACTGAATCTCTGCAGCAAGACGATTTATATAAGGCTCGTCTGACATTTTGTAATTTTTTTTTATTGCTTCAGGATTTTACTGGGCAAAAAGCTACAAGTCCTCATATTTAAGAGTCAAGTTCAAGTCTTAACTCTTTTTCTGCATTTCCACTGTGTGTATTTTTCCTTCTGTTTGCCATTGCGTTGCATGATTTATGCATTTGCCCTTATGTGAGCTATTCCTCCCATTTTTTCACTTTCACCCAAATAGCCTATATTTTCATTGCTGGGAAACAAATGAAAATTGGATCCATAGCATCTTCAGTTACTAATGATCCCATTACTATTGGTGCTCACTGAGCAAGGACCAGGTTTAATTAACTTTTCAAGTGGTTCCCAAGGAAGAAGAAACACATCGTATTCACGCTCCCCCAGAGATTGAGTCCCTCCTTGGTTTATGAGACCACTCAATCCTGAGACATCAGCTTCACACACCCCTCAATTGCAGAGCTAGAATGAAGAAATGTGATGTGGTGAAGTGTCCAAACAGGTTAAAGATTTAAGTAGCTTCTCCAACAGGGAAGAAAGATGGTCTGAATCAGAACGCGGAGGTGAAAGTGTTAGACAATTAACCATTGTAACCCTTGTAACCCTGCTGCCCTGGAAGGAGATGTGGGAAAATATACTGTATGGGAGAATATACTATTTACAACACACATTTGAGGGATATACTGGATTCCTATATGGGTGTGCTCTATTATCTGGAGGCTTCAGCTCTCCTTTAGTTCCCTCGTTACAGGTCCGTTATTTGTCTTTTCCACCAAAGAATCATCTTTTCCTTGCAATCTCAAGGGACCCAGGGGGTGTCATCAATTGTACAAAAATCAGTAGCAGCTCAATATCTATGATTATTTTATGTTAAATGAAAAAAACATAGCAGTGTAATGAGCTGTCATCACAGCTTCTCTCACAGTTCTTAAAATCTGATCTCAGGTGTGACTTACTGTTCAAAGTGTTAATGTATTAATGTGACTGAGAGAGTGAGAGCAGGTAGTTAGTTAAACAAGAAGTCAAATTTGCTGATAAAATCCGTGTAGAGAGCAAACACGTCATATGAATGGCCCACTTATTTTAAATCCCCATTGTGCCGTTTTTGGAGGTGCTTTTATTGAAGGACAGTCCATCAATACCACAACATGTGTCTCCACAGGGGTGTTCAGTAAGAAAAAATTGTTGTCCTTGAAGCAGTGATAAATTCACTTTTCTGCAACATTTCATTGGGTTGTTTATTCATTATGATGATAGACCTACTGAAAGAAAGCAACGACCTGGTGGCAATGACTAGAGGTACAACACCCGTTTCGTATAGTTAATGAATAGATGAAGCTGTTTAGATTATGTTCCCAGGCTTACACCAGCATTTTCATCATTGAGATAATTAATTTCTGACCTTTCCTTATAAGGCAGTGTTTTTTTTTCTGTAAATTGCTTGTTGCAGCTATGGCTAAAGTATACTGCCCATAGAGTTTCATTCAGCTGATCACAGGCAACAGCACCTAAAAATGATTCAAAATGTGTTTGAGCAATCACACAGAGAAGCTAAAAGGCTATAGCTAAGCTTGGTATCCTGGCCAGCTGAAAAGGCTCTGTTGGGAAAATTTCGATGACTAAGAAGATAAATGTATTGAGTGATTACACGTTTGGAAGTTTCAGAAAAACAGCTGCCCAAGGAAAAATTGAGCAAAGAAAGTGTAGGTTGTGTTGCTTCAATCATTTCTTAAAACTGAGGGCCTAGAGGTTGTCCAAGTCAAAATTACTGCACTCTGTCACAGACAAGGGCACAAACCAAAGAGTAATGGCTTAGCACCAACTTTGGTGTTCTTCTGCCAGAGCTGATTGAATTATTACGGGCCATAAAAGTTTAATGGGATTTCAGCCGGTCTAATATATAAAAGGAGGGATGCAAGACTGAGCTGTGAGTTGGTCCATTCTTTATGGCGCTCTGCTCTCTGTACCACCTGAGATAGGATTACTGGGCTGCCAAACAAACAGCTGAGTGGACACAATGTTTCATGGTTTGGATTTTGATTCACTGGCGGTGGCACATTCAATCACGTAGCAAATGACATTCAGGCAAACATAAGCACACCTTCATATGCAACGCGTCTATCTCTGCCACGAGCACCCTTAGAAAAAACTTGAGCACTGCTTTTCCCCATTATTTCCTGGGTGTACAAAACAACTGTACATATTGTTTTATTTTATTTTATATTTTATCTTGTTCTATTCTAAATTAAATTAAATATATATATATGTTCTATGTTTGTGTAGCATGAAGGGACTACTATTTGCTTCAAACACTTTTGCTTCAACCCTGTTTTGCTGCTCATAGCTGTTCTCACTTGTATTTTGAGTGCTACATTCACTCGTGAGAAAAACACACATTATAGAGAGGCTAAAAAACAACTAATTCTTTGGGGTTACACTTTTCAAAGATGATCTGCGCACAGACTCATTTTAAAAACAGCCAGAGGAAAAGCCTGGATGTCAGGGATGTTATTGGAAGCCAAATGCCGCTAGTATTGGAGGTTGACCACTGTTTAATGAGTTGCCTACACTGTGGAGTTTGCTTTGGAATTCTGTTTTTTGTCCATTTCATCAACAAAAAACATTTGCAAAGCCTTTTTTTGGAACTTTGGAACCTGCATTGTTTATATTCCCTTGCTACCATCTTCTTCAACTCTTTTATTGTCACAACAATATTTTTAACATACACATATATTTTGATTTAATGTAACATTTATAGACAACACAACATATTAGCCAGACATTTCTGAATTCTTCTGAGGCTATCTTTGGCAATTCTCTACACAATTGCTTTTTGGTCTAGCCTGGTGTGCTTCATTTACATTCAGAGGAAGGCATTCCCAGTTTAACCTAAGGCCTGGTGACTAGGTATTCAACTAGACTTGTTGTCTCAGAATTGTATTGTATACAGAATATGTAAAACCGTGCATGAGTGAGGATATAATCATGATGTTTTAGATGATCTTATTGTCTCACAACTGCAATTTGATTACAGCTTTGCAAAATGATGGTCTTTTAAAAAAAAAAAAAAAATACAGTAAGCAGAGAGGAAAGGACTCATTTGTACAAATTGGCAACACAGACATAATATTACAATATCTAACCGTATACTGCAAAGCACGCAGCAACACATGCACATTTTCTGGACAGCTGAAAACAGCTTGCAGGAGCCCCCAGAGTGCACTTATCTTCAGCCCCGTTGCCATGATTAATGCATTTACCAGTAGGATGGGGGCAGGAATAAACTTTGTAAGAAGGAGGCACAAACATTTTAGATGGTTCTCTAAATGTCGCAATACTCTGCAGACAACATAGTCTTAACATCTACATTGAGCAAATGTAAACTGCTTTTCAGAAGCTGCGAAATGCAAATATCTCTGGGACATGGATCATTAGTGCAGCAGCTGTACTAGTGCTAAAGTCTGGTGGTTTTTCTGCTGCAGAATCAGCAATGTTTTCACTTGAAATACCCTAAACCACAGATATAAAGCATTTTCAAATATGGAGATGCAGATAGCCTCCTCAAGTTGAAAAGCCTCATATATCACGCGTCAAAAAGGAAATGATCCCATATAACTTCTCATTCTGCCTGCGTTCATATTGTAGGGCAGTGGATTTGCTTTATGGTCATAGACGAAGCTGTTCTCTATAATTTTCTCTTATAGAATTGTATATGTAATACAGTGGTTGTTACCTATGCACGTATATGGACTGCAACAAAAGGCTGAAATTTACTGAAATACACTTCAAAAAAATGATTAAAGGGAAAAAATAAATACTGCTCTCCAGTATTTATACTGTGAATGGGTAGCCTCTTTTTGTGCTTGTGTGGCCACATTTATGAAATCAAGGACTTGGACTGGGACTATGGACAGAAATTGAGAGGATAAAAAAGAATAAAAGGTAGCAGTTGTCACAACAAGCCAGCAAAAACAACAATGAAACAGATGTTCAACAGCATCACTTATTCAGCTTCTAAGTATATGCGGTTGCAGTTACAGTATGTAAAGCAAGCTCGATTTTGTTGTCTTTTCCCTTGACCTGCTTAAGGGTATTACAATACTTTTCAAATCTGTTTTTTTCAGTACCACAGATAAATAAATAAACAGCAACAACATTGAAATACCATCCAACCTGTGGACTTTAAGATTCACTTGGGCATCAAAAAACATTAATCTATAGCATGGCTATGGATACACCAGAGTCATAGTGGCCCTTCATCTGCGTTATTCTGGCAGCTAGCATGAGCAGCAGACCAGTGGCCACCTCCAAGCTGTAGGAGAGCCAGGCTGTGGCTAAGGACCAGCCGAAGTACACGTCCACGTGGGTGAGGTTCTCCGGGGACACGATCCGCTGGAACTCCTCCATCGCCTGGTTAGAGTATTTGATGTAGATGCTGACCCCAGTCAGGGTAAAAAGACCTGATGGCACACAGAAAAACAAAACTGTCCAGATGTGTACACATACCCTTGTGCCTCTATGTAAAACATGGATCCATCTTTGGGATTTAATTAATTCTTTAGGCATGAGACCCTTGACCTGACAAATCAAAAGCCATAATCCTCATGTACCTCATGATGATTATGATTAAACTTAATTACATTTTACAATGAGGTCCTTAAGTTAATAATGCATTAATTAGCAAATCATTCTTTTCCATTACAATGTCTTCACACAACTCAGTGAATGGTTTTAGATAATATAGACTTAAACCTGCTAGCCCAATAACGAGAAACAATTAGAATAATCTTAAAGTATCAAAGATTTAAAGCAGTTTCAAGATTTTTATTCCCCATTCACATGCAAATTATTCCAGCAAAGTACTTCTATTTAATAAGATAATGTACTCTACAAGAGGAACCTGTGGTTTCAGTATTCTTTTCAATTTACAGTTTATATTTTTTAATGGCGTACCAGTACATTACATGCCAATACATACATGTAGGTACAAGGGAGCAAGTTGTAAAGGTATTTTTTTAACTAACTATTAGGTACCTAGTCTACGACCTACTGAGCAACACCTGGCATTTGGGAGATATTTAAAAGGAACAGATACGTATTTTTAACTACCAGGTATTTATTCTCATATGAGCATGGCCATCTTTGAGAGCCGACACAGCTCACAAGCGTGTGTGGCAGTTGAGACTGTCTCCCATTAAGCTGTTGTTAAGAGATGCTATAGAAATGTTGTGTATAGCTATTGTCTTTGGTTTTGGCATATGGTCTGCCCAATATGCATATTTTAAATTATTTGAAGTTTGTTTACTTTTAGAAGAGACATGTCCCGTTTGAAAGTTGTGAAACGACCCATTGCTCGTTGTATCATATTTTAATTTTGATATTGTGCAATGACTTCCAATAATATTTTTCAGTGACTATAGTTTTCATATCCTTTACTGTTCATGACAGTTACACTGCGACAGGACATAAAATTGATAATCCTCTAATCCTCGGCCGTTAAATGCCCACTCCTCGTTTTCAGTTCATTCAGTTACTGAGAAACCTCATCATAAAAAAGCTTTTTCTTCTTGCTGTATGGAGTACAGCAAGTAGAAAACAACAATGAACAGCACCCTGTGTATCAACAGTGTCAGTCCATATAAACCTGTACTACCTCAGGCTTCTGAAGTCCTCTGTAAGTACAGCCTTAAACCCCATACTGTGAGCAGGCTTAACATTACATATAGGTTATAGGCCTCTGTTTGTGCCTAAATAAAACACCTATGTACCCCCTAGTTATTATCATTTTTACCTTTCCAGTATAGATAATTAGTATGTGGTCCTTTTGAAATAAATCACACCCGATTTATAAAATGCTATGTAGGACTCAATACCCTATCTTCCCCCAAATTTTAGCTTTGTGGTTCGTTAAATCATACTGTACCCCATGATAACAAAATAAGTACCCATTAGTTAAAAACTACCAATAGTATAAATTCTTCCAAAGAACTTCACAACTTGTTCCCAGATTGTAACCCCCTTATTTCCTAACTTCACATGTTGTTCCCTTGTACCTACATGTATGTTCAGTATCAGTACCTACTTTACTGGTACACCATTAGTACTATTAAGAATATTAAGAATTATGCTGTACGTTGTGGGCCATAATATAAAGCATTACCAGAGTTTCCACTATGTATTGCTTTTGATATTTTTTCTTCTCAAACAGCCAAGTGAAACATCTCACGTAACAATTACTGCAGAAGTGGCTGAAAAGAAATAACATATCGCTGAATGTCACCTACAGAGTAGTAACCATTACCTGCAAAATTCAGACTGACCTTTAGTGTGGCACAATGGGAGGCAGAGCTACTACACACCGCACAATCGTCTGCTGCAATTAACCTCCGCTAATTACTGTTCATGCAAGTAGTGTAAACAATTGGCATACATCACATCAAGAAAGAAAGAAAGAAAGAAATGTTGTACAAAAGTACAAATGTTACAAACACACAAACGTTAACAGTGCTAAAGGAGACCTTGCTTTTGTGGAGTGCCTACAAATCTATTTTATATCGACTTAAACTTGTTAAATTACAGTGAGTATTGTGGTGAAAAAAATGGGAGAAAATACCTATACTGATTGGTACAAGTACTCATGAATACACTCTGTCCTGCACTTGCAGAAAAGCAATACCAACATTTTATGGAGTGAAGATAGCTTTTTGAAACAACCTTAAATAGCAGTCAAAGCTGAGTAAGAAGTAAAAACTATCTAAGATGGAAATGTCAGTTTTGCGAGATCTCATATTCACAGAGGCCTGTGCAAAGTCCAAAGACACCGATTCATCACTACTGCAGCAGCTATGTGATGTGAGTGCTCAGAGTGGAAACATAGCTCAACATAAAACTTGTCTTTGGATATACCTCTCTATCTCTTATGCTAAGATATAAAACTCAGAAATAGGTTGCTAATGTATTAAATAAGAAGAAGGGGGAGAAAAGCATAAATAAAATAAAACACTGAAATCCATTACCCAGTTTCTGGTCACCTAGTGTCAGAGGTGGTTCTGAAAGTGGATACGCCTGCAGGTCTTACCATGTAGAGATGTGGACAGAACATTTGTGGCTAAGCATGAAATTAGCTGTCTCTTCTGTGTGACATGTGAGTTCAGGCCTGTCAGCTGAGATGGCGGAGTATATAATAAGACCTTCTACTTCTGAGAGACATTCATGCATTCACCCTCAGCCTTACCCAAATTGAGATTAAAACTCTCTCCCTTTAAATTTTGACCTAATCAAATGCATTCTTTGATGGTTATTCTATTTATTGTGATTGCCCAACATCTAAACCCGTCACAGTGAAGGAAAAAAGCAACCTTTCTGTTACTGTGTTGCTGATGAAAGCGTGTCCTTATTGTGCTATTTAGGGAACCAGTGGTACTGTGTAGACCAAACCTAGGGGCATTTCTGCTCAAAGAGGACTCTCCAGTGTCATCAAAGACAGTCATGGACATTCAGTTTATATTTTGGAGCAATTTGCCACAGTGGTGATTTGAGGTAAATGGTAATGCTTGCATGGCAACATACTCACCAGAGTTATTACGATTTATTCTAAGGGAAACATGGATGTGTGCACTGAATTCCATGGAAATCCATCCAATACTCGTTAAGACATTTCACTCAAAACCAAAAATGTCCACCTCATGGAAAAAAGTCAGGAGGATTCATCCTGTCAGCATCTTAAATGTCCGTACATATTTATGGCAATCCATAGATATTTCAGTCTGGACCAAAGTTGGGGACAGACCAACCGACTGACAGGCCGACATTGCCATCCTTAGAGCCATGCCGCTAACATGGCTAAAACAAATGTGAATTCACATTAGGTGCGACTACATACACTAATGTGTCTACGTGTGCATGCATTAAATCATACGCACACTTGACCTCCATGGCAAATTTCAACCTCATAGGTAGAGAGTTGCTGTAGCCATAGGGTGGGCACAGCTTTGATGGACTGATGGACCGACAAGACTGTATGACAAACGTTTCATAAATTATGAACCTTTCCACATAATCTTGTGCAGTCTGTGAATCCATTTGGAAGTTAGGCGCCTTTGGGCGATAGCCCAGTCCCGACAATTTGTTGATATTTTAGGGACGCCCTTTGAAGCAAATAATGATACAAAAAAAAAGAGCCCACTGATGATTCCATGGGGACGTCTGACTGAATCTATCAATCAAGGACAAGCTCTTCTGCTATTTTGTGCCACTTTATCATGATCAGCAATCACTCCACATGCAGTGATCAATACTGGTAATGGATGTCCACATCCACAGTGAGAATGTTTGGTGATTTGGTGTCTAAAATCATGTTCGGGCTCATCAGGAACCAGCTTGCGATTGTGATTTATTTTATGCAAATCTGACTAGCAAGTTCTAAGAAACATTGTCCTCAGTAGTGTTTGGAAAAGGGCGTCAAAACTTTGATTTAGCAAATGGGAGTCCATGTCAGAGTAGCACGACCATCTCTCAGAGTAGTACTATAATTTTATAATCGCGTCTGACTGTCTTATAATAGTGTGAGCAAAAAGATTATTACCAAACTCAGCTCAGTTGAGTCGAATGGGAGTTGGAGTGCGAGAGATAATTAAAATGTAGCAATGGATTTAACCTATCACAGTATTTTCCAGTCAACTGTAAGATATAAAATTTACCCAGCACTATTTCACTGGTTCCTCAATGGCCCTCAGTCTGCTCCAGTATTCTGCTAATGTCTAAGAAGGCTAAAATGAGATTTTAGAAGTTGTCTTATGTTGCAACTAAATCAAAGTAAAAGACAGAGCAGTTGGAATGAATTTGCAAGTTTTTCTTTTTTTGTTTTTAAGTGTAGTTAACACGCACCGACACACACATACACACACACACACACACCCACACACACACACAAAGGCACTTATATGTGTACAATGTGCCACCCAAACACTTTTTCTTGCGCTTCACAGCTTGCATACTGAGATAACCAAGCAAAGGATTTTCTTCAGACCAGCCTACACACGCAGACCAGACTACACACAAACGCACACGTAAATGTTACAGGCAAAACAATAAACATTCTGTGTGGACTTACTGCAGAAGAGAAAGTAGGATGCTGATCCAGCCAGCAGGTTGGGACTGCTGGCCAACGAACTGACGAGCCCAAAAATCCAGCCAAACACCAGCAGGACCAGGCTGAGGGGCAACATGATGACCACCACCTTGTGCAAGCCTGCAAACACACATGTGCACATACAAACAGACAGTGGTTGTTGTGTTTACAGATTTTAAAGGACTATGCTTGTTGCAGTGCCGGAACGACAAGTCAGCTGGATCTTAAATGGCTGCTGAGTACAACCATTTCCAGAAAAATAGTTGAGATTTTCAGATTGATTTCTGCCATCCAGAGAGCAGGGAGATTCCTTTTCATTTCCATTGTCAGTGGGTTATGCAAATCAACTTGAGAGAGTGTTGAGACTTGCTTAAGATAGCGTCTGTCAAAGTAAACAATTTATTATTGTATTTCATTGTCAGAGTTGCAAACACAGAATTTTTTAGAAAACATAATATCCTTTGCAAAATGTTCATGTTTTCTTATTGTTTGTCTTCTGCATTTGATTTTCTGATGCATGACGTGGCTTGTAACTGTAATATCTTAAGCAGCCAACTTTAAATTACATTTGTCAATAATCACAGACTTGAATCTAGAATCCATTTTATTGTCGACTCCTATGTCAATTGATATACAAAACCACTCACCAAGAAGGTGCCTTTCGGCCTCTGACAGGCTGGACATATTTGCTGTGAAAGAAGGGATGACTGAGCTCCTGTTTGCTCCTGAAAATGTCAAAGGAAAAGGTCATACGTGATGGGAGAGTGAACAGAGCTGGACATAACTATAGGAATTTGCAAAATTGGAGACCAAACGATGTCACTTTTCATCTTAGACTTTGTACGAATAAATTATCCAATTATGTAGAAATACAACACATTGCATGATTCAAGTATTCAAACCAGTTAAAGATCTCTGCATGGACAGATATTTCCTCAGCCCGGCATGTGTGACAGATTTTCACAAAGGAATTTGTGTCAGTGCATGTTCCACTTTTGCCAATATGTCACAGGTGAGCACCGCTCAAAGAGCCTCAAACACTGTGTTGTGCCTTTACTTGGCATTTACTGTGCAATCTGTGGGTGCCACCAGCGAAAAAAAAAAATGGACACCCCTGGGAGCCCAAGCTGTGCAGTCAACGAGCAGATTATACTGCAGCTGTGTCTAAACATATTCCTTCCAATCTCTCTGCAGCCTCCTGCCAGTTCGTCCACAGCTGCCAGCAGGGGGTGGGTACAGATGTGAGGGGTTACAGTTGCTACTGCCATTACTTAGAAAGGAAAGACTGTGGATATTAGGTTATGGATCTATTACTATTATATATTATTCACGTATGGTTCATTATACTCACTGGATGAAAAGTGAATAACATAAAATAAAAAAAATATGAATAATTCAGCACACAGCAGTCTTTGTGATTTAGTTCTCTGAATTAAAAGCACCGGCATGTCACCTTGTCTGTGCTTGGGTCACAAAACTGAGATTCACTGTTTTTTTTTTTTGGTTTTTTTTTCGCACCTGAGTTCTCAGACGCCGGACGCCGTGGACTGCTGCAGATAATAAACACGGTAGAGCATCAACACCAGAGAGCCGCGGTGCACGCACAACGCATGAACAACGTCAGATCGCACAGCAGTGTTGATTCCACTTGATAAAAAGGCCTCTCAAAAATGACCCTAAACAGCGCAAAACTTATTCTAAATCAACGGGGGCAGCGCTCGATTTTATTGCCCACACAGCATCCTTGAGTAGCCCGTAAAGACTTAAACCCTGGACATTACCTTCATTAATTCTCCACAGTCCAGAGTGGGAACTGAGGTCGTCGGCCCCTGTGTGGTTGGGTTTATTCACATCGATGATGTACCAGTAATCGGTCCCAATAGCCACAGCGAGGAGGCTGAAACTGAGCAAGCCCGTGAACCCAGCAGCGAGGACCACCAGCCCGTACCTCATAGCGCAGCCCGCGGTCCGCACGCAGAGCGCAGTCGCTCTGATGCCCTGGGAAGTTTTTGTATTGTCTTTTTTTTTTTTTTTTTTTTTTTTTTTTTTATTTCTACACCGCCATCCGTATCGACGCTCCAAGGCGTGCGATGCGTAAAAGCTCCCCGGCGGTCCCCATCACCGCAAAGTGCCTGCGTCTCCGCACCACGGTCCTCTAATGTAGTTCAGGATGGAAACTGAGAGAAAAAAAACAAAAAACACATTCCGATCATTTGTTTCCAGCTAACCTTAAAAGGAAAAAAAAAAGGGAAATGAATAAATAAATAAATAAGAAGAGAAGAGAGATGCCACGCACAGTGACTGGCAGCGCGGCGCTCCTGGACCGAGCCACACTGTCAAGTTCAGGGAATTACACGACACGACTTCCGGGGGCCGAATTTCCAAAATAAAACTACGACTGGGGAAACACGTGTTGTCATGGTGCTTAAACTGTATTTTTTATTTTTTATTTTGTAAAGTAGCCCACATCCGGCCCCAGTTTAGTTAGCTGACGTGGACTTGACTCTTGCTGAAGAACTCAATTATTTACAGGCTGTTTTCAGTGGCTGCTCCTGGGAACAGATGTAACATAGCTGAACCCACCCAGCCCTTTCTTACCTTTCACTACCCATACAGTAGTAGATTCAAATGCAGCCTAAGATGAGGTCAAATACCCAGATTTAACAAATAAAAATCCACATTCAAGGCTAAGCACACTACCTGTTATTGACTGACCAGGCACTAATCACCCGTCATACCGGAAGGGTCCTGTAGGGGGGGGGGGGGGGGGGGGGGGGGGGCAGTTTGCGTCAAAAACCAGCAGACCTGAGATCAAATGGAAAAGAAAAGACAGCCTTGTGTTGTGTTGGTAGATTTGTAAACCGATGTGGACGTTGGCTGAGTGAACATTTAAAAGATATGAGTAGGGCAACTATTGTTATATGATGAACAAAAACTGATTTGATTTATTAACAGTTAAAGAAAAAACCTTAACACCAGAATAAGCAGTACGTATGATAGTATTTGTGGCACTCATTGAAAATACTCTCAGCTCAAAAACTACAAATTCTATTGAAACCTGTTTTCCGATACTAGCGGCACGAGGCTTCAATGATACACTGATATATTGTACGTTTATATAGTCTTTAAAATGTAGGAGCTAAAATGTAAAATGCTGACGCAGTTTAAAACTTCTTTCGTCTCTGTAGCTGATCCTCTTACACACTTCTGAACACACTCGCGCACACACACACACACACACAAATGCACTCCCATGCATGCACATGCAAAAACAGAAACCCACGCATGCAAACGTACACGTACAGAAACACATACACACACAGACACAAACAAACACATTTATGAAAAAATATTCTCTGGGGATCCTCCCCAGGGAATATTCCCCCCCCCCCCCCCCCCCCCACAGAGGTCTGGGCTAAGCCCCCAAAGTCCTCAAGCCTTATAACCGGCCCTGGGCCAGACACAGAACAGCCTGAGTGAGTGGAGAGGGGAGGGGGGACTCGTATCCTATTCTCTAAGAGAGAATGATCTGAGGCGCAACCTCTCAAACTCCAGCTTCTAGATAGCAGACCGTAAATCTGATCCCCGAGATAAAGATACCGTCAGAACCGAAAGAATCAATCAATTGTGGTTTTTATGTTTGTGGTGTTAAAGATGTGAAAATGACAGCAAGTTGGAAATTTAAGGAGAGAAGGAAAGAGAGTATTTCTGTATAGGGCTCTGTGGGCAACTTGCAGCAAATTTTGTATGTTCTTTTGCAATTTGCAAAAAAGCTGTTTGGCTATATCTCTGAGATAAGTCATAGTAACTCGACTCTGAACCGAGCCGCATTTGATGTATTTCTGGAGCGAAAATCATACAGAAGAAGAGTAAGAATAAGAATGAGGAATAATAATTGTGCGCCTTTGTGCTATGCACAGCTGACCTACTAATAAATGAACATAGTGTGACTCTTTACAGCCTGGAGAGGATAGGTCTCTCAGCCTTGCACATTTGGACACCACATTTTCTCCCCATTCTTCATTGTAAAACTGCTAAAGTTCTGTCAAGTGCCATGGGAACCTTGAGTGAAAAGCAATTTTCAAGTCCAGCCACAAATTCTCAGCTGGACTGAGGTCTTTACTCTGACTTGGCCACTACCTTTAGGCCTACTCCAGGATATGTTGAAGTATGTTAGGTGTTGTTGTCTTGCTTGAAAATAAATCTTACAACTTCTCAGATTTTCCCCATTCTCTGTATTCACCAGAGAATCTAGCTATAGCTGTATTTTCAACATTTCACTTTGCAGAAATATATGGAAAGTCTTTTGATGTTAAAGGAAATAAACACACAAGAAGGAGGCGGAGGAGAGTCATACATCTAACCTTTTAATGATCAAGTTCAGTGTAATTCCGCTCTTGTAGGCGTCAATCCTTTTTATGTGAAGTGCGACTGAAGCAAGAAACCACATTTTAATATTCCACAGCCCTTTGATCAGTACAGTTACTGATGTGGAAAGTAAAATGAGAATAAATTCATTTTAGAACTGGTAAGAACAATGTACATCAAATCATAAAACCTTACTTATTCAGTTGTCATGCTGTCATACTGTTTGAGAGGGTGAAGGATACAACTGACATATCTGACAATCATTGACATACAGTGCTTGCTGTGTTTGAGTGTAGGACTGTTATGAAGTTGGAAGAGGATGGATGGCTCTTGTTAAAAACCACATCCAGTATTAAGCCACTCATTATAGCACACATACCCATTGGTGCCAAAAAAGCGCATTTACACACAATCATTTTACACATTGTGCTGCACAGTCACCTTGAATTCTTAATTTTGTGTACTCTGCATCATAAATAAAGTCTGATTTTCCGCTGTCTTTTCCTATAACTGTTGTAGGTACAGACAGGTCACAAATGAGAACACAATGTTAAAGCCTTAGCAGCCATCCCAGAAGTCCTCATTTGATAGAAAATAAGACATAACCAAACTGTCTTACTTCTGTTAGTCAGAAATAGGTAGACAAAAGTAGATTTAATTCAGGAATGGAAATTTTTTGTACCTAATGATGGCCATTTTCATAAAAAAGTCTCACTTTATACATTTACATCAGACATCAAGTAGAGGTATCAATGAATTTGTCAAATGTAGAATGGAAAATATGCTATTGATCACTGCAGTTCTCCGAGCTATCAAAATGTGTGCATCCTATTTGAGGTTGAACTGTGTTTCAGTTCTTTTTCCACCAAAATGCATCTGCTGTGACATCTAGGCAAGTCAGAATGGTATATTGCAATAAATAATTCATGTATTGAAAAATAATTAATTTAATTTCTGTGTTTAGAGCACATAGACAAGCCATATGCGAGTGTCAACCACTCATGTCTTCATGAAGGTGACCCCTCTGTGACATGCAGATTGTATCTGCATCCATCATGGTTATTGAGTGGACAGTCTTTTATCAGAGTACCGTTTTCAGTTCTGTTAGAGGCTAGTTTTTTTTTTTTTTTTTTTTTTTTTGTATTTATATATTTAATGAGGTAATGTTAAAGGTTAGTTAAAAGATGCATGAGAGATACAAAAAAGATAAAAACACTTTACTTTCATTGATACAGTATCTGTTTAATTCAAACATAATTTCAGCTCCTGATTATTATTCAACCAACAGAGATTGATGTCTCACAAACACAGACAATGATGGTTTTATATTATTTGTATTTATTTTGTTGCACACAACACGTTTTATTAAAGAAAGCTACAGTATTCATTACCTACCTATCTTTTGCACAATTTAGAGGCAGACGTGTTGTTATTGGAAGGAGAAAAGCTGGCTTTGACTGTCAAACAAGACTTAGAGAGCAGATTGTCTGATCCTCAGCATCTGCTACATATTACAGAGACGATCGAAGCAAAGACCTTTTATATTAAATATGTAGTAATTTGATTCCCAAACAAATAAACAGAACAATTCAAAATATGTAGGCTTGTGTCTTCCCTTCACCTGTAAACCTGAGTTAAATTGCAAATACTTTCATTAGAATTACTCAAATGCCATTTTAGGTGGAACGCAGCAATACAAAGCCATGATGTGTCAGGGTTGTTGTGCTTCAGCTCAGTTAATTATTTTTATATTTTGAGGTGTTCTTGATTTATTTTCACCTAGAACATACCTTGATGCAAACACACCCAGGTTTGCATCATATTTTGAAGGCGTCAGAAATTTGCTTAAAACCTCTTCCACATTATCTTTTACAAGCTGTTAACTTGAAAAAAAGTTTTAATGTGAAAAGCTGTGCCTTGCTTTAAACTTACAACCATTTTAGGAGAGAATATAACAGATAAAGTGCCTCATGTTTGGAGTCAGCAGTACAACACTGCTGCTGCCTTATGATTATTGTTTGCAAGATGAACAAGAATTGCCACGTCTGCCTCTTAAATTTGAAACACACATTTGTTCACATCATTTCCGCAGAGGGATCATTACATTAGCTTTTGCTTTGTGTAAAGTAACATACACGTCAGTTAACGGTTCACCTGGGCTGTGTCACAACAGAACAACAAACAACAGAATCTGTCACAGGAAATTTTCACGCCATCCTTCTACAAACCATGTCAACCATCAGCAAATTTTGAAGGTTTCATACACATATTACAAATGCATATATACAGTATGGTTGAAACATGTTGTCTGAGGTTTGTCATGCTGCTATTTTTCTCTTCTTCTGTTTGCGTGTTGTGCGACAACAGTGGCTTTTCCCCACAGCTAACCTTGGATCAGTGAAGCATTGCTAACATGACACAGATTCTTAAGCAAATTATGTTCTGATGCATTTTGTAGATTACTAAATCCTTTGTTTTTGCAGATTCATTCAAAGAATGCAAATTGACTCAGCCACGTTATATCCAAAGTCGAAGACCGTGTGAAGACGTGAGAGGCGGCGTGATGAACCGACAGAACGTCAGAAGGTAGGAAAATGACAGGCCAGAAGTTTACGCCTTCATGGTTCTGATAACAGAACCAGCTTCCAGTTTCCTCTCTTTACACCGGAAACCAATGTGTCAGGCAGAACTGACTCTGGGTTGTCCACCAGCCTCAATGGCCGGGTTATGGTCATCCATGTCTTTCGCAGTTGCTCACAGTGTCTAGATAATCTGCCTCTGTATTAGCTGGACAGTGCTAAATAACACTGAAGTTGACTTTAAGGTGTTTGATGTACTTTTCTGTCTGTTTGTCTATAATGTGGTTGGTCTAGTGTGAAGTCTGAGCTGATCCTCATGCCCAGCTCACTGAAAGGATCTTCTTTTGTGTGTAGGTTTGTAATTGTAAGCGCTGTGCTCATTGGCTTTAATGTTATTGTAGAATTGTATTGCTCTTTTTTGGATCCTAATTAAAAGTGGGAATTGGTTTTCATTGCAGCATTGCTTTTGTGTTATGTTTCAGTTGATGAATACTCTATGTCCCTACCAATTTCAGTTTGCAAGCTTTCAGTTTGGTGTTTGTTTTGCCTTTTATTGCTAGGGTGTCCCTACACAACACTACTATATAAGAAAATTGGTTGAGTTATGGATTTGAATAATTGTAGCCTGTAGCCAGATCTTTTACTTAAGTAGAAGTAGCAATACCACAGTGTAGAAATACTCAGTTATAGGTAAAAGTCATGCTTTAAAATTTGAATTTGAGTAAAAAGTACTGGCAAAAATACTTTAAGTAAAAGTACTCAATATGCAAAATGGCCCATTTTAGCATAATATATTATTGGATTGTGATTATTGATCCATTAATGTGTACATAACTTTAATGTCACTTGACGATTGTTATAGGAATTCAATGCTAAATAGATGGAGCTCTCTTTTTAGATTAAATTAATTCTACATTCTGTTACTGAATTTGTGCATTTTGTGTTTTACCATCAAGTCTGCTGGCTTTCCTGGTTTTAGGGCCTGTATTTTGGTTACTACTCTCTGACTTCCCATCTCCCTCTGAGAAGATGTCTTATTCAAAGACATAAAACGGTCAAACTGTCCAGTTCCACAGTGCAGCTACACTGATGCCTGTGTATACACTCAGCCATTCTGTGTCATGTGTGTATTTGTTTGTTGTGTGCGTTTTACTGGAATGTCGCAGCTGATCCAAGGAGTTGGCTCAACTTCATTTTAACGTAATTTGCATAAAGCTTAGTGTATCCAGCTAATCTGTTTAAAACAAGCACTAACTTTTTACGATGTCCCCTCTTAGTGGATGTAATCAAAAAATTCACCTGACAACCTGGTAAAAATAACCCCCTTTTGGTATTGTTTGTCCAGAACAACACTGGCTGCAGGCAAACCTAGCCAGTGTTGCAGTACAGCACACAGAGGAACAAAACAGTGCCAGTAATATGTATTGATCTCTAGCCCTCTATTAACACCAGAGCCCTATAGTTTTCCAGTTCAAACACAGACAGGCAGAAGAAGACATTTTGGGCAGAAAGGTTGGTTTCTTGAAATGAAAAGGTTGGATTTAGTTATTTTAGACTTTGTTTGCAAATGCTAAATTAGTTGGCCCTCTCCTTCTTATAGCAGACATCACACAATTAAAATGCTTTAAAAGGCAAGTTAATCTGTAAAAACATCTCCAGTTCAGTGCGTAGTGTGTAATGATCTTGGCTAGTGAGCAGGCATTTATGGACTGTGATTCTCAAAGAAACCTTTTGCCAGTGCAATTATAGAATCAAACAATGGGAGGTAAAGTGTAAAATGTGTTGGGCTTGAGAAAAGTTGAGAGGATATATGTGAGTGTATGTGTGTGTGTGTATGTATGTGTGTGTGTGTTTTCAAGAGAAACAACTGAAACTCTTAGAAGAAAATACTATACCTCGTTGTGGATAAATAGTCTTAACACTATGAAAACTCTGCAGAAGGTGACAGCTAGGAACCTGGAACACTTCTTGTACATACGGTGAAATCGTGTCTTGTTTTCTTGAGGCCATATTAAGTGCTGTGTTCTTCAAGTGACAGCTGATGCCAGGAACAGTTTAAAACTTGAAGCTGTTGAATGTCTTAACAGATGTCAGGAGATGCGTTGCAGTGTGGTGGATTGCTAACAGGTGTTCGTGCTTGTCGTGATTACAGCAGGATATGCTACTTTCCCAGCACTTGTCACTGCCCATTATTGTAACAGAGAATGAACTAAGAGAGATACACACTGCCACCCAGTGTATTGAATGGGGAAAGCATTTTAGTAATCCCACACTGTTCAGAGTCCCCTATGCCTTTTAACTATGGATGAATGCTGACAAGGTTGGACTGTGTTCTGGCTGGGAAACTAAAATCCACGAGCCAAATAGCTACCAAGAGTACATTTCAGCATTTTGTTTACAACTTTAACCATAATTTTTTAATTCTTTCCTTGACGAAGGAAAGGCCTTATACTGAAAGTTTTAGTTTTAACCAGTTAACTTAAAGGGCTCATTGGCTCTTTTCAACAGACTTGTCATAGCATGTTAATAGGTAAATTAATTTAGTCCATCAGTTATTAATAACACTGCTTTTACTCTTTTACTCTCTTGCTCTTACTAGGCCTATGTTAAAGTTCGTGCTGTGGTTTTTTGAGATGTTTGTGGGATAATACTGACTTATGGACATTACATTGCATTAATTTGGCAGACACTTTTGTTCAAGCTGACAATTTCCTAAGAATTTAGGGTCCAAAGTCTTGCTCAAGGACACTTGACATGTTGACAGCAGGAGCCAGGGCTCCAACCATTAACCCACAATCACTGGCCAACGCCCTCTATCATCTGAACTATGAATCAAGTTTTTGTCACATTTTCACAGTTTTGCATTCAATTCTAGTCCCAAAGTCAACATAGATATTGTCAAGTTTTTATTGTCATCAACATTTTCAAAAATCATGTCAGAAAACAAAGATAGTAAAACAACAAACATCTATATTAAATACATTCTAAAGTATGGCTGGAGGCTCTCTATAGAGCTGATACGTGATGCATAGGTGACCAAGCTTTGTAGACCTTGCTTTCTAAAATGTTTCTCTATTAATTGCAAATTGCACAAATCACAAAACCATTGGTTTAGACATTACACTTGAACTATTGCAGATTGTATTCCTCCCTGGGAAATAACTGTCAAAAATCTACAGAATAAATTGTACACAGATTCATGTTGTCTTCTGTGCTGCACACCAATATCTATACCAACAAGGTCTGAAAATTATACTAGAGGCTACTGATCACATTTTACAAAAGCGTTGGGTAGGTAACTTAGAGGAATACTCCAGCATATTGTGAAATACGGTTGTTTGCTGTCATATCCAGAGTAAGCTGAGAGGATTCATATCAGTTTCAGTGGGGCGTTCTTGGCCTAGCTGTGCCCAAAAACTGGAAGCAGAGGAAAGGCAGATAGCCCAGCTCTGTAAAAACTTTTTACAGAGCATGTTTTCCAACAACGCCAAAGCCGTCTAAAGGAACAGCTGACACATTAGAGCTGGGTTTGACCAAAAGACACTGGGCAAAGGGAGTATACATAGCCCTCATTTCACAAATTAAATTCATTGCATTCTTTTATCTGACTGTGGACAAACAGACGGAAACATTTTAAAATGTGCATTTAACAAATTTGCTTCTGCATAATGCACAAGGGTTGTCACTATTGTAATGGTCCTAATGAGTTTTCTTCTTCCACTTATAAGTATTCCAGTAAGTAATCTTTGATTTTTTAAAAATATTTTTTTATATCTCCTACCTAAATCCATTATATATTTTTTTCTAAATTACCACCCAACTCTGAACATGAGAACAGGGTATAAAGGGATAGAGAGTGCAGTATGGTTTAAGGCCCCTAGGCAGAACACCGGAGAAGCACTTTCTGAGTTCACACCTGGTACGTTAAAATGATGTATAGTCCATCAAATGCTTTAAATGTGCTCCCCCTTTGGTTTCTTGCTTGTCCCTGAAATAGATATATGACATTTCTACTGTTATGCTTTGTTCCTGAACATGTCTGATCTCTGTAATTCTATATGTGTTACACATCTATTTCAAAACATGTATTTCAGTGTTTACAGTGATGCTGCATTAAGCCTAAGTGGTTATACATTGCTCAGCATTGCAGAGGTGCCTCAGAAAGTACAGTCTATTTGCTCCATTCCACTTCATTTGCTTCAAATTGTGCTTTTATGGAAGCTGTAAATGGTCCATTAATATAAATGAAAACACCATTGGCACCAGCCTTTCGCTGTCTTTGAGGACTATGGTGCATTACCTTGGCGCTTAGAGTGACATCAATGACTGCTCTTATAGGAAATGTCAAAGTATTAAACAATCTAAAAACTGCAAACATGGTGGGATGTAAGATTCCAGAGAAACATTGTGCGATAAGATCTAGTCACCTAAACCAAATGTTATGTTTGTTTCTATAAATGAATATCCCCCCCCTCCCCTTTTTTTAAACCAAAGGATGCAGCCACACTGATCCGTCAATGTCTGTTAGTCTTTCATTGATTTTCAATTAGTATGTAAATGCACTGCCAGATTTGTATCAGTTTTGCTGGACAAATTGGCAAAGTTTTTTTAGCTTTTGGGGATATTTAGTCTATTTAGCCAGTGGAGTTATCAGCAACGTAAAGAACTAAACATTCCCTTTGTTGCCATTCGTGGCCATCCTTTCTGAATAAGCTGAACAGAAAATAGGTCAAAGGCAGCAACACTTAGTGTGGTTGCCCTTCATGATATTTGGTTACTGTAACTATATTGACCAAAGTGCGTTTGAAAGAATTAGGACAGCAAGGGTTGTCATTTGAAAGACAAAACATTTAACATTTACAAGAAAACCCACACATATCTTCCTAAAGTGGTCACTTCTTTCCAATTAAAAAAAACAAAACAAAACAAAACATGGTATCTGGCACCTGGCAGCTAGTATAAAAACAGGCAGGAAAATGTTACCCAGTCAGTCCGCTTCATTTGAGCTGATAGAAGCAGGTCCTGCAGCCCGCATTCTTGCTCCCTCTTTGAGGACCCCGATTGAAAGGGATCAGTACTCCCAAAGAGAAGATGCATCAACGGTTGTGCCATCACCCATAAGCGTACCTCCCTGGTCTCCACGAAGGTACTTGCCATTAGAGCCCTTGATGGCGACACGTCCATGTTCCAGGAACTCAAGGAAAAAGTCCTCTGGCTTTTCTCCATCTGAGCACACTAGGCCACTGCTAGAGACGTACCAGAACTTTCCATTCACACCTGCAGAAGGATATCAGTAGATCATACTTTAGCCATTTGTTTAAATTAACAACCATGACTTTATTAGATGCTAAATATCTGTTCAAACAGGATATTGAGGGTGTTTTGAATGCATGAAAACACTGACTTTTGACATTGTAGGCGCCATCATTGAAGATCAATGAGAAAATGTCATAGACAGATCGATTTGCATTTAGAGTGTTGGAGTTCTTGTGGTGACACACAAAGCCATTTTCGCCACAAAGGATCAGCATAGGGCGGTTGATGAGTTTCATCAGGAATAGTTCATCATCACCTGCAATAAAGGAAAAATATTGTTGTCTATCTGTGTGTGTTGCACATGGGTCGACAAAGCTGACCCATTTTCAAATAAGTGGCTTCCCTGAAATAACTTACCCACTGTATCACTGACCGCTGAGAGCTGCCCATTCTTCTTTGTACACACATACTTTCCATTACTTGCTTTGAGTGCCACCCTTTGTCCTCGCCACTCAATGTCAAACATTGTGTTGATCTCTCTGGGAAAAAATACATGGATGGACAGATGGACAGGTGCAGGTAAGAGGTATGTGAAAACATGGAAGAAAGCCCCTCTTTTAAAGCTGTTAGAGCTACTTACACTTCTGTGGCAGTGGACTGGATCTCTCCGTGAGTCACAAGAGTCCAGTAGGATCCGCCATTGGTCCTGAACATAGATTTTTTGCTCTCCTTATCAATCTCCATCTGGAAGGTCTCCATGTCTGTCTCCACATCCTGATTGGCTGAAATACTCACTCCTAGTAATAAAGGGTTGAAAAGACAGCCTTGATAATTGTGCATTTGTTCAATAGAAATTATGGATGACAGGGTTGCATCCGTGAATGCCATTTGCTTCCTCTTGAATGCAATTTATTCTCTCAGGACTTGCCAAAGAGACTTCTGTGCGTAATCCAACATTTATTACATCCATGCCTCCTCTGTTGTTGCACCACATACAGTGCTAATAAATATTTGGGCAAACCTAATTAAAATGCCTTTTACACTGAATATCTCACCTGACCTCTAAATGGTATAAAGTTAAACATGACACATTGCGAAAAGACCCCGTGCGAAAGTTTAGGAACCCAGTAACTCAACAGAATTTTCCCCCATTCTTTCTTGTGGAACACCTCTAGCTCAGAAGTAGTTTGGCAGCCTTACATGTATGGCATGTCTGAGATCTCTCCACATCTCAGTAATATTCAAGTCTGGGGACTGTGGTGGCCATTCAAAAACCTTCATCTGTCTTTCCTGGATGTACTTCCTGGTTGATTGTGAGATATGCTTTAAATCCTTGTCTTGCTGAAATACCCAACCCTCTCATCAACTTCAATATCTGGACTGACCTTCGAACATTAGCCTCTAGGATTTCTTGATATTTGGTGGAATCCATTACTCTTTCCACTCACACAATATTTTGTGTTCCCCCAACTGCCACACAACCGCAAAGCATTATGGATCCATCTCCATGTTTAACAGTCAGCAAGGTGTTCTCTATAAATGCTTTGCCTTTTTTTCTCCACACATAACCCTGTTCGGTTTGTGACCAATGTACCATTTTGGTTTCATCAGTCCAAAGCACCACTGTTCCAAAAGGCTTCAGGCTTCTGAAGGTTTTCTTTTGTGTCCTTTAGATGCTTCATTTTGTATTGCGGCACAAGGCTTTTTTCTTGCAACTCTGCCATGTAGGTTATTGTTGTTTAAAGTACATTCTACTTTTGTTCTGTGAACAAGTAGACCTGTGTCTGCTACTCTTTTTTGCAGCTCTTTTGCAGTAATGCGTGGGTTCTTCTGAGCATTTCTCACCAGGTCTCGGCCCATTCTTTCTGACTTTTTTCTTGGTCTTCCAGATCTTGCCTTGACTTCAACTGTTCGAGTTATCTTTAATTTTCTTGTAATGTTTATGTCAGTGGAAATAGGTAGTTTGAGATGTTGAGGGAGTTTTTTGTCGCCTTCTCCGTGTTGGTGGAAGTGAACTGTCTTGATTCTGACATCCTCAGACAACTGTTTAGAAGAACCCATGGTTGTTAAGAGTAATATAGTGTGCTACCTCCAATGACTCATCCAAAGCTTCTGTCTCCCCATATAGGCAGCAGGTGTTTTTAGGTCACACAGCATTTTATTTGGCAGAGTAATAAAATGCCTCAATGCTATAAATATAATATAGTCACATTAATTACACCTAGATCTGACACCTATCATCTGAACATCTAGTTAATTTTGGTTCCTTGATTTTCTGCTTTACTTGTCCTGATTCTAGCGATGTAAGTATTAAAATTGTCACCTGAAGGTGCCATAATGTGCCACACACAACTGTAGGTTTCTTTGGTGGGGTGTAGCTTCAGGGCTCCTGCTGCGCAAATGAGCCTCTAATTATTTGTCTTCTCTAACAGTGCAAGGGCATGTACACATGCAATACCAATGCTAATATATTTGATAACACTGAACACACTGACCCAATTCTCAGTGTTACCTTCATGGATTGATGGCATTTAATCCTTACTTATTACATCATGCTTGACTGTAACTAACAAGATGGCAGTGTAAAGTAGCCTGAGTCTCAAACACATATTGAGATTGCAATGTTTGCCAACTTTTTATCTTTCAATATTAATTATTTAATGAACAATTTGCTTTGGAAAGGTTGGATTGAATTATGCTGCAGGATTGGTTTGAGATTGGGATGTTTTGCCATTTTTCATCATCATGAAAATGTCATTATTTGAATCTAATCAACCTTTCAAGTTTAAAGGGTTTGAGTGTTTCATACTATACAAAATAAAAAATAATTAAAGAAAAGAAATTAAAAAAAAACAAAGGATTTTGGGCAGAGGATCACTTTCAACAATCAACCTGGGTGTTGCCATCTGTGAACTGTGGATGTCCCTATGCCTTGCTTTGTGAACCTTTGCGCTTAAGCAAATTTCATGTGATCAACTCATGTGATCTGTTTGCATACAGTACAAACACAATTTAGTGTTAGGTTAAGTAAAACTAAACCTAATATGGATTAACATCCAAAATTTCCTGAAATTGTGCCCATCCTATAAGTTAGTCAGTTCGTGCCCTGTTCTCTTAATGTGAATGCCTCACTTTCAGACAGTTGCGTGTTATATACATTATCCACATGTATTAACTCTGTCTGGTGGGGTGTGTCAGGTGGTGGAGAATATACAGACACATATAACTGAACTGTGTCTGCTGTAGTTCAAATTAGATGCCACAGAAATATCCTTCAACCTGACTCTTAAGCCTGTTACAACCCTAATCCCCACAGTCACCCCTCCACCCTTCCCGTTCATTCGCTTGCTGTAATTCCCTGAGTGGTGAAATGCAAATCTGCACTGCAGGGCCCACTAAGCAGCTTTCAATGCCTTGTTCCTTAAAAACGTGGAACTGCCACAAGGCCAAACACTACAGTTAAAAATGCAAGTCTGTGCCCTTTATTATGTGGATGGAGTGCCAGGTTGTTAGTGACTGATAGTGACCTTTTTTAATGCAGAATTGTATTCATTCATGAGCATAATGATGACTGCGGTCTAAAGTTAGTTTGAGAACCTCATTCCTCAGATGTGCTATGGTATTGCATGTGCATTGTACAGCAGCTAGCATTGTACAACCAGTAAAATTGTAAGAGCTGTTAGTGTTTTAATAGAATTATAACGCTTTAAAAAACTGCGACAGAACACAATTTGTTTGCTTGAATAATTATACAGGACAGGGCAGATCACATCATGCAGGCTGATAAGAGTCCTTGTAACTGATCTGTCTGGCAAGGCCTGGCTGTAGCTCTTTTTTGCTGCCACCTCATTGCCACACTGGCCGACTAGATCCACATAATTTGGAAAACTTCACCCGACGGATGATGGTAAAGAGTGAGGAGCTGCAAGGCTTAAAGTCCATTGATGGTAATTGACACACATGGGGTGCAGATCTTGCCAGGAGTCATTTGCACGCTGCTTAATCTTCAATGGACACACAGTGGAAATGACAAAGCCCATTACCACAATTACCTCTACAGCATGGCTGTCAGCCATTCTGGATCCAGCATGTAGACAGGAAAGGCAGGGCTTTCTGTCATTAGCTGATACATATTACTGATTAGCTTTTTTGGTTACTGTAATGTAACTGTAAAGGTTAAATAAAATAAATCCAGGCCATCTGAAGTTAATTTGAGTCCTTCATTACTGTCCAGAGTGGGAAGTTTGAATTCACTTTATGTCCACAGCACCCAAATGCTCCATTCAGGAATGTGCTGTATTTTTGTTTGTCAAAAAGCACACCATGTACTCTGCTGTGCTGTGTTGTTTAGTTATTTGACATTAGGTTAAGGCTAGACTCTTGGGTAAACCTGCAGAATGGGACCCCAGGGGGGCCCAGTCCTGGAACACACACGCAGCTTGCTCTCATGCACACCCAAATGACGGGCACACAGAGATGTCCGGTAAAAAGGCAGACAGGGCCGGATGGCCGGTAAAAACATTGTGGATTTTTTGACGGCCCACCGGGATTTGTCCCTGTATGCCAGATGGCCAGTACACCACTGTGCTAGTGAAACAGATACATAGATAAGAACTTTGGGCCCCTCCTTAGCTAAAGAAACGTTAACACTACTTGACCATCTTCCTCATGGACATCAGGCATCTTTCTCTCTCTTGTTATTTAAATACATTAATGATAGAAACATCGTTGGCAATTATTTTACCAACGTTTATTGAAGTGACGTTACCGATTACAATTATGATTCACTGAGTTCACTATTGTTACCCAACGCTACCTAACATTAACCAGAACATTATTTCACGATATATTTCAAATATTAATAGTTAGTTGTTCATTAACATTATACATTGCGAATATTTATTTAAACTGAAAAATCTACCTTACTTAACATTAGCTAGGAAATGCACGTTTTTTTCTTGTTTTATGGTAACAATCTTATCCTCTGCCCTGTTTGTCACTCTGCCTGAGGAGAAAATGCAGTAGCCTACTTGCGCTGTTTTGTATTTGGTTATTATGATTTTGCGAGTTATTGAAGTCCTGTCTCTGTTCCAGTTTTTCATCATCAAAGTGTGTTTTATATCTATGGAGTGGAGTTTGTTTGAGGTCAGGGGAGCGGACTTCTCCGCAGAATGGTGTAATTGGCGACTTCATGACATTTCACAATGTCTTCATTCTGAAGCAGCAGTGGAAATCATTTGTACGATGTAAAAATTCATATAATGGAAACACTGCTGAAAGATGACTATTACCCCAATAGTCTCACTTAGTCTCATATGCTAACACTTTGGCAAAGTGCACAATGACAGCTGCATAATCATTGCATAATCATAGTGGAATAAACTTTTGTGTCAGCCATTTTGTCAAAAGCCATGCCTTAAAAATTATGTTAGATTCATAAATTCTTCTTTCCCAAACTGTGAAATCAGCATGGAGCCTTTGATAGTATTCTAACTACATTTATCTAACATGTTTTTCATATCGTTTACATGCCCATTTGTTACCATGAAGACACTGTTACCTTACCTAATTTTGAATGGATTCAAGTTTCTTTAAAATTTATTTGGAAATAATCAATCCTTTAACCTCTATGACTTTAAACAATGAGCAAAGTCATTTTAGCATTTACGTTCTTCAGTGCTTAATACTGGATTGGGAACATCATACTGCAAGTGCAGCTATAACCGATTTTCTGTATATAACTATTCAATTTTGTCAATACCAAACTCTTGCTTGTTATCATTAGACGAGAAAGAGATGTGATTAAACAAAAAATATGCAATTCTTTCAAGATGTCACAGGCCAATTACCTTGCTTGACTGAGACAAATCTTTTATTGGCGGCTTGAAAAACTACTTGCGGATGACTCTCCTCGAGATCGAACAGTTCATCTTTTCCAGGCTTGGAGCAACGGCCAGATTTCAGCGTTCCTGTAGGACCCACTGGGGTCAGGTATTTCCCATCGCAATCCTTAAAGGCCAGCTTGCCAGATTTCAGCTCCAGCGTGAAGCTAGTGGTATTGGTGTTCTCCTTCACCAGTTTGCCATCATTGCTGAGGAAACGGCCATCACACGTCTTCAAACTGTATTTGCCATCCAGGTATACCAAGGTGACCAAGGAGTCCACTCCCCAGGGAATGTTGCTATCCACTGAGATCTCTCCATCTGAAGCAGACAGATGGGCATAGCGCTTACGTGCCACACTGAGCAGGCTGGCTTGTGGATGTAAAGCCAAATGGACGGCCCACAGCTCTTGTTCCCCAATGGCCTGGGCAAAGCAGGACAGGTAGTCAGCCGAGCCTCCAAAGTAACGCAGGTAGGGCTCTGATTGCAGCGCCCAGCGACCATCAGACTGGGGCACAATAAGGAAACGGCATTCGGGGTCAGGGTTCTCTGCCCCACATATGATCTTCCCATCTTTGTCAGAGGCCAGATAGCGTCCCAGGTGACTGCGGAGGAACACTACTTGGCCATCTTGCTCATCCTGCTCTAAGGTCCAGATCTGTTTCTTCTTCATGCTGATGCCCGAGGCGTTCACCTTGAAGCCGAAGGCCTCCGCCGTCAGGTAGCGATTCTCATAGTTGATGAGACCAAACTGCAGCTTCAGGGCCCTGTTAACTCCGTTTGTGGGCATGCTTGAACAGGCCACACGTAAAGATTGCAAGTAAAGAGGTTTAGGACAAACAAGGGGAAGGGTAACGAGGAAAAGCAGGCATAAGACTGAAAAGCGAGAATAAAATGCCGTTCGCCTCTCAAACCGTGAATTAGCTCCACTTATCTCCCTTGGTGGATTGTTTAGTGTTCCTTCCTTCTCCTGTCACTTTCTCTCCTTCCCTAGAGGGCTTGCGCAGGCACTTGCTCTCTGTTCCTTAATGAGTTAGGATTAAAATCAGCAGGACACAGCACCTCAATCCAACAAGCCGCTGACGTCACATACCAGTGCACCAACCACAAACTTCCCCTCCTCCCTCTCCTTCTCCAGTACACACTCAGCGAAGATTCATTATCTATCTCTTCCATATCTTCCCCTTACTCTCATCTCTTCTTTTTATCCTCCATCCCTGTCTACCTTCCCTGTAACTCACACTGACACACTCATTTGTCAACCTCCCTACTGGTTGTTACTCTCATATTTAGGCCCATATTCTAGTAGCCACCACACCATCCAGCCCTAGGATTATCCAAGCTTTTATCTGCAGGCAAGCCACAGCCTGATTGGAAAATGTCCAGAGAGTGAAGGTGCTTTTGGTTTCTCCCCACCACTTCTCCTCCTCTTTTCAGGCCCTTTTCAAATATATTTTGTTTTAGATTAACATTTGACATTTTCATGGTTCAGTTTGAGTAAATAGAAGCACATTTGGTTGAACATTACATATTCACTCTGCTTGATGTAAATATGCAATTTGTATTCACAAAGATCCTCTTTCACATTGCATTGGACCAAGGTTAATGTACATGGCTGATTTAAAATCATAGTCTTAACTCCCAAAGGAGTACAAAGGTTTCTACAATACTTTTTATAAAGGAACTACAGTATAGCAACAATATGTTTGCTTTAAGTCTTCAGAGATATTTAAATTTGTGAAGTCTGTGAGCATAGCCAAGAGGAATTTGAATAACACATATTTGAATGTGCATCCATTGCCAATTTGCCTTTCCTCCATCTTTGTCGATTCTTAACCTTATACTTTGTAATCCATCCATCTCTTTTATTCTGTCAGTCGATTGATAATAGAGGACACGACTCCATGCCCCATGACCTTTGTGACAGTGCAAGATCAACCTTTGTAAGAGCATTAGAACCCTCTTTCACTAAGGTTCCTGGGGATGTTGAGGGTAATGCCGAGGAGAACACATTGTAAATACCAAAATCACAAAACCTTGGGATTCAAACTGTAGCACAAAGCAAAATCCTTAGGGTATTATTTCTACTTGATAATCTTTAAAGGCAAGTGCTCTCATCTATTGGCCTTGACAGTAAAGAGTGATTAGCAGAGTGATCCCAGACCCCCATAGGAGGTTAACGCTCTAATGTTAATCTAAGGACAAAGGTTGGTAATAGCCAGAAGCTGTTTGTTCAGCACAAACATATGTAGAATGTTGATATATATAAAGTAGGTAAAGGACAGTATCTCTTTTATTGGGGTTACTGTAAATCACTACAGGGTGTGGAACTCTGTTCTTACGTGTTGAAAACCAGTATAGGTGTTTTAAGCTGCCAGTATGCTTCATCAGAACCGTTTGTCGAATGGTTGAACAGCTTCAGACACCACCATAGGAGGTTACAGGAGACGATCTGAAAATGTCCGCTGTTATGTGTGTATTTAAACAATATGTGTTACATTTCATGTGTTTTCACCCTGTGCTCACTGGGTGGCAGCATTGCCTTGTATCAATACACAATAGTGGTTTACTGTTACTGTACAGGTAGATGACATGTTACTATTAATAGAGGTCTAAATGAATAAATAATACAATGTAATTTTGCTTGTGTTTATTTGTATTGTGGTTCCAAAAATATGTTTCAGGATATTCTAATTGGGAGAATCCTAAATCCATCCATTTATTCATCCATCTACTCTACTGTGTATACCCCCCTTTGTTCATTCCCACAGTGAGTTAGTGAGCACTGAGGTATTAATAATTGTGTCAAATAGTACTAACTTTGAAATGTATAACATGGCGGTCCATGCTTTTCTTTGTTTGTTTTATTTTTTACATGTCAAAGTCAATTTAATATTCCATACACTAGAAATATCTAGTGAAAACAGTGGTACATTGAATGTTGTGGCTGTGCTGGAGCGTTGTCAAGTCTTGGAAAAAAAAAACCACCCCAGCCACATCACTTGAGTATCCTTGGTTTGGGCTTGGAGACTACAAACAGAAATCCCTTAGAATTTGAAAGTTATGACCGTTTGCCATGCAGGGACAGTCTAACAGAGGACACTACTGAGTTGCATAATAGAAGTCAAGGATTCAGTGTATCCAGTAAAGCTTGACCTATACTTCAAAATAAAAGTTTGGATATCTCAGCATCTGCTGCATTTATTTTGACTGCTTTTTTATCTGCTATATTTTATTATTAAATGTGTTTCTTAAAAGTCCCCTATACTTTTGTGGGAGTGAAAGACTAATTTGACAGAGTACCCCTTTATTTGCCAATCATGAGAATTTGTTTACTAGAGAAGATTGAAAAATATGATTCACCAGTGAGATGTAATTAATTAGTACAGACACATTATAAGTCCCTATATGACTGATGTTCGTATTTGGATGCCAAATATAACACCCACTTATCTATTTTGCGACACACCCCAGCTTTCAATTAACTTTGCAATTTTGTGCATATGTGCACCAGTGCTTCTGTGGTTGGTATAATTAAATCATGTCCAGTAGATGGCAGTGTTGACTATAAATTGTAACTAGTTGTTTTCTCTTACAAATTTGGATTCCTGTGTTCACTGGGTTATGCTATGAAATGAAAAACATTTCATGAGAAGAATGTCACTCATTTTCTCAAGCTTCCTAATAGAAAAGAGTTGCTTGGCTGGTTAAACACAAAGCAAAAGCTGAATTAATTCATGACACAGTGCAGCAAATTGATTTCTGAGGGTGCAGGAGAGAATCTCCTGGATAGGACAGCCTCTCAGTCAACCAATCCATGTACTTATGTATGAGTCTGAAGTCACCTGAATATCATTTGTGTTTGAGATAAAAGGATAGCAAAAACCATGGAAAATAGGACAGAGCTGTGGCACTCTAAAACATATTTGTGTCAGCTGTCTGGGTCCCAAATAGAATGATACAGATGAAAAATCTAAGGTGAATCATAAGAACAATGCAAAATAATTTGTATGTTGCAAGTGTGAACTGATTTTGAAATCTTTAATCACCTGTCCACTTGTGCTTCTTCTTGCAAACACAAAGCAAAAAAAGAACCAAGAAATCGTCACTGATATGTCTCTTATGATGGAAATAATATTCCTGTCCTTCAGATGCCCCCACTCCCATTGCAAGTCTGGGTAGCCTGGCACTCCTATGAGTAATAACTGTATGTCATTTACGCAGTGGTGGTCCAGTGGCCATGCCAAACTGCATATTGTGACTTAAATGTCTTTAATTTCTCTCCCTCTCTGTTTTTATTGGTTGCCTTCCTGTCTTTGTATCTTTCTCTCTCTTTTTGCACTATTTCTCACTCCCGCTCTTCCCTCTGCCACATCCCCTCCTGGAGTTCCTAGTTAAAAGCAAGTCAGAAAGAATAATAAAACATTTGTTGTTAGCTCTAAAAAAAAAAATGATTGAGGGGTGGGGTGGGTGAAAGGGGTTGGTTACTTGCAAATAGGCTACACAGAGACACGCGTGCGCACACACGTATGCATACTGTATACATGCACTCACACACAGATCAAATGGTGAGCTGAGGTCTCCCCCTAGGCCATGGACATGGATTAATGTGCTGAGTGCGATTATTTCATTTATAACTGTCCTGGACCTTTTCAGATAAGACCATTTTTCAGGTTGCTATCCAGTAGCACCTTTAGACTGCATCTATTAGCCTGCCAAGCCCTCAGAGCTTCATTTAAAGGGCCAGCACCGTCCCTGTTTAGCTTGCATTGTTAAGCACTTTCCGAGAGTAGCCTAGTGGCAAACTGAGTCCAGCTAAAGGACGAAGGTGTAATGTTTTAAGTAATCAGAAAAACTGGACACTTTGGTTGCACCAGAAAAATCCACTATGCATGTGAAGACAGTACATCTCTTCACAATTAAATATCATCAGAAAGGTTCGTTTACCAATTCAGGTGAAATCAGTTCCTGACAAATGTTACACTTTTTCTTACAGTTTATTTAACAATTGTAGAAATGACTGTACATCAGCTTGAACCTATTGCGGTTTCTTTTATGGTGCTGTGTCCTTGAAACGGCTGAGGGTTCATAAAATCATAACAGTATGACTAGCACCCCCACTGCTCATGTCCTATATACAGTACACAGGTCCAAAAATGTCCTTTCTTTGCTCTCTTTCGCCCCCCCTGGGACCCTCATACTGCCCCCTCTAAAACCAGCAGAGGAAAACGTTCCATGAGACATGCAGTAAAAGTAAAATGTAAAATGGCTGCCTTGGCTGGGATTCTCCTTCCTCAGCAGCTTGGTGCTCACTGACCCCATTAATCCAGGTGTTCATTCATCTACAGGACGATCCTCCCACAGGCCGTTAACGGCTCACCCCACTGTGTTTGCCCAGCCCCAGCCCAGCCCAGCCCCGGCCTTCTCAGTCTTGCTCCACCAAGTGTAACGGATGCTGCCAATGAGCTAAGTATGGGCCGCCATATAAATGAGCCTTGGTAAATGTCAAGCCTTTTAATACTCAGTTGTAATGCCACATTTGTTTTGCAGGCTGTCATTTGTTTTTAGAGTGAGCCAAACTTGTTAAACCACGCCCACCCCCCCCCCCCCCCCCCCCCCCCCCTCCTCGCTTCCAAGGAGCGAAGACAGAGAACTGGTCATGCAGAGAGAGAAGGTGGTATAACTTAATTGGAGGTTACATCGCTGTCAGTGCAATACATTGTTGACAAAGATACCTCAACCCTCAGGGAAAGCAGCCTGTAACTAGGTAAGCAATGAAAGCAGTTTCTCATTGGTTGAACTGCAGACCGGTCGGACACTGCGTACAGCCGTGCACCGACCGTGGGCTCTTGTTTCAATGCAGACAGGGTAAGCTTTAAGGGACAGGGGCGCTCATGTTGATGTCATCCTTTGCACACTGGCTCTGACAGCAGGGCTAATACGAGGCCTCAGCTTCTGCCATTCTGACAGTTCCCTGTCTCATTCATATGAAGAGAATGATCATGTGAATTACAATGACAGGTGTGTGTGTGTGTGTGTCAGGCTGTAGAAATGGGCTTGTTTTTGTGTGTTTAGGTGCATGTGAGCTTGCATGCGTAGCTAATACTCACTATCCTTGCGCGTGTTTCCTGTTTGTGCTTGTGCTTGCATGCATACACGGTCATTGATATGCAAACACATGTGTTTCAGCATCTCCACATGTTTGTCTGTTCACTGAGAGGTTTATACACAAGCTCTGCCATTCTGCAAGAGCCAGACATACTTTGCGCTGCATTTCTCCTTTCTCACTTTTTTACTGCATTCCCACACGCAGAGACTGTAAAAGAGAGTGATTTACTCACAGGTACATAAATACTGTGAGCTGGTGATACAGTCTTTGCACTACACCCCTCCCGTACTGATTCGAAAGCTTCACTTAGTCCCAGGTTCCTTTAAGAGTGTCAGATGAACATGTTTGTTTAGGGTCCCAGCAAAATCTGTGAGCAGAGCGGGATAGTTAGTACAGTAGCCAGGGGGCAAGAAAAGACGAATTATTCAAAACAGTGCAAGTGCAAAACCTTAGTGATCATCACTGGTCTGTAAATTAAACAAAAATATCACCAATTTGTAACGCAAGAAAATAACAAATGGGTATCAAGGTCAACGCTATGATGGCTATTTGCAGCACAATGTGAGGTCAAAATCGGCGCCGATAGCTAATGAAACTGTTCAGACCAGCAGTTGGAATAGAGGGAACAATGTGCTGGAGGAGAGAGAGTGACAAAGAAAGGAAAAAGATCCCTTATTATGTAGTGTGAACTCAGCCAAGCTGTATATCTGACGTCTGTCTCCATAAGCCCTGAGCACTTGCTATGTGTTCATCTACACAGAGAGATGCCATTTGTCCTAGCAGACACACACACACACACACACACACACACACACACACATTCCCCTCAAACAGACTACGCTTGCTTGTCTGACAAATTGAGCACATTTGTTCAGTGGAGAAATTTTCATTGAGCAACTGGGTCTTCTCTACGTCTCCTGTTGTTTCTCATTCAGAGGTTTCCTCCCCTCTTTCTCCGTCTGTGGGTAGATTGTTTACAGCAGGAAGTGCCTGGCATCCTCTCACTTGGCATTGGGAGACAGTGACTTGGCTGGTGCTGGTAGCCCAACATCATTCACAGTCCCAGAGCCTGCTTCAATGTAATTCATGTGCTTTTGGGAGACATCCTTACCGGAATAGAGAGCATTTTTGTTGATTATTCCGTCTGTTTTTGATTACATCCTGGCTGGCCTCAGAGAGCGAGCGGACAATTTAGCTATCATTCCTAGATGGGTTAATGGGGCCCAGGCTGGAGGTTTATGCGAGGGTTCAAAACAGTAGGCTGGCTGAGATTTTCAGTTGTTACAGCAATGATTACTGCACACAAATGTTTGTGCGGTATTCCTCTTCCATGTTTGTGTGTGAACAAGCAAGCTCATTGCTAGCACGTAGAGGTTGACATTTACGGTTTTGAGTGAAATGTCTCGACAACTGGATGGATTGCCATGAAACTGGGGGGAAATATTCATGGCCCGCACTACAGGATCACTGACTTATCCTGTAGTGCCGTCATCGGGTCAAAAATTTCAATTTGTCCAATTCCTCGATACGTTTGCTTTTAGCTCAGAGCACCACTATGCGCAGCCTCGCAGAACTGGCAGCGTGGCCGCAGACTCGCAGTCCGATTTTGACAAAGTTATAAGTCATCAGATGTTTCATCCATCTCAAGACTGCTTGGCCAGGCCAGTCCCCATTGCTTGCCCAGCTGTGATGTCAGACACACTGTAAAAGAGCGGATATTGGTGTCTTCAAGGTGCAAACATAATTTGTGCCCTTTGACCCTTGAGATGGATGTTGCATGGTCTGAATAGTGCTAGCTTCTGCATAAGTACTCCAATTGCTCTCTGCTGAAGTGCTAAGCCTACTGGGGCTGTTTGTGCTGGGTAAGCTTGTATTTCCTTGAGCATGCACCACCTGTCAGCAAGCAACACAACTGTGTGTAGATGTGTATTTGTGTGTGTGTGTGTGTGTGTTTATACGTCCATGCATGGACCTTATAAGCGTGTCACAAGCCATGACTAGTGGCACAAGTCAAACCCATATGTTGTTTTTCTACTGTACAATAGTAAGGGGTTGGCACTCTCTTATTAAGGAGCTTTTAGACTATGTAATTGTATTCCAAAAGCGTTTGTGCTAGTGCCTGCTTATGTTAGTGCATGAGCGTACATGCAACTTTCCCAGGGGGCTACCTGATCCTATTACATTATCCAACGCACATCAAAGGGTTAAGAGCTGTCTGCCTCTATAGTCATTAAGCCCTCTCTTAGCCACAGTAAATCAACGCTGTGCCGGCAACAGCTGCTCTGATCACCTATTAAAACTTCCATAATGTGCCATGTGTACAGAGTGGGGCCTGTAAGCTGACACTGGCCAATAGACCTCAGATAAAGGCCATCTTGAGCCTCTGATCTGGTTCCTATAGTCAGGATAGCAAGGGAAGTGGGGAGAGATGACAGAAAAGCCTTGCCTCGGGGCCTGAAACCATGCAGGATACAAAACAGATATGCCCTGTACTGTAGATGTATTTATATCTCAAGGCACCAGACTATAAGATGTTATCAAGCCTTCAGCCCAGTTGGTTGAAGTCTTTAAAACTTAATATATTCAAAGCTGGAGATTTCCTGGGCAAATGCCTGGTAGCAGCTGAGAAAATACTTTATCTGATGTCATGGGAGCTATACATTAGAACTGAGTAAAAGAATGCATGGTGCACATGTGAAATGTCTCTTGCAATACTAAAAATGCTGCTGTTTAGAAATTAATCTAAACATTGACGAGAATACCCAGCAGTTATCCACACCAGTTTGGTCTGCACCAAAGGACTTGACCACAGATTAGCTTTTTCCACTGATCTGGTCAGGGAAATTGTGTGGAAATCAATAGCAGGACTAGCTGGCTGGACTACTGTCAGTCTGTACAGAAGCGCACACTCAGGAGGCCCGTCTCCATGGAGACACAAACAGGGCATGAGACTGCCCTCAGGTGAATTCTCTGTGTGGCTCCGCCAGCTGAATTGGTCCATTTAGGTTTCATTTTCTTTCTTGTCTAAATCTTTTTCTTTCTCTTTTTCTTTCACTTTCTCCCCTACTGTTCAGCAGCAGGCCCCGAGCCTGACTTTTCTATATCTTTCTTTCATTCACTCACTTTCTGTTTCTCTCCCACTGACAGGTAGCAGGGCTAAAATTCAAGAGACGATATAAGGTGAAATTGGGTCTCTGTACATAACAACTGTCACAGGCCATTCAGGGGATTGATACTGATTTGCCTCTGCCAAGGTTTCAGAGATGTTTGTCAGTTGATCTCATAGTCCGGCCCATGCCTGCTGTGCTCTTCCTTCTCCTATCTCTGACAGAATTTTTCTTCACTTTCTTTCCTCCTCACCTCTCTTTGACATTTTCTCTAATTTCTTACCAAGGCACATTGTTTTTCAGCCTCTCACCTCTTTATTAAACAGCCCATATATGGCTGTGCCTCTGTTTCCTGCATCACAAGGTACATTTAGTGCTTTGAGTTTGTTTCGAATTTAGCACACCAACCCCAATGGATTTGTTTGAAGAAAATGAGAGATGTCTCCAAAATGTCTGATCAAAGCCTGGCTTAGTTGCCCAGGGGCTTCAACTCATGTTGATAAGATGTCCAAGTGCCAGTCATGGAGCTTATGACTGCCTAGTATCTAAGCAGATTGTATATTTTTAAAGTGCTAGATATATTTGAGGAGGAGAGGAGAGCGCAGCCATCCAGTGAAGGACATGGATGTGTTTAAGGGCTCTGGCAACCGGTGCTGTGGGCCTGGCAGCTGGGCAGAATTCTTTTATATCCTGCTATGACTGGCACTTTTATACACACACACGGGCATGCATGCATGAGTTCATGCTCTGTCTCTCTCTCTCTGTATGTCTCTCTCTTTAATGTGCTCACTCACCACTTATGCCATTATACACGCTGATATCCCTTTTCATCCTGGGTGAGGCTACTACCGAGCTAGACTAGGAGAAAGAGGTTCTGTGTGTGTGTGTGTGTGTGTGGCTTCATCACCCTGAGAGGTCTGGGTGAATGTGTGGCAATCTATCAGTTTGTTTCAACCACCTGCATCCTAGGATGCATCCTAGGATGGGGGGGATTTCCCTTTTTTCTTTCTAGTTTCTTTTCTTATTTTTTTTCTATCAGGCAGCAGCTACCTGTTAATCAAATGTACCTTGAGTTCATTGTTCAGTCTGTTGTTCAAAAAATAGGGTGCTTTGCTTTCTCGTGTCCTGGTGCTTTTATAATAATATATAAATATATAATATGCACTCCAATATATTGGCCGCACCAACTGATCAGAAACATTAATTTAAATTAAACCAATAAAAGGTATATGTAGTGAGAGGGAGGGTTGGCCCCTTTGATCTGTGGTGTACTGGCCTGAGTGAAACATACAGTAGGTGATGTTTCTGAATTTTGCACCATATACTGTTACGATAGCAGCTTGAAGTGATCATTTTGTCATTCATATCACTCAGGTCAGAATTACTATATGTTTAATGGATGATATTGCATTGTTTCAGTTCTTTAAATGTGTAACTTACTATATTGCTGACATTGTCAATCATTTGATATTGGAGGAGGCACTGTATATCATGCTACATAAAACACCTTAATCATACATACACAAACACAACTTGAAAGGAAGAGACAAGGCACACACACACACACACACACACACACACACTAATGCCAGTTCACATATTAGCACTTGTATACACATGAAGGAACATATAGACCCAGACAGGCCCATATTCTACTGGCCCCAAGCAGGAACTATTGTATTGTGATAAATGGAGTGTCTCCTGTCCCTGTAGCCACAAGGCCCTGCAGCGGTCCACTGGGAGCCCGGGGATGCTTGGTGGCCTTTCTCCCAGGTTTCCTGTCTCCTGACTCAGCACCAGCTGTGCACACCAGCAGGAAAAAGAACATGCAAAGGGTAAAAATAATTCACTGGAGATTCATGGTATAGTATGACCCTAAGGCAGTCAGTTAGACAATAGTCTTTCTTTTACCTGACAGCAAGCCAGGCAAAGCGTTTCAGAGGAAGGCTCATCATGCCCTGTTGGATAATGGCCCCTATGGATGATGTCATGTAGGAGCAGGATATATAGGGTACTTACAGAAAATGTGCCAAAATGATGAAAATGCAATATGTTTTGTAATGACATACTATAAAAGCACTGTTTAATTGTAAAGATGTTTGTGCCAGTTTATTCTAGATCATCTGGATATGATTGCTGCTTGTTTAAATCACCGCAGAACTGCATCCCATACGGAGGCACTTAATCAAAAGCTGAACTTGGCAAATTTGTCTTGCGGTTTGAAGACAATCTCTGACAGTTGCCCTGGCTCACTCTATGCCCAGAAGCCACTCTGGCATTGAAGGAGACTGAGCTTTATGGCAACAATGGCAGGCGTGCCAGCGGAGCCAGGCAGTCATCATGGTAGCGACCATGGTGGGCTGTCAAAGAGAGCTGTGTGGCAGCACTGTGCGGTTGAAGCGCCTGCTCTCTCCATAATGGAACAGCTGTTTGGAGCGTGGTGCGCCAGGGCGCTGGAGCACAGAGTAAATAGAGGGGAAGAGCAATGTAAACAGAGATGGGATGGCGGGAGCTGCTTCCCTGCTACCGTGAAAGGGGGTAAACACCCCCAGAGAACTAGACGGAGGGGTTTGTCGACACAGGAATGCACAAACACCACTACACAGGAAGGTGTGGAAAGCAAGGGGGGTATGTGTGTGTGTGTGTGTGTGTGTGTGTGTGTGTACTGTGACAGAACAAAACAGTAATGCTTTACTCCAACCTCAGGTTCCCATTCAATACCTGACCTGTTTATTTTTATTTTGATGGGTAATTACAAGAGTTGAGACACGAATCATCATACCTACTACCTTGGAGACCAATCCAAGGCTCTCACATTTCAAATCTTAATACCAGCCGATGGGTTAATTAACAACCACATGCTTTAATTTGATTTGATTTTGGTAGCAACTGATTAATTTAGCTCACAGCTGATCTCCCTCCTAAGACGGCCAAAGGCCCTTTGTTTTTTAATATTTATGAGATGTACAGCTTTTCCAGCTGTCCTGCACTTACAAAGGGGATAGTACGAGAAGGCGCCTGACCCCTTTTATGACAGGCTGTAACTTTTCCTGCTATTGTTGGGTCAGTATAATACTGTGGTCAGTGAGAGAACAACTGCGACTGTTGGCGCAGTATCGTTTTGTAACTCGACCAGGGGGATACAGGAAGACATCCATACATGTTAGATCAAACCCAGATTCATGTGGGTGTTGAGGTTGATTTAGGAGCCACAAGTGACAACCAGCCCCTCTGACTGTGAAGATGGACTCAGCTGACTGCTGAACTCCCCTCATCTTCTCTATTCTTTCCACAGCTAGGTTATGTACACAAAATTCAAGCTGGGAAAGATCTGATCTTTTGGGTTCAGAGACCCATTTATAAACTGCATCTATACCGATTACGCAGTTTTCTGTGATTGCTGGCAAACTGGGTAGATACGTTATAAGTGAGAAGTTTAGGTCCAACACATTTCTGAGATAGTTTGAGACCAGGTGGCTATTAAATTCCCTTTTTTTTTTATCTAAAGCTAACCTCTTGGGGGAAAATTACCTCAGAGTGGACCATCCTCCTTAAATTGTGTACTCATATGAACATGCTGATTTCTCCTCTCTTTTCATTTGCCTCGTTCATTCACTCACGGGCACACTACTGCTGTATCACACAGCAGAAGGAAAGACATGGAAAAGTGTCAGAAGGATGTTTTTCTTGGATAAAAAGGGATGTAATGTGACACACTCTAACCCACAAACAAAAAGAGGGAAGGCCTTGATAATGAGTCACGCATTTGTTATTTTGTCAGTGCCATGTAAACGGGATGGCGATATTACATCAGAGTTTGTCAGCAACATATGTAGCGAGGAGCAACAGTAATCCCATGTAATACTGTGAAAAGCTCTTTTAGCATAGTTGATACAGAATCTTTACAAGCCACTAATAATGAGGCAACAGAGAAATGGATTAGGGGTGGCATAGCTGGATCTGAGCCACAGCAAGCAACACACAGCACAGTTAGTGAGTTGAATGTGTTTTGGCATATGTGTCTATGAAGCACAGGAGTATGCATTAGTCCAGCATATCCCTATGAGGAGGTGTAGGTATTTGCAAACAGCAGATTTTCAATTAACCCCTGAAAGCCTTCCATAATGCATGCTGTAAACATGCACGGCTTGAAAAATTGCCTGTTATTTTTGCTTTTATCCTTTTTATATAGGCCTACACTACTACGCTATCATATTTCTGTCATCTGCAAGTCTCATTCTTCAGTATTTGTATAAAACAAAATGTAGACATCAAAGACGTTCTATGTTTTTTACGCTGAGGCTGCACTTTTGCTTCACTCCATAGAGGAATTGCTTGAAAGCTTCTGTGTTACTTCGGCATACACTGTGGTTGATGTTATTCTACAATGGCTGTAACTGCTTTATAATTGATTTGCTCAAAAACAAATGATCAGGGCTTTAGTTCCCTTTAAGAAGAAGCAGTCAGCATCTGAGTGATCTGTTTGTCCTACTCTCTTCTCCCAGCACCTTGTTAAGACCCAAGACCTCACCTCAACCCCACTGCTAGAGGCCCGAAAACACACACACACACACACACACACACACACACACACACACACACACAAACCAGGCTGTCTGTCCCCCTGTTCAACCCCCTCACAGTCAGAGGCCAGACAGGGTCAAACAGAGGGCGAGACATTTATGAGGTGTAGATATTTGTGCAGGAAAGCATTCCTCCTGTTGACACTGAGCAACACAGTCTGGATGCTGAGCAGGCTGAAGCAGACAGGCACTGAAAAGTCAGGCAGGCAGAACAATTTTTAGAATGAGAGGTAACAGAATCCGGGTTGTAGACTTTAAAATGTGGTCCAAATGAGGAAAGCAATAGACCTTTGGTGCATTGACCTGTTTTAGTGACCTTGTCATTCCACAAATACAGCAAGTTTGCTTGGCTTGATTCAGAGTTTAAAATTTGTCAAACATATCTTAAGTACAACCTAAATTGTCCTTATTAGATTCCTGATGAATTATGAGTTATCTCGACTGTGTCGAAGCACAGAGGAGTAATGTAAAGGCAAAACCCTCACAAAACATGATAATAACCATAACACACTCACTCTTAACCTCTTCTTCTGCTCTTCTTCCTAAAGGTTGTGGTGGTAAACAGAGCTGTTTGTGTTCACTAGGCCGCTGTTGGAGATGACTGATGTGCCCATTAGCCCCTGTCTGGGCATTAGGGAGGGGGTGGCGGCGCCCGGGCTCCATCCAGGACAAAAAGACCCCTGGGCCTGCAGAGAAAGGTCACTGACCCATATTGTGTCTCCTTCAGGCCTAGCCAGTGGTTATTTCACTGATTCAGGTTACAGAGATTGGCTTTGTCAAAGCTGATGAGCATGTATGCAAATGGACAGATGCTGTAGGTTATGGATGGTGTGGTGGGATAAAAGAATATACCTGCTGTTCCAGGGACTGAATGGAGAAGAGTTTAGATTACTGCTGGCATTTTGTGAATTACTGTAGACTGAAAATTCATAATACTACAGTGTCTTTGTGTAAAAAAAAAAAAAGGTGTTTTCAGTCTGCCAGCTTTTGTGTGATGTAGCGTGCTCCGTGTTCCACTAGAGAGCGCCCTCTTTTACATCTATCCTCCATTTAAGAGATGTGAAAAATGTAGGCTATATATAAATCCCTTTATTTTAATCAGAAACAAACATTTAATTTGAATAAAATCTTACATTTTTTGTTTTGGTGTTTATTAATTTATAAAAATGTTGATCCTATACCACAGATTTATATGTAGAAAGGGCAGCACAATTACAGAAATTATACAACTACAAATCTTTAAAACAGTAACACACGCAATGCCGACTTGTTCAAGGGCTTGGGACAAAACGGTAGTTTTATTTTGCTTTTGGGCCTATCTCCTGGTTTTCTACTACCCAACAGATACACCTACAAAGAACCAATTCATTTAAAAAGAAAATAGGCACATTTATTTTATCATAGATCATGAAAATTCACATCTATCTGTGATCAGTCAACATCATATTTACAGAGCTTGCCAGCTAAACCCAGTAGGCTTTATTTGATGCTGTGACAGATCTGTCTCTATTTACTTAAGAACTCAAAGCTCACATAAACTTAGTTCAGCCAGAGACACTTACATCAAAGGATTTATTGCAACAAATAAAAGAATTTGGCAGAAAAAGGGTTTTGTGCTTGATGGTGCTTTACAAATGAATCCAAGTAGCCTCAAAATTCTAAAGGGAGCACATTAAAACTCCCTAAGGGTTATAAAGAAGCCCAGCACACACATATAAATGAGATATGTGATATACATAATGCACAAAAAGGCAAGAGCTGCCATGACCACATCTAGTAATAAAAAACTAGAACAGGTGGAGGCTGGGGGATGGTTAAGGGAGAAATCAGCCCTGTGATAGGTAGGAATAAACGGTATAACCAGGAGCAGCAACGGCAGCACAAATGATCAAAAGTATAAGTGCAAGTTTGTTATTAAGACTACTTATTGACTTCTTGACTCACCTTGCTGGTGATTATCAAAGCCAAACGATACTGATCTGTTGATGCCATGTACAACTAAAGCATTCTGTCTGAATTAGTTACTCCATTTGTGTTAATAAGAAACCTTTGCGCTTCCTTTTTTAATCACCAACAAATCTACCATAGACCTTTGCGGTACCAATGCACTTGGACTTGATTAGTCTGTTCTTAAAAGATTGTCTCTTTGGTATCATTTGTATGTATTGTCTTTCAAAGGTAATATCTTAGTCACATTATAAAAGTTTATTAAATCTTTCTATTAATGAATCCAAGGGGACCCTCTGAAATGTTTGACCCTGTTTGTCTACAGTAAGGAGTGGCTTTCTAATGTTTACTCCAGCACATTTAAATCACACACATACGCACACACACACACACACACACACACACACAATAATTAGTCAGTGTGGGCTATGATTTTGCTATTTCTGTGTTTAAAGCCAAGCAAAATAATTGCTTTTACAATCAGATAAAACCAAGTTTTGAAAATAGTAGAAGTAGTTGCAAAAATGCTGGGTTTAACATAAATGTGTTGATGAGAAATGGCAGATGCAATAAGATGGCAGGTACAGTAAGATGAAGGGAACAGAATACAGCCAGAATAATAAAATTAATTCACAGAGATTTGTGGATGAGAATAATCCAGTGTTGCTTTATTTCTTTTCACTAGATGGCCTCTACAAGACCAGTTGTATTTAAGAAATGCAAATGCGACATCACACCAAGAAAAACAATGTCACATTCTCATAAAGCGCTCTTGGCATGAACAAACAGCAACATTGACAATAAATAAAATGTTGGCAAACAAAATAAAACTTTGTGAAATAAGAATACTCAGGATTGCATATCAAACAAGACAAAATAGACAAAATGTACTTGGCACAAATTAAATAAACTTAAGTAATTTTCAGATTGAGTGAACTTACTCTATGTCCATTGCTTTGTGAATCTGATTGTCCTTCACAGTTAGCATTGAATATGTGCGTGTACTGTACAAAATAGACACAGATGGCTGATGAAACTAAAATAGACTAATTCCAACAAATTGTCAGTACTCAACATCTTACTTTGTCAGTACCTTGACCTTCATAGTCACACTTCCAGGTGGCCTTTTGCTGCATATGTTTGCACCAAACAAAACTGCAGGTACATGTGCAAGAAACCATTGTCACAATGCAAAGCCAATATATATGCACATAGTGGAGGACAAGTATTCTATAAGTTACCAGTGATTTCTGATTTGAATTCAGTACAGGTGCTTGACATATGTTAAATTTAAATAGAGGAAATAAAGATATTAAAGACACTTTGGTATTTTGTAAGCCATGATGTGCCGAACTATGCATTTATGAGTACAATGCACATTTAAACACATTTTTATTAAAAGACCCAGTCTTGTTTTAAATTAATTTGTGTGGACATGATTATAGTGATGCCAGGACACTCATCACACACAAATATTGTGTGAAAATGGTATACTCATATCATTAATCTTAAATCATTTTTGACCCGTGATTGCAGTCCAGTGGGATCTGCCTTGTGATGATGACCAACTGAGAGGTACATAAATAAAAAGGTGTTTTTAAAATAGGATAACAAAAATGCGAAGTAACAGAACACTTTTACAAAAAGCCACTTGACCTATTTTTTAAACGGGATGACCCCTCTCTCTCAGAAAGTGAGTCTTGTCCTGTTATAGACTAAATCCTTCTGTCTTTGTTTGTGCTCTGTCTGTCTCTGTCTGTCTCAGCAGGGCATATGCAGTGCAACACTCCAATCTTGACTTCCCAAAGCAAAGGAAAAACAACGTAATGTATTCTACACCCATATAAAAATAAATCAATTGCAAACATGGAAAGATACATCTCATATATACAATAAACTCCTATATAAAATAGCTTTTATGTACATATAGACAACAGACAACAATACAATAATTCAACTGTACAATGTACACCTGAACAGTTAAGACAGGCGAGAGGTACTGAAGTGTATGGCTTGATTGGGAAAAATTCAAAATATTTACAGACATCAACTTTACATCCTTTATGTTTTCAACTTCCCTGGAATGAAGAGGTCTAAGGAGAGCCCCATGCCTCAATTTTATTTCCATTCCCTCAGGTAAGGCTACCTTTAAAGAACTGGTCCGCAGAGGCAATTCAGCCTCATGGTACTTTGCAATAGTCTCATGGTCCTTTGCACAGTCAAATACACTCTCAGCTCTCTGTTGGTGACATAAAGTTGCTGGAAGCATGAGTCTTAAAACCAGTTATGAAGCTCAAAAAGAGATTAGACGATTGAAACGCCACTTATTGAATTTGCCCAGGAAGACCCAGACTTTCTACTATTCTTCTTGAAAGGATCAACCAGTTATGGACATCCCCTTCACTTCCATGAAGGTTAGATGCCAATAGACTCCAGTGTGTAACCTCAGACAGCCCTGCTTTGGTGCTGACATTTAGTCCATGGGTCCTTGAGGCATACCCAAGGAACACTTGTTGTCGTCCAAGGCTGGAGGGTCTTGTAGGTAACGTCATGGACTTTCATCCTTTCTCCAAAGGAGTCCTTCAGTAGTGTCCTCATGGATGTTCAACACAGAATGGAAACCCCTTCAACAGTGACCAGCTGACCAGCGGTGGGGTCATATGTCCCAGCCAGGTAGTAGAGGTCAGGGGAGGTACTGTTCGGCTTCTGATTGTGAGTCAGACACTCATACTCCTCCCTGCTCACCACCTGGCACTTATGAGAGATTGTCTGGACATCATTCTCATCCTCATGACACGACTGGTACAGTGCATGCTGTATAGGGAAAAACAGGGTTAGTTGCATCATTATGCTGTATGTATGAAAAAATGAAGAAAGAATAACATCACGTGAAATGTCCATATGCTACAAATGACTAACATCGTGGCTCACCTTGCCATCTCGATGCCTCTTGCCTAGCTTGGTCTCTTCAGGGTGGTAGAACCACTTGACTTTGACCACCATGCTTGAGGTCCAGGATTCCCAGAAGTTCTCAATTCGACCTACGTATGGGAGGTTGGGGCGTCCAGCTGAGAGAAACACAGCACAATCTCCCACTCTCACTGTGTCTCTGCCTCGCACGATGGCCTTATAGAAAAGCTTCCTGGCCTTGCCCTTTAGACCTCGCCGCTGTGGAAAACCAGACACTTCGTCAGACACTGACCAATCTTCTGTGATAATGATGATTACTATTATTACCCTTCTCGACCTCTACTGGTTTAGTATTCTAAGATAACTCAACTGATATTATGAAAGAAAAAAAGGACAAATCTATGCTGCATTGATGGAATGCAGTAGAAACGTAATTAGACTTTTCTTACCTGTGTAGGGTTTCCCGACCACCTCCACATTTGTCGTCCTGCAAGGAACACCGACATTTTGGGCCTTGGAATAAATGTTGTGTCATCTGGAAGCATTCTAGGTTTCTTCACAAAATCCTTAGATGGTTTAGAGGTGGAGCTGTTGCATTCTTTCCTCTTCAGGGACTTGTTGGAGACCTGGTCAGGGGAGCCTCCTTTGGCATTGGAAACAGCCACAGCTTTGGCCACAAAGGAGTGCTGGTGTGGCCTTGAAGAGGTTGAGGGTTCAGAGGGTTGCAGGAGCCCCCGGTGGGAAGACAGACAACTCTGAAGCATCAGTGTAGAACTGTCCTCATCCTCTGAGCTGTAGGAGGAATCATTGTCAGAGGAACATAGGCTGGAACTGGACAGAGAGCCTGAAGAGGAGGAGCTTGAAGAACCAGAAGAGGAGGAGGAGACAGAGAGACGAGACAAGAAGCGGCCGGCCGCACTTAATCCTCCTGAGGCTGCAGCCAGTGCAGCCCTCCTCCTCTCTTCCTCTTCATCATCCAGATCAGAGTAAGAGCTGTGACACTCTCTGTGATAATTGAATCCCAAGTCACGATATTCACCCAGACGCAGGGATTGAGAGGGCTTTCTTTGGGGTGTGGTTCCTTTAACGAGAAGTTCTACCCTGGAAGCACCGCCCTTTTTGTTATCTTTAACTAGCAGGACTGGGTGAGAGTAAGCCTCTGTCCTGGGTATACCACTCACACTGGAAGATCCACCTCGCAACAGCAGAGCCTTGCTGTTCTTGGTCTTGGGGGAGGTCACTCCTTCGTGATCTAACTTGACCAGGAACTCTTGGCCAGACCTCCTGCCCCTTGGCATAGCAAGCTCATCTTGCCTGCGCCTCTGGCCATACAGCCCACTTCTGGAACCCAGAGATAAACCTGGACTTGGCCCTGTAGATTGAGTACAGAAGGAGGAGTAGCCATTTGCAATGCTACTGAAAGAGTCCACCTCAAAGGAGCTGCTGCTGAAAAGGCCTTTGGCTGGTGTGGAGGCCAGTGGCTGGGTCTGAGGCAAGGGGAACAGGTCATCCTCCTTCCCTCTCAAGGCCTTCCTGGGTGCCCCATTGAGCTGAAAAAGGTTGTCGGACGTCCTCTTCCTGTTGTTAGCCAACGAAGGCCAACCCAGGAAAGGTGAAGTATTTTTAATGGCATTCTCAGCCTGCTGCTGCTGCTGCTTTTGTTTTTTCCCAGAACCCTTTGGTCTCCCTAGAATGAAGAAAATATAGGTCATGTTTTGGCAATACATTGCAAATGATGAAACATGACTGACTTATTTGTGTATACTGTACACTGACCAGTTCATTCGGTATACCTGTTTAATCTAATACGGTCCAACCAGTGTTTCCCCTAGGATGGAGTTGTAACAGCTCGCAGTGCACGCCCTGGCAGGGGGTTTCTATGTGTCTGCTGGCACCAGATGGGCTCTTAAGGCCCAAGTACATACAGTACATTTGTGCACAGCAATGAGCAGGGGAGATTTGCATAACACGTGGCCCTCACGTATACTAACACCCGCCTCCAGGAGGAAGAAAACAATCGGTGTATGTGGACTACCTACAATCTTTGTATCAAGATAGATCTTCCAAATGTTTATTTCACGGATAGGTGTTTCCTTAAGTATTCCTTTGAACTGACTAAGTTTACTCTAACTTTACTGCGCGATACTCACGTAAAGTTGCAGTTGACTGTTTTCCCTTCAGTAATCCTGAATTCGTGATTGGCATTGCTTGCTTCATTGTTGACATCTACCCTCTGTTAACATTATCAGGTAAGTGCAAAGTTTCTTGTTTATATGCTGGCGCAAATAGTATAACGTTAGTTTCTAATGAGATAAGAGAGAGCCCTCTCCTCGTAAATAATTTAATAAAAATCAGCCGCAGCGGTGTTATGCCACTACTAGGTGCATATAGGGGAAACAGTGCCAACACAATAGCCCCACAATAAGTCTTGTTGTAAAGGTTCTGCTGCTCACTTTCAACAATAATGCAGCTGATATAATCACCTCTCTGGCAATGTGAACAAAAACTGAAAATTGTAAACTTTACGAATATAACGTATTTTTGAAGGTTATTGTATTGGATTGCATAGCTAAGCAGTGTTCAAACACACAGAAATGGATTTTGAAATGTATGCAAGAACCCATCGTTTACAAAGCTTGCTAAAATGTCAGGTTAATTCAAGATAATTTTTGTATAAAATGACACATATCTATAAAAATCCTTGCATTTTTGTTTAAATATTTCACTCAGAGTAAGCATTATAGCTTAATAATATATAACACATAATAAATAATGTGTGATACTGTTTTTTTATAACTTTATAGATTTCTAGGTTATTTAAGGTGAAAATAAAAGTTTCAGGGGTTAATTCTTACCTGGTCTTCTTTTGTGAACAGTTAGACTTTGGCTGTTGATTACAGTATTGATAATGTTGAGTCTGTCCGAAGGTCTGTCACTGATGGGGGCCTGCTCCAGACTAGAACTTCTCTTGGCTGTTGTCCCACTGGGTACTAGCAGGGAAGGAGATGACTCCCCACCTAAGGTCAATGGGTAGAAGAATATTAGCATAATATTATACTTACTTACAGGTAGACAATACACTGCACCATGAATGGGAAAATTCCCAGTTACATGGGGAGGAGACACCCACAGTGAATCTGGTATCCTGGGGGCAGGAGGCGGATGTTTGGGAGGGAAATCTTCCCCCGGTCTCCATCATCAAACTCTACCATCACTCCTCCAGGCTTCCCTTCATCAGACGAACCACCTGCAAGAGACCAAAATGCTCTTCTTCAGGTGTGTGGGGAAATTAGCAAATGCTAAAAAGTCATTGTATGTAAATGCAATTAAATATATAGTCGAAGAAACAGAGGATACACAAGAAAACAAAGATAGCAGAAACTGATGTCTCACCTCTGCGAACGTAGCCTGGGTATAAGCAGCGTGAGCGTTCGCTCCAGTAAGCACACACCCTGGTTCCTTCGCTGAGCATAGTCTCCGACTCAGGACGTATATCCAGGACCTGTAGGCCAGACCAAAACATAATTAAGATTCATTACAGGTTGCACACGCACACACATGCATGCACACACACACACACACACACACACACACACAAACAGTGTGAGAGCCATGGAGCATTGTGCATGGGCAACCACTGTGCCACGTTTCCAAGCGGCACTTATCTCATGCCAATGTGCCAGTCAGGGCTGAAAAGAACGGAAGCCATGATGCAGTAAATCCTGACTTGCTGAGTAATACTAAAGAGGGCCTGAATAGAGGGCTTGTGATTGCAGGTTGCCAGATCCTCCCTCCAACAATGCAGGCAGCCCCAGCATCCGCCACTCACTGGGGGCTCTTTCAGGTTGCTTTCATTTACTGTTGCCATGGCGAGGGACCCTTTGACTGATGAGGTGTGGATGTGGGTGTGTGTGCATGGGGAAGGGAGAAGGAGCACGATGAAAATCAGGGTATTGGTGTCAGAGTCAAATAAATGGCTTTTGGACTAATTTAAAAACAAGAAAGTGGAAGTATGGTATAATTAGAACCAGCTGCTATCTGATGAGTGTTTAGATAAGACTGAAGTTGCCAGAAGTGCTTAGTGTAAAACTGTCGGGAGAAGGCTTTGTGGGAAAACTAACATTGATTAGTATGAGTGAGCTTACATGGATGAGAGAAGGAGGAGACAAGCGGCCAGATAGTAAAAAGACAAATGTATGTGTGAGGGGCACACACTTCCACTGCAGAACAACTGGCACCTGATGAACACTGATCTTGTGGACAGTTGAATGCTATGGTAACTCTTGGACAACAGGGAGATACAGACATAATTACAAGTGGGACTTATAGTATGAGTGTTTTTTTTTATATCTAAACAAAAAACAAAAAACCTAATACTCTACAAAATGACTTACTACTAGTAAGTTCATTTAAAGAAATTTAATTTAATTCTGTGCACCAGTGATGTATTAATCTCAGTCAATTTTAAACACAATTTGTGAAAAAAAGGTATGGTTTCAAATTTCCTCACAATATTTACTGAATATTTTATCCTGCTTTAATCTTGCCCCTCTTGGCAGTTTCTCTTTTCCCCTTTTACAATGACAGCAAAAGCCGTTAATCCAAGGCACAGTCATGCCAGTTAAACTCTGCTCTACTCTTCCAGGGTCATCATCTTTGGACACTCCATTGTGTGCAAACACAACGTCCTGTGCCCTGTTTGGCAATAATGAGGACTTGTTTCCACAGTTGGAGAAGATGTGGGTTTGACGGCTTTGCCAGCATCCTCTCAGGAAAGAAATAGGACAAAGGTCACCTGCTGCAGTAAACACTGAAAATCTATTCTGGATGCAAAGCACACCAGGAAGCACATGTTAACTAAATACAATTGAATACCAGCCAATAATGTGCAGTGTATTCTACAATGTATAAATATATCTCATTACATGGATGATTTAGGTAAACTGTAACTGTCTTTTAACATGAAACTGAGCGAGAATTACAAATCCAAGTGATCTTGTGGTCTAGATTAAAAAAGAAAATCTCAACCGCCCCAGGTGCAACTGAAAAAAATGAAAGGGGTGAACTATTTTATTGTGAAATAGATCTATGTCTTATAATAGCTGGATAGCATCTCATCATATAATATTGTTTCTTTGTCGATCTGAGCCTTTAAGCAACTCTGTTACTTTAGCAGCAATAGGGGTGTAAAATCCACGTCATCTCCCATTTAAACTCCAAAATGTGAAGAGATCCAGGTGTTATTATTATCATCTCACCCACACACAGAGCTTGGTTTAACGGACATTCACAGACACTCACACATGTAAACACAAAGATCCTGCCTCCCAAATGTTCATATTCACTTAAGAGGTTTAGATGGCCTCAATGACCCTGAGAAACGGCCAAGGGAGGTTGAAAGAGAGAATGCAAAGGGACTGGTAGAGCTACAGAAAGGCTGTAAGGCAATGGAGAAATGCAAATAGGGTGAGATGGATGTTTAAGAGAAATAAAAGTGTTGAGTGACCGAGAAGACCAAACAAGTGATGTTTTTTCTTATAACAAAAGGGTTTTAGTGCAGCGGGGTGAACTTACAGCTTCCTGTAGCAATTGCTCCAGTGAATAGATTCTTGGGCGGTTTCCTCTTTCACCGTCGATAACAATGCTAAAGCTAGAGGAAAAAGAACAGAAGAGGGAGAGAAAGATGAGGCTATTTTCAGATGCTTGTATTATGTTTGCCTGGCTTCCATGTCATATGTTACTCCCACTCTACTGTTGTTATAGCATCTTTTTGCTGCCTGAGCCAGAGGAGCTATATTGATACTCAAAGCTAGATATGGGATGGTGTGCGGTTTGTAGTGTAAGGAAGAAAGACATGAAGAGAGATAAGAAGAGGCAGAAATTCAGATTCTGGTGATAACTTCTAGTTGTCTCATGCAAAATCCCTCTGTTTTCGTTATTGCAGTAGCTCAGAGTGACTGACAAAAAGATGTAAACATGTCAATTTAATTTGAAAGACTGTAATAATGATGTACTTTGATTTCAACTTTAATAACTCTTTTATAAATAAAACTATCTGATTAAGGTATTGACATGACACAAAAATTTAGTGTCACAATCTATGCGTGTATTCAAAAACACCCCGACTGATCACTTGAACCACTGCATGTCTGCTTACATGTCTGGGAGCTCCAGAGTGTGGACCCTGGCAGCATATAGAAGCTCATCCTCCTTGGAGATCAGCACCTTCAGTCCATCAGTTAAGAGCTCTTTCGTCAGGAAACAGTTAGGGACTGCAGAATGAAAAGCAAACACAACAATTAATATTTCAACATCACTGGTACTGTCTGCTGCTGAAACACTGTTGCAAGATATCCAGTTTGTCTTACCTTCAAGGCTTTTGTTGTTGTATGAATGTCTGCTGTCCTCCTCTTCTTCTGAGAAGCTGCTGCCATCCATCTGAAAGCCTTCGTCAGCCGCAAAGCTCTCCAGCAGCCGACTCACTGCTCGTCCCTTTGGCTGCAGAATACAACAGAAGGGACGGGCAGAAGAATAAATGGATGCAGAGATGGAAAAAAAATAAACTTGGAGATAGAAAGTGTGATAGAAGATAGAAGAAATTGTTTAGCATGCTACTCAAAGTACCAATTAACCGCAGGGGGCTTCACAGTGTATGTACCATCTCCTATCAGTAACCATTTTACTCTTAACATTTTTTTACTCTGTCACAGCAGAAGGTGTGAGCCACCCCCCTTCCCACGTCTCCTCTCCCATCCTCTCCTCCCCTAAGATTACTCAGCAGGAGGTTGGGCTATGTGCGATGTGCTAAGTACTTTTAATAGTTCTACAGTAACGGTCCTCAGGGTGAGAAATCTAGGACAGTAAGACATCACCAGAATTGTTAATAGAATGTATGAATGCTGGCATTTTTGTAGAATTGGATTCTGTTTGGCAGTTTGCATGGGCCTGGTTTTCCTGAGTGAGGATTGAGTGAAGTCACTGCGACTGGTACCTGCTGGTCCTTGCTCCTTCGTCCCCTGCTGCCCTCCTCACTCTGTAAAGATGGGGTCCCAACTGACCAGCAACTTCTCCTCTGTGAAAATTGACATGAGGATGGAGAAGATGAGTAGTGAGAGTGTGATTTATCTCCACAACTGTTAGACAGTAAGTTACACGCAGAGCACCTATTGCCTGTGGCTGCTTTTATGCTTGGGGGGGGGGAAATCACCTGACATTTCTGGGAGGCTGTGATTTCCCAAAGCCACTTTTGAAATGCAATAAAATAGAGCTTTTTTTTTGGGAAAATCATGCTAAGACTATACCATTTATTGTGTTACACTTTGACAATTTGTATTATTTCCTTATCCCAAAAAACGTAAGCAGTATCAGAGTATTCAGATATTCAGAACTCATTCAAAATACTTTCTTCTAACCTTATTGATTGCTCCTCTCAACATGGTGCTTTTGCGGGTCGCCCTCTTTAGCCTCTCACTGGTGGTCGGGAAGGTGGCCAGTCCCATGCTTCTCCGGTAGCGGCTACCCCTGGTCCCGAGGCTGCCCCACCGAGGCTCCTTAGACCTGGGTACACAGGGCCTTCTTACCCCTTCTGGCCGGTGACCTTCATGGTGGTTTTTGACTGCAGTGGTCTGGCCCAGCCGACATGGGGGCTTCTTTTTTACTTTGACCTCCCCTTCTGCTCCAGACAGACTCAGAGAGCCTGTGCAGTTCAATTAGAGAAACAGATTTAGACCAAGTTAACAAGCCAGGAGGACAAACACAAAACAGATGCTTCCCGTAAAGATGTGGGGCAGCTTTGTTATGAATCAGTTTCATAGGACAGTCTTACCATAAAGCTCTTGTCTCTGTTTTTTGTTTCTGGCTTTCTGATTGGCCTCCAGCTTTACAACAGATGAGGGACTCGGTCCTGTCACGGAGGAGCTAGAAATGACATCTCTTGGGGGTTGGGCTTTGTAGTCTTGACCTTCATCAGTATCATAACTGCCTTCCTCTTCTTCATCTTCTAATGGAGATGGCAAACAAAATAGCATACATATACTACTATTAGATATCTTTTATGAACTTGTGTGTTTATCAAATCCATATTTTAAAGTCGTTACCAACCAGTGAAGTTATTTAACTTCACTTTACTTGCCATCATTTCACAGGCACTTCATTAGCATTTAAGTATATAGTATAACTGTTCATAGAAATTATGTATGAAGTGTTTTGCCTTGGTGGCATTTCCTGGCAAAAACCCACATGCTACAGAGCTAGTGTGCAAGGGAGTGTAGGAGTGTGTGTGTGTGTGTGTTTTTGTCACTGCACTTTCTCAAGCAGCTCTTTGACCCAGTCTGCTAGTATCCAGGGCTGTCAAAGCCTCTCACAGGCAAGTGTCCACAGCTGTGGCTGCACATCTAGCCCAGACCAAGGCAACAAGGCCAATAACTGAGGTGTCAAATGTCCCGGCACACCCCTGTCCATTGCAAGCCATTCATCAACACCTATTTACTGACCTCTCATTACTTTTAAAGTGATTTACAAATTAACAAAAGGCACATTGGACTTAAAGTGGCATTGCATGTCTTAAGAGGATACCTGATTCAATGTGTTCGTGATACTCTGGTCAGGTGTTGTTTCTTTATTTTTAACTTGAAACTTGTCAAATGTGCTTCATGTACTGCAGGCCTCACTGATTTGTTTTCTGTATCATTTTACTTTTGCGTAAGGGTGAATGCTTATAGTCTTTCCATCAACAGAAAACATGTGGTTGTTACATCATACGGATGAAAATTTCATGGCTAGCCAATTAGAAGTCCCCTGTTGACCCACTTGTCTGTCTTTGTGGGAGCGAAGGAGAGCACCCAGAAGTCAACAGTGTAAACACAGGAAAACATGCAAACTTCATATTTTACCTCTCACTGTATACATCTCAGAACCAGCTCCCAGTCCCTCACCTTGATCAGTGGAGTCACTCTCCGCAGGGGAGCTCTCTCCCTCCTCCATTGCCTCACTCAGTCTCTGGCCACGGAGAACCCTCGCTCTGGGCTGGTTCGCATGGGAGGATCCCTGTGTCAGAGTTGAGGATCCCTTTTTACAACCACGGCGCACCAGTCCTGTCCAACTCTCTTGGGGGCCACTGTCCACACTGGCTGCTGAGAAAGTTTGCAAAACCACAGTTAAAATCTAGGTTAAGAATTGTTGGTTGGAACTTTAGGGATTCAACAGTGTAAAACTGAAAAACAAAGCACTGTGCTTATTAAAACAAAACAGCAAGAGGCACGATCAATACTGTGATTGCCAGTATCTACCTGTGTCACTTTGTCCCCCAGACTCTCGCCTGGACTCAGCTTTGCTTGTGCACTGGGTTCTGTGTCTATGTTTGGGGTTGGAGTTGCAGGGCGAAACCTCCTTGTCCCTGGAGCATGTGCCTGAGAGATTCTTTTTACCCTGGGCTTTCTGTTTGAGCTGGGTCACATCACCGACCAGCTTGGAGCTGAGCATGCTGTGAAGACTGCCTTTTCTGCAGCCCTGTGCTTTTATCTGCTGCAACAGAGAAAGAGATGACAAAGCCAGAGACAGCCAGTTACACTCCCGGTCACAGCAGCCGCAAAAGCATCAGAACGTCAGAGGAAGAGGGCTCTCGTTTGCTCGCACACAGAGAAGAAAAGGGAATAGTAGAAGCCCCAATGAAAAATATATTATTATGGAGAGCCGAGGATATGACTCCTGGGGGTAGCACCTAATTAGAAATGGTGTGCAACAAAGAAATATATCAAACGCAAAGAAACAAAGAGTGGCCTCTTTCATTTATAGTTGGATAGAGGACAAAAGGGGACCCTGACCTGTGTGCTGCTGACTCGCTCAAAGCCTCGACTGGACAGCCTCTTCTTCCTTCTCTGGCTGTCTCCGGCCCCTCCTAGGTCCTCAGGCGACAGGGCAAGCCCCGCCCCATTCGACCTGCCAGTCAAAACAACGGCGAGGCATTCATTAGAGCAGAATGGTGGTAGTTTGAAAGGAAAAGAGGGGGTAGGACATCACAGGGGAAAACAGAGTTGAGTCATTCTGTGTGGGATCTAATAACTCTCCTTTCTCTGTCTGATGAACAGAATGACAAAGAAGGACATGGAGAGCCCAGTGTCTGAACCACACACTTGAAAAATTGGGATCTAACGAGAAACCTGGGATTGTTTGAGGGCAGTGTGGCCTAAAATGCCTTAACGCTTTATCTGTGCCTATGTCTCTGCAGCCTGTGAAGCACTGCATAGCTTTGAAAGATACAGTAAATGGTTGGAAGGCATTGCATTTGTATGCAGCTCTATTGTTCCCGGCGAATATCATAGCTCTCCAGTTGCATTTTCATATCACTGTGGCACACTATTTCCCCTACACTGAGCAGCATCACAGGCCAACTACTCCAAATGCCCTTGAATCTCCCACTGGAAGCCTGCCCATAGACCACACCGACATGAGCCGGGCCATGCTCAAACAAAAGATTAACTTAAGATTAACCTTTCCTAGTGTGCGTAGAGACTAGGAAATCAGTCACATTTACAGAGTAAGCAGGGTTTAAATGTGAAGTAGATAAATAAAGTACATTCAACATTTCATGTTGGTTCTTTGTTTGCACATTGTACCACATACAATTCTTTAACTACACATTCTTTGAAATCAAATGTGTGTCTCCCTCTTTCTTTACGTTTAGTCAGCATAGGAGCACAGTACTCGAATACAGTTTGTATGTAGGCCTTGATTGTATATAAATCTTATAATCAGACTGTGTCAGCATGCATCTATAACAGAACATGAAAAGAATGAAGGTGATTGTCGGGTAGTGGGACTGTCTGTCCACTGACTGACATGAGAGTGACAGAGGTGGCAGTGAAGTGTGAGTTGTCCCTGTGAGGGAGATCCCGCCACGGCTTGCCTTCCGCTGCTGACAAACACAATATGACAGAGTCACTCCCCTCTGTTGGGGGCTGGTGGAGCTGAGCGTACAGTGACTAATTAAACAGAATTGATTAGCAGGGCTTGCTGGCGAGCAGTAGTCCCCCCCCCCTCCCCAATCAAAGCAGCACCACAAAGGACTCTAGCGCTCTACCCACAGGAAAAACAGAGGCACACACAAAAACAAACAATGCCTGCATACATGCTCATGAGCACAAAGCTGCATCCATACCTAATTGCACAGATGCATAGAGTGCACAGGCAGGGAGGCTTGAATTTGTCGCTCACTCAAACACTGCCACACACACTTCCTGTGGTTCGAGCACAACAAGGTAAGGAAGGAGATACTAAAAAGCTGGCTGTTACCCACTGACCTCCATCATAGCACCCAAGCGTCAGCATCTTGCAGTGGCAGGTGTAGTACATGCTTTTACATAACCCTGTCATGTAACGCAACATGGGGCTAATCAGTCCCCACTCTGCCTGTTCCTCGTTCAGAAGTGTCATGTCATTCTCTGCCGCATTGTACACACACATCCACAGAAAAAAAAGGGGTGTACAACCTGGCTGCCTCGAAGAAAAGTAAAATTACATAAGCTGTGGCTAGCTGAGGCTCAAATTTGAACACAATAGAGACAGATTTCAGTTTACTGTTCTATGGCCTTCAGAACCCCCCACCACCCCCATGTCCACCCCACCTTCCCTCCACTGCGCTTTGCTGGAGGGCCCTGGCCTGTTACCCTTTCATTTGGGTGTCATTGTCACCCAGCATCAGCATCCTCACTCCGATCAGTGCTGGCCTGGTGAGGGGGCAGGGGTACATGGGTGGAATGAGAGTGGAGGTGACATTACTGAGGGGCAGCTGGAAAACACTGTGGACCACTGCCCAGAAACCACAGTGATAAAAAAAAAGGGAGAAGAGAAGATGGAGAGAGAGAGAGAGAGAGAATGCTGCAAGGTGACATTTAGTGCTCTTAAGCCTTTCCAAACCCTGATGACAAGGCTAATTGAAGCCTGACAGCAAACCTTTATCCCCTAGACCCTTTTGGTTTATCAGCCCCCCCACCACCACCAAACAGCAATGTTACCCCTTTTTTGACAAAAGCTGACGCTTGTACTTTTACAAATGTCATCACCACATTTTGAGGTAAAGTAGGATCCTTGTTTCTTAATATCCTCCAATCTCTGTCTTCCTATATTTATTTTTTATTCTGCTGTTCTGCTCACTGTATTCCTTTTTTTCCCCTCATACACACACACAGACATTGTATGAGAGCTTTAAATGTCAGTTTGTCTGAGTGCCTGGACTGTCTGACCATCATGTTATCCTTTGGACCCCTGGTGACCCTGTGGGGCTGTGGTGTGTCACATTCCTGCTGCTGGGACAGATTACAGGAGAATTCGCAGTACTCTAATTACATCCTCTGTCTGTCATCCCCCCAGCCAGCAGTCAGCCCCACCCCCCCCCCTGAACCCAGCCCAGCTCGACATGCACTACAGTAATGCCACTGAGGTTTAAGATTAGCTGGGTTGCAGCCTAATGAGGCCAATGAGCGGTTTTCTAGGTATGTGAAGTCTATATATCAAGCACACACAAATATTCGGTACTAGCAGACATACACTCAACTGACACCAATTATGCTGTTATACAATTAACGCCAGTGTCGATTAGATTAGAAAGGGCTCAAGTGGACTTCCTTGAATGGTTCAGCTGTGTTCTCCCATTTCCTGTTTATGCCAATGAGAGGCAGTCCCTGTATGGCAGTGATATGGAGGGGCTTATCAGGCAAGATTGGACTATAGCCAGCCAGCGGAGATGGATTGAGGGATACTCACTTGACTTTTCTTTGGCCCTCAGATGAGGACACTGGACCTGTGATGAGGGTGGGTTTCCGCTTCCTTGGCCGCCCCGGTCCTCGTCGCGCCGGGCTGCGAGGTGTTTCCTCCTTCCTGTTTGCACACGCAGATGTAAACACAAGCAGATAGAGAGGAACTCTGAGATAGTACACATATCTTAAGTTTTAAGGTTGTAGCAGCAAGGAATACAGAAAGGAATCCTCTGAAAATTAGAAGCAAATGTGTTTAAGTTTTATTTGTTTTGAACCTGCTGAATGCAAAGAGTGGGGATGAGCTTAAGGGGTAAAGATGATATGGTCATACTCACTGATGATCGTGCTTCCTCTGAAGTTTGGCCAGCTCCTTTTGCTTCTCTTTGTAGCGACGCTGTAGCTCAGCCAACTTCACACGCATTGCAAGCTCAGGACCGTCCATTGTTTCCATGGCACCTTTGGCCGGGCACACCTGAGATACACATCATCGGTGGTCATTTTCAATGTTAAAAACGACAAGTGAAACACATTAATCACTGGGTTATCTGTTTATTTAAATGAAATACATTTAAACCCTGTATGATCTTGGTGTTTTGAGGCATTAACATGAGCACACTGTAGTTGCACGCTTACTGGTTCATTGCGAGGCGTCCAGTTGCATTTCCTACGTAAATTGAGGATCCTGCGGGCTGGGAAGTGTCGCCCTGAACCTGTACTGCTGCCTTCCTGGGAGCCCATCTCCAGTGCACGGGCTGTGGCCAGGGTAGCAAGGCTCTGGAGGTCAAACATCAGCATCTCCTCTTCTGTTATGGAGAAAAAGAAAGAACATGGATTTTGTTCACATTGTGTTCATGCATGCTTAATTTAGAGGCCGCACAATTGAACTAAGCTTGTTATCTTAAAATTTGTCAAAGGAACCTCATGTCAAAGTGAGTAAAAAAGATAAGGGGAATTTTGTGCATGTAAGCATGACGTGCAAGTTTTGAAGCTGAATGTGCAGCAGTAATTTTGTGATATAGCGAATAAATAGTGAGGAAGAAAGAAACTGCGGGAGTTGGGCACATTAAGGCAGTATGAGAAAGCAGCAGCATATCGTTTCAGAAGTCTTATCAATGTGGACTCACCAGATGCTGCCATGTCAGTGGCCATCTGGGCCAAGTTCTTCCTATATAGCCCTATCTGCCTGTGGCACTGACTATCTGCAATCAATGGACTGAGCTGAAGGCTGAATATCAGGGGTTGCAGCCTTGTCACAGAGACGGACAAACATGACATTTTGTTTACAAAGTAACACTGTCTTACGTCTTTACATATATAAATATATAAATATATATAAAAAATACTGATTCTTCTCACTTGTTTGAGTACTTGTTTTGGTAAAGACTATTGTTGTGACTCGACATGTGCCACTTCCCTGAGCTGTCAACAGTATCGCATCACAAAGACAACATCACTGACTCTTGAATCAGTTGATGATACCCTTTTTATAGAACCCTCTTTTGGGAGCAGTTAAATGCATTAAGATGCCGTGGTAAACACAAAACATCCTTTTGCATGAATAAAAAAAAAAAAAAAAAACACATGGCGCTTTGAAAAACAAGGAAGCTTTTAAAGGCACTTTAAAACAATGGGGTCTAATTAGCCAGGCAATGCTCCAGGGTGCTGAAAACATCGACTGCTTTTGTGATTATGAGGTGTCTGAGCTGAGAGATGTCTCTGCCATGTGGATCCAATGTTTAGATACTTGTGTGGATCCAATGTTTAGATAAGCCTATGTCCAAGGTCTGGCTTCTCTCATAGATGGGTGCCCCCTTGGGGGTTGTTTTTCTAAAGTCCCAAAGAGAGGAGATCAGTTTTAACATGAACCATATGTTCACACCTTCCCTTTTTGTAAAAATAGCCATATATGGTTATGAGGTTGGCTCTGAGCCTATCTTGTCACCACACATTAGCTATACCATGAGGCTTTAAAAGGTGTAGTTTGAGTGGAAAACGGGGGAGATTCACATTGGCTTCGGATCTTCTCACAGGCAATCCATGGTGCTTGTTTTGACGCTGCACTTTTTGTAATAAACCTTTTTATACAACTAAGTCGGTGTCAGCGGAGATTTCTTCATCATCATCACATCATCGCCACAGAAGATACAACAGAAATTGGCGTCACGAACTCCGGACGTGTTGTGACTTGCAGCGTCGCCGACGGCTTCAGCGCACCTACTCCCGCTCCTGGTCGACCAATACGGTGAGCATTTCTCACATGATGGAGCGCTGGTGTGTTCGTTGAATTTGTTCTGTGGCTGCTGTAGTCGCACCGTAAAGGATCATGTGTGTGTGTGCCATGCTGTGTTGATGGTGGGGGGAGACTCCGTTCTAAATTTGGGTTTTATTGCGTAGTGCACAACGCAATAGGGGGGAGTGTGATAGAAAAAAAAAAAAAAAAAAAAAAAAAAAGAGGGAAAAGAATAACAGTAATAAAGTACTAAAAGAGTTAAAATAGGCTAAAAAGAAGAGGGCTAGGCATAAAGTAGTGTACCGTCATTGTATTGGTAGCCAAAGGACAGTGAAATGTGTGTAATTGGAAATATTACAATGACTGAGGACAAAAGTGAATGGGGGAAAAATTAAGAAGCATAAAGGATGCTAAAGAATAAAGAGTGTTAAAGAATGAATGTGCATTAAAAAGCATAAAGAATTGCTTGATGAATGCAACGGAATAAGCATAAAGAATTGCTTAAGTATGAATGAAGAGGGATGATTGAAAAAACACACATTTCCTGAGTAATGCATGCGGACTGTGACAGTGCATGTGGGGGACGCTTTCTGTAAGTCACTGAAGAACTCAAGCATGCATGAAAGGAATAGGCTGTCGATAAAGTGAAGATAAAGAAATGAAGGGAATAAAAAAGGTTGAAGTAAATGTGTAGAATAGCCTAATTAGTAACGATAAGGTGAGCTAAATAACATCATGCAAGAGTAATGAAGGTGGGCCCTCAACTTCTTAACGGTAAGACATGTGTAGATTAGACACTGCGTGAAGGTTGGCTTTGAGAAATAGTCAGAGAAATTAGAGAATAAAAAGAGGAAAGTAACAACCCTGGGCCCAGGGCAATTAGATAATTTTAAAAGTAAAATAGAGTGAAGGAGTGACATAGAGATAAAGAGATAAAGAGATAAAGAGTATAGAGTAAAAGTCTAAATGCCTAAGCCTAAATCTAAGAGTCCAATCTAAGAAATTAGATTATAGTAAAATAAAAAATAAGGAGAAGCTTCAAATTGGGATTATATTTTGTGTTTTTGTTGAGTGATTGTTCTCTGGGGGTGAGTAGAGCTGGACTCTGCTGCTGTGGTTGCTGTGTGTGTAGAGAACGCTGTCTCTGTGGTTTGGCTGTGAGTGAAAAGTTGTTGTGGTTTATGTGGTTTATATTAATGTGGTAGATTTTATATTGAATAAGAATATATAGGTTGTGATCAACAATAGGAGGTTAATTAAAGATACAGGGAAGGATATTTTGTTTTTAATGCTAAAATTTATGAGCCTCTATAACGGACATTCTTGAGTTTGCTAAAATTTATGAGCCTCTAAAGAGGACATTCCTGAATCTGTTAAAACTTATGAGCCTTTTCTACAAAGGACATTCTTTAGTTTGGTGAAACATATGAGCCTTTTCTATAGAGGACGTTTTTGACTCTGTTAAAACATATGAGCCTTTTTGGGGGATATTTCAGAATTGGTAATAACATATGAGCCTCTTTCAAGAGGACATTTTAATTGATTAAATATGAGCTCCCAATAAGGACATTTGTGGTCTTGAAGTAGAAAGATCGGTAGGGATATTAGTAGGTTAGGCTTAATTTTGTTAATATAGGTGTGGGTAACAATCCTATATTATTGAGTAATTTAAGGGGTTAATGGAGTTAAATAAGTTAGAAAGGAAAAATAGAAATGTATAATATGTGGTTGTAACTTAGTGTTTGAAAAAAGGAGTACGCTTGTTTATAGTGCAGTTAAAATGGTCTAGTAGAATTATGGGACGTTGAATTTCTTTTCTGTTTCTCTCTTTGTTCTCCTATGTTGTGAGAGAGCTGAAGGGGAGGAAAAAGAGGAGGAGGTGCAGGCAGGAATTTGGCTGGCCCATATATCACATGGATTGAGGCTTGCTGATAACAGCATGTGCAACTCCTGAATCCAGTCTGAATAAGGCCAGTACGGTTTTTATCCACAAACTCTTTTTCCAAACACCTGCTTTACAAATGTTTTTAGGTGAATTCATTCATAGCTATTATTGATGACATACATTTGATTTGATTTCATATATGGTGCTATATGAACATTTCTCAATTTGGGGTTAATAGAGTGCATTTATTTGCTTGTGCATTTATGAGCAAATACTTGCTGTAGTTATTTCAAAGTGACGCTTGGCAACGGACTGACCAGTTAATGTATTTGATTAATTATTGGAGTATTGTGGTTGAACTCTGTTGAGAGTTGTTTGTGTGTGTAGTCAATATAATTTACGGATTTGGTGATGTGGGTGTTGCTACTATAATAAGTAAGCTGTTGATTCCTTTGAAGTTGACAATTCTCATGCATTCTTTTTCACATTGACTGTGGTAAAATAGTGGCGTATCAAATAAATAAACATACGAACAAATAAGTAAACGGATTGCTTGGTCGGTTGATTTATTGATTGATTTGCTGATTAATTGATTAGTTAAGAAAAAAAAAAAAAAGAGAGAGGGAAAGTGATCTTAATAGCTATAAGGGGTTTAAAGTCTTAGTAATTAGTTTCAATCTATAATTTGGGAATATAAAAAGTCATCAAAATGACAAAAAAGAACATTGAGATCCCAAATCCCAAAGTAATTACTCCTGTTGATGTAGTACAAAAGAGTAATCCTTTAATTAAAGGTATTGCCAAGATGTCGGAGAAATGGCATAAACGTTGGCCTGAAATTGACCAACCATGGCCAGTGGAGGGGACTCTTAACCCTGATGTAATCAAAACAATGCAGGTGCTTGTGTCCACCTATAAGGCAGGCCAAAAGAAGGGCAAAAAGGGGGAACAACGTAAAGAAAAGAGACAAACAGAGCTTGGTGTTCTCCAATTGTTTGAAAATGAGGGACAGAAACGGTTAAAAGCTGCGAAAGATAAAAACGATAGAGGCGCAGAAAAAATCCGAAAAAATGCAAAAGAAATAGAAAAACTAATGGCGGAAATTAATACACCTTTTTCGCATACGGAGCCAATCAAGAACCCTCCACCTTATAAGGAAGAGGTGCAGTTCAAGGAAGCCTATCCCCAACTTCCAGTTCTGAGTCATGATGGTGTATACCATATTGAAGATGATGACAGAAGAGTGATTGAAGAAGGGAAAGCTACAACTACCATCGTGATGCGTCCTTTCATCAAGTCCAAGAAGCCAGGGATGTTAAGGAAGAAATTAAGTGAACTCGGACCAGGAAAAGCAGCCTCCAGGAGATATGAGTATGACAGTGATGATGATACCAGGCCAATTGGAGGATACGATCCCTCAGTGAAGGAAATATTGGTCAGAGCTGAAAGAAGAGGAAGACAACCTTTGGAAAAACCAGACGCAAAATATGTTATTACCAGTGATAGTGTCACTAGGGATGATGACAGTGATCAGGAGCGTGAGTATACTCCCTACACAAGACGACACTCAATACAGCTTAGAAGAGACTTGGAAGAGGAAGAAGAGTGGCGAATGTATAAGGAGCTTGAAGAGCAAGGTCGGAGAGTCTCGCTGGATGAAACACATCGAAGGACACCAGATGATCTAACCCCAGCCCCCACAGGGCCAGAGATGGCGACAGGAAAAGGAAGCAAAGAAGGATCCTTAGCTAAAGAAAAGACTGATCCTCCCAGATATTATTTGCGTGATAAGGATGATAAGATGCTTCCAGTGTTCGTCAGAGGACAGAATTTGGAGTATAAGCCTTGGCAGAATACAGATATGTCAGATATGATGGAGAAGCTACCTATTCTTCAGGATGGAGCACATCCTTGGACTTCAAAGATGGATGAGCTCATGGTGGGAACACAATTTGCCATGGGAGACATCAAGAGACTGTTGGCTAACCTCCTTGGAGTTTCCGCTATGGAAGAGATTCTACAGAGAGCTGGACTCATTCGATATATGGGAACTGCTGTGAATGATTCAGAGCTGTTTTCTGCAAATAGAGCTCGAGTGTGGAGAGCACTGAAAGATACATTTCCAATAAATGTACATCCCGATAGTGTTCTCATTGAGCCACTGGGACAGGAAGAGAACCCAAGAGCCTATGTGTCAAGAGCCTTTCAAAAGTGGAGAAACGTGACAGGAAATGACCCGGACTTGAATCAAATGGAGCAGTCAATTTTGCGAGCCAAAATACAGAAGGGGCTGCCCCAACCAGTGAGAAGTAAACTGGCTGAGGTGGTTGGACTTGGAAGCATGATGAAGAGTGTTTATACGGATCATATAGCCCATCAAGTGGATCTATATAGGAAAAAGGAACAGGACCAGAAAGAGCAAGATCAAGAGATCCTCAGAAAACTCAATCAAGTACAGCTAGTGGATAACAAGAAAGAGAAGAAACAGGCTCTGGTAGTACAGAGTCAGTCTCCAATGGATCAAGTGTTACCACAATTGCTGCCGGATCAAGATCAGTTCCAGTCAGCCCAGCCACCAGTAGTGGTTCCAGTTGCTTCCTACCCGCACCCTGCTTTTGGTCAAGCACAGACCTGGAGAGGAAGAGGTCGAGGAAATTTCGGAAGAGGAAGATTTGAGCCGTATTTCCAACAATCTTCAGAAGTATGTTATAATTGTGGACAGTGTGGCCATTTTGCTCGGGAGTGCAATAGGCCAGGAGGAAATTTTGAAGGAAATTTCAGAGGAGGATTTAGGGGCCAACCAAGACCATTAGAGGGAGAGGTGAACCCTTATAGGGGTCCGGAACCAGGATTCTAGAGATGCCCAGAAGACTCGAAAGGGGGGTGTCAGCTGGTAGTATCAGGGCCGGAAAGAGATCCAACGATAGAAGTGAAAGTAAATAATCGACCATTGGAAGCAATGGTGGACAGCAGAGTGGCTTTCACCTGTATTCGGCCTGAAGATGCTATACATCTCCCCATGTCTGGTCAATTGATTCGGACAATCGGGTTTGAGGGAGTTAAACAGCTTGTTCCTCTCACGAAACCAATTGAGCTCTGCTACAAACACCTGAAGACTACAATACCTATACTGGTATCGGAACATACACCTATGGCTCTTTTGGGAAGAGATGCTTTGTGTAAATTGAACTGTACAATAAAGTGTACACCAGAAGGCTGTCTGGTGGAAGTGCCAAATGATGTTGTTAATCAATTTTTAATGAAGACAGAAACTGAAGCTGCATCAGTATATTGGATTGGAAATCTTGGTTCAGAATTTTTGAAGTCAGCTAAATTGTGGGAGAAGTTCATCGTAGCTAACATGCCCAATGCGAAACTTTCGGAGGATCCATTGCACTGCACGCTCAAGTATTTCAAGAATGCTGTTCAATCAAACCCAGAGGAATGAGTAAGTCGTCAGCTAAATCAAGTTCAACTTAGTTCAGGTTGCATAATTTTGGGACCACAAGAAAGAAGCCAAGAAGAAAGTAGAGAAAAGGGATGAGGAGACAGGGAAAAACGATGAGGAAAAAAAAAAAGGAAAGAGGAGCAAAAGGAAGAAGAAGAAAAGAAGGAGACTGTTGAAGTTAAAGACAAGGGGGCAGAAGCCGGAATGAAGGAGACTAAAGAGGAGGAAAACACTGACAAGAGGGTTGCAAAGGAAAAAGAAAAGGAGGAAAAGATAAAGAAGAAGGAAGAGGGAAAAGCAAAGAGGAAAGTAGAGGAAGAAGAAAGGGTAAAGAAGAGAGAAGAAGAGAAAGCCATGAAGATAGACAGAGATGACTATTTAAATGGAGAATTTGATATCAAGAAGAGTGTGCCACATGTGACTTTGTTGGTGTCGGAAGAATATGAGCAAAATCACTTAGGAGAAATGATGGCGGAAGCAGAGGAAGTTGTTTTTGTACCGGTGAAAGATAATCTTGCCATTTGGAGGAGTGAAGATCAACGATTTATCAAAATTATGATTTCTGCTCAAGGATGGGGACAGCCACAAGTTGTGCGGGTGACACAGGAATCAATTTGCAGTGCTAAAATGGATTCAGACTCTATGAAAGAAGAGATGCTGCGACAAGTTCCAGAATGTTTGTGGGCTCAGCATAGTACGGATATTGGACTGGTGAAGTCAGCCCAACCAGTGAAAGTTGAACTCCGACCAGGAGTCAGACCTCCGTGGAAAAACCAGTATCCATTGAAGGAAGAAGCAAGTCAAGGAATTGAGTTGCAAATTGAAGGACTTTTGAGAGCTGATGTTCTTAAGATAACACAGAATCCTCAAAGTAATACGCCTTTGTTGCCTCTGAAGAAACCGGATGATTCTTACCGCATGGTACATGACTTGAGAGCGGTGAACGAAGTGGTGGCCGATTTTCCAGCAGAGGTGCCCGATCCGCATACTTTGTTGGCACACATTCCGCCAGAAGCGACGCATTTTATGGTGTTAGATTTATGTGGTGCATTTTTCAGTGTTCCACTTTGTACTGAAAGTCAGGGTCTGTTTGGGTTTACGTACAAGGGACAGTTTTATGAGTATAAGAGATTGCCACAAGGGTTCAAACATAGTCCACACATTTTCAATAAAGTATTGAAGGAGGATTTGACAGGGATAGATAAGATGTTAAAAAGCACTGTTGTTCAATATATGGATGACATTATTATTTGTTCACCAAATGAGGAAACATGTCATCAGGACTCAATTAAATTGTTACAAATACTGGCTGAAAAGGGGCATAAGGCCTCTCAGAAGAAGCTGCAAAAGTAGTCACGGGTGCAGACAAATTGGCCAAAGCACATGGGTTAGCTCATGTTGCAAGGGGGGAAGTTAGAAGAAAGATCGCAAAGGAGTATGGATTTTGGGCACCATGTTTGTTTGAGCAGATTGACTATGTCATAGGCAGATGCACTATCTGTCTGAAAAACAATGTTCGGAGAGTTGTGATGGTTCCTCCTGGTTACATTCCAACTCCGAGAGGTCCAATGCGTGAGCTAGTTGTTGACTATGTTGATATGATAAAACCAGTTGACGGAAAGAGGTATATGTTAGTCGTTGTGGACAGATTTTCGCGATGGCCTGAAGCTTGTCCAACTAAGCGAAGGGATGCTCAGTCAGTTGCCAAGTTCTTGTGTAAAGAAGTCATAAGCAGGTGGGGACTTCCGGATCGGATATCCTCGGACAATGGAAAAGAATTTGTTGATAAGACTGTGAAATTGATTTTGCAAAAACTGGGAATTAAACAACGTCTTGGTGCTGTTTATTATCCACAAAGTCAAGGGATTTGTGAGAAAATGAATGGTATTTTGAAAAATCGCATTGTGAAAATTTGTCAACACATGGGCTTAAATTGGGTGGCAGCACTTCCATTGGCATTAATGGTGTGTCGCTCAAACCATATTGAATGTTTACTCTTGATATAATCTTAACATCTATTTCTATTATTATGTTGGTATCTGGTAGTTATACTGGACGATATGATTAAAGGGGGAAATGGGAAAATGTGAATCATAAAAAGGAATGATATGATGTTGTGATTATTCACATTCACTTCTGTATGTGATGTTTGATTTACATTTGTTGTTTTGCAAAAGATACTGGTTGTTTTTTCTTTCCTTCCAGAAGGACATTGGGGGAAAGATATGCTAAAGGGATTCAGACACTCAAAAATGGACAATCACAATGGACTGAAGGATTCTGAACAAGGACACTGACAAAATATTCAGATTCAATACGTCATCGACACTACGTTGAGAGTCGACGCTGCTGAGGAGTTGCAGTGTGATATATATTTTTATGTTTTTTATATGATATTGCATGAATGATATTAAACTTTCATAATATTTTCTTTTCTTACCAATTGTTTGGAGAAAGATGTTTTCTGATATTGAGTGAGTATATTGAGACCTCAAATGTTTTCTTTTTTTCCTTAACGCTTAGGGAAATTGGGTCTAGGCAGGGAAAGGTCCATTGGAAGGTGCGACGGGGCGACTGGCCTGAATTTGGACATTGTTTTGATTTTATTTCTGAGGTTTTCACATGTATTTGCTTAAGTTATATCCCTATACAAATTATTAAAATTCCTCTTTTAATTGGTTTGGAGTGCCATGTGTGGTTGCCCAAGGCAGAGGGACCGTGAGAGAATTTTCCTGTCTAGATTGTTTGATGGATATTTTAGGGAAGATGGCTGCCGGACAGGTTTTTCGCTCTCACACTCCATAAAGTTGTAGAATGGTAAAAGTAATGCTCTAGAAAGCAGATGCAGGGGGAATTGTTATTTCTATCACGATTGTATTATGCATGTTTTATTCTTTTGTTTTTCGAGACTCTGTGTAGTCTCGAAGGGGGGAAATATGAGGTGTCTGAGCTGAGAGATGTCTCTGCCATGTGGATCCAATGTTTAGATACTTGTGTGGATCCAATGTTTAGATAAGCCTATGTCCAAGGTCTGGCTTCTCTCATAGATGGGTGCCCCCTTGGGGGTTGTTTTTCTAAAGTCCCAAAGAGAGGAGATCAGTTTTAACATGAACCATATGTTCACACCTTCCCTTTTTGTAAAAATAGCCATATATGGTTATGAGGTTGGCTCTGAGCCTATCTTGTCACCACACATTAGCTATACCATGAGGCTTTAAAAGGTGTAGTTTGAGTGGAAAACGGGGGAGATTCACATTGGCTTCGGATCTTCTCACAGGCAATCCATGGTGCTTGTTTTGACGCTGCACTTTTTGTAATAAACCTTTTTATACAACTAAGTCGGTGTCAGCGGAGATTTCTTCATCATCATCACATCATCGCCACAGAAGATACAACAATTACACACTAACTTTCAGTAACGTGTTGTGTGTTGGAGAGAGGGAAACCAATTGGTGTGTCTCTTTTTTCCTTTTTGTTAAAGTGTGTGTATTTGCAATTGTGTGTTTCTTTTTTTTGTGTGTTTGGGTGTGTATGCATTTGTGCACACGTGTGGATCAAACAGCGGCAGGATGGAGAGACAGAGAGACAGCTCCCCGAGGAAAGCTGGAAGGGAAAGAGAGGGAGTTGATAGAGGGAGGGAGGTGTACACCCCTCGCTAGTAGTTCAGCCCTGTCCTCCTGCTTCTTCTCCCTCTCCTGAGGCCTCTGCATCGTTAGAACAGCCTTTTAGAAAATAAAAGTGCCTTTAACACACCAAAGAAGAGGAACGGCAAGCAGGCATGCAGACGGCTTCTCTGGGGACATGTTAGAATCCACCAGAGGCTCTTGAGACCAGCAGGAAGAGAGGAGTATCTGGGAGGGAACACAGAGCAACGGAGGCTAGGCCTGAGGGGGGAGTGGGAGTTTGTCTCAGTGGACACGTAGGAAAAGGAGGGTAAACTACGAGAGAGAAGTGCATTCTGCTGATACGAGTGTGTTTCTGTGTGCATGTTAATGTGAGTAATGGAAGACACACTGTCCCTCACCCTGGCTTTTCCCACATGTGCGCTTTTGCTGTTGCAGCTCCAGATCTGCCAGCTCACTCAGGAGCTGCATACCCTGGTGGGGGTTGGGCTGTGACGGGGCAACTGACGGGGCGCTAAGAGGGTACAGGGGAAATGGAGGTACGTCTGTGCAGAAGGCAGCAGCAATCAGCAGCTCCAGACTCCAGTAGCACGGCACGAGAGGTTTGTGGGGCACGGCGGCAACAGTTGCCTGGCTCGGGCTAGCGGCAGAAGCCGAGGCAGGGGAAAGACACACAAAATCCAGGGAGGCGTCATCAGGGGTCATCTTGTTCTTGTGCTGCTGCTTGCTGTCCGCTGCTCGCTCGAGGGCCGGGGACTGCGGCCCAAGGGCTGCAGGGGAAGCAGGGTCGAGCTCGATGATGGTGGGCAGCTCTGGCTCCTGCTCTCCGGGCATGTTGACCTTCTGAGCACGCTCCACCTGGCTCTCCTCACCCATCGCCTCGTCGTCCTCCTCCTCTTCCAAGGTGATGACAGCCTCTGCCCTTCCAGGCTCATCTGTTGAAACGGGGACTGGACAGGAAGCAGCCTCGCACACTGGGCTCTCAGTAGGAGGGCAAACTAGCACCTCTTCCTCAGCGGGCCCCTGCTCCTCCACCTCCTTCTCTCCAGGCACATAGTTGGCTGCTGTAACCGCTTCTACCTCCACCTCCTCCCTCTGTTCCAGAACTCTGTCAACCACTCTTTCCTCCTCTTCCTGCTCCACTTCCTCAGGTGGGAGAGGCTCTGGGAGGGGCCTGACCACCGCTTGGCAGTCTAGCTCCTCCCCCAGACGGGAGAGAGACTGCGGAGCATGCTCAGCAGGCTCCACTGCTTCCAGGTCGGCTGGCTCAGCCAGTCGAACATCCTGGGGGGTGGACCCGCTTCTGTAGTCCATGGCAATAGCAGGATAGGTGTATCCAGGAGGCAAGTCTATGGGGAGAAAACAATATAAATAATAGAATCATCAATTGTCAAAATTGGCTAAATGATTTTGATTAAACCGCGCTTTTAGCTGGAATACAACTGAAATCTGTTTTTTACATTTACATTTAAAGGAGTTATGCAAATCTAAAATGCTTACACATCAGGCCCACTCTAAACTTAACTCCCTTCGAGGTGAGAACCAAGAAAAGGAAAAGCACTTTGCCTTGATCTCCCAGCAGTAGGAAAGGTAAAGGACCACATGCAACCATGTGTGAGTGTGTTATTTGAAGTGGGCCAGGCTTTGGTTTATCAGAGCACCTGACACAATTCCTCTGGCGTGCGGCGGCCGTTAGCCAGACATTAATGATGATGAAGAGAGTGCAGGGCCTGTGGGGGTGGAGGAGATGCGAGGGCTGCTATTGAGGTGTTTCTCAGTCATTACCGAGGTAACGGTACTGGAAAGCCCCAGCTCAGCCGGCAGCCATTTTCTGCAGCTTTGAGCTGTTCAGTCAATCACGGGCTTGCCAACCCACCCACACATATTAACACAACACCAGCAGAAAAAAAGGATCATTAACAACAGTGGCGATTCCAATTACCATTGGCTATAATGAATAAGATGCTGCTATATCCTAAAATTTACTGTCCTTTTCTGTTACAGTGTCAGAGTTATTTGGCTTCTGTCACTCGTGGCATCTTTAACTGATTACAAACAGCATGTTCTTTGACAGGCTTTCATCTGATGTTATTGGTGTAGCGAGGCACATGTGCATATTTTTTTTTGCATATATATACTTTTGCTTATGCTTACCAGGCTCCAGAGACTCTGGGTAATTCTGTGGGGGCTGTCCCTCTCCTATCTTGTCCTGGGATTCAGCCCCCTTGGGCATCTGAGGTGGGGCAGGGCTGATGGCAGGTGAGTGAGGGGCTGCTGCTGCAGGGCTGGGAGCAGGGCAGGGTGTAGAAGGAGTGCTCTTGGGATGAGGTCGTAGTGAGGGGGACTGGCAACAAGGCGACAAGTGAGTCACGCAGGCCCCATTGGGAGAGGCGTTCCTCTGAGGTGGGTTATAAGAGTAGGGCTTGGCAGGTTTAGACGTTCTGGGTTCTGAAATGAGTTCCTGTAGTTCAACCGAGGGCTCATTGGGCCTCTTCTGCATCTATGGCATTAAAATTAAAGTTATTTTCATATTTTCACATTTACTGAAGGGCCCAACAAATCCTGAAGATCTCAAGCAAGTGAATTTCTATATTAGCAATGTAATAACCGGTTCTGGCTTAACTCCATCCCTGCGAGAAAATCAGCATATCCCAGAAAAATATTAGGAGAGTTAAAAATAGCAAACAGACAGAATTTAAGCTGTCTCACGACTCACTTACTCTGCTTGAGCGTTGTTTTGTGTATGGATAGATAGATATATAACTATAGATAGATAGATAGATAGATAGATAGACTAATGATAGATACTTGTCAATCTATTTAAAGCTATGTTAATCAAACTCTCTTCACACTAAAATCTTAATGTTTCTTGCAAATTCTGACTTTATAATCACCTGTGAATTGTGACTGGCATGATGTTGCATGTCCATGCCATGTGCAGCTCTGTGCTGCTGCTGCTGCTGCTGCTGCTGCTGGGTTTGTGACTGTGGTTGTGGTTGCTGTGACTGGTGGCTCTGGTGCTGATGTTGATGCTGATGCTGGAGCTGTTGGTGCTGCTGAAGAGCATACAGCTCCTGTTGCCGTAGAAACTGGGATCGGGAGTACACAGCAGGATGCTGCATGTGGGAGGGTGGGCCCCGGGCACCATACACAGGGGGCCACAGCCCTGGCTGCTCCATCACATCTAATGAGACAAAGGAGGAGGAATGTGACAGAGGGGGCTACCTTAGTAACAAAAAGACATGCATGCACGTACACACTACGCCACCTTTTCCTTTGTATTCATACACATGCACAACACACTAGAATACAACATTATGTTATGCATATGTCTCATTATCTACCTCCTACACATCCATTTGAAAACAGTGAAATCATTATGGATCATTTAAAAATCATTGTATTCACATCTCTTCAAAAAAAGATTTTTGACTTCACAGAACATCTCCCCAGGCAGCAACAATCCCACACTCTCCCCCGCTCTGAACAGAAAGCTGTCTTTTAAGAACTGCCTTGAGAATTTGCTGGAATGCTGGAAAAAAGTCATGACAATGATGAAATGAGAACAGATGACGACGGTTGTAAGTTGATTAGAGGTCAAAATACTGGGCTGAAAATGCACGTTTGTCTCGCTGGAGCATTCAGCGTGGACTTTCCGCTTAAAAGTCCCACCTGCCCAGCCAAACCACAGAAAAGGGTCTGCACAAGGGCCCAGCAGGAGGCTTAGTTCCCATGTCTGTGGGTGGACAACCTTTCTCATTATGTGGCCTTAAGGACCACTACAACTTGATGTGGGTGATGTGCTATGACAGAGGTCCCACTTGGGACGTAGTGGTCCTACACCACAGGAACCTAAAAACTGTAATCTTTCTATTCTCTCGCCTCTCCACCCCCTTTTCCTAGACACACCAAAAATCCTGGTTCAGTGATTTCACTTGGATACGCAAATGATTTCTTGTGGGAAAGCTTTTGTGGATGCACTTCCTTTCTCAGCTGAAACTTCTGCGGAGCACAGACGGAAACATACCGTCGAAGAGTGTGAGCTAATTAAATGTCACAGCCTGTTCACTGAATGTGTCTACAATGAGTTTTGAGAAGTGATCTTTCCCTCACTCTCACACTTCCTCTTCCTCTGGTGTTGTACTGTAGTGTATGCATGTGGATGTGTGTCTCCATGAATGAGCCCATTAATGGGAAGTTCATTAGCAGGATCACTATGATTACTAACAGTTCTTTTAATGTTAGCCCCAGATTATAGGAACACTGAAATAACATTGTGTTAATAACTACTCAGTAGGAGGTGAAGCTATGGAACATACATACCATTTAGTGAATTTTGCATTTAAGGGGATTTACGTTTTTGTGGTAAAATTATGAGGGAAAATATAAAAAGGTGTACGTCTGAGGTTGTACATGCATGTGCTTTATAGATACACTTGGCTTTACAGAGGATATAGCAAGGTCATGTCATACCCAGGTGATGGGTCGCAGGATGGGCGGAAGGCTCAGTGGGCAGGACCACCAGCTGGGCAGAGGGGTCCTGAGGCAGAGGCAGGACTGGCTGCAGAGGGCCTGGCATGGCTGCAGAGAAACCTGGGGGCAGATTCTGGTGCAGGGCTGTATGACCTATACCTGCTTTATAGAAAGGATGTCAATTTAGATTAATATACCCACCATTTTATATGTAAAAAAAAAAAACTGCTACAAATATACTACAACTACAAATCATAATCACCAAATCATAATTTAAATTCTGAACCTTACTGAGAAACAATGAAAATATATGCTAAAGTTGAAATGATTTGTTCTTTTCAGTATAATGTAAACTCCTGGCTGCTGAATTATGCATAAATGTGAGATGACACTGAGTTCTGTAAGCATTAAAGGAAACTCAATGTTTGCTGTTGAGCATGATTATATAAAAGCATAAATGACCTAAGCAGGACAGTACTACCCTTTTTACATGATCTGTATCACTAAAAAAATTATACTGACATTGATGAAGTGGAATGTGTATGTAACTTTAGCATCTTAATTGCCAAAACTATTAATATTCTCTCACCGTAAGAGTGTCCTGTCATCCAGAGGGATGGGCTTCCAGTTCTTGGCATCCAATGATGGTGAGCAGAATGTGCAGCAGGATCTCCTAATTGGCCAGACTGGAGGGAAGTCCCGCCTGGGACCATGAGATGAGAGGTGAGGTCTCCGTGACAGCTGTTGGAGGGGTGGATTCTTGCAAACTCCACCCTTTCCTTATTATCCCTGGCATCAGGATGAGACAAAAATAAGTAAATACAACTGAAGACCAGTATACTGAAGCTTTCTAACAATATTTTAATTGGGTATTAAGCAAAGGTTTTACAATTGCTAACCTGATATAGGCATCTCTCTCTCTGTCCAAGCAAGTCAGACCTATCTGTTCCCCACTCATCCTCTTCCTCTCCTCTTCGGTGTTGGGATCCGAGGGATACATGGTGCGGGGCGGTCCTGTGAGACAAACATTAGCTTAACCATTAGCTTTCAACGGTGTGTCTCCTGGTGAGACCATATTCCCAAGTCTCTCACCATTTCTAAAAACAGTGCCGTGACTCACAAAAGACTTGGAGCACCGACAGTGCCCCATTATACGGATTTTGAATCATGCTTTAATGCTATTTTAACCAAACTCTATAATTTCCTACTGTCTCGCTTATTTCCTCTATCATAACTGTTTTTTCACCCAAAAATGAAATCAGTCTTCTGTTGACATGCTGGTTAGGACATTATATTTCAGATGTCATAAATTACATTTTTAATGAAACCAAAGCAAAAGGTGCATGTCATCACTAGTATCCAATGTTTTCAAAATGACACTATGAAGGAGTACAGATCCAAACAACGGACATATATGCATTACTGTCTGTGTACTGTTGCTATATTTAAAATAATAATGCCATTTGTTTGTTTGTATCAATAGGCTGCCTAATTTTTATAAAAAGCAAGATTGTGTTTGTGATTCTTCAAAACCAAACAAAGAAACCATACAGGTTTGGAGCTTAGCTTAGTAATATTGATATAATGTAAATATTTGTATTTGCTATCCCTCACATTTACTCAACTTCTACTTCTTGGAATTCTGTTGGTAATATCTGTGAAATTTAGAAATTGTTGCCTTAAGGGTAACAAGAAAGCTAAATAATAAGAACTCAAGTTAGAAAGACATGGCTTGGGACTACTGTGGATCAAATTATATTCAAACTTATGAGTAGTAATAGCCAGTGAGAATTGAATTGACCATTCAATACTCTTAATGTATTCATCAAAAATGGTGGTTTATCACTGCAAAAAAGCTCAGCTCCACCAATATTTCCAAGCTCTTTCAGCATCAGACCTTGTTTTATTTTCTGTTTTGTTTTGTTTTTTTCCCCAGCTAGGTCATTAATAAGTCACGGATAAAAAAGGAAAAAAAAAAAACTGGTCTCTGTTCCCTGCATATTTATGAGGCAGTGACCTACACTGCTTACCTTTCACTGAGGGATGTACCCTGCCCTGCCGGCTGTTGGGATGACTGTCAGCTGAACGACAAGTTGGCTCCCTTTGTCTGGCCACAGCCACAGCAATTCCCACTGGTGGCTGCCGTACCTCACTTTCCCCATGACCTGCTTCCCCCATATCCCGGCTCCTCCCACTGTAATCAGGGCGCTCGTTGTCATTGCCTGGGCCCTTTCTGGAAGGTAGAGTCTGTTTATTGCCCTGCAGAGCACAGCTCCCCCCAGCAGGACCTGATTTGAGACTTCCCAGCCCCCCAAAGGGGCTCTTCTGGGAGAGGAGCAGTGGCTGTTGCTGGTTGCTGTATTTTAGTAAGCTTTTCATTGCACTGCTCTCCCCCTGAGTTGGGCCCTGGGGCTCAGGTTGCTGCTGTGGCTGCTGCTGTTGCTGACTGAGGGGAGGTGCAGTGGTAGGCTGGGAAGGAGGCAGGCTCATTACTGGCTGCTGCTGCTGCTGCTGCTGCTGCTGCTGGGAATGTTGACCACCAGTGCTCCCTAACTCCATGTAGGACTTTCTCTGCTCCTCCTCAGTTTGTGACATGTGGTGGGGAGGCCTCATGGCCCAGGGTGGCACCGGGGGCTGCTGGTGGTGGTGCTGCCCACTGCTGTTGCTGTAACCATAAGGAGACATGTCCATCTTTCTTTTCAGCTCCTGACTAGTCCCCTGGTTCAACTCAGCAGGAGAAGGAGCATCTGGACCAGGTCTGCCATGCTGCTGGTGGCGTATCCTGGCTACCTTTTGGCCATCTCTCTGTAAGGAGCAGCTACCTCCAGGACCAGGGCCATGGGCTGCTCCAGCCCCACTATGTTGACCCATGCTTTTACTTCCAAGTGGGGAGGAGTTAGGTGGGGGTCCTGGATGGGAACAGTCTCTGTAAGGAGAAGTGTTGACAGAATGAGGGACAGAATGTCCAGCCTTGGGCCCCTGGGGCAGTGAGGCTCTGAAGACATCCATGTCCACACCACTGTTGATGCACTCAGCACTGCGTGATCGCACAACCTGGTGCTGCTGTTGGGGGTGTGGAGGCTGTTGTAGTTGAGAAGGTGCAGGAAGTTGTGAGGGCTGAATGTGTTGGTGGTGGGACTGCATCCAATCTGTAGCCTTCTCTGTCTTTCTGTATGGGTGCTGCTGTTGTTGTTGTTGCTGTTGTTGTTGTTGTTGTTGTTGCTGTTGCTGTTGTTGCTGTTGCTGTTGCTGTTGTTGCTGTTTTCTGTGCCAGCTACTATGGTGCCCACCACTTCCATTCTTTTCTATTACCTTGTCCTTGGTATTGCTGCCTCCCCCTCCACTGCCCACCCCGTGGCAGTCAGGGTTACCAAGCTGGAATGGCCCACTCGATTTATCCCCCAGTTCTGCTACAGATGGCACAAATGTAGGCCCTGCGACTTTAGGTTCTCGCCCCACGTTGGCTGGCCCCCTCTCGTGTGAGGCAGGGTTGGCTAAAGGAGCAGGAGGGGGCGGACAGAAGAAGTCCGGGTGGTGGTGTGTATGGTGGGAATGATGTGGGTGGTGTGGATGGCTGGGATGGAGCTGAAGGCAGTGGAAGCCCCCTGGGTGAGGATGTGTATGGGGGTGAGCATGAGGATGTGGATGGGGGTGTGTCCCTCCAGCAGCAGAACCCATGTGTAAGGGTGGGGGTACAGAGTAGGACAGAGAGTGGTGGAGTGGTGCCTGACCCCTTTCCAGACAGTCTGAAGGTTGTTCACTGATCCTCATCTCCCCACTTACCCCCTCTTTGGTGCAGCGACTACTGCCGCTGGACCCCATATGTCTACCCTGGCTGCTCCCCCCGCCCCCCATAGCCCCAAGGGCTGTGCCCTCCCCCGCAAAGCTGGACATGGAAGCCTTAGCCCCTGCTCCAGTTCCTCCATCTCCGTTTTGCATCTTGCCATTGTGTAAGCAGGCACTGAGGGGCTTGCCCATATTCTGAGGGTGTTCCTTGCTGTACTCCATTGTGAGTGAGGCCTTGTGCCTCTCCAGGGCTCGACTGTTGACCTCCTCGAGGGGTAAGGGGTGCTGTGGATAGTGTGGGTGCTGCTGATGGGAGTGGGAATGGTGGTGGTGTGTGGGCTGGGGTGGCTGGTGGGTGTGGTGCTGTTGGTGCTGCTGCTGTCTCTCCTTTGCCTCCTGCTTGCTGCTGGACCTCTCCTTGTCCTTGACAGGTACCACTCCTCTCTCCACAGACGCCTCTTTAAGACCCTTATGCAGACCTGTCCCTACCCCTGGATCTCTGTCTCTGCTGCAGGACCCCTGGGAGTGCCCTGAACCTGCCCTGGACATTGGTGGCAGACTGTGATTGGCTGATATGAGAGGTGGCTGGGATGGGAGACCTCGAAGGTAGAAGTTCTCTAACAGAAGAGGGGAGACAGGCCAGTAAAGACAAATGTATTAGTCAAGAAAGGAAAAGGCAATAACAGAATTAGATTATTCAGCTCTGATGATAGTGTCCCTAGGCATCCTTATATCAATATCCCACATCAAATTACACCATACTATATTGTATAAATTGGATTTAAATGTCTTATTTCTGTCTGATTAAATTTTAATCATCTCATGCCTCACCTTTTTGGGTGTCATAGAAACGGTGCTGCCCGTAGAGAACTCCACTGTTGGCATGGTGATCCAAGTGGCTCATGGGAAGGAAAGTGTGGGCCAGACTCCCTGAAAATCGAGGATACCCTGGAGCTGCTGAGATGGATAGCGGAGAGAGGGAGATAATTTATAAGACAGGACAATAACCACCAAGATGCAGTTATCCAGACTAACCCAGCATAATCCTTCAGGTCCAATGCAGCTGGTGGTGTTCATACGCAAATAAGTACTGAATCTGCCTGTCATTTGCCTTTCCTTGCCCGAGTTGGAATGCAAACAATACTAGACAAGCTTGGGGAATGCTGTAATGTATGAAATTTGTCTTTGAAACATATGGCTCTTTCTTTATCTCTCTCTCAGAACTGCCAGTGGCACCTCTCTCCATCTGAATGGAGTGATAAGGACGGATTTGAAGCTTGTGTTTACAATGAGGAGAGAGCTGAGTGGCTGACCTTTACTGACCTACATCGGGGGTAAAAGGTCATTTGAATGTTGGGCCTGTAATCCAGTACACCTGGGCTTATTACGTCAAGCCCATCTGGAGGGCATTTACACCACAACCAAACACACAACTCATTTTGCAATGGGACATTCAAAAACACAAAGGACTTTTGGGTAGAGAGAAAACACGTATTGAGATGAAAGCCCATCGCAATAGGACAAAGAAACAGCATCACTATGACAACCCACTTCTACAGCAATTGGGTAACTACAACATCTAAACAAATCAATGTGAATTGGATTACCCTGTCTATACCACTACATAATTAATTATTCCACACAACGGCAAGAAGTACTGTAAATTACAAAAATATGATTACAATAATATGATGATTCCTTTCTTACAACAGTGCCATATAACTACTATGAAAATCATCTAATGAGCATATTATGTAATGTGATACCAAAAAAAAGGATTAAACCTGTGCCCTCCCCATCTACTCAAAGATACGCAAAGAAATAAGGAAATTAAAACTAATCTATACGAACTGTCACCATGAGTGAACCAGTGTCAGGGAAAGAAGAAAAAGAAAGACATAAAGAGAAGAGACAGAATGTAGTGTTATTTTTTGTTAGTGCTTCTTTTCTAATCCATGTGACTGTGATCAAGACAGACAGGACATCTACTGTCCACCACACCACATCGAGCATCACTGTGACGTCTGAGTCATCTAGAGAAGTCCAGGTGTTTCACGTCTCCTTTTCCCTGCTTTTGCACCTGTCTCACCGTCCAGCCTCACTTTCAAACACAACTCACAGACGGAGTGAAGGAAGGAGGAGGGGGATAAAGAGAGGAAAACATGGCTCTACAAGCTAAATGAAAGACAGGCATATTTGTGTTGGCAAGCGTGCGACCTGATCCCGGAAAGCGCAGATGCAGTTCATTTGGCCTTGGTGTGTGTGTGTGTGTGTGTGTGTGTGGGTATTACTAATGTTGTGGGGACATAAATGTGTTTACACGGTCACATCTTGGGAACTCGACTTCCTTATGGGGACAAAATGCAAGTCCCCATAACGTAAATCATTACATTTTAGGATGGTTGGTTTAAGGTTAGGTTTAGGTTAAGGGTTAAGTTTGGGTGACTCCCTGGTGAGTCTCCAGGGAATGAATGTAAGTCAATAAATGTAATGTCCCCGAAAGTGATGGAAACACGGCTGAGTGTGTATGTGCAGCGCCGTGGTTTTAACAGGAGCTCCAAGTGTTGAATGTCTCACTTTCTACCGGTGGAACAATGGGGCCGGTGCTGTGAACCAGCTCTGGGGAGGGAGGAGTGTTGTGGTGGGTTTAATGACCCCGTCTCAGAGCGGACTCTGCGTGCTCCCATCTTAATTAATGAAATGCACAGAGAGGGCAAACAGCCCTGCAATAACACAGGAGGTGCTGCTTTCTGAGGAGGGCAATGGGGTGATAATTACATACCCTCACCTTTTCGCTCTTTTTTTTTGTTTCACCTATTTTTCTACCTCTTACTCTGTTCACTCTCTCCCCTTTTGTCTCTGTCTCTTTCTTTGCTGTCATGATTAATAAGCACACACATTTATGCCAATTCATCTACAGTAGGAGGAGGGGGGATCCTTTGTTTAAGCAAGACGTTTTTCTCTGATTTTCAGAGGGAGAAAAGCAGAGAGCTGTTTGGCAGTCTTTATCCAAGCTAGGAAAGGGGCTTTTTTTCTGCGGCAGCATGTTGTTTGTGAGCGTGACGATTGACGGCGTAATCCCTTTTCACAGCGTGGTCTGGCTGTGCCCGATAATGCCAGCCCGCTCAGTTTCAGCATGCCCTCCATTGGGGCGGCAAGAGGGGGACTGCTGGGCACGGCAGAGCCCATTCAGCCATTAATCTGGCCAGGACAAGGGAAGCTGCTGCCGCTGCTGCTGCTGCGGGCGACGTGAGCAGGGTCTTAGTGCAGTCTGCTGACTGCACAGCAGCCTTGCTCTCTTTCGCTTCCTCCACACACTCACACACAAACACATAAACAAGTCCGCGTCGACAAGTGAATGACAGACGGGAGTTCACGGCGCATGCCCTCCTTTCCACGGGCAGAGCACGGGCGAGAGAGAGAACAAATAACGCTGCATCCCAGGGAGGGATTTCCAGAAGTTCTGAAGGTATTTCTCACAGCATGGTGGGTTGAGAGAAACAGGCCGACAAGGAGGACAAAGAAGGGGGCTGGATATAGAACAGCACCTAGAGGCAGAAGAGAATTAAAGCTGCTGAATTATACGCAAGCGACATAGTGTTTTGTTTTTTTCGCGAGCACCCCCGCCCTTCCTATCCACTCCTCGTATACCTGCTCTGAAAATCCAACCCATACAGTTGCTCATGGGGTTTCTTCACTTTTGCCAAAAGGCAAAATAACATAAACGGCGAATTGTATATTGTTTCTGGGGAAATGGCTGTAATATCTCAGAGAAAGAGAGAGAGAGCGATAGCAGGACAGAGAGAGAGAATGGCAGAGGAAGACCAACAGGAGAGGAGGAGCAGGCTTAGCTGCCTGTCAGGTCCGCTAATTGAGAAAAAGTGACAGAACCATCAAGACACAGAAAGGGAGGAGGAGGGGTTTGGCGGAGGAGGGGGCAGTGCTGTGGTGGATCTCTTCAGGTTTGACTAATTGAAAGGAAGGGATGCAGGCTGGCACGAGAGAGAGAGAGAGAGAGGGAGAGAGAGAGAGAGAGAGAGAGAGAGAGAGAGAGAGGGAGAGAATGAAAGAGGCAGGAGTATGGCAGAGAAGAGAGGTGGGGGGTGCAGCTTAAATCCCACAAAAGGAAAAGCTAGCAACTGCTAACAGAAGGAAAGATGGACAACTGAAGATAGGCTTGGAAAGGCGTATCAAACAGAAGTGGATTAGACAGGTGTGTGCAGGCAATTGTGTGTGTGCATGCATGTGTGTCTATATGTGTTGACAGAGATATGAGACTGCGATTGTTTTTGGCATAACGTAAGAAGTCATTTGGACCGCAGCCAGCTGGCCTCAGGCCTGTGAGGAGCCTGCAGGTTTTTTTTTTTTTTTTTCCATTTTCCTTTTTTAATTTTTCCACTCAGTTGATTCAGTGGGGTTTATTCAACGTTTCCCACATGAACATAAATCTTTCAAAAGCCAGAGGGCCTAATCCATTTTACCAGGTGTTGAAAAACATTTTACATTACATTTATTAAAACGGTCACTGCACTCCATCCGTCGTTGTCATATACTGCCACCCCTCTCTCTCTATCTCTGCGTCAGTGAACAACAGACAATCTCATGTGTGGTACACACAATGGCTGTTACTGTATTTGGCTATCAATCTGAAGAATAAAACTCTTTTAATCTGTGCAACCCTCTGACATCATGAAAGCCACTAATGGTTGGTTATTGGCACTGTCACCTTATAAAAATATCTCAGCATTTGTAAGACAGTATACTGAACACTTTCCTTTTTCCAACACAATAAATCTTTAAGCAGAATCCAACAATCCAAGACTTTTCTTTTTACCAAATTCACTGACTCCCTCCGCCAGTTATCTTGATCCAAAGGACCATACCACCACTGTTATGTGGGGATGTTATTTATAGGTTTGCTTAATGTGTCACTCAGCTAATGGTTTGCTGCTCATGCTCCCAGTAGAAATGTGGTCTGTATGCATGACTTAACTGGCCCTCTCTAAACAGACCATGTCCACAGTAATGTCTAACGCTAATGCGAATTAAGTTGAAAATGCATCTTTTTCTCTCTGCTTTGGCCTTCCACCCCAGAAACTGAGATTTGAAAGCTCTTTCCTACTTTGATTGATTAGTTTGTTATTAGTGATTAGTTTTTGGTGAAAATCCAGATTCAATTTCTATCCAGAAAAAACACTGCATTTCTGAAAACGCTTTTTTCCCATGCACTTACTGGAGTAAAAACATATGTAGCTTATCTTTTGATGTTGATCACTATGTGAATTTTTTCGCAGATTAAGATCTAAGCGCTAGCAGTGTTAGCAGAACTCACGGTGCGGGGTTAGGGACTCAATCTTGAGCCGCTTACTGGCCGGGGCAACTTGGGGGGCAACCGGAGGGTGGGCACAACCTTTTACGCAACAATGCAGTCCCGCCGCCAATGCATGGCCAACCGCCGATATGAGTGGCAGTTAGTGCGCAGTGCATAGCGGTGGTGAATAGCTAGGCAGTGGGATATGAATAATCTATTAACCACCGAGGCGGAGCGGGGGCCCTTATTCACCTCACCTGGGAAGGAAAGGGGAACTCCCCCTCTGACCCAGGTGGGGCTCCTCTCATGACTTACAACGCTAATATCTGAAACAACCATTGTGTCAAGAGTGTGTAATGCTGTAAAAAGCTCCCTCGGAAGCCATGCAACAGTTACGTCCTTTATTAGAATAATATGTCTGCTGGTGGCGGTGCTGCCGGTTGGAGGCAGCCGCACAGACAGGCTGGAGTGGCTGAGCAGGCCCAGGATGACTTGCGCTCGCAGTGGCCCCTGTTGCCTCCCCCTCTGCTGCTGCACTCTGCCATCTCGCTTTTACCATGCTTTGTGGGAGGTCACTCTGTTATTCTCTTCAGAAAGGCCGGGAGGGCCAGCAGTTTCACAGAGAGGGACTCACATTCGCTAACATGCACGTGCGGCCGGACCGGCTACCAAAACAAAGAACAGATAACCTTGGATTCCAACACACACAGAGGGAGTGTGACTTCATTTTCTCTGCTCAGAACGCCATTACTCCACTATATCTTGCATACATATATACATAAACACATAGAAAATTATTGTTTGCTGTTATATTTATGTTCACAATATCATACATAGCACCTTTAATTGACTTACCTATTAAAGGTAAAATAAATAAATAAATAAATAGGAATCTCTATTAAATGTATTTATGATTCAGCCTGTTCTATACACTCATAGTCCACTAGGTGTTTATGCACATTAGTGAATGGTGACTAATGAGATCATTGTTATCTATTGCTTGATACCTAGTGCACATGCTCTTTAATCTGTGGAGGAATAGCAGAGACAAAGATATTCTGCACCATGACAGGTATGTTCCACAGACATGGGTATCATACAATAATCTTTGAATAAGAATTTGAGCTGCTATGCTTGGATTTGCATGCAAACAGCCACTTTATAAACACACAAAAAAAAGAAAATCCGGAGAATATCTTTAAGGTTACAAGTGACACACTAATGCACCGACACATATACGCACAAGTCAGTGCCTGCTTTGCTGCTGGTGGGGTTCTGCTGACACCCGGAGAGAGGAGGCGAGAGTCTGGGTAATTGTGCCGCTCATTTTGATGACTTGCTTTTTATGCAAAACAGGAAAAAGACAATATGCAATTATCTTGAGGAGGGAACAGCTGAATGTGGTTGATGAACAGTCTGGATTCAATCATGCTCTTAGTGCGTTATATGCAATTAAACTGCAATAGAGATAATGGCCTCCATTGCCAACTGAGTAATAATCCCAGTCATAATCACCTCCATTACTTTTATTAGGCCTGGCATTATCATCATCACTCTTATTAATATTATTCTACTTTTCCACAAGAAGAATATTTTTGACAATGAAACCCTGAAACTATAAGGTGAGAGAAACACTGATGCTTACGAAATGAGTTTAAAGGGAAAATGTCTCTGACTGAGCCGATGCTAAAGTTGATATCTCACTCAAATGTGTTCTTCATGTCAACGTGTTTATTTGAAGAAGTCTGGAGTTTCACCTATTCTCTCCACTGTAGCAGCTGTCCACTGACTCAACCCCTGGTGGCCAGGACACGAGAGCGAGGTGGGGGGAGGGGAGGGGAGGAAGTGGCTGGGAGGCATCCAATGGCTTAACACACTAAATAAACAGACAGCATCTCAGCTGCACTGCACCCAATCAGCCCCAGCCACACATCATGCAACTGGGGGCGCCGCTGATCAGTGACCACAAATAACAAACACTCCCCACTGGCATCCCCCCATGGACTAACAGCTGGGCTTTTCTTAGAAAATAAATAAATAAATGCAAGAGGGCTAAAATGACATGGGTCCATCAACTTCAAAGACTGGCTCCCCAGATGCCATTGGGCAGCCATCACATTGTGTAATTAGCAAAAGATTATGAACATGTAAATCTAAAAGTGACAAAAGTGAAGTCCCAGGAAAGAAGACGTTGCATTAATATATATGTGGGTGGCACTGGATAGGTCTTACATTTATCCGTCATACTTAGCATTTGAATCCCCGGAATACTCTGGCAGATTATTCTCTCTATTTTATCCTTGTCTGACTTCCTGGCAGTATCTAAGCAGAGATGTGAGGGACTGAACTGAGTGTGTGTGTGTGTGTGTGTGTTTATATTTGCCTGACTGTGCATGTGCATGTGTGTGTTTCCAGGGTTTTGTAATGCTGAGCGTTGGGTGGGAACCACCCTATTAACTGTGATGGAGACACCAGCTGAAAGCTCTGCAATCACTGCAACTTTTTACTGCCTGTTTGCGCCTGCTGCTTCAGAGAGTCTTAAGTGACATTCCTGCTTACGTGAATCGAATACCGCAAGATTCCTTGGCTGAACTTTTGACCCTGTGTCCCCATCCAGAAGAGACTGGCTCTTGCTAGATGATTACAAGCCGCGTTTTGGTAGAAACCTAACACGGCCTAAAAATACACAATATCAGAGTAACAATACACCCTGCAAAGCTCTGTCCACAATACTGCCAAGACATCCTGATGATGTGGTCAGATGAGGGGTTGAGGTTGAGGGCGTGAGTTTGTGCACATGTGTGATTTGTGGTACCTTCATGCGAATGGGGAAACCAGATTTGCGAGGCACTGGAGTGGGGTCCGCCCCGAAAGGAGGGTGATGAGGGCGAGGAGGGCGGCCGGGAAGGGTGAGACGGGTGGGAAGCGGGGGTGCCCAGACTACTGGCCAGAAAGGTCCCCATGAAGGAGGCGGAGGAATTTCCCATCAGTCCACTGCCTACATTCCCACAAGAACAAAGGTAAGGAGAGAGAAAACATGGTTAGAATTAGAGGAGTGCATGTATACTGTGACCAAAAAGAACGAATCAGATCGAGATGTAGATGCAAACGAACGGAGCCCACTGGCCCTCTAGGTGGAATCATTAAGCCAGGCAGATTTGATCGCTGCCCTGGGGAGAGGGTGAATGAGTGAGAGCGTCTATGTGTGTGTGTGTGTGAGAGAAAGTGTGTGAGACTCTCCTCCCCCTCACTGACAGCAGAGTCCTCTCCCCTCGTCTTCTCTCCCCTCACACCGCCTCTCCCCATGGGCAGACAGAGGTCTCATCTCACAGCTGAGTACACACTTTCTCAGGCTCTCTCCCTCTCGCTCTCACACACTTTTGCTCCTGCTCCCCAGTGTCCCTTTCTCAATTTCTCTCCCTCCCTCCATTATCTTATGCTCTCCATCTCTCACTTTCATGCCCTCAATCTCTCTTATGGCTCTGCTCCATTTCACCTCCTCTCTGTCTCTCTTTCTTTCATTCTGCCTTTCTCTCTGCATGACTCTGACAATCCCATATTCTTCTTTAGTTCCAGTTGGGCATTTTACTCCTTTTCCTTTCTCCTTCTGCTTTGCCATAGTGGCCCTTTCCTCTCTCTCCCTCCTCTGTCCAATCTCAATGAGCAGAAATACAGTGCATGCATGCATCTTACCTCATTGTCTCTATTTTCCCTCCCTATGTCCCTCTTTCTCTCTGACGCATTGCTTTGCTTTGTTCTTTACCATAATGATGGCACCAGCAGAGCAATCTGTCCCTGGCTGGCTGAACTGTGTGTTTAACAAGACTATGATGAGTAATTGACCATTCGTAGCAACGCCCGTGTGACTGGGGGCTGATTGTCTATTATGCATTGCTGGGCAAGTCGGAGAAAACACACTGATTAACCACTGCTTAAATTACATTCCCATTACGCGCCCGCCAGTGCACTTGAGCGAGGGGCCCGGGTGCCCAGCTCTTTGCACATTCATTTCCCTCAAGTCACACTGCCGTGAAGTCTCATGCATATGTATGAAGATGCCTGGATGAGAACGCACATGCACATACTTGCACAAACACACTAGTGTAGCATACATTGTGCACATAGGACTAACTGTGAAAATGAACAGAAGAGCGACATGGTAAAAATTCATTATCAGCCCCTCATGACGAGCTGATCCAACAATGAAACACTGTGTGATTTGATTTTCTTTAAGCATGATTCAGTCCAAACATGAATTGATCCTTTTCTGGGAGTGTAAGAACAATTGTGTGGAAGTCTTAATCAGCCAGGCAGTGAGTGAGCACATCCTCTGGGCAGACAGCAGGGATAAACCCATCAGTCTACAGCTCCCTCCTGCACAGAATAGCCTATGGTTCATGGGCCAGAGCACAGGAGCATGCAGAGGCACACACACACACACACTTCCCACATAGAAATAGGCATGGGCACGCATTTTTAGCACACATCCAGAGACACCTCTGTCACACTTTGCACCACAGCTCCAGACAGGTGGAAATCCCCCACAATCCCCAACCTTACAGAGCTCTACCTCAAAAACTACCTTAAACCCCTGTTTGTGTGTGTGTGTGTGTGTGTGTGTGTGTGTGTGTGTGTGTTCACACAGCAGTCTATCACAACTCCTTAGTGTTTAACTAGCACATTTGTCACTGCAACACAATGTAGCTTACAGAATTTGCCCACAGGAGAAAAAAAAGACGCAAAGTGTGTTATGTTCGTTGTTTCAGTATTGGTAATTATTGATGCTGTTTTTGTTGTTTTATTATTGTTTTATGGATTGTCTTGTACAACAAGAAACCTGATACAAACTTTTTCTTTTACCTTTAAAAGTCAGCCTAAGTCTAAGCTAAATCAATTTAATCTGGACAAAATAAAGAACATGTGCAAAGAATGGGAGAACTGCCATTACCATCACAAACATTTGCAGGATAAAGCACACAGAAATGATGAGGAAGACTTAAAATATTTTAGGAGGCAGCCACGTAGGAGTGGGTGCTATAGCAACATCATACATGTCGGCCTGATGACTACTACAGTATCTGTGTTTTTCTCCTTTTCAGCCCACTTTTCCCTCCATCCTTCTCTGCTGCCACCTCCCATCACCCCTGACCCTGCGGAGCGCTCCTGGCAGAGCTCTGTGGAGTGCAGGGTGGAGTGCGGGGGCAGTGGGGGGGGGTGGGGTGGGGGGGTGGATTGTGGCCAGTGTGCTCGCTAGGCACACATCCAAACCCTATCATCCAGACACCCAGGGCTCCTGTATGGCACCGCCCTCCACACTGCACACTCCTCTTCCCTCTCTTTCTGCCTGTCGCCCCAAGGAACCCCAGCTTTCCACAGTGCCTCCGGCTCACATAAATCAGCTAATCCTCCTGCATTATTAACAGCCTCACCCCAGAGAGAGAGAAAGGGTGAGAGAGACATAGAGAGTGACAGAGAGAGGCCGTGAAGCCCCTCTTCACACACCAAGAGAGGGGAGAGTCTCTGCCAGAAAGACAAGGAGAGGAGAGGGACAATACATAAAAAGGGTATGTCTGGATGTCAGGCAAGGGGATCTTTGAAGTTTAAGCTGATGTTAGGGGAGAAGGGGATTGAAGGAAAAGGGTCTCACATCAACTCATACATCACGCCCTTCTCACAACACAACCAGATCAGACCACTCATACCCTTTTTCCACCAAGGCAGTTTAATGGGTCCCCAGTTCTTTGCATTTCGACAGCAAAAGAACCGGCTCCAGGCCAGGAGAACTGGTTCCAGAGCGGCACCAATGCTTGGCCGGTCTAGAACGAAGAATCGCTTATGTCAGGGGCTGGGGGCAGGATTGCCGTGACCAACAAGACAAACTTTGCGACAGCCATTTAAAAACTGACCTCGCATTAATATAAAAACTGAGCATAAGAGTTTATGCAGAACTCCATGAGCTGTACAGTAAGTAATCCCCGCTCGCGCACCCACCCTCGTGCTAATCATTTAGCAGCAGCACGACGCTGCTGTTGAATGCATTTATGGGGAAACACTGCAATGCAGACGTATACAGTGACGTAAAAACGTGGCTTTCTAGCCCGCTGAAAAGGCAAACCGGTTTGTAGAAGGTTCACCATTGAACCAATTGTGAACGAGCTCTAGGTTTGCGTTGGTGGAAAGGGCGTTGGTCCAAATCTGAGCTGTAGTAGGTACAGAATAATAATGTAGTGGCCTTCACCTCTGTCACATTGGCTCCTGCTGACTCCACAGCTTGTCCCTCAGTAAAGGACCCCTCCCTCTGTGTTATGTTTGTTGTTTGCCTCCTGCTGAGAAATATACTGTCTTTATACTTTCTTTCTTTAATGGTTTGTTCAAGCATTACCATACCACTGTTAGTAATCTAAGACATGAGCGACACTCACAATGTGTTCATATGCTCCCTATGAGCCCTCCCTAAACCCATTTAAAACGTAATTATTCAGAGGTGTCGGTGAGACAGCACACAGGTTATAAAAGTGGGCTGGTCTGCCTTGGTCTAGAAGCAGTTTCAGTTTGCGTGCCAACCGAAGCAGTGTAGAACAAGTGGAACGAAGGTCCAAGGCATGACAGTACCAGTGCTGGACACACCATATCTGTTTATTTAGCAGCTTATTAAATGGTGACAGATCCAGGGAGCTTGCCACCACTACGCCAGCTCCTTGCAAAAGTTGTGTGTTTTCTCTGCCTGTATTTTTTTAAACCCTATTTATTTATTTCTCCAGTTCTAAAGCAATGCCGGCAGTGCATTTGTATGGGCTCTTAAGAAAACCGGGTCATGTGCATTCTAATCAGCGCCGGTCCCTGACAGCGATGGAGATTAATCCTATTAGAGAATTAAAGGCGAGGGGAGCATTGGGATGGGGGAACCCTACCTCTTTCTCTGACATCTAAACATCCCACCCTGACACCCCACAGAAACAAAGAAACAAACACACAAGTATCGCAGAACCTGTGAAGGTGTTAACTAGTGCTACTCCACCCACGCTCCAGTGTGGGTGTGTAGGGTGAAGGAGTCCAGTTTGTGCACAACAAACCAGAACACACGCATGCACACACAGTAATGTGGGCCCAGGCAAAGGCCTCCGTGGATGGCACCGAGTGAGCAGCAGGCAGGGAGGCGGAGCAGGGAGAATGAAGACCCAGTTGTCATGGGAACGAAAGAGAAACAGCGCTCAAGGCAAGGAGGCTGAACGCTTGCCATTACAACAGCAGTGGGCAGATGCAGTTGGTCAGTGTGCTGCTCAGCAACAGCAGCCCTCCTAACCTACCTTGAAACCACACCCAAGCTCCTGCGCAGCTCGTAAACAGACACACACACACACACACACACACACACACACACACACACTACTGGTACTTCTTTGAGTATGAGAACTTCTTATACTCATGAGGACCCTCCATTGACTTAATGCATTCTCCAGCCCCTTAACCTAACCTTAACCATCACAACTAAATGCCTAATCCCAAACGTAAGCCTAGCCTAAACTTAATTCTAACTTGAACCTTAAAATAAAGTCTTAAACCTCAAACAGACTATTGACGTTGAGGACCAGCCAAAATGTTCTCACTTCCCAAAAATGTCCTCACTCTGTTGGTTAAAAACTTGTTCCAGTCCTAACTATGAAAGATGTGCACACACACACACACACATACACACACACACAAACACACACCTTTCTCCGGAATTTGATCTGGTTTCAATTGTTAAGTTGCAAAGAGGGCGGTGTCTTTGCCCTGTTTGGGTCAGTAATCTGCTCCAATGTGCACCCCTACTATTAATGTAACTTAAGGGTACGTGGTTGTTTGGTGTCTTAACAAAAAATTATACAATAAGAGGATGTAAAAGGATTTGTATAAGTGTGGGCCAAGCATTGATGGGGAAAAAAGCTGAGAAGACAACAAGCACCCACCCACAACACGTTGTTCTTTTGAATGCTGGGAATCAGATCAAAATTTCCTCCTGGAGAAATACACACCCCTTCACATGCACTTGTGTGCTTGGACAAGCAAGCTGACACACACACACACACACACACAAGTGCAGATCTACGACTATGTCTATTGTCTAAGAGAAGATAAAGAACAATTATTTCACTGTGCATCATATTTCCCTGTCTGCTCTTGAAAAATGAGCCAGGGTAGTCTGCGGCTCTCTGTCTTATCTGCTGACGGCAGCCTGAAGGGACGGATGGACGTGTCGTCTAGACAAGGACACCAGACAGACAACGAGAGATGAGAGTGATGGTGACAAGAGAAGAAGAGAGACAGAGAGAAAATTGCAGGTGTGACTGCATCAACCTGTTCTCCACAGCTCATTGATCAGCAAGCGCTAGAGAGGGGAATACAGAAGAAGAAGAAATGCCAGGAGAGATAGAAACAAACACACACACACACACACACACACACACACACACACCGGCAGTTTATAAGACCTCCTATCACAGAAAGAGTCAGTGATCACAGGCCGGTTGAGGCTGCGCTGCCAGCGGTCAGTGCCATGTGGCAGCCAGGCTCTGTAGCTGTTCACAATGCACCCTGAATGATTACGGCTTGCATACTCTCCCTCTGTCACGGCCTGTGACAAAACACACGCTCCCTTCCTTCTTTGTCTGAAATAAATTAATCAGTATCAGTGAGATGATCAAAGACAAAACAAGAAACCGTTTCTTTTCCAAGAGCTGCTTAAAATCCAGCACCTAGTTGAAGTATCTATTGCTAGCACTACTTTAATCCCTCTGACACGGCAAGACAAGACACCAGAGCCTGTATTGGTAACATATTAGAATGGGATGACTGATTTCAGACAAGTTTTCGTCATCAAGCCATTAAGAAGTTCAGTGTTTATGTGGCCTTACTTATGAATCTTAATGATTTGGCTCTTCAACACTTGACTAATATAAGGAAGGAAGCTAAAAGAAGGGAGTAGAGGCTGAAGACCAAAACGATGAAGAAATAGACATTTGAATGTTAACTTACCAAGTGAAAACATATTGAGCAGGGTGTCTGTTGGTAAAAGTTTCACTCCCACTTCAGTGTCTTTCTCATCAGACTTTCCTACCGATGTAGTCCCATGTTCTGCCCAGGAATTCAGACGCCCAAGAAGAAGCCAGCCAAGCTTTCCACACACATATTCACTCATAAACACACAGAGAACGTTTTTTGACCCTCTCTAGAAACACGGGGAGACTGGACTGGATTGGGCAACTGTGCACACCAGCTGCCCCAGACAGACTGCACACACTACCCTGGAGGGCCGCTGACTAACCCAGCGCCTACTTCCTCACAATAAAACACACAAGGAATTTCAAATGGCTACTAAAGAGGGGGGATTTCCTTAGAACAGTCAAAGTCATCTTGAAAACATTAGCACAACTGGTAGCCAAATTCCTCCTCACTTCTGAAACAACTGTAGCGGGAGTTTTTTTTTCTTTCTTTTTTTTTTTTTCTTTAGTTGCTTACACCCATACTTAAAAAACTCCCTCCCTGACTTGTCTTTTTGGGTTGGTGGGTGGCTGAGTGGTGTGGCTGAGGGAGTTGGCCCCCTCTACAACTGTAGTAGGAGGCTGGTCTGATCAGAAGCTTACTGAAGTGAGAGAGAGACAGAGAGAGAGCGAGCGAGCAGGCGGTCCAGTCCTGGAGCTGGGCCCAGTGCAGGGGTGGGGGAAAGTGCCAGCAGCGCACGCCTCCGACACTCTCCACACTGCGTGCCTGTGGAGTGAGTTTAGTGGATGTGGTCAGTGCGGGGGTGGGAGAAGTGGAAAGGGAGCGGGAGAAGCAGTTGGAAGAATGGATGGAGGAAGAGAGTGAGAAAGGTTGTCCGCACTACGGGGCAACATCCAGAGGAGGGATGGGGGCGAGAGTTTAGACTGGAAGTGTAGATAAGGGTGTGAGGGACTGTGAGAGAACTTTGAGAGTGAAAGAGCAGCAGCGAGTGTGTGGGAGTGTGTGTTGCTGAGCATATGTGAGCCTCTATGTGTGTGATTGTGCGTGCGTATGGTGGTCGTCTCGCTGAAGTGGACAGCCTGTGTTTGCAGAGTGGCTTTGTGGTCAGCCACTCGCTCGCGATTGAAGCAATGGCAGGGTAAAAGGGATTCTGGGGATTTTTTTTTTTTTTTTTTTGTTTTTGCAGAAGTGCTATGCAAATAAAATTGGCTTGGGGAGGTCAGCTGAAGCACCCCGCCTACTTCACCCAGCTGTTTATACAATATACAAGTTGACATGATAGGGATAAGAGATTCTAATCCTAAACAAATTAGTCCAACTGGCTCATCCTGGCTTGGCAGGGAGCCTGAAAACCACAATGGATCCCCACTGGCTGTGATGCTACAGAGAAAACAGATAGGGGAAAATGTGAAAAAAGGATATTTTGTTCGAGTAGGGGTAGAGTGATGTCAAAGAACATGCACACATACCATCAATATACGTCTTTATGCTTTAATCGATTCTCTTCCTTACCCTCTTTCACTGTTTGTACAGGAGCCTGCAAAAACATCAGCTTTCCTGACATGGCAAATTAGGTATCACTTGTGTTCCACTACCTGGCCAGCCTCCTAAAGGGGTATTCCATCTCAATTTTACCACAATTAATCATTTATAAAGTCTCCTTTTCAGCGAAGGTCAAGAAAGGGCTCTACCTCTAATCCCATCACTCCTGTGCCAACAGTGGTGTGGGGGCAGGGGGTGGCCGACGGGAAGAGATAGCCGTGTCTGGAAGAGTTCCTGCTGAAGGGGCGTTTTATGGGCACAGTAAATAGAGAGCTGGACACACAGCACCGGTGCAGCTATTTGCCGAGGAGCAGGCCAGGAAGTGTGTCGTTTAAGAGGCTATAAGACCTGACTGTCAGAGTAAGAACAGGCTGAGGGGTTGAGCAGTGCGGGTGAAGGCCACAGGGGAAGAGGAAGCTGGGGTAAGGGTGAAGAGGTTAAGGGTAAAGCGCAGGGCACGTGGCTCAGCTTTAACGCTACTGATAAACTACAAAGGCAACTGGACGCAGAGTAGCTGGGACATTGATGATTGGATAAAAGACTAAGGTAAAAGTTAGGGTGTGTTAAGTTTGGGCTTGTCACTTGGACCTGTGTTTAGGTGTGCTCGCTGTGATCCGTGTGAAAGTGTAGTGGTGTGCTGAGTCACTGGCCTCATATATGGAGAACAAGCAGACATTCCAGGCTGGGACACAGCAGGTGGGAGGACAGATTCGAAACAGCAACAGGACCAGGCCAGGACAAATGAGCTCAAGGCCCATTACCTTCCTTTTACACCCACCCACACATGCACACTCACATTCCCTACTCCCACAACACAGATTTAATAGCACACACAAGAAAAGCAATGTCACAACACAAAATCGCTAAACTCTGCTTTCAATTTCTCCCATTCTATCCTTTCTCTTGAGAACTATAGTGTTCATGATGTAACAGGAAGTGCATTTCACCAGACGAATGCAGTTTTCCTTGGACTGGACTTTCATTACAGAGTGTTTTCTCTCCCAGCACCACCTTGTTATTTCCATCAGCATTTTACTTTATTAAATCCCCCTCCATGCTAACTACTGAAGCAATTGCTTTTTTTGTCTCTTGGTTCAGATAAAATGCAAGTGTTTCTTATAGAATGGCCAATAAAGGCCTGACATTTTGCTGAGTGCTTGCAGGGCCAGAAGCACTTTGTTCTTTGTATACAGGGCAGCTACACACTCCTCAAGGAGAACCATTAGTTATCTGTCCAAACTTTGGTGAGTGTGCTTGTTAACTGACCCATTGTTACATGAGAGTGTTTCAGGACCGTTTGTTGCGTTCCGGCTCTTTATTCCCGAGGCATGAAATTGTGATTATCATAGTGGGGCTCATCCATCTCATTCTCTCATCCACACATGCAAGCTAAACATACGCATTTTTATTTTGCTTTCTCTCTTCCCCTCTCTAGTTGTCTTCCTCTCTCATGATACACACTCATACACACATGAATACACACAGCAACACGCACAAACACAAAGAGAGCCGCCCACAGCTGCGTCAGGCCATCTCTCTAACAATCCAATCTGTTTTCTTTCCCATGATGTTTCCCATTGGCACAGGGAGGAGAAAATCAGATTTACTCCCCCACAGGGCCCATGCAGTTGCACTGATATGGAAAATGATTTCAGTGCTGCTTGAGCCCATAAACATTATTTTGGTCTCCCCTGTTAATGACACATTTCTTCCCAGCATTGTGGCTCTCACAGAGGAAGAGATGAGTGTAAGGGGGAGTGAAGAGGGGAGGAGGAGGAAGAGAGGAAAGGGGGAGGAATCCTCCGGGGCCTCACATACGACAGGGGAGTCCTTCACCCCTCAAACTGCATCCTGACATCCAAGACTTCTTTCACCCTCTTCCTCATTCACACATACACACACACCCACCCCCACACACACACACACACACAGCTAATCAACCATGCAGGAACTTAAAACGTCATGGCCTTTGAATAAAGCCCAAAAAACCCAAAATCAAAACACAAAGATATCCCCACTGGAAAACAAGCAAAGTCAAAGAGGGATTTCTCACCTCTCTCTCTATGTAGCTGTCAGCCTGATTCCAAACACACTGCATTTGGCTCCGGGGCTCAAAGCAGTCCAACTACAATTGTGTCATAGAGCCCACATATCTTTTATTGGTGGTAGCAGCCAATATAGCAACCCCCTCCTCCTCTTGAACACAGGGATAAAATTTGTGCTTTTAGTGGTAAGTTACAAACACTTTCTGCCCAAAGCACATTGTCAACAAGAGAAGCACACTGTAGCCTCTAGTGCTAAACACAAGTCATTTAATATGATGGTGTTAAAAAGAGACTCCAACAGGCCAATAGCGAGGCACTAAACCTCCCATTTGGCATCCATTAAAACCCATCTGCAGGACCAAATACGAGGGGGCGGACAGGAAATAGCCACGTTAGATATGACTAAAAACTGTCCTCCGCTTTTGAACATTCTCTCACAGGTTTCTCAATCTCCAGACGCAAATATGGGATTTTCATGGTTCTCCTGTTCCACTGGAAACATCACATGGAATGCTCTGGATCTGGTTTGTTTTACAGCTGATGACTGATCTGTCTAAATCCATTGGTTTTATGTTCTGGCCATGGGGATGGATGGGTGACTAACGGCAGCTTGCGTGCCATGTTTCAGCCGACGCAGCCAGAGCTCAGCCAGCCAGGTCACGGACACAGACATGCCTGGTAGTGGGAAAAAGGCAGATTAAAACAAGTGCTCAGCACTATTCTCTCTAATTAGTCCCCTGTTAACTTTTGAACTTAATTGGTTAATTGAGATGTGGTTAGACTGGGCAGGTTTCCCCTCCCTCAGGGTGACCATACGGCTCCAGTATTTCAGCCTGGCACTGCCTGGCACAGGAGGTGGCTGCCTCTCTCTCACTCTCTTTCTCTCTCTCTTTCTCTTTTTGAGCATCCCACCGCTCCAGTGACGAGGAGTAATGATGCCGCACAGGAGGCAGTAAAACTGTGTTTTGCAAGTGTGTTTTAGCAGAGATTGTACCCATGCACTGTACATATGCTTGTGCCACATCAAAGAAGCTCTTTGACTACCCAGTCCTGGGTGGTCTGAATCTCTCTTCTCTCAACCAGTAGTGCTAGATAGATAGGCTTCGGAAAAGTGGAGTGTGGATGTGGGTGGATGTTACCTCACCACAGGCGAGTGTGTTCTGTCGAACTCCGAAGTCAGTTTGCTTTGGAGGAGACATGAACAGCGTGAGGATGGAGAATAAAAGTGCGGTGCAATACATACACGGATAAACAAACACACACACAACCCCATAGGCGTCACATTGCTCAAGTCTCCCCATCTCCTCTGGTTGAAGTATAATGATACCCACAACACTACATAAATCAGCAAGCGGCTCGATTCATTGGGGCAGATTTTTGCCTGCTGTCTTCCTTTTTTCACTTTCATCCCCTCTTCTCCCTTTGCTCCTTCGAGCCCCATCACTCATTCCCCTTCTCAGTTTTCCCTTTCCATCCTCACACCCTCTCCATCATCCCTCCATCACTCTGCTTCCTTCCCCCTGCTGCTCGGCTCCATATTTCTGTCCTCCCTCATCACCTCGCTCTCTTCCCTCAGTTGCCGTCATCCGCGTGCTTCAAAATGGAAACACTTTCTCTTCACTTTTTTTGGGTTTTTAAAAACCACTTTCCCTCCCACTCCCTCGTCCCACTTGCACTCTGTTTCTCTGCTCTTGTTCGTCCATCAGTTTTCCCGAGGCCTGGGAGGGTAATGAACGTCTTGTTTTATGAGGAGTCACAGGTTCACCCCTCCCTCCGTCAGAACCGCCCATAAATCAGCGTCCCAGCATTCAACTGGCAACCAGGGCTCGTCAGAATGTCCTGTTCTCTTTAGGTCATGGAGAGCAGTGCTGGACATGTGGGGACTGGTGGTTAAAGAGACTGCTTTGCTGCTGTCCTCTGAGTTCTCTTGGATTGGCCTGTAATATGATAAAGTCCTGGAGTGATGTGTGTGAGAGAAACAGAAGGCAGCTCCCTGCTCTGGCTTCTCTCCGTCTGATGTAGCCTGTCAGAGGCGGAGAGACAGAACAGTGCAGATAATGGAGCCGAGAGCCGCCACGCCAGCCAGTCAGCCAGCCAGCCCAAGGTCTTTCTACAGCCTTGAATATAATTTTCTGCTGGTTCACAAGGGGAACAAAGGAGAAATGTTTAATTCTTGTAGCGTTGGCCAAGACAAATGCAAGTATTTTTGTTCTGATAACCTACAGACAAGGGGAGGAAAGGCACCTGGGTAGCCAAGGCCAGAAGATATACAGTATTACCTTGTAAAGAACACACTGTATAATACGCATGTGTCTCCTTGACTTCTGTTGTTGCAAAGCTTCTCAGCCATAAGCACAATACACCAGTTGGCCAATACAGATAACCACCTTCTTTCCCACTGTAGCAGCCTACACTCTCAAGTGTGTACAAGGTCAGCCAAATCACACAGTAAATTCTTTTATGAAATGCAACTGCAAACTGGGCTTTAAAGTTGAGTTATGTCTCCTGACTGCTGACACTGGTCATCCATGGAATGCCGCTGCCGGGGCCTGCTCAACATCTGCAGCAACACACTTGAGCAGAGATGAGTAAAATTAGGAGCATTTCCTGCAATCTGTACAGAGGAGAGAAGGTCATCCTCAACCGAACATGCGCAGATGAAGTGTAACATAGAGCAGGGCAGCCATAAAAAGCATCCTCTCTCCAGCTGGTTAGCTTGATGTAGGCTTTAACAGCTAGGTGTAGAAGAGGAACAATCCAAGGTCAAACCAGGGAGACAGAGGGGAGGGATATCCTCTTGATCAACTGCTCATGGCTTGTCTGCCTGTCGGGTTCGCTGGCTGCACAGCTACCATTGCAGTCGTCCTTGCAGTGATCCCATCTAGTCCACTGGACAGGTGGGCGGGCTGGATGGTCACGTGTTCTCTACCCCTCGCTCTGTATGTCGTACTCACAGCAGACATAGGAGGAGGGAGGCCTTGTGGGGTTACAAGAGGCTTGCAGCATCTGATCGAAGTTAACAGATGTGTTGCAGCTGCTCGTTTTGTTTGCCATAGCACATCCTCAAACACACCCACCCACACACACACACACACACACAAATACACACTCACCGAAAAGGCACACAAAAATACCACTACATATACATGTTAGCAGGATGGAAATTAAAACCATATATTTTCCAACTGGCCATGCTCAATAGCCCTACTGGCAGTGTTTTGGGTCTCAAATAAAAACCCTACATCCCAGAGTAACCATTAAACCGACTTTGAACAGTGTGCCTATGAGTGCACATGTTGGCTTTTCTTATTTTTCTTTAATATACGCTTAGCTCTGCTGGCCATAAAACATGTCAGCACCTACGCATTGGGCCAGAAAGCCTCAAGCTATGTGACAGGCCTGACCAGCGAAATGATTTGGGGAATCTGTGGAAGGAAGACAGTGAGTCATGGTCGTGAAGTTAAAGGGAGAAAGCACGACGGAGAGGTAGCCCAGAGAAACCTCAGCTGGGTGTCCTCATATCCATGGGAGGGCAACAGCTTTCAGCAGGTTATCACAACGCCAGTGTGAGCCAAGCTCAGTCTAGACGTGGCAGAGGCCATAATGGAGAGGAAGGGGGAGGCGGAGGGGGACAGGGAGAGACAGGGAAGGGGAATAAAGAAGAGTTATTAGGGTGATGCGAGGCAATGAGGGGAAGAGGGCTTACTGAAATGTTTTGACACAGAAAAATAGCAAATGTGACACAGGTACTTAAACAAGGGTTTGAAAAGCAAACCACAACCATCTCTCTTTCTGTGCCCTCTTTCCCCTGCTCTCCCCTTTCTTTCCCTCTGCTCAGTCTGACGCACACTCACACAACTGATAGTTGCAGGTGCAACTTCCACAAACTGCTCAGTCATTTAAGCCTGGTGGCAGAACTTGTCTCATGACTGCCAGGCTGGCCTTCAGTCTTTAGTCTGTTGAGCAGTGTCCAGTTCACCCAGATTACTGAGATCCTAAACAACCCATTATTTTCACAAGCTCACATGAACACCCGACAGTCTGGTAGCATGAACAACCCACGCTGGGACTAGAACTTGGTAACACTACTGCTGTACAGTCCTGCATTATCAGTTGTGCATTGGTTTGTGCCATATTGATGCCGGCAGCAGCAGCTTTGACTTGCAGCACCATGCAACACATTCCCTCACAGCCAGTATGTGTGTGTGTGTGTGTGTGTGTGTGTGTTTTTGTGTGTTGGAGAGTGTGGTTTCTATCTCCTTACTGTATTTGTTCTGGCACAGTGTTCTATTGTGGGGCTGGGCTTTGCACCTCTCAGATAAGAGAGCAGTTATGTCAACACTGGGTGCTGTGAAGGAGCTGCCTGGTCATGTTGACATTCTACAACACTGCTTATTTACTCTAACCACAGAGTTCAGCCATCATCGAGCCTCTAATGCCCTAATGACCAGAGGCCTCCTGGGTTGGAGCCCCCTCCTGGCTCTGCCCGGTACTGGCTCTCAGCTTGTCAGGTGAGAAGACAGATGAGGGGGTTGGGGATAACTAATGGCTTTGAAAAAGCCTGAGTTTAAAGTAAACTGCCAACAGATTCTGAAAAAAAGGTTGACGAATGCTTCTCACAGTACACACAATCCCCTTGTACACTCAGGCAGCATGAGTCTGCATATTAAGCTGAGCAGCCCTATCAGTAAGAGCTAGTGGAGCAAGCCATGCATAATTAGGGAAGGGGGGAGGGGGTTAATTGACTTCTTTGAGAAAGATCCTGATTTCTATCAGCTAGTCCCATAATCATGTGAGCCAGGGCTCTCATTAAGCCCCCTCCCCTCATTTATCTCTCTTCCCCTCTAACCCTTTACCCCCTCCCTCCCTTTCCTCTTTCCTCCCCTGCTTTTAAAAAAGGGTGAAACCCCAACCGTTCCTGCTGTGTCCTCAGCGGGCCAGGAAAGGGTGAGGCAGATTTATAGCTAACACCTGAGTGAGTAAGGTGCACACTGGCACATAAACACAAGATAAGCGAACGTTCGCGCACACACACAAGTACACACACGCCAAGGCTCCAGACTGCAGCTGACCTGACTGTGACCCCAGTGCGGTAATGTACTGGCTAGCAGGTATTTGCAACAAACCTGTGTGACTGTGTCCCTGTGGCCAGAAATGTGCTCTACACACAGGGACACAAGTGTTGCAGTGAAGGTTCGGACCCAATATTTTTTGATTTTATTTTCTAATGTTTCTTTTATTTCTATTTTCAACAATGATGCTCAAACCATAGCAGGAACAGCACCATAACAAGTGCTTTGAATTATTTAGAGGCAGAAGGTATACACTGCCTAATGACATGCATCCTTACCACAAACAAAATACATTACGCAGGCATGTCAACACCTATGAATATTTACTAAAACATATCCACTAAGACAGGTCTTTTGTTCAGCATGATTTTAACCAGATACGGAAAGATCTCCCTCCTGACTGCTTTCCTGTTGTGTTCCCTTCCTCCCTTATTCCCTCTTTTTCTCAGTTTTTTGGAAGCAGTGGAAGATTTGAGAAAAAAAGCTGAATACTATTGAGAGAGAGAGAAAAAAAAAAGGATGACGTGGAGAAAAGAGATGAAAAGTGACAAATGAGAGATTTCCTTCACAAGCTCGTAAATCAGTAGACGCAGGCAGGGGCAGTATGGGGCCTCCTTCAAAAAGCCAAACTTTTTTTCCTTTAACAGCCAGCGCTAACCACTTCTCTCCCTTTACATGTGCGCAAATACAAACTCACACAAACATATGTACAGGATCACACACACAAGAATGCACACTTTCTCTCTTCTTCTTTGCACACTCTCCCATATGGTGTGTGCTGGAATGGGATCCCCATTGCTTTCCACCAATCTGGTTGTGGTGCAGTGGCCTGGCTGACTGGCACAGAAACATGTCTCATAAAATCACTAACAGTTAGGAGCGGTGCAGGCTTCAAGGCAGCGCGCCTTCAAACCAGCCCTATTAAAGGGTCCGAGCATGCGTGCAGAAATAAATCCTTCTCATTCTGTCACATAAAAAAACACACAGGGTTGAGGGCTGGGGGAGGACAGTTGGGTGTTACAGCTGCTACTACAGGTATGCAGGACAGACACACTAGGGAAATTAGCTCCTCAGAGATATGCACACAGTAAGGTGCGACACACTGGGCAAAGATGTGGGAGAGCAAAGCACAGAAGCACCCCGCTGGGTTTTGAGGTATTTGCTTAGTTGGTGGGGGGCAAAAGGAGTAAGCAATGGGAGCAACTGTCAGCTGCCCATTTGCTCCAGTGTTTGTGCAAATGAATGTGGATCATTGTTGAATGTGAGATTAAAAAGCACTGCTGTTAGACTGGACATTCAGTATGTGTGCTGTGGAAGGAAGGCGGTGACTACGGTCTGGTTGGAGAGCTGGGAAGCTTCAGTCAGTGCTGAGAAACTTGAGCCCCTTGCAGGACGGTCCCAGAGACTGCCGGATTGATGGAGATCCAAAAGGACTTAGGATCTGCTTTCATTCTGAATGTTTGCCATCTGCTTGGCTGGAAAAAGAACCCGCGGAGCTGGAGAAAACTCTGTCAACTGACAGATGAGACAGTGAGCGTAAAAGTGTGTGTATGTGTGGTGTGTGTGTGTGTGTACTTGTGCAGACAGTGTGTCCGTATTGATCCTCAAAGCAGCTCCACTTTCTGAAAGGAGATTTGTCAAATGGGGATACACACATTTACACACACATACCCAGAAAAAAAAAAAAAAAACAGGCGTTAATACATAGCGGACCTCATAGCTTAAATACAATTCTTTCTCTAAAATAACAGACATCTGCAGCACAATCACATGTTCCAGTGTGCCCAACCATCCACTCCTTCCCACACAGCTGCATAGTTTAGTCCATCTCCACCATGCCATTGGTATTGATCCATCCGGTTTCCAGTGTGTACAGACGATTCTATTCTTGCAATGCCCTGTTTCCAAGGATGAACACTTCTTTCCTTTTACTTCACTGCTCTGTCACACAGTAGCCAGGAAGGTACAGGCCATCCACGTCACCAAAATAAACTGAACACATGTCCTGTTTTGTTTCCTAACAACGGCACATGAATCAACATGTGCACAACCATTTATGATCCCTTACCAGCCATGGTCTACTGCTGACCTCCTAAAGCCCTCCATTCATGAAAAGGCCTCCTGTAGGTGTCTCATGTAATCCCTTGAGTAGTCCTAGAAATACTCCAGCCTATCTATGACCCATCAATAACCCAGGAAGTAATCAGCAGAGATGGACAAAACAAAATTCCTGTAACTGTGTCGAATCTTCTCTCTGACCTCCTGACCCCTGGATAAACCATAGTGATGCCTGTTTTCCATCTATCTAGTTAAAAGAGAAATAACATGGGCCTAAGGGGCCTGATGAAGAAACAGCAGATACACTCCCATAACTGTCATCTCATATGCTAGGAATGCGATGTGATTTACAGCACTTGCCAGACAACAGTAAACCACAGCTTCTGGCAAACGGGGGCGTCTGCACACCTGAAAACAAGCTGTTCCACAAGCAAAAAATGAGTACTTAAAATTATGAGGTGAAAAATGAACACAGCTTCTTAAAGTTCTTACCTGATTATCTATGCAGCAGACTTTGCAGTATAATGTTGTATAAATCCATCTGTGTGTGCTATTATTCTGATTACTGTCACAGATATATCGGCTAATCAAGGTTGTAATTGCAGCAGGTGGATTTACTACATACCCCAACAGCCCCATGCAGAAGTGGAGCAAAGAGAGATGGATGGAATATAAAACGTACAGGGCTGAGGTAGAATTAGGCACCTGCATCAGCCCCCCGTCCACCCACACATGCTGCCCTCTCAGCTGCCTGCCACTCTGTTTCCTCTCTCACTCCCTTTATACAATCTCTCCACCACACAGCTCCTTTGATTGCTCTTTCCCTTGGGCATACACACACACACACACAAATACAACACATGCGTACACAAAAACAAACTTCTTCCGTACTGTTCAGAGACAGTTGCGCCAGCTGAGTTTTGATTTGGAAAGAAAAGTTGCCTCCACTACAAATAACGACAGGCACTCAAGAAACGAGCGGAGCACAGTTATCACACGGAAGACTCACACACAAACCCACACACGTATGCAAGCAAAATGCATAACTCACAACACATGCCAAAAGCACAGAAAAACCACTCTAAAAAGCAAGTTTAATCACAGATACACACAGACAGCCGCCCACAGAAAGCACTCACACACACACACACACACACACGTGCGTCTACACACCCTCCCATTATGCTGTATAACCAAAAGGCATTCAGCCATTTCAGCAGCATTCTGAGAGCCAGCCAAGTGAGAGGTCTGTCAGTGCATTAGCCAGCATGTAATCATAGCCCAACCTCACTGCAATTAGAAGTGGTTCTAATTCTTCACTGGAAACACTGCCTTCTCCCACCGCTAATAGTTTACTTTACTCCAACAGCTGACAGACCCAACCCTGCCTCCCCACTTGGGCTTCCTAAACACACACACAAACACAAGCACACACACACACACACACACACACACACCGACACAAGCACACACACACACACACACACACACTTGCACAGACACACCCACAGCTGTAGCTCGTCTGTCAGTATGGGAGATCAAAATGGATTCTGGGAATAGTCCCCAGCCATGTCCCACTTGTGCCACATCAATCCCACGGGTCTTTAGGCTGTGCCACAGTTCACCTGTGCGGTGGAGCTCTGTGATTAAAGGCCTCCTCTATGCTTTCCCTTCCGCTGCCTATTTTACCAAACATGACGGAGAGAAATGACGATGAAATCATGAAACAACTGCAAAAATAAAAACCCGAGAGCTCCTAAAGGCTCTCTGTAGATGAGGCAGGCGTGTGAGGGGAGGGTGGCGAGATAGTGCCGGGGAAACGTTAGCTAATGAAGACTGAGGAAGAGGGAGCACTCCCTATACTGATGGTTTTGCTATTAGCCTGTGAGCCGGTGCACTTGGGTGTCACTTCAAAGCATTCCCCACTATTAATCAGAGACTATCCAGCCCTCCAGCAAGGGCCCCGCTGGCTGTGCCGCTAACTACCCACCTCAACATCAACACAATGGAGCCATCATTACGGCCGTTACGCTGCGCCTCGGCCAGACAGCGCACCTTTATCTCGGCATATACGTTACATACTCACGGCCAATTAATTTACCTGCCATGTCTCAGAATAAAAGGGGTGGAGTGGGTGGTGGTGGTGGCGTATGCAAGCACACATTGCCATTATGTAGTGGTTTATGTATTTGGGCGGGGGATGGGGAGCACCTGGCTCTGGTTGCATCCTGTGGGCTGTGCATTTGGCCTAGGGGGCCCTTTATGAGAGCACCTGCAAGAGGCTGCAACCTGGTTGGCCCACACCCACAGGCCCGACGCTGCCCTGATCTGGCTCTCACCTGGCATCCCCGGGCGGGCCGACAGGCAGCGCAGCGTCTCCCCGACAGCTTCCCCCCCTGCAGGCCCCCCCGGCTAACAACAGCCACTCAGCTGGATATCAGCCACCAAGCTTGAGGATTAACTACTGCACTGGCCCTGTCTCTTTAATACTAGATACATTTTATACAACACTAATCCTCAACATCAACTATTTCTTCCTTTTGTTTTGACTGTAGTGATGGACAGCGCTTTCTGCCGGGTCGAAGCGAGAGCCCGCGGGGCATGGGTGAAGAAATTATTCTCTTTATATCGGGGTGATTGTCAACTGAACGTATCAGTGGGGCTAATGGGGAAAATACATTGCCTTGTTTGCCGTTGCTTGCTTCTCGTAAATTTGCACATTCATGTAACATGAGGATGAGAGGGCTTACGATACAAGACACCCTCCCCCTCCCCCTCTGTCTCCTGTTGTACTGTACTGAGAGCCTGCAGACTGTAGCAGCGCTGAGGGGATGAGATAACCGTTCACCATTGTAAGGAAAGGCTGTCAAAGCTTTGTTTTTTTTCCCTCGCTCGCTCCCCCCGCCGCCACCCCCGTCTCCCCCTCCCCCTCCTCCCTTGTAGAAATATAAAAAAAGCTGGAGCAGTGGTTGCAGAAATAGTCCTGTTTCTATAATTAGATGTAAACAGATGAACCAGTCTCTCAAGCTTGCTCTGTCCCACTGGCCCCATAGCCTCCTGGGAAGCAAGATGTGTGAGTGTGTATGACGTGCGAGTGTGTGTCTATGTGTGTGTGTGTGTGTGTGTGTGTGTGTGTGTGTGCCTTTGCTTTTGCGTCTGCTTGCAATGCACCAGTAAGTGTATGACAGCATGTGACAGTGTGCATCTAGTCTCTTGCTGTCGCTCTCCTCTCTTTCTCGTGCATGCACACAAACTTACTCAGTCCCCTCCCCCACACTCACCAGAGGGTAGGTCAGTGGCCTGCATGACAAGCAGAGAAAATCTAATGCATGCAGCACCAGCAGACAAACACACATCTGTTGCTGAGGAGTCAGTCATTTGCCCCAGATCCTCAGGACACATACTGTATCGGAGAGAGGAGGCAGTGTAGCCTAGTGGTCACACCGGGCAGAGGGGGCAAAAAAATAAATAATCTAGAACAAGGGTGAGGGCAGAGAGGGACCAACTCTGGAAAACATGGGGGGCAATCAATTTAAACGAAAAGATGGGGGATGGAGGCATTGCAGGTAGGAGCGTACAGGGCATGGACATGGATCATGAAAGACGGAACATCTAGACATGAAAGAATTTGTGGTGTAAAACAAGTGATTTGACAAAAAAAAAAAGCAGAAGGGGAGGAAGAGAGCAGGATTTTTGTTCTAATCAATGTCAGAAGGAGCATAGGAAATCCATGCAAGAGAGAGAGAGCAAGAGAGAGGGGAGAAAAATTGGAAAGAGATAGAGAGAGAGCAACAAGTCCCCTTTGGATTGAGGACTAGGCAGCTGGTTGGATGGCCCCAAGAGACTTATTAAAATGGAATTCCTGATGCTAATCTTTGTTTTCTCACAAAAAGGGCTGACACATCCTTGAGAGGCATACTGCATGTATATTTAATGGCAAATCTCTGCATATATTTAGCAGCGCACCTCATTGTTTGGGACTGTGTCACCACCGTCCGCTCTTGTCACCGAATCGTGGCCCATTATTTGAGTTTATCTGCTCTCAGTCCTGCCCCCACATACAATCTACATTAATAGATCATAGTCTGCTATTTGAAATAGGGAAGCTCAGAACATAGAAAATATATAATGAACATATACAAACATGAACAGTAAGGAAGGGCCGTATAGGAACAACTGCTGTGTTGTATAATTGCTTCCCTTTCGAAATTAATCCTGTACATTAAGAACATGTTAATGTACATGTGCTACAACAGAAACTTCAGCCTGTTCTTTGCAGAATTTTGTAGAACTACAGGCACCCTGCTCACTAAACTGCCTGACAGAAGAAAAACTGTAATTTTCAAAACTGCTCCTATGTGCAGAGAAGGAGCACACCATTAGAATGCAGCATAAAGCGGGACCGCTACACACACTGCATCACGAGAACGAAATCCTGCCAGCAGGACTAGTGGCAGATCCAGCAGGGACAGACACAGACGTTAGAGGGTTAACAATGCACCTGTCTAGGCCTCACAGCCAACCACAGGGTGCCTCGGCTCTAGTGGGGGGTGTCTGGAGAACAGAGCCCAACACACACACACACACACATGCATGCAAACCCACTCGCCCACCCAAACATTACCACACACACGCTCATACACACAGTATTGTCACTGACCACAAATCTGCTAACAACAATAGGGCAACTGCCCTTTTTTTGTTCTTTCCACTGAACGATTACATTAATAAAATTTAAATTAAAAAACAAGTAATCTGGATTTTCTGCATGAGCCGTTAATAATGTCTAACAGCTGTCACATGCAATACGGCCATGCGCTGAGGTGGGCCTGGGGCTGCCTGATGAGAAGCAGCCTGATACTGGGAGAGGGAGGAAGAATGAGGGGGGGAAAAGAGACAAAAAAGAGAGAGAAAAAGAGCAAAACAGAAAGAGATCTAAATCACAAACAAAACAGCAGCGGTTGACTTTGGGCAAATGTATCAGTCTATTTAATCTCACAACAATATATTTCCAGTCCAGCAATTTTTTTTATATATTTGTGTGTGTGTTCGTCATGGGAAGTGAACAAAAGACTTTCGTAGCCTCGTTGGATGATAATGCAACTTCTCCCTTGCTACTTGTTGGGTGTAAAAATAGATGGGAAGGTTTTGAAATCCAATGCCCTGAAATCCGATACAGGAAGGTATTACCCTGCCCGTCACTCTCACCCGTGGGTCTCCTTTGTGTTTGTCCTGTGTACACGCCCCATGCTCGAGGCAAAGGCGCTGTGGCACCATGCCACACGGTGTAGTGTGGGTGGCGGTCTGTTTGAAGAGCCCGTCTCTGAGGCAGCATGGCCACTGACTAGCCAAATTCCTCTTGCAAAGCCAGACCCCTGTTTTTTTTTTGTTTTTTTTTTCTGCTTTTTTTTCCCACTCCGCCTAAGCCTTCACTTTATGTGGACAGTTTTGCTGATGAGCAAAGAAATGCAAAGAAAAGGAACTGATTAAATTATTCATCCGACATCAAATCTGACACTTAAGTTGCCTGCGTGTAATGAATTCCAGATGCTGTTACTTATTTTTGATGACTGTTTATTGGACACCTGGTACGATGATACAATAGTGACAAAAACTGAAAGTCTAGGGCTTACCAGAGCTTTAATGATGCCGATGCCTGAATACACTCGAAATATGGTGAGCGCATGTTACCTTTGTGAACAAAAAAATTCACATTTGTGCAGGGGACTTGTTCTTTCAAAGGCAGTTGACTACCCTTGCAAGTCACTTGGGTTTCCAGTAGGAGTGTCAGGGGAAGGTGACAGATGGCAGCAGCACCGGGCAAGGTACTATTTCAGCCAGGTGTAGGATGCCCAGCAACACCTCCACTATTCAGGGGAACTCCTGTGACATCGCGTCTGAACCGTGTCATCTCACAACAATCCACAAACGAGCCCAACAACAGGCCAAGGTTCTCGCTCTGTTTTGCAGAGCTGGAGCGAAAGAGAGAGGGAGCGCACAAGGCCCGAGCCAAATGGAACTTGGCCTAAGACCCACGTTCTGTCACTGTACTTCCACCACGGTGGCTCCTGGATACAAGTAGCCTTTTAATGTAATACTTAAGGGTTATTCAAGATATCAGATTTCCTTTCACTCAGGTAATGCTCACATCTTGGATTTCTCTCACCAAATCCCCAAAAATCATTAGATAGAGAGAGAAAGGAAAGGCACAGGCTTTCAGTCGGGTGCTGTGCTGCTAAATAATTACGCTGAGCACGTAACACACTCCAGCCACCGCTCTTGTCTGGGGTCAACAAGGATGGTGGTAGGTAAAGCCAAAGGGAAGCAGGGGGCGAAACTGTGAGAGCTCACAACACAAGAATTACAAGGCCAAGAAGAAGAAGCCTCTCTTCCCACAAACAACCCTCACCCATTCACTGAGGTTTATTCTTTTAAAGACCCTGGTTGTAACCAGCCCTTTGCTAACTCCACCAAACACCTGTGTTTGTCTTTGAAGTGTCTTCCTAACAACCACAGACCCATGGGATATTCAAGCAATGAGACGTTCAATAAAAGTCTCAGTAAAGTTATTTATTCCCCTTTGGAAAAAAAACGGGAGAAGGCAGACAGCACAGCTAACCTTTGAAGGGGGAAGCTGCTCGGATATCCAGCTAGGACATAAAAACCAAGGGAATGACAGGGACATCCTACCAGAAAACAATAAAGGGGGTGGAAGGGACTGTTTTTTATCTTTAACAGCAGCCGTAAAACACACACAAAGCTGGGGTCTGCAACAATGGCCCGGGGCAGGGGAGGGTGGCTAAAACAGAAGTGGCAGGAAGACCACCGCTTCCCAGACACAAGGGTCTTCCTGCTGGAAAAAAAAAAAGGGAGACTGAGAAATGGAGGGGAGGAGAGAGAGGACAGCTTATGGAAAAGGGAGACAGAGGAGATGTAAAGGAAGGGGAGGCAGAGTGAGCGCGATGACACAACTATGACCTTTGATTACATGGGGTGTTTGGAGCAGAGCTCAGCCATGGACCGCCTCTGAACCCCTGCTGCTTTCACACAGCCACACCTCAGCCAGAGCACACTGATCAGAACAATATGGCTGAAAGATGAGCCCCCAGCCATAAATGCCAGAAGTAAAGACAGCTCCACTGTGTCTCCTCCTTTGACACTATCCAACATCTGAATCCCAGCCTCACAGCCAAGTGAAGACAGTCTCCAACTCTGTGCCAGAGCCAGCAGAAGATAAAATTACTATTTCAAAGTCCTTGTAAATGAACTGGCGGAATTAAGCTGCATTAGATGAGTTTACAGGTCTTTGTCTCACTTTATCAGCAAGCACACAGAGAGAGAAGTTGCTCCAATGTCACATTCCCAGAACACAGTGCAAGTGCAAACCATAAATCGACCACCTGACATGCATTACAAATGACTGGATTGTAGGTGAAGATGGACAGAGGCAAATGCACACTGACAGAATCTCTACCGGTTCTAAGTTAACATGGTTCAGTGGGCAAGAAGGTAGGAGTGTGTCTGCGTCTGTTGTTGCCTAATTACAACAAAACTCACCAGTGTGCGCAAAAGAAAGAAAGGAAATTTCCTCCCAAAATCTGTTGAAATTCGGTTACCCGGCAAGGAACAATGCCATGGGAGGGTGTTGCAAACGCCTCTTTTCAGCGTCGACGGAGAAGGGAGCGCTCACAATAAATACCTCTGCAAAGTCAGAGGAGCGCCTTTCAAGGAGCCACATCAGAAACCTGCCTCTGAATGCATTTTTACATCAACCCTGAAATATTCATGCTCTTTGTAAAGTATTCATGTGAACCAGTGTGCAAGTTAGTCCCCGGGGGGAAAGTGCAGAAAAAACTGAAGGGATCCAACACACTCAGCAAACAACATTCTCAGTTGTGCTAATGTTGCTAGCACACGGGACACTTGAGGGGACACTAATGACCTGCCCTGTCAAGACGAACAACAGTTTGTGACCAGTTGGTCAGACAGCCTATGAGCATTTGACTGTTCTTACATAATGTGACTGGCCTGCATTCATTTGGGTAAACTGACTGGAAAAAGATCACAAAAAAGATTTGATTCACATTAACTTGACAGTGTGATCCAAAATTACTGGAAAAAAAAAAAATACTTGTATAATATGTGTGTTTTTGCTTATATTAAATTTTGACATAAATGAAAATGGCTTTGAAAAGGCGAAAAAAAAAGTCGGTTTTTGCTTGTGTCACATAACTTTAAATTTCCATTGTGTGCTGTTTTGATGAATTACCATCTTAAAAATATATGCCATAAATAATTGTGAATTATGCTTCATGTCTTATTCACCTATTATCATTATGACAAGCTTGACATTTTCAAATAGTATTAAAATAATAAATCAAAGATTGTACATCAGCAGAGCACAATAAAAAACTAATTCTAACAGCGCCGAGATGGGATTTAGATAATACCATGAACTCATGTGAAACTATTCTCTACTTTAATTCAATAAAAAATACCTGAGATGCAAAGAATTAAGTAATTTTCAAAATGTTGAGGGTATTAGATGGACTCTCAAGTCACACCCATGTGTTACTGACGAGACTGGGGAGAACAATAAACCACCTGTGCTGCTCATTGAACAGTGATGACATTTGGAGGGTAGGTCTTCATGTGGGTGAGGCACAATACTACAAAAGAAACACCAAATCTGGTTGTGGCAGCACCTATACCCTGCAGCCGGCATTAACCTTCATGCTCTCAACAAAACATCTATAAGAAAAAATACATACGGACACAGGCGCTGTGTGTGTGTGTGTGTGTGTGTGTGTGTGTGTGTCTCTGTCTGTGTGTGAGTACTGCCAAAAGCAAACATGAATGGTGAGAGATGAATGGTGAACAGCGCCCATGAATTCTCCTGAATGACTAATTATACCTCATGTTTAGCATGATTTTGCAAATGAATTCAGAATCTTTAGAAACACAACGAATTTGAAAAATATATTTGAGCTGCACAATAGTGCCTACAGTAAAACAGTTTAATTAGATATTTAAAATATAAATAAACAAATAAATAAATCAAATGTAACGCAGAGTAGTGGTGATATAGTATTTAACCGCCTATACATTGAGCCTACAGAATTCAGTTATAATTTTAGTTAATACAGGCTTCATAAAACAACTTTAAAAGCCTTTCCAGTGAGGCAAGATTCTTCAGCTGCTGCATTATGAACATGTGTTTTTAGAAGCCGCATTAACATATTTTCAAAGAAAATTGTTTCAGAAGTGCAACTGTTTGATACAATCAATATGCCACTGTTGTGGCTTTTTAAATGTCTTTTGTTTTACATGGGTTATATTATGATCCAATCCATTACAATGCTGTGTGATACATATATATTTAAATTTTTTTGTATTTTTCTGAACACAAATTAGGAAGACCATTATATATTTAATTAAATCCAATACAATGTGTATATAAACCAGCACATATGGGCCTTAACAATGATCATAAATCAGGTGATACAGTAACAACATTATAAGCATTACCATGCCTTTGTATTTTGGAGGGTTTTTGCATTAGATTGCATTTGAATGTGCAAGTGTTGCTTTTATTGTGTCCAGCCCCTGTATTTAAAAAAAAAAAACATCAGCTGATGATTCTGCTCAGCAGTCTTAACACTGAGTTGTAAATGCTGAGTGTTCTATGTGGAGACAAATGTGTGTAATCATGTTTTAAAACATGTACATTTGGGTTGGGTACACAAGACACCCAAGTCACTTGTTAAACCTTCTGCATCCACTGTGAACACATTTGCACATTTGCACTTTGAATCCCAATATAGAAGAAGGCTTTTCTAGTATTGCTCTTCTTTCTACAACGTCCATACACTGTATCCCATGCAGACCTGCTCATCCAGCTTCTTCCTCTGCTTGCTTATGGCTCTGGGTATGGCCCGGGGTTTGGGTAAAGGGATGGAACCCGTGTGACACTTATCAGTTTAACCTGAAGTGACAAAATCTCATTTCAGATTCAGCTCCAGAGCCAATGGGAAAGCAGTGCCACTGTGCTCCGTCCAACTCCCAACCTGCAAACTAAAACAGATCCTAAATGCCATTTTTAAATACCATGGCATTTACCTAACTTATCAAATGGCTATTTGTTTAACAAAGATGCCTTTATTACCTTTGAGATATTTCAGCTATAAATGTTGACTCAGCCTAATCAAAATTCCTGATCGTACCTGATTTATTAGCTGTTATTTGAACAGTGAAACTCTGTCAACAGCCACACCTGAGCGACCATTTATTTTAAAAACAGAAAGCCCCCCCCCCATTCTATTCTTCTCTTTTGTGCAAAAAATAATCAGCTTCGTACTACACCACACATGCAGGCCCTGGCCTATTATTCACGCTGATAAATGGACAGGCTTTATGGCGCAACATTATGAGAAGAGCATTTGAAACAACAGCCAGCTTTGAGATGGATGTATGTTACCGCTGTGGGAGCAAAAAAAAAACATTTCAGTAGCTGCACCCCTGACAAAAAAAAAAAAAAAAAACAAAGACCCGGTGCATGTTTGACTAACCTGAGTGGGGAGCCATTGGTATGTGCGAGGGGTAATATTTTCCCGGCGGGAAGTGACCGGCGTGCTGCACAGAGCTGTGGCCCGAGGGAGCGATCCGAGAGGCGGCTCGGTGCACCAGGGCGCCCCGCTCTGAGAGGAGGTGCGCCGGAGCAGCGAAATCCCGTCCTTCCATCCCGAAGAATGTTGAGTAATCCGAAATCCGGATAGGGCAGGTCGGGGAAATCAAACGCAGCCCATATAATAATCCTTTCCTTCAGATCTATGTGTTGCATTCAGTCGATCGCAGGCTTCCCCAGCCAAAAACGTAGCCCCCGATCATCTTTTCTGTCAGAGGAGAAAAAAAAAAAAAAAATCAAAGCAATTCTCACTGTCAGGACAAATGGAGAGCCCGGTTAAGGATCACACGGTGCAAAATACTGACAGTGCAGACGTCCTATAAAAATGTGAGAGAAAACAAATCATTAGTAGCCCACCGCTCCATTGAGTTTCAGTGCAAGACCGTCCTGTCATATCAAGGTCTCTTTGCATAGAGCTCAAATCGCCCCTCTCGACCTCAAACTGATGATACAAAATAAGTCACCGCAGAGAGAAACGGCCAGCGAGGCGTCCAGCAGCCCACTGAGCCGGGCTCACATTCAGCCCTATTGATCAGCCTGGTATATGGGCCTAATATGCATCATATGGAGAAGAGCACTTCACACTCCACAGGCACAGGCACAAGGAGCAGATTGACACAGTTTGGGTTTCTATATTAAGTTCTATTTAGTAATGTTCATATCATATAATTTTTTTTTTTTTATTATTATTATTATTTTTGTCCAAACAATTAATTCAACTTCCACGTCGGCAGTTGAGAGCTGTCAGTCTCTCTCCCCCCCCAAAAAAAAACGATGGTAAGCACACCAACATGCAATAGGCTTTATTTATAGAGAGATTCTATTTTATTGTATTATGACATCGTGATTGCTGCAACAATCAAAAAAGCGTCTGTTGGAGGAGGGAGTGTGTTGTCCTGTTGGGGAGGGTTAAAATGATTGAAGCCTACTCAGCCTACATCTCAAGGTGAACAACGCTGCCTGCCTTCGCTCGTCCTATTGTCTCGGATTGATACAGGCGTTTTTTTCTGCCTCCATAACCTCCATTCAGCTCTCATTACACCTCACACTATTTTTCCCATTTTGCACTACAGTGGTCTTATATATAAACTGGCATAAACACCAAATATTTTTCATTTTGCACCATCTGCAGACTACAGAATACCCTAGTTTATCATCAAACTGGCAGCTAAAAAAAAAAAATGCATCATGCATCGACCAATTTGCGGACCTTCAGGCACAAGAACCTGTACTGTCAGTTTATAAAGTTTCGAAACAAATCATAAAGCAAGAGGCCTGATATTTAAAAAAAAAGAACAGGCTATAATTAAAATACCCTCCATAACAGAAATGCATCAGCTCCTGAAAGACATGGACCCCCCCAACCCCCTTTCCATCCCTGTGTGTGTGTGTGTGTGTGTGTGTGGTGTGTGCGTAAACCTGCACGTGCGCGCGCACTCCTGTGTGAGTGTGTGTGCATGTGAATAACTGCACTCTCACTGTCTTCATCTGCCTTGACCTATTTCAGGTCAGGTAATCAAATGGAGTAGTAAATACATTACAGGCTACAGCCTCTGTCATGCCACAAAAATAACATTATATAGTCGTGATGGAGGAATGAAACCATTCGCATAAATTAAAATAAAACGTAATTTCACTGTAAAAATATATGTTTTTGTCTTTACAACAACCATCTAAGCGTGGCAGTCCTTTTTTTTTTTTTGTCCCTCAATGATGGCTTTGAGTGAGTAGAAATAAAGCAACAGAAGGCAGCTTAATTTTACAGTACCAAATAAGGAAATAAACAAATAAACCCTACATGACTGAATTGTGTTAATACAGTAGACTATGTCTGTTTTTTACATTATAGATTCTCAATTTGGGGTCCCTACAGTGTCTCTCAAAAGGGTTGCAGGGGGTCCCTAGAAAGATAAATGCATTACTTTACTATAAATTAGGCCTAAATTACTTTTTGGGAAAAAAAAATCTAATTTCCACACTGTGCAAGACCGTGCAGGTACATCCTAATCATATGAGCTATTTCTCTCAGCACTATTATCTCCCCATGTAGCCAGTTACAGCCTAGCCTACAATTCAGTGATACTTCAACAACAATACAATCCTTCCACACGGAGCTCCCTGGGTAAAAAAAAAAAACCTGATCAACTGAGGCTTCGTGGGGTGTACTAATGCATGCGGGCCCTTAACATGAAGCCGTTTAAAGAAGCCCTGCTATTGCATACATGATAGCTGAGTCTTCAGTTCTGGGGACTGTTCAGAGATCCAAGGTGAATGGCCGCCCGTCAGGAGGACTGCCTTTGTCTCCACACTGAGAAAGTGCTTTGCAGTCAGCCATTACCTTCCCCCTCGCCATGCTGTTGCATTCAGTCCACTCTCTGTGTCCACACACAGCCTCGGAATAAATAATAAAAAATTTTTTTAAAAAAATCCAACATTTACGAGGCTGCCGCTGTGTAAATGTGCGTTCTCGCGAATTCAACTGCAGTCGTGTGAATACTCACTCGTGTTTTTTTTTTTTTTTTTTTTTTCTTACCCTTAAATGTGCGAAATACACGCTGTAATTTTTTTTTTTTTAAAAACCGTTCAAATAATCGACGCCCCTGACGCAATTCGTTAAGCGGCTGTCAGCTTCGTTTGCGGAATCCAATCGAAGGCAGAAAACGCGGATAATAAATCAAATTATGCCGCACGGCTCGGCGGATCGCTCCGAGAGACGGGCGGCCCTGCGCGACTGAGCTGGCCGGCAGGGAGGGCGCCTCGGCGGGGGCAGGGGACGGACGCGTCCCCCTCGTCCGACGCGAGCGACCCGCCCGGAGTTTGTTGGAACCTGACTGCGACCACAGCGTGAACCCCGCCGACAGGTTCCCACGAAATATAAACACGGTTAAACAATTTACCAAAGGCTCTTCAATCCTGGCCAATTGCAGAAAATAAATAATAGGCTGCGTGTAGCCTGGCGTGTTTCTAAAAAAATGTAGGATAATTACAAAAAACAAAACATCAGCAAATAAGTCGTCGATGAGTAATTCAGTATTTTATTTAATTACAAAAATGCTTCTAACGTCAAAATGCAATGCACCTAGTAACACTATTATTAATAATAATGATAATATTACCAATAATATGAATAATAACTAGGTTTATAATAACAATAATTTAATATCATTGATTTGTGTCTGCTCAGTGCATTAAATCGTTGATTTATCCCACAAAGGATACACCTCATATAGCCTACTGTTTTGTTATTTTTTTTTTAAATTATAGCAATGCACCGTGTATAATGAACAGCATGTCACATATAGCAGTGTGGACCAAATGCAGCCCACCTTTATCATCTCACAACTATGAAAAAAAGGCCTTAAAATATTTTATTCAACAAAAATAAAAATCAAGTATATAAAAATCACTACTTACTGGTATGTTAAATCCTTGCATAACAATAAATTATAAAATCACAAAACACAGGGAGGGAAGGCGCGAGGCCAAGTGCGACGCCCATTTAAAATGAAAATCTGAAATAAACCATGTGGCTAGAGTGGAATCCTACAATATTTCCATCTGAGGCAGTGCAGGAGCCTGCTCGATCAGTCTATGGAAGCAGTGGGACTGGGGCTTCCGGCCTGGCTGGATCGCGGCTCGGATCTCCGAGCGGCGGTTTCTCTCCCGGTGCAACTGCGTACCTCGCGTCTCGGGGCAGGGTAAACACGCCCTCCCATTGGTCGGATACCTGCATGTCGATGAGCTCGTGCCGCCCGCTCGCGGACGAAGGGGGGGGGGAGGAAGGAAGGGGGGGAGGAGGGGGGGGGCGCCGATTGGCCGGCAGCGCGGGCCAATGGCGTGCCGGCTGGAAATGCTAAACAGAGCGAGGAGCGGCAGATTTAAAGCACGGGATGGTGTCGGTCACTCACAATGGAGCTCGGTGCAGCCTGAGCACAGCTTTGAGATGCACAGTGGTGCAAGTGCGGGAGCATTACAATGTGAATAATGTCGAAACAAAGCCAATCGTCGCAATTGCATTGAATTTGTGCCTGCTTTTACGAAAACCCAAATTGAATTGACATTACTTGGATAATGCTCCAAATACAGGCTATGGCATGTATTAATAGCTCTAAGCCTGAACGCATGTCAGAAATGCACAGCAGATGGAAAGGTGTTTCTACATCTATAGGCAGGGGTCCTAACAATGTAAATGCTGTAAAACCAAACATAGCCTAGATTAAATGCATTTTTTGAGGTGCGGTTCCATTTATGTGCTTTCGAGAAGACCCCAGTTTAAGTTAAATTAGTTTGATGTTTCAGTCAAAAAGTGGGTAAACAATGATAACATCCCCGCTTCTGTGATTCAACTCAAGCCTATCACACATGGCAGTAAAATATATGGAGTGCTAAAAACATAATGAAACAAAAGAAAATATAAATATGACGTTTATTCACTTGCTCAATGTTTGAAGTTTTCCAAATGTAAAAGATACTTTTGCAAGTGTAAGTGTCTCTGCTACAGATTAATGTGTATTTTTCAGCTGTCACTGAAGATTTTGCTAACAATTCAGAGCATTTACTCACATCGAACACTCCCTGTACTCCCTTTTACTTTCTATATATATTTATTTATTTTTTTTTTTTGCTTTCTTTAGAACCACAAGAGGCTTCTTGACAAATGGTTTCAAAGCCAATTTCTCCAAAATCTACACTGAATCAAGCAGACAAGACAGTAATTCTAATATCTCCCTCATGTTATTACTATGGACTTCGGTTATTACGTTATGCTAAATGTTTACAAATGATCCCCCCCCCCCCCCCCCCCCCCCCCCCCCCCCACACACACACACACACACACACACACACAACCCCCCCCCCCCCCCCCTTGTATGCAGGGTTCTGATTGGCTGGCACGGAGCCAGAGCATTGTCAGTCACAGAATGTAAACAAGACTCTGATTGGCTGTTGGCCAGTCCGCATTGGGCTGCCTGAAAAAAAAAAAAAAAAAAAAAAAAAAGGCAATAACTGCCCTGCGGTTTCAAGGCTTCCCGGGTTAGATGATGAAAGTGGATAAGAAGAGACGGTTTCAAGGCGCCCCAAAGGCGGACCCCCATTGGCCCTGAAGCCATACGAGTCAAGCGTGAATCAAAGGGAATACTGCAGAGAGAGGGAAATTATATGTTGGATATTTGAAATAATCGAAGTTAGTTTTCGGATAAACACGGACCGGCGATGCCTATTCATTATGTGAAAGTTATGAAAACAAGTAGGCTGCAGCGCGATTTTGACTGAGGTTGTAGGCTGCACGGAGAGGAGAGGAAGAGGCTCCGGTCGAGGATCGTCCTGCCGAAGTCTCCGGGAAGGAAAAAAAAAAAAAACCTGCATGGAGTCTTTCACCATTTTAAACTGTGGCTGCGCGAGGTTGGTCGTAGTGGGGTTAGTGCGGTGCAAATTAAAAAAAAGAAAAAAACCTGTGCAATTTGTTTGTGATGTAAAAATCTGACTCGGGTGATACCGTCGCACAGGCTGCTGTTTGTATGAGTTGTGGTTGGTAAATTCAGATGAGGGTGTAAAGCGCTCACACGGGAGCCAGGCGAGACCACGGAGGGCTGAGCGAAGACAATGTAGAGACGATCACAAATGTGGTGCAGCCAAAAGATTTCACTTTTTTATTATTATTATTTTTTTTCTACCGACAGTGTTGCATGTTTGTACCCTGTAGCTTCTTCATTCCAGCCAATTTAAATACATTTTTTCCCCATCATTTTTTCCTGAAAATACTACTGAGAGCCCCACCTCTGATTTTGAATGAAAAGCTGCCACTACAAAAAAAATATATTTTGTATTTTATGTTCCTACTTTGTAAGATAAATCAAGAAGATAATTCATTCTATTTTCATTAAGTTGTTTCTCCACACAACTGTGCATTAAACTAAGTATTTTTTTTTCTTTCTTTTTTTTTTTACTCCTGAGTAAATGTTTCGTTTAACTGTCAGATCACAGGAACATAAAACGTACACGGAGGCTATTAATATTTATGACAAAAAAAAGGATTTATGTTAAATTATTGCCATATTTTCATGTGTGTTAGTGACCCCTGACACACATAATATTCATTTTTATTTTTTAAGCACTTTAGTTGGCTCTCTAGAAATACAAAATATTCTTTGTTTTGTCATTCATTCTAATTTTATTTATTTTTGGGTAGATTGAACCTCAAACTGTCTCGGTGTTATGGGCCTAAATCAATGCACAACGTCTTTAGCCTGACATCCCAGACTCACCTAACTGTGATCTACATTAATAAAGAAAACATGCAAAATATTTCTCAAATCATCTTCACTTGCACTGATTAATGTCAAGCTGAATTTAACGGATTTTGTCTGTGTGTGTGTGTGTGTGTGTGTGTGTGTGCACTCAGTGTTACTATAATGGCATTTAACACAGGGGACCCTATTTTTCTCTGTGCACTGCCCTGTGTGAGATGCTACAAAAGGTCGGCTGCTTTGCTTGAATACTAACTTGTGTTTCAGCAAAGGGTGCTGGAATCTCATCTCATCACGGTCTCCTCTCGAGTGAGTGCGTGCGACGTGAACTAGTCGAAGAGGTGGTGGGTTGCACAGACAGGGAGCGCGCACAGTACGCACACGCGCACACACACACACACACACACACACACACACACACACACACACACACAAGAGGCGGAGTGATAATTAATGCGGAGTGAGTGATTTCTTAAGAAAAAGACCAGTTTTACGACGAGGATTGTCCCTGATCAATGAAGCGTTGATGATTGACAGTCTGCGCCTCCCACCCACGTCCACAGACGGAGAAGGGACCCTCTGGATATGAAGGATAGACAAACTCCTGGTCTGTGCGCTTTTATTTCCACACATAAAATACTCAAGAACACTGTAAGCACGGCCGATCATCTGTAACATCTGACAGCGATGCAGGAGTCATGTTCGGGGAAAATATATATATATATATTGATTGGTTTATGGGACAGGTTTGAAACAAAACAAAAAGCTTTATATTACTTTGAGATTAAACTTGTGTGAGCAGTTTAAAATTATTAAACAATTTAAGAGCTGAAAATCTCACTGTAAAAAAAACTCAAAACTGTGAATGCGTGGATTGTGCTCGGATTTATGCGTTTTAGTTTGGCCAAGTTAAATCATGCAGCTGCAGCTGACAACGGATAGCCTTTGACCTGTATGTTTGTGTGTGTTGTGTGTGCGTGTGTGTGTGTGTGTGTGCGAGCATTCGTGCGTGCATGCATGATCCGATTGAATATCAGTCGTTGTATTAATTAAAGACGTAATGAATCGCCTATGGATAGGTATATCTTTACGCATAAATTACATTACATATAGGAAGCAAAATTAACAGCTTGCATTTCGTGTGTAGTCTTGAAAATACATAACATGAAATATTTTTTTTTTATGTTTATCATGGGTGGATTGGCATTATCGAGGTGTGTGTGTGTGTGTGTGTGTGTGTGTGTGTTTGTGTTGGGTGCTACGTAAGAACTGCTTGAATTGTAGTGGCATATGGCATGACCAGAAGCCTACTGAAGGCTGGGGCTGTTACATGGATCTGCCTTCACTTCAAGGAGAGAACCCTGATCTTAGCACACTAATAAAACAGTTCATTTTATTTTTAGATCATTCTCACCAAGATGCAACTCTGGCTAAAGGGCAGCTCAAACACATTTCAATTTTAGCAACAGGCCAAAGATTGTCTTGTTATAAACCAGGTCTCCTTAATTCACACAATAGGTCCTCTGACTTGAAAACAAAAGATCCTTTGAAGCACCTATAAGACAGTGGACAATGCACAGAAACCCATAGTATAATCCAGCACCACACACACACACACACACACACAGTTTTATATACATATAAATGTAATGACTTCTCTCTCTCTCTCTCTCTCTCTCTCTCTCTATATATATATATATATATATATGTATATATATATATATATATATTTTATATATATATAAATTGACCTCCTGAAAAAAAACCTTTTCTTAATCAAAATATTACGCTCAGTGATTTTTCTACTGAAGCATGCAAGGCATTGGTCTATATAAATGGAAGATCTAATCATTTGCACTAGCATCCAATCCTGTGAAACCCTCTGGCACCTTTGTCCTTCTTTACCTTTAAGTTCACCCACCCAGGGAAACTGACATCACATTTTAACCCTCTCATTACCTCACTGGGGATTGCAGGAGGACAGGTCTGTGTCCCCCTGCAGCCCTGCAGGCCCACAAAGGAAATGACAACATTTGCAAAGTTCATCACCAGTTGGATGCTGCTAGTAAATTCACGATAATAGCAATGGACAAAACGTTTTCAAAAGTGAACTCTGTGTGGTTATGCTCATGTATGTGCTATAAAACCTCATTAATGCAACTCATAGATTCTACTGACTCACCAACTTTCACAGATCAGATCAACAAACTGTCTTTATGTACCAATTAACCCATTTGGAGCGTCTCTATATAAGAATGCATTCATCAGCATTTCTTTGATGTGGCATTTAAATACCCACCCTCCCTGCACTTATAATATAATACAAATAATAGGTAAATTAATAAACAGGCTTTGCTGACTCTCCATTGAAATAGCCCAATTGATCATTGCCTCAGACTGTATCACACATTAAGTCATTATGTTCCTTGACCCTGTCTTGTGATCGTGGATGTCTAACACAGCTGTTGAAGGCTTAGCAATACACAAGAGCAACATTGTGCTTCCCTTATTAAACTCATCAGCCATGTTGTTACCCAACATCTGCAGTGAGGGGTGCTGGGGGACACTGGCATGATGCTCCCATGGTCATGTGACCAAGATGGCTGTTGTCACTAAAAAGCCCTTGTTTGAGAGAAGAAAAGGGGGTTTGTGGTGTGATTGATTCCTCCCCCAGCTGCAGGTTGGAGGAGCATTGCATAAGCATCACATGGCTGAACTGGGTAGTGAACATGTAGATTGGAGGGTCCCAGACAGAGGCCTGGTATCTCCCAGACCCAGGTTGGCCCTATGGCTAAGTCGGCTGAGCTCTTTGGGCTTTTTTCATTTCATTTTCTGTGCCAATGCATTCATTTTACACCTCACGCTTTATCTTCTTCCCCTCACGACACCCTTAACGCTTGTTAGGGCTGATTTATTAAGATATTCAGATTTTTCTTGCCAGTTTGATGGATTAATAACACCACAGGATTTCTATTGGCAGAGAAATGGTGCAAATGAAGGCTGTTTATTTGTCCTGCTTATGTAGCGATATGAGAGAGATAGTGTTATGCAGCAGAACCTGCTTCAAGTTGACTGGTAACAGACAGCTAAAATCCTCTGCATGCAGATGAGTTCAGAAACCAGATTATCATGAAATTTCACAATGAGGAAGTATGGAGAGTGAAACGTGTATGAGTTACAGTTTAGATTCCCTTAACTGTAAATTAGAGCATGTTAGTGCTCATGTCTTATCGGCTCCAAAATCATATTATTTGATTTAAAGATTATGACATTGGATAGTTATTTCAAATAATAATTATTGTCGATAGCTGATGGGATGATAGTTATAAGCTATAAATCAGCAATAAAAACTTGGTTTACACTTATACAAAAATGCTAAAACGTATGCTTTACTACCAGACTTTTGTATTGTGACCTCTCTGAGAAATATAACAATAATTAATGTGAACTCCAGAGTAGGAAAACTCAACAACCAGACGTGTTTGAGGCCAGAAATTGAAAGCAGAGTGCAACAGCGGCAGCATTCTCCAATCATCCACCTCTGAATCAAGAAGGTGCTGAGACCAGGCCACCAGTCACGGATGGATGATCAATAGAGATTCAGAAGTGATTCCGGCCTCGCAGCACAGCAGGTTGCAGCCCCAACTTAGAATGTCTGGCTTACTTAAACGGTCGTTAAAAGCCCAGTATGTTGATGCATATCTACGGTAACAACAACAACAACAATAACAAGCATGCATCGAAGTCAGAGCACATCAATGGGTTCTGATAACAAGCAACTTTTGAACAATCAGAATAAAACTAAGCGTTCCTTCACAGTTATCTGATTTGGTGTATTGATTGCAAAGTAATAACTAAAGTGTACAGCCATCTGCCGCCCTGCACTACTTTTCTTTTTCTTCTAAGCAGCTCTCTCTCTCTCTCCCTCTGTCTGTTTGCTTGCTGCCATAAATCCAGCGCAGCCATTATGCCAACGAATCAGTTTATATGACATGTATATGCTTTTCACATGAAGCGTCCAATTAAACATGTCCTCTGCAAGGCCTAAAACAGTTTTCCTGGTTGCCATCTCCCCTCCATAGCAGCTGGCCCCTGTGTCATATTAATTTCACATCCCAATAGCCGATTGTGGTTCTGACATAAAAGTGATGAGCTGTATTTCAGTGTCCTGGCTGATGCGACTCCCAAAGATATGGGGGCCTTTTTATGGATCTTCAAATGTGCAGTTATCACTCTCGCTGCCCACCTGACAAGCCTGCAACGCCTGCCAAAGATAAAAGTTTAACAATGCTGGATCATTGCAACAATGCCGAAGTGGAGAAAAGAAGGAGCAGCAGTGGGCACACTTCAATTAGCAACATGTGTTCTGCAACCCTTCAGGTAGAAAAGGTGGGATCATGCACAACCAATTTTTTCCACCATTTACACATAAATGGCTTTATAAAACCTTTTTTTTTTTAGGATAGTTTGAATGTTTATGCCAAACAAATAGACCCACGTTAAGCAAGCAAGAAAGATAAAAACAAAGAGACATCCATCTTTTCGGACGCCACAGAGTCACTTCACAGTCATTGAAGTCACTTCAGGCTCCACACAAATTCAAAGTCTTTCAGCAGGTCACCCATAGCAGTAGGTTGTCACATTTGATTAAACCACCAGATATGCATTGAGAATTATTTGCCAACAAACATATATTTAACTTTTAATGTAGTCTAGATACAGTGAAGTGTTTTCTGATTATTAATCTGGGCCTCCAGGGTAAATATATTTTCCAGTTGTGCTTTCATTTTTATTATGATATTTTTTTCAGAAATTGTAATATCTTTCAAAATGAAGGTAAACTGTATTTATGTTTAGGCATAAATACAGTGTGCACTTACCCCTCTGACATAAATATTGCAAAATATATAAGTCGATATTATTGTTTGGCTGAATACGGCCAGGGCGCCATGTTCTCTGTTCTCAGGAGGACATGACACATGGCCTGGGCCAGAGGATAGAATAATGTGTGGCAGAGTGAATGGCTGCACATGCTCATTAGAATCATTAATCACCAGGGACAGAGATGCCTAATGATAGAGGGAGGAAGGGCTTTACAGAGGGAGGAGGGAAGGGATATGACAGAGATGAAGGATTCCTCAAGAATATTAACATTTGTAAAATATAAGTCGTTCTCAGATTCATTTAAATTGATCTATTTTGGGCACTCCTAGGTCTGGCAACATCGCAGGGATTGCTCGAAACAAAAGGAACGATGTAATTAATACCAGGCTTAATTGTCACTGTAAATTGTCATATAATTCTAATTTAATGTGGTGTTCTCACTCAGTGAGTGTGAGGGAAAATTGGGCTGAGCCAGTTCCCTTGTGGGAAAAAGGATCTCTGTGGGGGATCAAACAGGGTGTGTGACATTTTTTCACAGACGTTTGATTGTGAACTGAAGGATTCCTCTTATGGGCCTTCCACCCGCTGCTTGGCTGTTCGTCGCCCACCGTAGTATGCAGCTAATGGGAGTAGCTGAGCCTTGAACCAGATCTCAGGGCGGAGAGTGTCGGGTGTAGCTCTGCCGGCACCTCTGCAGCGTGTTTGGTGGGAGCAAGAGGCCCTGTGCTTGGCCGTCCCTCTGCAGCAGCAGAGGCTCTGGGGATAGTTGTGCATGGTGAGGGCAGGCTGTTTGATCAGCACATATTTTTAATTGGCTCCAGGCACCCTGGAGTGTCAGCACTGCCGCGGAGTAGACTCCTATTGCACCTTTCCTAATTAAAATCATTACAAATTCCAGGCGCATCATAAAGGATTAAATGAGACTTGTGTGTGTGTGTATGTGCCTATGTGAGTGTGTTTTTTAATCCGTTGGTGTGCCTGCGCATGGGTGCGTTGTCTCCTTGATAGCTAACATGTATAGCTTAATTGTTTTTCTCCTCAGTAATAGTAAATGAGGGAGGGCTGGCTGTAATCCTGGTCCACTAATCAAATTACATGAAAGAGAATCTCTCAATATATTCACACTGAAATACTGTGGAGGAATATGTTTCTATATGTCTCTTCAAGATAACTAAAATGAAATATGAGCACCAAAAACTTCTACTTTGGGGAGTGTTTAACCTGCAGCTTTATGTCTTTTATTGAATATTCACATCTGTCCTGCTGCGTAAAGCGGGTTTAACGAGAGCAGTTTGTCTTATTCAAAATAATTGATGTCAGACAAACTGTGCAACTCCATGGAGAATTATTTTGAAAGGCTTCGAAAACAAATGGTCTCGAGAAAACTTGTATTTAACTTCAGTGAATGTTTTATTCATCACCTCTTTGATGGAAACAAAACTCTTTCCGTGTGTTAAACTAGATGTAGAGATGATGAAGATATTGTATTAAAGCTCAACAATCTTGCTGCTATACTGCGCTTTAGGGGACTAGGGAAGGAGTGGCTTCAGTCCCATACAAAGGAGGCTTAAATCTCTTAAATATCTACCAGTGCCACTTTGCCCTAAGGGTGCATAGAAACAAGGAAGTGTTTCTTTGGTCTGATATTGGAAGCTAGAGTTCATTAAGGCAAAATGCAAGCGATGACTATGGAAAGATTTTAAAAGCTGCCTCTGTTCAAAAACATGCCCCTAGAGCCTTAACACAGACCCTGACACAAACATTAAAATCATATGACATAGAAAATTACTACCATTTATATATGTAATAACCACGTCTGACCAAAGTTTAAGATGAATATCTCAGTCATGAGCCATTATGAGAACCTCTACAGCATTCAGGGACAATACATAAGTGTTGGACAGAAACCTCAAAGTGCGAGTCGTAGCCGATAGTTATGGCGATCCAGAATGATAATGTCTCTCACACAGTGGTAGTTCTATTCACATCAACAACCAATAAAACTACAGCAACTCATAAGTTAATGGACAGTATTGTCCAGCAGTGAATGGACATGTTATGGGTTGGCAGACACAACAATGGATAGCATACAGACATCCCAAGGTTCATTGTAACTCTTGTGGTTGGGGATGTGACGACGAAACTATTCTCAGATTGAATTGTGCAAACACAGAGAGAACTACAATTTTTGATTGTCAAAACTGAAATAAAAAAGTGGAAAACAGATAGAGGAAATATAAAAAAATGACCATGTGAATGTATATGTTCCCTTTATCTTGACAAAGTTTTCAAATATTTCTTAAAAGGAATGTAAGAGTGTCTTCAGTTTCTCAGCATTGCTTTAAACCAGCACAACAGGACTTAATACAGAAAAAAGTTCATCAGTCAAAGTCACTGTGGGGATTTGTGAAAAAATGCAACCACATATTTTGGAGGGCTGTATTTGTGGAACATGATCGCTTGGTTCCTATTGATTCAAGAGGGATAGACAACAGAGAGACGTGGCAGAGGAAAGAAAGTGAAAAATGAATTGGAAAGATGAGTGAGGGTGGGGTGTCTCTTCAACCATCGCCGCTTCCTGTCCGGAAAAAGTCCATTCATCATTTTCACGTCTTCGTGTCATGGCTTACTTTGCCAATAGCCAGAAGTGTGGCAATGATGACACAGAGGATTGATGAGGTGCAGGTGGGGGTGGCTAGCAGGGGTTTGGGGTGGAGATGATCAAACCAGATGCGCTATGAGGTGGGGCTGGGATGGACCACGAGGGGGACCTGATGAAGGTCATGATGTCACCCATAGCCCCCATTAACCATATCCATTTGCGGACACACATGAATGTAGGCCACGTACAAAGCATGCCTTGTGTACTCTGGTGCATATTCAAATAAATCTTCAAAAACAAGTTTCCACATACCAAGGGGCGTAGCACATAATTCTGGACCCTGTATATAGGCATTCTCTATGGACCCCTCCCTGCATCCACGGCTATTCATTCTAGTGTCTGTGTGGGCCCTATATTTATTTTTTTTTTCCAACTCAAGTTCAATTTGAGTCCAGATGATGTGGCCTCAAATCCTAGTCACTGACAAATGCTACTAATTAGGCTTAAAACAAATATGCCAAACCTTTGTAGCAGCATGTGAATCATCAATTAAGTAACTGATTAATTTAATAAGTTCATCAGCTGTTACAGTTTTTTGCTAACCCCCTGTTATTTTTCCTTTGTGTGACATGCCGTGGCAAGAACGCATTAATATTTACTCAATAATATTAAATCCGAAATGACTTGGCCCTGATGTCACGATGCACCCCTTAACTCTTGTACTAATTCTAAATGTTAAAGCTTAACTCGTTTCGCCTCTGTTGTAGACCTACAGTACATGAATGCTCACAGGTTCCCATTAGCAGACACAGTGATACTGTATGCTACATGAGTGTGTATTGCTGGACTCCCCCTTGTGGTGATATTACACAACCGTAAAAGACCACAGTCTGCCAGACAGATTGGAATACACGGAAATGTTAAGGGGTAACTGAACTCAAACTGAATTAAATTAGAGCCAAGAGTAATATCAAAAGGTGTTCGCTCTCCCCTCTCTCCCTCTCTCCCTCTCTCTTCACTTAGCTGTGTAGTGTATCCCCTGCTGGCACCGGGCGTACTGCGAAGAGTGTGTCTCTCCCAACTCAGTAGCTGATCAGAACCAGGTGGGTAAGCCTCCATGTGCTTTCCATTTGTGCAGGATGTAAATGGATTCAATTAGATCCAAATGCACAACCTGTCAGCCAAGGGGAAGTGGCAGACTTTCAAAGGCCATTAGATTATGGACAGGATTTGGAATAAAAACTTCACTGGCTGGGATTGTGCCATTAAATTGGTTGATGTGAAACTATTGAAGTGATTTGAGCTTGCATGCTGACTGTGCGCTATTCATGTGGGCACAAATTCTGTCACACACACCCCCTCCCAAATTGTCATTAGCAGCCCCCCCCTTCTTTCTTTTTCCGTCCCTCTCTCTCTCCCTCCTTCCTCCATGCACACACACACACACAAATACAAAAGCAAATAAACAAATGGCTTACATAAAGCTATAGTATGTCCTCAGACATATTGCCAGTGGCCTCGCAAACTTGCCTGCATTACTAACAGTAGCTCTTACAGCCTTAAAGTCAAATAGCTCCATCAGTCATGGCTGTTAAGAAGCTCAGCCATAAAAATTAAAGACTTCCAGAAAACTGACCAACTGTAACACGTCTCTTTTGTTTTGATTGGCTGGAATAACATGATGTCTACTGTTAACATTCGGTTTCACTCACTGGTCTCCGTAAACATGTAAAATATGCCGGAATTTAAGCATGCTGAAGGAAACATGCTGCAAAGGAGTCTCGTATATCCTCTGAGAGGTAATGCATTTTTACACTTTTGTTCAGGAAGCTTTAAAGAAATGTACACTACATTATAGAGCAAAGCAGATGTGCTAACTAAAGACCAGTTTCACCCATCATGAATTAGAGTGGGGGAGGGGCAGTTGCATTGAAAACAAAGGACTTGTCACCCAGATATAGGCGATAGATAGAAGAGATGGTTCAATTTACCTATGATTTTAATGCAAAGACCCTTCACTTTATAGGCCTGATATAGAAGTGAATCAATGAGACATTTCTAAGCCATTATTATCAATCACCATTGCTTAAGACACCCTAATGAGCTCATTAGATAAGATGAACAGCAGATTGATTACAAAATGGGGCAAGTAAAAAGTAAGATGTAGAGAAGTAGAAAGTGATGGAGGAGAAAGGAAATAGGTCTCATGGATCTCCAGAAAGAAGAATGGGAGAGTGAAATTAAATGAGTAGGAGACAGGTCATGTGTCTTGGGCTGTATTTCAAAGTCCAAGTTTTTCAAATGCAATTTTTGGCATCTTTTCAATCTATTTTGCCATTACAAAAACATATTTGCTAAACTGAAATGCAGAGATGGTTTCTGAAGGCAAGATGTCATCAAACAGGGTCAAGAAAAGTTGTCTGTGATCCATAGAACTAAGCAGCTCAAGACAATTCACGAACAATATGTGGACATAAGAAGGGAAATGAGACAAACTAAAAAAGTAGCACAAGAGCAACGATAAAGGAAAAAAAAACAAAGGAAGAAATCCAAAGAAAGTCAGTGAAGTCGCAAAAGCAAGAACACAAGGAAGGAGGGGAAACAATGTGTATGAGAGTGTAAACGATGTGATTTGGTCAGACATTTGTTCCCCTTGGGCGAGCTTGATAGGCCATTCTGTCTGAATCGGGGGACGGAAGAGAACCCCACTGGTGTTGGATTTTTGCTGCTGCGCTACTACAGTGGGTTGAAAAAGTGAAAATATTTAAGAGAAGGTCAGTATTTAAGCAGCAGCAACCCTCTCTGTTTCCACCGAGGACGGAACAGATGTGCTCACTATTCCAGCTGTTGCCAGATGTGAATATAGGACCATCTGCATGAGCTGTTACTGCGTGCGTGTGTGTGTGTGTGTGTGCATCTGTGTGTGTGTGTGTGTGTGTGTGTGTGTGTGTGTGTGTGAAAGCTGCAGCTTACATGAGTCAAGTTGAGTAATGTCACTATTTTTGATGATTTGATCCTGACACCTACCTCTCCAATTACCCCCCGTCGGGATTATTGTAGATCCTGATAGCCCCAAGGTGAATGTTGGCTGTTTTATGGGAGGAAAAACAGCTAAACTCTTAATTACTGGAACATAGTTTGGAGTGTGTACATACACTTTCAACATCTTGTCACATTTCTGCATTAAAAAGCCGCTCATAAAATGTTGCTGCACAAACACACTTTGATCTCATGTGTGGTCAATTATATCCCGAAGACTGCCTCTATTCATCAGTAGATCCATACTGACACACACACACAACATCCATACAAGTTGAATTTAGAAGGCTGACGGTATACGGTGTGCTTCTCTTTGATGCAACGGTGCATATGTCTCTTTCTTTTTTGACTCTTCTCAAGGCTTATATGTTCATTCGTGTGGCTGAAAATATCTAAGAACTAAAAAATGTGACGACAACTGAAAAGCCAGAAAAAAAGATGGAAGGAATAAAAAAAAAGGAAAGTCATTTTTTGTGTGATCCCAGAATATAAAACCTGATGAGACATATAAAGCTATAAAGTGTTATGAGACCCCAGGAGATGGCAGATTAAAATGTGCAAGGGCGATTTCCACCAATAAAGGTGGAGACAGCGGCTGCTCCACCGCTGTGCTCTGCCCCACCAGGCAAAGAGAATGGTCTGAATAGATTTTAGCAACCTTCATAAAGCCAGGACTAAAGCCACTTCACAAAAGGGAATAGAAACCAAGAACAATGACAAGTATAGACAGGGAGAAATGCTTTCAGACCTGGTGTGCGTCTGAAACTTGCTGGGTTCCAACATCCTGTGGCATTGAGCAGGAGAGTCAGGGTCTACTCTCTGCATGTTCACAGCTGCTTTCTTTGTGTGTGTGCATGCACGTGTGTTCTAATGTATTTGTGTGTGTATATGTGTGTTGAAAACCTCACTATTGAATGAGTACATTCAACAGAGCACCGAGCTCTTTAAATGCCAATGAAAATAAAGAGAGGGAAATTGTAGGCACTCTGAAGCAACAGGGAAAAAACCAATAGAGCGAGACAGAGAAAGCAAAACCTTACAGCGCCAATAGAGACTTCATAAGGTTTAGCAGCCCTCCACTCAAATATATGGTGGCCATAAATCCTCCACTTAATGTCCTTTGGGCTGCACTCTTTATGGGTAGTGACAATGACAATGACAGTGAGTGAATTCTTTTAAAAAAAATGTTAATCAACACAGCAAATTTCCACAAGGTTGTCTGGACAAACTCAAAGGTTTACTCTTTCAAAAAACTCCCATTCCAGTAATGAAAATCGACATTACGCTCTGTTGCACTACACAAGACATTCAAAGGGATGTAAAATATTATGTTTCCACTGATGTTTGGAAGGAGTAAATCATTGGAATAGAACGCCGACAGCCCAGTACATGATACTGTACTGTTAAAAAGGCCACACTTGATGAAATACATTTGTGTTAGATTTCTCCTCTGGCATTGTTTCTAGACTTGGATTTGATCTTCAAAATAACATTTGCAGCGACAGTGCTGGTGCAATATAAAAAAAAAAAGAATAAAAATAAGTTGTACTTAAGTATCAGCTGTAAAATCTACAACTCGTCTTTCAAAAGTAACAGCGCTCTTTGTGAATAATGGTCCCTTTCAGAGTGGTAAAGTATTAATGCACAAAGCAGTAGGAGTAATTTAATGAAGCTGGTCAAACTACTTCATACAGTACTGGATAGTCTCAATTCCCATAAATACATCCTGTTATTATATCATATAATATCTTTTCAGGCAAAGTAACTGTACAGTTGTAAGATGAAAGTGGTTCACTCCAAACAAAAGCTAAACATTTTGAGAAATACACTTTTTTGTTTTCTGGTGGAGAGTCGGATAAGAAAATCAATCCCACTCTCATAAGTGTCCATTAAATATGGAGCTACAGCCAGCAGCTGTTTATCTTAGCTTAGCATAAAGAATGGAAACAGGGGGAAACAGCTACCCCGGCATCTGTGACAAAATCTGCCTGCCAGCATCTGTAAAGCTTACCAAATAATACGTTCTGTTTAATCCGTACAAAAAAAACAAAATGCAACAACATCAGCTTGACGTTCTATGTTTAATTGTTGAATTGACTATTTCTTTGCTCTGAGCAGTTGCCAGGCAACCAGTGGAGACTGGAGAAAGTGACGGTACCTGGCCAAGAAATAGTCTGGCACATAACTCCCTGTGACATGGCGGATTGTTGTTTTTACACTTGTTTTTTGTACAGATTAAGCAAACAAGATATGGCGTGTTGATTTGGGAGATTTGGAGGTTCTGGTAGGCAGATTTTGTCACAGTTGGACAGAGCCAGGCTGTTTCCAGTCTTTATGCTAAGCTAAGCTAACCTGCTGCTGACTGTAGCCTTATATTCAACAGACAGGTATGCAAGTGGAGTCCATCAGGTGTATCACCGAAAACGTCAAACTATCACTTAAAATGGGCATTCTAGCTATTTACTTCCATAAACTTGGGGGACTTAGAAGAGAGATTTTAAAAAAAAATGGATAAAATTGAAAAACTACTGTGCATTGCCCATAATGCAACTCAACTCAATAGTGTTGGTGTTATGTTTTCAAACACTGGAAAGCTCCCTCCAGAGCCACAGAAGACATTGTACAACTATTTTTTACAGGCTGACTAATACTTCTCATGACGACTAATCAGAACTTCATGTGAAAAATCAGTGGATTGCCCCTTCAAAGGTGCAATATTTTCCTTTGAAATCTAGTGGAATAAAGTCTCACAAAGTACAAATATATTCAAGAACAGTGCCAGTAAAATTAATCAAATACAAATCCAACATAGTATCAGCTTTGTTTGTGCCATATACAGTGTCTGTGTATAATACAATTGCTGCAAAGTTGACAATCTTTAGAAGAGATGAGAATCGCTCTCAAAATTCTCTCGATTTTCTTATTTTTTTTGTGTGTGTTATTAAAGCTCAACCATCAAGGCTTTGTGGATGAAAAGGCTTGTCTTTGTGTATATTGTTCATGGGAACTTGTTTCCCTTCTGGTTTGATGATTACTCATGTTTTTACACCCCCCCCCCCCCCACTTTGTAACTGGTCCAGCATAGACAAGTGTGCACCATCATTCATTGTGGCATCGAGGTGTTTCAACAATCATGTGTATGCCCAAACAATACTCTGTCCAAGGATTACTCACTGTTTTCTTTGGAGAGTCAGTTTGTTTTGCTATTTTGTCCGTATATCCATGACTCCATATACCCGAGCTCTGTGATGTCAGCCTTTTCTCTCCATGTTTCATGTTGTTCACAGTCAGTCTTGATGGCTCATCAAGTTGTCATGGCCTTCCAGCTTTTACAGCATTCCTTTCTTTATGTCCCGAGGGGCGATCTTTTTTTTTCATCAGTGTGCTGTAAAATAAGCCCATGAGTAGACCAAAAGCTTTGAGGTGCACTCAAGGCCAGGTACGTTGTGTTGATATTGGAGCAGTCCTGCCTTCTCTTCAGCGTGTGATGCCACTTTGGGTTTGGCCTTCCTTCTGGAGGAACAGTAGTAAGGTCACAGTCTTTGAAAGTCTGCCTTGGGTTTTGTATGCAGGGAAAAAAAAGGGACTTGTGCTACACTAGAAAGCTGTGTGAGAGAGAAAAAGAGAAAGAGAAAGAAGAAGGTTTTGTCTACACAGCCTTGGTTTCATGTTCAACAGAGGAGTGATTATCAATGGCAAGAGGAGGGGAGAAGGATGGTGACTTAGTGACTACTAGCCCAACAGACATGATAGATTTCTTTAATAACCTCTGGCTGCTTTTTTAGTGTCCATCAGGATTTGTTGTTATTAAGATCTAGGTCTTATTATGATGACCACCTCTTTCATCGACTCCCACATCACGCTGGGCGTCAGTTCAGATAGTCAAAATAAACACAAAGTCAAAAGCCCCCCCTGTACTTGTGCTGATGTGGCACTTGTTGATGGTGCCAGCATGTCTCAGTCCTGACCGAGGAATACGTGGCTTCACAATAGTCAGCAGTGAGGAGAAAACAAAACATCCTCCTCAGTGATCACCTGTTGAATCAGTTGGAATGTGCACCTCCAAGCACCGTAGCCAATCTAAAATGTGTACAATATGGGGTAGATTGCAAAAGCATGTTTAGGTAAATGGTGTTTGATGGTTTTAATAAGCATTTCCATTACGAAAAAGGAAGGAGGAAGGAGAAGAGGAGCTCCATGGGAATACATGTAGGGCCACGGGACCCATAAGGACTCATCACTGCTGAAAAACAAAATGAGAACATTTTATTGTGCTTCCATTCCTTTTGAAAATAACAATCACAGACACTCAGTCTTTTAGTGTGCCTAAGTAGCTTCAAGCTCTATCACAAGCATAGATTCGGTGAGGGGCCCATGTTTTATTAATTTGCAGATGAGCTCAACTATTGATGGCGTTGGCCGCCCATGGGTTCAATTAGGATAATACAGGGAGAGGGGCAGATTATGGGCAGCTATTTAAGTGAGGGTATATCTCTTCCTGACAGTTATAGTCCAAATGCAACAAATTGCACCTTGGTGGCTGTGAGCGGCGCCATATCAGTCCTCTGGTGATGAAACATGCCTGTGTGGCAGGTCAGCCGTGTGGAGACGACACCAGGCTGCGTGAGCCATGTAGCCTGCCCTGACTGAGCTAACAGCACAGGTCTGAGTGCAGCCTATTCCCATTCAGTTAATAGGGGCCATTTAGAAAACAGCGGTCTATATGGTGGTGCCCTGAGTGCACGCTCTACTCAGCCAACCCTAAACAGTCCCACTTAGCACGACTCCCTCTAAACTATTGCACTTCTTCTCTCCGGCACTCTCTGGGTTGAAAGCCTGTGAGTGTTGACAGCTAAACAGGGCAAAACTGAGCCACGTAAACATCTCGTTTTACAAACACAAGACAGGGTGTGTGAATATTCTCACAAGCAACCATGAGAGGAGGAACGGTTGTGGCCTGCATGTGGGACAAGGGAGAGCTCACAGCCTTTCTTTCTGTCATCTGGGGTGAACATTTATTATGATTGATTGAGGCCTTGACTGTAACTTCACTGTGCAATGAAAACAGTCTACTGTACATTGTCTCTGAAGCGCATTGTGTGAAATTGAATGGGAAGGCCATAAAGTGGAACCGGAGACACTGACCCAAGCATGCCGAGCCTGTCCGTTATCTTACTTTTCTGGCCAGTCCGTCCAAAGCATTAAAACTGCAGACAGCTCTATAGAAAGAGTGTTTGCTTTCTTTTTCATAGGAAAATGACGACTGTTTCTCAGCTGCATTGGGGCAGCATGTTTAGGCTACAGGCAGTGAGATAACCCAGTCCTCCCATGCACACCCTGACAGCAACGGTTGGGGAAAGACTGAGCACTCACAGGAGCAGAGTGTAGGCTGGCTTATACAGGATGAGGAAGATCTTCCTCAGTTTTTGTTTTTACTCAAGAGCAGGTCATTTCAGTCTGAGTGCTGCGCCTTCATAACCATACATTTTGTATTTTAACGACCTCTGTCCTCAACTTGAGTCAACTGGCTTGCTCTGCCACCAGGTGGAGTGTCAAACATAGGAAGTAGGCCTAATACTTTACTTTCTTAAATACATTGCAAAAAGAAAATCTCTGTCTTGCAATAATACTGTATGAAAAACAGTACTTATCATGGCTGTAAAATGAATTATAAAGGCCTGTTCTAGAATGAAAAAGGACTTGCATGAATGCAGTAAACACCCCAATGTCACCTGAATATCTATCCATCTTAATTCCTGACCTGTGAAGTACTTTATCATCCTGACCCACTAACCCTTCCCTCTCCTTGTTCGCCTGCCACAGCTTTCCCTACTCCCCGCTCCAGCCAGGCCGGGGCAATAGGGCACCGCTAATGTGCTTGGTGGGTCATTAATTCTTCGGATGGCCATGGGGGCAACAGAGCAGGCAAGCTTTGTTGTTTGATGTTGGGCGAAATAGTGGTGGGGAGGCAAAGCAGATGTTTGTGTTGGCTGGCGAGGGAAAGCAGTACACTTGATGCCAACCCAATCACCATCTCATACTAGGCAACAGCTGCCCAAATACATTTCAGCCAAAGTCTGGCAAAGAGAGACAAGGGTGACCAGGTCAGCTTTAGCTCACTTTTGCCATATTTTCTCAATATTCCTTTAGTCCTGACATAAGTTATTTTTAAATATACCGAAATCTCTCACTGGAAGGACTGTTCTGTGGCCAGTTTGTCTTTTGTTTTCCAAAATGATCTTGTAGAAGTGAGATTATTCAAGTGTTTTAATTTGCAAGTCCTAAAGATGAAGGTGAACTGGACACTGATAAATATGATACACAAGGTAGTTTGTCTACTTGTCTGTATTTGTTGTGTGTAGCTGATGTTCACTGTGCTTTTGCCTTTGAGGAGAGATGGGAATCAGAGAGGAGACAAAGAAAAGGAGCTGTAGACTAACCCAGATTTTTTCGCTGGCTTTGGTAAAAATATAACAATGTATGCGCATACATAGACCCCAGAACAAGGACAGTTCATTTAACTCTCTCCTGCCTCTCCACTCAACTGATATGAGCCATTCATCACCGCCCACCTTCATATCTGTGTGCTGCCCGGAAAGGACAGTGTGTGTATATGTGTGTGTGTGTGTGTGTTTGTGTATGTGTGCGTGAAAACAGATTAAAGATAAATATCTCCTACGTAGCCCACACGTTTTGATCTTGTTGTAGAATTCCCCAGCATTAATGACATTCAGAGTGTGAGGAGTACAGTTTGTGTCCAGCTAACGCTCAGAGTGTGCTGCCCTCTACTGCTCTTTTCGTGAACATCTGGACTCAAAACATCTGCTGTTCAGAAAATACACTATGCCGGGATTTAAGCTTAACAGCACTGTGCTTGTATCAAATGACGGTTTGCTCTTTGTCCCGAAAAATAATGCAAGCCTTTTTAGTCATTTTGTGTGTCTACTAACCTTCACCTCTGAGTGATTAATGTAATCGAATGGTGTCGGCACATGCATCCAAATCTTTTTCTAGTAAAAAATAAAAAAGTAGCCATTGAAAAGAAAATTAAAAGTGTGATGTTGCCATTTGGTTACACTGAATCCAAATTTTAAATATATTTACTTTCCAGTATTTTCTTTGCCTTCTTTGTTGTTAACACTGATCTCTACTGTTGCTTGTGTATGTTACCAGAGCATTATAACTTCACATCAATATGTTATTATGGAGGCTTTATTGAATTTGCACTTTGGGGTAAGTTGTTTCTTTAATATGTGATAATGTTTTTCTCAAACAGAAAATTGCTGCTAATTGCATCTACACCACCTTAATTACAGAGCACTTGCCTGGTTCTGACGTGATGTTTGCTTCAAGATACAAAAGGCCATTAAAAAGATGCACACGCAAGGTTCACTTACGACTCACTACTGGCCCCTCTCCACATGCTGTGCTGTACAGTATGTTTGGTTGCTGCCTCTCAAGATAAGGCATCCACCTGAGAAAAGGAAGCGCTACATTGCCACGATGCAGGAAGGTTTTCTAATCCTGAATTATCATTGGCTCATTCGTCATCTCTAATGTAGTAGAGGTGGAGCGAGGGAATCAAAAGGAGTAAAGTAATGAGGACCTACAGTAGCCGGCAAGGTAACCGTGGTTACGTGTGGTGCATTAATGTATGTAATCTGTTACTGTGTCTGTGACAAGACAAGGACATGTAGTGTGCTAATTAAAGAAACCTTTCACTGCTCCTCCCTTAGACACAGGTCATATCTCATTAATGATGGTCTCAATGCATGGAGAGTCATTCATTACTGGCTATTTAGAGGAAAAAGGGAGGATGTGGGGATGGAGGGAATTCCTGTTTGCACATGCAGTACATAGCATGCAAAGCCAATAGGTATTTCCAACATTTCCAATAGACCCAGATAATCCCAGCATCACCATGTTAGAGTTATTATATCATTCTTAACAAAAGGGCCAAAAGCAGCCTCAAAATTACAATATGAATTATGCTTACTGGAAAAATAAAAAAAAGAGTAAAGAATGCCTTTGTTCAAAAACATTCATTTTTATTTTTGAAATGAAGGGGTATTTACAAGAAAAGAAAAAAAACTCAATGGCAGGTTAATGTCATGTACATTACTAAATACAAAAAATATATCACTGAAAAAAAATAAACCACATCTTCAAAATGCTTCCATTTCTGACACATCATTCTAAGAAAAAAAAAAGTAAAATAAACAGCTGAGCTTTCTCCTGGATGAGGTTTCAGCAATGAAACCAATCCTGCTTCAAGAAAAGAGGAGATGCACAGCCTTATGGTCAGTGCTTGTACCTGGATGTTCAGTGCACAGGGACACACACACAGCAACCATCAGTGGTAGTGCACAGGCAGAAAGGCTCGTCTGCAATTAAAACAGCATTGTAGTGGCTCCAGTAATATTGCAAATAAAGCCTGGGGAATGTCTTTTTGTTCCTAAAGGCTGTACTATAACCCCCTCTGGACAGAAAAAACTACATTTTCCTACATGCTCAAATGCCATGTCAAACAGCCCTCCATACAATAAAAGAAGAAAAAAAAAAGATTGAGAAAGCCTAAAGGAGTATGGAAGGTTGTAGAGTTCATGGGTGTAACTGTTGTTTTGTTTTCCCGTTTTATGGTCATGAGAAGCTGTAAATGTTATGATCACTACATTTTTCCATGATTACAAGAAAACTCAAATAACCCCAACTGCTTAATTTACCTGATCTAATCTCAAAATATTCTAAATGATTCTCTCATGATCTTGACATAGTAAGCTTTGTTATCTTATGATTGATTTTGACAAATCGACTGGTATTTTTGTATTTGCATTTGATTATGAGAACATGTCGTATGTTGTCATTATCTACAATTCATATACATTAGGAAATCTAACTGCTGACAACCATCACTCCCTTTAGGGGGATGTCATAATGATATAACATGGACTCTTCCTTTGGTTGTAGTTGTTTCAGTTTATATTAGTAATGGTGGTTCATTCTGAGCAATGACATTTGGCAATGCTGCTAATTATAGATGATTATTCCCATGTCAAAATCTACAGCATTCTTATTTAATGATCATGAGAAGTAATGATTGCTTATCTTGAGATCGCAAAATTTTGGGATCACAAGGAAGCAAAGGATTGTTATGTCAAGATCATGAAATCAATAATCAATTCCATGATCAGGAGAAAATAAAACATAAAAATGATAGAAATCAACACCTGTGCATACCACTGCCAAGGCTGCACAATATTTTAATGATCAACTAGGCATATGTTTATAAAAATTGAATCCGCACCAGGAACAATAAACATACTGTACTAATAGTTAAGTGTTTTTTTTAAACCCAAGCAAATGGAGAATTTCCAAAAAATTCAAAATTCCCTGTCATGCAGTGTTATGCAATCTTTTAAAAGAAATTGTAATCTGTGCTGAAACAAAATAGCGTGACTGTTAACTACATTTGAAAGAAATCTGTTGAGAAGAATTTAAAATACTCTATTAACTAATAAAATAAGGACAGATAACATAACCTTAGTTCACACCCATGCCTTCTACATATCCCACACTAAAGGAGTCCCTGTCTGAATTTGAAAGCAATTGAGCAGTCCAAGACAAGTGCAAATCCTCCCTGAGACTGGTCCATGTACTTACACAGACATCAGATTCAGCATTATACAACCCAAGTACCCTACTAGGAGACTAAACAAGTCACACTGACCGGCCTAAAATTGTGTTTGGTGACATTTCTGCAGCTACAGTTGCACTGTTTTCATACAACATTTAAGACAAAACACAGGGATTCATCATCATCATCATCATCATCATCAATCAGTCACAATAAGGCTCTGAGAGCAGCATGTAAACCAGACTGGTCAGAAATCAAGTGGATCACAGAAAATGTTTAAGTTGATCACACAGTTATTATTGCTAAAATGATTATCATTTTGATTTGTTTGAATGATGAACCCCCTCCAGATACCTGACCAGGAGCTGGTCTCCATCCACAGATATGTAGAGCCGTGAGATATCACAGTAACTGGAGAAGGGTGGGAAGAGCTGAGTGGAGTGAATCAGCATGTGATGCTCTGACATGCCTCGGGACTCAGTACTCTGGTGGCTGAAGAGAGACATTAAGTCGTCATGTGTCTCTGAGGTGACCTCGGCACTGCAGGCTCTGGAAGTGGGCGTGCTTCAGGATGCGGTTGATCTGCAGGTATGACACCAGGCTTGTAGGGCCGGCCAGCTCTGATGAGTCACCGGAGCTGAGGGGACTGCAGGGGCCCACAACACACTGGCTCCCAGCCGCATGTTCTGGACTACTAATGCTGCTGCTGCTCTCACTGTTGGATGACTGAAAGGCAAGAGGTCAACATTAGCAGCGTGCCAGCTAGACATGAATGTCAACATCCAGGGGTTCTGCAATAACATGGACATCAATTCCAAAGACTAAAGTGGCTTTCAGACAAGTTTTGTCTAGTGAAATTCAAAGCCTCTAAATAGACGGAGGAAAACTAAGTGTGCTTTCATGCCTAACCTGTTTAGTGCAGTTCAAACAAACTTGCGCGTTTTCCCATCTTGTTCCAATTGTTTATGCTGGTGTGAAGGCAGTAAAAACTGTACAGAGGTGGCTTGGAAATCTGCTTCGAATCAAACTCCGGTGCAGATCACTTAGGGTGTGAGAGTGAAGCCGACCAACCACAGGATTTTTAAATCGTGAAATATAGTTTTGGCAGGAATGCAAAATTTAAACTACTATTAAATGTAGTGTAGTAATCTGTTGATAGTGAGGCCCGGTACGAAAGTGATCTCCTAAGTAATCTAAATATTTAGGCAAGATTTTTAGGTGAGCACGGTAACGTATTAATATCAGCATTTGAGTGTTTGGCTTTCTACCTGATACAACTGAGGTAAAAATCAGTGTCTCCCGTTGCAGCCTTGACTAATAATTCCCATAACTACCTACTTCTTTGTGAATCACTGTGACCCTCCCCAGAGAAAACAAATAAAGCCATAACACAGAAAGGCCTTCCACGCCGTGCCGCGAGTCATCACACCAAAACACAGGTGTCTCCACCAATCATCTACCAATCATCTACCAAAGACAGCTGCTACTGAAAAGTTAGTGTGAGACGACTGTTCGTCCAGCTTCTTGTTGCAGTTTGTCCACTACGAAGGTTGGATTTCCTTTGACAGGTGTGTGTACCTCGGAGTCCCAGGCATCCCGGCCTGGCTCAGGGGAGAGAGGATGAGCTCTGCTCTGCCTCTTGGCTTGAGGCACCAGGTGGCCGCTCTCCTCATCACCACCGCTGCGCTGCCGTTTCCTGTTTTGAGTGCAAGCACATACACAAAGACATTTAAAAAAAAAAAACTCCCAATATACATACACACACACACATATATATATATATATCGCTGCTGTAACCCCTGCACGACCAGCTGCTGCTCGCATGTGTGAACCCCATTAATTCGCTAAAACACACACACGGTTTTTTTTTTTTTTTTTTTTAAATGGCTGCTGCAAGTGGTTGATAAAAAAAAAAAAAAAAGGACAACGTAACGTTACTCCACCATTTTGCAATATTCAAGCAGTTCACGTTACATCAAGGGGTTGCAGACGTCGCTCACCTGCTGTCAGTCAACATATGATGACACTAAGTCAAGCTCGACGCCTCTGCTTTGTGTTTGTGCTCGGGGCACACAGGAGGAGCCGGCGGGTTGACCTGCTCCACTAGTTAACGCCGCGTTAGCTGGTTTCCTGTCAGTCGATGGCCTATCATCTGAGTTAGGCGAACTGAACCCCGGCCTGGCTAGCTGATTGCCTTGAATACTGAGGTGATCCTCGTGGCCATGTTGGCGACACCGAACGGGGGAATCGGATGTAATGAACCACGCCGACACTTTGGGCTAAATCGGCTGTTGAAGTGCACAAAGATCGGGCGTTAACGAGCTAGCGTTTAGCTCGGCAGGTTAGTTAACACGCCAGCGTCGCTGCCGGACAACCTTCACACGCTCCCGGAGAGCTGCCCGCAGCACATGTTGCAGACAAAACCGCTTAGTTTCTTCGGCAACGACCAGACAATCTCGGCAGCGCGGCTCGGAGACAGTAACAACTCTTTCAGTTTGACCCAGCCAGCTATTATGACCACAACCGACCGCGACAGTTGTGTTTACATGCCACTGCGGCTGCGCGACAACCGGTCATGCTGCCTTTGAGGACTGTCGGAACAATGGACGTGTGTTAAGTCAGTCGGAGAATCACACTAGTGTAGAGTTTTCCGTGGCATCTAACATGTTACATGTATAGACATCGATAGTAATGACGATAATGATGATAACGATGGTAACTGTTTAGGTTACACGTATGCTTTACAGGCAAGCTAATTTCGGAAAGAAGTACGGGTTTACGAGAAGCCCGAGTTTACGAGAAGCCTTAAAGGCAGCATAAAATGACGCTGGCATATTGTACAATGCAGCAGTGAAGACTACAAGGAAGCTGCTAATTAAATGTATGAAAGATTTAAAGTTAGTTAAACCACGAGTTTATTAATTTGTTTCTAATATAAAAAAAGAATTAATCAATTAATTAATCAGACACACCAGTCGACAGTGTTATTTTCTGACACAATGTTATTTTCCCCAAAAGATCTCGCTGTTTACAAAAGAACAGTATTTTTCGACACATTGTAGCTGTGTGTAGGCTTATTATTGCTACACGCGTTGAAAATACCGAACTGTGCCTTCAACAAAGAACAGATCTACAATGTAATAAACAAGGGGCTGCACCCCACCTCCCCCTTAAAACAATTATGGCTATTGTATACCAAAGAATGGGTTAATTTCCATTTTACGGACAATAGGGGGACTATATACTGTTTTATGTACAGCAGTTGAAATGCTGGAAGCTGAACATCCAATCTGACTGAAGGGTTGACATTCTCGCCACCCGGAAGTTACACCCATGTAGTGCAGCATCTCCAACCAGCCAATAGTGGAAAAAAAAAGAAAAAAAAGAAAACGCCTCCGCCAATGACTCAAGCGAGGGACGGAGCTGAGATTACCAGGGATTCTCAGCAGCAGCGCTCCTGTCAGTATAAAGGGAAATAATCGCAATGGGCAGCACCGACTCAAAACTAAACTTCAGGAAAGCGGTGATCCAGCTGACAACCAAAACGCAGGTATATGTGCTTCCGTACGGCCCAATAAGATGATCAGATCCAGAGATGGTGAGCCGACGAGCGCACCGGAGAGCATCACCGAGGAGATGCGATAACGCGTATGATGTGGTAGCCAAAAAAAAAAAAAAAACAACAAAAAACAAACTGTCTCATGTTGCATGCATGCTTTTCAATTCACATTCATTTATTTTGCATAATCGTAATGTTTTAAAGGCCGTGGCAGTATATGTAGCAGTGACATGTCGTATTTGTCATAAACTGTTGGATTAAATGATGGCCGATTCTGCGATGCAGATTACCATGAGCCTCTGTTCGGGCTGTGCATGTTTAGTTTTGACGACATGATAAACGATGGCGTAGTTAAATCAAAGCTGATGACGTAGGTCTGGAAATGACCACGTTTGCAGATGCGGCAGGTGGACTGAGCTCAGATGAGGGTGCCAGATAATGCCTCCCCACTGTTGTTTCAATAGAGGTTTTGTTTACACTGCCATTAGGTAGGCCAGGGATGAGCTATACAATGTAAGACTAAACAACCGTGTTTGCATTATGATGAAAAGGGTAACGTGATGTGTCAGTGCACTGCAAGCTCGATCAAGTCATTGCATTTTGAACCTCACTGACACAAAATGCTCCATTTGGCTTAGATATGTGGGAAATTGAAATGTAAACACGTTTTTTTTCTACAGCCAGTGGAAGCCACAGAAGATGCTTTCTGGGACCAGTTCTGGGCAGACACCACCACCACAGTCCAGGATGTTTTTGCACTGGTGCCAGCTGCAGAGATAAGAGCAGTTCGAGAGGAGTCCCCCTCCAATTTAGCAACGCTCTGCTATAAGGTACACTGTATGAACTGTTAATGCAGCCGCGGAATACAGGCCATGTTTATGAGATAAGATTGCATGCGGACATTCCCTGCTTTGAGGCTACGTGGAGGAATAATGTTGTTTTGAAACAATATTTTTTTTAGAGCCCAGCACAGTCTGTCAGCAAGGCACTGCCTCATGCTCTCAGATGTGGGAATAAGTGAGTCAACTCCCCTTCCTTTCACTCCGCTTCCCGTCTCTTGGTCCCCGCTTCCGTTTGAAGCCGCCTATCAGAAGCAAAACAGACATACTGGGTACTTGCAGCCTAATTAAATAAAAGAGGAGACGAGAGCCCTTGAAGCTGAGATGATTCAAAGGGGTTTGTTGCCTGTTATAGACACAGGCTGATAATGAATAAACCTTTGTTAAAGGCCCAAAAGCAACAACATATGTTCCCATCTCACAGTCAAATGAAACAAACTGTATACACAGACTTTAATGAACAATTTATGAGATGCTGCAATTTGTTGCTAAAATTGAAATCAGTTGTGTCCAGTTGATGGCATAGTAAAAGAGAAATATTATAAGTATATGCTGACTGTAAAGTTTTTTCCTTTATTGAGCAAATATGTTTACTATGGGACTGTGCATGTTGACCGGGCAATGCCTCATTAACTGGCTGAGAATTACAAGTAAGAATATAGGCATCAATGTTGTTGTAGCAAATTGGATTATTAAAATTTAATTCAAACAATATCAAGCTTTTTCTGTATAAAGTCAAATTATGAAGCAGTGTGCCTGGCTCACTCGCATGTGCCTCCTGATCATGTCTTGTGTCTCCGCAGGCCGTGGAGAAGCTGGTGCAGGGTGCAGAGTCTGGCTGCCCCACAGAGAGGGAGAAGCAGGTGATCCTGAACTGCACTCGGATCCTGACCCGCATCCTTCCCTACATCTTTGAGGACCAGGACTGGAGAGGATTCTTCTGGTCAACGGTGCCTGGTGCTGGGCGGGCTGGGGTGAGTGGGCACGGGAAAGAAAAAAGACCTACTGCCAAAAAGCATCAAGACATGTTGTTGTTTGTTACTACAAATATGATTGATCAGCTACAAAATACAATGTTCTCATCAGGCTTCTCAGATGCCTACTCACTCCAGTCAGGAAATACAGAATAATGAATGCATCGAGGTTATAAGTTGTTTTCAAGAGCACATAACTTTCAATCAGTTGATCAGTTAAATTGGTTTCCTCATTCCAGTTCTAAGGAGGTGTGTTATCCTTTTTCACTGTCGAGCAGGAAACGTAATGCTACAGTGTAATTTGAGGCATTTCTTCTAAGTCAACACTTTTTTCCATTTTACCATTTACCTAATTTTTGAGTGAATTTTTTGAGAATAACATTCATCATTTGGATCCAGTCTTATATATATGTCCATCTTTTCCAGACAGATGACCTGGATGAAGATGACGGAGCTCGACCACTGGCCGAGTCGCTGCTCTTGGCTATCGCTGACTTGCTCTTCTGCCCTGACTTCACTGTGCACAGCCATAAGAGAGGCCCCGTGAGTACCCAGTGTCCCGCCATTGGTTCACCTGATCTATGTTGTTGAAAGGTTAAAGACATTTTTTGAGAACAGTTTCCTTCTTCCTGGTCTGAAGTTGCGCAACTCACCTGTCTCTCAAGTTTCTACCTTTCCTCCTAAACCACATCATGGAGGATAACTGTATCATGGAAAATGCGCTCAAATACAGTTCAGTAAAAGTGAGACTGTGAGATGGTCCTCTTCAGAAAAATGCCAGCATTGGTCGTTTGTTTCTTAAAGCCAGCTATGTTAACTGATAGTGCCAAAGCAGGAGGAAGCAAGTAAGGAGACAGGGGATCAGATAGCAACCTTTCCAATCCTTGACAAACGTTTTATTTGACTAACCTTAACCATACCCTAACAATAGTTCCTGTTCTTTGACCATGATGTTTTCCTAGAATGCAGCATTAAAGACCTAATTGGTTCTTTAGGTTTGAGGACTTGTTGGAGAAAGTATAGACTATGATTTGCAATGTCATTGAACAAGTATTATGAGAAATGTTAATCCTGCGCTTTGAAAAATAATTTGATGTATGAATGTTTTTTGTGACTTCATCCAGGACTCTGTAGAGAACATGCAGTCTATAGACAGCTGTGAGTACATCTGGGAGGCAGGGGTAGGCTTTGCACAGTCACCCCCCCTCAACTACATCCATGACCTGAATAGGTGAGTCGGCCGGCTATGTGACGCTGTGCTTGGCAACATCTGTATCACAAACAGTCTTTACTCTCTTATTTTTTCATGGGTCTTTTTTTACTATGCATTTTTCACTTATCCCCTTCAGGACAGAGTTGCTGAGATTGTTACTAACCTGCTTCTCTGAGGCCATGTACCTGCCTCCTTCACCGGACAACAATGTCCTCAACCCTTGGGTGACATTCTTCTGCTCCACAGAAAATAGGTAACTGGAAAGTGTAGGGACATCCAAAAATGTATATTTCAAAATGTATTTTCATTTCTCTTGTGGACATAATTTCTGCATTGACTAAAGTAGGAAACTTCATTACAAGTTAGTATATTATTTATTTAATTAAAATAATTTTGCATGTAGTGACAGCTAGATACTCAAAGGGTGCTCAGATGCACACAATTCGCTAACACGGTCTTCATTTGTTTGTCCCTAGACATGCTCTGCCTCTGTTCACCTCTCTGCTGAATGTGGTGTGTGCCTATGATCCAGTGGGTTATGGCATCCCGTACAACCACCTGCTCTTCTCTGACTACCGGGAGCAGCTGGTGGAGCAGGCTGTGCAGATCCTCATTGTGACGCTGGAGCATGACGGAGGGGTTACCCACCGCCCTGCCTCCCCGTCCAGCATGGAGGAACAAGAGGTGCGACACCAAGACCGCCACAATGAAATCAGTCTGACAATATAACTATATGTGTTTAGTATCATTCATGTACACCTCTTTATCTTTGTGCAGTCTACGGGCCCCGAAAACCTGTTCGTGAATTATTTGTCAAGGATTCACAGAGAGGAGGTATGCCGATTATCATTTCTATAACACACAAATATCTTCCCTGTTCAGATGTCCAAAGCATAACTTTCTGTCTCTCCATTGGCAGGACTTCGACTTTGTATTGAAAGGCCTAGCTCGCTTGCTGACCAACCCTTTGACTCAGACTTACCTGCCTAACTCTACCAAGAAGATCCAGTTCCACCAAGAGCTGTTGGTGCTTTTCTGGAAGCTTTGCGACTTCAATAAGGTTGGAATAAAGGCCTAAAATTAGGAGTTTCTTTGGGATAATGTAGGATTAAGTATCTGTGCAACAAAATCTGTTCAACAAAATCCCTTTTGTGTTCCCATGACAGAAGTTCCTGTTTTTTGTCCTGAAGAGTAGTGATGTGCTGGATATTCTGGTTCCTATACTATATTACCTAAATGATGCCAGAGCTGACCAGTGTGAGTTTCATCCCAGTGTTATCAGCTTCCTTGCACCCAAAAGGCTCTACGAGGCATATATATTTGAATAACCTCTGATGTGTTTTATCCTTGGCTGCAGCCCGTGTTGGACTCATGCACATTGGTGTGTTCATTTTGCTGCTGCTGAGCGGGGAGAGGAACTTTGGTGTGCGCTTGAATAAGCCCTACTCTGTCCATGTGCCAATGGACATCCCAGTGTTCACAGGGACTCATGCTGACCTGCTTATAGTGGTGAGACATCTACTACATTACATTGAAAAAAGACCGTAAACTTTATACTTGACATGTGATATAAATTAGATTATGATGGCCTGATTTGGTAGTATAAGGATGACTGGACCATAAAGCCTCTAGCTCGTGTGCACATTAAAACACAAGGATCCAAGAGACAATTAACCATTTATTGAGTGGGGGACTGGGAAGATGAATGGATAGAGGAATGGTACGAAAAAGTACATAAGATAAGACTTTTTTCATCTCACACTGGGGAAATTCACTTGTTATAGCAGCAGATGGATCCAGCATCAGATAAATAAACGTGGAAAATATAAAATATAAAATATAAAAAATTAAGTTAGCTTACATTGTTAATGCATCTACTAAGGTCAAGAAAGAATCTTTCAAGCCTTCCTCGGGATCCTATTTATAGAAAACATAAGTAAATTCTAAACAAAATATACAACCACTTTGTCCTATAAATTTAAAGAGTTTGCCTTACTTACAGGTTCTTCCATACAATTCTGCCTTACGCAGAAATATGTTTATATTAAATAGCTCCAAAGCAATATATCATGATCTATTAAGAAGTCAGATACAGTACTTACATTAAATTAGGATGCATAGCCTGTAGACATTAGTCAAAGGACATAAACTGCAAGTCATCAATAATAAATTGGCAGAATCATTTCAGACAAACTTACTGGTATGGCAGCAATGTCTCAGACAAAAGGATTTGAACGGAACACACCCAGTCTTAATATAACCTCTTCTTCTTTAAACTCCTCCCCTGTCCACCGACAGGTGAATCTCTCCTCCCACTCCTTGGCTCACAGAATTGACATTCAAGTTTGGGATTCTTGAATGTCATCATCTTTATCTTCTTCATTGCTGCCAAATTATAATACACTTAATGCTCACAGCTATCATTGTGTTTGTTTTGTAGGTGTTTCACAAGATTATCACCACAGGCCACCAGCGTCTCCAGCCTCTGTTTGACTGCCTACTCACTATTGTTGTAAATGGTGAGTTGCTTTGGTGCCATCTGTCTGGCAATGCAAAGATTCTATGTAAAAGTTGTAACATTTCATAAAAAACAGATTACACTTAATTAAATTAAATAAACTTTAAATTAAATTTTATTTATTTAATCACACAATCATCATCTTAACATTTCTCCTTATTCTGCAGTGTCTCCCTATTTGAAGAGCCTGTCCATGGTGGCAGCCAATAAACTGCTCCACCTGCTGGAGGCTTTCTCCACCAGCTGGTTCCTGTTCTCTGCAGCCCAGAACCATCACCTTGTATTCTTTCTTCTTGAGGCTTTCAACAATATTATCCAGTACCAGTTTGATGGTAAGAGAAAGCTAACATGTAACAGAATTCTTGGCTTGTATGGATGTGAAAAGCTTTCTCTCAAATCTGTCCCTGTCCCATTTCTTTCACCTCCAGGAAACTGCAACTTGGTGTACGCCATCATCCGCAAACGCAATGTGTTCCACCAGTTGGCCAACCTGCCCTCTGATCCAGCCTCCATTCAGAAGGCATTGCAGAGGAAGAAGAAGTCTCCAGATGTAATTTCCCGCACTAGCTCCCAGGAGACTGTGTCCATGGAGGGCTCTCACCCTGCTGTGCCGGCAGAGCCTGGTACACTGAAGGCCAGTCTGGTCGCTATACCAGGTACTGACTGTTATCTGCTATGTAGGTGTCGGATTGCATGTTAAATTGGCTCTTTGGTCACATTTTATAAAATGACTGATCTACTGGCTACTGGTATCAGGCGAGCTAGTCACAACCGTTTATCTGATGTGAGGCGGGTTTAATACGATGACTGACAAAGATGAGCGCCGTTGAGGCGTTTCATAAATAACCAAAATTGCTGCAGCCGATTCAGAGTTTTCCCCAGCTGGCTACAGCGGCAGTATTAAACATCTGGACGGCACATTTTCTCTAAAAGAAAAACAAACAACTGCAATTAAACTTTATGTTGCTAAGAAATATGTGTTTGCGGTACTTCTGACAGGACGTACCGTCCGACAGGACAATGTTTAGTTGCTCTAACTGGTTGCCTTTGCCTGTTGATAACGCCCCTTGGAATTTGCATTTGTGAATTAGTCTGGTGATGCCAGGCTAGAATCAAGGGGTCAGTTTGTAAAAAATATTTGTTTAAAGTGCCAGTTTGTAAAAAAATATTTTTAAGAATAAGGCTGGACTATTTTCCGCCACAGATTTGTTGCACCTATTTACAAAAAAATTGTATGAAGAATTGACACAAAATAAACTACACTGCCCACATTCATGGTAAAAAAGAAACATGCTTTATGGCACACAGTGGAATAAGCTATATCAGGTTTTGGATACACAGACGATACTTGTAAATAGAATCGATTCACTCTTGGTTTTGGTCTTTTCATTGGATTTTCTGACAATAATTAAAATATAGAATATCACCAGTCTCTGCATTTTAAATATTGGTAAGTTTCCTGTGATTTGTGGTTTCCTGCAGGAATTGATAAACTGACTGAGAAGTCCCAGGTATCAGAGGATGGCACCATGGTGTCAGTTCCAAAGAGAGACACCCCTCACACAATCCACCCAGACCAAAGTGCAGTCGCCGGGACCAGTGACACAGAGTCAAACTCAGGCCGAGACAATGAAGTAAGTGTGCATTTGTGTGTGTATGGTTATTTAAAAGCAAATGCATGTTAGTTAATTTATTTTTTTCATGTTATCAGGATGTTTTCTACACTGAAGCAGAAATGGAAAGAAGACGTTTATCAAGTGCGTCTTCTACATCGTATTGGGTTCCCACACCAGAATGGGTCAGTAACTTTTTTGCTCTCAGCCTGTCCTTCATTTTTTGATACATGTTGGATATTTGGATAAATGTGTAACTGATCTGGATCTACCTTTTTTTTTTTTGTCCAAGATCCTCTCCTGGAAGTGTAAACTACCCCTACAGACCATAATGCGGCTTCTACAAGTGCTAGTTCCCCAGGTAGAGAAGATCTGCATCGACAAGTATGTAAACACTCCATTTCCAGTTCCATTTTGGTTGGTATGTAAATGTCACATATTGGCTGAGACTCTTTTGAAATATGACCACACGTGTCTCGCTGCAGGGGTCTGACAGATGAATCAGAGATCCTGAAGTTTCTCCAGCATGGCACATTAGTGGGCCTGCTGCCAGTCCCTCACCCAATCCTCATCAGAAAGTATCAGGCCAACGCAGGCACTGCCATCTGGTTTCGCACCTATATGTGGGGTGTAGTCTATTTGCGGTGAGCCAGCCATAAGCATTATGCAAACATCATCTTTCCACACTGAATAAAGACTAACATGTTATTCTGTTTTTCCAGAAATGTGGATCCTCCTATCTGGTATGACACTGATGTCCGTCTTTTTGAGATTCAGAGGATGTAGACAGAAGACTTGAAATGGGACAGTTCAACTCCAGGGTTCCTTTTCCCTTCAGTATCTGCTGGTTTCCCAGTAAACCTCACTGTGTTTAACTTGCCTCTGTAATCATCATCATAATGCTTACACCGACTTGTGTAGGAGAGTCATTCAGACAAGTGAGGTTGAGATACCTCTCAGATTGAGATGGGAGGTGATTGGATTATCAATATCGTCCATAAACAACTGTGTTTGTAAGTTTCTTTACACCTCAAGACCATAGAATGTCTGAAAGCACTGCGATGAGGCTGATGCTCTTTTCTTGACAGCATAGAGATGAAAGTCAGACTTGTTACAGAAGATATGGTGCTTTCCAACATTACAGGACGCTTGTAACATATCCTGGGCGGCACAATATTGATGTTTCATGTTATTTGTCGTACTTGCTATGCTTTAAAAGTGAACTTGCACTCTTTGAGTTCTCCGTTATTATGGTTGTAGTTTGTGACAATATAACTCTACAGGATTTTGGAGACAATTATACAGATTATATGTTTTATGTATAAGGCCAGGTTTAAGTTTTGGTCTGGCTGGATATGCTTACAATGCTTGATGTTGAAAATTGTATTTTCCTTAGATTATCTTGAAAATATATATTGATATGCATCTGTGAGTTCTGTGTTGGTCCGATTACTGAACACTGTGCTTTAAGGGGGAATCTGATTAATTGCTGTAAAACTCTTTCAAGCTATATAAATGGTTCACAAAGAGTCAATTTAACTTAACACTTACCATCCACATTAGCTGCACAGCTGCACACGTTTTTTACTTTGTCCATGTTCTGTATGTAGCTTGGCCTTAACACGCTGTATTAAGTGAAAGTGGTCCCTTTACACCATGATCATTAGATTGCACTATGCCAAACATCACCCATTTTCTTTCCCTCTATTTAAAAGTAATTAGTTACTGTCCTCAAATCTCTAACTATTGCATTACGAAAGTGACCAGGTATTTTGATGGCCAATGAAATGATAAGACCCTCTTATGTAAATATAAATGTAGAAGGATTTAAAAATCAGGCCAGAAAATCCAATACTGGCAAGTAAAACATGACATTTTCTTTTAATATAAAATTTATTAACAAGTTAAATTTAAAATATTTAATAAAAGAGATCATATATTTCCTCCATACTCAAAAATACCAAATCCACCAAATAACTAAGAGATTAAGTACACCTCAAAGAGACTGGCAACAGAGTGCATGCGGTAGAAGATTCCAAAAGGAAGTCCAATATTCACAATGGCAGCCCACATTGTGAATTTGTAGAATCTTATCTCGATGGGATGATCAAACTGGGGACGAGCACCGAAGGCAGGCATGATCCACAGCTGTCGATACAGAATGAGTGAATAAGCAGAAAAACACATTGATCATTGGTTTGTTGCGATTATAGTTGAAAGAAAAATGAGCATAAATACAACTTACAATGATGTTAGCAAGCAGCAGGAAGGTACAGACTTCCTTCAGTACTCTCCTTTTCCAGCTTGGCTTATTGAGACCTGAAGTGAGGAAGTAGCTGGACTTGTTGCTCTCCACAACAATGCTCATCGGTGTGTGTTCGTGCAAGGCGTGAGCATTTGTGTGCAAAGCTGCTTCCTGCATCACGTGAAAGGGCTCCCGGTGGAGGCCTTCGATGATGAAGTAGTTCTGCAGGCCGAGCTGGAGCACCGTCAGCACAGCCCAGGACAGGTTGAGCGCATTCAGGTACCCTCTGGCTCCGGTCGCCACCACAGCCACGATGGTGAAGTAGCTGATGATGAACTGTCCCATCGAGGCTCCCACTAGCAGCCCCACATCCAGGCTGCGGGTGGGGTTTTTCTCCGACACGTGCTCCCTGTGGTCCAGCCTGTAGACGATGCAGCCGATTACAGTGGAGACAGACATCAGGCTCACTATCACTATATTCATGATGAAATGAATCAGCAGGGCCTTGTTTCTATTTTTCTCTTCCTCTTTTAGTATGTCCACCTCGTACAATATGAATGTTACAAGTCCTGCCACCACCAAGAGTATTCCTGTCGCGGGTCCCAAACACACATCCTTTGGACGGAACTTAATGCTGTGGTGGCTGTGATCCTCCACAAGCCGACCAACGTTTTTCCACATGACGTAGGCCATAGCCGAAGCAAAGAGGCTGTATTCTATGCTGAAGGGGTACAAGTAGTAGAAGGCCTCTTTGAAGGTGTCGCACACTGAGTGACTGCATTTGCACTTCTTATCGCCATAGCTGGCTGAAATGGAAAGAAACCGTTGAGTTATTTTTCTCCTCATGAATCCATGAGGGAATCTGATGAGAGTTGAACACAAACAAAATACCTCTGTACATCTTGTGTGAGACATTGACGTTTAGATCAGGAATATCCGTTTGGTGAACTGATTCCTCAGTCACGGCTGCCATCCACACCACCAGGTTAGTTGAAAGTGTCAGAGTAAGCCCACACCTGGAAAAGTGAAGACATGAGTGTCCTGCAAGAGTAGAGATAGATTTTCTTTGTGAGTAAAGAATTCAATTTACCGTGTGAAATTTGTGTGTAGCTGCACACAGTCCTTTGCATGACTCCACAGGAAGTAAGTCTAAAACAGACAGGTTTTGTTAAGTTTTCCCAACATATTCCAAAGTGCAAGTATGTTCTTGCAGTGCATAAGCGTAATGTTCTTAAAATGCAAAAACCTGGACAAACAAAAATACAGCTTGCACGACAGGGAAGGCAACTTTAACAGCGGAATCGCAGTGAAGGTAGCCCACATAGTTGCCAATCTTGAAAATGTCCATGAGGAGACTGAGAATCCCAAACAGCAGAAGTCCCGCTGAAATATGAACAAAACACAAGTGATTAAGCCTTGAAATGACGCATCTAAAAACAGAGATCCACAAAGTCAGGAGTTCTCACCTCGGAGCCACACGGGCCCCGCGTGGCTGTCTTTGAACAAGACGGCTTGATCCTTTCGAGCGGTGAAGGCCGCGTAAAACAGCATCCACAACATTGTGAGGAGGAGGAGGATGATGAGGAAGATTTGCCTGTGCACAGCAGTAATGGCCACGCTGTTGAAGGCACTGCCACTGACCAGAGCGCAGCCCAGGATCAGGATGTTGATGCAGATGATGCCCGACAGGAGCCATCCACCACCATGGTGGGCCCTCTCCATCACTGCCTCCACATGGTGAATACTATCTCTGAAAGCAACCACGCTGGGACGGTCGGAAGGACTGGAAAAATGCTGGATGTTTTCCATCTGTGCTGCTGTCTCAATGTTGGATGGGTGGGCCTCCACAACATCATTTGGCGTTTTTCTACAAAAAAAGGATATGTCAGCATTTGTTAATGAACCCAGACCATAATATTATATTATATTATATTATATTATATTATAGGCATAGGGCCTTACAAAACTCACTGTAGTGTACCACATACACTGCAAGAGTCTTTTTAATCTTAAGAGCCCCTCCATGTTTTAAGATAAGGTATGTGTGCCCAATTGTTTTCCCTACAAAAAAGTTAAATTACCTCTTTAAGATTTGTTAAATTGCATCTACTACTTCTCCCCATTGAAAAATCCAGAATTAATGACAACGCAAATATTTTCTATTTCAAACATTTAGTTACTGGACACAAAAAAAAGAGACCTATTTCACTCCTATTTCCGTTTCTTCATCACACTGTAAAATTCAGATTGGACCATGATTGGCTTGCACACACTGCTTAAAGTCAGACATAAGTTGAGCACAGAGAAGAGACACTTCAGGAGTGAAAACGCATCACCACAAATTTACCCAGAGAACAGTTTGTTGCAGGTCCGGAACATCTTTCGAGCCACAGTTCCCATGATGTCCTTCCGACCGAAGGCAGACCGAGCGCCTCAAACAGGTCAGAGGCCGGTCCCGGGACACATGGGTCTGTCTATGTCGTGGCGAAGATGAAATGCATGCGGGGGGTGGTAGGATTAAAGGGAATCGCAGAGAAAGTTGACGGACCAGCGTTCCTCTCTCTGAAGGTCAGATTGCGCAGAAAGCTCGCGCATCGGCCAAGGTGTCGGTGATGAAGACGCACACGTGTGATGAGTTTCAGCTGATCGGGTCCTCTGGTACGTGGCCCCGCACCCACACTGCTCCTCAAATATTCCAGGGAACAACTCCGATCGCCCCTTTCAGGTCAAGTCCAGTGTGGCCACGCATTTTTTTTTTTTTAACTCCATGTAAACCATACACTTATCTCTAATAACATTATTACACTGTCTCAGGGGAAATTCAGGTTCGATGAGTGTGTGTGTGTGTTTATTTGTTATACTTAGACCTGTTCCAAGAAGCAGGAGTTTATTTGGAAAGGTTAAGGTTTTTTTTTTTAATACCTTCATTCTGACTGGAAATATTACTAAAAATTATTATTAAAAAATAAATTGATTTCATGTAGCACAGTTATTTTGATGGCTAATGTGTAACTTGTTTATTTTACATAAATATTTGAAGACAAATGAAAAGTGAGGCAGTGACTTTAAATTGGTACCAAAATGTATCACTACACAGGCCACATAGGACACACCTCTTCACATTGGATGTTAGTGCTTCTTCTGTTTTATATCAATATTTCTATGGAAAATTCATGATTCCTTTTCAATATCTTCCAGGTAATGGAGAATGTATCACTAAACTGGACAAATAGCACACACTTCTACTTAAACTGCAGTTATACTCCACATGTGAAGTTTAAAGCAATCTTTCCTCTTTGCAGTTTTTTTCTGGTCTAAATTGTCTTTGATTTTTATTGTTGTACCTTTACCAAAGTGCATGTCTTTAAAACTTATGTTGAGTTAGAAGATTTTGCTGGGTCCAGAGTGAATGTCTGTTTAGTGTCCAACTTAAAAATAACTTAGAGAAACTAATAAAGGAGGGGAAAACATGAAATGATAAAACTTGTTGTCTTAAAGCAGATCTGTTATTGCAGAAAATGTAAATCTTTGACAGGTCACCTGCTTGAGCAGGTTGCTGTGGTTCAGAGCCTATCAACTTTACTGGTGAGCTGTGTGCGCTCATGTGTAAGTCACAAGGTAGGAAACAAAGTTCACCTAATGTTCTCTCAGTCTGTCACAAATATTCAGGATGCTGAAGACACCAGACATGCTGCTTCTCTTCTGTCTTGTCGGGGCAACGGGTGCCCTGTACAAGCAGTGGATTCCCGACACCAACTATGAGAATAAGACCAACTGGGACAAAGAAGCTGTTCCATGTGGCAATGACATAGTTCAGTTTTCAGCCCAGAGAAAAGTGTCTGTGTTTGTGGAGACCACACACGCTGTGCAGGAGATGAGGCTGCCAACTGATGGAGAGTTCATCCTGAATTCAGGAGCTGGATTTTATGTTGTGAGCGGACAAGAGCCGGGCTGCGGGGCGGGTGTCACGACCCAGTTCAAAGATTCAGAGTCTCTTCAGTGGTTTAATCCAGCTCTGTGGCAGGCGGCTGTAAGTCTGGATGATCTGCAGCGTGGAAACGTCTTATTCTCAGTCCATGAGGAGAGTGTCCCTTGCCAGTATGACGACGTAGTCTTTAAAGCCCGCTCCTCTTTCAGGGTGGACACCAGCTCCAGTGGCTCTAGCATTCCTGTCAGATCTGTGTCTGTGCTGGGGAAGATGTTTCAGAGCAGATCGGAGTTCTCCCAGTATCTCAGCTCACGCTCAGGCCGACTGCAGTTTCACGGATCCTCTGCTGTCACTGTTGGAGACCCGGGCTGTGGAGATCCTTCTGGCTGCGACTGTGGGAATTCTGTAAACCATCAGCGGATCTGTGGCACTGTAACTTGCGCCTCTGTGAGCTGTAAGAAACCTCTTCTCCCTGCAGGACACTGCTGTGATGTTTGTGGCGCCATCATCACCATCCAATATGCTGTTGGTTTCAACCTGCAAACTTACAGGCAACGAATCCATCACCTATTTCTTCTCCTGCCACAATACAAATCTATTCAGCTGGGCATGTCTAAAGTCTTTAAGTCACAGCGGTTGATGGGAATCTTCCCTTTTGGTACCTCACCGGAGATCCAGGTGGTTATTCTGGATGGAGAGAAGGGAACACAGTCGGATGCTCTGGCCTGGGACATAGTGAAGGACGCTCGTTCTCATGGCTCTAACCTGGGAATTGTTCAGGCTGAATTTCAAGCCTCCTCTGGGAACAGCAGTGATCAGTCTGGAGGCAGTGCTGGGATGGTGGTTGGAGTTGTTTTTGGAGTTTTAATCATGATTGCACTCATTATTGTACTTGTCCTGATTCGTAAGGGGGTTGTTCAAATGCCATCCCTGCCTCCACTGCCATCTCTGAGCAGCTTGAAGGAAAACAGTGATGTTGGAGAGCTTGGTGGGCCTCTTGACCATGGCTTTGATAATCCCATGTTTGACAAGTCAACCATGCTGCCTGGTGTTCCTGGTCTGTATGGGACTGAAACAAATAATTCAATCTCCATGACTCAGTCAGGTGTGCACTTTGTAAATCCAGTTTATGATGAGAATGAAACTGATTTTACTGCCTGAAGTGAACTAGGTCTAAATAAATCTTCTTAAAGTGTTGTAATGATTTAGCAATGTAAGTAAATGTAAAAAAAGAAATAAAAATGCTGACAGACACTGAAGCTTTTAATAACCAAATGGAGTTGTAAGACAAATAAAAAAAATATTCGGGCAGACATTTGTATACTTTTTTCCTAATTTATGAGCAGTAAGTTGCAATAAAGCCGCAGTAAATTCTGAACACACCTCATGAACAGGTTTCCTAAGTTCATTTTGCACAGTTACCACTAGATGGTAGTAAATTTAACCTTCAATGACACGTATGTGAGAAAATCCTCCATGTGTACCATAACTTTATGTACTTTGTTATGTAACCTCAATAAACATTTATAATGCACTCATATTTCTTTTACAAGCTCACAGTGAAGGCAGATAATAATATGTCAATAAAACATGGGAAAAGGCATCATTTTGCATCAACCAGAGAAACTGCATTGTCTTTCTTTGACAGCCAGGCTGTAACATATAAGGGCTCTATGAAGTCAGCCGTGTACTTGTGGAGCAGACTCATAGGACCAGTTAGATCATAGAAAGACACAGAGCCTCTCTGAAAGTCAACATACAACCCAACTCTTGTGATATCAGTGACTTCCAAGGGTGTCTCCACACCAGCATGCCAGGCAAAGAAACCTCGGCTGCTCCTTCCCATGCACCAGGAAAAGTTGTTCCCAGTGATGCAGCTGGTGCTCTGATCTCCCTTACGATCAATACTCTTGTATGTGACTCCTACGTGTGCACCTTCCCCGCTCAGCTCTGCTTCAATATAGTGCCTCCCTAGGTAAAGGCTCTCGGAAGTTATTGCCTGACGCCAGTATTCAAATCGATCAGGGTGGTCCGGGTAGCTGTGCTGCCACGGGCTGGTGTTGGTCAGCTTTCTGTTGTCCTCCATGACGCGTAGGAAATTATGGGTGGTGTTGGGGTCAAAGGTCAAACTCCTAATGTCTAAAATACAGGGGGGAATTTATTTGTGAATAATGCCAAAGTCAATTGAACAGGTACGATTTGACAGAAAACACATAATATATCGAAAAGCGTATTTACATTTCAAAAAGTCCTCTTGTGTCTCAGGATCAGTCTGGGATGCAGGTTGTGGTTTTGGCATCGGGGATTTAGTACCTAGTTTATCATTTTGCAGAGAGATTATTCAGTATTTTGGAAAACAAGGATTTATACAACATACATCAATATTCGATAAATAGAATAGTTTTTAAAAATGGAGCTGAACAAAGATTGAATAACAACTCTATGGAGCCAGAAGATATAAGGTATAAGTATACAATATGTTTTATACACTCACCACTTTTCCAAATCAAGTTCAGTTTTTCCCTGTAGGAGGAGAGGATCAGGTCACACAGCTCCTGTGTAGCATCAGTCACTACTTGGACATACAAGGTTAGATGGTCCATGCGGTTGATGTACACAGTTGGCAGACATACATCTGCCAATCCTTTCTTCCACTCTGAGTACTCCTGGAACAAGCAAAACAAGTAACATGTATCAATTCTCTTTATGTAAAATGACACTGTAAAATAACATGCAACTCTTTTTCCCTGATCCAGAACTTTTCTCTGTAAATTGCTGAAATGCCTTAATGCACTTCTCTGTGTACACCGTCAACACACCGGCGTCCCACATAAACTCTCTCTGTCTCAGAGAACATCCTGTGCTAATCCCAGATCATATGAGCTATCTGACCGAAAAATGGGTTCACATCCACTTGGCCATGTAATGTCTGTACTTATTCCTTATTGTCTTAAATATTTTATATATTTTGTACCTGCAGGAAATCAACATCAGACTTGATTCTGGAGAGTTTGTTCATTTGAGCCAAAGTTTTCATCAGCTCTGTTCTCCTCTGCTGCAGATGTGCCTGAATGCCATCTGCCTGTCTGAGGGCCTGTCTCTGCTCTCCCTCCAGCATGTCCACCGCCCCTTTTCTGGCCTCCTCTACGGTTGTCCGCAGCCTGGCAAACTGCTGTTCAACAGTAACACAAACCTCCTGCACCGAAGACTGGAAGGCCAGAGAGCAAAGAAAAAATAGGAGGAGTAATGGAGTTAGAAAAACATATTTAAACCGGGCCACTGTGAATTAAATTAATGTACAAAAAAATGAATGTGGTATGGCTTAATATTTGCCTATGTAACGTACTTTAATTAAGTCATTGTTGCTCTGCAGCTTTCCAATTGCTTTCTCAGCTGCAGATGCACTCTGACTGACCTCTTCTTGTTTCTTCTGCAGCTCAGTCTACAGTACAAACAATCATCACAAACATAACTGCAACAGATGCATCACATTACTGATATATCCGAAATTAATATGTTGTCCTTTTGAATTGATGAAAAGGAAATTGTTTCAAACAAATAAAGCAGTAAAAATATAGCCAAAACAAAGTTGTATTTGACAACATTAAATGCTCTGTGTTACTATGTGTTGTGTTGTGTTGTGTGAAGACCTCAATCTGTGTGCGTGCTTCCCCCACAGATGCAGTTGTGTGCCCCTCGTGCTCCTGTTTCTCACAGTCCAGACACACACAGCAGCTGTCCAACAGACAAAAGCGCTCGAGGGGAAGCTGATGAACCTCACAACAGTCGAGGTCGTGGAGGGGATCCACCAGACGATGGTTTTGAAATTTGGCGTTCTCCAGATGGGGTCTGAGATGGGCCTCGCAGTAAGAAACCAGACAGGTCAGGCAGGATTTTAGGGCCTTGCTGGGGCTGTCCAGGCAGGAGTCACATAACACATCTTGTGGGAGCAGCGTGTCTGACGTCTCGGTCGTAGGATCCCTGCATTCCTCCTTTACATCTGTGGTGTGTTGACTCTCCTCCGAATTCTCCTCAATGTTACTGCTCTGAGTTGCCATGTTTGAGAGTGTTCCTCTAGTCACCTAAACCTGATTTGGTTGAGCTTAAGGCGGTCACAAAGCCTACTCAGCACTTACGGCTGCTTTTTCCTGTCTTTTCTAAGATCCAAAGACCCTCGGCGCGCATAAGGAAAGAATTGAAAACAACTCCCAAGGTATTTAGTACTCAGCCAGCAAAGGAATTCTCATTTTTCACCCCTCCCTTGCTTTACTCTTCTCTTTGCTCTGTATCCAACCTCACTAAACTGAAAATACAGCAGATTACACAGATGAGGGGAGGAAATGACGAGTGTATTACGACAAAGTCAGGGAGGGCAGTGAACATCCGCTTTTTCATTCTGTCAGAGTTAAACATCTGGCTTGTTTACTGACTTTACATTCCCTGGCAAAGTTGGGTTTATTTCAACAACGAGGATGATAATAAGACAGTAGTGTCTGGGTTATGTCACCATTGAGGGAAATTAATAAATAAAAACATCAGTACAGTCTCTATATGGTATCATCAGTATAGCATGTGGAAACTTAAGTGCTGCAAAAGAGTCTGACACTGTTTCCTTCTGATAACACTGTTATGGAAGAGGCATGGAGCTTCCAGACGACAGCACTTATCTACAATACAACTTCCTGGAAGAATGACGCTTGTTTTTTCGTGTGTGACCAGCATGTGAGGATAATCGCAATGGCTGAAGATGCCAAAACAAGAACTTTCCGTTCTCTGTCTGACTCTCTCTCACAGACAGACATACCAAAGTCTTACCAGAAGCATAAAATTCTGTCTTTGTTAACAGGTAACGACTGAAACAGGATGTTCATTGACCTGTAAAAACTGTACAATAAAACATTACATAAAAACAGTCTATATTAGTTACACTATGGATACATAGGAATTTATTTACATGTTTGGTCGCTACACATGTTTTACTTAGAAAAATACTGAGCCCTTTTTTTTCTCAGCAGAATCTCACCCATGCAAATTTGTAAAGTCTTTAGTATTTAAACATTCTTAATTCTAAAAACACATTTTATTTCATATTCAAATGTTCAATTGTGGTCAATATGTTGTTTCAAAGCCTTCTGTACACTTCTTTACATGTATGCAATTCTGGTGGGAATGACTAAATTCCTTTTCATTATTATTTAAGTTTTTATCACAAATGAAAAATGTTAAGTCTGAGAAATAACAGAATCAGCCATAAAAAGTCCAATATGTAATATAATTTTAGAATGTAAACTTAATTTCATTAACCCCCCAGAATTCCCAGAATTATGACCATTTATGACCAATGTTAGCTATCCCCCTGCTCTATATCTTACAGTATACTCTGTGTATGTTCAATCTGAGCCACTCTGCAGATTAATTATAGCTAGTAGAAAACGTTAGTACTTTTATTTAAAATCCACCTAAAATGTTAAAAAGTTGAGATACTGAACATCAACATATGCTTCTGTGCAGGTGTATATTATTTTAAAAAACTAGTCAAGATATAAACAGTTGGAAGACTCATATTGACTCATATGTCAAGACTGACATGAGTGATATACAAAGGTTTATACATCTCCTATGGACTACACATGTAAAATATAACTAAACTACAACATGCTATACTGTGTATTATAAAATTATCTAAAGATACTGTGTTTTCACATAGTTTACAATACTACAAGAAATCAGAACAGTAATCTCAATGTATAATTGGCCTGCGTTGCCAGTGAGCCACACTTGGACTGACTTGGCTTGCTGTATGTAAACATTTATAGAGATGAAATATGAGTAAGGAAAGAGTTGAGTGGGTCTGGGTGAAAATGTTGCTCAAGATGTTGTAATTGAAGCAATTCATAATAAAGTTACAATTCAGTTTGTGTCAAAGGTATTTATGACAAATCGCCACTTTTAAGCAAATGCACAGGCACAAGCAATGCAGGCACATGAGGTGGTAAGATTTACCCCACAGGGGCAAACACGTTCAGGGGACACAGACCCCACAATCAACTCTCTGTTAACTATGCCACATGGCATACAATGACATTGCACAGCACTGCTGATAATTGTCTTTCAGTTTGTTGAACCATGCAGTGCAGGAGACGGCAACAAACAGAGATATATTCAGTGATCCTCCTGAGGCTATCAAGACACTGTTTAAGAATCCCTGTTGAAACTGTGTCTCACACTCGTCTCCTCTTGCTTGACATGTTCATCTTGACAGTGTCCTTTCTGCTTTGTTACTACTGAGGTACCAGGAGCGGTAAATCACGAAATCCTCCCTGTCCATATGCGGCATGCTCCACTGACCTTTAAGGCTGGATGAGCACACAGCAGGAGGACCGTCTACAACAACTTTTATTATCTGCAAGACAGAATGAAGACAAGAGGAGAAAACTGTGTTTGTAAATGAAGAGGATTTGCAGAGTACAGAGACAGCATAACAAACAATATGCCCGTCACTCACAATTCTGTGTCCTCGATGCAGTCTGGGTCCTCTATGGCCTCCAGCCGTCTCTTACAGGCATCTAAGATCTTTTTCCTCGGTCCTAAGGGGATATGGATACTCTTAAGGTCATGGTCAGAGCACAGCAACAGTGCTTCAAGGTCAATCTTCTCCCTCTTGAAGATGGAGAAAAACTCGCTCATGCTCTGTGTGGCGAGGAAGACCTCCAGAGGGCTTGTGTCAGGCTCATCATCATCATCAAGCCCTAATTCGACTTCGTCCCAGGGCAGCTCCTCCACGTTCCTCTCCTGCAGGCTGCGTGCACTGCCGATGCTGTCTTCATCTACACTCGGGTATTGCTGCAGCCGACTGCGCAAACGCACATTATTGCCTGATCGGCCCACACTGGCCTCCCGACCACCGAGGTCAAACATCCCCCCACTCACATAGTTCCTCCTGAAGACCATGGTGCCCAGACCTGGCCGGTTGAACAGGGAATCATGTCCTGAGTCAGTACTGATCTCAGAATAGTCCACATCAGGCCCGTGGAGGTCCGGCTCGCTCATGGCACGGGAAATGGCATCGTAATTGTCTCTGGGGAACATGTCACGAATGTTGCGGCGGCCATGGTCCTTTGGGTTGACGTAAGTCCCCTGTTTGACAAACATGACATCGCTGCCCAGCTGAACTCCAGAGAGGGAGCGCACACTCTTCCTCCCATCCTCGTAGATTTTAAAGGTCCCATCTCCTTGTTTTCTCTTCTCCAGCTTCTTCTGAATCTTTGTCTTCCCTCGGCTTGTGGCATGGAGAGTCGCCTAACAAGACGTGAATAATACGGCAATTAGGCACAATCACAAATGAAAGGATTAGACTTTTCCAAACATTACTAGTGACTAATTTTAAAAGCTATGAGATGGACTAATATTTTTGTATTGATTTTTTTCACATGGCCATTGGTATCAGTTCATGACAGTGTCCACATGTTTAGTCATTCTTGTGGGCTAGGGATGGCAGTGTTGGTCAGTGAGTTGGTCCACCACTTGGTCCAGATTGAAATATTTCAACAGCTAGTTTTGTACAGACACTCAATTCAATTCAATTCAATTTGATTTACTTTACAACTTTACACCCATGGTCCCCAGACGATGAATTGTAATAACTTTAGTAATCCCTTCACTTTTCCTCTAACATCATCATCAGGCCAAAATTTTAATTTGTCCAATGATTTGGTTTATGGCCAAATATTTTCAAAACTAGAAAAAAAATGTCAGCCTCAGGTGTAATTTGTGCTGATTAGCAAATGTTAGGATGCTAAACTAAGAAGGTGAACATGGTAAAAATGATACCTGTTAAGCATAAGCTTTTTAGCATTGTCACTGTGACCATGTTCACATTTACCTTAGTCATAGTCAAGCTATGCAGTTGAAAGGGAGGATTTGAAAACTCCTTATAGTTGGCCAACTGAACTATGCAACCAGGAAACAATGCAAAAAAATCACTCTGTCCCCTTAAGTATAGACAAATACAAAACTCCTGACCTGAGAATATGGCACACTGACAGTGGCTGCATTTAAATTACGCAGCTTGTGGCTAAGAGAGCTGCTGGTGTAACTGGAAAAGCTCATGACGTCTGACGCAGAAGCCTCCGAAGCGTCCTTGTGAAACTTCCGCTCCATGCGTTTGTGGTGTTTCTTCTGCATCTTCATGCACTCTTTGATTCGCCTCTCAGCATCACGAAACGCCCGGTCCTTCAGCTTGCTGACCAGCTTGGTGTTGAGGCCTGTCTGCTTGGCAGCGATGGAATCCAGGTAGCGTACACAGTCCATGTGATTCTTTGTGGCAGCCATGTCCAACGGGGTGTGGTAGTCGTTGTCCAGGCACCATATATTGGCACCGAAAGACACCAGGAAGAAAAGGCAGCTGTGGTGACCATTGGCAGCTGCCAGGTGGAGCGGCGTGTTCCCCCATATGTCACACTTGTCAGGGTTTCCTCTGTGGGCCATGATAAACATATTAGATACAACCATTTGACTCAGACACTTGTTTCAGATTTACTAAATAAATATTTTCATTTCTGCTTCAGACTGTTAGGTTATGGATACAGGTTGCGTCTTTGGTCTTCTATTTAGATGACTCACTTATGAGTACGCATGTGATTTTTTGATCATGTTTTCAGCACTGACCTGCCATCCGTGGGTTGTTAATGGGGCCTTATTTAATAATTTATAGTCTAAACACCACATAGTCCTTTCAGAAATCTAACCATAGATCTTCTGTAGGCAACCATTTTTTTAAAGGCTTTGACAAATTGGCAAATAGGATGATTTAATTAAAAAGACCCTTCAAAAGACATGTACCATTATTCAGGGGCCATAACTAACAATATGAGCACTATTTACTCTTGTCTTACAGTCCACGACCTTAGGGTTACCTCTACGTGGGCTGCACTGTTGCTGTTGGCCTGTAATATGACCACAGGCTTGCCAGCTCCACTGCTACACCACCTGTATCCAGTTTCAGGGGAGGCCGAATCGGTTGCGCCTGACTCAAAAAGCACAACTGTTCATGGCTGGTGATGTCACGCTGAATTCCTCAAGTCAAAACATACAGTGTTACAGCTGGTTGAATGATGTGGAGGACATTTGTGTATTTAGTGTTCTTACTTGTTTCTTCCGCTCATAAGCCTGGTATGCAAATCTATGAAAGCTCATTTGTTTGCTCATTATTCAAATTTTGTTCAAACTTGTATTCCATTAAGCCTCTTATTGATATTGGATAATGTTAAAATAAAAAATTAGGACTTATTCATGATATACAGCTCCTTTGTGGTCACAACTAGATATTGGTAATAGAATTAAATTAAAATGTCTGCATTTATTTTTTTTCAGTTTAGAGTCCTCTGGTTGGTGTCACTGGTGAATTTACATGTTTACTGAGCTGTCTTGTGTCTTGTCCCTGTTATCCAGTGTAGCCACGGCACCTACAGACTGCTAAATATTTGATACGGTGGACGTGAAGCTACTGTCGAAGTGCAGATGTATTATTGATGGATTGCATTATAAGGTTTTCACAGGAAATTTGTGTCAGATCTCCCAGACCCAACCTGGGCAGCGATTAGCAAAGTCCCACTCTGATTTCAGCCCCCTGCTCTTTTTCTCTGGACAGGATTTGGTTTAAATGGTCAGAAAGAAAAAGCAGTTTTAAGATTAGGGGTCAATTGAGTTCAGTGTTTGTCATCAGAGTGCATGATGGACAGTATGTGGCAAACCGCCCAGAAAGGGACAATAAAACAATAATCAAACAAAGGAAGGAATTAACCCTGTACTGAAATAGATTACAGAACATATAGCTATAAACTGATGTCAAAAGATAAACAACAATTAGCAATAGTTCAGTTTCGATATTTTTTTTTTTTGAAATATTTATCACCATCTGAACTCAGATTATACAATATGCTTGTTGTAAGTAGAGACCATCTAACATGATAGCTTTATGTGACATAATTTATGTCTGCCCTAGTAAAATGCTGACCGCAGCAGTGATAGGGTCTGCCCACCTAACCCTCCCCTGTTCTTTATCACATTATGGGCTGTCTGCATCTTCACTTCCTATGACAGCTTGATGTTACAGCACACTGCCCGGTGCAATATACTTGCCAAATATAGCACTGCAAGGATTCTTTCCCATGAAATTGTCAAGCAGTATTCTCGCGCGGTCTCACGAATTTGGTGCCTCTGTGAAAGATTATGGCAGCTATTAATGTTTAATTTTAGTGCCTCATGTCAATCAGGAGTTTATGTTTTCTGCTATCAATAGAGGAATACTATGTCCTTGGGAGCTAAATGACTATAGGGCCTTGTTTACACTTATTCCGTGGGAAATAATGAATTTAATAATATCACATAGGACTGGAAACCTTCCTTGCTTTGTTGTCTGTGTGTTTTAGGAAAAATAAAAATAAATGTCCTTAACATTTCCTCAGTTCTGATATTTTGCAGTCAGTAAACTAAACCCTGATGAGTGATGCTGAATCACTTTTACAGTAAGTCCCTCACAAACTTTACTCAATTAAGCAGATTCATAATGGGCCCCTTTCTTCTGGCTGACAAGCAAACCAGGTCAGCCAGAAAAGATGAGGAATGTGTGTTGCATGTTTCCTTGTCCCTACTGTCCATGAATACCAATCACATTTGCTCACTTTGCTGAAGTAAGGCCAGCATTTTCAACATGATGCAGCCTCCCAAAATGATGTTATCTACTGTCAATTAGATCGGTCAGTGTCCTTTTCCTGTGACGATTTAATGAAATTACTAATTATGTAATGATTATTATAAACTATATATAATAAACTCTCAAAACAAAGTACTTAAATGCTCCCTTTTGCAGGACAGTTCATTATTTGGGAATGAGTTATGGTTTAAGTACAGTATGTTTTTGAAGTCTTTAAGTCCAGGTGCTTTCAGCTTTCAACTATCTCCTGCTTTATGACTTTCTGATGACGATGATGTTACAAAGTTAGGAAAATAGAAAATAGAAAGCTTCATGACATTCTAAAGTGCAGAATTCAGCACAATGCAAATAACAACCTGCCCCTTAAAAAGGTGGATATAGGCCTGCTAACAGCATGTGGGTTTATTCTTTGTGCTGCCATTGCAGAAATATTTTAGTGTCCAGCTCAACAAAGCCATTTTTTTCAGACCTAGTTAAATAGTATAACTAAAGAGTAACCAAACAGGTTAGCCTATTTGGTTTAATTTGTTCTTCTTAGCCTGGAGCAAATCCTGAGGTTATGTGTTGGTAGAATGTCCTGCCCTGTGTGGGTTAAACTCAAATAATTGCTGCACCCTGTAAAAGGTGACCTACATTGTTAGTGGTGTACTGTTACTTTAGTTGCTGGACCTTGTATGGTTCAGCTGAAAAAAAACCACCAAAAAACAGTTTAAATATTGAAATATCATTGCATTATTTGTATCACATTTGATTCTTTGACATTTTGGCGAGTGAGGTAGTTGAATCAGTCTACCTGAAATGGCGTGGAATAACGGGGAAGTGGTTAAACAGTCCACTTTTGCTTTGGAAATTTTTTTCCACGACCCCACACGAGCGCCTGGAGATTGACACATCTGAGTGAACGGTACAGTCCACGCAGCGTTGCGCGCACGCCCTAAGTCCTACTGCCACCGACGCTTTCTACCCACCCCCTCGCCACGATCAGCCGCAGAGCCTCCAGGTTGCCGTGATAAGCGGCCCACAGCGTCGGCGTCATGCCGTCCTCATCCGGCGCGTTGAGATCCTTCCGAGTGGCCTCCTTCAGCAGGTCCAGGTAGCCGTCCCGGGCCGCCCTGTGGTACCTGTCGTTCATGGCGCACGATCAGTCCACCCTGCTCGACTCCATTCCGTCTCCTCCAGCGCCACCCTCGTCACCATCGTCGTCGTGTGGCCGATGTAGCGGACGGAGCGGACCGGCCCCGTTGCCAATTTGCGCCGCCGTCCCCCCCCCCCACCAAGCCGGTCGCTCCTCATCAGTGGCGCAGCGGCCGGCGGAGCGCGTCCGTCGTATCCAGGGACGCGCCGGTGCGCGCCGTGCGGGGAACAGTGCTCCCTGCGGCCGAGGGGGTCCAAAACAGACCCGGGGACCCTTCTCTGGTCTCAAAACTAAATAAAAAAAAAAAAAAACTTTTATTTAAGGATGTCTCTATTCCTATAAAATCCCTATTGGTGCTTATGGGGTGTGTGTGAATTTGACTTTGGGCTATCCATGTTTTATCTCTGGTCTGATGTGTCCGGGGCCCTCGGGATTCACTTAAACATAGACATCATCCTTTGGTATGCTGATATACACTCAGTTGCCAGTTTCTTAGGCACACATAACTGACACTAATGCAATCACTTCTCATACATTTGAATCAGCACCACTCTAAAACAAAGACTGAGCATTATAACATCACTGTTGTATTAGACTGCATTAGGTGTACCCAAGAAACTGGCAACTGAGCGTAGTTTACTAACTAACTGTGTGCAGTAGTCTACCATTTAGGGCTACAGGCACTGCAAGAGGCAAACAAACTATAGATTTCTGAGGCATTTCCTTTATTCTTAGAAACTCATTTTTCACACAGGAATAAATTTTAAGATAACATGCCCCACTGCACTAGAGTTGTGTAAACCTGTGTAAACAGATAATGATAAGTACAGACATTTGAAAATGGAGATGTCTCATTGTGATTGACACATAGGGAAGAGTCACTCTGGTTGTATTCTTTTTTTCCTGTAGTTTTGAATAAACCATTGTTCTAACTTTAAACCTTTGAATGCTGGCGCTGATTTATTAAGAAACATGAGCGTAGACAAAGAAGACACCATGGAGTGTTGCAATGAAAAAGTACCTTTACTTTCAGCCCCACCCTAATGGAAAGGGTACAAATTACCCAAATAAGCATACTTGCACCATTGGCTCAGAGACTGAACTCTCAGACACACTACCCAATTGAAACTTACATGACAATAGGCACAGACTATGGCCAGGCTTTTCATGTACTACACCTCAGGGCAATTTGCAGAGACAAGATACAGAGGCACATCTCTTCAATGACCCATGAATAGCAATAAAGAACTGAAAGTATTCCCTTCAAGCACTGAATCAAAAAGATAGGCGAGTAATGCATGCTACGCCTATTGAAAGAATTTAGATCAGATTATGAGGTGCAACTGAATGTGGTCAACTGTAGCAAATCCTCTAAAGCATGAATAAATACAAAAACATACAGTTGTGTTTTTCCTTGCTCAAACATTTATTTAACGCATGCTGTTAAAACTTTTGATTGATTGAAATTAAAAATGTATCGTATGATATCAAAAAAATTGCTGTTTATCAGAAAAGGAACCGGTTTCTTGTATTTTGGAATTCGTGAGAAAAAGTTTTTCCTGGAAACATCTTTTGAACTTTACATGAATATTTTGTGCAAAACAAGCTGTGTTTGGTAATAATATGATGTTGTTCATAACAGATTTATTGACATTTACGACTCTTTGTACAGTAAACCACCGTGTTTTTCAGGGCATATAAAAGCCATGACGGCTCACATAGCTTCTCAGGATCGCACTGCATCAGGTAGGCTTACAGGTATCCTGAAACCTTTACTTTTTTTTTTTGGAAGGTTGCTGCTTTGTTAAATCGTCATAAGGGCTCGATTTAGGTAACCGCCACATTTTTTACATTATTATTTGGCTGTTTCACCTGTCCTTATATTATTCCTGATTTTATCAGAGATGGCGAGGATAAGCATCAAGAAATTACCACAGTTAATCACATACATACATTGCTTGTCTAAACTAGATAAGAGGAGGAAATGAAATCCCATTTGTTGATTTGAAGCTGTTCCTTTGTATAGCACCAACATGGTGACAATTATGCTGATTTTGTGTCCTGGAAAGGTTTCACCTGGGCGTGATCTGTCTTTAAAGGGAGTCAGGGAGAGGGTGTAGCTGTTCAACCTGTAATGTCTCACACGGAACCAGATGCAGCAAACAGCTCATTTGTGAATAGAAAATAGAGAGAGGAACCATGTGTTTGAACACTGGCTATCCATGCAACTGTTTGAGCGATGGCAATCCCTGTGAACCATGCAGGATGACGGCCAAAGACAAGGAAATGGAGGAGGCCCACCTCTCCAACAACGTCAGTGCACTGGGTCAAGCGGGGAGCACACCTGAACCCGACCTGAACGTCAGTGGAGTTGTGAGGGAGCGAGGTCGAAACTGGGGATGGATGCTGTCTGGGATCATCTGTCTAAACATTTTGATCCTGGGCTGTGCCTTGGTCAGCGGCAGTGCCTACAACAATGCAAACATCAGCACCCCTGACCTGCAGATTTTCCTCATCATTTTAGTCCTCCTCACATCCATCTGGATGATTTACTATGCCGTGTACACGGCCAGGAAAGACAATGCTGTTGTTTACAAGGATGGCCATGCTGGACCTGTATGGCTCAGGGGTGAGTAGATGTTGTACCTGGTTTAGAATGAAGTTTTTTTTTCTTTTTTATTTACAAAGCAGTTTCAAATAGCTTAATGATTTGTCCCCCTTCTGTTCTACGTGTTCTTACTTCTTCAGGAGGACTTGTGCTATTTGGACTCCTCAGCATTATCATGGACATTTTCAAGATAGCCAGCTATGTGGGTTACCTCCACTGTGATTCTGCTGTTAAGGTTGCATTCCCTGTGGTGCAACTTGTTTTCATACTTGTGCAGGTAAGAATGCCTTAAAAAAAGAAATTAAATTAGAAAATTAACTCAAGTCTTTTTCATTGCAAGATATTGATATAAGCAAATATGTGCAATCACTTTGCAGACATATTTTCTGTGGATCCATGCCAAGGACTGTGTGCAGCTACAAAAGAACATTACACGGTAGGTGAATAATGGATTTCCTTTTCATTACTCTTTGTAAACGTGCTAACCTGAGGGTATCTATTTCGATACCTAAAAATAAACACTTCTCCTTTAATATTACAACTGAAAGTAATGGGGAAATTTCTCTTAATTTGCTTAATTCAATTATTATATTAGTTTGATAATTGTAAAATATGATAGGGCTGCAACTAACCAACATTTTCATTAATAATTAATCCATTTTTTTAAATTCAGTTTATTATCAGAGAGGACTAACAAAACAAGCAAATATTCATATTTTATTTAATATATTTGTTACATGCATTTGTTTTAGAAAAAGGACTATATTGATAATCAAAATTGTATCCAGTTATTTTTCTGTCAAGCAAATAATCAGTTGATCGACTAACAGTTTGAGCTTTAAATTGTTATACATTGGTTATAATTTGAAAACCAAATGAAATTGAAAGCAGGGCCATTATTACTTGGGAATACTGATTTTAAATGTTGCACTCATACTGAGGGTAAACGTGGACATAATGGGACTGCTAAAGCAGATTATTAAGTTTTCTGATATTTTTGTCTCGGATCATTATTTCATTTTGCTTACCTTTTGTCTTTTCATTTAGCTGTGGGCTGATGCTCACCCTCAGCACAAATCTGGTTTTGTGGATGACTGCAGTCACTGAGGAGTCCCTTCACCAAACAACAGTTCCTGACTATCCGAGCAACACCACTAAAGTCTCTGGACGAAGCTTGTACATCAGTAAAGGTAATTAAAGCAGATACTCAACTCAACTCAACTTTATTTCTATAGCACCTTTCATACAAACATGCAGCCCAAAGTGCCTCACACAGGGGAAGAATACAATTATTTAAAAAATAAAATAAAATAAATGAAAATACAAATCAACATAACACTTCTCTCCCCCTGTGCCCTGTCATGCTTTACAGCCGGTTATGGAGACGATAAGTGCAAGTGCAGCCACACTTCATGTAGCATCTTCAAGGAGGCCTACTACTACTTGTACCCCTTCAACATCGAGTACAGTCTCTTCGCCTCTGCCATGGCTTACGTCTTGTGGAAAAATGTCGGTAGAGTAGTAGACCAACACGGCCACCACAAGGTCAAATTCCGTCTGAAGGATATATTTCTTGGCCCTATGGCAGGCATTCTCTTAGTGGTGGCAGGTCTGGCAACTTTCATCGTATATGAGATGGAAATGAAAAAAGACGACGGCGATGACAACGAGAAAGACAAAGCAGTGATGATGCACTTTGTCATGAATATAGTGATAGTGACCCTGATGTCGGTCTCCTCTGTGATCGGCTGTGCCATCTACAAGGTGGACCACAGGGAGCATTTATCGGACAAAAACCCCACACGCAGCCTGGATGTGGGGCTGTTAGTGGGAGCCTCACTGGGACAGTTCATCATCAGCTATTTCACTATTGTAGCCATGGTTGCAACTGGAGCCAAAGGCTACCTGAACAGGCTCAACCTGGCATGGGCTATCCTGATGGTGATCCAACTCGGCCTGCAGAACTTTTTCATCATCGAAGGCCTTCATCGCGAGCCCTTCCACGAGGTGCACCCCATCACTGTGGTCGCAAATCCGTATGTGCTGCAGCCAGGCAAAGACCTGAGCAGCCTGGAAGTTTCAGACATGGACACAAAGCCCAGCCCAGCACTCACAGCAGAAAGCCTGCATGGCCACACGGCTGAGCAAAGACCCAAGCTGTTGTGGAAGAGACGGGTGTTAAAGGAGGTCTGTGTGTTTCTGCTGCTGGGCAACATCATAGTGAGTAGGCTACCATTCTCCCTCACACTCTCAAATTCACTGTTCACTGTTCTCAAATTCACCAAATACTCAACCCGTTTTCGTTTCTTTCTTTGACAGCTGTGGATCATGCCAGCCTTCGGCGCTCGTCCCCAGTTTGACCACGACACTGAAATCGAATTCTACAAATTCAGCATGTGGTCTGCTATTGTGAATGTCGGACTTCCTTTTGGCATCTTTTACCGCATGCATTCAGTCGCCAGTCTGTTTGAGGTTTTTCTGACCTCATAACGCCGCGGGAGCATATGATGTGTACAGCCAACTGTTTTGACATTATAAAGCTGTTTTGTATAAATTGTAGTTTGTTTTGATGATGCTTTATTTCTCTTTGTAAGTATATATAAGTAGAAGTATAAGTAAATATTGACAGACGAATATCATCACCTTGATGTCTCTCATTATAGCATGTATGCTATACAGTGGACTATGTGACAAGTAAATGAACTAAAAAATATTATTTTCAGAAGTCATAGAATAATTAGGCTAATTGTGAAGCTATTCTTGTAGGCAATGTATCATTTCATGCTTCCTCTGTAGCCTATGTATTCACAAAAATAAAGGCAAGCAATGCAATAAGCTGAGTAAAAGACAATGACTCATTGTGTCGCCAATTATTATTATTATTATTATTATTAGTAGTAGTAGTAGTATTATGTATTACAATTTGTAGTAGATGCAGCTCTAGTACTTCACCTTATATAAAAACTATAACAGAAACAGGCTGTTTTTAAAGACCTCGCTTGTTTGAAAGCAGCTACATCTTAGCCTATAAGAGCTCAAACGATTAGTTGATTGATTGATTGATTGATTGATTAGTTAACGAACATAAAATTAATTTACATTTTAATAAATAATGAATCGGTCACTTTCAAGCCAAAATACCAAATGTGTTTTAGTTCAAGCCTCATTGTTTTGGACTTTGTTTGGCAACACATATGCAAAGAGTCAGGTTAATAAACGCACCAAAGGAATTATTTTCCAAAGCATCTGGAAGAGCCAACGGGCTTGAAACAAAAGCTGCACCGGAACAAGCACATGTGACATAAATTGCCATTTATTCGGTCTCGAAGTGGCAGGCTCACCTTCGAGTCAGGCAAAGTTAAAGCCACACTGCCTCGGGGTCCTTCACACACGGTTGTGTTTACAACCACGTCACCAGGAAATACATCCCGAGGTGTCAACATGCGGAGACAGGTAACAGAGCCTAACTTTGTTTTGTTTTTTTCAATACTTATAACTAGTATTTGTTTTTTGAGTGTTGTGTAACTCGTTGGAATTGTTATTTTAGACTTTATTATTAGCGACTTTTCAGATTTAAAAGACAAAGTAAGCCGTGGAAACAGATACCGGTAATTGTCTTGGTGTGTTCCTGCAGCAGCCGCAAACCTGCTAATGTTTTTTTTGTTGTTTGTTTGTTTTCAGGACTCCCAAGACGCTCCCCTTTTTGGTGAAGATGACGAAAACATCAGGCAAAGAAAGTCCAAAATCAGGTGCGATGACACGAGCAGCTTTTTGTGGTTTCAAGTTTAACTGTCCAAGGTAACTTTCCCTGTATTCTTAACCAAACGTTTTGTTTCGACTTTAAAGAATGAAATGACGATCTGTGTTTCAGACATCCGCTGGCCTCCTTCTTCCACCTCTTCTTCCGAACAAGTGCCATCTTGGTCTACTTACTGTGTGACATCCTCAGCAGTCGTTTCATCGCCTGCATGGTCACCATCATCCTCCTGCTGTCATGTGACTTCTGGACTGTCAAGGTGAGCAGGTTATAGTTTAACCAGTTTATTAATTACCCTAATTGATGTGATCTGAATCCAAATTGTGGCCCCTTAATTTTCCCACTATTATAACTCTAGTTAAATGCTATTTATTGTTTGTTTGTCCATGTCTCTTGTTAGATTTTGTGAATATTTGGACAAGCCTATTATGTGTATGTTGTTTACGATCGAAATCAAAGCACCAGGCTTTCATTTATTGATGGATTCTCTTTTTTTTTTCCCCCAGAATGTATCTGGCAGACTGTTGGTGGGCCTTCGGTGGTGGAACCAAGTGGATGACAATGGAAAGAGCCACTGGGTATTTGAGTCAAGGAAGGTAAGCGGAAGTTCATCCTAAATGGCCTTGCTGGTATTTACACAGGGCTCTTTTCAGCTCAAGAAAAAAAGTTTTCTTAACAAAGGTTTTGCACGTGGGAGACACACATACTTGGCAAAACAAGATAAAACAGCCTCATCATGTCTCCTTTCTACATTTACCGTGACGTTGATGCATCTAATAGGGTGCATCTCCAATTTCACAGACTATGTAGTACACCTTGCAGCGATTCATTTTTTTTTTTTCTTTTTAAGTTCCAAACAACATTTGCTTTTTTTACAGTATAATGTAGCTGCGTGACCTTATTGGACTATTGAAGACAGTGTAACATAGAAGAGCTACATTGTCCTCTCAGAAATTTCATACGGCAGTATGGGTACATTAGACATGAACTTCCAAAGACTACAACAGTTTGTTTACCTGGATTTTTATTGAATAGTATGAATGAATGAACGAATGAACTCTTCTTTTCTTAACAGACACAAAGTCTGAACACTATGTCCAGTGCAGAGTCCCGGATCTTCTGGCTTGGACTCATCGTGTGCCCCATCTTCTGGCTCATTTTTGTGTTCACCAACATCTTCTCTCTTAAGATTAAATGGCTGGTCAGTTCAGTGTTTTTGAAAGTGAATGTTTAATTCTCTGTCTAATTAGCTGGTTCATGTCTCATTCCTGTTTCCTGTTTGATTTTGTCCCACAGGCTGTAGTAATCATGGGCTTGGTTTTACAATGGGCCAATCTGTATGGTTATGTCAGATGCAAGGTGGGTGGAAAGTCAAACCTGGGAAACATGGCAAAGAACTATCTTGGTGTCCAGCTTTTTAAACAGGTATGTGAAAAGTCATCATACTTCCCTCTTTGCATTTTTCTTTTATTGACATGCATTGACTTTTCCATTTTCAATGTTTTCACTAAAGGCAATGAAGAAAACAGAGGAACTTTGAAGCTGAAGAGGACACATCTCGACCATCGTGAATGTGATAAAGTACAATGCTGGATGGAGACATTATATTGACTTCATTCCTGTTGAACGTGGCTGGTCTTTCCTGGGGGTATATGGGTTTTTGTAATGTTAAATTTTTTTCGGTAAAACTGATTTTGTATGTGTTTTTTCTTTCGAATTAATTGAGTGATGAATTCTAACTTTTCTAATAATTCAAATAAAATACTATATGAATTCCATACAGCTGTTTTTGCAGTGCAGATAATTGCATCGGTGCAGAGCGCAGGGAGATTTAATGTTTTCAATGATGTAAGGTAATTGTGAAATGTAAATCACTATCAAACCCTTACTAGTAAGCTGGGAAGTCCCTGATAGGCTTTATTTGATCTTCAAACAGGAGGTAAGAAGGTAATGTTAAATTACCAGTACAATGTACTATATATACTATTACTACTACTACTACTACTACTACTACTACTATGCATATTGATAGATTTGTTACCTTATTGTGCCTATCCTTGATTGAGGAAAAATATTCTACTGCCTTATGTGTTCATATTTTAATCAAACTTTATTTTGATAAAAGTCTCATTTTGTTCTAAATTGCATTTTAGGGAGAAGTGCAAGTTTATAAAATCGGGCATGTTTTGAAATAAGTGCTACTTCGGTGTGATGTCATACAAAAACTGGGCATTTATCAAGGACCTCTTTGGAAAATAGTTTTGTTTTACTAATGAAAACTACAACAATAACCTTTATATCTATAATTTCTGACTGGAAATGTCAGTCTTACTAACGGCTCATTGCAAACACCTTAATTGAAAAACTATACGATGATATGATCAGGTTATCTAAACATACTATATTGAACTGTAATTCTAAATAAGAATAGTATAACAAAGGGATACGCAAAGGATAGGATAGCAAAAATGTCAAAAATGTCACTGCACACTGCCCTTCAGCAGCTTTCAACAGCCTGTCTGCAGTGAATGATTCAACCACTAGGTGGCAACAAAGGAACATTGTTCCTTGTTTAGAAAATTCTGTGTACCCTACATTGATTAATTTGTCTTTTCCTTACATTTAATATATTTATATTTGTGTGGACATACTACAATACAAGCCTCTATTTCAGTGAATTAAGAGGGTGTTGTGAAATATTGGAAAATCCTCAAAAATATAATCTTCCACATTTTTGAAGGTGAAGAAACATAACTTTGTCATGTGTGCAGATGTCCCAGTTTTAAATATTAATTTATTATACTTACATACATACATGATATGCCTCAGTTGGGAAAAATAACATCAGGAGTCAAAAGGTTAAATTCCTTTATTTGTTTAATTTTCACAAATATGCTAACACATTTTTATCAGACACGGACAGACGAACTACAAGTACAAATGGGCACAACAATATTTGTCATAGTGAATGCGAGGTTAAACACATATAACAAATGTAACAAATGTGATTTGCTTCAATCTTTGCACTTGAATGCTGAATTTCAATGTATGTGATCTTATGTAAGTATCTTAAATTTGTAATTTTATTGAGACTCAGCTTAGTTTAGCTGTTTATATAAAGTAATGGCATGCAGTATTTCGCAGTTAGTCTGCTTTCTTAGTACCAGAAATCAAAATGGTTAACTTTACATTCATATTTTACCATCACATAAGTCATGGCAGAAAAGTATACAATGCCACAAACGAAATAGAACCAGAAAAATGCCTTGTCGATTGCGTTGGCCAACTTCTGATGTCTCTCACTTTCCAGTTCCTTTGTGTCAAGAGCTTCCAGGAAGTCGACCACCTTTCTGAACATTCGATTGTCCTCTTCTGAGGCCTTCATCTGATTGACACTATTGTCAGCTTTGGTTTCTGTAGGGATTGAAGTAGCAGTCAGAGCAGGTCATACAGTGTTTGACTTTGTGACTTTGGGAGCATCAAAATACCCTACTCAATATCAAAAGTGTTGCAGTACAGACTTGCAGTATTTGTAATGATCAAGTCCTCCTCACCCTCATCCTCCTCGATTCCCCTGTTTTCTGGGGCTGACCCTTTGACCCAGCAGCAGAAAATGAGGCTGCCATCTTTGGCCAACCGTGTCAGCACAATGGACACCAACATGCTCAACACCAAGAGGATCAGACAAATGCAGAAGTGGGTTCCTGCAGCACAGACAAGACGGTTAGTGACTCAAACTATGAGGCTTTTCATTACTTGGTTTCTGCATGAGTGTGTTTGTGTCTGCGTGCAAGCTGACTGACGGATGATTGGGCTGCACTTGCTGTCTCCGGGGAGCTGATCGTTGAGGATGCCAAGGAACATGGTGAAGCTGAGCACCAGAGTGACCTTGAAAGAGTTGCGTTCACCGCCACCCAGCGGCAGAGCGAAGCTGATCATATCAGCCAAGATGATCAGAATACTGGGCAGCAGTAATGTTATGAAGGGGTTGATATATTTAATGCTCAATGACACCTGAGGAGTAGTGGCAGACAGAATTTCATAGTACAATATAGAAACTGCTTTCTCATTGTAAATGCTATTATGTGGGCAGAGAAACGGGTAAATACTTTTTCTTAATTTATAAATAGCGAAACATTTTCATTATAAGAACTCAAGGTGATGTATTTAAGTTGCTTGATTTGTCCAGCCAACAGTCTAACAAAGATTTGAAGTTTACAATCATATATGACAAAAAAAAGCTACATGTTACAATCAGGTCCATTGCTGTTAAATACAAGTTAAACACTATTTGATACCACTATTGAAGAAATTTGGCGAATCGTTACCTTTATTAAGTATAAATTAGTATTCCCCACGTTCATGAACTTACCATGATGTAATTGCGGTCATCTCTCTGTTTCTGGAACAGCACATCGTCAGTTTGCCAATCACCATGGGTACCATCAACCATCCTCAGGTGACCCAATAGCAACTCTGTACCACATTCTGAAACAAATTAAGTGTTTTTTAAAAGAGCACTCCATTATACTCGCATAATATTGATAGATTCACAATGGACAGATAAAAATGGGATGAAAATCGATGCAGCAGAAGCAGAGATATTGCCTTTTTTATTCCGTGCACACTTCTATCAAAACATGGCACCTACATTACCCACAAGGAAGACAACTGTCAGCCAGCCTATTGGGCTTTCCTATCATCCATTGATTATCATAGCTGAAGAATATTTAAACTATTTTACCAATTTTGTCTCTCTTTGCTGTGGATCCAGTCTGTGCTGTTTCGCCCCGCCACCACCCCACTGCCACCACTGTCAAGGCCCCGTCCGTCCACAGCTGCTATTTATACGGCTCTATCCCTCTCTAACCGATGCGGTCAACACCAAAGTCTTTATCAAATAAAGCTTCTGCATTCATTTCAGCTTGTTTTTTGTGTCTTGGTTCTTTTTCTCACATATGCAGAAATACTCCCCAAGATCTGTAAAGAGACTTTGATTTGTAAAATCAGTTGAGTTTCATTTTAATACTGCTCTGAATTTATGTCATGTATACAAAAAGTATTTAAACAGCTAACATGGTAAGGTGAGGATTTGCCATGAAAAGGCTCACGTCAGCATACATGTACATTAGCACAGATAGGACAATGAAATTAGGCAATACCCCTGAGCTGGCATTTGCTATTATACAACATGAACAACTGCAGATTAATTATACTTAATGCATGGACGTTGTCAATTACATACAACTCACACACACTGTTTTATCCTGAACAAAATATGCATTCATGCTCATTTGACACATTATTATGCCAATGCTTAAATAATTGGAATATCATCCCAAGAATAAAGCACACTTTCAAAAGCATAAATGTAAACAAAAATATTGTATAATATTTGTAATAGTGAATTGCTGATCTCACCATCAGTGGACCAGGTTTGAATCGCGACAGGGCATTCATCAGCAGCGAAAGGATAGTTGAACAGGTTGACTTCACAGTTCACCTCTGCATTTATGATCACAGTGTGCCTCAGTGTGCCATTACTGTATGCCAGCAGATCCTGGGAGCTGTGCTTCATGGTTGTTATTATTCTGCCCGAGTGAGAGATAACAGATTTGTCAGAGTCAAGAAGTGATAAGAGTTGGAAGTTCTTGTGCTATGTAACTCACTGACCCATTCGTTACATGGAGCTCTGGGGTCCAGACTTTATCTACTGGCAGGACCACTTTATTATATTGGTAAACTGATGTGTTCCATGCCAACTCAGGATCTGTCCATATCTGTGGTTTAAAATCAAAATTAATGTGACTGTTACATATTCTTTGTTTCTTTTTGTAAATTTGTAAGTATCTTGAAGCTTACGAGTGTGGCTTGCAGACGACTAAATAGGCGGAGATTCTTTGTGTCCTGTTAATTAAAAAAGATAATGTGGTTAGGCAACTATCCACACTATTGGAGTGCTGGTGGAAATGTTATAACACTCAATAAACACATCCTCAGGAGGTTTACAGTAACAAAGCATAGGAATAATAACACCAACAAATATAAGGAAAGTTTAAATAATAAAGAACCAGTGGTTTAAAACTAATTAAATTTACCCTAGAAAATAACATTCAAGGTACTTTACCTGGGTATTTCCATTTAACACAACTTAATACTTTCACTCCACTACATCTTAGAGGCAAATATTGTACTTTTTACTCCATTACATTTGTCTGACAGCTTTAGTTACTTTTCAGATTTCATTTTTTAATTCCTGTCCAGTGAAAAACCATGTATCCATGTATGGAAAATGCATTGACACAAAGCTGAAAACAGGGCTGTTTTTCACAGGAAAGTGACACTACAAACATATGATGATTTTATAGAATATGATGCATTGCAGATTAATCTACCCAACACTATATAAAGTAGTTAAAACTAGTGCAACATACACATTAATGCACCAGTAATATTAACCTAAAGACATCATATAATAGTAAAACATTGACAGGCCTTTTTTCTGCATAATGAGTACTTTTTGCTCATAAAAATTGCATACTTTTACTTTTACTACTTTACTTCCACCACTGTAACCACATAGAAAACAGTTTTGATAAAAAAAAAAAAAAAAAAGAAAGTCATGAGAGGTCTAACAGGAGAAACAAAAAATAATTCTCAGTAAGCCACACTGTAAACTGTACAAGACAGTACTTACAACCGACAGAGTTTGGTACTCCATGAACGGCACGTGAACCATTTGGGTGCAGTTTTCACTCTGCGGTTGAGATAAACAGCTTTTATTGATCAACATTTCAGCCAGACACCGGCGTGTTTTGCACCTGGAGTCCGCATGTCCAAAACCTGAAATAAGAGATAAGTGTGAACCAAAGCATTGAATATTTTCACCTCTTAAAACATTGTTTTGTGAGATGTAAGTTGCACTTACCTACTGTTAGTAGACCATATAAGAAGACTGTCTTCCACAGACTGCGGCTGAGAAATGTCGACTTTTCTGAAAGCATCACTGCAGGAATGACACTTCACGTTTGGCTAATAACTGCAGATTGACAGACAGCTGTGTGCCAACTTTTACCATCCCTGACGTGACACTTAAATAGGCCTGTCTGTGACGTTTAACCTGACATTCACTATGTAGGCACACTACAAGACAATATGAATGACCCACAATAGTGTGTAAGAATACCATAGCAGGATTAATTAATAACAGTGTGTTCCGTGTGTCCCTCAGTGGTCCCGTGTAAACAGTCAGAACATAAGTGCAATTAGTCTCACTGTCTGTTTACCTGCCAGCAGACGCAGGTAGCTCCAGCTGCTATTTGTCTTACAATGGAACTGTGGCTGTCGTGCAGGAGAGTGAGCTGAAGCTGCCCGTAATGGAGACATCAGTTCACCTGAAAGAGCCGGGCCTCCCGGTCATGGATGCAAGACAAAGACTTGACTGTGGTTTCTGTGTTGTTGAGGCGTGTCTTCTCATGGTATAGCCATTAAAAACACATTGTTTTGACAGCTGGAGGATGATTTCAGGTTTCATGTCTGTATTTTGCTTTTGACAATACGGCTCACAAGCTCATTAGGTTATATAAAGCTAATTTGAATCCTCATATAACTTAGATTGCACTGCCACAGCATTTATTTTTATGATGGCGTGGATATGAGTTATTAATATTTTCAGTGATTTACAGTCATATGTAGACTTTCAATAAAAAAGGCATAACGTGTTTTACATGTACCTGTAAATAGACTGTATTTTTTCTTTATTCATTTATTTTTCTGCTGTATTTGGGAATATGTAAGTCAAACAAAAAGCCTGTTCTATAATATTTTGAACAATTATCACAAGAGATTTGTACATTTTTATAGGCGCCTGTGTCATTTTTGTTTGAATGTTGGGTTGGGCTATAGCCAGGGTTTAGAAACTAGTGACAGTACTTATTCACTGCATTTCTGAACAGGAAAAATTCATACAAAATTACCCCTACAAACACCTACAAACCAAAGATGAACTTTTGAGCATCAAGCAGTTAATTTCCGACATTGTGGTGAATTGTTTTGCGCCAATTTGTGCCTTTTCTGCATCAATTATGGTTGGAATGAATATATTTATGTAAAAGAAAATTCAAAATATAATAAAATATAATCCAGTAAGGCTCTAAGGCATTTTGTATTACTTTCAAATGTTTATTCTCCTGTAGATCAACTTTTCTTATTGAATGTTGTAATGTCCCTGCTGAGTGAGCACATATGTAAGCATGATTTACTCTTCTATCCTCTTTTGTGTCTTTTGTTTGGGGAAGTAACCTCTTTAAATATATATGTACAAATGTATGTATCCCATTCACAAATTCACTCTCTCTCATTCATTCCCTACCTGTGATCCTCTCCTTGGTCCATTTTCAAGCATTCTCCTGTTTCGTCTTTTATAGGCCTGAATATGCCTGAATACATACAATATATACATACAATCATGTGGTGGTGGCGTGGTGATACGGAAGTAAGTAAATAGATCCTACATGAAACTGCTCACAACAAGGTCTGTGGATTAATGAGTAACCGGTCCATGATTTCTGGAAAGAGACATTGTTGTTTAGACTTGTAATGCATTTGAAATGAATTATTTTGGCACTTCAAGCCGAGTGCCATCTACTTCCATTATATTAATGGCAAGGCAGACATTTCTACGGCCGATATTTCCAAAGCTCGACAACTCACAGCATAACAATCTAGACTGATAAATAGCACTACAGGTAAGAGGAAAAATATGTATTTTTGATTTTGGGGTGAACTGTACCTTTAAACCCTTTATACACTCCGTAAATTTGTGTATGTTTTAGCTGTATAAATCATCTGGACCATTGGTCCATTGGGTAATAGGTGCTTAACTTGAATGTGTTGCATTTGTCTAATACCTGATTGACCTGATCATTATCAATCAGAGCTGAGTTTATCACCTCTTGGTCTCAAATATGTCAGACAACAACCCATTTCACTATTTCAAAAGCTCCCTATCCGGGGCCCTCATCCTGCTTATTGCTGTCTTTGACTCAACCTCCTTCTTGGCACCAATGGTACTTTGTGATCACAGGAAAAACATGATTCTTTCCCTATCTCTGCTTCAGGTTTTGTTAAAGAAAATACTTAAGTATTGCCTTTTCTGCATTGTTTGCCCATATCTTTAATTTCAGCTCATTAACATTGCAGCTTGTTTTTAATCTCCCAGTGGATCCAGTTCAAGGCAATTGAGTGATCTCTGCCCATTTTCTAACAAATGCTGAAGACCTGCTCCTACTGCCTCAACGATAACCTCTTGCCTGCTTGCATAGGCCTATTATAACAACCTTAACATACACCCACGCAGTCACACTCGAACACATAGACTTGACTGTTTTACAATGTTGTTTTTCTGCCCACAGCACTGATGTTTTGACTTTCATTTTATTGACAAATGTTGTGTTTCAGTTTTGACTCATGAGGTATATATAACTCATGAAATATATCATGTGTCATTACATATAGGCCTGTTTGGCTGACTTAGGCTGTGGTAAGCTAATGCGAAGTATCCTGTTTCCTTCACATTTGTGTAATGTAAATTGGATCTCTTGACATTTTTTCTATTGAAATTGAACATCACAATTTGTCACGTGATCATGTTGGATGTAGTTCTAGTGCTGCATGGTGCAAGATACCTAAATCAATAAATCAATCTACTGTCCTGTACTTTCACAGTTTATGGGTATTATTATGTACTGTAGTAAAGGATGTCACCCTATTTTCTTTCTGTCTGTGTTGTCCCTCATTCATTATATAGTTGCTGCCTGTAAATGACACACTGATGAACTGTTCTTCCGAGGTTATCTCTTAGAGGAATGTCTCTTATCTTTTGTCTTCACACGTAATCTTAAAAAAACAACATGTAATAAAATGAATCAGGTAGGTTTCAAAGGGGAGGTGTTAACTCATGTTCTATTTTTAAAACCACAACAAGGTTGTTATTCTGTTGTTGACCTTGTCTTAACAGCTTTGGATGCTCTTATGACTGCAATAAATGTGGTTTAAAAAGTCGTGTGCCCTGGCGGTTCAGTGATCTTCCTTGTCTTATCAGAACCAAATTGAGGGCAACTGAGACAAAGAAAATCCTTCTGCCAATGGCGGCGTCTCCACCTGATGGAGCAAAGGTTAACTTTCTGTCTAATGAATCACGGAAATCCAAAGGGAAATTTCTCAAATATGCATAGCTGCAAAATATCCTCCCGAAATAATCAATAAATCATCCGTATTTCTCTGCCTTTATCAATTTTGTGGATTTAAATTACACAATTTCTATTTCATCATCCAAAGACAAACAGTTAAAGGACATTTGATGTTATTGTCCGGAGGAGCCTCTAAAATATTCCATAGGTCATAAATTCTTCCAGATTGTCCAATAAGGTTTCAGAGGGAAGTGATTACTGCGATATCAGAACAAAATGGGACTTTGCCTCAGGACCAGGCCAGCCCCCTACACTCTGCAACCAACTAAACATAGACGTTACTTCCACTGTGGCAACACAACACATCCTTTAATGCTTGGCAGAACTGATGGGCTTATGTGACACCTGACAAACTCTCATTTCTACTCTGCAAGTAAGTTGAATATTTATCTACAGGTATAAGTAAACAAGAATTCTGATATAAATACAATTTTCAGTTTTCCATGATGAGGAGAAAACCAGTTCTTTTTGCCTTTATGATTCTGCAAAAACGTCCAAAATGTTGGTTGTAATAATAGTATTTCAAAGGTTTTACAAGACTTAAAGTCACAAAATAATAACAAATGCAGCTGAATTGATAGGCTACATGATTCTACAGAATAATACTTCAAGATGTTTCCAGGATCAAACTTGTCAGAAGGGAAAATGACCACAACTTGTAATAGTTATATAATTATAAATTAACTCATAATTGACAAACAAATGTAACAGCAATTATTAAGTATTACCATGATTTGAAGATTTCATTTTGTATGTTTCCCCCTAGTGTTTTGCAGTGAACTAATTTTCAATATGGGGAAACATCAATATGTTTTAGTACATAAACTGTATTAATTGGATTTTTTTTTTTAAATCATGATCAAGGGCATTGTTTTTTTTTTTTAATAAATTGAATAAGTACGGATACATATTATGTAGAGAAATAGAAACTAACAAACAAACATACAGGTAAAGAGACATTATTGGAACCACCATACCTTAACAACATAGGCTAGTCTTGGTAATTTTCCTGCTCGCTTCTTGTCTCTGTGTCATGCTGGAGGGTGGACAGGTCGGACACAGTGACCTTTTTCCTAGACCTAGACCTAATCCTGGAACCTGTTCTTTTCCTTGTCCATTGACTCAGTGACTGCTGTGTAGAGATCAGGCTGCAACTGTCTGAAACCTGTGACACTGCAGTCAAGTTTTTCACCTACTTATAAATGCATGTTGACTTGGCAACTTGCTATTATTCTTTGCATATTCCTCTACTTATTTATCAAAAACGGTCATAACATTACCGCAACAATGCAAAATACATTAGTAATGATACCATAGTAAATATGATATGTTATATGATACATCAGTAGATATGATATGAATTGACTGTGGGTGTGCTGACTCACTTCATCAACATTTTGAGCATTTATTGAAGCTCAAAACATGTGTAACTACAAGTTGGTTTACATTTTCAGTCATGACGGTGCATATTTCCAAACTCTTTTACTTTTTCAGTCTCTCAGTATTATTGTTTACTCATGTGTTTAGTTACTGTTTACCCGCCAACAGAAGCCCATTCAAGCTATAGTTCAATTTTATTTGGGTTGACATATCTAGTTGACAGGAACACTATGTTTTAAAAACTACACTTGGCACTATTGCACCATAACCAAGACAGCTTACAGTTACCCATAATTGTTTGGGTATGGAATTAAACCACAGGACGTGTCAAGTTAGAACTCTTCAGAAAAGCCATTTATCGTAAACTGAGATAAACATCAGCTACATACTCTTAGGTGACTCAATTAAGCAATAAAAACTCTAGATAAAAGTCTGACAGACTTCTTTACAGGAAAGGACATGACTTATTAAAAACATATCGATCAGTGAGTCAGTTTACTCAGGGTTGTGCACTCAAACATAACTGTGATAGTGTGCCTTGCATCAGTGATAACTCAATAGCTGTCAGATTACTGAAGCGCAATATGAAAAAGTGATAAAAATGTTCTGACTTGGGTGTATTTTATGTTACTGCGAAGAAGGTGGTGTGGTTAAAGTTTGACATTCGAGGTAACATTTGGAGGTGAAAGCTGTTAGAGGTGGTTGGAGGATAATAATTTACCCTCATGAGGACAAAAATACGTTAATAACTGCACCTCACTGAGGTGGAGGTTTTGCTCAATTAACCGAGACACATTTCTTAGTAAATACATAGATTATATAACATTTTCATGACAACTGTGCTTGTATTTGCTTTTGTCTACAGGTTTTACCTTACAGCTAATTGGGCCAAAAACATATACAGTTTTTATGGATATTCACACAAAGAATCATACATACTTTGAATTTGTATTAAATTTTTTAGATGTATTTCTAACATAAGTCAGTTAAGAGTATTGTCAAATGTCTGCTGACTGCTCTCTGTTTGCCATTGTTCTGGGTCACATCTGGAAGGCAACAGACTTTGCCAAAACTATAAAAGAGATAAGCCAAACTGATTAAAAAGGAAGTTCTTCCCAGTTGGGGGTAGATTTCCCTGACCCGAATGCCTTGGTTAATCTTGTCAGATGGTCATGGCCAAATCTATATATATCATCATGGGCTAAGATCAATACCTGAACAAGGTCAAGATTGAAGGACTTTTGTCTTGGAGTATGAAGGACATAAATATATGACACGTTGATAAAGCTTGTATGGGAAAACAACATTAAATTAATAGTTGTACAATGAAATATTTAATGTGCTTGTCAGCACTTACAAACAAAGAAAAACCATTTGTCTGAAATGCACTAAATGTTAGAACAGATACATAGAAACACCAACAAATTTAGATTAAAATAGCAAAAGAAAAATGCAAGATCACTACTTTCAAACCACAAGCAGGCCCAGCCACAGAAACAATATACCAAGCTTATACAAATCTGAATAAGTCCCCTAAAACAAGAATGAGGGCAACTGCTTAATTTCAGTGAATACGACAGACATGGTTTTGGTACTGGGTTTGTCCTGAGCCCTTTGTGTGAACCACTTAAGGTTTAGTAAGGGGTTGATTATTACTTAAGCAACCTGTACAAAAACTACATATTAAAACATTACAACTAATGTTTTTATTTTGTATTGTCATTGCATGTTATAAGGCTCGGTTTATTTTGTGAATTGTGAATTTAAATTTGCCTTTATAGTTTATATAACTGTGTTTATGATTTCTACCTGGAGTGATCACAGCGTGATCACATCCTCATCCTCTGTGTGATTACATTTGGTTATAATATAGACACTGAAGTGTTTATAGAGAACTTTTAGCACAACTGATTTGGACAGTGTCCAGACTGTAATGGAACCTCTGGTAAATAATCAGCCAGTAAGAATCTCGTGCATTTTTCACACCCAGAGCTGAGCGCTGCTCAGGTCATTTGCTGCTGACAGCCCGAGGCACAGAGTGACCTACAGTAGGCTGCTTGCTCAAACATGAAGGGTTCAGCTTAACAAACAAGACTGAGAACCTTTTACATTTTAGTCACATGTAATGAGTAAAATGCTGTCCCTCCTGCCCACTTTGTCACGTTATTCTACTTCTATTCCACGTTCTAACATGCATTTTCCATCTCATCTCTGTCTGTATACAGGAGACTGAAAAGTAACCCTGGTCATAATGAGCACGGAAAGAGGCGAGCAGGTCGTCATTGATACCTACTACACTACAATCCACACACTGGGCAGGCAAAATGAGGGCAGGCGGCTACGCTACATGCAGAAAGACGGCAGGTTCCCTGTGGTTTTCCAGAAAGCCCCTGGAGACTGGAGCCCATACCTGATGGACTTCTTCACCACTCTTGTGGAGGTCCGCTGGAGGGTGATGCTCCTCACCTTCACCCTCTCTTACATTCTCTCTTGGCTCTTTTTCGGTCTCTGTTATTGGCTCATTGCATACGTTCACGGGGACGTCGACAATGTAGATAACAACCCCTGTGTTGACAACGTGCGTGGCTTTACTGGAGCCTTTATGTTCTCAATGGAGACCCAGGCAACGATTGGCTATGGCTTCAGGGGGATGACCGAGAACTGTATCGTGGCCATTATTGTGGTGACAGTTCAAGATGTATTCAGCTGCCTCCTTGACACCATTGTCATTGGTATTGTCGTTGCCAAAATGGCATCTGCTCGTAAGAGAGCTCAGACGGTGGGTTTCAGCAGCTGTGCAGTGGTCAACCTGCGAAACGGGGTTCTGTGTCTGTCATGGCGACTTGGGGACTTAAGAGGCAATCACATCCTGGACGGTGTCGCCAGGGCCACGTTAGTCCGCTATGTGATACAGCCGCATGGGTCTGTTGTGATGTCGTACCAGGACCTGGACATCCTGGATCGAGACATTGTCCTCGCCACGCCAGCCACCATTACTCACAAGCTGGAGCCTGGCAGTCCCCTCTACAGCCTGGGCCCCGATGACCTGCTGGAGGACACCTTTGAACTGGTGGTGTCTTTCACCTACAACGGTGACTCTACGGGTATGCTCCACCAGACTCGGACCTCCTACACACCAGCAGACATCCGCTGGGGTCAGCGCTTCCAGGACATGCTGAAGGTGGGCAAGAAGCACTACAAGGTGGACTACGCTCTGTTCAATGAGACCACGTGGGCACCAGTGCCCCTGCTCAGTGCAGAGGAGTTTGACAGGGGGAGACGTCCTGTCGAGGGCGGTCAGTCCCACAGTCCACTCGTTCCATCAGTCAAGAGAAATGGACACGCTTGCAAGGTGAATCGTGACATCACTGGCGAGATGATGCAACAAACCTGTTTATAGCTTAGACAACCAAACACCTGTGCATTATTATATAAGGTGGACTAGTTTTTAGGGATGTAAAAGTCTTGTAAATATATTTATATGTGCATTTATATACAGTATTTATGTGTTTTATGATTTACATAAATAAAATGTATTATCACAAATGTAGGTCAAATAAATGTCTCATCGTCCTTGTCTCTGAAAACTCTGAAACATGAATAATAATATAATACCAATCTCATTATGCGATACCAGTATATGAGTGAGTTTATCCTCTTTGTAGCTCTACACCGCCACCTAGTGTTGACTGAGTACACAGTGGTGATTATTTTGTAAGGTCACAGATTTCACAAAGTGGGTTTACTACACCGGATTCTTAGAGAGACAAAGACAAAGGCTTACTGCAACCTCGTGGCATATAAACTCCATTGTAGTTAATTCATGTTGGAGGTTTGACTGATTTCACAAATCACATGCAGTGTTGTAGGGACTCTGGAGATGTTTTTTTTTTTTTTTTTTTTCTCCACTCAAACTGCCTATTTCCACCTTAAACTTTTAAAGTTTTCAGCGTCCCTTTAATATAAGGGCATCTGACTCCATAATGCAAAGCCTCCGTGCGGCAGGCGCTGCAGCTCTCTATTGGCCGCCGCGGACACGGGGGCGGGGAGAGGCACACGTGTTTCTGAAGTCTGTCTTTGCTACGACAAACATCTTCTTCAGTAGGCCATTGCCGGAGAGGGTGATGGCAGAATTTGCGGCGCCAGATGGGAAACTAAGTGAACAGAGTAAAAGAGCAGCAGGAATAAAAGGGACGCGGTGTGCATGCGCGGCGCCCATGGGACTTATTACAACAATAACACGGCAGATTTGCACCGCGCGGACCAACAGGTAGGTGCAATGAGCGGGGGAAAAAAATGTATCTCTAATTATGAGAGCGATGTGGAGTGGGAAATAAAGCTGCACTCTGCAATAGCTGATGTATAGTCTCTCTGCAAGATGCTAAAACTGATGTCATGTAATAAGAAATTAATGTAAAAAGCTGCTTCTTGTGTAATGCTTTCAACAAGTATTCATCTTTATTATTATTATTATTATTATTATTTTATTATTATTATTATTATTATTATTATTATATGCTTTGTTCATGCATCTGTCATTGGAAATTGCTGGACGAAGAATGGATGATCTGCATTGTCCCTGTCCTGAATTTGACTCTGTAGCTCAGGATGCATGGGCTGAATTCTGTAACACTATACTGATCCTGTAGAGTATAAAAATGATAACATAGGAATAAATGAAACTAATACAAATATGTGAAAGTACTACAGAAATATAAATAAGCTTCTATTATAAAATAATACCTGTTGCAAAAGCTTATAACAAAAGATACCATCTGCAGAATGATTGGCCATAGGTATTGATTTGTGTAATAATAAATAGAGCAGCTTTATGTAACCAGTTTCCATCTGCCTCAGCTGTTGGCTCTAATTGAGAACACATGCAAAACAAACAATCACAGGTTGTGCAGCCTTTGGAAGCCTTGGTCTGTCACCATGTACCAACCTGCAGTAATGAGTGATGGGATATAGTGAGCAGATGAAAGATCGGTGAGAAAGACCCCAATAAACTGGGACAGTTGCAATGAGAGGGAGAGAGAGGGACATCAGTCTGTAATGTGCTCAGTGTCAGTGCGTCAACACCACAAAAGGTAGATATTTGATACCTGTGTTAAAAATGCACAAACTGTAGGATGCTTTAGATAAAAGTATTGAAGTGTCACAGAAATGCCCTGTTACTCTCTTTCTATTGAACGAACTGCTGTCCTCTTGACCTTTACTGCTCTCCAATCATCAAGTCTAAACTATGTGCATTCTGGGCTTTTGTGCAACAAAAAAACTTGGTTAAACAAATAGATGACTGAATGGCAAGCATGTGCACAAGGTAAACGGGAAATCGTGCTTGTAAAAGGAAGTTGACATGGTCTAAGTATCCTGTGGCCAGTCTTTCTCGCAAAGAATAGGTTAGTGATTTGTGAATGTTGCAGTTCATTTTTCTAATATTAATAATAATAGAAAAATAGCAATTAAGAATGATTATCATATAGAATTGAACCAAAATCCAAAGAAAATTCTTTGACATGCTTTGAGTTGTGAATAAATGAGCCCCCATATTCGCAATGGTGCGCGTGAGGTTGCTATTTCTAGTCGACCCAGCAGTGACATCATTAGTTGAGAAAAACAAAGATGATGCAGGGGGATTTAGGACCACATTTTGCACGTCTTATGCCATGTGACTTTTCATCACTTTCAGAACAGTTTTTGTACACACAAAATTAGGTGATGGAATAAAAACGACATGTGTTAACAAAAAGTTCCTTTTTGACATCCGCACTGTGTTTTCAAAAATATAAGAAAGTTTATTCAAAATATTTCAGAATAGTTTGATCTTTCACACAATGTGAGGGCCCCTCAGATGAGATAGAGTCAAATTTGGAGGTGGGGAGTTATTTTGGCACTAGTGTGGTCTGGCTGACCATGGCCTTTTGTAGCCTGTGGTGTTACATTTTAATGGACCTTTCAGGCCACATACACCAAGTCAATAGCTTTTCTAATTTAGCTGTCCTTGTTGCTCTATTACATATGACGCAAGGTTACTGTTGCTTTCAGAGAAAGAGATCCATCCTCTTTGAAAAGCCGCAAGGTTCATTAAATCTTGTTACATGATGTACAGTAGTGGTGCAAACTGTAGTTGTGAATTGGCTTTGGCTGTGCATAGCCTTATTGATAAAAACTGTGCACTTATAAACAAGCATGAACATTTTTAATGCAACTTTATGCATTGCTTTCTCACTCACGTCTGTCCAGAGTTTAGAGACACATCTGCACAGGGCTGCTACTTGTATCTTTGTTCCAGTGGCTCACTGGATTAACATGAACTTGATCCGTAACTTGACTCAGCTCCCCATGGACCGACCTGCCTAATTAATACTTACATTAAGCAGGGTAAACATCCTTTCTCACTTTGTCAACTATCGAAGTGCTTGAATAATATATTTTATCTACTAGTGATAATGCATGCAAAATGCATTCCCTGTGCTATTTGACCACTGCATACACTTTTTGTATATTGTCTATGTATGCAAAAATAGTGCTGCTAACATTGAGTGTACAATACATTATTTAAACAGCAGGTAACCAAACACCCACATGCACTGATCTTTGCTCTGGCTCCTGCCAATTACTTTAAAACTGTTTTTCTCTCTGTCTGTAATTTCCACAGCCCACTTCACTGATGAGGTCCAAAGCAGCCATCAGAGAGGAGTGACCTCCCCTTACCAAAGGTGCACAGCACGCCTGCAGAAGCAAAGGCCCCGTCACCCGTGTTCCCCCGCAGGATATAGTCCTGTTGTCGACATTTTCTACTTGAGTGTGTCCCCGGGATCATTCAAAACTGTTTCTCCAACGCTTCTACCAAAAACTTAGACTGTTTTCCAAAGCAGAAACGGCCCAGCCCTCCCAGGGGGAAGCAATGGGGAGTGTGCGAAGCCACCGTTACAGCATTGTGTCCTCTGAGGAAGACGGCATGAAGCTGGCCACTATTGCCGTACCGAATGGCTACGGAAATGGCAATGTCAACAAGGTGCACACAGAGCACAAACATCAGAGCCGCTTCGTCAGGAAGGATGGCCACTGCAATGTGCAGTTTATCAATATGAGTGAGAAAGGCCAGCGGTACCTGGCAGATATCTTCACCACCTGCGTGGACATCCGCTGGCGCTGGATGCTGCTCATATTCTGCCTTTCCTTCCTGCTGTCGTGGTTGTTTTTCGGCTTAGTCTTCTGGGTCGTGGCCCTCTCTTACGGGGACTTAGAGAACGAAACTCAGATGTGTGTTTCCAATGTGGACAGCTTCACTGCTGCCTTCTTGTTCTCAGTGGAGACCCAAACCACTATTGGCTATGGTTATCGCTATGTGACAGAGGAGTGCCCCATTGCTGTGTTTATAGTAGTCTTCCAAAGCATTTTGGGCTGCATCATCGATGCTTTCATCATTGGTGCTGTCATGGCCAAGATGGCCAAGCCCAAAAAGAGGAATGAGACTCTGGTGTTCAGCCATTATGCTACAGTGGCCATGAGAGACGGTAAACTTTGCCTAATGTGGCGCGTGGGGAACCTGAGGAAGAGCCACCTGGTGGAGGCCCACGTCAGGGCCCAGTTACTCAAGTCCCGCACCACCGCCGAGGGAGAGTTCATCCCTCTGGATCAGGCAGACATTGACGTAGGTTTCGATAGTGGAATTGACAGAATCTTCCTGGTGTCTCCAATCACCATTGTGCATGAGATTGATGAGGACAGCCCCTTTTATGAGATGAGCAAACAGGGCTTGGAGACGTCGGAATTTGAGATCGTAGTGATTCTGGAAGGCATGGTCGAGGCTACAGCCATGACCACTCAGTGTCGGAGCTCCTATGTGGCCAGCGAGATCCTCTGGGGCCACCGATTCGAGCCAGTGCTCTTTGAGGAAAAGAACTACTACAAAGTGGACTACTCTCGCTTTGACAACACGTACGAGGTGCCCAGCACACCTGACTGTAGTGCCAGGGAACTAGCCGAGAAGAAGTCCAGCGCCTCCAGCTCGAGGAACTCCTTTTGTTACGAGAACGAGGTGGCTCTTGAAAAAGTCGAGATGGAGGAGGAGTTTGAGGAGGACGAAAACAGGGAGATCAGGGTTGTTGAGGTCGGTGCACTTGAGGATACAAAGACAGATGTGGTGTCAGACTCTGAATGTGATCTGGACTCTTTGCCTTTAGAATCAAGGCCTTTGACAGCAGAATCAGAAATATGACTGCAGGGATAAAGAAGGGTTATATACTACCATGGGGTATGTTAAAAATAGCTTGAATTTGGTCCTGATTGCTGTTACTTCTAATGCATGACAGTTTGTAAAAGACTGTGATTTGAGTATGAAGTTGCTCACGCACAAGACACCATTAAACTCCAGACACGTTTCATTGTTTTTGTGGTGAAAGTGGTGATGAATTAACTGGTTGCATGGAGCTAGAGGGATAAAATAGGCTAGATGCCTTCACCTACACACTGTGCAGTCTGCCCTTCTCAAAACATTTTAGTAGAATAACTGGGTTCAGAAAAATGACTAAGTTTGTTAGAAAAATAATATAAATATATTTAATTTAAAAAATAAAATAAAAATTCAACCCTGAAACTTTGAGATTTGTTTTCAAATGCCAACCTAAATTTATTTATTTATTGTTCAAGAATCCTGTTTCAAAGGCTACTAAAAACATTTTGACCTGTTAAACTGCCTGCACAAAGGCTACTGTTTGTTAATGAGCTGGTCTCTTAGCGAAGTATATTTACAGTCTTCTTTATTGTGGTGACTGATCGTAGTGTTGCCCTCATGGCGTGAAGCAGGAAAGAGATGTCTTGCACAGTTTACGAGCACAAGTACACTCAGCTCCTCAACCTATCATCAACCTTGTCTAAGTTTAGCATCTTTTGCAATGTGTGCCTTAATAAAAGTCTCAGTCATGGTGGAGGCACTCAGGAGGTTTGGCTTCGACTGAGCACACAATGCAATAGATGTCACAGGAAGAATACTTTAAGAGGTAATTCACTGTGCAGTATACTGCCACTCCTTGCAGGTCTTCATGTTCTAATGTGCAATACAGGTCAGTGGTAGAATGTGATGGGAAGCTCAGCCCTGAGTCGAGGTTATGAATGTTGATGATAAGTGCTGCTAAGTTACATATTTTATGTTGTGAGAGAAATCTAGGCGCCAAAATGTATTATTTGTCTTTTAAAGTATCCATTTTGAAGATTGCAGATGCAGCCTATAATGTTGTTTCTAGATGTAGACAAGCATGATTCTGTCAGTGAGTTTTCCAAAGCTTTAGAGCACTTTTTTCCTCACCAGAGACCCCCCCCCACCCCACCCCACCCCATAACAGCAGAAACTGTTTTATTACCCAAAGCCAAATCTGTACATATGTATGAGACTTGATGTTGATCTTAAACCTGAACTTATCCTCATCTAACAGTGGTTCGCTGTTGAAACATTGCAGTATTTGAGTTGCTTTTGACGTAGTCTGCTTTATATTAACATCAGTGTTCTTGGCATGGTACTTGCAGAATTGGGACACATCCTGGTTAACCCCCACACCTCACCACTGCGGGTCTTGTGAAGTTATTTGTCATTTCTGAATGGGCCCTTGCTTTGTCTTCATAAAGATCAGGTCTGCTGATTCATATTTTAGTTACAATCACAAATCCTGAAAGGATGTCACACACTTGACTCCAGTCTTACGCAAGATTGAGCTTTAATGTTTTTTTTTAACTATTACTCTAGGTGTCATTTGTGACACATTCATGCTTGGATAACGTCAGTGGAAGCAAGAACACTGTACTATTTCTCTGGTAAGGAAATCAATTAAAACATTTTATCTGTTCTCACACTGACACTTCTCCTGTCTTAGGTCTTTATTTTTCTACCAGGGTCTTCCCATCTTCCCACATAAACCAGAGACTGTACAGATTTTTTTTATCTTTTGTAAATTATAAGATAAATACTGTATATTGATATTGCAGTTGTTGAAAACTGTTTATGTACTTTTTTCAATAAAAATGTTAAAAAAAATCATTATGAAGTTGATGCATTGATTGTAAACAACAAATCAGTTTTGACAGATGATACTGTGTGAATATAACCTTTGAACTGATTAACAATTATTAGCCATCTTTCTGTGTTTACATGAGCATAGCGATGCATCTGCAGTCTACTGTGCAAGAATTTTCCAAGGATTGCGTTTTGACCCAAAATGTGTGACATCTGGAGCTGGTGAGCAGAGGCCTGCTCGACTGTTTCAGCTGTGGACACACATGCTGCTCCTCTAATTTGGAGCTGTGGCCCAAATACCAGGCTGCTAGCTGTCAGAGCTCACACCATCATTTACTATTATTCACCAAACTGACTCACTCCACTTCTGTGAAAGCCTACAGAGACCCCATGCTATATCAGTCGCCTCCGCTGGAAGTCATTTTCAATGACAGCAATGGAAAGAACGCCTCATTCGCTTTTCCCAATCGCTTTGAGTAAACTGTGGAAAATAAGTGTATTCTGCACTACGGAGTGTCTTGAGGAATAGTGCAAATGTGTAGAATTATACACATATACTGTACAATGTATATGCAGACAGGATGCAGTCCACCACCAGCTCCTCCAATCCAGCATATATATGCATAAAACACTATTAAGCAATAGATGTGATCAATATGGTTGTATCAGAATTGAACATGGGTTTGCAGTATGACATATCTGTCAGCAAATTTAGTTAGTTTCCATCCACAGCTGCATTCTGCCAGCATGAGACGTAGTCGGGGGATCTATCGATCAGACACGTCCGCAGGAAGGCAGTGAGCCGATTTGATTTGGTTCTACATAGGAAGTGGGTGCTGCCTCTGGGCTTTTTCCACATTAGCCAATGAAATGGCCACAAAGCTCCAGCTTGGAGTGAAAAGAGGGACTATCCCTTTTCCTTTTAGAAAATGAATTCCCATTAATTCTCACTTAGTCTCTCATTGCCTTAATTGTAATAGCCGATGACGTTAATCTAATTTTAGACCGCTCTGAGTCCTGCAGTAAGGTTTGTTATATGACAATGCGGATCATTTTGTTTCAGCTTCCTTTCAAAATGTTACACCTAAATTCCTGAAATCCCTGAAATGACATGTAACTGAACAAGATGGTGGCTGTTGAGCCCGTGCTAGCTGCACTGTTTGAAAGAAATTGACAGTTGGCCAGAGCGCTCCTGTCAATGATGCTGATGACGTCTCTCTGGCGGATTTCCCTGAACTGGTTTGTTAACAACAGGATAATCAGGTTGACCTTCAGATTTGATGGTGAATATAAACATAAACAGTTCATCGGCAGAGTACAGCAACATGACATATTATTTATTTCTAGATTTATCTGTTTAATGTTAAATAAGGTAACAGTTTTTGGATGGGAAAAATATGTATAGGCAAGTTGACATATTCCATGCTCCTGACCTCAGCACGAACCGATAAAACATAAAGATATGACCAGTGGAAATGTAGAGTTTGTCCTCTTGTTATCCCTTGTAAAAGCTTAGAAACACCCCTGGTTTATCTCAGTGAGTGTCACTTAGAGACCGTTTATACACATAATTTTAGAGAGTGTTAAAATCACAGGCATATTTATCGCTAAGGAGGAAGTGTGTGCAGTCTGGACAAGGTCTTTCCTGAACATATTTAGAAAGGGTATTATATCAGAAAAATGATCAGTCTCTGATCTTATGTGGGGCACATCCACAGCCCACAACTTTATAAATAGCTCTAACTGTATGTGTTTGGCCTAAATTCATGTCTTGTGTGTGCCGCTGAGGTCATCAGGCGTCACTGACATTAATACTTTAAATCAGATTAGAAAAAAAAAAAAAAGAAAGAGTGTGAAAATTCAAGAAAAAACTGTGTGTCTACGTAGGGATGATATGATCCCTATGTAATTGCACTGAGATGGCCTGTTGCATCACATGAGTTGTTGTATAGGCAAGTCTGGATGGACTATTGGTTACTCATTTAAATCCCTCACTTCAGTTCCATCAAAATAATGTGTATACACATTTGGCAGATCCTGTTTGTGTGTACTGAGATAAGTCCAAACATGTGTCAAATACAAGAGTGTAATATCTCTGTCTATGGAGGTTCTTAGTCATGAGATGTTGAGTAAAAATAAGTCAAAGGCAGCTGGACTTGAAAACATGATGTCCCTGCAGATTTTGGGAAAAGATGGGGAAAAGTGTTAAGTGATGACAATGTTCTGTTTGCATTGCCAAACATTAAAATTAAACTTCAGAACATGAATTCTAATTTTCAGAGCATCCACAGGTTTATCCCATCAACACAGACTTTGTTTCCAGCCATCTGACAGGTGTGACGTCTCAGCTACTTAATTTTGTGTTATTTCCAAGAAATCCGTGCGATTATGTTGACAGTAAAGTAAAGCTGTAGTAGCAGTGACGTTCACGAATTGTAACCATTCAGTCAGAATGACTTATAGCCTCAACAAGTCTGGAAGTGGGACAGAACCTGCAGACGGCAAACTTTTCTCCCAGGATCAAAGCCAGTACAAGTCTGATGGATGTGCCTGATGGGAGCTTTAACCTTGATTCCTTTAGTGGGTCTGATGGTGCAGCAAGGCCTGCTGTCCCATGCAGCCAGCTAGTCAGTCAGTGATGGCAGCAGGTTGACTGATGGGGACTCAAGGGGGCAAAAAAAAAAACAGACATTCATGTTAACCCAAATGTTAACCCAATTGGCAAAGAAATGCAATCTGTATACAGCCAACATCATATGTATTTTTGAGTTGTTTTTTTTTTTTTTTCAGATAAAAAATAGTTTTTTTCTTTCATGTAAAAGCCTTAAAATATCCAACTACCTTTTGTTGTAAAGCTACAAAGTTTTGTGCAATTGACACAATTTGGGTGTCTGAGATATTAGGACACTTATACACCAGACCCATGGGGGTTTACAGTTAACTTTAAACTGGAGTGGAGTGTCAGATCACATATGAATGTGTTTCATCAAACAGTCAACAGCTGACACATTTCCCAGAACTTCTGCTGCTGTGTGTATGTGTGTGTGTGAGTGTGTGTAAAGGGGATTCCTGGCTAGTGACAGTGAAACCCCTGTAGTGATCTGTCTCCCCTCATCATGCCGGACTATTCCAACTCTTTTTAGCGTCATATGTGGTTTACTAGTTTTAATCTTGTAGTTTTTATTCATCTTTTCTGTCACTTAACAGTCTATTATCTCTCTCTTGCTCAATTTTGCTTGCTTGTTTCCCTGTGCTTACATTTATTACAGTTTCAAGCTACATTTTTGAACTATAATAACCTTAGGCATGCACACAAACACACACTCACTCTTACACACGCACACCTGCTGACACTCATTTTGGCTCTATCTTCGACAGCTGAGTGTCTCATGACACTCAGGGGAGGAATAGAAGATTCCAGCAGGTACAATATGTTGGACGAGATTCAGGCGTTTTCCATTCCCCGGGCCTGCTGAAAGACAATATTTATATTTATTCACAGTGGGTGTGTCTGGTCACACAAGCAGAAACAAAAAGGCATTCGGCACACAGCAGCTTGCAATGCAATCGTGTGTTTATCCACGTGTGCGCAGTTTATTGCTTTACTTTACTGTTCACGTTTCGCTTTCCCTTTTCATGCAAATATGTCTAAGTTTTGCAGCACATTGTCTGTGTGGCAGAATACATGTACAGACTTACAGTCACATTGCTGTATCTCTGTCAGTAAAAGCTTGTCTATTCATGCCACTGACCTTTATCCTTCTGGCTCGGGCTCCTTTGACCTTGACAAATACATCCAGAGCCAGGAAACAAAAGTGATACCTACTTTATGCTCATTGTTGGCTCTTGACCAGTAGCACCTTCTACTGAGATTACTTGGCTCCGTGTGGTGTTGCAATTTGTTGCCTATAATGGATGTGCATCAGCAAATGAGCCACGACAGTAAACACAAAGCTTCCCTGACCTCCATTTATGAGGCCTGCTTCTATCATAACAAGCCCTGCTGTTGAAAGTGACATATCTCAAAGGTAACAGAGTGCAGTTATGGATGTCTTTTTCCTGTCTCGCTTCTTAAATTTCTTCCATTTCTATCTGATATTATTTGTTTTATCCTTGCTCTGTCTGTGGTTATTTGCCCTAAAAATAACAAACTCTTAAAAGTGAGTGAAGCCTGGAAAGAAACAATTAAATAACATAATAATAACATAATAAAAACATGGGCGGTTTCAAGGATGGAGAATTTAAAGGACAGGGGATACTTGAGAGGGGCTTGTTTACGAGGACAGCTGAGGAGAGATGGAAACCTCTGAACTGTGTCCAGCCCTTTAGTGATAAAGGTTACCACCAAACTGGTCTTGCCAGCCAGCCACAATGCTCATACATAGAGGATACCAACTGCCACTGTAAGTCCTGGACAGTGCATTGATTATTTATGTCTTTTGACATCTGCCAAACAGCCATATGTTGGCTGTAACATAATCAAAAAAATATTTTTTATGTATATATATTCAGGCAAGGTCAACTTGAGTATACATGCTCGTCTCTAGGAATACCATGCTTCACATTCATACAGTTACACACATTCACACCTGGGAGTTTGGACATTGATGTGATAATGATGTGATCAGCCGAGAGGAGAGATACCCATTCACTCTTCCGGCCCACGTATTCCCAGCCTTCCCTGGGGATTAATTTTAACCACAAGCCTGTTCCTGCTGCTGGCTCAATGTTCAAAGAACCAAACTGGTCACTTGATGTTGCAAACCTGTTTTTGTGAATGGAGCTGACGTCTTTCCACTGAACGTGTGGCACATCAACCCCCTCAGGGCGAAGCAGCTTCCGCAGCTAAAAGAGCCAAGAAAGGCCTACAGCCAGGGTTACTATAACGATATCTGCGTAACCAGCAACATCAGCTCCAGTGTGGATTCCTCTGGAGGATAGACAGAGACAGAGAGAAAGAAACTTGGAATCAAACTCTTGTTGTTTCTTCAATGTCCAAAGATAGACGAGGATAATGATAGTATGACATGTTTGATTATTTTTAGGGCTCTTATTCAAATGCACAGCCTTAATGACAACATCTTTGCTCCTTAATAATATATGTCTGTTAATTCCCTTTAACTGCAACTATGACTACTTTTATTCTATTTATTTATAATGAATCATGCATAATAAAACATATAAATATTGTCATTTGATGTATTGTATCAGAGCTGGTTTTTCTGTAGGTCAAAGTTAAATTCTGAAAACTGTACAGTACAGCTTTAGTGATGGTCTGTTGGCCAGTGTGTCTGTTAATGGATTGCCATGAAATTTGGTACAGGCATTCATGATCCTCAGAGGATGACTCTCTGGTGGTCTTCAGGTCAATTTATGCATTCACTTGATGCATTCATTTGCTTAATTTTCATTACCCTAAAGGGCATTACTTAATTACCATCACACGTCCCCATGGGGTTTAATGTACACAATTATGTATACTGAGACGTCATAATCTGTATCTTTTTTTTTTTTTTTTTAACTTTATTAATCACATTTCTCCGCATTTAACCCATCCAGTGGCACCTGTACGAACACACACATGCACATGCACAGGGTCACACAAAGAGACACCCCACCAGCTGTCAGTCCACCAATCTTCGGGAGGGAGAGCGGGGATCGAACCTCCAACCTTGGGTTATTGGACGACCCCACTCCACCACTGAGCCACGGCCACCTGTATCTGTTCAACAAACAAAATTCTCTCTCTCTATATCTGTATTCTGATAGAAGACAGGAGATTTATACCGGAATTTACGTTAAATCTGTCAAATGTTGCATTTTCTAACCTAACCTTCATTGGCATATAGATCTGTCTGCTTCCTGCTGGCTGTCTGCAGCTGTAATAAAGGCTATACTGGCTGTAACCATCACTTTTATTAACTTGTATTACATCAGTGGGCTGTATGTTGTAAAGCACGTACTGTGGATGTATTAGAGTCTGTTCCCAAACAACCGGCTGTCGGCTAGTAGTTAGCAGCACTAACAGAACATAAATGGAATATAATGTATTATTAGTTGTAGGCTATTTACTTACAAGCCTGGTTATTAAATGTCACCGCCGGGTCAATGTGTTATATTATTACATCCATTGTTTTAGCCCTACTGTCAGTTGTAGATCTGATTGTAGTCTTGTTGTGGTTATTTATTTATATAACAGAGTTATCACCTGTTTTAGTTGAGTTGCTTCAGTGACATACGCTTTGTGTCTTGTAGCATTAAGAACACCCTTCACAAGAACTAAGGGGCCGAGCCCAAACCCCGAAAAACATCCCCAGACCATTATCCCTCATCCACCCAACTTTGCAGTAGGCCTTCCGGTAGCATTCTCCTGGCATCTAACAAACCCAGATTCGTCCATCAGACTGTAAAGTGTGATTCATCACTCCAAAGAACACGTTTCGACTGCACCAGAGTCCAGTTGTGGCATGCTTTACACCACTCCAGCCAACACTTTGCATTGGACATGGTGCTGTGAGGCTTGTGTGCAGCTGTGAGGCCATGGAAACCGCTTTCATGAAGCTCCCGGTGCAAGGTTTTTTCTGTGCTGATGTTGCTTCCAGAGGCAGTTTGGAACTCTGTAGTGAGTGATGGAACAGATGATAGGTGATTTTAACGCGGTACGTACTTCAGCACTCATTGCAAACTCTGGTAGTTCGCATGGTCTAGACACTTTGTGGCTGAGCTGTTGTTGATCCTAGGTGCTTCCACTTCACAATAATAGCACTTACAGTTGACTGGGGCAGATCTACTAGGCTACGGCAGAAAAAGTTGTCTCATCCTATGGCAGTGCCGCATTTAACTGAGCTCTTTATGACCCATATTCATTTCTAAATGTTTGTCTATGGAGATTTCATGGCTATGTGCTGGATTTTATGCACCTGAAATGCCTAATTAGTAGGAGTGTCCACTGACATTTGAGTCAACATAGTAATGTATATTACCACTGAGAAAGTGTTGCCTTGAGCGCCTGGTCTGTGTGCTTGGATCTTCGATGCAGCTCAGGAGCTGCGTTTGCAATTTAGATCACCCCGGACACCTGTTAACATTAAGTAGAGATGGTGTCAAAGACAGAGATCGCTGTCCAGAGCCAGAATAGCTGTCATACTGTAACTGTTAATCATGGGAGAGAGGAAGTAGTTACAGCAGCACACACATACACACTCACACACAGAGAATTGGGGCGCAAAGCAACGTGAATGCGATCATCCTCCTCCCCACTTTAGATTTAATTCACACAGAACAAGATTAGAGGATCCAATCAGTGGTGACATTGAGCTGGGCACCCATTGGAATGGGACACCAGGGAGGCCTAATCATCCCCACTGCTCCACTCTGCTGAGGCAAGCCAATCAAATCCCCTCCAGACGAAGCAGATGGTCGATATCATCTTCTTCCTTTTCTAGGTGAGATTATCTTCTCAGCTTCAGACCTCACGGGTGGATGTTTACTGTGACTGTGGCCTTTCTGCCATCCGGCTGCGGGATGCTGATGCTGAGTTTCCCATGGTGTCAAGCTACCTGAGACCCAAAATGTACAGGCAGGAATGGGGTCCATGAAAACCCTGGTGTGGTGAAGTGAATATCACATCCTGTGCTGTAACATTCAAAACCCCATTAGACATTTAATTTCAAAATGAAATATCTCCAATTGCAAAAATGTGTTGAGCAAACACAAGTTGGACATTTGAATGCATTTTCCTATTAAATGACATTTTAAATAGTTAATAAACAAACAGCTACTCCATTCCAAAAATAACAAGTAATTCCTTCATTCTGCTCAGAATGCAATTTCTCCCAACAAGAAGATTATTCCTTACGTCACCACACAATTTTCTCTCCTGTCCTGCCTGTCCTGAGATTACGGATGTGGCTTATGCTTGGTTTAAGCAGGTCTGTCAGAAGGAAAACAATGCAGCAGAAGCTCTGCAGGAGATGACATGTGACTCCTGATTAGAAACTCCTCACGGGAAAGAGAGAGAGAGAGAGAGAGAAAGAAAGAAAGAGTGAGTGATCTGCAATATACAACTAAATATGTGCCTAAATTAGCAGCTACTGTAAAACAAGTGTAATATATAACACTGACACATGTTTGTGCACTTCTGGAACAGTGAACACAGTATCTCTCCTGGCATGGTGTCAAAGAAATGACTGGTTCTCCAGTGTGGTCTAATTAATGCGATGTACGAGAACCGCAAGTGTAATGGAAGCCATCTCTACTCCGGTAGAGCACTGAAAACAGGGCAAGTTTTCCATGTCGACTGAGAGGAACAGGTAACAGGAGAGGAGCGGCACGCGCCTTTAGGACGTACTTGTACCAAAGAGATGGCTCACTGTTACAGCTATGGGCTCAGGTAATCAATGTTGTGCTCTGATCTCTTGACTTTCCTCATCACTTACAACAACAGACGAGCAGCACGAGGACCTGCCGATTAAAAGTCAAGCTGATATCAAGAGAGGAAGTATTACGCGAGAGACAGTGAAATAAAGGAGGTGTAAGGCCAGAATTTTAGTTTAAAGCATGCTTTTGACATGCTCTGCCTCCATGTGTGTGTGCATGTGATGCTCTGCACTGCTTTGCCAACTTGAAAGATTACTTTCAAAAGGAGACGCAGCACATACAACATCATCCCTTTCCCAGAAGCCAGGATTATTTGTGTCATTTAAATATTGGCAGACTTGGAAATAATCTGGACAACAGTCAAACGCTTTGCCAAGTCTATTTCAGGAACAATACTTCATCCCATTCATGAGGGCCGATTCTTTTCCATCGCTAATGAAAAAAAAAGAGTGAATGGGGCATGTTGGGGGATATGGACACTAATTACTCCCCAGTCAAACTTGCAAGGCCTCGGGAGCAGGACCGGCTGACTGGCTTTGTTCCTGCATGTGTATCATATGATTGGAAAGAAAGACCTCTCTAGTGCTGATGATTGTATCTCACCTGGTCAATTTAAAAGTGTCCAAAAGCTTTAAAACTGAAACTTTCCTCCATCAATGCATCTCACACAAAGTAGCTCACCGTCTGACCCAACTGCACTTTTTCAGCATCTCTTACTACATTATGACAGTATGGTAAGAGTGGCTGTGTAAAAAGACATGGTGATCGCTTCATGATCAGATCAGGCTCAGGGTTAAGACTAAATTAGGTTTATATATAAAATGAAGTCTCAGAGGCCTGGTTCTTTTTTAGGTCTGGTTGTTTTGCATTAACAGGCACAGACTTGCAGCGAGGCAGCCTTGATGAGAAGCATCTCTCTACACTCACTCTCACTGGGGACGAGCATGTTTCCATTCGACCAGCTGGGCTCTAAACGCTCTCCTTCAGGAAAACAGCCCGGGTAAGGGGGGCACCGCTCGTTGCTTCTCCTGTCCCCTGCTGCCAGCCTCACTCCCCAGCACAAGAAACCAGTCTCCATGTGATGGCAACAAAGAAAACACTCATTTGCTGACCTCACTACAGTGTCAACAGCAGCCTAGCAGGTGTAAAGAGGTTGAATAAATACTGTTTATACTTAATGTGTCTGTGTCTGTCCTGGGCAAGGATTCTTAGCCAACTGCAAGCAATTAGAGCAGATCCATTATCGTATAATCTGTGGCTGAAATCCATTTTCAAAAAACGGAACACCTGTATGTTTTGGTCTTGGCAGAAGTGATTTGATCCCTACATTAGTTGATTGTTTTTTGTTTTGTTGTAGAAATTCAGAAACTCAGCTTGAGGTTCAAAGTGTCTCAGCTGATGACTAAAGATCCTACTGGAACTGGAATGTGAAAAGTCTCACATACTCCTTGTTAGAAAAGATGACTCATAACAAGTGATATTAAGACAAGAAATGAAATAGCCTAATAATGTTTGCCATGGCCATCATTTTAGTTTTAGCGTATTAGGATGCTAAAATTTGTTAGTTAGATGCTGGTTGAAATGTCAGGTACAGCTGCACGGTTGATTGGTCGATGGTTCCTTGTTCGTTTTTATTACAGAGGTGTGGTGGTTATACTTTATCTGAGTCACGTAATGAAACTATTTGAATCTTAACCAGGTCTTGGCAGTGTTTCACCGTAAGTGCGTCTCTCTGCGCGCTGGTGCTCTGCCACATGCAGCTGGTGTCCTTTTAATTTCAGACCGCCTCTGTCATTAGCTCGGCTAAAAAGCGAGAAGTTGTGCGTGCATTCGCAGGCCACGGTCTTGCCGCAGGCGCCAGAAACTCTTGCACATTAATTTGTGTTGTTTGACAGTATTCTAGTAGTTGGAGTAGTAGTCTGAGTGGTGTGAGCAGTCTATCTGCGAATTTGCCAGGCTGCCTACCACAACAAAACTGATAGATCAATAGATGTTTGTCAGTAATGCTGGAGGTCATCAATGGAAACACGGAAACACATTTATGTAATCAGGCAAATGGGAGATGTGAGGTCAAAACAATCCTTTGCTCTGTCTTTAGGTCTGACTGAAAACTAAACCCGGGCGCATAAAATAGGTGTGAATCAAATTCCAATGTGTGAGAAACAAACTGACTGACTTGTCCTGAGTAAACAATTATTGATGACAATATTTGACCAGATTCGGATGGCGAGGGCTCTGCCTTCAGCTGTGGTTTGACAGGAGAGGGTGCTTTGCCTCGCTGCAGCTGTTCCACTCGTTGACATCAGGCCACAGCACTTCTTCTCCAGCAATGAATGTGGAGATATTACATTTCACCTTCTTTGGTTGTCCCGTGTTTTAAAATAGTCCAAATGTTCCGAATCATGCAGTAAACAACACACACCCTCCTTGTTCAGCCTGCAGTAGCTTCTGAATGTCGAAACTGTAATCCTTCATAGCAGCAATGTAACTGGCCATTACTGATGTCTATTTATGGTCTATTAATGTTTCACACTGTATATGGTGGCTTAAGTATGTGTATTTCCCACGAGGAGTCATCATTTGACTAAAGATAACTAAAGTCAGAAGCATTTTAAATGCTAAGTAGTGCACACCGCTGCCATTCACTCCCCTGTTTTGGATCTATGGAGTTGGTTACTGAAACTGGCACAATAAACCAAATAGAGCTGAAATATGATTGTAGAAAGCTTGTTTACTCAACAGAGTCAGAAAAGTGCACACAGAACACCTCTCACATTTGGCAGTTTGATTAAATATCTTGTCATCTGCTTTTTATGAGGCGTGCTGATCACAAATATTTGCTTTAATATGACAATTGCTTATTCGCACACACCCTTCATCAATCTGCACATATGACATAGCGCAGGGGCAGACAAATATCCTCTCAGGCTTTGCTTTGGCCTCGTGATTTGTGATGGATGCTTGCCACCAGTGCTCCGAGTTTTATTTACGACATAGTTTAATCCAGGCTTGACTATCGAATCCATCCAGGTATCACCTTCAGTGAAGAACTAACGTCTACTGAGGGATTGTTTCAGCACAAAGCAGTGATGTTAAGCTGCTGTCTTGCATTGTAACGGTGTAATACTAGAGTGCTGTATTTCCAGTGAGTTCAGACTACTTTGAACTCTGTTTACAAAAGGCAGTTAGAGTTTGGGGACATCAGTTTGAAGCGCATCGTCCTCTCAAGTTACCAAGGTTAAGACATATCTCTCAAGCAGGTGCTACTCCTGATCCAAGATGCCCTTTACTGCTCCAGTAAAGTAAAAATCCAGCTTTTGCCTTTTATTGATATGCAGCGCTGTTACCTCGGATCTGACACCATGTAAGAGCTGTATGATGTCTGTAATCCTTGTTGCCAACTAGGTTAAGAAGTCTGAGAAGCTTGTAAAAAGCACAGCAGTAGACACTCCCAAGCCACTGGCCCTTTTTTATTCCCAAAGATGTCTCCAAAATGTAATTATGTAATTGCCTCATCCTGTACAAGTCCCTCCGAGACATTTTCTTTTCTGCAGGAGATTTATTCATGGACTAGTGTCTGCTTTGTCACCCAATCTTTTGAATCCGGAGAGCACAGCACTGCCCTGAAGGCTTTTGATGGATGGAGGGAAGTTTTACGTCCAACATTGCAAAAGTACACTTTAGTATTAGCATTATAGCACTAGCTTTGTATTAAACCATTCCTATATTAAAAACCTGTTCATTAGGTGAAACTGGTTGCAGGACTTATTTTAGCCCCACCATCCAAGTAATCACCTAATCCTTAATGTCAAAATGATGATACTTGATAAAAGCGTATATTTTATTTTCCGTTTCCTTGATACATTTCTATCAATTTCTCATCCACTATTGCAGAAATTAAAACTTGACGATGCTATCTTAACATCTAGGAACAAAACTTTCCTAGGATCCCTGACAAAAAATTGCCAATCGAAAGGATGTCTGAAAAGGACAGTCTGCGCTGAATAGGGTAGGGCCTCTCAGACCTAGACTTACTGTGTAATAAGAGCCCAGCTACACCGCAGCATGTTGCATAAGATTGCGCAGTGTCAGCCCAGGGTCTAAGAAGATCTGGTTCCATAAAGGCTCTTTCACCCTCCTCCGAAAAGGGACCCCACTCTAACTTTCCACCACAGACCACCCTGTGTCATGCCTGAAGAAAAGAAACGTCATCTGCTGCTTGTAGGTCTGCCATCTAAGGGCAGGACGATGGCCACGTTTTCTTTGGCAAGGAACCGAGAGAGAGAGGGGCAGGGGATACAGATTCATGGAGGGTTGATGAGGGATGATGTCCCAAGTTCCCCTATAACACCCATTTGTTCATTTAAAAATCGCAATGCCTAATTATTATGCATCACAGTCATCAGCAGGTTGATTGTATGGAACAGTGTGTGTGTGTGTGTGTGTGTGAGTGTAGCAGTCTAATTAGATGTTGGTTGGTGTGCAAACACTGCCACTGGATTTCCATCTTCAGGACGTCGACAGGTCAGGGGATCGTGAGATCTGGCATAAGATTAAGGAAATAATTCCAAAACGGAGTGCACATACATACCATGTCTTGTCTGGCACTCCTCTGTCCATCTGTACGTCCCTTGGGGCAACAGCAAACAGAGTTCCCAAACTTAACTTCACCGTGGAAAAATAGGCACAATTTTAATCACTTGTTCTTGTTTGTTAGATCAGACCTGCTGAGGCAAAAAAAAAAAAAAAAATCAGAAAAGGCTGAGCAGAACGGAAAAACACTTTGAATAGTACAGGGCCCTAGCCTGCTTGACAAGCTACTTAAATCATGGGAGCTGTTAAAGTCAAAGGTGTGTGATAAGTAGCAACAGTATCATCGCTCTGTCTCTTATGCACATGTTTAACACAGGAACAGACTAGAAACAGCTGCACTGATGGCGGTTGCACTGCACTTTTGGGATAAATGATTATCTCCCCAACATATGGAATACATATGTATAACATCAATCCATAAAATGACATCTTTCCTCAAACATGTATTAGTATTGCAAATCTAATATCTAACATAAATTTTCCTACTTTCAGGGATAGGGGAGCTGTATTGTTCATGCATTGTTCAACTTCATGCATTTTAATACACTGGATTTGAACAAAGATACAATGTCTTGATTTTAACCCTCACACTTTTTCACTATTCTTGATAATTTAAAAAAAAAAAAATTTTTATTCACTGAGCCTGATTTGACTGATTTTTCTTTGGTGGTGATAAACTGTAAGAACTGATTGTCAACCAGCAGCAGTGTATCCTTAAAAGAGAAAAACAGCATGCACAATGCTACACACTTTTTGGTAATCTCTTTTCTGCAGCTTGATTTTTATCACAAAAAAAGATTGGGACTGATTATATAGTTAAATTGCTCTGAATGTCGCATCCTTCACCCAAGTAAAAGTAGCAGAAATGCTGCATTGAAAATGTAACTTAACTAAAAGTATTCATTACGTAAACAAAAGAACGTTATATTTTTATATATTATGGATTATTATTACTGATGCATTCATGTGTAAGCAGTATTTTACTGCTGTAGCTGGTCTACCATTCACTTTCACTGCTACCCTGCTGAGTTCCTAAAATGCCGTTCAGAGAGGTTGTGATTCACTTCTGCATCACAGTCCACATTGAATTGAGATGGAACAGTAATTGAACTGGATGTTGCCTATTTTTCCCTTCACACGACGATCTTTTGAGCGGCGTTATGCAAGTCCTCATCAAAGGCCTTCTTTCCTAAAAAGAGTGTCTTTAGTTTGGCTGGGAAACCACTCTTCTGCACAACACTGGACCACTGCCTGCAGTCCAGTGGCATTGAGTTTTCTCACCCTTGCATGAAGTCATCGGCCTTTGACAGACACGCTCAGAGCAGAGTAGTCTGCTCAAAGTGAGCTTTAACATAGCACTCAGAAAGAGCCATCAAAATGAGATTTTTCTTCCTATTCATAACACATCCTGAAGAATCACAACTTGCAAAGAAGTGTGCGTTCACTTCTGTGTACTTACATAAGGATGTTCACACAAATAGAAACTATAACTAAATATATACTAAATATACAGTAACTGTGAACAGGCATAATGTAACATAAACAACAAATACATTTTAATAATTGGAATTTGACAACTGACTGTGGTGGACACTGTTTGACCTTTAACCCTTGTTAATCATAACTGACAGATAACTGTCATAATTGGACATGATGGGATAGCTCAAGTTCAGGCTTATAACTGCAGAGGGTAAAGGCTACGTATCCACCCGGCAAGTGGGGTAACGTTACTGTGCTCATGTGCTGAGGCAGGGTGTACCATTTCCATCTCTGGCTTCGATCACACTTTCATTACATTATACCTTCTTTACAGTATCACATGTGAGAGGATGAAAAACACGGTCTTGCTGACAGGTGTGCCAGGAGAAAAGTGAGAGAGTTGGAGACTGCTGCGGGTAGAAACCTTAAGACTTGGCTTCCTTTAATCAGCTGGATCAGTCAGCTCCAGTATCTCTCGTCTCGATTAGAGTGTGCGGTTGCAGGAATAAGAGTCTTAAGTGGAGCTGTTAGTGACATGGAAATAGGAATTAAGTGGGTTCAGGAGCGGCCTGAAATGCAATTTGACCATATACAGCAAGAGGCATGTAGAAAGAGACCCATTAAAAAGATGAGGGTGGCGTTACACTTCAAAAACACCCCATCAAATTGAAGAGAAAACACTAGTAAGTGATTTTCACTTGATAAGATTTCTTAAAACAAGTCAGGATGTCCAGCAACAAGAAATCTGAAATCTGACAAATTATTTTAAATAATTTCAGCTCTATTTTCTTGTTTTGAACCTACAATCCTCAAGTTGGAAGACGTGTGCTTATCATTAAGCCACCATGCAGAGTAAAGGTGCTGTGGCTCTGTCCAAGGAAATGTCAATCAGTGGTTCCACCATATCCCATCAACTATTGGATTGCATTCAAATTTTGTAGACATTCATGTTCGCCAGATGACGTCTTCAAAATACTTTGCTGATACCCTGGATTTTTTCCTAGCGCCAGATGTTCTTGGTCCTTTGAGGATGAATCCCAACAACTTTTCGTCTAGTGCCATAAGCAGGTCAACGTTTTGACTTATCCGTTGTAATATCTCAACATCTACTGTACAGGTTGGGACAACACTTGGTAAAGACATTCAGCAGCAGGAAGGTGTATGTGAAATCAAAACAAGATTAACTACTCTGCCCGTGTCCATGGTAATGAAGGAATACGTCAGCCAGTGCAAGGATGTGGCTCTTTTTTGTCTTTTTAATAGTTTTGGGAGAACAATGGAGGAATAGGGAATACTTTTTCATTGCAATGAGAAGAATATAGAAAATTGCCAGCCATATTCTTAAACTTGGACAGTGTTGGATTCTTTGCAGTGCCCACATGAACAGGAACTATTTAATTGCTAAACCTGCAACAATCATGAAAGGAAAGCTGTAAACTGACATAATGAACAATAAAGCCTTTATTTTTTGTCTTTCCATAGTTCAAGTTTGTCAGTCCCACCCAATGAAAAGGTGGCAAATAGAGTGAAGGAGTAAGAGGTAGAGCAAGTGTTCCATTCTTATTGTGATCAGCGTAAAAACTCACTTTTACACACCAAGGGAATGGCCATCCAAAGAAGGCAGACTTAAAAAAAACAAAACAAACAAAAAACAAAACGAAACAGCAGCTTCTTTGTGGTGTTGCTAGCTTTCCCTTATTATTCACAATCATAAAGACTCCTAACTCACTGACTTTTGATAAAGGTTGCACTACAGTGTAAACCAGTGAGGCTATCATCACCAGCATTATCGTCATCACAGTCTCTGAACACTTGGAGCAGGAAAATTGCCACATGGCAAGGGGCTCTGCATAGTATGGTCAGACAGAAGAGATAATGGCTGCCCACCACGGACTGAAAAGAGGCTCTCGGTCCAGCACTCAAGGAGAGTACGACCTAGGGAAAATTAAATGGGGCCGTCTCCGCATGAAGGAGAGCACGGAAACCTGAGCGGTGGAGCCTGACAGCACATCAGTCCAAAATAGGTGTACGATAGTCAGCTGGCCCTGTGAGTACAAGTATTTGTGTATGCATGTCACACTGCATTAAAACTAACTAATACCAACCACTCTACCACTCATCAGCACTGCCAGGTTAGGACAGTGCCCTGTTACATAAAAAAAAAAAAAAAAAAAAAAAAGATAGTATTTACATCTTCAACACATAAATTATTTCCCTAACATACTGTCTGTGTAATGCATAATAAGGTCTCTGGGGAAAAAAATAAACATAAGTGCCTCATATGAAAAGACTATGCTAACTCCAGAATTGAGAAAGGTTGACAAAGGGAGAAAAATATATATGTTTAAATGCTGCCAAAATAAAATCAAAATGCAGGCCAGAACAAGTTCAAAAAAAAAAAAACACAGTTAATGCAACAATTCATGAGAACGATTTGCAAAATGGCACACAGAGAGAGATAAAGCTGTGGGCTTGAGTAAGCAACCCCTGAATACTTCCAAGTAGCAACAATGGCAGCACTGAAGCCGACCGGTTAATACCCAAGAAAGAAGAAGAGTACAGAGGGGTCACTGCATGAACGGCTTCAGCACGGATCAATATCGGTTCAGATGATACTGGACGATTTACATTCCTGCCTCACACCGCCAAGAGATCTAGGAATTACTTGCAATGTCCAGAATGTGACCTTTTGACATTTCAACGTATTTCTTTCCCTCAGTTCTGGAGCCTCCCACGGCCCGGCCCGTGACAACTGCATCCCTGGCCCCAGCCAATCACCTCAGGGCAGGACCAGGTCAAACTGTTTACCTGATGCGATCTGACAAATAAGGCCCTAGTCAGGTAAAATTCACACTTGTTGACAATATACAGTATCAAAACTCTGTATAATGAGAAAACATACAAACGCATATGCAAATATAGCTTTAAATACACAACAACGTACACATGAACTGTTGGTTTTGCAGATGAAATTCAAAGTATTCATATGTGTCACAAAGAAATAATGGCTGGCTCTGTCCCTTCTGAAGGTAAAGATAAAAGGGGCAGTGGGGCAAAATAAAAAGAAAACCGAGACAAAAACAATAAATCGGGTTCAGTTCATATTTGCTATGTTGAATAATTGCGCACACAGGAAGCTTGGAGGGGTGAATTTAACCTCTCCAGTTGGTTTTTGACCGCACAAGTTCATATTACCGCCACTCTCCCACTCCACTGCTGCTGCTGGGCTGCTGTCAGTCTTTGGGTACGGTCTGCCCCCTGTTGTGTGTGGGTGCATGAGAGTCTGTCATTCCAGTGAGTTTAAAAAAAAAAAAAAAAAAAAAAAGTAGGCGATTGGTTCGTTTGCTGAGATGTCCCGCCTACCCTGACGGGGTGGAGCCCGGAGGGAGCCCATCAGTCATCCAGGATGACCTTGACAAAACTGGCCACATCTGTCTCTTTGGAGTCATGCAGGGTGAAAAACGGATGTTGCTACAACAAAAGAAGGAAAAAAATATAGAAAGACATAACATAGTTAGAAATATGTTCTTGAATGAGAAAAATAATATTTAAAATGACTTGTTTTAACTGTGTGATGTTATTTACTTGTGACATACACACATCATAGTGTTGGTGGGTTAATTGGGGAAACCTGGCCTCTTGTGGACAAAAGCAAGAACCAGAGCACACTGAAGCAGGGATGCGATAATGGCAAAGTAGACAAAGTAGAATAATGCATAATATTTGTTGGGGTTACTGGGTAAAAGAAAAGAAATAAACTAAAAACTACTAACCATTAATTCTGTATAAGCTGGTCTCTCGTTTGGCTTCTTTCTTAAGCTGTAAAAAATTGTAAATAAAGGCAAAAGTGAGAAAAACAGCAAATATCGAAATTTAAATGTAGGATAACTTCATATAAAACCACATATAAAAAAAAAGAATCAAATGACAAACATTCTAACATTAAGTTGGAGCTCCACAGATACTTCACTTATACCACCTCTCTCAGTAAACACAGAGCAAACACTGACCCCTGCTGGGCCTCAGTGCCTAACATTGAGGAAAGTTTACACATTTGACATCAGAGTGTGACGCTCACCACTGGGAGATGAAATCTACAAACTCTGGGGAGAAACGGTCGGCAGGCAACTGTGGAGACGGCTCGTCCACCACCTGTTTAAGCTGCTGGAACGGGGTGCCCCATGATTCGTAGGGGAATTTCAAAATGGCCAGCTCAATCTAGGAGACAGAGAAAGGCTGATTGAACAAGGATGATACACGTTAGAGCTAAAGTTCAAAAAGGCATGTGCAATGTTTGCGAATGCCAGGTGAGTAATACTGACTATCATTACTATTGTGTTTGGAAATATGGACTACCAGTAATGGGATCTCTTTTGGCATTGTTTAGAGAATGTGGTACTTATCACATTTAACCAAGAGTTCCAAGTGACAAAATATACTTTTGTTGAGAGGGCAGACTGACAGGGAGACGTTTATTACTGGAACATTATGAATGTCCAACAAAACAAGTATAGTGAAAAAGAATGATTAGGTACAGTAAGACTACGCTAATGTTTTAGCAATATCTAAAATAAGCTCAAAGTAACAATACATTGAATACAAATTAAATCATGTATTATCTACAAGCCAAAACATGGTTGTGAACTTCAAGTCAGTTATTCATTTCTCTAAAATGAAAATGTCAAAACAAATGGCATTGACTGCGCTCGGTAGCACTGTTCTAAGAGCTGTCATTGTAAGTGGAACAAAGAGCCACATTTTGATATCCAACCCTACTCACCATTGTGATACCAAGACTCCATATGTCTGACTTGACACTGTAGCCTTTCTGGTTGAGGTCAGGGTTTATCCGCTCTGGCTGAAATGGAAATTATTGATTATTATTATTTATTATTATTATTTAAGAAATTTGGAATTATAATAGCACATGCAAGCTGATAAAAGCTATTTCAATATCAGACATTATTCAAACTCCCTCAATTCCCTCCCCAAGAAATAAAACTACAATAAAGAAGAACAGATCTGTCGGCTAAAATGTGTTTTTTGAGAGGATTTTAAATAATGCGCTGGTTCTGAGATACTTGAAAGCTTTTAGGACAGTAGAGGCCTGATTACTATCAATCTTACAATGACAATCCTGGCCTATGGATTTCTGGTTTTACCGCCAATTATTGAGGAGCTCTAAGACCTCAGGCATTAACACGGGCAATCCTTGAGTGAATCTGTAGACAATCCTTTCCTAAATATCAGCTTGCCGGTACCAGGAGTCTCTTCCCCAGGCCCCACTTACCGCCATGTAGGGCTTGCAGCCAGCATCCATTGTCTTGGCCACAGAGTCCACCAGGTGGCCACTGATACCAAAGTCGCACATTTTCACTTGGCCCTGAGTGTTAATCAGAACATTGGAGGGCTTCACATCTGGAGAGGGACATTGTTGAGAAAATGATGAGGAATAACCAACAATGAGAAACATCAACGGGAAACTATGTACACTGATGATCTGATCTTCTGATTACCTCTGTGTATCACTGACAGTTTATTGTGCAGATGCTGTAATGCCTTGACAATCTGTAAAGTGAATAGAGAAAATTAAGGAAAAGGTTGAATTCTTATAGAAATATTCTCGAGAACTTAAGCTGTAGATTTCTCAGTGAATACAATGAGTGTATTCGCACATTAATAAAGCAATATGTAAAAAAAAAAAAAAAAGAAAATGTATTAGTCGCAGATATTTTATGATGGAACACATATCTTAGTAACCAGTGAACAAAGCCTCAGACACATAGGTATTTCAAAGTAAAAGAGGGAAAAAATGGCGAGAGATGTTTCAATGTGAGGCACCAATGAAGCTTACTAATAAAAAAAAGTGTCGTCATTCTTCTAATCATGCTCTAAGAAAACAAAGTGAATAAGTGTATTGTAGTGTAATGTAAAGTGTTATGTTAAACTATTCCTTAGTGACAATTATAGTCTAAAATATGGGACAGGACGTACTGCTACTGTGATCTTGCCCAAGATGTCTTCGGGGATGGTTTTGCCTTTCTCAATAACCTTCTTATAGAACTTATCCAGAGAAGTATCCATCAGCTCCATACAGATCCACACATCCCCCTGAAAAAGAAAATGTCACCAAAAAATAAGATGACCATACACTCAACATAACAAGGGTAGATCGTACCACTCACAAATGTCATAGTTTATTCACCTCTCTGAAGAGGGCGCCATAGAAGGTCACAGTGAAGAAGCAGTCCACTGTCCTCATGGAAATGTCCAGGTCCATCAGGAGCCTCTTCTGCTCCAGAGTGTTGACTGTGGCACGAATCCTCTGGGGACACAAACATCACAGATTGGGCTGCCAGTGTCATCAGTGGGCAGATATAGCTTAAATCAAATGGTGTCTAGTGTCCTATAATACCCCCCCCCCCCCCCAGTAAAAAAAAGATATAACATGTCATAGATCCAATAGATCTCCTGAAATGTTTACAAGTTGAGCTCATATGTTGAATACATCTATGATGATACCCTCTATGTGTCATGGTACTATTTTAAAAGCACGTTGCATTAACAGAGATGCAGAATCAGGTAACCTGAGCAGCAGCTCCCCAGCCTACCTTGACAGCCATGATAACACCACTGGGCACATGTTTCATCTTGTCCACCACCCCGTACGCTCCCCTCCCCAGCTCCGCAATCTGCTCCAAGTCATCGGCCTTCACCACAAAGTTCTGGACAGAGGAGGCACGCACAACATTAGAGTATGTATTCAGCTCGGCAAAAAAAAAAAAAGAATAGAACAGCATGTTTCAGAGGAAGACAGAGCCAACTTTACCTGATCTCCAATTGTGACGCAAGCTTTTGAGTCAAGATCTCGAGGGGGCCTGCACGGAAAAAGCAACATTTAAAACAAAAGCAACAGTGCGTGGACAGTTTTAATGCCACAATGCCCAGTAATGGAATATTCATACTCTAAGAGGATGTGTGAATATTTATGAGAGCAGGCTAGAAGATTAATTTGAAGCAAACTTTGATTAAAGTCAGTGCTAAAACCAATTATAATTTGAAGTGATCCATGCAAGGACTCAATCTCTCTGAATCCATTTAACTTTGCTATGTCTCTAACAAACAATTGCAGCAGGCAGGCAGTGGCGCTCTAAGCGGAGTGCAGAGGCTGTGCATTCTCCCAAAAATATGTATTCTAAAAATTTTGCTTATGTGAAAAGCCAATGCAGTTCAAGTGAAAGTCAGTTAGTGTGTCTCCAAATCATCTCCATCATAAGAAAATGAAAGTGTACCCTCACTGATACTTGAATTTGTGGTAATATCAATTAGGAGAATATTTAAAAAATCTGATAATATGTCAGCCAATATTTTTATTTTACATAAACATTTTGATGATTTGCTTTCTTTGTTAGCATTTGTGGCCAAGATATGTACAGAACAGTACATTTTAGAGAAAAATAAACTTGTAAAGTTTCTAAAATTCCTCCAACACATCTTTGGCATTCCTGTGCAGCAATTTCTTGTTATTTATTGGCTGACATGGACGCAGAAAGAGAGATATCTGCAATAAGCTAATACCAGGCCAATACATTGTCCCAGCCATTTCAGCATTCTGGCTCTAATTTTGAGACCCTCTTACGAAGGTATGGCTGCTGTCACTACCCCATTGTAAAAAGGAGCCTTACGCTGCTGCTGCTGGTGCGGGCTGCGCAAACACTTCTTTGGCCAGCTTCAGCCCAGGGTTCTTCTTCTTCCCTAAGAGACAAGAAATTAGAAAACCATTGCCACCTCAGTTCCATCATAGATATACAGTGATCAATAAAGCTGTATTTGGCAGCAACCACAAACAATGGACTTCACATCTACAGACTCGTCTGAGTCCATTTGCCACATTACCCTGAGTTTAAAGCAGAGGTTTGCAACAACAGAGATCCCAAGTTTTTAATTCAGACCATTAAGTGACAACTACATGGACTTGCTTTGTTTTCATATATCCACACTGGCATATTGATATGGGGACTTTATTCTATTCTTGTAGTCAGGAGTGATTTCAAGGTTACAATCAATTTGTAGTTGCTTCTGACACAAACTATGGCAAATGATCTGTTATCTAACTGGAGATTAGGTGTACTCAAAGCTGAGGCCCTGCAATAGAGAGAAGGTGGACTAAATGACTAATCGACATTGGTATGATGACTCAAGTGCAGACAGGGAGGAAGTTCAAGGGAATCAAATTTTCCTTCCAGTCATGATTTTGAGTTACAATCACTGCTATCAAAAATAATTATCAATGGGGCTCAGTCTCTTTTTTTCTAATCTTAAAATTCAAATTCAACAATCCTTTACATTTGTTTTAACATCTGGAGTATGGGGCTGTAAACTGTGAGGCTCTGGGACCTTTCTGTGTTAAATCAGTGACAGCAGTCCATTCATAAACACAGTTTACCAGCAGCCTCTGGGACTTCCCACAAGGGGCTGCGAGTGCCTGCCAGAATGACACAGCTACCGGGCCTCCGAGAAACAACACAGGAAAAACAACCCTGCTTTTCTTGACATGGACACTCGTGTTCAGCATGTTCACTCTTGTTGCAAGGTCAACGGGAAAAACAAAACACTCTTTTCTTGACCTTTATCCATGTGTGTGCTAGGACTTGGCCACAATTTGGCCCACTGGGATATGATGAGAAACAGTTTAGACCTGGCTGGTTATTTCCTGTTCTTGTCCTGCTGCATAAATGCTCGGGCCAGGCTGTGTAAATATTCTACTCAAGTTCAGGGAAACTGGTTTAAAGCACGAGCAAGTCTCCTTTACTTTGGAACACATGCAACAGCTCTTTAGAAAACCAGCAAAAGTTAGCAGTCAGTTCATTGGTATGATTTTAACTGTCATTACTACTGGGGGGTTGTATTTGCCATTGAGTGAGTCACACCACTCTTGTTTGGAGGAAGTACAATTGGGTAAACCCCTCCTTGCTAGATTAAGCTGGAAGGGAAGTGAAGTTTTACAATGATTTTACATTTTAAGGCCTACCACTGAAACGTCAGACAGGTCCATTTTGTGCTGCAGCCCTAAAATAGGCCTACAGTGTCTGGACAGACTACGGCAGTCTCATGTGGTGGGGAGAGATTCAAGTGTGATTTACTCACACATGGCTCAGTCCAAAATAGATTTTGCATTTCCTCTGCGTGGGATAAAGTATGAGCACTCAAAGCCTTCTGATGACCTGACAAATAAGACTTTTTGTGCATGCAACAAAAGTAGGGTAGCAGGCGAACATGGTGGTGCAAAAACACCTGACATGCCAAAGCTGTTTTTAAGCTGTTAGAGATATCTAATGATGATTCTACAAGAAATCCACCAGAATTATACTATAGCTATACACATGCAGTTTATAATACTGTACATTAAAGTGTAAATTAAGTGAGTCAGTGAGTTGCTGCTAGACATATTTACTGTGAAGTATTAATGGACTTGAAATACTAGCCCCTGTCAGGTAGCAGTGTGTGCAGTGACCCTGTAGCCGGGACTGTGGGGTGGGATATGACTCATAGCCAGTCAGACTGGACGCATCCGCTTAAAAACACAACAACTGTCAGGACCCTTTGGGAAATATGATGTCACTTCACTCCGCTTTCTGCTAGCTGTCCCAGTTAGGGCCAACTGAGGCCAGCTTCGCAGCGGCTTTCTGCTGCAAGACCCACCTGGCCCACAAACTGAGCCTGAAGGGACACAATAGTGCTATGACATCAGCCTCAGCTGCAGTTTAACTTTATCGAGGCAACACAGGAAAAAAAAAAAAAAACATGTACACATAAAGGATCTGAAAAGTAAGAATTACAAAAGAGTGCATGATGCAGGGCTTGTACCTTGTTTTATATCCAAATATGGCACAAGTTGCATTCTGCATTTCTCCTAACATTGGAAGACTCATTGTAAGTATGGATCATGTTATAATACATATTATGTATGACACATAATCATATGTATAATACAATCAAGATTTTTTTGCTGATGCTGAGTTAGAGTTCTAGAGGTCTGTGTCAGCGACAGGAAGTGCAGCAATTCTCAGAAAACCAAAGATGTTCAGTGGAAAAACCATCCACAGTGCAGTAAAACATAAGTAATGTGAACAAGAATTTCAGGATTGTGCCTGGGATCAAAGTGTCAATAGCTGTGTGGCGAGTCACCATCAGGAAGCTCAAGCCTCGGAGTGGGTTCATACACAGAAAAAGGATGACTCATGCACAGATAATCTTCCACACCACCCTATCAGTGCGGTTAGGGAGAACCCAATTTCCAAACATGCCTCAGCAATACCATGAACGGCACTGCGATGCACATAGGCCCGCTCCACCCTCGACCACCGAAGACACAATTCCTTATAATAAACTGACTAAACAAATAAATAACTTTAAAAAAAAAAAAACACTTTCACAAAGACACCTCGGGCCTGCTTTTGTGCACACAATAATTACAGCGCAGAACCTGTGTAGCAGCTATACAGTATCTGCTTGCAGCCAGTGAACTGTCAACAAAGAGAGGCTGCACTAGGTTTTGGTGCTGCAAGTCAAAACATGCCATGGTAGGCCAAAGGCTGTGACTGCCTGAGCAGCACCCAGCCAATCTACACAGCCCTCTCAAAACAGTGTGTACTCCCGACCATGGTAACGCTAGTATGATTGTGTAACAGCACAAGCGGTGAACTTGAAATGTAAATTGACATCATCATCATCATCATCATCATCATGCTGTGTGTGTGTGTGTGTGTGTGTGCGTGTGTGTGTGTGACGCAAAGGAAGGACCTTGATTTTTTTTTTTTTTTTCCGAGGTGTGTATTTTATTCAGTAAGTGTACGGTAATTATAAAAAAAGGCACGGAAGCAAAGGACCCCGGTTCCTTGGCATCGTCGCCTGTTTTAAAAAATGATTTAAAAAAGGAATTTCTACCAAGGTAGAAAAACGAAGAAGAAGAAGAAGAAGAATAAAGAAAAAAAAAAAAGAAAGCTAAACCTCTTTCAGCGCTAACACACTGACTGGGCAAACACAGTCTATCAGTCATGAGTCAGGAGGCCGAAAAAAAACCGAAAACACCTGTGGTACCAGTGGGCTTTACTTTACCGAAAGGGAGAAACTAATCCCGGAGCGGAGATTTCCAGCTGGGGGGGGGGGGGGGGGGGGGGGGGCAAGTTGGTGGTTAATTACAGCTTGGCAAAAGTCCTTTATTGTCGTGAAAATGGTGCCACAGCTAACCACAATACGGGAACTTCAACAAAGCGACGCGAGTGTACCGCTTAGCTGGAATATCAACAATACAAACTGTACCGTAGCACACTATCTGTAGGTGTACGGTGAATACCTTCAGACGCCAGGCTTTCTAGAGACTTCGCGGGATGATAGAAAGCAGGAAAAGACATGCTGGCTAGCCTCTTTTTTTTTTTTTTTTCCTCCTCTCATACATGCAGCTTTCCACCTGGCAAGGTTACGTTTCTCAGACAAAGCTAGCTGAATTACGTCCGCGCAAACTGCACCTCGATGTCCTCAAACATATGCACGGTTGTTGTTCTTTTGTTTTGTTTTTTTAAAAAAAAGAGTGGAAGAAAAGCACTTACCTCCTTTAGACAGAGACATTTCCCCTTTGCTTTGATGAGGGGGAAGGGAAGCACAAAGACTTTTGCCTTTTTTTACTCCCTCCCTCCCTGCATCTAGCTTTACACCCGCTCAGGATCGCTGGCTTGTGCAAAAACTAGCAGCGGTTGAAACTAAATGGCTCGTCTTGGCGCAGTCGAAGTGCGTCAATCGCCAGCTCCCGCGTTCAAAGATCGACGGGCGGATGAATGCACAACTTTGAAGAAAGTCGAGTTAGTTTGCTAACAAAACCTGCACTTTTAGGGTGGCCAAAGTCTGACAGCTGAAGGTTCCAGCGACGTAATGACGTGTTTCCTGCCTGGTGCTAAGCATCATGGGATGTGTAGTTTGTATTGTGTGAGCCTTTTTCTGGAAAAAAAAGGCGATATTATTTTCCAACATTTACTTAAACTAATAAAAAAAATATGAAATCACAGTAAAATCATATACATTTTGCTAATAATCAGTCACAGGTCACGGAGAGTTTTTTTTTATCTTATTGTCTTTTATTGGGTTTTTTTGTGTGTGTGTGTTAGGATGGAAATCACATAGCCTACTGGTACAGCTTCTTTAAATGCTAGATAAAATGTGTAACAATAAATAAGAAAAAAAAAATAACAAAGGGCTGCAATTGCAGTCATCACTGTCTTGCAAGTCAACTACAGTATACAAAGGAACACTGATATGGGATTGCACTTTAATTTACACATTAAGGTATGTGAACAACAAACAAAGTATATAAGTGTATGTCACATGATATAAGTGCCATTAACTAAAATTTATATTAGACTGCCGAATAGTGAAATAAAATAAATAGCAGTAACATTTTATTTTAAAACAAATCTTCTATAGTACCTATGCAAACATCATTAACTATCACATAGATCTAATAAATTCAAGGAACTAACTGCCAAACTATAAAATACCTGAACAAATACAGTACAGTGAGGATTATTTTTTTTCTTAGTATGCATGAAATACTAAAAAATCCACCATCATTATTGTGATAATCACTGCAGAGCCATGAAATTATGAGTCCCTTGTACCAAAACACCCCCTTGCTAGAGCTGGAAGACAAAATGCACAAACCACTCAACAATGGAGATGTCACAGACCTGATTAATAAACATGACCTGATTAATAAACATGTGCTGTGATATGAGTTTACTTTGAAATATGTGAATGTGTGGGTGGAGGGTGGATAACCGATGGTGAGGCCACACCACATTGCTTTTACTTCCTGGCAACAAGGAGGGTATGGTAGAGAGGTTTTATTACAATGTGCAGATAGAGGGAACTGTCAATTAGGTACTCTGATGCACGGCGCTGCAGGTCGGCATCCAGCAGGAAATCCCCGGCCTCCTCTGTGCTTTGGTGGAAGTTGTAGACGTGGCGAACCACCACTTTTCCTTGCTGTCTTGCCATCACAATCACCGTCTTCTGGAAACTCACACCGGCAAAGTCTGGACTAGAAGTGGCTGGTGTTACAATGATGCGAGGTCGACCTCCATCTGTGCGTGTAGGCTGCATGGCACCCAGCTCAGTATAGGTTGACCTGGCACTGAGTGGGAGCCAGCGAGGGGAGAACAGGGCGTTCCAGGTCACTCTCTTACTGGAGTCATGGCCGCTGGGCCCGAGCTGGGTCTGGAAACTGAAACTGCGGTCATCACGAGTGGGGTTATTGATGACCCATGGGGAACCCCAGGAGGAGGACAGGTAGTTACGGGGAGTGAAAATACTGCAGTTAACATCAAAGTACTTGGCCAGTTGGATAGGTGAGGCGGAGTGAAACTGGAAAGCTAGATAGAGTAGATTACGGATGGACTCGTAATACTTCAGCATGAGGGGGGATTGCTTCTGAAGACGGAAGAGGTGCTGAGGGGGGATCATGCCATATCGAACAGCCTTTAGGGCACTTTCCACTGTCGTACTGAGAGGCTGGTTCTGGTTAATCCAGGCCTCCAGGGCCTCATAGAGCTCCAGCTCACTCTGCAGAATGAGGTCAGAGCGCTGGAGCAAGGAGAGGAGCAGGTCTTCACTGATGGAGCCCCATTCACCGCTCTGCAGCACAGAAGACAGGTTCCAGGACAGGTACATCAGGCAGCTGTCCCGCAGGGCCATGTCCCCAATTTGTAGGGCATAGTTATACCAGCCGACCACATGACCAGTGGGAGAATCACTAGACAGATGTTGGGTCATATATTGGGTCAGACCGTTTTGCAAGCCCCACACATGGTACTTGCTGGCCAACTTGTGCAGAGAAATGGCCTGATCTAGCTTCACTGAGATGTCACCGCAGTACAGATACCTGCAAGAAAAAAAAAAAAAAAGGCTGGAATAGTCATCAAAAGAAATTTAAAAATATATTGTTAAAAAAAAAACAATGTTTCAGTAAAGCATACTTTATTTTGAAGCTTGTTTTCTCTCCCCACATCTGAGTCACTGAATAAACCCACACTTTCCGATTTTCGACTGTGAGTCTCAAACAGCAGATGTAATTTTAGAATATTTCACAAGATGGAGCATCTCACTTCTCCAAATGAGAGAAGCAAAATGGTGAGTGAAAATCTATAACTTCATACTTGTGGAAAATGCAATGGCATCTACAAGTAGCTCCAGAGTTTCTTGAATGGTTAAATTTGATTGAACCTGATTAACTTTAAACAAATCATTACAACCGGAGTCACCCTCACCTGACAAACTTGTCGAAGACAGCTGCACAATCGGGCGTCTCTATTAAAACCACAGCGCTGTTATTGCGGCTTTGGAGCAGTTCCTCAAACACATCACTCTGCATTGTGAGAACCAGGCTGTGGGCCTGGATCACCTTCACCTCATCCGTGTTGATGGTTTGCACCCGGAGAGTGACATCACTGCCGTTCCCCATGGCCAGCAGGGTCTCCATACGCTGCACCAAACTCATGGAGTGATTCAGCACCGTGGCCCCATTGTCCAATGTTACCTCCTGCTTCAGGGCAGCTGTGGAAAAAATAGAGCAAGACAATTTGCTTCAACCTGACACTGCTTTCCAAGATTTCAGAGCAGAATTCATGTGCATTTGTTCAACAGCTTAAATCAGATTTGACTCAGCAAGAACTGGAAAAGCACTTGCCAACTCTTCGACAAAACCACAACTGATAATATGTGTCAGGGAAAAAGCAGACTTGCACATCCTTCTCTTTTTCCAGTTTCAATTAATAGAGAAAGAAACCAACAAGCCAGGTGGCTGACTCAGAAAACCTCCGGTTCCAGGTGCTCAGAAAAGAATCCTGAGTTTGCAGATGGCTGCTTCTATGGGTCGTCTTGTGCGTAAGTACATGTGGCACATGCTGGAGAATCACACATGAAAGACTCAGCGTGACAAGCTACTGTTTCCATTCTGCTCTGCCACAGCCATCAGCACCCTTGTTGGCCTATTACTGGGGGTCTAATGAGACACAGGGGGAGCACACTTGGCTACCCGGAGTGCCTCACATCTTCATATCTCTACCACAATCAAGCGCCCCCACTTCAAAGTAACCTGTTTCCAATTAGCCAGCCAGCACCCTGAGCCAGCTGAGCATGGTGGAGTGTGAGGGGGTGTGTTTTTGACAAATGATTCTAGCACAGTGTAGCCAATTGAAAAATCACCACATCCATCATTAATGGGGAAACAATATATACTATCTGGTACATAATTTACTTTTTTTTTTTTTTTTTTAAGATTTTGTAATAAAAACAAAACATCAGGGAGTTTAATTTCAAAGTAGACAAAAAAAAAAGTTATGAATAAAGAATGTTTCGGTCTCCTCCACTTCAGCTTAGAAGAGCTGAAAACATTAAATAAAACATTTTATTCACAGTGCCTAAATATTGGATTAGATGAGACTGTGCTCACAAAGGAATTTCAAATAAAAATCTAATCTGACAGCCCGGGAATGTGGCCTTCAACAGCTTTGGTCAAAATCCGTCAAAGTCAAATCTTCTTTCAGGAGTAAGAAAAAGCCTGCCCTCAGTGCTTGTACTGTACTGTATTACTGAGCCGGCACAAAGCCAGGCAGCAAATGGACTTGCCCGTCTTTCCCTGCACCCAGCAGACAGATAGATGAGGACAGGATGAGTAGAATAGATAAATACCCATCCCTGCCCTGAGGCTGAGCACGAGCCACACATTCATGCTGTGCCCTACTATCCACTGACAGTATGGGGGAAGCTGCACTGAAATAGAACAATACAGCTTCTCTTACAATGTAGGATATCAAGAAGAAGATGCAAAAGTGATATGACTCTTTAAAAGCAATCAATTCAAACTACTGATGCCATTTGCTATCTTACCTCCTCTAACTGTGAGAGAGTGGAAGAGGAGCAGGGTGCCCACATAGACCCAGGCAGGGATCCCTTGTTCACATGAGCGTACCATTTCTTCTCAGTTATTCCCTGCCTCTCTTCCTTTGTCCTTTCCCCCTCTCTTCCACTCTGTGCCACTCTTCGCCTGACTCTTCTTCTTGCTGCTGTGCCTTTGTCGCGTGCGTGCAGAAAGGTGTGTTGCCCCGTGTGTGCCGCCCGGCTCCCTGTCCCGCACTCTTTATGTAGGACGCTGGCCTTTCCCTGGCGCATCTCGCAACCCCACCGGCTCCATTGATTGGTGGAATCTGGCAGGGGCGTTGCTATAGCGACGGCTTTGATTTTGAATTTCTCCCTTTTGGATGTTACATGGCATTGATCAGCGGCACCAGGCCAGCCAAGGACTCGGCTTAATGGTTTTTTTGGTTTTGGTTTAAAAGTCAGGGGGGTTAGGCACTATAAACAATCAATATTAACACAGTTTCATGTTTTAATGGCACTCAGAATGCAGCAAAATGTTGTTTATGGTATCTTAGTTAAGTACAATCATTGCCATATAATTAGTCAATTAATTACAGTAGGGTGCCACTGAAACTATCTGCCAAAAGTAATTGAGGCTCTTATATGTGTGACCAACGGCAGTCAATCAAATTTCATAATCCATTTTGTAGGACAGTTTTTCAGTTGAGAGCAATTATCTCTCTGATGGCATGTTAATCTCACTAATGGGAGGATAATTTCATTGGTGCTGGGTCTGCTCAACAATTCAAGGGAAGCTCTGTTTATCAAATTCAACTGCCAATCAGGATTTTATGTAGTCACATCACTGATATGGAAATAAATGTACTTTTAGTTCATCCATCCATGTAAAATAAGCTTTGGTAAATGTAACTGTGCATGATCAAGTACATGTCCAACTATTTGCAGGTGCAGCCTTTGTCCTCATGAACCTTACAGAGGGCAGAGGGTTTAATGGATGTGTGTGAGATACAAATTCCAGCTGGATATGGAGTTAACTGTCTGCCAGGGAACATGCTAATCTCCAAGCCACGATAATCAATATGAAATGCTATAACAACTCAAAGTGAGCTCAATGGCCACATGACATGAGAGAGTCACAAAATAACAAAATCCTAAAATACCATATAGTAACTGTAACAACAGAAGTATGTTTCAATGTGAAATAGCAGTGATAAAAACAGTACAGAATGCTTCTGGTCATGGCTCAAATAGATGTTTACAGTGCCATTTATATAAGCCTTTATTCATCCCACAGCTCACATTGATCTGTCAGTCAGAGATGGGTCAGTCAATACTGAGATCCCTGTTAAAATCCTCTCAAAAAGATAAGCTCCCTATGGATCTGATATACACTTTTAAATCATTACATCTAACTAGGCCATTAGTCCAATCACAATTTTTGTACTAAAATGCTGCAATGTGATAAATGTGTTTAAAATAGCTCCATGCCCACTACAGTGAGACGGACAAGGAAGGACATCATTTCAGAGGGAATTGGGTTGTGGTGAAGCCCAGAGGGCAGCAAGTCTGCAGTTAAAATGCAAGACAAGAGACATTCTGCAAGACCCCAACCTGAGCCACTGCTATGAATAACCTGACAGGTTCTCAGAGGACAGCGGTGCTGCCGAGATGCCCTAATGAAGCCTGCTGCAACAAACTGGACTAGACAACACAGACAAGGCACAGGATCATTCTGTATATGAGGGTGTCTTCTTTGTGTTTTACTTTCTGGATGTGGATACAGATGCACACAAATAAGATTTATGAGCTTAATATGAAAGAAATGAACCTATATGGATGCAAATAATGAGACTTGTGTTAACATATTGACCTACCTGGTATTATAACACTATATTATATATATGTGTGTGTGTGTGTGTGTGTGTGTGTGTGTATGTGTGTGTATGTGTGAGAGAGAGAGTGTGTGTGTGTGTACTGGATCTTTATGTGTGCATCTCAAAAGGGCATGCCCTTCATTAAGGTCACATTGCTTTCTCCTTTGAGATCAGCTGCTATTAACAATCGGCTAAAAGGACCACAATGCAAAGGGGTGGATTGACAAGCTGCTGGGTCTGTGAGAGCACCCCTCGGGACGAGATCCATTGAGGGATCGATGCACCACAGGGGGCTCCATCACGCAGTATAAACAGTACGTTTAGTTGAGGCTGAACACCAGGGTTAGCTTCAGCAAGGTGTCCTGGATGACCTTACTCCAGTGCTGAACCCGGAGGGGATGCACTAGTTAATCAGGTCTCCAAACCATGACACACACACACACACACACACACACACACGGCTTTGGATATAAACACATATTCTACATGTTGAATAAATCAAGAGTCCAATGAATAAAAAGAAAACAAAAAGTAAATAAAACACATATGCGGAAAAACTTTGTGACCCTGTCTTTTTTCTAACTGCAGGTTTCACAACTAAATGAGGAAGACAGGAAGACAGATGATGAGAGATGTTTTGTGACTTCAAATATTCACACAGTCCTGGCAACAAGCAGACAGAGAGACAGGTCAAAGACATCAGTGTAGATGAATATCTCAAAGATACTGTGGTGTGTGTGTCCATCTTTTTAAGCACAATTACAAAGATTTTGTGTGAGTTTTGATGGACTGTTATAGTTTCATATTTATCACAGTATTACAGCAAATTTCAGATGTGTAATTATTGAACAAAAAAACAACTATATTTCTCAACTTTACCGAGTACAGACAATTTAAAAGCTTAAAATCAATGGCATCGGTCAATGTTCCTATTAATCAAATGGTTGTTAAGTGGCACGGACTACAACAGATCAATAACAAGATCTATTTTGTTGTGTTATCTGATTTGATTATGTAACACAGGAGTGTGTAACATCACTCCCATAACAATATTTTCCACCAGGTGGCTCTGCAAACTGTATGCACAGTCTCCCCTGTGATGATGACCGTTCTGAAATACTTATTCTTAAAGACAGAAAGTAGATTTGAGTAAGATTAGTTTTCTCAGATTCCTGTTTATGTATAAAGCATACATGTAAAATTACTGAACGTGCACTAAATGGCATACATTAAAGATTTAATCTGTAGGAGGGCCCTTTTCCTCTAAAACACTGGAAATAGGTCAACTCAGAAAGTAAGCTGCAGTGTGTGCAGCGGCGGGTCATTTTGTAAAAAAAAAAAAAAATCACCTTTAAAAAACTAATCCCAAAACTGATCTAATCACTAAACCCCCTGAAAGCCATTAATCATCAATCGTCAGTGTGTTTGAAAATCAAAGGCCGTGCATGTCAAACAGGTCACAGCTCAGACCAGCCCCGTGTGAGTGGAAAGGTCTCACTTGAGAGGTGAGTGGTCCCTTTGTTTGGAACAAATAAGCAGGCTGGACGTTAATCTCACTGAATATGCAAAGCTGCAAACAGCGGAGAGGCTGGCGGAGTTAAAGAGGCAGCGAGTCGTCACGGAAAGAGTGAGATTCACGGAGCGGCCTGATGATAATTAAAACTGTACAAGACGAGTCCTCTTAATGCGAGTGCCGGTGAGTCCATTACAACATGGTTCAGTAGCGACAGGGAAGGAGTGGGCAGATGGAGGACGGTACGGGGGAAAACCCGGGGGTCCATTGAGTGAGCGCGAAGGATTTGGTCGAAGCATCTGTCAGGAGCCTGAAATATAGAGCAATCACTCGAGAAAAACTAAACAAAAAAAAAAAATAAATAAATAAATAAAATAAAAAAACTTGTAGTTCGGGAAAAAGGCAACGATTTTGTTCTTCTGAGCTGGGTTATCGTCACCGGAGTAAATCTACCTGAGTCACCTGTTGGCGCGGCTGCTCCCGTCAGTCCAGGTAAGAAGCCGCTGACTGGGCTTGTGAGATGACTCTAGTGTGCCTGTAACTCCACTCACTGTGTTGCCATATGCTTAATGGAGTTCTTATGAATGCCATCCTTATCATAATGATTTCAGCCTGCGACTTAGTGTGCCTTTTTAAAAATGTCAAAATGTCAACTTTTTTTTTTTTTTTTTTTTTTAAAAAAGGCCTGCTTTAAGCTTTGGGACTCATGATCTGATGGATTTGTAAATGAAAAAAAAAAAAAAAAAAACTACATATTTCAGTTTACCTCAAACATTCAAAATTAATTTGGAGATACATAGTTTTGACAATGCCCTTTGATCATTTTTAGGCTTGTACGTTTTGGGATGTAGCAAGAGGAAACTATTATTAAAATGACACTTGGAAATTAAAGTTGAATACAAAACAATCTAACCTTGAAATCAAACTGTGTTTGACACCAGTTTATCTGCTGGAGCAGAGATGCTCGGTGGGGAATACTCATTATGTCTGCTGTTTGGATGTTAAACTGATGCCTCTGCAAATTAGATGGTGTAACAAGGCTGGACTGAGCTGCGATCACAACATGACTCCATGTTGTGATTAAAGATGGGAGACAATTTGTTCTCATCTTTTAGAATTCTTTAGAGACTCCAATGAATTCATTTCAATGGGTTGCAATTTTAGTGTAACACAATAAGAGTCCGCACAACTGAGATCAGCTTCATTGTGAAACTCTACTGGCTTGGTATGGTATGTGGATGGTACTGTTCATTTACCATGCTGTTACACAGTAATAATATGGATACATCTGTTATTTTCAGATGCATGCAAAATCAGTAGTTTGTCTTTGAATTCCTCTTTTAATAATAAGGAATGCAAATAATACTATAGTTTGTAGTTTTTTTGCATTCATGTATAAATAATCAGTATTTTTGTTGCAGATTTTTTCTAAACCTGCATGGAAGCCATGGGATCGACTAGCGCTCCAAAAGGATGTGGTTACGGCATCAACTCCATATATTACAACCTGTGTGACCTCACTACGGTGTGGGGGGTCGTGGTGGAGGCTGTTGCTGCTGCTGGTGTGGTGACTTCCTTCGTTCTGTTCGTCATCCTCATGGCCTCCCTACCATTTGTGACGGACAAGAAGAGGAAGGGTATGGTGGCCCTGCAGGCGGCCATTCTAATCTTTACTCTGGGACTCTTTGGACTCACTTTCGCCTTCATCGTGGGCCAGTACTCCACCAGCTGTGCTGCACGGAGGTTCCTCTTTGGGGTACTGTTCGCAGGCTGTCTAGCCTGCCTGGTGATGCATGGGTTGTGGCTCGCCTTGTTGGAGCGGCGTGGCCGGGGCCCCAGGAGCTGGATGCTATGCCTGGGGGCCCTGGGTCTGTGGCTGGTCGAGGTGATCATCAACACTGAGTGGCTCATCATCACTGTGGTCAGGAGCCCACCCGGAGGTGTCATCGTCCCCGACCTGACCTGCGGCATTGATAACCAGGACTTTGTGATGTCTCTGATCTATGTGATGGTTCTGTTGCTAGCTGTGGTGCTGATGCCCGTGCCCTCGCTGACACACAAGCACAAACAGTGGCGCCGAGATGGAGCTTTCATCCTGGTCACGGGGCTCCTCACCTTGGCCATCTGGGTAGCCTGGATCGTCATGTACGTCCACGGGAACAGTGTGGCCGGGAATCCCAGCTGGGACGATCCTACTCTGGCCGTAGCTGTGGTGTCCAATGCCTGGGTGTTCCTCATCCTCTACACCGTCCCAGAAATCTGCTTACTCACCCAAGAGGACCCTGACCAGGAGCAGCCACATGATGGAGATAATGTTTATCCTGCCAGGAGCCTGGTTTATGACAACATCCTTAAGGAGCCGGAGCCACCCCACCAGAAGGTGTACATGGAGAATAAAGCCTTCTCTATGGACGAGCCTCCAGCAGGTACAGCATTACAGTCTAACATTAGTCTTAGAATAACGATGTCTAATTGCGCTCAACTACCTTATGTGAAGGTGAAAAATCTAAATGATTCGGCAACACCAAGACCATTGGAGTGTGCAAGCTCACAACTGTTGCAACCAATCACAGGCGAGCTATATGAAATAATACAGTGCAACAAGGTATCATTCATCTCCTGTTGCTTCTAGTGCCAAAGGAAAAGATTGTGAATTAATTAGCAGATTACTATTTCTATTTTTGACAAATAGCAGCAACAATGTTGCTATTAGCCGTTTGATATCAGTATAATAATCATTTTTCATATCCCCCGCACACACATAAAGAGCTGGGGCAGTAAAACACTTGTTTTCATCCAAACAGAATTTAATTCTGCGTTATAGTCTTTGTTCATCCCTTTTAGCTTCAAGTGTGAATTGGAATTGGGTGGCACCTGCCATGCAAAACTGTTTTGCAGGGTGTCCTTTACTGTCTGGGAAAAAATCAAATTAAAATTAATTTGAAACTGTAATAACTAAATAACTGTATTGTAACACTCACACACACTTTCATACTTACCTGCCTGAGACATCAGGCCTGCTAACAGTTAATTGTTTTTTTGTCCACATGTATTAGTGTCTAATGTGGGAATCTACTTATAGGATAAAACTAAATATGTGCCAATCAGGAACCATATTCTCCCCTTTTAAGGACAAAAGTCTGATCTGCTTTGGGAAGGTTGTTTCCTTGGCCAATATAATGAGGCAGTTGCATCAGACAATTACTTGGAAACAACAATCACCACATCACAGTTACAAAGTCCTTAAACCATGTAGTTGATTTACTTGTAAACAGCATTTGCTTGGAAGTCTTACATTGCCATACCGACACTACTACTCTTGGTATTTTCAACCTAACTGTCATTAGCACATACAGGACAACACTGAGACATTTGAGGTTCATCTTCTACGTTTGCAGCGCATGACCCTGTTGATAAACCGAAACTAATTAGAAGGAGGAAAATAGTGACAGTGAAAAGTGGGTTGTTTGGGTTTTTCATAGCTGTTTTAATGTGGAACTAATGTGCTGAATCTGATCAATCCTCCAATGCCTTTTTCTTTACCAGTGCCCACAAAGCCAGTGTCGCCTTATGGTGTTTATAATGGCCAGCTACGAAGTTGTGTGTACCAGCCCACTGAAATAGCCCTGATTGCCAAGGGTCTGACTAAGGTGAGTGGGTACACACTATTTTACACCACAAAACCTATCCCCATCCCTCTTCTGTCGCATCTGAAATAATGACTTCTCTGTGTGTTTCTACAGATGAACCAAGACACAATGATCCCCCGAGCCACGGCCCAGTCTTTGAATCCAGGAAGTGGCAGCTCCCTGCCTCATCCAGCTGAGTCCTTGCCTGCCTAAGGACTGTCACACACAGGCAGTGTGAGTTGGGTCACCTACACACTCGGTTGTTAGAGCCATGAAATAAATCTCCACCTGGGCTTTGTTCTTCCCTCAAGAGTTCGTAGTATAAAATGTAATGTATCACCCTTTCTCTTTCCCAGGAAGATGCTTTAAATAATAACACACTGTGGTGAATCTTCTGCAATATGAGGTAATAAGACCTAGTTCCCGTCACACACGTCTTAATTTTGTCTTATACTTTTTCTATTTCCTCTGATGTACGTTCTATGCTTGTCTGTTCTGTATGCACGAGGGCTGAGTGTCATAAACAAAAGATTATAAAGACACTGACCATATCGGAGATGGACAGTTTATGAGGCTACTGTATACATAGTCATAGTGATTTTCATATGGAGAAGTTGTGCCTCAGCTCCTCTATTTAACTTTCAGTCTCACTTTATGGCAATTAGTGCCTTAAACCTTTTGTCAACTTTAAACCAGCTTTGCTCACTTTTAGCTCAGTTTAACGCACTGAACTCCAAAAAGTAAATGATCCAACAAAAAGAGTGGCATGTATGTATCTCTATGGAAACACACTTACTTTACCTTCTAGCTGAGAAAAGACCAAAAACTAGTTCTACAAAATCTAAATCAGAGTGGAACAATGTATAACAGCCAAAGGTCTATAATTTAACTGTTACATGTTAGTTTTTAGTCACAAACATTGAAAGTTGTTAATGTGTTCTCACCAATATAATTTGTTTCTTGTCGCAATTCTGCTGGCTGTAATTTGTTAATCTGTTGCTGTTGTAAAACACCCTTTGTTCACTTGAGAAATGATGTTACGATTCAGACTTCCTCTGAAAGCTTTATGATTTTGTAGTGTCTTGGATTTATAAAAATGTAATTTATTAAACTTGTAAAGGTTACTTAAATCCTGTGTGGCTGTTGGATCTGTGGATTGTAACAGGTAACAACTCAACAAGAAGCACATGCAGCATAACGCAAAAGGAAGTGTCACAACGATTACCGCGTACACTGCCCAGAGCAGTTATTTACATATGTTGACTTGATAAGCTTTAACAGTCCCCTGTTAAAGTCCCCTGTGCAAGGATTGATCTCACACGGTGGTATATGGGCTTTCACAACAAGGCTATGAACTATTTTAGGTAACACGGAGGATGATAATGTGGGAATGTTGAACCCAAACAGGAAACACTGACAGTAAATCCATATAATGCTCTTTTCTAGCTTGAATTTAGGACTGTAAGAGACTTAGAGCCACTGAGTGGATGCACTTACATTTTGAGTTGAGGCATTACAATAAGATTAGATAGAGAATCTGTTAATAACCGCATTGTTTAAAGGCTGCCAGGAGCATTCTCTGCATGCATGGTGTTACATAGGAAGCTGAGTGGGCTGCAAATACTCACACTGTGGGCACCTTAACACACACACACACACACAGTGATTAAATGTGATGTAATTGTTTTAAAATGCTACTGAGAGTATATGGTTTTGAAATAAGCCATATTTGTGAAGGGACAAATTAGCACGGACAACTGCTTCGACTGGGTTCTTCCTGTTCTCTACAGAGAGGAACAAATAGTCACATCAAATTTCTGTCTCTCTCTCTCTCACTCACACACACACACACACACACACACACACACACACACACACACACACACACACACTTATTTTAAGAGCTTCAGAGTGAGCTGTGGCTGCCTAGCAGCAGGCTGAGTAGGCTCTCTCTCCCAATTACTCCCACCACCCTGTACTGTCAGGAGCCATGAGTACTTGCTCTGAAAGGAAATTGCTCACAAACTGGAAATCAGACATGTCGTGTCTGCAAAGACCAAAAGATTCACAACCTGCTTTTCCAAAATTTGTCTCTTAACACAGTGGTAACTGTCTGTGATCACTGACCTGGTTAGCTCTAGTTTAATGGGCAACACTAAAGACTGTCCCAGAGGAGCCTTAACTGGATTTTATAAATGCATCTCATAATAGGGATAACTGGTAGGGTGTCACTCTGCAGAAGAGACATCCCAAAATATAAATACATGCAACTTGCCATGGCCTTTATTTATATTAGACATTAATTCCCAATCAGTGACTTGAGCTAAAATTAAAAACAGCATCTTTTTCTGACAGGCAGCAACTGCAAATCCCCTGATAGTATGAATAGCTGTCTTGTGCACATGGACACAGGTGGTTACATGACCAATGGTGGTTGAGCTCAGCTCAAGGGAGTCAGCACTACCAATCAGAAGCAGCTGTCCCCACTTAATGCATTACCTCGTCACTGTGACAACCCTCAGTGGACAAACACGGATGAAAAAAAGAAGCTGATCAAACAGAAATGACTGAACCTACAGGCCAGACAACAGGGATTCAATATTAATAAGGAATACCATCTGGTAAAATTTTTCAGTCGATCACATTTGAAAAACACTATCAATATGTTTGCTTAGAAAGCTTTGAAAGATGAAGTTGTCACACAACACATCTCTGAATGTGTACAGTTTGTCCCAGAGGCATAATAGGCAATATTCAAACAAAGGCCTAGTTCATGAGTAAACCTTTTAAGGATTACAAAAGTAAATAGCTGTGCTAGGCTCTAATAGGTGCTCCGCATTTAAAAAGGCTGATGTGATTTTATTTATCCCAGGATTCAGGCTCTCAGAGAGGTACAAATGGAAACAAGGTATGAACAGTTTTTGTGTTTAATTTTCCCAATATTTTGTACGTACTCTTATAACCGAGATCCAAAGTTGAACCTTGCAAACCGCAGCTGTGAAAAATATTAAAAGATCTTCAAAGATAAACATGTCATATGCTTAAAGCTTCATGACTGCAACTAAATGGACCTGGTGGTAAGGTTGTTTTCAACACAGCTGTTTCCAAAGTCAGGAATGAATTCTGAACCTCATCTTTTAAGTGAATATGGAAAGGAAGTCCTCAATGTGCTCAGGAAAAAAAAATTAGGAAAGTGTACAATTCTACCATAACTGGGCAAACTCCATCTGCTGATGGAAATCATGCGATATGATCAAAAGCTCCAGAACAGCTACAAATAGTTTTCTTAACTTTATTCTTTTACATCTTTATATAAATTGTTCTCATTTCCACTCATTGAACACATAATGACATATGTTAAGAGTACATTTTTACTTAAAAAAAAAAGTAAAAATAATTCAGTCCACATGTTCTGTCAGCCTTCCATACAAATAATATGAAACCAGCTTTCTACAGGAGGACTGCCATCTAGTGGAAGCATAGCAAACAATCAGAGGTTTATTCTACTCTATTCTATACTAAATTATTTTACTGTCTACCCTATCATAAATGATGTCATATGTAAATACAAAAGGAATAATCCAACACAGTTACAGGGGTGAGAAATCAACATAAGTCACCTGCCTGGATGTATTTAGTTATGGGTGATCACTTACTCTTCTTTATAAAAAAGCATCCTCTAAACATGCTGAACAATTTCAATGTCCTGTTCTCTTTTGAGCTAAATATGATACTGAAAATGACACTTGAATGTTGATTACTACTTACCTCATACTGTGACCTGGGGATGCAAATGTTCGCCTCAGTCCCTGACAGACAGCTACATTGTGTTAAGCTCCCCCGCAGGTACATCAGGTTACACAACACATACAGTCTGCTGATTGGATAAGTTACAATCAGTCTCAGTTTCTGACCTTCACTGCTGACTGAAGCTGGGGACTTATAACTCTTTGACATGAAACATCACTGAGGGTTCTTAAGTTTTTCCAGATTGGCAGTCCTGGCCTCGTGCTGCTGCTGTTTCTGTTTCTTGAGGAGACGGTAGGCCTCGACTGCTCGCACCCTCTCCTCCTCCATGATTCTCTGTCTGGCCATGGAGGGCTTGCTTGTGGAGGCCACGTTGTGGCCTAGGAGAGAGTTCAGGAGCAGCCCCCTTGATGCCTTCAGGATGATGAACAAATAAATAAAATAAACAGTTAACCTCTGACTCAACCATTAAGATCACCAACACAGCATGTGACGACAGCATAGCAGGGTACCTGAGTTTTGACTGGAGCTTTCTTGGGTTTGGCGCTCAGAGTCGGAGGGGCCATTGAAACTTCACCAAAGGGAACATTATCTACAAAACAAAAGACCCATCACATTGCATTTTCATCACAGGAGATTTTAAAGAAATGACATTCTCTCCAGCTGAGTGGACTATTGCAGTGGTCTTGTTTGGCTTTCCCCAAATGACCATTAAACAACTACAGCACATTCAAAATTCTACTGTCAAAATCTTAACAAAAACCATTACAACTGAGGAAATGACTCCTATTGTTTAAAAATATTAACTCTAACTTCCAATTAACTTTAGATACTTTTCTGATAAACTTTGAAGAATATAAACCCAGTGGGTCCCTTAGATTGTTAGGCAACAGTCTGCTAGTACTGAATTATAGAGGAAAGCTGCTCCCTCACATCCTTTGTAGTGGCAAATGTTCCTGCAAATCATGCTTTCATTACCTACAAACATCTGTTTTTCCATATTGGCCTCTTGTCTGTTCAACTTTTTCAGCTGTAGCCTCTGTAATCTGACTTTATCATACCTGTAGCAAAACAGAAAAAAGATCAAATCAATTAGACACGTATCATTCAAGAATTATAAATCACATTTACATTTCTGCATTTTTCTGTGTTGAAGTTCATTTTTTGCCCCGATAGGGCACTCCTTGCACTTGTGAGGTACATGAAACATGACCCAAAAAGCAACAAACAAGATATTACCTACCCATTACATACATGGCATACAAGCACTGTAGCACCTTAAGCAGGAGGATGGGGTTTAACTGACTCAGCTGGCCCCAGCCTTCGTTGACATCCCATTATCAGCACAAACAAATATCATCTGTTAAGAAAAAGCGCTGCCACCAGTATACTCACTCCTTCTTTTTCTCAGACTTGCCCTTGTCTGCGGGGCTCTCTTGTTGGTCTGCGACCAGCTCAGGCTTTCTGTCAAACTGGTTCTCGGTGAGGAAGAGGACGTGCTTGGTCGCCGAGTCCATGCGCCGCAGGTACGCCTTCTCACTTTCCTTCTTCCCCCTCTTGAAGTGAGGCACAGGTATGTCTCCAGCCAGGGAATCCTCTGGTTTACCTTTAGGGGAGACGACTAAAGGGACACAAACAAATCCCTCACTGGGTGCAAACAACCCATGACTGTTAGAAAATAAAAAGTATAAGTATGCAAAAGTGTAAAAGAAGCTTTTCTGCTCACCCTCTTTCAGCTTTTTTGCCTTCAAGGGTCCCGTCTTCATTCTGTCCTTGCTCTTCATGATCTCTCGCAGCCTGAAGGGGATGTGTTCCAGGTGGTCTTGCTTGGCTTTATCATCTCGTTTCTGCTTCTTATCCCTGGAGTTCAGACGCGTCATGGTCCAAATAGCATGTAGGGAAAAAGTGGAGCGAACATTACCCCTCGGAGGCCGTGTGAGGTGCAGGTACAGGTGTCAAATACAGCCACGGTGTCAACAAGTTACATCTCATTTTCGCACTAATTCAGGGTGCTAACAACAGTTAGCACTTTTGTGTTACACACGGACTTCCGGACGTTACCTTGAATGTCGTCCGGCCTGTTTTCCTGACTCGTTGGTTTTGTTCTTCTTATTCTTGCCCATTTTACTGCACTTTTTTTTCAGCGCATAACTAACTGTCTTTTAAAAAAGAGAGAGCAGAAACACATGTGGAGGAAGCAGCGTGCTCAACCTTTAACCTGCGGACCTCTGAGACGACAGCGAGGGCGGAAGTGAAGAGGTCTCACTCTGTGGCTGCTTTCAGGTCCCGAGGACTAATGTTAAAAGTTATGTTGACGCTCTTGCGTCTTGCTCCTCTACTTTACTGGTTTAGCTATAATTTTAAGTGGCCTATGTATAATACATTTCGTTGAATAGAGTTAATTAATCATGAAACTGCGTTGACGGCTACCACATACATCTAAAAATGTACCTTTATACATCAATTTAACAGATAAGAGAAATCCCACCCGATGGAATATTTTTTATCGCAGAGTGATACACTTACATAACAGACGATCTTTGCTGGTGCTTCTACCTGCCACCACTAGATGGCGTCGTTGTTTCAGTTTGTTTACATAAAACTGCAGAGACCCAGAAGTTTTAACTTCAATGATGATACGTTGCATTTAAAGTACAAAGTGCAGTCTTTTTCCACCATCCAGGTTGTTTAGATCCTGCACCACACAAATTGGAGTTTCTTGAACACGTTTAAAAGTAAATAAATAAAAATATTAAACCCAATCAACTACAAACAAATACAAGTCCTGTAGTTCAGTGCATCACCCTAGTAAATTACTATATTACTGATACTTATACTAGAATAAATGTCAGTCAGTGATGATACTCCTATTTGAAAAATAAAATTGTGCACTTAATCTTTGTTTTGAAAATGGTAATACCTTGTAGTTTTCAAATAAGAAAAAGTTTTGATAATGAAAGAGGGTCTTAAAAGCCATAGCAAAACAAGGCTTTTGAAGACTTTCAGAAATGGTGAATTACATTTTTTTAATATTTTAACTATTTTCTGGACATTTCATAGATTAAATGATAATCAAAATGAATCTACTTAACCAACAATGAACACCATCATTAGTTGCAGCCCTACATTAGCTATAGTTCATTCAGCATTTTTTTTTCTGAGCATGTGTCAGGCATACAGTGTGCCCATTCATGTTTCCAGCAGCATGAGAACTCCTGAGACCACGTGATTTTCACTGCGTGTTGAGGATTACTCAGAGAACTAAAATTATATCATCAAAATTCACCATTATAGGCCATTAAAGTAGAAACATAGATCAAATACATCCTCTGATCCTGCCACAGATTTGTGTGATGTATGCAGATTATTCGGTAATTAAACCACAGTGGGAGAGCGTGTGTGTCCCGTGTGTGTGCATGTGTATGAATGGACTGGAAGATTTAATAAACCATCAGAGTAATGGACAAGGTGTGTATTTATGTGTTTATATGCGTATGTGTGTGTGTTGATGGGATTAACAGAGGGACATAATGCAACTCAATCTGAGAGACTGATCATGAAAGGAGAATGCTTCCGCTGTCGATGCTAGTATGTTCCTGCTTGCAGACATTGGATAATATTGCCAGTGGTTGGGAGATACTGAGGACCACGGATCATATTCTGAGAACTTCCCACAGCTCTGTCCCTACACTGTACACTTCGCAACTTTGCAAACGACTCCTGATGGACACCTAGGCATCCTCCTCGTTGTTCTGAAAACATCTGCATTTGCCTTCACTGTCATGTGTCTGTTATCCCCTAAGCTGTCTGTCAGCCAATTCCTAATGAATCAACTCTTCCGTATACAATGTGAAAGACCTGTGTGTGTACAGGTGATGATGGCCCTGCAGTTTATTGGCTGGTAGCGTCATAATCTTCTCAGAGTCCGAGGTGTATAAGAGGGCTTCACTAAACACAAGTCATCATGTAACAGCAGCCCGATCTCCACCACACTCCATACAAAGATACACAGCATCACAGGTGGTGAGTATTAGCAACGGCTTAGATAATGTTTCTAAGACGCAGGCTGATTCCAATGCACATGTGCTTTTTGGACACATTGTGATAACAATATAAACTATTGTTATACCATATTTAACAATTACTCTCACATTGTATTTTCCCATTTTCCTTTGCTTTCAACTTCAGTCATGAAGTTTGTTGGGTTAAAAAAAAAAATCAGTGTTTAAAATGTTATTGGAAAGTGAAAAATCTATGTGTTGAAGAATAGACATAGGTAGTACTGTACTGGACTGCATTATATTGAGAGGTGTATTGCTTTTAATTTGTTGAACATTATAGAAACACCTCCAACAACACCTTTAACTATGACCTCATTATTGGATTTACACATTTAAGACAACATCAACAACAACTAAACATTATAAAAATTTGTAAAGGTAGAATTTGTAGCAGAGCTGTTGTATTGAATTGCATTACGGGTTGTACAGGTGTACCTAATAAAGTGGTACCTGAGTGTACTCAACAGTTACTAAAATCTATCTGCTTTGAAATGAATTTTATATTACTGCTGGAATACATACAGTATTTACCTTGTAATAATGTTTTTTTTTAAGTTTCCTTCCAAAACTCCTTTCACTGGCAGACAATCTGATAATAATTAAGAGTAGTTTAAGAGCTATTGTCAGGTTACAAACTCAAGCAAATTCAGCATGTCCTCACAGTAATCTGATTATGAAGGTACTGTGAAGTTTAAAGCCAATGTGAAGGGTTAATTAGTAATGTGAGTGTGGGATTACAGGAGCCTTCTTTGTCTCTACACAAGTCTGTATTTCTGCAGATAAGTTATTTAGATGTTATAACAGTAGGACAATTCATTTCATATCAGTTATTTTAACAGCAAAATACAGCATAATGGATACTGGTCTTGAATGCAATGTATTTAATCTTGCTTTTTATGACACATTTGCTGTCGCAATTCAGTTCGGCGACAGAAGTATGAATTTGGATGTGGCCAAACCTGGAGCAAAGACAGGCAGCAAAGCTCCCCTCAGAGCCACCGGCCCTGGATCTGGCCCACCCAAGTTCAAACAGAGGAACAGCCGCCACTTCAAGAGCAAGCCTCCTAAGAGGGGCGTCATTGGGTAGGCATTTCTTCAGTACATTTTCCAGTGTCATCTAGAAATGTCACCACAATAAAGCATGGGATATTCTTTCTTCCTCAGCTTTGGAGAGGAAATCCCAGGAATGGAAGGGCTCGGCACTGGTAGGCAGAAGTACCGCAGTTAGGCCACTGCAACCGCAAAAAAACTACACACCAACCACACGGCACTTCCTTTTAGTTACCCGCTATTTGTTCTTTCTTTTTCAGACTTCACCGTAATCTGCCCATGGGAAGCGTACAGCCATCTAGAGCTACATGAACTGGCTCAGTATGGTATCATCTGAGTCTCTCCACTGAGAAATTCTTCTTCTATTCATTCACTAATGGGAACTGATGTGGGAAGTTCAGCAACTAGATTTTCAATTACCAAGTCCAACTATCTGGACTATCAATATTGGCTTTTTTTTAATGGTTAATCACAAACTAAAGAACTAGCATATAAAAATATGTCTGGATATTATGAAAGGTTCTTTGCCTAACTTGTTTTATACATTAAATCTATTTTCATAAGACTCTCAAGCTGCCATTTTAATGTCCACAAACGACTGATACTGAATGTGTCCCTGTGTCTTTGCCTGAGGTAGCAGTAGGAGCTGTAACATGAAGATTGGTTACTGACTTTAAAAGAGGGTGTTTCTGTGCAGTTGACAGCATCATGTTTAGTCACACTCAGAATAAAGCTTGGAATTTCTTAAACAATTTCAAACAGTTCTTGTTTTTGCCAAACTTAGTGTGATATTAAACCATGTTACAGTGTCTGAAACATTGCATATTTCCCATTGTAAAGCTTTAGTTGTCCCTTTTCTAAAAAAGAGTAGCATATGTGAGCCACAAAATAATCAGAAAAGTAAAGTAATTCAGAGTCAATTTAACCTGTTCCCATGAATTTAGCATGCCACGCCCTATGCGTATAAGTGACAATAGAGAAGAATGATACCACTCTCATATGGTAAAGTTAGCATAAAAAACAGGGGTTAACAGCCTGGTTCTGTCCAAAAGTAACAAAATCTGCCTACCACCTCTAAAGCTCACTAATCAACATGCTGTATTTTGTTTGTAGTGTAAAAATGACATATTTTGGTTTTATGAAGGGTTACGCTGTTCTGCTATTTGAGGGACTATTTCATGGCCAGATGCAGTAACTCACATTGACAAAAACTCCAGGCACAGAGGAGCCACATTCACATTCATCCATATTTACCGTACAGTCATGGGAGTGGTATCGATCCTTTCATCTATTTATGTCATGTTAGAGTGTATTTTTGCATTATTTGCATTTTCATCAACAGGTCATGAGGAGAATTGAGGTTTAAAGTAACATTTTTAGGCTAACTTGGCTATCTTGTTTTCAAATCAACCTTTTTGGGAATTGTGCCAGATTGTAAGTGTCGTTATTTGATGGGCTTTTGCTGCGGTAAAAAGGTGCAACATGTTGTTCAGGAGAAGTGAAGGTTTTTACAGCACAACAGAGGTATAACAGTATCTTAAGAGTTATGAAAGGCATCACTGGTCTAGTAACTAAATGTCTTGGGCTTTTAAACTTTAAATGTCTTGGATTCTTTTGATGGAATTTCTTTCCGAGTCAAAACATGGATTTTTGCCAGTCGAATAACGTAATTTGATCTGCCACCTTGATATTTTATGGTGGAATTTGCCTCTTAAAATTAGTAGTTATTTTTTATTTCCACTGGCAAAACCGACGCAGTCATCTGAGTCTTTTTAATCAAGCTGAATGAAGATTTTTGTTCTTATGGTTTAGGGGTTACAGTACGTTTACTACAGTCGACAAAGAACAGCTAAAAGAACTTACCACTCACACAATTAATATCAGCATACAATATATTCATCACCCCATGTTACATGTAAACTTTATGCCACTGTATGCTTTCTAACAGTCGTGTAGTGATAAATAGAGCAAGAATCTGGACCCCCAGCACGACGATTCCAACTGTCCCTATCAGGCCCTCGTGCCGCTCGATCCAGCGAGAGATTCCCCCCAGGCAACCTCCCAGGAAGATCACACTCTGAGCAGTAAACTCATCCAGCAGCTGGGCTCCTACACCACACTGAGAGTTCCACACTGTGCCGTTCTCCAAAGGGTCCACACAGCACGTCGCAGGGACGCCACAGGCCAGCACTCCTGGAGCTGAGCAGTTGTAATATCTGACAAACGGAAAAACAAAAAAACATCCAGTAACACTCTCAGCGGCACACTTACTTTTTCAAGGCATTCCTACATCATGACCAATAAGTCTTCAATGTGCTTTTTTATAGATATATCCAAGTTAGTCACCCTCTACTCACATGTTGATCTCCCAGTCACGGTAGTTATCTGCCCCACAGCACTGCAGATTTGACTGAATCTCGTCTGTGATGAACCTCAGATCCAGATCATCCTGGTAGTGCACCATGGCAGCTAACATCCCCGCCCGCAGGTAACCTCCGATCTGATCTTGCAGACTGTAGGCTATAATGGCGGCCAGCACCTGGGCTGTGATGAGCACCAGCACCGCGGCAGAGAACAGCTTCAGTAAGGAGCAGTTCTCTCTTAAGGCTCCCACACAGCCTGACAGGCAGAGCATAGTCAGCACAAAGCCCAGAGTCACGAGCATCAGCATTGGGTCGGTGCCGATACTGCCGATCTTCTCCCTAGCAAAAGACTCCTTGCTGATGAGGCCCCATATCCCCAGACCCAGAACCACCAGGCCCAGAACTGTGAATACCAGATTGCATAGGAACAGGATGTATTTTAGGAAATAGTCCATCAAAGAATAACCGTAGTGGGGTCGGATACTTGTGGATACAGGGCTGTCGTGGTCCTGTCCATTGTTTGGCCCTGTCTGGTGAAATTCAGTGGTGACGCGGTCAAGCTCCGCAGAATCCTCCTTAGCAGAGCCTGTCTTTGGACACACAGGAACGCAACTAAATACAATCGTTTTTCAGAACTGATGTTACTTTAAACATTTAACTACACAGAAAGATTTTGATTGTCTGAAAGGAACTTAATGTTACAAAACAGAACTTCATAAGTGACCCCTTACCTTTGGTATGAGCGGACTGGACTCATTCTGCGTCGTGTCCCTCCTTGACCAAGGCCAAGGAATCCTTTTTATCACCAAATACCTCCTCATGTTGTCCACCCCTGGGAGAAGACTCTCCCTGTGCTTTAAGCCGGTCAGAAGGACACAAACTAAAGTGGAAAATAGGGGGAGCGTTTGCAATAGTACGAACAGAGGAGCATGTGAGCTGAGGTGGAGTAACCATGCAGTGTCTGGCCTCTGGCTGCTGCGAGGCGTGGGATTTCTTCATCATGTGAGAGTCACAGCGAAGGGATTACGGCCGTCAGAGCATGCAGAGGCACACGCACACACACAAGAGTGGGACTCTGAGAACAAGAGACTTTTGATGTGAGGTTTACTCACATGAACCACTAAGATGTCGAGATGTTATGTTATAATTTAATAATACTTGGGAAGACAAGTGGATAGAAAGTGGAGAGGAAATGGCATGTGTTTTATTCCGACTGACTGTAACTGAAAGCAAATTATAAAAAATAAAATAAAACAAAACCCATAAGCAATGCATTTTGATCATCAAGTTAGGAAAAATAACTTTTTTTAAGTTTGTGATTGTTTGTACCTGGTCAGCTCTAAATCTAGCTAATCTCATCTGTTTGGATCTCGGTTTCCTAAACGATTATTGCACTGGTTACCAACCTGGGGTCGAGACCACCACAAGGGGTCTCAAGCTAAATCTGTGGGGTCATGAGATGATTAACAGAGGCTGCACTTTGGCACAGCAGTGCTTCAGGGCAAATGCTAATGTCAGCATGTTAATCCTCACAATGACAATGCTAAAATGCTGATGTTAAGCAGGTAAAATGTTGATCACCACCCAATAAGATAAGGCCAGTATGGCTAAAAGAACATATCGACAATGCAAAATTATGTTTATTTTTCAGATCTCTTTCTGATCTTTGCTTTATGTGAATAACTGGATCATTTCACCTCTTCAGGAAAAACAGTGTTTGCTTGCTGTTACGATCCCAGGTTGATCCAGGGGTGAGAGGAGTTCAGCGTTTCAATCTTTTATTGCCAGATCTGGAAGCTTGGATTAAACATTAGGGAGAGCCCTGGCCAAAAATAACTACCAAACCAGCTCTAAGTTGAAATAAATATCACAATACTAACTAAACTGCTCAAAAGAAAAAAAAAGGAAAAAAAGTAATAATTCGAAACTTAACTCCCTATCAACACAGTAAAAAACAGGAGTAGAAATCAACACCACTACTACCTTTTTAACCTGAATCTGAAAACATCAAATGATAGGGCACGGAACAAAGCCTGACAAAACATCCTCAAACACTCGTGGGCAGGTAACACAAGTGACCAAGAGGCCCAGAAGAGCAACTCCTCAGCCTTTAAAAACCCCAAACTGGACCATGATTGACTGCAGGTTCCCAGATGGACCAGCCAACGGCAGGAGAGAGGGGAGACGGAGCTGGAGCTGAGACCCGCAGAGCCTAAGGATCAACACAGCACATATTAAACACATCTCACCTATGGGGGAATGTAACGCTTGACCTTTTCCGCCTCTACTCTTTACTGCCTTTATGTGCTTCAAAGGTCAAAGGTCCTCAATACCGATCAGATTTAACATCAGAAACATATATTCCTAATTGTTCTCATGTGAGCTTTTTAGTCAATTTTTTCTCAGTTTCATTGCTCACATATTACGACTGTTTGGCTAAGATGGATAGATCACCCGGCCCTGGTATTAAATCAGAGTCTAAAGTTTCCACCAACCATCTCAACAGAGTTGAGAAAGCCCAGGCTGTTCTGGTGTATGTCCAGAAGAAATAATCCCTAAAAAACAGCAAAAGCTGATAATGACCATATTATATAATATAACAATGCACATCAAATGTAAATATGCTATAATGAGTGAGGTGCATGCACAGAGACCTAAAGGGATTTAACACTTCCCAGTACAGTCAGTGAGCAAATCTGCTCGGTCCATCCATTTTATGACTTCAGCTTGATCATAAACAGCACCTTTCTTTTATGGAAGTGAGAGAAGTGATCCAGGCTTGATAAGTTGCATATCACAAGCTCCTGCTTGGTTATCACTGTGTTTTAGCATAAACAGAATCACCATGCAACACTTTCCCAAATAGCCTTGTTTTTTTCCCTAATATTATGTGCTTCCATTTTCCACCATTTAGCCAAAAAACTGAAAAAATCATCCCATAATCATTTCTGTTAGCTCATTTTAAGCTGCGAACATGTCTGGCAGGTAGACTGGTATCTACACCAGAATAATGTTATTAAAGTAGCCCTTGTTATTTTAAATAATCACACTAACATTAAGTTGTACATGATGATTTTAATAACCTTTATACTGATAATGAAACTCTATTAGCCACAAGTTGAAGGTAGTGTTGCAGTTCTTCACTATGACCTCTAGTTGGCAGCAGAACCTAATGATTCTGCACTCAGCACCTACACTAGGTGGTCTAAACATTCCCTAAAGTAGTTTTTATTGCAGGGGTTTGACTGCAGGAGTTCATATTGTTTGATAATAATGTATATATCATGATTACAGATACTGTAAACAGTAGTACTACCATCGCAATGAATATGCTTATTGATAGCTCTAAATGCTATGAATACAAGTGTGTATACATCAGGATTATTCACTCTATGTTTGCACATACAGAGAATAAATGTGGTCATTTCATGAACATTTCTGATGTGGATTTCTATTGCGTTCAGTAGAGCAGTTGCTCCAGGATTTTTTTACAATTCTGGCTAAGCTCAAACACTGGAGGCAGAGGAAACTGCCAGCCAGCAACATGAGGGAAGAAACACCATTCAACAGCTCCCCAATGGTATCTATTACTATGTGTGTGTTGCATTTTGTGAGCTGGCAGCGAGCCATCAGTGCATTCAAGAGGCACTGTGGTTTTGTTCAGAGTAACGTCACAATGAGGACAGGACTGCTGCGTGCTGTCAGAACAAAGTCAACATGGTAACCTCAACGAATGATACATGTGCCTTTTGGTCAGTTAGAAGAGCCGTCATCTCTTTCACTGTCATCAAAATCAGATCAGGGTTGTAGCAGCTCTTTTAAAGCAAGAAACTGACTCCCTGCTGTCAGGCCTTTTAGGATAATTGTTAAATGTCAAATGACGTAAAATAACCACTTAGTACAACATCCTCATGGTCATCTGTCTTATTCTATAAACCCTGACATTCATGTGACTCAGTAGGAAACATGAAAATCCCCATGGTGCACCCTCTGTTTGGCGTCATTCAATATAAGGGCTGATGTATTTCAATCGAAGCGCCCTTGTAATATTGCTCTGATAAATCATTATGAAGTGTTGTGCTGCTGTGAGTCAATAACAAGCAGCATGCGACAGAGCAAATTCCATTGTGAGCCAACAAACAGAAAGAGAGAGGCCTGGTTATCTCACTCGCTGGCTCTGCAGGTTGGCTGCTGTCATTCTTTCCTCTGGCTGTGCTGGACTGGGCTGCAGGGAGCTGGGGAGAAGTAAGTCCACTGCTGTAAGCAGAGACTGACTGGTGGTGGACTCCAGATGGGGCTATAAGGCTTGTTAGTGCAGCCATAAATGTGTTTCCATATTAATGTGTATAAACATAAAAACAAATTATAATTTGTCATACTCATCACTGACCTTCCAGATAACTTTGGGTTGTTTTTCATAATGGTCTCCACACACGTAGTTTTTTTTCCTTCTTGACATTGCAAATGAATGTGTGTGGTGGTGTGCCTGTAGATGGATAAACACTTAGCAGGTACCTGTATTCACTGCTTTACACTTTCCAGCAATGGAAAGCAACTACGTACACTGAGGTACTTTTACTTTACTAGAATGTTTCCATTTTATGCCACGTTATCCTTCTAGTTTACTTCAGCACACTATAATACTCCACTACTCACTGCTGTGTTTGAAGATTAAAGATTTACATTCAGAACATATGATCAGCTCATGAACTATGATGCACAGATACAGATGTACAGATAAATTACCCAACATATAAAGTAATAAAAAAAGTAATTTAAGCTTTATTTTGACCAGCTACAACAGAAAATGGTGCAAAAATAATCATCAATAATAATCCAATAATATGACGTAACAGTGACAGGGGCCATTCTATTACATAATGAGTATTTTACTTTTGATACTTTTTCCTGCTGATCCTTTTATATTTGTACTTTGGTAAAGTATTAAATGCATGACTTGTACTTGTATAGTGGAGTATTTGTACCTAGAGATTTTGCTCAATACTTCCACTGCACATAAGACACATACCTTCTCTCACTGCTCTGCTGCTACTGCAAGTTTCCACTTATGTAGTGGAAAAAAACAAGCTGGAAACGGACATTGAACTTCAGTCTGATGATCATAAGATAAAGGAAAAAAAAAAACAACTCCACTGTCAATTAAATCTAAGAAAATGGGGTTAACGTCTAGGTAAGATCATCCCAGATGTACAAACCAACAAATTTACTGTGAGTGGGTGCTGACAGAATGTAGTTGGGTGTCAGACTTTAACAAATCTCACAAATCCACTGTTTCCTTGTTTATAAATCTTTTAGGGGATGAATTTAAAAAGCATTTAGTTCCCACTGTTTGAATAGAATCCAACTCCCTCTGTAGTGTTGTCAGCACTGAAGATGTATGGTACAGATGGCATGATGTTCATCCTACTCACAGCATGCACTACAGTATGTTGCCTCTATGGGTTTAAAGTTGGTGCAGATGGCAGGGACCATTGCCCAGACAGATTCCTTTTCAATTTGGGCTCACCTCATATCAATACTGCCTGCAGACATCAGCACTACTAGTTTTTCAAATGCAATAAGGAGCTCTGGTCTGGAATAGATCAGAATTGGAATTTCTTGTGACAAAAGGTTTTTCATTTCAGACCTGTCAAGTGAAAGCTCTCCTTTTGCCCGGTATTTAAAAATGAAGGAAAATGTGCTTTGCCGATGAATAGTTTTCTACTTGTTTTGGGTCCAGCTGCATTTGCCCGTTCAAAATTGTCCAGATTTTAGATTGAGAAAATCTGTTTTAGCAATGAAACTAAATAAAATTTGTTGCTTCACCCTCCATCAGCAGTGAGATTATTTTCACGTAAATTATGTAGATTTATTGAGGGAGGATTAATGTCAAATTACGTGAACTGATGGAGTAAATCAGACAGCATCTTATCTGAGTTAGGGATGTCAGCAGTTTAGAGGTGAAGGAATCTCTTGTGGGCTGAATATCATATTACTGCTGATTTCAAATTGACTGTACAAACTTCTCAACAAAGCAGATTTACCTAGGATCTGCTGCAGCCCCAGACTGAGGGAAATTAATAAATGTTCTCTAAAATAGTCTATTTTATTAAAATGATTAACTCTAAACAATGTGTGTTTTAATTCCATTATTTTCAACGTTATCAAGTGTGTGTGGCTCTGTGGTTTTGATCACCCCTGACAGTTAAAGGGACCGTCGCTGGCTGGGTCTGTCGTAGCCCAGATGTTGACCAGATTGGATTACAGTAGGAGGTAAGAATGCTATACTGGAGCCATATACGGCTACATCAAACACCTCTTCTGGATTAGAGCCCACAGGCAGTTCAGTTGCCCCTTCCCACTCACAGCAGCCAGGCAAAACATGTGGAAGATAGATGGAATATAGATAGGGGACTATCAGGACCTCTCATTACTCACATACTGCCCATTGTAGCAGATGCACCGTCTGCAAGACACATCTGAAAAGTGGAAAACATGTGTGTATGCGTGTGTTTGGGGAGTTTTGATTTTAGCGCCATGTTATTTGTGTGTACATGCATCAGTGTGCATGCAGGCTTTAAAGGAACAGAGTGTGTCATCACTGCATCACTCAAGTGGGTGGGAGCAGGTGGGGGAATGGCTCTGGGAGATTAGGGAGGCAGTTATAAGAGAGTAGTCAGGTTATGTTTTCTCTGTGTGTCACTGTTGAAGGATCATACTGCAGAGTGTTTTCTACTGCTGTGACCTGGAAAGACCCCTGGCACTACTTTACAGAAAGGTATAGTAAAACCTCAATGCCAATTAATGCTTGATGCCATTATTTCCACAGTGTTTCACCTACAGAGCAGTTAATCTAAGTAACGGTAGAATAGAGTTGAATACATTTCCTCAAATATATGCATGCACCAGTCTTATTTCAGAATTATATCTATGTTCTGTCATACAAGAGACAAAACCTTGGTTTCCAATTACCTTAAATTAAAATGAAAAAATAAAAGATTGATCATTTGCAGATTCAGCTTAATATATTAAGTACAATTCTAACTATTTTAGAGATTTAAAAGTGCTAAAGAAACTTCCAAGTTTGCCTGCCATCACTTTACTGTACACTTTTTCCTCAGCAGCACCCACATCTTATCTTACATTTCTGTTTCTGTTAGGTGAGGAAAATGAGGATGAAGGGGGTTGTAGTCCTGCTCTGCATGATCTTAACATGCGGAGCTCAGAAATGTAAACAGGAAACCTCACGTTCGGACATTAAAGGTCAGGGATGATGTGATGTCACTCTCCATTTTCATTTCAAAAGCACTTTGTTTGTATGGTTCAGGGTAAATACTGGGTTACATACGCTTAACATAAATGTCTATCTTCAACAGAACACACCAATTCCAAGACTTGTTCCAACCTGACCCAGGTACTGGACAACTGGAAATTTGCTATTATAACCCAAGTGAAAGACCTGCTGATCAATGACCACGCTTCAGTCCTTCCTGAATACAACAGGTGGGTCACACTGGCTTCTGACTGGGCTGACTGTGAATTGCAGCGATGGTAGACGAAGAAGCAGAAAGAGAAAAGAGAAAACAGAGAGTCGAAATGCTAAGTAAGAGAGAAGTGAAATGTCCAAGAAAAACAACAGCCAGTGACGTCAGTGAACATTTTATTGTTCCTCACAGTTGACAAAATTAGGGATTATGTAACTTCCGTTGCTCTGCGCGTGACCACTGACCTGTCAGAGCCAGTAACATGATCCATGATTGCTCTGGTCCACGCAATGCCGACTCTGCTTTGTAAATGACCTCACTACGGAGACTGTGCCAAACGAAAACGGGAAATGTTTTAGTCTTGTGCTCTGATGAATTGAGTGTTTCTGGCAGATGTTCCTCCGAGTTATTGACCCTTTCCTTTGGGGATTAGGCCCTGGGTCATGATACCAACAACTAAGAACATGTTTAATGTAAATCCCATTTCAGATGGACTGCAGGCTCAGTAGCCATTCCTAATGTGGGCCAAAAAATCTGCTATTTTTATACTTTCATCTGTTTCTAAGGGATCTCTGTTATTTATGTCTGTTATCCTGATGTTTCCTGCAGATGATGAGGCTGAATGCTTAACACCATGTCGTGACTTTCATGTTCACGTTGCCAATTTGACTTGATTCTCTTCTTGGTTTTGATTTGCCAATAAACAATGTTCCTATTTTAAATGAGCTGATGGAACATTGCAGTGCCAAAGCTCTTTGACTGGTGAACGAATACTGAAATCATTTACTCATTTGTGCTTTCCCAAATATCTCTGTATGTGTCCAGGATCCAGCCTCTGTCAGATGCTCTGGGAGACCTCTACAGGCAGTTTAACACTCTAAAGGACGAGCTGGGGAGGCTCAGTACAAAGTTTGACAGTGTGGAGGCTTTTGTGGATGACCTTAAGGAAGGCAGATTCACTCTGCCTCAGCGGCCCGTGCAGAGGATTCGCCCGAGTGTTGGTCTGAGGTCTCCACTGCGAGCACAGATGAGGGCTCCTGTCAGGGGGATTATCAAGGGGCCGACACTGATCAGAGCGAGGAGGAGAGGGCCACAGACACCTTAGACCATCAAGCTTTTGTCTCGCATCAACGCTGATGTTTCAAACAAGAGTTGATATGTTTATATATATTTTCAGAAGAAGATGATTAGTTTATATAATTTTATTGATGAGTGTGATGTGAGAATAGGTCACATAAATAAGACTGACTTAGTGATGCATGGTGTAGATCCTTTTACATTTCCACCATTTTATCTTCACCTCCTGTACAATGTCACGTTCAACCACAAGGTGGAAGCATTTATCAAGTTATCTCGACTGTCATCTTGCTGCTCTGTGTATCAATAGCTGGACATAAAGTAACATAATGGCTGAAAAGGTAGTCTAGAATTGTTCTATAGCCAAGAATATAGATAGCCTCCTTAAGCACATTGTATGACCATTGTTTGCTTTTGATTTTGTTTACCCAAATAATTATTAAAAATAGATTAATGCGCAATTTATATTAATTTATATTTGGTACATAATAAATGAACTAAACTTATTTAAAGTTTTTCAACCATAATAGGACAAAACTCTTTATGTTTGGCTACTCCAAGATGCTGGCCCAACCAGCTGAAACAATTTGTTCTTAAGAAAGTAAAGGACACTTCAACATGTGGTCAGGAAGATCCGGGAATCAAACCACCAACCTTGTGATTAATGGAAGTGGCTGACCCACAGCTATTGTCTTTTTAATAACACTTTTTTTTAAATTGAATATTATTTTACAATGCATCAATAGCAAATTGGTTTTATGTAAGTACAGGTAAACACGTCTTCTGTCTGTAATATTCTGATTAGCTAACGTAGTCTAGTGTTTCCTTGTTCCTTTCTGCCACAATCAAAATGAAAAAATAAAAAAATAAGCAGCTTTTAAAATATAAAAAAATATAATATATAAGTGTACAACACTGTACTCCAAGTTCAGGTAATTTTTACAAAATTGTCAATGTGAAGTTATTTGGGACAGCTGCAAGATTCACTCAATACCATAAACACTGAAATGTAGTTAATACGAGGTAACTAAGGTTACTTACCATCATGATGGATTGATAAAATAAAAGCCAATGGTTTTACCCTGGAAGTTATTAATAAAGTAACAAATTAACAAATGCAAGACAATAAACCTTAAGTTGTTACATTGTACAAATAAAGTTTTTGCCTACAGTGATGGAGACAGATTAGACATTTCTCTCCACAGAAGATTCTACTCTTTTTTAAGTATGTATTATTTAAATTCAGAAAGCTACACTGTTACTAGGTGTACATTTGCAATAAAAGCACAACAGAGGGATTCATATTTCCTTATCTGGTTTTAGTCAGATACTATAGAAGTCAGATAAATGAGTAGTACATAAAACTGAGTTTTCATCCTCTGTCAGTGAAGCATCACCTCTCTACTCCTCCCTCTCTTCCTTCCCAGGATGCACCTGCAGGCCTCCTCTCCTTATTTATAGCTCCATGCAAAAGAAGAGGTTAAGAGTCAGCTATCTGTAAAATCAGGGGGAACAATCTCTGACTGGAAATACACTGATGTTTTAATTAATATAATTTGGTCAATCAGTTTACCTCTTGCACATGCGTGCAGAGATTATATCATATAATAACCAACTATATTAGGCAAAATTATTAAAATGATAAAACCTTCATGCATGAATCCCATCCACCAGTAACTGAAAAATAGTAAGACATTTTTTTTTTGACATCATGACTTTATTGTATTTTGTAAATGAATGTTCTACACAGACAATAATGGATAAATTAATGACGCTGTTGATTTACAGAAGATACAAATATGATTAAACCATGCAGATTTAAGCAAAGCTGCTCCTCCTGTCAGTCACTCTCAGTTTCAGTGTTGTATTTAATCGCTCCTCCAGCACCTCCTCTCCTCATCCTCCAAACCCTCTGATCTGTCAGCAGTAAGATCACTTTCCAAGTCAGAAGATCATTCTCAGCTCACACTGACAACATGCTGGGGACCCTCTGCACTCTCATCACTGCTCTAACATGTAAGGAGGCTGACTTACTGCAGCTTTGACCTCATGTTGGATTCATCAGTCAGTGTGTTTCTCTTGACTCCATGTCTTCTTGTTGTTTCCAGGTGTGAGTGGTGTGACGGTGGTGACACAGAAGCCTCCTGTTGTGACACTGAGGAAAGGAGAGACAGCCACCATGGACTGTAACCTGGGGACTGTTACTGACAGTGCTGCTCGCTGGTATAAACAGATTCCAGGAGGAGTTCATCAGTATGTACTGAGGTTTTATCACGGCTGGAGCGCTGTAGAATATGGCTCTGGTTTCTCCTCTCCCAAGTTCACATCTAATCATCAGTCAACATCAGATTATCGTTTGATCATCAACAATGTGGAGGAGGGAGACTCAGCCGTCTATTACTGTAAAACATGGGACAGCTCAGCTAATGAATTCGCATCACAGTGATTTACAGCGTGACAAAAACCTCCTCACTAAATACTTCTGCTTTTTGACTCTCTGATATATTTTGACTGGGAGACAAAAAGCCAACTGTTCTGTAACTTCCCCACATATACTGTAGTGTAGCCCATTTAAAATACATTTTCAAACTTCTAAACCCTTTTATTGGATTCTCACATAAATCCTTAAAACTTACTTACATGTAGTTGTCTATTACACGTACACAAAAGTAAATTCAGGTCATGATCTATTACACTGTTTGAAAAATCATTGTTTACAGTAAATGTTAATGTATCTTGTTACTCATAACAAAAGACTAAAATTATACAAAGTTTACAAAGCTTTTCGTTTACTGATCCAAAGTCTAAGAATGTAATAAATCCTTCTTGAGAAAAATCCTCTTGTGCACATGTAGTGATACATTTGAATCCAGCTGCACTTCTTTAGGAGGACCAAATTTATCTGAAAAAAAAAACATTAAAAAATATATATAAAAGTTTGTCAAAGTGCAGCTAAAACAGAACCAAATGAAAATGTTAGACTGACCTGCTAACATGTCATTTTAATGATGTGCTTCTCATAAATAAATCACAGGAGTCGTTATTATTATGGAGCATACTTGCTTGGTGAGAGGACATTTCAGAAAAGTGTGGTGAGATAGGAGATAAACTGTAATATGCAACTGTAAGAAAACATGAGCTTTAAAACCAAAGAAGATAGATCTAGCATTGTCGCAGCCTGGCAGTGCCTCCTGTTTTCCCTCTTCCCCTGTGTCTCTTGTTTTTCCCCCTGTCTGTCTCTGTGTGTGGTTTGGGCGTGTCTCCATCCTGATAACAGCTCATTGTGAAGGAATTTTCTTTCTTGTATGTTAAACTTCCCTCTTGTAGGTTAAAGGTAAATTAAGACAGTGCTTCACAGGTCAGGTCAACTGTCAATCTCTGTTCGCCTGTCTCATTCTATGTGCCAGACAAGGCCGAGTTGGCTCTGGCCTCTGGTAGACCAAGGTCTGCTAGATATCTTCTGTTTTCAGGGTTTAGACACAACAGGCTGGAGCCTGGTTGTTGACGCTGGATAAGAGAGACTGTAGAGAGGCTATGCTGTTGCTAGGACAGCAATGGTTGACGTCTTTCCTTGTTTGGATCTGATATCCAATAGAGTCATCACACAGACCAGACTGAGTTAAGAATAACCCTGTTTGGATATAGCGGAACTTACCACTTCTGGGAAGGGTTAAGTACTGAATTTCAGGACACCATCTTCAGATTTGTAAGACATCCCGGTCTCCTGAAACTTCTTGTTAGAGTGAACCAGCTCTAAGATTTCCATCACACTCATTCACCTCACCTGTCCAGTCCATTCAGCTGCCTTCCATCTTCTCATCAGCTCAGCAGTACACCTACCCCGGCTTTCCATCCACCCATTGACAGATTGTTGTTACTATCATAGTGGTAGTAGTTAGTCATATTCAGGCCACTCAGTATTGTGTATTCTGAGTTTATTCCTCATGTTTTCTTTGTCTCTACTTACCCTGTCTCTTTGTGCCTGCAGGGTCATACTCTCTGGTTCCCCAGCCTGCCTGCCTCGACAACCCATTCCCCAACCTGCTGCGCTCACACCCCGCTCTGCCTGCCCTGACTTGCACAGTTCGGCCTTGCACCATTGCCCCATTACCCTCTGCCTCTTCTGCTTCATCTCAACCACTCGCCATTCTTATCTCAAATTGGCACATACATCAGTGAGGTCTGTGGCACCTCTAACAATATCAACAAAACACACGGTTAAGACTGATACAGAACCAAGTAGACAGCCTGAGTTGTCCACTATAGCATGAGCCATTTTCTTGAAGAAATTTGATGCAATAAGTGAAACATGAAATTACTTTCAGTCAATAACACACATGCAGATTTAGCAGCATTGTTTGGATGATGCTCTTTAACATTAGACTGAATGCACTGAGGATAACTGGACTTTCAACATTTCCACCATAAAAACAAAATGATTCAAGAGACCAACAAATCAATCAGAAACAGTGTACTTCTTTGTGGAAATGATCATGTGTGCAGAGCCAGAGCTTATATCTTGCAATAGATAGATAGATCTGGCAATATTTTCCCTCCATACAAGAAGAAATGTGACAAAACATGCAGATTTAAGCAAAGCTCCTCCTCCTGTCAGTCACTCTCAGTTTCAGTGTTGTATTTAATCGCTCCTCCAGCACCTCCTCTCCTCATCCTCCAAACCCTCTGATCTGTCAGCAGTAAGATCACTTTCCAAGTCAGAAGATCATTCTCAGCTCACACTGATAACATGCTGGGGACTCTCTGCACTCTCATCACTGCTCTAACATGTAAGGAGGCTGACTTACTGCAGCTTTGACCTCATGTTGGATTCATCAGTCTGTGTGTTTCTCTTGACTCCACGTCATCTTGTTGTTTCCAGGTGTGAGTGGTGTGACGGTGGTGACACAGAAGCCTCCTGTTGTGACCCTGAGGAAAGGAGAGACAGCCACCATGGACTGTAACCTGGGGACGGTTACTGACAGTGCTGCTCGCTGGTATAAACAGATTCCAGGAGGAGTTCCTCAGTTGGTACTGTGGTTTTATCACAGCAATAGTTCTCCAACCTATGGATCTGGTTTTTCCTCTCCCAAGTTCACATGTAATCACCAGACAACATCAGATTATCGTTTGATCATCAACAATGTGGAGGAGGGAGACTCAGCCGTGTATTACTGTCAGACATGGGACAACTCAGCTAAAGAGGAAGTATCACAGTGATTTACAGCGTGACAAAAACTTCCTTACTAAATACTTCTGCTTTTTGAGTCTCCGACACATCAAATCTCTGTAACTATCCTACACAAGTATTTAAAAATGACTACAAACCAGTTTTCTCAATCTATTATTGAAAGACCAATTTCATGTCAAAATGTTTTTATTAATTTCTCAACACTGAACATGAGGAAATAATTAAATTCTATGTTGGTTGTTTTCTATTTCGCTCGGTTCTTTTCATTTGCACTGGACTGTTCTGTGAGAAAACACTAATTAATAATAAAAAAAAGATGAACATAGAAATTCATCCTTGACCTTGGGAACAAATATATATGGTATTCTTAACACTCTGAGAATAGCTCAGTAAGCGGACCTTGAGTTTAGAATATTAAACTCTTATAAACAAAGATGTTTCCAAAAACACACCATCTCATGATTTTTTACAAAAGTCATCAATGAGTAAATCCACAGAATCACACAGGTAAGAAAACTGATTTTAAATAAAAATAAATTAAATCAATTCAAATCAATTTAAATTCACTATGCTATCTTTGTGAGTAGAGAATTTAGAATAATAGAATGCACTAAGGAAGAAAAACATTTGTGTTCACACTATGCCTAATACGTAATTTAATGTTGGAGACCCCGGGCCTTGCTTTATCATTTTTTTATGACAATTGCTGATAAACATGATTTTAAAATGACATATTTCAGAAGTTCAGAAAATGACGCATTACTTTTGTTTGGTATCTTAGACACAACAGCTGTAAATCAAAACTAAATACAACAGATTTTCAACAGCTCTATATGTGTGATTGATGTTGTCAGCACTGCTTATGTAGCACTAGAGAGGAGGGCCGTTGAAGCATCTTTGTAAATATCCAGGTTGGCAGCTGCCGATACGGAACATTCAGCGGCTGGTTACAGTGGCAGTATTAAACAGACTGGACAGTAAATATTGTCTAAAAGAAAAACAAACAACTCCAATTAAACTTTATGTTGACAAGAAATATATGTTTGTTGTACTTCTGACAGGACATACCATCCAACAGAACTCCGACACTAAAAACTCTTGCTTTTTGATTCTCTGATATATCTTGACAGGTAGAGAAACAGCCAACTGTTGTGTAACTTCCCCACATACACTTTAGTGTAGCCCATTTAAAAATACATTTTCAAACTCAGATAAATCCTTAGAACTATCGTATAGTTGTCTGTTACACGTACACAATATTCACACAAGTCATGATCTATTACACTGTTCAAAAAATCATTGTTTACAGTAAATGTTTATTTATCTTGATACTCATCTCGTAGTAAATAGTTATCCAACTGCATTATTTCCACTTCTTTAATAGGACCAAAGTTCATCTGCAGACGAAAGTTGAAAAAAAAGTTTGTTAAAATGCAGATAAAAGACAACCAAATGAAAATGTTACATTGACTTGCTATCAAGTCATATAGATTAACAGAAGAATAAAGTGTTTCTAATAAATGAATCACAGGAGTCGTTATTAATATGGAGCATGCTAGCTTGGTGAGAGGACATTTCAGAAAAGTGTGATGAAACTAAGATAAAAGATAAACTGTTATGTTTACTCTACGCCCTGCTTATTTAATACACATACTGATATATGCAACTGAACATGAACTTGAAAATCAATAAAGATATATCTAGTATATGATCGTATTTACTTTATTTCTTGGAAAAAAAGAACAGCACTTTAAAAAGTAAACGTGCATCACGCTTAAAATGTATTAATACTGGTGCAAAGGACATCAGCAGGCTTCCAAAGACAACAGCATCAACAACAAAACAAACTGGGACAAACTGAATATGATGTAAAAACACATAAAGCCTGTAATTTATTTGTGAATAAAAACAGTGTTGAGTGTTGAAACTCCTCCTCCTCCACTTCTCCTCTCCTCAGTGTCTTTATAAGCTTCAGTCTCTCTTCTCCTCACACTCCAACCCTGCTCACCTCTCAGCTGGACAGTAAGGGACGCTTACACCACACACTGTCAACATGCTGGGGACCCTCTTCACTCTCATCGCTGCTCTAACATGTAAGATATTCTTCTCAGTCCTCTTACAGCCCATATTTCCAGACAGAAACCTTTCACTAATGTGTTTTTCTGTGTATGTTGACAGATGTTGATGCAGTTAAAGTGCTGACCCAGACGCCTGCTGTCCACTCAGTTTCTACAGGACAAGAGGCTGTTCTCAAATGCAACATTGAGAGAGATGATGGATATTATGTCAGTTGGTATAAACAGGTTCCTGGTGAAGCTCCTCAGTATGTTCTGAGATTTTACCATAGTGAAAGTTCACCCAGCTATGGTACAGGATTCTCCTCAGACCGATTCAACTCAAAATCCTCATCAAACATAGATTACCAGTTCATTATAAAGCGGACAGAGGCAGGAGACTCTGCTCAGTATTTCTGTGCAACATGGGATAGCTCTGCTTCTGCAGCTGTATCACAGTGATTCACACCGTGACAAAAACCTCAGTGAGAGACTCAACACAGCTTTTATGAATTCTGAAAACATTTTCTTAATTGTTTTTCTCAGTTTGATGTTGACATTTGGAGTTTTAACAAAACCATGAAAACAAAACGATGCAACAGAAGATTCAGAATCTGTCCTCAAGTCCAGCAGTGTTTTGGAATATAAACAGACTGATGACGTGAACGAGATGTTGACAGTGAAAGTTGGTCTCAACAGGATGTTTCAGTTCCACTCCCCTCATTAGTGAGAGTCGGGAGGTTTTTGTACAGCCATGAATACAAACTGAATCACTGTGGTATTCGGACAAGGCACCAAGCTGACTGTGACAAGTAAGTACTTTTTAACTGATCATAAAACAAGATAGATTTTCTGTTTCTGATACGTAGGAAGAGAAAATAATCAATTTATATGTTGCTTCTTGTTAACATGTTGTTCAATGACTAATAGATTGAATTATTTACATCTGCTTTGACACCAGACTGTGTTTTTGAAGGCAAAGGAAAGATCGGCAAAAGATCACAATTTTTTATGAAGTTTTTTAAAAGCAATTTTTCAGCGTTGCACAACATTTACAAGATTGTTCTTATTTATTTACAAAACTTATAACAGTTTTTAACATTGTAAAACTGTATGTTAAATAACCTGTCATAAGCATTTTAAATTTAAGTTCAGGGATCATTTTGAATTCATCTGAAAATCACTATGGCTGTTTGAAATTAAATATAGTTTTTTTTCTTTGGTGGTTTCATGAACATCACAAAAGCAGAGTGACTACTGATATACGTGATTTGTCACATCGACTGAAATAATTATTTTAGAATCCAAATTCCATTTTCGAAGTTACAGAAGGTGACTTTAGGTGAATTTGTTTCTGACATAAAATCATACCGAATTACTAAAAAGACGTTTTTTTCATCAAGTTGTTTTAAAAAGGAACACTATATATTATTATTAATAATAATACCTTACAGTAGGTGATGATTTCTAAATGTTTTTGCCAGTTTATTTCTTCAGTGTGTTTGTTTTATTGTCAACACAACTAATAAATAAGTCTGTCACTGTCATGATTTCTTTCAGTGATTTGTTATCTAGTTATTTGATGAATGTCCTCTGTGTATTTTCAGGCTGCAGCCTCCCTCCTCCTGTCCTGACAGTCTTCCCTCCGTCCAGTGCTGAGCTCCGGTCCAACAAAGCCTCTCTGGTCTGTCTGTCCAGTCAGTCTGTGCGTTTTGCAGAAGTGACCTGGTTGGCTGGTGGGAGTCCAGTGAGCAGTGGGATCTCTACCAGCACCGCTGTTCAGCAACCAGACCAGACTTTCCAAATCAGCAGCTATCTGGACATCCAGACGTCAGACTGGAACAAGGATAAGGTTTACACATGTAAAGTGTCTTTGGGCTCCCAGACTTCAGAGAAAAACATCAAAAAGTCAGAGTGTCTCACTGAAGAATAGTAGAGCAGCAGAATGACCATTTAAAATCTGCTTCTTTACTGTTTGTGCTGTTTGCTCATTACGAGGTTTACATGTTTGAAAAGACGTGTCTGCATGCTTGTAATAAATGTTGTGACAGTTAGGTGGAGGTGTTGTATCAGCTTTGCATTTGCTGCATTTTCAAGAATAATTCAATAAAAAAAAAAACATTGTGATCAAAAACAAGTTTGTATTTTTTTTAAAATTATCATATAAAACAAAATACTACAATAATCGTTACCTTCTGTAGATATTATTTTTCTCATGTTGTCCATCTCAATAATAATTATAGTTAATCCAGGACACATAGATAACAGTCATAGTTCCCATTAAATTAGATGCTACAACATTATTAGGTTTTAATTTGGAATAACAACATAACAGTAAGATTAATGTTTCTTTATCTGGTTTAAGTCAATAGTTATGATACCAGAGAAGTCAGATAAAATGAGCAAATGAAACTGAGTTTTCATCCTCTGTCAGTGAAGCATCACCTCCCCACTCCTCCCTTTCGTCCTTCCCAGGATGCACCTGTAGCCCTCTTCTCCTTATTTATAGCTCCATGCAAATGAAGAGGTCAATTGTCAGCTCTCTGTAAACCAGAGGGATCTGTGTCCAACAAGAAACACACTGATGGTTTAAATACTAATAATAATCATATGGTCAATCATGGACAATTTACATCTTTGTGTAAATGATCATGTGTGCGGAGCCAGAGTTTATATCTTGCATTCGATGTCTCTTGCTAAAATGTGAACAATTTGATGTGAAAACTCCAACTATTACGGCAACTAAAGACGGAAAATATGACAGTTCAAAAACTATATTACACAATAAGATTGATAAATCAAATTTATTAGGAAATGAGCAAGGATATAACTGCAGGAAGTCTTTTTGAAACCATGATGTTCTGATGTTTTGAGAATGCTGTTTACATAATATACATCACAGTGAGAACATAGTAACACAATTGTATTAATCCTATGACAGTATACTTTTCTTGTGGTTGACATGCAACATGTTTAGATTATTAGGAAAAATGTTTTCCTGGTGAAAAGAAAATTCAACTCTATAGCTTTACTAAACATAAATCACCAGTTTATTATAAAGCATACAGAGGTAGGAGACTCTGCTGTCTATCACTGTCAGATATGGCACACAGCTGCTAAAGAGGACGAATCACAGTGATTCACACTTACACAATACCTCCCCACTAACTACTTCTGCTTTTTGAGTGTCTGATACATCAGCTCTCTAACTACCCTACAGGAGACTTTAAAAACAACTACAAACTAGTTTTCTCAATCTTATTGCTTATTATTAGACACAGTCTTTTTCCAAATTTTGAATAAATAAAACATTTGATCAAAAAAAGAAAAAGAAACTACTTTCCTCAATCTATTCTTTTAAAGACGAATTTCATATAAACGTTTACTTACAAATCTCTTGTCACTGAACATGACAAAGTAATTAAATTCAATGTTAGTTGTTTTGTGCTTTTCATTTGGTTCTTTTCAGTTGCACTGGACAGCACAGTGAAATACACTGTTAATTTGGCACATGTGTGCAGAGCCAAAGGAAAAAAACAGATTGCAGATATTGTGCAGAAGTTACATGAGTTTTAAGCAGGGACTCACACATGCTTAACTTAAAGGGGCTCCTTCTGCAGACAGTCAATTAGTCTGGTACATTTGAATGGTGTGATTCACATTTTTATTTGTTGAAAAAGGATGAACTAAAGGTAATTTTTAAAAATTATTTTCCAAATCATGTTAATATTTTTTTTAATGATAACTTATTACTGAAAACCAATTACAAAAAGCCACAGGGTGTACAAAGTGAGCTACAAGGTGGAGGTACCTTCCAATGGATCTCATGTGATGAGAAACACTATTACAGTTAAGAGTAATGTCTAAATTAAATAAGAATCCATGAATGAAAAGTTACTATTGCACTGTGAAATTGTCGTGAATTAACTCAATGCTTCATCTTTGCTTGATCTGTAGCTATATGAGTGGTAATTATATTAATATGCATGAATCATAGATTTAAAAAAAAAAACAATCCTTATATGCAGATATAATCTTAATAATTACATTGTCCTTTTGTTTTCACTTCAAGAAAGCAAATAAAAAACAGGGTTTTTTTAAACAAAATGCTTTTATTTAAACAAATCATCCAAAATACAGCAAAGCTAATGTTTCAACCAACTAACATAAGAATATCACATTTCTAAAACTTGTAAAGGTGAAACAGCACTAGCATGAAAGATGCTGATAAAGCTTGTCACCCTCTAATCTACGCCGCAGTCAGACATTGTCACATTTTATCTGTGAGATCTGGGAGCCCAAAGACACTTTACATGTGTATAATTTGACGTTGATCCAATGTGAAGGTTTAATGGACAAGTAGCTACTGATATTATAGTTATTAATTTACATTTTCAATCATATAAATGAACACAGTTTTATTATTATTATATTTTTTTTTTATTGAATGAGTCTTAAAGAAATTCAAGAATTGCAAAGCTGATACAACACCTCCACCTAACTGTCACAACATTTATTACAAGCATGCAGACACGTCTTTTCAAACATGTAAACCTCGCAATGAGCAAACAGCACAAACAGTAAAGAAGCAGATTTTAAATGGTCATTCTGCTGCTCTACTATTCTTCAGTGAGACACTCTGACTTTTTCATGTTTTTCTCTGAAGTCTGGGAGCCCAAAGACACTTTACATGTGTAAACCTTATTCATGTTCCAGTCTGACGTATAGATGTCCACATATTGATTCGGAAAGTCTGGTCTGGTTGCTGAACAGCGGTGCTGGTAGAGATCCCACTGCTCACTGGACACCCGTCACCCAACCAGGTCACTTCTGCAAAACCCTTAGACTCACTGGGCAGAACAGCGAGACAGGCCATGGTGGCCTTGTTGGACCAGAGCTCGGCACTGGACGGAGGGAAGACTGTCAGGACAGGAGGAGGGAGGCTGGAGCCTGCAACACAAGCGTGCTCACAATTTTAAAACAAAAATAACTTTTAAGAAGTTAATTGGTGTTAAAGGTTGCATACAACACAGAAATAATGTCACATAAAACTTTTGCAAATCATTTTGGAAGTTCATTTCTAAACTAACATTAGGATCAAATCCATGAAAAGTGCCAAAAGAATACCTACTCTGTACAAAACCATTTAATTGTATTTGATGCAGTGCCACATAGATAACATGGAACTTTCTTGAAACAGCTCTCTCACATTGAAAGACAACACATTTTCTTTAGCAAATGATGTTTGTCTGATGGTTTTTGGCAGGGGCTATATGATGAATCATAAATGAATCAAATTTTTACAAAAAAAAGGCATTTCCACAACATCTTTTCCCATTACACATTACACAAATATTGCCTTCTGATTTTGTAATATTGGCATATCAATATGGTATAATTTAAAATCTCATGTGGCAAACTGAAAAATATTTTTGAAATTAGTAAAGAAGAACATTGAAAGCTGATATATTTTAGAAATAAAATGTACTTGCTTATTTATTATTTACTGTACTTGCTTAAAGGTAGTATTTAGAAGTTACTTAATTAAGTTGAAATGGTTTTGCAAAGTTAAAAATTGTCAACAAGAAATTTACGAACAAGTGAACTAGACATTTGCCTCACATCTCCAAATTGTTGGAGAACAATTCAAATATTTTGATCCATTGCAATGATTCACAATGATTTATGACCTGAACATGTTTTAGAAGTAATTACATGTAAATTAAAATAAAAGCAATACAATCTATCTTGTTTTATGATCAGTTAAAAAGTACTTACTTGTCACAGTCAGCTTGGTGCCTTGTCCGAATACCACAGTGATTCAGTTTGTATTCATGGCTGTACAAAAACCTCCCGACTCTCACTAATGAGGGGAGTGGAACTGAAACATCCTGTTGAGACCAACTTTCACTGTCAACATCTCGTTCACTTTATTAGTCTGTTTATATTCCAATTATGTATGCTACTTGTTTACTTGTTATACATACAGTATATTAACGATGCAGCAATAATCAAACAAGGGTATGACAAAAATAACAACAATGTGTAAATATTACAGAGAGATGATTCTGAATTTATTGAAGGGGGTTGGAAAGCAGAATTGAGGAGGTTTTTGTCACGCTGTAAATCACTGTGATACGTACTGTTTAGCTGAGCCGTCCCATGTTTTACAGTAATAGACGGCTGAGTCTCCCTCCTCCACATTGTTGATGATAAAACGATAATCTGATGTTGACTGATGATTAGATGTGTGTTTCGAAGAGGAGAAACCAGAGCCATAAGTTACAGACCACCAGGCATGATAGTAAATCAGTACAAACTGAGGAACTCCTCCTGGAATCTGTTTATACCAGCGAGCAGCACTGTTAGTAACAGTCCCCAGGTTACAGTCCATGGTGGCTGTCTCTCCTTTCCTCAGTGTCACAACAGGAGGCTTCTGTGTCACCACCGTCACACCACTCACACCTGGAAACAACAAGATGACATGGAGTCAAGAGAAACACACAGACTGATGAATCCAACATGAGGTCAAAGCTGCAGTAAGTCAGCCTCCTTACATGTTAGAGCAGTGATGAGAGTGCAGAGAGTCCCCAGCATGTTGTCAGTGTGAGCTGAGAATGATCTTCTGACTTGGAAAGTGATCTTACTGCTGACAGATCAGAGGGATTGGAGGATGAGGAGAGGAGGTGCTGGAGGAGTGATTAAATACAACACTGAAACTGAGAGTGACTGACAGGAGGAGGAGCTTTGCTTAAATCTGCATGGTTTAATCATATTTGTTCTTCTGTGGAGGGAAAAGTCATTTATGTCTCCATTATTGTCGATGTAGGCAATGTCTACACCCTGTCCCAGAAATATTACAACATCATGATTTGAAAAAGACTTCCAGCTACTTTATTTCTTTCTTTGCTCAGATCGTAGTAAATGGGATTCATCAATGTTATTGTTTGTTATTTTTCGAATCGTCATATTTACTTACTTTAGTTGGAGTAAGAAAAGATTTATCAGATTCTAACAAGAAACATGTATTGCAGGACTTTATCTTTGGCTCCACTCTCATGAATGTAAATAAGAAGTAAACTGTCTTTGATTGACAACATGTTAGTAATTAAACCCTCTGTGTTTCCAGTCAAAGATAGTTCTCTCTGATTTTACAGAGAGCTGACACTTGATGTCTTCATTTACGTGGAGCTATAAAAAAGGATAGGAGGCTTGCAGGTGCATCCTGGGAAGGAAGAGAGGGAGGAGTGGAGAGGTGATGCATCGCTGACAGAGGATTACATTCAGTTTCATTTGCTAATTTCATCTGAATTTTCTAACATCTTAACTACTGCAAGCAACTAAAGCCCCCCCCAAAATCTTTCTGTTGTGATATTATTCTGAATCAACATTTAATTACAATTCAGCATTATACATTTAGATATTCACATTCAAGAAAGAATTAAACAGAAATACATCTGTTATCTATGTGTCCTGGATTAACAGTAACTATCAGTGTGATGAACATGGGGGGAGAGAGAGATTTAGTGAAGGTTACAAAATGTTGTGGAATATTATAGTTTTCATTTACGTTTTCAATCATACAAATGAATACAGTTTAATTAATTTTTTTTATTTTTTATTGAATGAGTCTTAAACAAAATGCAAGAATTGCAAAGTTGATACAACACCTCCACCTAACTGTCACAACATTTATTACAAGCATGCAGACACGTCTTTTCAAACATGTAAACCTCGTAATGAGCAAACAGCACAAACAGTAAAGAAGCAGATTTTAAATGGTCATTCTGCTGCTCTACTATTCTTCAGTGAGACACTCTGACTTGTTGATGTTTTTCTCTGAAGTCTGGGAGCCCAAAGACACTTTACATGTGTAAACCTTATCCTTGTTCCAGTCTGACGTCTGGATGTCCAGGTAGCTGCTGATTTGGAAAGTCTGGTCTGGTTGCTGAACAGCGGTGCTGGTAGAGATCCCACTGCTCACTGGACTCCCACCAGCCAACCAGGTCACTTCTGCAAAACGCACAGACTGACTGGACAGACAGACCAGAGAGGCTTTGTTGGACCGGAGCTCAGCACTGGACGGAGGGAAGACTGTCAGGACAGGAGGAGGGAGGCTGGAGCCTGAAAATACACAGAGGACATTCATCAAATAACTAGATAACAAATCATTGATAAAAATCATGACAGCGACAGACTTATTTATTAGTTGTATTGACAATAAACCAAACACACTGAAGAAAAAAACTGGCAAAAACATTTAGAAATCACCTATTGTAAAATAATAATAATAATAATAATAATAATAATAATAATAATAATAATAATAATAATATAGTGTTCCTCTTTAAAACAACTTGATAAAAACAAACTTATTTTGAGCACTTCAGTATGTTTTTTATGTCAGAAACAAATTCATAAAATCACCTTCTGTAACTTAGAAAATGGAATTTGAATTCTAAAATAATTATTTCAGTTAATGTGCCAATTGAGGTATTAGCAGTCACTTTGCTTTTGTGGAGTCTCTGACATAAACATTGGCACAGTAAATTAGTATTATAGTATTGAACACAATGTAAAATACTCTTGACTGATTATAAAAATATGGTTTTGCGATGTTAAAACTTGTGATAAATTGTGAAAATAAATAAGCACAATATTTTAAGTTTTACCCAACTGTTAAAAATTATATAACATTTAAGATTATTTATAGAACATATTTAAAATATTGTGATACTTTGCAGATCTTTCCTTTGCCTTTCCTTTAAATATTTTTAACAATTAGAAACATATAAATTGATTATTTTCTCTTTCTATGTATCAGAAACAGAAAATCTATCTTGTTTTATGATCAGTTAAAAAGTACTTACTTGTCACAGTCAGCTTGGTGCCTTGTCCGAATACCACAGTGATTCAGTTTGTATTCATGGCTGTACAAAAACCTCCCGACTCTCACTAATGAGGGGAGTGGAACTGAAACATCCTGTTGAGACCAACTTTCACTGTCAACATCTTCTTCACGTCATCAGTCTGTTTATATTCCAAAACACTGCTGGACTTGAGGACTGATTCTTAATCTTCTGTTGCATCATTTTGTTTTCATGGTGGAGATGTTAAATGTCCAGATATCATCAGTGAATTCAGTCTGAAGATGAAAGTTATCTTAAAACAATCAATACATAATCAAACCAATTGATATAATGTTAAAGAAATAATTATACCTATAAACTGCTCATTCTATATTGGTCTATTCAGGTTGTTTACTTAGTGCTTTAACAGTGTAAACTCGTAACTCTAAGTGTGTGTTGTTGACTTTGTTGGAGGTGCCACACCTCACTGCTTTATGTGTAAATAAGACAAATATATTAATATAATTAACTGAAAAGTATCACATAAATATTTTTTAACTATTTTTTTTTATTTTCTTATGACTTCATTGAAATATGTAAAAAAAAAGCATTGAAGTGGTAACCCTCCTCTTACCACACACTGGACTTGGACATTTGATAATGGCACTTTAATATAAAAATGGCCATAAAACATTGTTATTACACCAAATAAAGAAATATTTAGTGTTTGTTACATGTACTATACATAAACAGCTATATATGTCTTTTGTTTTCCAAAACATTATTCAAAGAAATGTACAGAATGTTCTGCCACATAGTGACATTTCTCATGTCAGATGTAAATTAAACCCAGAGAGGTCAAACTCCCTGTTAGACTTCTTATGAATAAACTGTTAAACTCCAATAACTTAAACCTATGTAGACTCATATGGTATCTGGGAGATGTAGTGCGTAGTAAAATCTGTTTCTCCAACATTAAGTTAAAATTATAAGTAAGGCATAGTGTGAACACAAATGTTTATCTCGTTGCATTTCATTACGGTTCTCTGAATTCTCTACTCACAAAGATACCATAGTGAATTTCAATCCAAGTTTATTTTGATTTTGTAACTTTTGTGATTCTGTGGATTTACTCAATGATGATTTTAAAGTATAAAATCATGACATGATTTGTTTTTGGACATATGTTTGTTTATATGTTTTCAATATTCTAAACTCAAAGTGACTGACTGAGCTTTTCCTGGAGTCTTAAGAACATTTGTCACATATATTTGTCTCCAATGTCAGAAATGAATCTCTTTGCTCATCTTTGTTTATCACTAATTAGTGTTTTTGCACTGTGCTGTCCACTGCAAAAAAAAAAAAAAAAAAAGAATTAAAAAAATTAAACCAATAAGAATATATTGAGGAAACTTGTTTGTAATTGTTTTTAAAGTATCATATAGTTATAGTTATAGAGAGCATTATTTGATGTGTCAGAGACTCAAAAAGCAGAAGCATTTAGTAAGGAGGTTTTTGTCACGCTGTAAATCACAGTGATACGTTCTCTTTAGCAGAGTCATCCCATGTTTCACAGTGATAGACTGCTGAGTCTTCCACATCTACATTGTTGATGGTCAAACGATACGCTGTCCCAGACAGATGACTAGAAGTAAATTTGGGAGAGGAGAAACCAGAGCCATATTTTGGAGAGGAGTAGCTCTCATGATTCCTCAGCACAAACTGAAAAGCTCCTCCAGGAATCTGTTTATACCAGCGAGACCCATCATCTGTAAAAACATCACAATCCATGGTGGCTGTCTCTCCTTTCCTCAGGGTCACAACAGGAGGCTTCTGTGTCACCACCGTCACACCACTCACACCTGGAAACAACAAGATGACATGGAGTCAAGAGAAACACACAGACTGATGAATCCAACATGAGGTCAAAGCTGCAGTAAGTCAGCCTCCTTACATGTTAGAGCAGTGATGAGAGTGCAGAGGGTCCCCAGCATGTTGTCAGTGTGAGCTGAGAATGATCTTCTGACTCGGAAAGTGATCTTACTGCTGACAGATCAGAGGGTTTGGAGGATGAGGAGAGGAGGTGCTGGAGGAGCGATTAAATACAACACTGAAACTGAGAGTGACTGACAGGAGGAGGAGCTTTGTGGTGTGTGACATTTGTCTTATTTATCATGCCCTAACATAACCCCCCATTTGCCCCTCCAAAATTACTTAATGTCAGGTGAAAAGATTTCCTGCAGTTTTATTGGAAGAGAATTGTTACTTTGTCCAGCTTCTAATTATTGGTATTCATGCCATCCAACCAAGTATGTATAGTCTTTGAATCTTTATATTTCCTTGCCTGAGTATCAGTTCACAAAAATCATCTTTATCTGATTCACAAGTTTTTAACAAGTTACAAGGAGACACGTATTACAGGATATGAGCTGTGGCTCTGCACACATGTACACAAATATACTCGTAAAACTGAGAACAATTAATACATCAGTATGTTTCCAGTCAAGCGCAGTTTTACAGAGTACTGACACTTAACCTCTTAATTTACATGAAGCTAAATAAAGACAGGAGGCCAGCAGGTGCATCCTGCAGATGAGAGAGAGAAGCCAAATCTAGGGTGGCTACTCTTTTTTTTTTTTTTGTATGTTTGTGCTCTCTAGTGTGCATTCAACAGAATTACAACACCCTGCACTGTATATGTTCCCTTGTTGAGCAGATTAAACCACACAAAGTCAAACTAATAAATGTTTAATGTTGAAAGAAATGCATGCAAAAAACTTACTAAAGACTAGGCCTACTTGACAATTTTTTTGCACTTGCTTCTTCAATCAAGAATTTAAACAAAGTAAAGTGAATTTCATAAATAAATTAATAGAAAATGTAAAACATACATAGTGAAATAGTAGTTACAATGCAGTGCGATAAGAATTTGTTAAATGTGAATTGTTTCTTGGATGCTTGAGAGAACGTGGTGAGTTTGACTGGTCTCACACAATGACTTTGTCTGCTTTACTGCTGACAACCAGGAGAGGGCCAGTAGCAAACATCTGTGTGTGTGTGTGTCTGTGTGTGTGTGTGTGTGTGTGTGAGAGAGAGAGAGAGAGAGAGAGAGAGAGAGAGAGAGAGAGAGAGGGAAAGAGACATAGGTGGGGTAGGAGGAATTTTAGGTCTAAATTCAATGTAGCAAAATCAACGCTCACTTTGACTGCCTTTGCTGTAATGTCAAGCCTTTCTGCCTGAAGGATGCAGACATGGTCCAACACATCTGGGGCCCGCGCACTTGGGGCCAGTTTGAATGATCAACAAATAGTTTGCGCACAGGTACGGAACAGAGAAACCGGTCGTTATAAATAGCCGAGTCCTTGTCACCTGATTTGGAGGAATACCCCAGATCCTCAGATGGACCACAACAGAAGCAACACTCGTCTTCACCCAAACACCCACATGCATGCATGCATGCATCCAGCCTGCCTGCCATCCCTCACCTGTCCACTAGTCGCCCGGTCACCTGACCGTTACCTCCACAGCTGTCGACCTGCACGTCTCTCCGTCTCTCTAATAGAGACACAACATGACCACAATGGACTCTGCAGAGTCTGTCTGAACCCGGTCCTCTGCGTCCTTCCTCGCCTCCTCCCGGACACAAACCCGGTGGGATGCCGGGGGCAGGAGGTATGGTGGCGCATGTGAGCCCCACAATTTACGTTAAAACACGTGGAAGCAGGCTATTTCAGTAAAAAAAAAAAAAAAAAAAAATGTTCAAAACCACCAGACTTCCACGGGATTCCCGTGGAGATCCGCGTCAAGCGCGCCACAGAGAGCCGGGGCGACTCGGCTGCTCCGCCTCCAGAATGAAAGCCGCGCCGTGGTCTCCGGTTATGTAAATCCGCTCTTATTTTGAAAGCTGCAGGCGGAAGTGCGCGCGTGCCTCGCGCCGCTTGACACTGGTGCAAGATGTCGCTCGGTCCTCTCTGTACCGAGGCTGAAACCCAAATGCGCATCGCCGACCGACGCATTGTTTCAAAACGAACCAGCGGCTCTTCTTTCTAGAAAAAACAAACAAACAAACAAACAAAAAAAAAAAAACAAAGCGGCGTTTTACACGTGGTAGAGGACGAGGACCAACTAAAGGTTTATTCTGAAAGGAACGCAAAAGGGAGATGACCAAGTGTTGGGAGCTGTCAGGGTCTTGCGGCGTGTACGTTTGGTGTAAAATAGCGGACGCGCGTTATCCAACCAGGCACCCTGAACCCGTCCAGAACAGCAGGCGAACGGGAGGAGGCGCGAGGCGGGTTTTTTCCGCTGTCAAAGAAGCAAACTAACAGATGTGTTAAAATGCCAACATCTGTCGCCAAATCCGTTCGGGCTGAAGGTGGAGCGGGGTTTTCGCGGGGCTCCCTGTGAAGTGCGATGGAATAAAATGCTGCGCATCGCCGCGTCTGCGCTCCAGGTCACTTGAATCCTACACGCACCTGAGTCGGGGAATTTCTTCTTCTTGACCCTTTTTTTTTCCTTTCGTGTTGAGGCTGGGTGCCGTGTTCTGCAGCGCGACGAGGAGGATGGTCTTTGCCCTACATGTGATTGTCATGTCTTCGGCGTTTTTCAATCCCAGTTTTGCCTTCAGCTCCCACTTTGATACAGGTAAGGGTCAGGGTCTGGCGAGTGACTGGCACCAGGGGCGTTGATTCGCTTGCTGCAGAGCTGCTTGTGATTATTATTATTATTTTTTTTTTTCTGTGTCTCCATAATCGAGCTGAGTGATCTCTGAATACGGTGTTTGATGCCAGGCCATGCATTGTGTTGGTGCCATATCATTGCATGCATGGTTTTTCCTAGTCACCTGCAGCATCTTTGTCGCAGCATCGTCCTCATCGTCACCACAGCGAGCCTAAACCTCAGAATCTTAGCTCAGGTATGGGTGCTTTACATGTAACCCCTCTTAGCTCGGTGACAAGAGGGTTAAAAGTGCCAGCACAGAATCCCCATCCTTCACGTACACCCCTGCAGCTGAGTGTGTCCTGTATGTGTGTGATGTGAGCAGGGTGTGTGCGTGGCCACTGGCTACAACATGATAGAGGTGACCTGCTGACTGATGTGCATTGTCTCCGCTGCTTGGCGTCCGGGGTTCTCGGCGCCCGATTGGATGCGGCGTTTATTCATCTCCTGGGCGTCCGGGGTGATGGGCCCCTCAGCGAGAGAGAAGGACCCAGGTGCCGCTGCGGTGCTACGGGACCGCCGAGCAGGAAGTCATGGCTGTGTTTACAGCCTGGGTGAGGCCTCGAAATAGAGCCGAATAAATAACTGTGTGCAAGTGTAAACAGGACTGAGAGAGTCCCCTTGCACTGAGCAGAGTGTGCTGAGCATACAAATGACGGTGGGCTCAGTGGCTCTCAAGTTTCAGGCTCTCTCTGTCCTCCCCAAACCGCACTCTCAGTGATCTGACTCGGATCCCTCGACCGATTATCCCAGCCCCATCTAACGTCCTGTGACCCCTCATTTTTCATTGTTTGCATCTCTTCCCTTTTGTTCCCTAAGAATGTGACACCAAAAGGGGCCTCCATTTAATGTCAAATAGGTTATTTATAGACAGTATGCTTTCTGTGCCTGTGCATTTGGGAAGTTCCTGGGCTTACGATTGTGACAACATTGCAGGGCAAGAAATAAGAGACAGTTTTGGATGTGAAACATCTAGATTTAGATTAATAAATAAATCTCCAGATCACTGATAATGTAAGATTTATAAATATAGTACATTGATATGACATCACAGCTTTGAAGGATTTGTTCATGAATTATGCCTGACCTGTTCCAGAAAATATTCTGCTTTGCTTTAAAATATACTGCAAAGAAAAACAGAGATGGAGGTGGTGTTTAGATATTTGTAAAACCATGACAAAAGCAGTTCTCCCCCCGTGGAATGTGTAGTGGGCGCTGAGCTGGCTATTCCTGGCTCTGTGCAGTGAAATATGACTCAAACCTACCAGGTGAGTGTGATCTTTTAATTTGAAGCGAGAGAAATGGTTCCCAGCTGAATTATCGGTAAAATGCCCGCTAACTGTGGCTCTTCTGGGGCATCTTCTAATTTAATTGTCTTGGTATTTTCGAGAGTTCACAGGTTTTTGACCATTTGACCATCAGGAATGTGCAGTGAAAGATTAATGTTTTCTTTCTTCAGCTGACGGTAGCTGAATAAATAGCCTCAGTGACAGGTCGGGCTGGAATCAGCGGATGCATTGGGATTGGTTGGTGTCAGGTGGAGGGTGGGGCATGAGTGTGCATGCACATGTCGCTTGTATGTAGCTGGACTAGAAGATGGGGTCTGGATCGTAACTCCCCTGTCAAAATGATCTACATTTCTCATTAGAACAGCACCTCACCAGCGATCCTTTCCCTTCCTAGTGATTGGACTGAGAATCAGTGTTGTCTAGGCGATGGAGGGGGCGTGTGAGGAGGAACCAATCATTTTCATGGCCAGTGCTAAGGACAGAGAAATGCGAGAGTCCCTTAAAGGGAAGGGACACGCAGCATTTAATCAGCTGTAGTTGCTGAATATGCTGTCTTTGAGGCTAAGGAGAAGATTAATAAAACACGCTCAAATTTACAAACAGCATTTAAACTATAGCTCCCCTCAAGCCATCCTACACAGCTGCACTTCCTCCCTAAGCCCCAGGCTATGTAAGAACATAGCGTGCTCTACCTTTGCAGACACTTGCAAACACACACCCAAACAGAGGAAAACCACTATGTGGCCAGGTCAGCCGTCACATTGCATGGCATTATATAAGACGTCTGCAGGGACGGGCACACCGTAGAAGGATCCCCTCCTAACTACATCGGCCTTCACTAATGGGGCATGGTTTGTTTGCAGCCGGGGGCAAAGTGGCCCAGTATGTGTGGCATTCTGCACCAGTGACAACTGCAGCTTGCACCTGGCTTACTACTGCTTCAGCACCACGGATAGTTCTCCCATCAGGAGAGAGAGAAGATGTGTGTGTGTGTGTCTGGGCGCGTGTGTGTGTGTGTGTGTCTGAAGGGTAACTATTTGAAAACCTGGCCGCCTCCCACGAACAGAATTGATATGCATCACTTTGCTGTCAGGGCACACAGAAGACAGACTGACCTGGAAGGCAGCTCGGATACATCAACAATCTGACAACGCAGCACTGTGGGAGACTGTCTTTTTAGCAGTCTCCTCGGATGCCTGGAGGTGGCAGCAGCAGCCAGAGTGCACGTAACGAACATTATCTTGACACAGATGAACACACACATGTTTTCTGTCGCTCACACACACTGCAGTGTAATGCATAATGCACAATCCACATGTAGGAGAGCTTACACGTGCCCTCGTATTCACATGGACACACGACTGCAGGCTATTACCACGGCGGTACTGACACCAGACAAGGAAAGATGTTAAAATGGTATCTTGACTTGGTCTCAGAGCTCCTCCCACCGACTCGGTCAGTACAAGCCAGCCACTGCTGACTATTTTATTATTCATCTCTCCATGTGTAACACCAAGCACTTTAGTTACATAAGTCTGCCTCTGGGGGAACTAGAATAAGAATGAAGTGGATTTAAGCAGTCAAGGGGAACCATCTATGTCTCCTCTATGTGTTCTCTGTGTGATGATGTGGGTTTTCTTGGTGTCACACTTGGCGAAGGCTTGTGTGTGTGCGCTAATGCATTCCTCATGCATTTAAAGAGGGTCCTATGCATTATTTAACTCATCCCTTAGTATAATTTCTGTTGTTTAATTGAAGCCCTAAAGCACGTTTAACAACACTACACATAGTAGTGGATTGAGGTGGAGAGGTTTGCTAGTTGTGAAGCAAAGTTGAGGTCTGGTGGACTGATTTATGGTGACGATAAAATGACAGGAACGAAAAGCACATGTTTTTTTGATTTTAAAACTGGTTCACCCAAGACATTTGTGTGAAAATCGTGAATTCACTGCACAGAGTGGGAGTATGTGCTTAACAATAGCGTCAGGAAAACAGAAAAATATAGGAGAAATGATGAGTGCATGGGAGCGAACATAACTCGTAACTTGTTTTGCTCAGGTATGTTTGTTTTTTGTTTTTCTTTACACACACACACACACACACACACACACCCACCCACACACACACACACACACTCATTCACAGCCACAGACCTCTACACACAAATGTATTACACACACTGCCTTTGTCTGCATCATGAGACTCGGGCTGAAATGTCAACTCAAGTGCATATTTCTATGTGTGCATAAGGTTTGCACATGCATCTAATTTGTGTTCACTCCTTCCTGGGGTGTGTGTGCAGAGCTGTGTTCTGTCAGGTCTTTGTGCAAATGCTCTGGTCATAGATGATACTATATACAAGTAAAACAGTTTGAACCTTTATAGTACTAGGGATAAAAATAAAGTACTGCCATTCTCAAACTGTCAGTGTTTCATTGACTTGTCTACGAAAACATTGCATAAAAAAGCGTTCTAGAAATGCTGGTCCTCGTCAAAATGTACATTTTCTATAAACTGTGTTGGTTCCTGTTGCTTAGAGTCCTAAGATACGTTTCCTCCTTGAATCAAGAGGAAAAACATATTTCCGTTCAGTTCATTAATTCAACTGTCTGTTTGCCAGTGTGATTAACTGTGAACAGCTTGTTCCATTTGTGCTGAAAGAATAGCTCAAACTATTTTTTGCTGAATGATAATCACCCGATTCAGCAGATTTCCTTCAAAATTTCAACCAAAAAGCCCAAAGTGCAAAATGCAGAACAGGGGCCAGTCTCCTCTGAAATAATTTTGTCTCAAATTCATGAATTATTAATGTTGAATGCTACAACTAGCACATTTACATGCAATGAATGCATTGCATGTAAATGTGCTAGTTGTAGCATTTTGAGCCAAACTGACTTAAAACATCCTTACAGCTGCTATAAAGACCCTTTTCTTTCCAGCAGCGCCTTGCCCGTGCTGTCAGGGAACAGACATGACAGGCCTGTAATGCCGATCCATGGTGGTCCTCCTGGGCTCTCACTCTCAGTTAATGACAGTTATCATGGCTCTGTGCAGGTCTGTGCATCCCTCTGCTATCCGCAGTCATTCACAGAGAGCATGACTAGAGAATGGCAAAGAGGATGTAAATCAGGGAAGGATACTGTACCCTGCCATTAATCATGCCACGCTGTTCCCTCTGCTGTCAACCCTTCCTGAGACTGACATATCTGCGCACGTGTCCGTGTTTCCTCCTCTGCCCCTCTCTCTATATTCGGTCCTCTCTCATCATCTTCTGCTTTAGCTCTCCTTTCTGCTTCAGAGGATTTTCTTTCCCTCCCTCTGTCCTCACTCATGATCTCTCCCCTCTACATGCAGTCTGTAGCAGAGGGTTGCTGTCGGACATTTTTCTCTCTTGGGAAGTCAGGCTGTGTCAGAGCACAGCTGACTTCCCCTTCGGTGCAGCCCGCCAGCTCTCCAAATGCTGTTAAATGTGAAAAAACAAAAAGGAGGACTAACTCTATCCTCTCTGCATCCCTAGACACTGATATATATAGAAGACTTTAAAAAAAGGTGCTCAAATTACATCATCACATCAAAGATGAGCTAACCACTTGAGTCAATTGATCCCAAACGACTGTCCTTATGCATTTTATTTGCACATGCACAAAAGCAGTGGAAGATCAATATTTAGCTTGGCTTATATACAGGATGTCAGCTCTGTCAACTACCTGAAACTGGAATTCTAATTCAGCCGATTGTTTTCATTGTTGTCCTGTTGTTGGCTGTATCCTCTCATCCAGCAGCTTTCAGTCAAATATCACTGTACATCTGAACAGTTTCTGCATGTGTGTGCATGTTCATTTCTAAACTGTATGTACATTCTTTGCTTCACACCAACTGCTCTCCACCTCTATCCATCCTGTCTGCTGTATCCCTAGCATTCCCCCACCATTTTTCCTACACCACCGTTACGTTTGTGTGGGTGTATTTGTAACTGTGGCTCAGGCAGGGCAGATGGAGGAGCTTGTTTGCCCCTGTGGCACTGTCCTGAATGTAAACGCATGCTCAGTGAGGTTTTGGGCTCTTTTTGCTCTCTTTCTGTGACTCTCTTTCCTTCTCATGTTCACACAAATTTTCATGTTCACCCAATAGGACCAATGAGAGGAAGTGAAAGGGCAGTTCATTGGCTAAATAATGGCAGCAACTAGCTTCCTATTTCATGCAATGACACTAACCGCCATTGACTAAGACTTCCCACAGTGTTTTTACAGTATATTCCATGCGGCTTGGTCATTATTTTTTTTTTAAGTTCTGCAGTATTTGAAAGTGTTCCAATATAGACTGCCTGTTTATCTTTAATGTGAAGCAAAGTGCTGTTGGATGAATGGGAAGGTTGGAACAAACTCATCATGCCGGCCAACGTAGCCTTAATAGACACAAAGCTCAGTCTGTGGCCACTGACCACACATCAGACTTTTACTTAACACACCAGTTGCATAATGTGTGTCCCTATTTGTATCCAAGCTATTGAATACTAATTGCAGTCGAAACTGTATCTCTCTTTGTCTCCCGCTAACTCTTTTTCAAGACGATTTGATTGCAGTGGTGTGTAGTTTGGCACAGTTCCCACCCTGCAGCACTGTCATTACTTGGTCTCTTGGTCAAAAACAAGAAGCAGTGTGTGTGCATGTATGTGACTTTGTGCATGCATAGCAACCAGCAAGAAAGAGAACGACTGAAGTAAAAAGGGACAGACCGCAGAGGGGAGAGGTGAACGCAGCATCTCACCGGAAGAGAGACATTTACTTCTGTTCTCCAGTTCTGTGTCAAAGCATACGGCATTATCTGTGGTGTGTTAAAGCTCCTCTTCGTGGACTTTGTCAAGGGGTTGCTGTTATCAGGAGCGGAAACATCAGCCCGCTGCTCTTAGTTACCACGGAAACTCCAAAGTTATCCTATGCAGCCTAGTTCAACACTTTGACTAGGCTTTCTGTGTGGGTGCGTGCTCTCATGCTCGTGTGCGAATACGAACACATGGCTCGGCCTCGGCCTTCATACGAGTGTATGCTCGCTCTGCCTTGAATAAAATCCCTTTTTTCTCTGTATGGCCCTCCTTGCTCTGTTTGTCCCCCCTGCCTCTCCTACACGTGTCCCTTTAGAACATATTTGTTGAATGCATGATGAACTCCGTTGTGAATACCAGGTAGTTACATAGTGAATATCCCAGCAGCTGTAGACCTGGCATTCAGTTGCTTCAGCTGCCTGCTACAGCTGCACAGCAACAGAAAGCCCTACCTCACTGCATGCTTTATTTATGATCTACCATGAAAAGCTCAGTTGCTGTGCTTAACACACTACATTCTCATCTTGTACACGCATGAACACACAGACACACACACCATTGCATTGAGCATTCCTTAGCTTTCCTGCTTCCTCTTGGGGCTTTCGTCTCTCTACGTGTCTATATTTTTCTCTCTCACTGTTTATTACTTTCTGTCAGTGTGTCTGGTATTTCATGAATTGATCTCAAATAGTAACATAGGCTTACGTTTGTTTGTTCAGTTCACTTCCGAGTTTATTTCTAGACCATATTCTTGCATTGATGTGGTCAGAAGACTATGGCTGTAATTTAGTTGCATGTAATCTGACAACACGAGCCAGACTTCATTAATCCTGAAGTGGGAGTACAAAGTCTCACTTAATGAAGCAGGACTTTTAGTGATAAGTCTCACTTTCAGGAAATACAACGCAACACCAATGGCCTCCTCATTCAGTCTTTTTCCTCACACCAACGCAGTCTTCTTCCTCCTCTCCTTTATCCCACTGCGTGGTCCTCTTTGGCAGCCTAAATTGTGGAGGTGGCAGGGTGTCTCCATTGCGCTCCCCTTCCGTCTGTCAGAAGGACATTGCTCATCTTCTTCCAATCCCGAAGACAGCTTTTTAATAAAGCGGGCATGAGCCCGGCTTTAAGTGCTTTATTTTCATTTTGCCGTGCAGCTGGTGAAGTAATGTGTGCTTCTCAAATATTTATGGAGGACCCCAGGTCGTCCCTCTCTCACAGTTCTTCAGAGAGAGAGAGAGAGAGATGGAGTCTCCAAATGTCGCACTTACGAAAATAATGCCACGGATTTTCATCTGCATGACCATATTAGACTTTCTGGTGGTGAATGAAGACTTATGAAAGGTTGATATGTCTGTTGTTGTTGAAACTGTAACATGCAAAATATACATTTTATGAGTCATGATGCCACAGTACAAGGAAATCATATGTTATTATTTATTCATCTATTTTCAAAACCTTTTGTCGGGGGCTCAGTCATGCTGGTGAAAGGATGAGCAGAGAAGCATAAACATAATTTGTCTCTGCAACTTTCTCCAAATCTTTAGGGGGATTCCCCAACCTCTATCTGACCTGGAGTCTACACCCAGTCAATTATGCATCACTTATACATATTTGTAAGGTCCTGACAAGGTACTGGTACCCCCTCGATTTAAAGTAGCAGTGGCTTGAGGTCAGAACTATTGGGAAAAACCTCATACTCAGCAGTTTTGCTTTCTATCTCAGTTCCCTCTATACTGCCCAGTCTGATATGCTGGCATTACTGGACCTGGTGGTTATCTTTTTTAAATTTGACCATTACCTATTAATAAGGATTTTGAATATCTAAATTCCTCTACTTGGGCAGTGGATTGGATTGAGTGATCTGTCATTTTTTCTAGCAGAAAGCCATGTGTTCAGACTACGCCTTGTTCAGACAGACAACAACACTGCATGGAAAATCACAGGCACCTTATTCATTTGAACAACATTATCAGCAGAGCAGACGTACACCACGTTGTCACCAAACCTAACACTCTCCAGAGCTCAGCTGCGCCTTAATACATTTTTTTCTTAGAGTATCAAGTAGAAAAGGTACACCCTTATCAGAGTCCAGTGTACATGTGGATCTTATGAATACAAACACAGCCCTTGCTCTAAATGTAGAAGGACAAATGGCCCCCTCAAAGTGCTTTACCGGAAACACAGTCAATTGCTTTCACCAGATTCACAAAACAAATTTAGACTGGATTGCCGATATCCTAGCCTGGCATCGTCAGACTAATTTGCAAGTGCGTATTAGTCTGGCACTTCTCAGTTCATTTTCAATTTCCAAGGGAAAATGGGAAAGTTATTAATGAGCACAGACAACTAATCGGAGCAGTGTAACATTGTCATGTAGTACGTCCTGTCAGAAGCATGGCAAACACATCTTTGTTATCAACAAATGCTTTAAGTGTTTTTACAAAAATGCGTCATTAAATGAATGGTTGTGATTCGCCCGACACTCTCTAGGTTGGGTGGAGATCTGTCTGGGAGGGGGGCCAGACGTGTCTGCCAGAGCAAATAAAACATGAGCCTGCAAATTTGTCTGGTTCCCAGCCTACCAATTTCCATGATTCCTCAATTATCTGTGAAAGAGTTAAACATTGGTCCTCTGTTCCACGTCCGTGTTTACCTTCTGCTTCATCAGTGCCTGTAGAGGCTTGACAGTTGCCAGTTACATCAGCCTCAGGCTAGATAACTTTTCAAGGTAGACAACTTATGAAGATGAATGAGGTTTCGTGGTTGGAATGTGACCAACTAACGTGAAAAAAACATGTTGTTGCTTTTAACTTTAATGTGAAGAGATGTTTGTCATTTTTAAAGGAGATGAACATTGCAAAAAAAATTTGAAGGTTGGTGTGTTATAGTGGCATGACACTATACAGAAAGACAGAAACAGAAACCAGAGCGACGTATCAGTCCAAAGTTTGCACATGATGACAGTCGACTTAATAGTCTCCTCCAGAAATGACAACATGTGTGTGTGTGTTATGTCGTGTGAGCCCTGAGTCACCGTGCCCTCTGATTCAGCATGTGTCATCACTGTTTCTGGCACCATCTGCACAGTGTGCTTCCTCTCTACTACATCCTCACTCCTCAGATCCATCTATACATCTAGGTTCAGTATGTAATTCCCCTTAGGTAATTGATGCAGCATATTTAAAAAAAATGCTCACCAACTTTTACTGAACAGCTAAACAGGGTTATGAAGTGCTAAGGCTCCTTTGGCTGGCAAATTAGCTGTATAAAGGCAGAGAGGTAGAATCCAAATTTATAAAGGTTTTCATTCTTTGCTGCTTGACCAGCATACCAAAAGGACTGCTTAGAAACTGTGAATATCTCTATTTCCCTTATCAGCCTGTACACAATGTGTCCTCTCACCACCCACTCAGCCTGTGTGTTGTGGAATGTGGTGGATCCAGAAAGTGCACTGCTTGGTTTAGCTTGGTAATGTCCTTATTACCATTTTCACAGACACAATCACATACCGACACACACACACTAAAACAAGCTGTTACAGCATAATACTGGGAAATAGACTGGAGTGAATGCCAGTGGATGAGGCATCAGCAAAAATGTGTTTCTTCCAAAGTCGGGAAATAAAGAGGGGGCATGAGGTTTGCTGCACTGTAAACGCCAATCAACTAATATGTGTTGGCCAGCAAGGTTGTTACCATGGTGATGTGTTGGCGGGTCAGTGCCCACACACTTATAAATATGCTGTAGTTCTTAAACCAGGCTTCAAGTTAGAACCTGGATGCATTGTCCCTGTCTGTCTTCATTGTCTGGCTATGTGTGTGCATGTCTGCCTGTGCAAGTGTGAGTATAGGCTTTGTGGCCATGACCTTAGGGTCAAACTTTGGTTGGAGCAGTGCTGTTGGGGCCGCAGGAGCTGTCAGGTCTGGAACAGTGTGTTCCCAAACAGCCAAATGGGTCAGGACTGCTGAGTCCCGGTCAGTGAGCTGGAAAAGTACCCATACACAAGCATTACACACCAACAACTCCTTGTGGACCCAATGAGCATTGGAGTGCCGTGCCTGTGTTGTCCTCACAATGATAGACAAACAAAGGGAATCCTGGATTGAATACACATTGCTTACCCTCTTCTTTAACAGGCTATAATAGATATACTGTATTTACAGTACAAATAAAAATAGGATAAGAGTAAAAATTGCATCCACATGGGTAACTCAAGGCCTGGGACATGAGCATTTCAAAAGTAGACATGTTATGACAGTACAAGGGGGTGTGCTGACAGATGGGGGAGTCCTTCTAGATCGCTGTGGTTGGCTGGTTAAATTTAGATATGGGTTCAGTTTTTTTTTTTTTTTTTTTTTTAGGGAGGTTACAATTTTTTACAAGAATACATGTGAGAAAAACTGTTGAGAGTGAGAACTCTATGCAAATGTAACATTACATAAGATAACATCCAAGACTCCTCCGAATTTACACATGAAGATCAGTTTACTCATCCAAAACATTAGTATAATGTCTTCTGTGGCTCTTTCATTGGTCATGAGACTTTTTAACACAAAGTCTATGTTTCAATCTGGGGGAATGAAGTTTGAAAGACCTTTGATGCAGACAAATGAGAAAATCAATGCTCCATTAGCTCAGTTTGAAGCTTTAAATATGACTGAAGGTCAGATATACATTATGTGCATGTTATATTTCCTCCAGAGGTGTCTGTGAAATGGAAGCTACTGTAGAGCTCTCCTCATTGTTCCCAGTAGACTCTTAATGCAGGCAGTAGTTAGGTGGTGTAGTAAAATGTGTCCAATACTTAATTGATTGAGGTTGAGTCCCTCAACCATTTGTTGTTTGAATGCTACAGTGCACAAATGTTTGGTTTAAGATGAATGCAGTGGGCACTGATGTGGATACTAATAAAACTCATGTAGATGTGGAGTATTTTCCACAAAATAGATCGGATTACTAATTAAATTTAAAAAAAAAAAAATCCAAATCAAAGAATTAAGGATCAGATAGTTTAAGTTACTGTTCATTGAAGGTATTGACGGGTATAGAAATACTGATGTATTACTAGTATTTTGTGTGTCTGTCCTAACCTCTCCCACAGTTTCTTTTCAGTCTCTTTTTCGCTTCCTCTCTGCTGCTTTACTGTCTCTATCTTTCTCTTCTCTTTCATCTGTGCTGGCAGGAGGTTTAAAACTGTGAATTAGATTACATGGTGGTGCTCCAAATTGTGACATCTGGCCCTCTGGCCGGCCCTCAGCTCCTACAGGCTAAAAGATGAACTGACACATGTGTGTTGCAAATACGCACACAAGAAAACAATGGCATATCTCAAATAACTTGCATAAAGAAGAAATAATCACCAATATGCATGTTTGTGCTTCTGTTTATTGGTCACAGACCCACACAAAACATTTCTTTGATGCACTGCGGTTGAATTAGGCCTTTTTCAAAATGCTGTGCACTCAAACATAAATATGTCTCATTCAGTGCTGGGCTTCAGTAGCATTTTGTGCATTTTTCTGGAAAGCAGTTACTTCAGTTCAATACATTTCATGTTGTACTTTGAATCGCAAACATTGCTTTGAGAGCGATTTTGCAGGGCATTGCAGAAAATAAAAGCGGATTATAGATTCAAAGCATTTTCATTAATCGCAGTTTACATTGAGAAAGATTGAGCCACTACACCTACTCTTCTTCTGCTTTATTACATTATTATTCAAAGGCAGTAATTGTGTTTGTGGGTTGTATCAAACCTTTAGCCTCCATGACTCCAAGTGCATAGTAACTACTGCAATTAAGCCACAGGGGCCGGCTTCAGAGTCACAGATTCTGGCGATGAATAGGAAGCAGAAGAAAATGCTAATGCTGAGTCACATACTCCTTTCTTCAAACTGCCAATAAAACGGCCACAAATCATCTGTTTGTATAATAATCACAGTCATCTCTATTTTGTTTTTAATTTCCTGTATGACCCTGCGCTTTGCTGTCTGATCTCTGCACGGTTCCACCCTTTTAACACTGGCATTATCCTCTGATGTTGCAGATGGGGCTCCGCTGAGCGAGCTGTCATGGCCCTCATCTCTGGCGGTGGTAGCTGTCTCCTTCTCTGGCCTCTTCACATTCGTCTTCCTCATGCTGGCCTGCCTCTGCTGCAAGAAGGGCGACATTGGCTTCAAGGTGAGCTCACTGCTGCCCCCTGATGTAAGTGGTGAAGAGAGCACAAACTGTGCGTGCACAGTGGATGCCACAGGAAGGAAGGGGATCTTGGAGATTTAAGGCTACTTGTGGACAGAAAAGGAACAACTTAAGAGCTTTTAAGGTATCAAATGTGTACAACCAGTACATCAAAATACTGCACAGACATGAAAAAAACTTAATTGAGTAAAAAACTTATTAATAAATTAAACTAAAAATGAATAAACTGCCATTCAGCCTCTTTTTAGTGTGTCACTAAATGGTCACTAAAAGTAACAGTTGAAATAATGTAGGGCTGAATCCAAAGATTTTATTTTATTTTCGACTGATCTGTTGATTATTTTGTACAATTTTTAAATGAAATGTCACAAAAAAGTAGAAAATGCACATCACAAGTTATGAAAGGCCAAACTTTTATCTGCAAATGTCTTGCTATGTCCAACCAACAGTCCCAAACCCCAAAATATTCAGTTTACAAGGATAAACAGAAAAGTAAAACCTGGAACTAGCAAATAGTTGACATTTTTGTTTTATTCAATTGCTTAAATGAGTAATTTGTTGCCCATTGTTTTTCTGTCAATCGACTTATCAATTAATTGTCTGTTTCAAGCTTAAAAAGTGTTCCAAGTTTGAGTGCCAGTTAAAAAAAAAACAAACAAAAAAACATCTGCCCTAATCTACATAAACTGTAAATGCTGAAGTATTTTGCTGTGGGCCATTGCCTCCTTATATGCAAGTGATGCAACCAAGTACCCTTACCCATCCCAGGATGGCACACATTGTCTCTGTGTTGCCTTCAGCAGCCAGCATGACTCAGCCATGCTGTGTCAAACATCAGCGCTGAACTGAGTGGCTGTTGAGGGCTAACAGAGACTGACACAGGCAGGGGGCATATGGAGAGGGGGAGGGAGAAGAAACTCTAGAGTCGCTGTACTGCCTGCTCCTTGTCGTTAAAAGTCTCCAATTAACATGCTGTTCATATTATGGCATTAGCATCAAAACATATTTTCATTTTGGTCATGCATTTTAATGATTCTAACTCTTGTAGCTGGATTACAGCCTAACTGAACAGTAGACTTTTCTGTGAAGATTACTTATGCAAATCATTTTGCCATTTGAATTCCCAAAATATTGTGGATAGCGGGAATGAAAACTATGCTTGGCTTTTTGTTGTTGATTATAGGAGCTGCTGAAAACAGAGGGGAAGGGATGAGAGCAGAGCAGCTTGTTTCTTGTTTATGTATGTGGTGAGAGTCAGGTCTGAGCTTCAGCGTTCACACTGAACAGTGGGAACAGGTAGATGCTGCAGGGATAACAGTGTCACTAATGAGCACAGCATAGCCAGACCGCATTAACAACTTCTGGACTTTTCTTATGTGTGTGTGTGTGCGTGCATGTGTCTCTGTGCCCAAGTCTGTCCGTCCCTCGCCAGATTGCCTCTGCCTCATTATGTGAAAATGTATTTTAATAACTTGCACGACCAGTGGGTGTCGAGGTCTATGTCTGCTTTCCATTGGCGTGCTTTTTACTGTGAAAAGACTAATGACGGAAGGATGGCTCCAGCTGCTAAAACGGCATTGGATAATAATTGATTCATTTTGTCATCATAACCCATTTGGTTGATATGACACTTGATTCCTGCAGAGATATTGTCTTATGGCACCCTGTCATCGGAGAGTTCAGGGTGCAATTGTAGCTAGAATACAGCTGCCCTTGAGTTGGAAAAGATTCAGTGTCTTAATGCTCAAGGACACTTGAGTAAGAGTGAAAATTATGAATCTCTATGCCACCCTGACTATGTTCTTTTAGCACATATGCTGGGTTTATTTTATCGTAAATATATAGGAACAGAGCTGGGCAAAGCTTTACAAAATCACTTTTTAAGACTGCCTGGCCACTCATCAAAAATCCTCGGACATTGTTGGAATTGTTTCTCCTGGAACAACTGCTTTAATTTGAGCTGTTTCAGTGTCTCAGTCGGTCAGCTTTACTGAGATGTGACTCACAACATAACAGTAAGTGTGGTGGACATTTGAGAAAAAAGCAATAAAAGGATTACAGTTACAAGAAAGCACATTGTAACTAGTTACCAACAAGGAATATTCTTTGTCAGAGGAACACCATTTTCAGTTCTCAGGCAATTTGAATTGAAAACATTTGTTAGGTTGGCAATCTAAAACAGTTTAAAACAATACATTGTGACTTTAGTGAATAAAATATATACTTGTTTTCTTGATCATAGCTAATTGTAATTTCAGACAAGCCAAGCCAGTATAGTGGTATTTTCATCTTTAAGTTTCAAAGTTATCAAATCTGTATCTTGATCTCTTAGCAGCAAACATGACAGAATGGTTAAATAGTTTTCCCCTCGTTTTGGCACCAGCTCTTCACTCAACAGCTCACTTGTAAGGTGTGCATTCGTGTGGGACAACAAAATCGCAGCGCTGCGCCGTCCAAAAAGCTCCATTATTCCTCTGCATCGCGGTGCTCTTACTGGAACGCATAGTGTGAGGCGGGGTATTAAGTGCCTTCTAAGCTGAAGGCTCTCTGGGGAGCTATGCAACGCTGACTCACAGCCAGGTGCTCGCTTTCACACTTTGCTCCGAGGAGAGTGGCAGATGGTTCGTCTGAATGAGAAACACACATACACAGATTCCTATATATACACACACACACACTGGCGTTTTGGGACACCAAGAATACACACAAACACACACAAACGCACACACAATGAGCCATTCAGATATTTCGTATTGATACAGCCTGCAACTCACTCTCCTGCTCTCATCATTTCTTATTTTTCTCCTATGTTCTTCTTTACCTCTGTGGTTGCTTCAAGTAGGAAACAGTTAATTAGCCAGCAAATGGATGGATGGGTGGATGGCTCAGTGCTTTTGAACAGAGCACTATTGCCAGCCCGGTTTCCCAACATAGCCACAGCCTTAGACACTGTCAACAAGATTGACATGAGTTGTTACAGAATGTTGCTTCATGTGGTAGGACACAGTCAGGACAGCATCACGAGGGGCTTTGACTTAAGAACATGATACGTTTAATGAAAAGAGGGGAGGCCATAATTCAGGAGGTTTTCGGTGTCTGCTATAATCTAAAAAAATAAAATCAAATATAGACAAGGAATTCATTATAATTGCAGCTTTTCAGTTAGGTGGCAGTGCTGGTGTGATCTTGGTTACTTTATTTTCTATTCAGGTCATAGGTTTACTTCAGTCACTCATTCATGTTGTGTAATGAAGCAATACAGATAGGTAGGATATATGGTAAGGTATGGTAATGGTAGGTAATATGGTATATACCATATTACTTGGAATAAGCCTACTTTATTATGTTGTTGCAAATTAAAGTTTTATCATTTTTACTGTAATAGTTATTAATGACTATACTACTATTAATATCAAGGTAGAGGTGGGGACATTTAAGTTGTGATTTATGCTCCTTGCCTCATGTTACATTTAGTTCTGACCTGCTGTTGTTCACAAGGGACAGTTGTGATTGTAATAAGACTCTGTGTAAACCACAGGAGAGTGAAGTCAGGTGTGTTACGTTATCTTTAGAGGTCAAAACTCCAGCAACACTTTGCAGTACACTGAACAACTTTCTATTGTCAGATCAGTTGTTTCTTCAGACTTTTCCATTCTCCATGCATCTTGGAAGTAATTTAAGTTGTATATTTCGGTGGTTTGAGGCACACATGTGCTAATAAAGTGGGGTTCCTACCGGCATTCTTTCCAGGAAATAGAGTAGGTTTGATGAGAATTCCCAGAAAATACAGGGATCTTAATTAACACAATCCAACCATACTTAAAGCCCAAAGTGACTGGAGCAAATTTATCTTCAAGGATTGTCAATTTGCTGAACAAAAGTTATATTTCTATGTATTTACTATTTCCAAGCAGACAAAGAATTAAAGGAGCGTAAGAAAAAATATAAATATGTAATAAAAATGTAATTGTAATTGAACATGTATAAAAGATGATGTGCAAATAAGAGCATTGCATTGACCTTCAATGCAAGATTTTTTCAAATCTACTTCTTACTATGTGGTTTCTCACATTGAAATTGGTTTAGGCCATACGACCTACCTTTTGATTTAAGACCAGCACTCATACTGTATGGGGTTTAGAGAGACAAAGCGCTATAGGCCCTGCAACAATTAGAGAGCAAGGACACTGCAGTAGGCCAGGAAACAACAACCTATAGGGGCAGACAGAAGGGTAGTAGGGATAAAGCAGAAGGACAGAGCGGAGGGTGTGGGATGTTGTGTGTAGGGATGGACAGAGAGAGGGTCACAGTTTTCCACTCCCTCTTATCCTCATCCATCCTCTCAGATATTTTTGACATGATGCAAGTGGTGATGTTGTTTCCAAAACTAACACATCCTTAGAGAACAAGAAGTTCTTATGGGTTAAAATAAATAACAAAATGTTTCTTACCTCTGTACAAACAAACACAGAAACTATAACCATTCATGTTGTTTTATTTCTTTATTTTTTCTACTTACAGTATTTGAAGTATGTAAAGTCCAGTTTTTGTTTTTTTTAATGACAAGAACCTTGATTTTTATATGCAAATGTATATATAAGAAAGAAAGGCTTTGTGTATACAGTTTGAACACACACATAAGTGTGTTCGCCCTGCAGCATCTTTGCAGTGACCCACACAATGCACCCTACAATGTACATGACTTATGTATATGGCAAGGTAGGCGTGCCTCAGTGCATTTGAATTCCTTCACAGTTAAACCATTGTGTCCCCCTATTTCAGTGGAAGGATGGCTGCGAGTGGATGACTAATTCCAACATGTGTCTTTGCACCAGGAGTTTGAAAACACTGAGGGAGAGGAGTACCAGGCAGATCTCTCCGCCCTGGCCTCGCCTTCCTCCCAGAATGGCCCCGAAGTCTACATCCTTCCCCTCACTGAGGTCTCCCTGCCTGTCTCCAAACAGCCCGGCAGATCTAGTAAGAAACTACACAACTCCATAAACACATACCACCTCTAAGTTATACCTGCTTGGACTTTAAGTGACCTGTTATTGAGTTTAGTTTTTCTTGATTTCTTTTCCTCTAACTTGTTGCTTTGCTTCCTGGTGTTTTTCATCTCTTCTTTTCCCTTTTCTATCCTCTTTTCTCTCCTATTCTCTCTTTTTTTGTTTCGAATATCTCCGTAGTCACTATTAATTCCCAGGTCTTTAGAATGATTGAATTTCTGCCACACTAACAGACTGTTGAGAAAGGTTGTTACTTCTCTTGAGCATAGCGCAAGTGGATTATGGGCCATGTTACTCGCTCTATTGATTTGGATGAGATAAAAGGAGTACATTTAGTCAACCTTAGTTGGAACAGACGGGGCCTCTTTAATTTCTTCTCTTGTATTATATGTCTCCTCTTTCTTGCTTCTCTCAACAAGGGATAGACATCTGTCCATTGTGTAATGCATTTAGAAATCGACCTACTGCAGTGCTGCGATGCATACTGTATGTGAAATATTGCAGCCCACCGGAGAGGAAGGAATCTGACCTAACCCTAGTGTACAGTATTTCTGGGGTTCTGTGTGTGTTCGTAAATGCAGGCTGCATTACATTAACAGGAATCTCATATGACATTTGTTCTTATTTTACTTGAATCTTGTATATTCCAACGTCAGTACTTCAGCACTCCTCCGTATTATGTTGGTGTGTTTAATATATATTCTATATCCACGATCCGTCCCAGCAACGTCACAGCCTGTTTGTTTTTCTTCAGGTCATTCCGCCTCCAACCCAGGCTGTTAAAATGTGTATGTGCATGTATGTGGTGTGTGTGTGTGTGTGAATCTCAGTGTAAGCCAGAGCCTGGGTGCTCAAAATGCCTCTCCCTGCATGACTCACTGGCTGTCTGTGCTGCACTGTGTTCAGCCAGAAGGGAGGTGAGTTGGGGCTCAGAATCCTAGGATGTGAGCTCCAGTAATGATTGGACCAGGCAGCCTCAGACTCGCAGCCAATCACTAGCCTCCCCTCTGTCCTCCATAGCTACGACTGTATGATTGGTCCAGGTGTTGCAGGGTGAGGAATGGATAAATGGCGAAAGGAGATGAGATTGTGAAAGAGGGAAATGTCTCCTTTCACTGAGTCAGACAGAAAAAAAAGCTGTGTTCTCATTCTTCCTTTTTTTTGTAAAGACAGTAAAACATCTTCGAATATTATATTAACTTCTTTAAATGTACGTATTGTGCACACTGATGTGTTGAACGTATTTGAAATGTTAATTATTGCAGCATTTCCATTGCTTTGCTATCTTACAAATTATCATAGGCATTGACAGACTGAGGAAAGAAAATGGCAGGAATTATCTCATATTTCAAAAGTGTTACGTCACATGTAGCTTGTCAAGGACTGAACAGGCTCCTCCATACATATTAACTAACGTCATAAATTATCCACCCCCACACTGACATACACACAATGAAAATGAGCCTTGTGAATGCATGTGGAACAAAAACACCAGTAAAGTAGTTTATACTCTAACCATGAATGGCGTATTCTATATGAACCAAGCATCTCTTATGCATCTGTATTAACACACAGTACAACGTTTGCCATTGATCTGACAGTCCTGCTTTTCACTTGTCGGTCGAATCTTTTATTCAAGAGGCCATGTAAAGCCTTCAAACCCGCTACAGAGGATCTATGCATCAAAGAGAGTGTGTGAAGCGATTGCGTGTGTATCATTCCACGGGCCCACCGATTCCACAGTCTCGCTGGACCCTACCATCATCTCTGGGAATGCCACGAGTAGGACGGGAATGCACACTCACGCTCACACATTCCACATTTGGAATAATACCACCTCTTAATTTCTCTCTGTCTCTCTCTCTGTCGGGGAGGGGTGGTGGAGGCTCGGGTTTGGGGTGGAGAAGTGTGGGCCTGTTATCACCGTGACAACCTCTGCCCAGCGTTCCAGTGGAGAAAGGGCCCTGTGTGTGTCCGCATAGGAGTGTTTGCGTGCCTGCGTGCGTGTGTGTTGGGTGCACTGGGTACCAGGAGACACAGCGTGAGCGTGTGTGTGAGTGAGCCAAACAATGGCCCTGATTTAGGCCGGCTGGGCAGTGGGTGAGCATAAGGCCGGGCTGAAACGTCCGTGGAACGCACCAGTGGAGGACTGGCATTATGGGCAGAATACAGTGAGGGGTCTGTGACAGAATGAGGAGAGACAGGGGAAGGGTGGTGGCATGCACCAGGACCCAAGAGCGGGGAGGGGTGGCTTGAGATAGGGGTGGTGAGTGTGTATGACAGAGGTCTTTTCTACATCTGACAGAGCAGTGTTTGTGTCCTGTTTGGCTGAGGAATGCTGCTGTCCGGGGTGACAGGGGGGCATAATGTGGGCCTTATGTCAATACTGGGTGTCTTGAAGCTGCACACAGAGCTGGCACGTCAAACGGCACACTACCAACATGCGTGACGGTCACATCAGGCGGGATACGTGACCAGAAAATCTCAGTGCCCGGGACAGAAATCCTCCTCAGAACGCCTGCGTTGAACCATTGGCAGATTGGTCCGCTGCCTCGAAGCTGTGATAAGTTTTTACCTCGCTCACTGTACTTTAGATTTAAATGTAGTCCGTATAGGAACCAAGGATCTCAGTGTTTGCTAGACAGCTGGAGAGCTCTAGACGAGGACAGTATGTGTGTTTGTGTGTGTCCCAGTTGGAGGATGAGCCCGGTTCAGACGTGGAGAGGCAGCGTGGCGAGCTTGTTCAGCTGTGCGAGGGCTCGGAGGGTTAAATCTTGCCGAGGCTCTCTCACACACACACTGCGACCATGGACTCTTTCTCACATGTACACAATGAGGCGAAGACGCCTGGGGTTGGGACTGGGGCCACGGGCTCTCGGTTCTCACACTCTGAACCAGTGCTTCATCCCTGCCTGGGACTCGGACTCAGTCCCTGTCGCGGTGCTCAGAGTGGCTGGCCGCTCTACTGCTCCGTCAGCATCGTCATCTCCATTCTTGAAGTATGAGGATCCATGGAGGTATTTGAATTTGAGTGACTTAGTATAGTTTGCAGATTAGTGTGTTGTCTCTGTAGTGAATTTGTATATGATGGCTTGCTCCTTGTACTTGTAGATACTTATTTAATCTACAGTAGCTGGGAAGTTACAAGTTGGCTTTATTTGTCTTTGAGAAATCTCCCCTCTTAGTTGATGAACAATTTTATGTTGGAAAATGGACATTTATTGTTTGGCTGAGAGGAGTTTCTTTTTTTTTCTCTCTCTCTTCTTAACTCTGTCAGTGATGTTTCAATTCCCAACTTTCTATTTATACTTTGTTCATTATGTTGAAAATCTTTCTTTTCAGAAATCTCAGTTGTTTCTTTTTTCTTAATCAATTCTTTCCAACTATAACAGTATCCTGTTTCCAGTCTAAATGTAATCTTATGTCTTACTCTCCCTTTTCAGTCCAGCTGCTGAAATCATCAGACCTTGGCCGCCATAGTCTACTCTATCTAAAGGAGATTGGACATGGCTGGTTTGGCAAGGTAAAACATGCTTTTTTGTTCTTAAAACATACACCCAATCACAGTTTTTTGGGTCCAGAGACATTGCGCTTGTACTCATTATTACTTGTTTAACTGTAACTATTAACTGTTTTAACTGTCCTTACTGTACTAACTGTACTCCAAATGTGCTTTCTACTCTGTGAGGAATGCAAGGGTAATGTGATGATGATCTCATTCTAGCGAGGATAATCTTTGGCACTTGTGTCAGTGTGTTGATTCCATGGGAGACGAGTTGAAATTCACTGTCACAGTAAATTTACTGTGCAGTACATGCTGCTGTAACAGAACTACATTTACTCGCGCTCCATTCTCATTCTACTTGTTTTTCTTTTTCTCACACATCTCAGACATTCTCACTTTGTAACTGCATATTGATGCTGTTTGTAGTAAACTACGGTCTACATTCCTGGAATTTAGTATAAAAGTTTGCTTCAGCTCTTCCTTTTGTATTTATACTCCTCAGGTTCTGCTGGGCGAGGTCAATGCAGGCCTCAGCACCACCCAGGTGGTGGTAAAGGAGCTGAAGGCCAGTGCCAGCGTCCAGGATCAGATGCAGTTCCTGGAGGAGGCGCAGCCACACCGGTCAGTTCGCCGAAACATCATCCAGCATAGCCCTTCAGTCCATGAATAGCACAACGTAGAAATAAAACAACGTGATTAATTACTATATAGTTGGATGTACGGTCTTTGTGCATTCATACCTACTCGTATCCTGTTTCCTCTGCCAGAACCCTCCAGCACCCTGCCCTGCTGCAGTGCCTGGCACAGTGCTCAGAGGTCACTCCATATCTGCTGGTCATGGAGTTTTGCCCTCTGGTGGGACACACTTTTAATGATCAAATTCTGTTTATTCAGTCCTTCCCTCGTACCTCATTATTCCCTTTCTCGGTGCACTGATGTTTGGATTATTCCTAAATGGCCAGAGCGGCTCACAGCCTCATTTCCTTTCTCCTCTCAGGGTGATCTGAAGACCTACCTGCGCAGTTGTTGGGTGGCTGACTCCGAGACTCCTGACCCTTTGATCCTCCAGCGAATGGCATGTGACATTGCCTCTGGGCTTCTGCACCTCCACAAATACAACTTCATACACAGGTACAGTGTCTCATTCAGTCCAGCTCTATTTACATTCATCAAGCCTTATATTAATGCCCTGGAGAGGAAGAATCCAGCTGAATGTTCTGTGCGCCCCCTGCTGGTCTCTCCCTGCAACAACATCCTGGTGCTGCCTGAGTAGTTGTCACAAACTCCAGCATCAGTGATTTTGTTGCTGGGGGTGAACCCCTCTCGCTCTCTCTCATCCATGTGTTGGCTGCCATAGCAACCAATCAGTGGCTGCCAGGCAAAAGAGCTCCCTGTTTGTGGAGGTGAGATTAAACAAAGTGGCTTAGTTTAGTCCCTGTGTTTACATGGTCAGGTGAGAGGAAACAGTACATGATACTTTACAGGTACACATTTCATGATATGCTTTAATTATGTTGCTACAGTTATTATGTTGCTAGATAGGATAATCATAATGCAGTGAGACCCAGTCATTGGCAATATGGCACATACAATATGTTTTAACAAACGGATGTCCCGTAAAATACATAATATACTGTATTATGTCATACAACTTCCAGCAATGCTTTTTTAGTATTTTCAATAACATTAAATGTTTATGAATAAATAAGCTACAATTAAGGTTAATAAAAACATATTCTTAAGTATATATATAACTGCTCTAACTTTGGCAGACAGTTGTGTGTTCAGGTACAATTTCGATGCTTCTAGTGAGAAACTAATTGAGAAAAAAGGTCTTCAGGGGCTTTAAAGAACATCAGTAAATATGGGTTTGTTTATGCAGCTCAGTCGTAGTGTATTAGATGACAGTTTGCTTCGTTTTTACAGTGACCTGGCCTTGCGAAACTGCCTGCTAACTTCAGAAATGTCAGTTAAGATCGGAGACTATGGCCTTTCTCACAGCCGATACAAGGTCAGACTGTTTCTTGATAATGTCACTATTTTTTATCAACCACTTTTTACCTTATAGGCCGGTAATCATCAGTACTCATATTTTTTTTGTTTGTTGTTGTTCTATAGGATGACTATTATGTAACACAAGACCAGATCTGGGTGCCCCTGCGCTGGATTGCACCTGAGCTCATAGATGAAGTCCACGGAAACCTGCTGGTCGTTGACCAAACAAAATCCAGCAACATATGGTGAGATATTTAAAGAGTGACAAACAGAATATGTTAAAGCAAGTTTAATGAGATAACACTACCATACAAACATCACCCTTATTAAAATATAGAAATGGTTTTCTTTTTTTGGTATACAAATTTGAACAAAATGCTCTAACTTTAATTTAATGGTGATTATACTGCAATAATGCTACTTTGGGTGCTCACCTTTTGACTATTTTTTTTTCTTTTTTGTTTGATGGTTGATACTTCTACAGTAAAACTATACTGTGATATACTCAGGTTTTATTGGGAAACTCTTTGGGAAATATGTGCACAGCACAAAGATACTTGTAGCATAACATAAAGAAGATTGCAGTATGAAATAAACAGCTTGATGGAACATGGTCATATATGGGATATGAGTGGTGAACACACTTCTTCATTTCTTTGCCTGTTCCAGGTCATTGGGAGTGACTGTGTGGGAGCTGTTTGAGCTGGGAAACCAGCCATACAGACACTACTCTGACAGACAGGTGCTGACATATGCTGTGAAGGAACAGCAGCTCAAACTACCCAAACCCAAGCTTCAATTCCCCCTTTCTGAGCGCTGGTGAGACACAGTTGCATGCCCACACGCCCCGGGGACACATACTGTACATACACATGCACAGGTTGACAATGTTATACAGTATATTTTGATGATAAGATACATTTTAAACATTACCAAGCCCTCAGGGCTCGCTGATAAATTAATTTCTAACAAGTCAGTGCGTCCTGTTTTTAAAATCGTTTTTTGGCTGTGATGGTGCACCATTTCACTGTAGCAATATTTCTCTTTGCTTGCAAGAGCAGCTGATCAATACTTTCCCTATTCTTTATGATCCCCATGGCATCGACCAGAGTTAAATCACCACATTCATCTTTACCTGGGAAGCCGGCCAAATATTGTTATTATTTATTTTTCAAAATTGTTTCTCACTAAATTAAACACACTGCGTACCAACAACGAGGAGCCACACACACACACTGCACTTTCTTCATACATTCTATATAGTATGTATTTGGCTAGTGTGAAGAACAAGTACTAAGTGTTGCTAGAAAGTGCTGACTTCAAAGGTTTTCTTTTATGTTACCTTGTTGTTAGTCTAGAAACAATACTTTGACTTTTAATCTCTTTATTTCTAAGATATTCTGAAGTTAACTAACTGATATGCAGGTATATGTAGGGTAACACAATTATAACTTGTTGTGACTTTTAATCTCTTTTGCCTCTGATCTTTTCTTCTCTTTCTGTCATTTCTCTCCAGGTATGAGGTGATGCAGTTCTGTTGGCTGCAGCCAGAGTTGAGACCCAGCAGTGAGGAAGTACACCTTCTGGTCACATACTTGTGCGCCAAAGGCTCCAGTGAGGCTGAGGAAGACTTTGAACAACGCTGGAATGCCTTGAGACCCAACCTGCTCGGTAGCACCTCCCACACAGCTACATCCACGGCCTTAGTTCTGACCCCTACACCTGCTTCAGGTGATGTCCCCGGTGCAGACCAAACTCAGGCAGTGGAGCTGGCCTCCTCTGTCTCATCCTCCTTCCCCCTACTGGAACACTTCTCTGATAGCTTCCACTCTGACACAGGGGACGACCTACTTACTGTCACAGAGACCAGCCATGGTCTCAACTTTGAGTACAAGTGGGAGCAGGCCCGAGCTGAGCAGCCCTACTGCTCCTCCTCCACCAGTGGGCCACTGGGGCAGGGGAACCCACATTACCAGGATATCTACTATTCAAGTAAAGGAAGCACCTCCGGTGGCTGCAAGACTGACAGTCTGACCTCAGGCATATCCCCATCCTACTATGAACCTGAACATCCAGGCGTGGTCCCAGTGTTGAGTGCCCACAGCCCCTCGGTCAGCAGCGAGTACTACATTCGCATAGAGGAACCAGTAGAGTGCAACATTAACCTGGATGACAGCGTGGTCGACTACAGCCCAGGACTGGAGGCCAGTAGCAGCAGGTTGTCCTCTGAGAGTCTGACAGGTTCAGCCATGGCACAGCCCAGTGCTTACTGGTCAACTGCTGACAACATCAAATCTACTGCCTATGATTCTGATTCAAGCCCCACTGTCCAACTCACCATGGAGCCACTCCTGAGACGGGCATCCAGCACCAGCCCTGTGAAGCTAGGCCACTCCCACAACTGCTTCTCCTCCAGTCAGGACGACATGGCCTACTGTGAACAGTCATCAGCATACAGGACACGCCGCCAATCCTGTCTGTCTGAACAGGATACATCGCCCGAGTCCAGATTTAACCTTGTCCATCCAGTGGGGCGTTTAGAAAACCCACGCAGTCTGTCACAAGCAGTCAGCAGCCCCAGCTTAGGGTTCTGCGATCCCTACCTTGAAGCGAGCTCAGGTCGTAGCACGGTTAAGGAAAGCTGCCACAATATGATGGGTCCCCTCAGAAAGACACTACCCATTGTAAACCACATTAGCATTGATGTAGGGACAGACGACGGCCTGCTGGTGGGCCAGCAGAGTGGTGACGACATTGAGGATGACCTTTTCTCTGAGCTAGAGGCCACTAACTGGACCTCAAACCATTCAGCAAACAATAATAGCCTGAGCTTTGACAGCAGGCATACAGGCAGTGGGCCTGACAGCTACCTGGACCTTCAATATACTGCTAACTCTAACACATCAGAATTATGGACTTTAACCAAGGCCACCACCAGAACCTTCCACAGCTCCAGGTCGTGTGGCACCTTGGAGGCAGAAGGAGGAGACTCCGATTGTAATGCTGCTAGCAAGCCCCCTGAATTAGGTTCATACATTCACTTATGTCACATAGAGAGGGAAGAATCCTCCACTCAAGTCGAAAGGAACTTAACTACACAAAATCTAAGAAGTATTGATTTTCATACCAGCTCAAGTATTAATGCCAGAGGTACAGATGGTGGAAAAATGGAGGAAAAATATGAAAAGCAGTTGTTACTTAATGGAGAGAGACTGTACTCTGAGCCTCAGATGATACCTGAGGCAAACTATATAAAGTCCCCATCCTCTTTCAAGGAGCCTCAGACTGGTCAAACAGGAGCCTTGTCAGTCAAGCAGCGAGGTAACATCTGGGAAGGGGTATCAACAGGAATCTCTGTGGGTCTGGGAGACAAGAGACTAAACTATCCAGAGTCATCAGAAAGTAGCAGAGCGTTGGACAGTGGAGTGGGGGTCAGAGACTCCAGCATTAGCCTGCTGGAGCTTGGTGATTACAGTGAGGCAGATGATGATGACATCACAGATATTACATCAGGGATCTTTGCTGACTTCAACCTGGACTATGCTGAGGTAGATGAGGAAGAGCTGAGCCCATTGGAGAATCCAGAGGGAACTCCTGACTCTGTAGACACCCTTAACCTGTCCTCATCGATGGCAAGCCCCTGTGATCAGGCCTTCAGCCCTGATCCCTTCAATACCCCTGTCCTACCCAAATCCCTGGACAGTGGCTATGACACAGAGAACAACGAATCTCCAGAGTTTATCTTCAAAGAGCTTGGAGATCCCCGGGGCAGTGAGAGAAGCCCGATCCTGGGTGGAGAACCCAAACTAATTCTGCAGGTGGGTTTGGGCCAAGGGGTCTGCACTTCCACAAGCACCTCAGAGGTACAGTTAAAGGGCCTGACTGATAAGAACCCATACAGGGACTCAGCCTATTTCTCTGACTATGATGCTGAAAATGAGAGGAGCCCCCAGGAGGAAAGCAGCAAGTTCTATGCAGCTCCAAGTAACCGTGACTTCACTGCTGAGAAATTCAGCTCTATCAGAGATGGTGATCCTGTCAAAAGGCAGTTCAACAACGAGCAACATTTGACAAATTTGAGACACATCAAAAGTTGTGTTTTGGGGAATCTCTCAGAGGCTGACCCAGGTTCACCCTATCCCCTTTCCACCCCTGGGTTATCCATGCTGTCGCCGTTTCCTCCGCAGATGGGCGGCTGCCTGACCAAAGAGTCTGCCCCTGCAGATGATGATCTCGGGTTGGAGACAGAGCACTCAGGAGAAGAGCCTTCCTCAGAGCTTAGCTCCTCCTTTGGGTCTGAACCCCCTTCCACTGTCCAGGAGGCCTCAGGAAACCACGAGGGTGGGAACAGAAGAGCAGAAGATTGTTCCCCTGTCCAGTCTTTGCATTCTGACTCCACCATAACTGACTACAGAGATGAGGCTCCAAAAGAAAAAGAAAATGGGGATGGCTCCACAGAGGAGGAGGAGCTGCCCGAATTTAATCATGTCAATGAAGAGACGGAGGACATAAGGGAGGTTGTGATAATAAATGAGGAAGATTTTGAGGACATAGATGCAGAGGAATGTGACTCACAGGACAGTTCATGTGAAGAATCCAACGGTCCTGTTGACCTGTCCTCTTCCTCGTCATTGTTGGAGCTTTGTGGAGAAAACGTGAGAGCTCCGCTGGAGGAGGCAGAGGATGAAGATGACTCAGATGACAGCGAGTCTGATGAAGAGTTGAGGACCTACAACATCCAAGATGAAGACAGCGAGGAGAGTGAGGATGATTTCACCACAGTGCCAGTGGTGGTGAGTGACTGCAGCAGGGCTGGACACCTACGCAGCCTCCTGAAGATGCCAACCCTGCTCACCCAGTCCTTCTGTGACGAGTTGGAGAGGAAGAAAAAAGCGGTGTCCTTTTTTGACGATGTTACGGTGTTCCTGTTTGACCAGGTATGTCGCGTTAATGGCCAAAGTTGTGCAATGATTATTGTCTATTAATGGCATTGATGATATTTTATTGCTTTAGAGTATGTAAGGAATATTCTTCCTTATGTCTTCCAGGAAAGCCCCACGGGTGAACTGGCTGACTACACCTTCTCCACAGGAACAGAGTGCAGTGGGCAGGAATTCTCAGAGGAAAAAACATCTGACCACCAGCTGCAAAATGACCCTGAACTTGAAGCTCAATCCTGTGAAACATACTGTGTTTCTGAAGAAACAGATGGGAACAACTCAGAAGAGGGTGAGCTTGTGAATGACACAAAATTCGACACAGATTTATATTAGTTGATTTATCCCGGACTGTTCATGATAACTGTAAATGTGTCTGTGTGCATTCAGGTGGGGGTTATGAATGGGAAGATGACCTCTCATTTGAGCCTCCCCCGTCCTCACCTGACACCATCCCTGAGGCCCAGTCCTCCCCCACATCCACCACCAACAGCCCTGAGGCTCCTAAACCTGCAGCTGTAGCACTTAACCGTTTTATGGTCTCACGATTCTCTATCACACATGTCTCCGACCCCCACATGGGCTCAGCAACAGGTCTGTATTAGCTGTCTTTCACACACAGTTTACAGTTTAATTTTATTTGCACTGAAAATATGATCTCAAATTTACAATCACCCCATATTATATACAATTATTATAATAAGTCCAACTGAAATTAAATTGCATGTTTGATTTTTTGCTACAGCATACATCCATATCTGCTCTGTAAATCATCAAATCTGTCTGCATAGAGAACTTGTTTCCAAATGACCAATCAAATCGATTCATTTTAAACCATATCTGCTTAAAGCAGTAAAGTCAACATTTAAACATAAGGAGAGAAGTCACAATGAGCAGACAGCCGTCGACTACTCAACAAAAGAGTTGCAGGCTTTGAACAAAAACCCACATTAGCTTTCCTGCTAAAGTCTCCTTTTTATCTAACCTACAAACGTGGATACATGTCCTGTCCTGCACCATAGCTTGTTGAGCAAGCAACCAAAACAGCAGAAAGTGTGCTGCTAACATCAGTTTGGAGGGTAGATGGCAAATTAGCTGGTCAGCTGCAGCACATTTTAACACCATGTAAATGTACCTGCACATTTTTTTTCTGTCTTCCTTTTAATAATAAAGAACAATTGATAATATATTTAAAATAACACTTACATTATATTTGACTGCAAAAACGGATTTCAGTTGGGGTTTAAAATTGGAGTACATCAGTATAAAAAAGGTTTGAAATGTGGCAGGTAAATGATGGTAAAAGTTGTGTCCTTCACTTTTGTATCTTGTTTGCGAGTTTCTAACGTTGGTGGTGTAAACAATCAACATAATATATACAGTGAGTATAACACAATACATGATTAGTATATTGACGTATATTATAGAAATTTAAAACAAATAATTGAAAGTTTGCAACTGAGTCTAAAGATTTTGAATGGAAAAGTGAATTAAAAGTGGTTTGAGAAGTTGCTCTGCCCCTTTTTTCACGCTGTGAAAACACACCACTGGAATCTATTGTCTCTGAAATACATTTTCTTTATGGGGGACAAAACTGCTAATCTTTAAAAGCTACATTTCAAGCACGCAGGCAGGTAAGTATTTGACACATAAAAATTTATTTTGGGTGGAGTATCACTTTAGGCTGTTTGAACAGTCCCTGTTAATGAAAGCTGTGCTACTTATTTACCAATCAATTATTTCCAACAGGGAACAGTGAAGATGGTCCAAAGGACTGAGTGCCCCACAGCTCTGACAGGAGGAGGAGGATGAGTCCTGGTCCTTCTCAACACAAGAAAGCAGCATTATTATAGCTAGATGTTTTACAGAGTTTTATTTTTATCAACATTTGGGGCATCTGACCCTGGTGACCCTTTATGAGACAGTGCCTCATATTGTAGGGAAGGACCCTCAATGATTTGCACACTTTTTTGTTTTATATTTTGTGAAGAAAGAGCGATAGCTGCTGGTATGGCAAACTGACTGAGACAACCAGGAGAGTGGATACAAATCAGATCATATTGTTTGCAGAAATAGAAATCATCAGTACATTAGTTTTAACATACAGTATATGACAATAACTTATTCACTCAATGCAGTGTCAGTTTCTGTTGGTGACCTTACAGGTCATTTCATTTGTGAATTTAAAATAAAATAAATAAAATATAAAAGGCGAAAAAAATTGTGAAATGACAGGCATCATAGCTGCTCCTCTCATTGGCTGCCTTGGTCCATATGCTTACCATTGATCTGGCATTTATAAAGACTGTTACACCTCTCATCATTGGGGCCAGAGACCAGTGCTTGATGATTGTTGCATAAGAAGCTGTTGTGGATTTCCAAACAATAAATCTGACTTTTTATCAGCAGTGGGTGGTGGTGATGGTGTTTGAAGATGCAGGTGCTGAACTTAATTTGTCCAAGTCACATTGATGGTGGGACTCAGTGGATTCCGTGTGCTATGTTAATGGAAACATAATACAGGAAATCAAGGTGTTGTCACTCCCTAATTATCACCACCACTCACTCTGGTTAATGATGACCTACAGTATATGTCTACAGTTACCATATATGTTTCAAGCACTTTGTATAGCCAAACCAGGTCTTTATTTTTAGAAGTGATGGCTCTGTTGCTCTACATTTCCCCATCCTGGAATGAAATATCTAAACATGTGAAGTTCCCTATATGTGTCCACAGTGCCAGCTACAGATTCACTTTATTTTGTGGCATATTAGCTTTGTTTGTATTACATTTCATCAGCAATAGAATGCCACCACCGGGATAGAAAGATTTTTTTAACACAATTCAGCTGTATCAAGTCAATATGCCAGTCATAATTGTTGAATGTTAGTATCATCTTTATGCATCTTTTTTACATCTATGTATTGTCCATATTCTCATACATAATGTATTCTATTACATTTGTGCTGAATGCCCCGGTCTGAAGTGTACAAAAAAAAAAAAAAATATGACATCTCACATATTGTATGAATGTTTTATCAACATGTAGCAGGTAGCTTGACTTGAATTACTACTGCTGTATTGACAGCTCCCTCCCCCTCTCTATATTCTTCTGTAGCTCAAAGTGCCAATTCTGTTTCCTCTCACCTTGCCTTTTAAGTTCTGCAAGAAGAGAAAATGTTGCTAGTATTTTTGTACGATTTGAAAAGATGCAAACCAGGATTACAGTCTCTCAAATTTGCCAAAGAGATATTACAAAGCTTATTGGCTAAAGTGGCAGACACCTTTGGAGAAGGTGAGGTGGGCTGTTCTGTGCACCGGTAGTAACAACATTGCTGTTTCCATTTTTCCCTCACTCATTGCTATTGTACTATCCCAAACAAATAAATCCAAATACTTTTTTCCCTTCTTGTGTCTGTGATATATATATATATGCAATGATGTCAAAGGATTTTGGCAAAACAAACCACAAAAAAAAAAAAAAACAACAACAACATGAAAACATGAAACAACAAAACACATGAAAGTATGAAGTTTGTGCCCATTTAGATTTATTTGGACAAGATAATTTATATGCATTTTCTGTACAGGACAGATATAATACAAACAGGGACAAAAGTGAGAAATGGACAATGAAAGCTATATAAAAGTAAAAAATGCATTTGAAACTTGCTGCCCAAATGAGCTGTGTAATAAAAGCCTGATCATATCACTCAGTGTAAAGGATTCTTCCATGGAAAATTTACTTATCATGATGTAACTGTTGCTTTATTGCAGTCTAAGAGGCTTTTTGGCTCATTCACACAACCATATACATGCTTTTCCATCACATACAATTTCACTACTATCCCCACACATCATACTCTCAGTTAATGCCTCTGCTCTAAGATTTTCTCCCAGGTGAGTGTATAATACTGAGAATGAATGATCAAAAGCCATGTTAATACTGTATCTTATCTGATAAGCTACCACTCCCTCAAAGCAAAATATAAAAAAGGCCCATTATGTGTACACTGCATCTCATTTCCTGGCTATCTGGCAGCTTAGATATTACTGAAATTTAAAGAGAAGGAAAAAAGAGCAATTTAGAATATTGTATTATTTCAGTGGAATTACAGTTGCACTGTACTAGACGTTGCTAAGCAAAATAAGAAATAAAAGAAAGCAAGTCTCGACATTACAAGCAAACAAAACAATAAAGTGAAATTAACCCACTTATATTTTCAGGAATCTAGAAAAATACAAGTTCAACTGTGGCCCTGTTCAGACCTGGCATTAACATCCGCCCTGGGTGATCCGATCACAAGTGGACAGCTCTGAGTCCGACACTTCACAACCTGGCATTAAAATGCGTGTGATGCACTTGCCATCAAACCAGTTTACAGAATGATTGGGTAAATGCAACATGAAGCATATGTTTTTTAAAAAAAAAAAAAAAAGAGTAGAAGGCACAGTTCCCACATTGAAAATATGGGTATACTGTATCACAACTAGTAAATATATAGTACTATATCACTTAACAAAAGCAGAATTACAGTTTACTCACCAACTGTCCAGTTCTAGCTATCTGTGGCAGTATCCAATCTACACTTTATCTTCAGTGCATATCACAGTGATGCACTGAAGACTATGACTGACCATCTTATATTCACCCTCAAGCCTCACTAAATTCACTGCTCATTAATGTAAATAATCCTCAATTGAAATTTACAGTGTATAGTGTTGAAGAAAAAAAGAAATCCCATAGTAGAAGTGCAGATAAATAATAATGTGACGGCATCACTAGTAAAACCTATTAGCCATACCTTATCCACAACTGGTGTGATCTAAATAACTAATAAAATCTACTGTCACACTTGCACTTGAATGCTCAGGCTGAGGCATTCAGTGTTTGTGGAAGCATTCGCAAAACATCACGAGGATTAACCGGAAATTCTCTGAGTGAATTTTCCAGAGCAAAGAAACTAAACTCTTAATAGTGTAAAACGTTTCCTTGAGGTCCCCCCCGCCGTCACACTTCTGGGCCCTGTTGTGATAAGATCATACAACTCAAACATGCCAATGTTAGCCATTTGCTTTCTCCCCTTCAAAAGGGCCCATTAGTGGACAAAAGAGGACAGCAAGCTGCTAGTAGAAGATGGGTGCAGATCGGTCATCAGTGAAGGTGGGCCGGAGGTAGACCTCCAAGGAACGGTCACTGTGGGGAGAGGAGGGGTGACACAAGGAACAGTGATAGTTAGGTTGAACACATAACAAAATGTACTATGTTTACTATGTAACCCAAAGAAATCATCCTTCCTATAGTTTTGTTTCTTACAGTAAGTTGAGCAAACAGGTGCAGCATACTGTGAGTTTTAGCAAGCATGTTGTGAGAAAACTCTAGTAATATATATCTATATAAAATTGAACAAAAACAGCTTGCAAAAGGCACACATGCAGGGTTAGTGTCTTCTCTGTATGATATTGTGATACACACAAACAAAAAAAATCAAAGGAATTCTTTTACAACCCAATGCCTACTGGACTGACAGAATCAAATGCTGCCACATCCATGAAGGCCAAAGGACAGAAAAGACCAGTGATTCCCAGCATCCTACTGCAGCCCGACAGCCAATGACAGCAGAGAGAACCAGGCAGTAATAGAGAGAAGGAGGAAAGTGATTGGTTGGCTGAAAGTTGATGGAGGCTGGTGACTTACGGAGGTCCTGTTCCCTCAGAACCGGGACAATTCTGGACCCAAACTGGAAGGTAAAAAGAACCTTTGGGTTTGAATGGCTCATCTCTTAGATCATGCATGGGTCACATTTTGTAACAACACTGCTGGTTAGTCTGGTGCAAGATGAACATACTGTAGGCTGATAATAACTGTAAATGAAATGATGGATGGAAAACAGAAGTACACACTTCATGCTCAACATGCCGTATACTGTATGCTCCATTTCAAATCCCAAACTACGGGAGAACAATGTGTCAGCAGAACACCTTAGTGGACATACATTTTACTGTAAATGCAATACAATCAACAGGCAGGTGTTCTGCAGTTGTGTCTGCTAATATGTGTGCATTATTATTTCTGTCACTCAAATACAACTCAAACACGAGCCAAAATAATACTTAAAATACAACCAAAAAATAAAGAGAAGCAGGCAGGCAGAGTTCATATACTGACAATACGCATACTGAACACGACACCACACATACACACACATACAAACACACACACACACACACTTCTTTTTTTTTCTACAGTGACACAGAGAGCAGCACAGATGCTCTTGGTGTTACTGGCGGAGGGGTAAGGATGAAACTGCATGCTTGGAACACAGCTGTGGCTTGAAATTGTTCAAACAAGGGTGGCAGTTTAAAAAAGAATAAATAAATAAACATTTAAGAAAAAAAAAAAATAAAAATCAGTTCAGAGCCATAACTTTGAAACAAGGAAAATTTTCAACAAAACTGAAGACGTCATTGTCACTGACAGAACAGATTTCTCGTCAGACCAGACTGTTTATTAATATATAGAGATATGTTTTATTTAGAATACCTTTGTAAAAAGTCACCATACATTCAAGGTCAATTTTCAGTATCACATTTTTCTGGTTTCCCTCCACAGCATGCATAAGATAAACACTTCAACTAATCAATAGTTTTCTCATTGTTTCTGGAAATATTTTGTTTTTTACAAGGACAATAATTTTATTTTTAAAGAAAAGACCAAAAACTACATAGCCACTCAGGGAATACAATCATAAATAACACTGAAGGCTGCAAAAGTCGTGGTTGTCATTTAACCTAAAACTAATTCACAGCTGTTATTGAGGATACTCAACAGAAGATCGAAGACCCCTCCAAACGCACTGTAGCTTCAGAAAAAAGACCAAACTGAAGGTTATTGGAGGAGTGAGGCATTTTACTTTAACAATTCTGGCAGGAAGTTCAGCCAAGAATGACTTTTGTGGGGTTGAGAGTGGAAGGTTTGATTGAAAATTTATATGAAAACTTTTTTATGCAACGGTCATAATACAGTGCAAATTGGTTGACTGATGGAAACAATTTATATATTTGTATATTTTTCTATATATGTATATATATAGATATATATATAGATATATATATATATATAGATAGATATATAGATAGATATATATATATTTATATATATATTCTTGAAGCTCAATTTAAAAATGTGCTTCATTGCACATAAAGAATGTGTTTAATACAAAGAAAAAAAGAAGCAAAGTAAGGCAAATATGACACACACCCTCTGGACGGAAAATCAAGTTTAGCACTGACACAAGGAAGCACAGCGCGACCTACGGGATCTCTCAGAACAGAAACATAGTAATCTGCTGCACAGCCTTACTTTGAACAAAGCTTTTTTGAGCATGTGTGTGTTGGGTGGGAACTCGATAATACTGGGCCCACATATGCTTAAAAAGGCCATTCAGCCAGTGGCTTTAGTACAACGACATTGAAGTCTTTTGGCACTTGTACAGTACATGAACATGTCCTTTAGTTTGACAAAATGACACAACCATGTACATGCATGAAAGACAAGCAGTAGCAAAGGCAGTCTCTTGAGAGATCAGTCCGTGATGGTGGACTGTGATCAGAGATAGAGTATTCAGAGTCCATATCGCTGCATGCCGAGCAGGTAGGCCCCGCTCTGGCTCTCTCGCTCAACGCAATCCTCCACCCACCAACCGCTACTGTCCACACCGACACCACCAGCAGCAGCACCCAGGATGGACGGAAGGAGGAAAGGAGGGACCCGGGGAGGAAGAGAGGACAGAAAGGAGGGATGAAACTGGCCTCTTCCACTTGGAGAAGGGGTGTGTGTGGAGGCAGAGGAGGAGAGGTGGAGATAAGTGGACAGGAGGGAGGCTAAGAGGAGGGAAAGATGGGGAGGAAGAGGCCCCTGTGCTATCCGGAGCTGTCTGTGTCTGTCTGTATGTCTGTTCTCACACAGTCGAAATCAATTTGCCATCAGGACTGTCACTGTGGAACAAAGAGAGAAGGAAGCTTGCCAGGTCGGACACACTCAGAGAGAAATGGAGAAAGACAAGACAGGCACAAGGAGGCAGGGTAGAGTTTAGGAGAAGTGTAGGTGGGGTCGGGAAATCTACGTCGCCCCACCTATAGCTACAACTCCAAACACACCTGCCGTGATCAGGAAGATTGGACTTCTAATTCCCTCATCAACACTTTTTTTTAAAATCCAAATATGTTTGTTGGTTAGATATTATTGCCCATATAAAGCAGTTTTAGTGAATATTTGTTTGTCATTGAAAAGTCGACAAAACCCAGAAGTTACTGTTGATGAGAAAATCAAGTCATCTCCTTAGCTGGAGGGATGTAGTGTTAGATAAGTCTGTTGGGGTGAATACACCCCCCAGGACAGTGTTGTCTCAAAATACTGATACAGAAAAAAAACACATTCAGAGCAGACAAGAGTATGTAAAACAACTTGACACTGGTGCCCAAAGCCCCAGGCTGACAAGCAGTGATGACTGAGATGAGGTCAGCATGATGTCTACTGTCACAACATGTACTCCACCAAACACCAATACGCGTGCACGTACTCTCTAGGCCATTTGTCTCTCTCTCTCACGCATTCTGTCTCTCACTCAAACACACACATTTATATACATATACACAACGATGTACTCCCTGATTGGACAGAAACATAAGAAGCATAATTCCTGACCCTAACCTCACACAACCCTGGTGAGTCAGCAAGGACTTGATGGGATTACAGTGATAATATACTGGGCCAAGAGCACTCTGACAATAAGCTGAGACACTGACCCCACCAAACTGCATTCATTACTTTAAAAGAGCTATTTAAAAAAAAGTAAAGTAAGCAAGAGCAAAGAGGAAGGACAAAGAAGACAGTAAAAAATGTTCAAAAGAAACACTGTGCATTCATCTCATTAGCAAACTAAAATCTATTGTCTGAGCTTAACTATATTCCTCGCTAGTTCTGAAACAATTAGTCTATCAATCGTTTAGTTGATAATGGACAAAAAATTACTATTACGATTTTTCTACTCAGCTGTCAAAGCAAAATAGCCAAACATTCTCTGGTTCTAGCTTCTTTACTATCTCAGCACTGTCTACTATTTGTCCTAATGTTTGCAACTATGGTTGGCTCCATTCATTGCGTTATGAGACAATGGTGTACATCAATAGCACACTCAAAAATCAAGCACTTTTTGGGAGAATACAGTATGCATACAGACATTTTTGAGTATACTCCTTTTTTTCCACTACACAACATACTCTAAACCTGCTTAGAATGTGTGTGTAGCATTGAATTGGGACACTGCGCTTGTTAAGTAGTTGCCTTGCTGTCTCTTGAGTGTTCCAGCATGTGGTAACTCAGGTGAAATGCCAATTATCTAAGGTGATTGGTTCTCTAATGTCTTCTTCTTATAGGTCACTGATTCCAAAAATATACAAGTTGAACTATTCAGATGGCAGTAGTAGTCATATCATCATAAGTAATTACTTATAGATTATGGCAGAAAAGGCACTTACCTTGTGGCAAAGCGGCCGTCATAATCCTCAATAGCAGGCTGGAAAGATAAAAGTAATGTTTTTTTACTTTGTGTGCTTTATACTTCAGATCGAAGTACCTGCTGCACTTGCACACAAACACTAGGTGGCAGCAGAAACGGAGCAAAAGTCTCCTTTTCAGTTACTGCAGGATTACTCATATCCAATTATGCAACACAAGACTAAACCAGATGGGGGCCACAAATTAACTGAGCAAGAGTAACAAGTGTTTGTGTATTGTTCACGGATACTACACATGTTAAATTGTTCCTACCTGTGTGCCAAAGCCTGCCATGCTGTAGGGGCGTGGGCGGGTCTGTGCTAGGCTCTGTGCCAGCAGGCGGGCGGTCAGGCCATAGTCAGGTGTGGGCAGTGATGCATCACTCTCCAACAAGTTCCCTGTGCTGCTACTTTTCCCATGGTGAAGGCTGGGGAGAGAAGGAAACAAAACAGAGGCCTCAGACTTGTGCTCATTTGGGCTCATCAAGGTGACACATGGTTTATGAAAGAAAAATGCTACATACTTCACTTTAAGCTTCTCACTGTCGCTCTCAGGCAGCACACGTGTGTAGGAGAATGGGAACCAGCCACGCCTGAAGAAAGTCAAGACCTTGTTAAACGTATACTCTGCATTCCCTGTACCTAAATGTGGGACAAATATTTATCCAGTCCCACTGTATTCATTCAGGCAAAATAGAATAGATGAGTACATTACTTACATCTTGTTCTTCTCATTCTCCCCATAGTGCCAGCCGTCGCGGGCTTCAGGCACTAGCAGGGTGATGACATCTCCCTCAGAGAAGCTGAGCAGGGTGCCGTTGTCGCCCGCAGCGTGAGAGAAGATGGCCTGGACACGGGAGCGTCCGTTCTTTTCCAGGCCTGCTGCCATTGAACTGGACCTGGGAAGGGTCCGTGTCTCTCCTAAGGAGTTTGCATACAGAGTAAAGGGTCAGTGACATGAAATTTATGAAGCGTTCAGAGTACCAGAGTCACAAACACTGAATAACTGGGGTCTGCAGTGCTAAATTTGGTATGTTAGGTAGGCAAAGGTAGCAGCCAGGCATATCCTAAATGTGCTTTTGTATAGCATTTATAAACATCCATATATCACCATCAGATTGACTGATACTCTGGTGTAACCAGTCAATAGGAAAAATTACAGGAATAGATTTGAAACTTAATCAAATATTCTGCTGCTTGTGAATTTCTTGCTGCAGTGCTTCTGTTGCTCATTACATTCTAGCAGTGTTTGGATATCTTACCCACGGGGTTCTTATTCTTGGCGGGTGCAGGCCTGCGAACAGGGAGGGTGTTGGAGTAGACATCGCTGACCTGTCTCTGGGGCTGAGCCTGGGACGGGCCCTGCGCCTGGGTCTGAGGGGATGGAGGCCTGACTTGGGACACGGTCATAGTCCCTCCATCTGTCCAATATTCCTCCCCGTGGACTCCTGTTGTCCCATTGACCATGGACATACCATCAGGGCCCATCAGCCTCTGGAACAAACAAGTAGATACATGGATTCAATAAGTACAATTCTAAAAATGATGAGCATGATTAACATCTGCTGCACAAACATCCACATTAATTAATTCTGATCAAAAAAGACCAATTATAACTTTGGAGCTGACTTTGGAGAAATGAAGACCAGTGAGAGTTCATTAAAATCTAGTCCGTCAGCTGCTGCCCAATAGGAAATTTAAACTCTAAACAGCTCATTAGCTTGAGTGCCGTCTCTAAAGTGAGAGTAGAGAAATGTTTGTCTGATTTGCATCTTTATGGAGGGCCAAAGGTGACAAGCTGTCATTAGGACAGAACCATTAGCTCTTCCACTGTGGTACAACTGAGGAAAATTAAAGTCAAGTAACTCCAGTTAATAATTCAGTTAATTCTTAACAAAAACAATGACAATTTCTGTATAAATAATAATAAATTAAAACATTGTTTTCACTTTAAGAAATAAAAAAAAAAAAAAAAACTATTGACTTATGGGCACGCCACCAATAAAAAAAATTAAAATATAAATAAAACAGACATATTTTTAGGCTCCATTAGCCACTTGTTTCCTAAACTCACCGCCTGGTGTCCCAGCCCACTGCCCATGAAGACAGCCAGCTCTGGGGGCACAGGAAGAGGCTGGGCCCCAGGGATAGGGTCTGAGATGACCAGGTTGGATTTGGAGGTATGCAGGGGGCTTGTGCCCCCAAGTGCGGCAGACCCCATCTGCTGGGCCAAGAGCATGGCCCTCTCTGGGAGCTTGTTGGGGTCTGAGCACGCCTGTTGCCACACTGGGATCTTCTGGGTAAGAAGGTCTTTACCCTGGAAGGAGGAAGGCAGGATTGGAGAAACGAAATGTATAAAACAACAGAAAAGTATGCAGTATTAAGGGAAGAGAGATATCAACATAGCTACGATGTGACCAGAGAAAAAAAAGCTCATTTAAGAATTTTCTTTGCTATACTTTCAATTCTCTCCCTATTCTCTAAAAAAAAAACAAAAAAAACATCCAGTTCTCAAAAGGTTTTCCTCACTCTGTATCCTTGACCACTGCCCTTTTTATGATAATGTGCTGCGTGGGTGAGGCTGTGGGACATGCTAACATACAACCAAGCTGCCCACTTCAGCATCTCACAGCCTGTGGACACGGCTGTTCTTTCTACAAAAAGAGAGTTTAATTAATGGACGGACAGAAGTGCCTACATTTGTGTATGACTGTACAGTATACACGCATGAACACAGTTTTGTCCCTTTGTATGTGCTAATTTGTGGCCTCTCTCTCTCTCTCTCTCTCTCTCTCTCTCTCTCTCTCTCTCTCATACACACACACACGCAGATCTTGCACACAGACAAACACACACCAGGAGCCCTCTGGGAGAGGGTTCTTCAGTTTGCTGAAGGTGAACTCTTCCCACGCACACCCCCATCCTGATTAATGACTAGACTCCATGTTGAAAAAAATAAGCAGCAGCACAGTCCCCACGCACACACACACACAGTCCTCCTGCAGCCACATCTTCAGACTGGCAGTTCACACCCACCAGTAATCCCAGGAGACTGATATACTCCATTACCCAAGAATAACAAATTCTTGGATAAATGATAGTCATTTATTTGTAGCACACACACACATGCACACACAACAACAAGGATAAAAAAAAAGACAAAATCCTGGTTAATATTGGTACATTAACTTTGATATGATTTAGGGGGAAATCTGTTTGGATTCAAATGTTCTTTGCTTCAAATGTCAAAAGCAACGTGAAAATAACAAGCAGGTATTATACAATTCTCTAGTGACTGCTGTAAACAATATGGGTGAGAAACAGTTTGCAACTCTTGTCCTGTTTATTGCACTGAGCTTTGATTCAATCCGTCTTTCTCTACATTCAGCGTTTTGATGCCTTTTCCTATTAAAGTCTTTTATGAAGCGAACATGCGAGGCAGTTCTCTAAACAAAAAGGTGGCCTGACACTCATAGGTGCAATGATGGATTACAGCTTCAGATCTGCCTGTCAGCTGGGCATTGTCTACAGTCTTAATGAATTTTTAAAATGAAGAGGTGCCTATGAGCGGTCAAAGCTAATGTGACTTTGAATTATACATCTCCTAGTGTGCTCTTTTCACTGAACAATGGTCTACAGCAGGTGAGTTTCAAATAAAACAGATGACAGATGGGGAGTAGCTGGTTAAAATCAACAACATAGCACAAAAGGGAATAAGTTAAGTTTTATAAATTGACATAACAAGCTCTGCACAATGTGTTCCTGATTCGTTGAAAGATCAAAACAACTGAAAACAGGCTAAGATCCATTAGTTATTGAGGTGCTACTGCAAGAATGTAGGCTACCTAATGAATGAACAAATCATTCAAAGGAAACAATCTACTTCTGTCCATAAACTCATATCTGTACATAGCCTTATTAAAAGGCCTTGAAAACGGTCGGCTATGAGCGATGAAGCTCCAAATGAACACACTATGTTCTGCCAAAATTCAAACAGGTTTGCTTATTTCAAATGAGAGATTTCTGTATTTGCCTATTTGTCCTTTCTTTTCTCACTGATTAGTTGTAAAAACATAATGTTGTGTATTTCTGTGCACCGATCGGAGCTTAGCAACATTTGAATCAAAATATGATGACAGTAGTGGGGTGACAGCTGTCCTCCAGAATGTTAATCATGAAGTTCAGCTGTAAACACTAAATATATCCTTTTCTATTCTAATTATATGGCATTTATGTCTCTTTTTATCCTTCTTGGTGAGTAAAATTTATTTTCTTCCCTTTTCTTTGTTTACATCTTTTTGGTGGTCAACTGACCCTTGAACTTACCTTGCCATGGTAGGCACTGCTGTTCTTGGCCACGGCACATTGGCGGTCCACCAGGAAGCAGTACCTGCGGCGCTCCTCAGACAAGGCTGTCTTGTATCCCTCAGCGATGAAGGTGTCCAGCTCAGTCTGCTTACTGCTGATGGTCTCCACAAACTGATGGGAAACACACAATGTCACATGGGCAGAATTTACTGACTGGGACACTTTGGTTCGACACATTATACATATTTGTACACAAACAAAAAAGAAAACGTACCGGTGTTTGTATCAAAAGATCTGTGCATTGAATGTTTTATCTTGTTTCATATGCCTAATTGTTGCCGTTATATTTTACTGGTGCACTACAGGTCCTTCATTGTTTTTTTGTTTTTTTTAAATAACACCCTACTTCACATTCACACAATTACACACATTCACACTGAGGCGCTGCTCAGTACAGCACAGTCTTGTACTGCATATCACTACACAGCTCCACTGGAGCAATTAAGGGTTAAGTGCATCGTAGCAGTAATAGTTGTGCAAGGAGAGAACCTTACTCAGTAACTTTCTCTGGTCAGATTTTCCCTGCCGAGTTCTACCGAGGAAAGACAATTATGACTGAAGATCCTGCAGTGTGGAGGAGGAACCGCTCACAGAGACCCACTAATCCATTTTACATGTTGGACAATGGCAAATAACAGGTGTGTTAATGTGTTTATAAGAGTCAGTAACAGCAACAGAAAGGGAGGCAGATCCAGCGCTGTCAGTTTGTCTTAGCCTGAGCACTCCAAAAATGGGAAATGTCACAGGGAAATGCCTCACGGAGTTCACTGACAACACACCCACACACACACACACACACACACACACACACACACACACAGACAAAATGGTCAGTTACAGTGGTGAGAAACTACAGGGAGTCTTATTTTGGAGAGGAAGTGGCATTTAGGTGTTTTCTTATGTGCGTGTCAATACACGTCAGGCATAGTGTTTACAAACAGCAGAGTTTGCATGTTGGTAGCTGAAAGTTTTACATTCTGTTGTCTCAAGTAGGTCGACTAGATCCAGTTTCATGGCTTTAATACTGTAACATCTGCTGATAAATACTGACCTAGAAGAGAGTGTTCTATTTACCTATTTACTTGCAATGATTTGACCTAGACTGAACTTTTCTTTGGGGTATTAGGTGGTTTGAAGTTTGTTACGGGTTATGTTTCTCATATATAACCGGAATCAAAAACACATACACACATACATTTCTTCTGGTACACTAATAAAGCTGTCTTGGGTTATCACCATATACATTTTTTATGAACGCTTACAATGATAAAAAAGTCAACCTTGTTTGTTGACACATGACTCAAATACCTTGCATATTAGGAAATGGTAAAGACAAGCACTGTGTCGAGATTGTGGATGATTCTGTTACTTTTGTAATTTCAGTCTCAGCCGTAGGAGAGAAGAAATTGTCATAATCTATGTTGTTGTTATTGATGCTGGGAAGTGATTAACAGTTCCTGGAGTTCAGTATTCTCAAAGCAAAGCATAAGAGTGCATTTTAGAAAGTTTTACATTATATTCCACAAATACTGATGAGAAGACTAATTTAGTTTGTTAAGTTGGAGTTCCTCCCTGCAGCCAAATGTTAGTTCCTGTGGTGCCACCACATAGTGCAGATGTATTTCATTTAGCAACCACCAGAGCACACTACTTCCCCACTGCCAACAGCCACAACGTTAGTTCATCGAAAAATCAAAATGTGGGGGAATATTACACACAATACTAAATGAGAATGAACACAACAGTTTGACGAATGGCCTTTTGCATTAGCATTGGAAGAAATCCACCTACACCATTACACAAATCCACAAAGGCATGACGTCAAATGGGATGAAAGAATGAGCGTGTTTCTCGCCCGAGAGCAGCCTGTCCTTACTTGTTATTCTGTTCTTCCTGTGTACCTTAAGCTCAAATGAAGTGCTTTGAAACTGGTTCAGTTGGTTGTTTTATTTCTTTACAGGCACAGTGTTCAGTTAAAGGACTGAGCATCGCCTCAACAAAGTGAAGGGCCTTGTACTCTTGTCAAATCCACATGGCCCAATTCTTCAACCATTCAAAAGGTCACCAGAGTAACCCAAGACAATGAGTACAGTGGGAAAAGCCCAGGCAGACACCAGTCATTATTATATCTGAGCGACCTCAGGTTACATCATAGTAGAAATGACTTGTTTTGCAAAGGTGATGAATATAAATGAAACCTGCTACACGTCAGTGCTGTTCTTACATTCAGACTTATAACACAGATCTGTGTGTCCCCTTACTCTGATTTATCCACAACAAAATCCTAATTGCATGCAACATTATGCACTATATTACAATGAACACTATTACAGTTTCCAGTACTTAGAAGCACCCGGGAAGGGAGGGATTCACACTGTTCCAAAATTGAGGCACACAGTAGGATTCACAACAATAACAATATACACCCTTTCCTATAGGGATTGAAAAGCATTTTTCCTGCACAGTTAAGAGCTGCTTAGGTCTGCTCTTTAGTTCCTTCCTCATCAGCACTCCTTGGAATCAAAAGAATTGTATTGTTATGCTCCAGGGCAGAACAGAAAGCACCTACATCTACAGTACCTGCTGTGTTTGCGTGTTTGTCAGTGCTCATCTACTGCACTTGCACGTCAACAACATTTCTTTTCTGCATCCGTATGAATCCACAATTGCAGGTTGGAATCACTTTTTAATGTGATGACACCAAGCTGAAGAAACTCTGAGCTTATCAAACATCTTGGGACATTAATTCTGAATCCTGAACTCCGTCTCCCTATCTCTGTCCTGGCGCTTATTAACAGTCTATGAAGCGCAAAGGAGTTTATCTAGATGAAACCCCTTTCTACGGCACCTTGGTCCACTCCACTGAACTACATAATGAGCTGATTAGCATTTTGGCAGGGGCCTTACCCATTGATGAGATGGCACAGTGAAAATGTCTGAAGGCAGGAGAGAACAGGGAGGGGAGGAAAGACAGACAAAGAGACAGACAGAGAAGTGGGAGAGACAACAGCGAAGAGTGTGAGAGAGGAGGAGGGAGAGAGAGAGGGCGATGGAGACGGCGATCAATGAAATGCGGCCGCCATCTGTGTCCGCTGCCAGACTGAGCTCAGAATACTTTACTTTTTAATGAAAAGAGAGGAGATAAAAAAGAAAACGTAGTGCCTCTCATCTGCTAAAATAACACAGATGTGGCGGAGGAGGACTGAGAGGAGGAAATGTTGAGCTCGCCTTAGCAACTTTTGCTTGTACTTTTCCCAACTGCCTCCTCTACTGCCTGAAAGAACCCATGTCTGTCCGCTAAATACTGTCAGCCTGTAGTCTGTCACTATGTAAGCCTTTCTAGGTGGAGAGCTGTCATTGTGAGGCACAGATCTTGAGGGAGTAAAGGGCTCTTTTCGTCTCCTCTGGGGACTGTGGCACAAACGAGTTGACTTTTCTTTCACACGCCCACAGCTGTGATATGATCAGTAAAAGTAAGCAGGCTGAAAATGAGAAAGGGAGATTGATTTTCCTTTTCCCTACTAACTGACTGTACGTTATGATTCCTCTGCACAGATAGGCCTAATTGATCGGTCATACAGTCTCCGTAAGAGTGCGGGGTAATGCTACTACTCTATATGTCGAATGCAGTATGCACCGAGTTTAAATAGTTGTTTTTTTAGCTGTGCTAGTGGTTTGGCCTTGGTCCATCAGTCGCCACATCTGCTTTGTTTCTCAGCAAGATACTGTATCACACAGTATGAACTACTGGCAACTAAATAGGCACCATATCACTCAGGAGTTTTTGGTGAACTCCTGACCTTTTGTCTTCTGTCCAACTTCATGTTAAACTGGTAACCTAACAGAGGCCCAATGATCCAACACATGAGGAAGTCAGACAGGAACGTGTAACAGCTTGCCATTCTTGACAGATATTTACTGGCTTAGTGCACTCAAACACCCTGCCCATCCCAAGCCCTTCTCCTGCAAAGCTGGACTGCTGCATACACTGCCAACTCCGATGCCTTAAGATGAGACACATCTCCTCGTGGCAACCCTGCCACAGTGGAACAAACTCCATGTGACACAGCAGTCAGATCAATCCAATACTGGCATACCATCCAAGACAGGAAAGAGCAGATGTTTGTGTGTATGTGTGTAAGTGTATAAACTCAGAGCCATGGACAGATGAGGTGCTTCCTGAGTAGCAAAGAGCAAAGTTATCACGCCCAGGGAACTCTACAAAAAAGCATTGTATCCATAAGTGTTGGTAAAATCATGTTTCTGGTGCAGCTATTGATTCTGTCTGCCACATTTCACAGCAAGACCAAGAGCAGTGCAGCAATTACCCTGCAAGCCTTGACCGGTTAGTTTGAGATTTCTGTTTCTATTCCTCCAGACAGTCAGACTTCCAGCTTCCAGTGAAATCATTGAGAAGACATAGCAGTCGCACTGTCACCATTTTCTGCTGCGTCATTTTTCTTTTAGTTTGACATTAACACTGGCTACAGAACTAAACCAATAATTAACAAGTAAAAAAACACCACAGTGAAGGCGGGGGTTTAAGACAGCAAGAGGTGTATTTGCAGGAATGTGTGTCTGTGTCTATGTGGAGAAAGAACACTGTCACTACCCCCCCCCCCCCGTCAAGCAGGCAGTCGAGTGACGGAAAATTAAACGTGAAAGATAACTAATTAGGTTTGTTTAAAGACTGAAGGTTCATTCCAACTCATCAATAATCATTTCACCTGAGCTGCTCTGTCAGAAGTTGTTTTGTTATGGAAATAATCACATGAATGGTTCTCCCTTCAGTGCATCATGTGACTGCTTCAGTTTGACATATAACCATTGTGACAAGTTATAAATGTCTGCCGTCTGACTCCTGAAGACTGAAACTGTTGCAAAAAATATTATTACATTTTTTTTTTAAAGTTTCATCCATATGTAGCAGTTACACAAGCAAGCCTCTGTGAGCCATGCCACCTAACCACCTTTAACAAAATGAGCTATTTTCATGGTTTCTGTTTAAAACAGACTTTTCCTTCTGTAAAGCAAATTCCAACTGCATAATATATTCCACATGACTGTTCAAATGGGCCTTCAGTGTCCCGTTAAGCTTTAGAAACAAAGATTTGACTAAAAACAAAGAAATTTAAAAACAAAACACAGAAGCTTCAAAACAAAAACTCAATATTGCTTCTATATTATACATTATAACACCAAACACATATGTCTATATAACTTTAAATCTCCTTAATAAAGATAAAAAAAATTGCAGTATGTGATAATAGCATTATGCTGTAAGCTTTTATTTTGAAATATCTGTCTTTCAGGTACATCATCCTTAGAAGTTCGCCATCTTATCTATTCCTCTTTGGATAACTGAGGCAGCTATTTGTGTTGTATATACACAAGTTTAACTCATTCTGTTAAAACCCTGATCAAAGCCATGTGCTAAAACACATTGGCTGAGGTAAATGTGCACTCTTCCAGTACATCAATTAGTGCTGATTTATTTTCTTTTTCGCGTGTGTGTCTATGCGCCTGCTGTATGTGTGTAGATGTACAAAAGATTGGCAAGGGCACACAATTCATAATCAAACCTCCACTATTTGCCTTCCCACTCAGGGCACCTCGTCGCCACTGCCTCCACCCCCATCCTTGCTGTTTTGTGCATTCTCTTTACTTTATGAAGAATAAAGTCATTATTTTGCATCAAGACTCATGAAACTCCAATCCAATAGTCACCCACATGCAATAAAACTAAGGAAAGCAGTGAACTGGCTTGAGAGTGTTTATTTTGAATTTTCTCACGTTTTTGTAATTTCTTGGTATTTTGTCCCTTTTCATATTTTACAGTAGCCCTTCACAATGAATGAGCTTTAATTCTGAACTGACCAGTCCATTTTGATGAAGCATCTTCATTTGAGCTGCTGTTTAATTATGAGATCTAATGTAGTATCAGAATTCATGCAAAAACCCAACAAGAGGCTCACCTGCATCTCCTTCTCTCCGTACTTGGAGGGGTTCTTGCTGCCCTGGCTCTTCCTGCGCAGCTTCTTCAGTTCAGCCTGGCACTTCTCCAGACTCTCCCCTTTGCTCTTGTGTTCCATCTGGTATTTCTTCAGGGCAGCCTACGTGGGGCAAAAGGCGGCAGAGCATAAACACAAAATTAGGACCACAAATTAAAATGCCTGGGTGAAAGAGGGTGGGATAGATAGATAGATGATAGATTACTTTATTCATCCCCGAAGGGAAATTAAGTATGTAGATGAAGGATGATGGATGTAGATGAAAAAATATGCAACACTACTGCCAACTTCTTCCCAAAGTTTTTAGCTGATTCCTACCTTACAAACTGCCACTGGATTCAACTCATTTCACTACAGTATGAAAGTCATCAAGCAGAGCCTTGAAACTTGCTTTACATACTGTATGTAATCCATATGAATATTTCACCTTCATTCTTTTGTTGAAGTTACATTATTTCTGTGTGGCACTGCAGATGCAAGCATGGATTGTTCTTAAAACTCCTTCTAGGTGTGTTCAAGAAGGCTTTGAAAAGCAATCTTTTTAATTAAAGAAATAAGAAAATTCACATGATTCTTTACAAGCTCTATGTTTGCTTATTATTTGTCTTCCAGGGTTGATTTTGGAACAGCACAGCTACTGATTGCGTGTCTTAAAAACACCCACTGTAATTGATTACCCATCTCAAGCTGATTTCAAGTTGATTTACTAAGCGAAGTGAAAATAACAGAAATCAGTGGCAGCCTGCAAAGTAAAAATGAATATGTGATTTGTAGAACAAGCAAAGCGACTGGCCTAGTCCTTTTAGAGCCAGAGTTTATTTTTTTTAATTTATTTAATTTGCTTACTTAATTATTTATTTATTGAGAATAACAACTTTGTTTCCGGGCTGTACCAGCTCTGTTGCTATAGTAACTGTGTCTGGTGTGACAAAGCTCATGTGGTTTCTGTACGAGGCAAAATTGGCAGAGGAGAGCTCATGCATGAGGGTTCAACACCCACATTTGCATACTGTGAGACACTGAGGATGTAGGTATCCTCTAGGTATTGTTTGGCTGAAAATGAGCTGAAAAGAAGCTGTTGTTTTTACTGGACTAGCAGTACGGTATGAGACATACAGTGTTTGGATTTCATAACAGAGCTGGGTGGTATTAGTTATGTAGGTCTAGGTTTAACTTGAAACCTTGTGGCCTCACAACATAAACTGCTGGAATGTTACATTTTAACTTTATCTACTATGAATTAATTGTTTTTAAATTAGGAGCTTCTCGGTATTATTGACTTGTTCAGTAGGTTTCCAAAACATGCCTTTGCACTGGTGCTGTCTTTGGAACCCAACAACAATGCATGACTCATCCTTTCATTCCTTCCTAGTCTTTGAAGTAAAGCATTACAACTTATATGGGTTGCTCTGCTATTCATATCAACAATTTAACTCGGAGAAACTGAGGCTCCCCAATGGAACATCCCTAGCACATAGATCATACAGTGTAGGAATGGTTAGGGAAGACACAATTGGGCATTGTGAAAAGTTTGCAGGATCATATTGGGTAAACAAGATAATATCCCTAGAATCTGCCTCATTGAGCTGGAACGTTCCTCCTAATTAACAAAACAAAAGATTGTTGACTTTTGTTGCCAGTGGCCGTACCCACAACTCTCAATCACTGGCTACTACTGCAGACAGATAATTAGTGTGATTAAATCTGATTAGAAACTAGAAACAGAGTGGACAGTAGATTAACTTTAGTACACTTGAATAATCTGACCATTGTCTCATCCAGTTTATCTGCCATAATTGCTCCGCTTCATTGATTATCTATAGGTTATTTTTGCATTTTATGCTTACGCCCAAATTCTGACCTCTGTGTAATGACTGAAGATTGTTCTAAAACCCGGGGTAAGCTATTATGTGAGACAAGAGAGTGAGACAGAGAGAGAACAGAGAGGGATGCACCGCTGGGAACAGCGCACGCACGCACGCACGCACGCACGCACACACACACACACACACACACACACACACACACACACACACACACACACACACACACACACACACACACACACACACACACACACACACACACACACACACACACACACACACACACACACTTCAGTCTTGGAAAACAGCAAGCTTCCCTTTGAATCTTTTTGAACCGAGTAAAAATTTCAGATGATTAATTCACAAAGTCTGAAGCAAAATGACTACTATTATCACTGTGGCAGATCTGTAGGAAATTCATTAAAAGTAATGGATGTTAAAACCTCAGGGATATACCGAGATAGAAATGTCTGAAATGGTTGATGCATCTGAACTAGTGTAAGAAGCCTTAAATATTTCTTTTTCAATATCAATTTAGACAGAAAACACACATTTGGCAGATATGTATGGAGTCAAATATCTGAACATTCATGGTTTTCATTTGAACTCAACATGAGAACTTGAACATGATGATTTACTGATAAGTCTCCCCTGTTAAGTCAAGAGGCCAGGAGCCTAAATTACTTACAAACAATGATTTTCTCCATTTAATTTTAAGAGCAATACTACATTAAGTGTGAGTGAGTGACTGTAGGCAAAGTGGCTCGTAACATGGTCTTTTCAACAATACAATAATGGCAACATTATCCCATCCCCCAAAACAACGCACAGCAGTGCTGTTCTACACTCAGGCTGCAACCCACTCATTCTAAAGATATCACATGTAGACCAGCTATACAGCTCGCTCTCGCTCTCTCTCTCTCTCTCTCTCTCTCTCTCTCTCTCTCTCTCTCACACACACACACACACACACACAAGGAGGGGTTTATTATAATCAGTCTACCCCTGACAGGTGAGTAGACATGAAATTCTATTTCAAAGCTTATCTTTTCACAGTCACATCCTCTAATTGTGTCGGAGACAGACTTAGATCCAGATGTAAAACTCAACTTCACCTCCTTCTCTGTTATCACTTCAGTCAAATTAGTCCTTTACAGATCTCATATAACATAATATAGAGCACAATGAGCTAAAATATGGAGTGCACTTATTGGATTGAGGCTGTCCTCGTTCGAGCTTTGGGAGAGCGAGCCAATGAGATACTCACAGTCAGATAGCGAGCATCCAGCTCCACCTTCTTCTCTAGCTCGGAGAGCAGCTCGTTGTGAAAGGATTTCAACTGGGGAGGAAGCACAAAAACAGTTAAATAAAATTCTAATGAAAATCATTAACGGATGCTGCATGTTGACACAGAGGTCAAAGACAAAGCAACACGAAGTCTGCCACATTAAGTCACATGCAATAGAGAAATAAGTTATTAAAATACATGTGTTATCTTCATTTACTCATTTACAGAATAAATGTTTTACCAACAAAGCCCTGGCCTGTGAAGTCTCTCTCAGCTTGCAAATCACTGTCACAGATTCAGTGCTACATGACACTACTTAGTCACTACATTGTAAACTGGCCTGCCTGAAGAACCGGCTACCAAATCAAAATAAAATCTCTGCTCTGCTGACATTCATTTCTATATACCAATTGTTAATAATAACATTGATTATCATAAAATATATTTTCCATAATCATTTTCCTATTGTTTTCCTTAATTTAGTCTGAATAGGTTTTTTAACTTTTTTTTCCCCCAGAGGGTCCGGTAATTTTCTTAACCCATATAAATCAGGACACATACCTCATACAAGCGTATTACCCAGAATGCCATTATGTTCATTTAACTCACTGACTCAACTTCCCCAGCCACCTCCTGTGTTAGCAGTTTGGATTTATATGAGCTCAGCATGTCTCTTCATTCAATATTAGTTCATGTTCATTTAATTATCATGTACCTTCCACGGGGGCTCAAGAGTTCAGGGACCAATCTGGGCAAATGTGTTGTGGTGCATCATGGAGTAACCGCTTAACTAAAATGTGTTATTGCTGCGATAACTTGTTTTCATGTCTAAACTATTGTTAAAATAGTACATTATAAGACTTTTTGCATAGCCTGAGTTATATAGAGAGTTCTGTAGTGTAGAAGCACACAACTAAAAACCTTTTGAGCTTAGAATACCAACCATCTCCTCTAGCTGCACTTGGATCTGTCTGTGGACCTCAGCCATCTGGAACAGCACATCCCCTGCACAGATAGAAAGAGGGAGACAGGAAGAGAACACATGAAGAACACTCAACAGCACAAGCATTCCTAGAGCAGAAAACAGAGAGGAGAGAGGTAGGAAGAGAGAAAAGGTAGAAACAAGAAAAGCAAGAGAGAAACAGAGAGACCCCAGCGTGCAAAGCTCATGCAGTAATACAAGACACACAAACATATGGGACAAGTGACTTGTAACTGGGACGACGAGGAACATGATGAAAGTTTGTTTTTGGAACAAGATAACGGAAAACAGAGAAAATGAAACAATAACAAGTGATGACAAGTACGAAAAATGGGGGAGACAAAATGCTTAAAATTAAATTCTGGTTCTTCAAGCGTGTAAGTACTGATGTCTCACGGAGATCAAACATATTGCCTTTCTTTCTTTGATTAATCTTAACCAGGCAATGTGATTTCTAGGAGAAAAAAAAAGACCTCAAAGAAAGGTTAAAGTCTGCACACAAAAAGGAGTAGAAAAGGAAATAACCAAAAGGGAAGAGATAAGGAGGATCATGCAGCTAGTAAGAGTTTTTCATTTCCATATACCTACAGGCTGCCTCTTCTGAATATGCAGTGCATTGTCAAGAAAAGGAACAAAAAGAGCTACATTGAGCAAAGGACACATATATACATATAGAGACCTGGTGGAAAGACAGTGTGAGAAAAATGAGACAAACAATTCCCTGACCAAAATGTCCAAAGCCCCTGAGCTTTAACTCTATCTGACGTATTACATGTGGGTTATTTACTTGTTGCAGTGAAAACATGTGATATCAGCTAATTGTTTATATTGATTTCATTTAATTATTCAGGAAACATACTTTCATTTAATATATATATATATATATATATATATATATATATATATATATATATATATATATGAGATAGATGAGTAGGCGGTTCATACTTTATTACAACACATTAGATTTAGACTGTGTGCTCTTATGAAAGGAAACCTATAGGAGTGCATCACAACCTATCTCAAAATGCTTCTTAAGTGAAATCAGAACTTCTGCACAAGTAAGGGCTTTGGAGTGTTCTCCATCTCAACAGACAGCACGCATAATGCAAACTGCTACAGACAGACGACTCTGAAGTGATCATGATGTCATTGACGCAACTGCGGCAAAAAAAAAAAAAAGGGACATAAAAGCTGTAAAGCAGGTTGGAGTGTTACACTATATGCGAGACAAAAAATACAAAATGTAATTAATATTCTGTAAAAATGTATCAACAGCAGACAAAACATTTGATCCAAACATTTGACATTTTAGTTTAGTCCATAACCCCTATTTACAGTAGCATTTATAGCAGTATATACATTTTTAATAAATAGTTTATAACACACTATAATGTAGTTGTAAGTATCTATAGGTACAACCTTAACCAACCAATTACTCAATTTCCATTTCAATCATCTTGTTTACCTGTTCATCCATCTAAGTGTGTGCAGAAAAAAACAGTGTTATGAAGAGATTTCTGTTTTACTACATGCTAAATTCAGTGTAATCACTGACCCTACATCTCCCAATATACATATACCCAAGACAGTCAGGCCTTTTGCCCATGGTGCAACCTAGCCACTGATCTTGTACCTCACAGGAGCAGAGAAGCAGGCCAAAGAATCCTGTCAGTTCCCAGCAGGCCTGCTAAGCAGCTTACAGATACTCATCCCTGATCACAGCCCTTCAGGCTTAGAAACCCTGGCATTCTGTTGGCGGCTTCAACTAGCTGGATCAATTAACAAATGAGCAGCCATGGCTGTACCACAGACACACACACAGCCTCACACACGTCAAGTGAACTGGCAGTAGGACACTGTGTTTGCAAGAAGCCAGAAAGGTAAAGAATGAATGAATCTGCAAGATATCTCATCTTGTCATCTGCAGTTTCAATATTGCACAATGCACGATGCCAAAGCAAAAATAAATAAATAATAATAAAACCACACTTTGGAGATGCAAATAGTTGCCATGGCAACTTTGATGTCATATCACACAACAACAGTAACAGAAAATTGGATTGCAACCTCCAGGGGCAGTTAGCAGCATAGAATTCAATCAAGAATCAATAAAGAGGCATAATGGTGAAAATCTGAATGTGTTGTGTAACATTATTGTTTCGTACCGAAAGTATCTGGCAGGCATGACACAACCTGTGAGACTTAGTGTAAGAGCTGCCAGCCTGACGAGGATATCCGCATACCAGCTAAGAGCAACATGACAGACGGGTCGATAGCCACAGTGACAAGCTCGCATAGAATGTACACTTTGACACACAGATACACAACCACACAGACCAGTAAATTAACCCTCAAAGACTTGTCATTACTGTATCAATATTCCCAAGCTCGCTTCAACCCCGCCTGTATCCCTGGCTGAGGGAAAACAATAGTTCCTTTGTGGTAAGGTGAGCTCCGGTTGATCTGCACCTGCAGCTCAGCAACAAGCAGTCACATGCCTGTTAGTTTAAAACACTGAGTCAGAAAAGGAAGCAATGGGCACAGGACTTGGGTGCACAGGAACAAACTGTCCCCTGAAGTATGACATCAGCTTGTGTAGATGTATTGACTGCTTGTGTAACAGAGGGATGATACACCCACACAGGTAGAGGAAAAAGTAAAAAAATAAAAAAAAAAGTGGTAGTTTGTAATGTTGAACAGAGAGAACAAGAGAGATAGCGATGGGGGAGGGAGGAAGGGAATGGAGGTGGATGGAGAGACACTGAATCACTGGTGAAGGTCAAGCTGGATTCACTATGGGTTGTCATGGAAGCAGGATAATGCTAGGGTCGTTGCCATGGGAGAAGTTGCAAGATGAGGGGCAGCAGCTGCAAAGTGTTGCGTTACAAAACACTGTTCAAAGATCTACACCCTTACTATCAGCTACCATTACATCAGCATCTACACATCCCTGGGGAGGAAAGTGGAGTGAGTCCCACCTGTGGAGTCTGTGTACAGCGTTTGTGTGTGTATATATGTGTTTGTGTATGTGTGTGTGTGTACTAAACAGTACAGTGGTGTTAATACCTGCCTACCAGCATGCTAAATCACAAGGGAAACAAACAAGTGGGCAAGTATAATGGGGCAGCGGGATAATGTGCGAGACGTAGATAATAGCTGAGAGTCTGGGTGGCCGTGTGAGTGTGTACGTTTGTGTACGTGTGAGTACACTCCCTGTGAAACTGCAACATCTAAACACAGTTAATCTGGATGTGTGGACAGTTTATGCTTACAGTTCATCCATCGCTTGCACACACACACACACACACACACACACACACACACACATGTTTTGGGAAATGGATAATACACTCAGTTTGAACTCTTTTTCTCACTTTGCTCATACTTTAGCCTCTTCACAGGAGAAAACTATTGATATATATATGACATGTTACTAAAGTTGGAAGCTCAGCCATCACAGCTGTTCAACCTACTAGCCTAATATAAGTTTGTCCAGCAATGGTGTCATGCATTTAGGCCATAATGAAGACTTAACAGGAGAAAATTTAAGATTGTCAAAGAGAAGTGGGCCAGTTGCAGTTTCAAATAAGCTTGACATTTATTCTATGAAAGTCTTAGGTAGGTTATCGTGCATTGTCTGGATAAGACTGTATACAGCAAATCCAAACCATCTGGTATCAGTGAGCCAAAATCCTGGCCTCTTTTTAAGCCGCTGTTCCACGAGGCTCAACCACACAACACATTTGATAACAACAAAAATCTGAAACATAATGGTGTGGTGTGTCAGCTCTCCAATACATGAATTTCTGCTCTGTTATTATGCATAAGTTAATAATGTTGTACTGCAGAGCTGATATGTTGCTGCATATTACCCTCTACAGAGTTGCTGATTGGTCCAGAAAATATCTCAGTGGGCTGATTCATTTATCATGTTGCTGAGGTCATGAAATGTATCTAGTGCAGGGCTAGGGGTAACAACCCCATAAAAATATCTTCATGACAACTCAAACAGGACTTGACTGTGATATCTGTCATGAAATACAGACTTATATATCCTGCACATTGTCTCCCCTGATTGAAACAAGACTTTATGGTACAGTAGAGGGTTAATAACTTAACAGAAACCTGCACAAGGCTGCAAAAGCAGTCACGTGGGCCATGACTTAAACTCTCGAAAGATATATCCCCTGAGAGAAACTTTGATTACTGCAGCACAAATCCCCCTTTTGATAACTTATCTGCTTTTCATTGTCACTGAAAGCATAAGTGATGAATTACAAGCACTTTGACTGATTTGACAAACTCTGGAGAAACATAGAGGGAGAAAGAAAAGTCAAATAATGGTGAGACGAATAACAAAGATTGCAGGATTAAGAGCAGGAACAGTTACTCTGATTGTGACATACAGACTATGGTGTTTATGTTTTCAGCCGGGCGTGGAATCCTTTAAAGATCTGGGGTGTTTTTGTTTCTCCGTTCTTTGATTCATAGAAGACTTTGTCACAAAGTATAAAGTTGAAAGTGAAAAAAGCTCAACATGAAAGAGAAACCGATTTTGTTCTAGGGCAAATTAAGTTGACAAAGAGAACTGGGGGGGGGGGGGATAGTGGAGTGACAGATGAAATCCCTTGAGAATGCCGTAATAACTGGTGATACCTCAATGTAACAGACAAGAAACGGCTGTGAACTCATTTTAAGCCTTAGCGAAAATACTGTTTTCTCAAAAGCTGTGTAACAGAACCCTTTGCACTTGAGTCGAGGCAGCAAGAAAAAAACTGCAGTCATGCAGCTACCTGTTGAGGTAGGAGATTCAAGGAGGGGCTGACTGTGTTATCTGATCCAGCCAGTTAGCACTAAGAAACCAGGGTCAATAAGGATCTCCAGACACAGAGTGTATTCAAGTCTGAGCATGCACTAGTAAGGGGAAACACTGGTAAGCATTTAATTATTATTTTAACTAATTTCAAAGTGGAATATATGATGCTGAGAGTGCAGGATTGAAAAAACAATGCTGCTGCTACCAACTATTACACTTGAGTTTTTGTCCACACACACCCTATGAGAGTAACTGACACATGCAAATGGTGGCTGATAACATAAAATCATTACCTTTTTATAACCAGATCATATTCTTTTCCACACTAGACTTCAAAATACTCCAGGGGCTCTTGCATAATCATGACAGACAATATCTAAAACCCACACACACATACCAAATCACCGAAAATGTGGACACACTGGTTTGATCACACTTCCATATTAGCATGGCACTGTGGTGCTTTACGTTGCTGCATTCCAACCCAACCAGTGCAGAATCTAAATGCATCAATAAGTGTGTACAGAAGTGTAAGTGTGCGTGCTTATCTAAAAGGAAACAGAGAGAGTGTTGCCTGTGCAGTTTTGTCCATGTCCATCCCAGCTGTATCTAAGCTCACCTTCAGCACATGTCACTGCCACGAACAAATGAAGGGCACTGTGCATTTTTGTAGATGGGGAGTGTGGGGGCCACTGGCTTCCCATCATGCAGTGCGTGTCTCAGAAATAGAGCAGGAGAAGGCATGGACCCCTGGGATGGTGGCACAGAGCTAAGAAAAGAGCTCCTCTGCTCTCATTTAAACAGGGACAGGTGCTGGAGGAGGAGAGAGGTAGGCCAGACTAAAGACAGAGATGGGAAACAGAGAGAGAGCTGCGTGTATACAGTATGTGCACTCGTGGGTGATCATTCAAATGCAGCATGTCAGAGTTAACACTTCACCCGCCACCGCCAACCTCTGCTCTTGACAACAGACATGTCATTTAGCCTTTTAGACAGCATCCATTTACCAGCATAAATGTAATGCTTATGCCCCAGATCCATTAACCTAAAAAAGACGATAATGCTACAGTTTGCAGCCTCATTTTCCCTGTGTGAACCTTTTTTCTCAGGTAATTGCTGAAAGGGCTATGAGGTGTTTTTCTTTTTAGGCCCCCTCCCCAGCAGCAACCTAAGCAATCCATTGGCTGACTATAGTTAAATGTGACCCCCTTTTTTTCCCCTCTAATGCATGTAATTTCCCAAAAGACATGTCTGAATGACTTTGTGCTGAATCATACGTGTGTGTTATTAAAAATGTGGCAATTAGCGAGGTTACAGAAGTTGATAAGAGGGGAGAAAGATATTTGATTTCCTCCGGCTGGGGAGACTGAACTGTAAGCACTTCACATTCCTGTCCCGGTTCTTGAAGAGCCAAATGGCCCGAGAGGGGAGTTTACTTTTAATTGTTAACAAGAGGACAGGATGAAGTACGGCCACAGCCAATATCAAATACAGCACATTATGTCTGTGCTCTTTGCACACAACTACTCAGTTTGTGGTGTCTGACTTTCATGCTAATCCAGATAACCACAGCAAAAACACTAGCCATGTAGGACAGCACAGTGGAACACACCCAGCCAAGCACAGAGCAGCTCTCAACTCTACTTCACCTGAGGACACTAAAAGCACAGGCTGACCATACTGGAGAGTTGTAAACAGGCCCATTGCCAGAAACCTATTTCCTTCCATATATGGTCAATATAACCTCTTTGCTATTCTGTCATGTCAGTGTATTAGATTCAAGTGGGACGAAGCTCATACACACATAAAATTGTGTCTTATAAACTAAGTCTAAGTCTGTTGGTATAATTTTTGTGCAAATGAAACCAAAAACCAAAACAAAACCGCCATGACGTCAATGTCTATAATAGTCAGTTCAAGTTCAAAATTCACAATAAGCACAACATGTTGCACTGTTCCTCTGAACCATCACATGCCATGCTGCCCTGTCAGTTAACTAGGCTATTGTTCTTCCAAACTGAGGAAACTAGTGAGCTGAAACCAAACCACTTGAGAAGTAATGTGAGGAAGCATTTTGGATTTAAAAAATGGGAATAAGGATAAAGATTGTATGTAAAAGAAAAAAAGTTGGCTGATTTGGTTGGACTTGGACCGTCAGTTACAACAAACACAAAGGAGCTCTAGGAATGATGCCACATCAAAATACTAGGAATTTCAGGAGCTGTTAAAACCTGTACATTGCCTATTCCGGGTCTGGTCGTGAATAACACGCCTCTTAGTTCATATGAATATAAACACAATGTAGCAGAGCTGGTCGGTTAAGATCGTCGTAAATATATCCAACCCCACAAACTCTACATTTCCTGTATTTCCCTAGAAGGGTTGGAAAGCCACAAATGTCAATGAGGTAATAAGTGCTTACTTCTTCTTCATGAAGAGGGGTATAAGAAGAGGAGGATGGCAGAAACAGAGGGAGAGAAGGGAAAAAGAGGGAGGGAGGGCAGGTGTGTGTGTTAGCGTGTATGTGTGTGTGGGTGGGAAAGTGACAGGCGATGATTAGCTCAACCAGAGGAGGATATGTGGGAGGGAGTGTGTGGGAGTAGTGGGGCTGGATGGAGAGAGAGAGAGCGAGAGAGAGAGAGCGAGATAGTCTCTCTAGGCGGAGATATACACAAGTGGATTAAAAGGCAACTCGTGCTGTATAAACACATAGAAATGACTGAGATTTATGCATAGAAAATGCACATAACCATGTAAGTATACAAGGCATAAACACATGCATGCATACAGTGCATACAGTACAAGACTGGATTCCTGTGGGAACATACTGTGTTTTAAAGAGTGTAGTGCATGTTGATTTGTTGATAATAAAATCAGCAACAGAGGGCATTATTTCATAAGGCAATTTCAATCCCTGTTTTAAGCATAATGTTTGTGCGTGTGTGTGTGTGTGTGTGTGTGAGTGTGAGAGAGAGAGAGTGTGAGAGAGAGTGAAAAACAGGAGGGAAAAAAAGGAGGAGGGAAGAAGAAAGATGGAGAGCAGCTGCCGACTCTTAGGTGTGTAGGTGGGACCATTTGCAGCCCGTCTCTTACTGAGCCTCTATGGAATTAACAGGCTTTAAAGAGGTGCAACAAGAGCTCAAACTCATACACGCATATGAACGCGTGAGCATGCGCAAATACCGAGAGGCTATAGAAAAAAGCTGATATTTATCTTCTTAATATTATCAGCCCAATAAACTCAATAACTGTTCAAATAAATAACATGATGCCAACTGATCATATCACTGATTGATTACGAGTGTGGAAAATCATGGATGTAGTGTCAATGAGGTTACTCAGATACCAAACACGATGCTAACGGAGCCTGGATGTAGTGAAAATTGGACAAGCAAGAAAACAACAATCAATCCCGACTGATTTTGATGACCTGAGAGACTGAAAATATACCTCTCTTCATGCCTTAATATCCCCTTAGTGAGAATGTTATTTTTAAAACCTCCATCAATACACAGATTAGAAGTGGGTGAAATTTGCTATTGAGATACAAAGTCACTGTGGAAAAAAAAAAAAAAAGACTTATTTACTCTATTTAAAGAGAAACAATTAATTTATTAAAAAAGGGAGCTTGAATTTTCTATTTTTGATTGATACCCTCAAGCCATCCATATTCTATGTGTTGTCAATCTCAGGCTGTGGTTGGATCAGCTAACCTCCAGCACTCTATCTTTCTCCCATCTGTGGATATTTCTGTCCTCTACATGTGCCACAGGACAAACAGGAAACTCTGAGCTGCGGGTCTCACCCCTGCACATGGTTTGACAGGAGGTCAGGGCACTGGGATCCAACCTCAGGGTGGGGACTCCAAAAAGTCGCAAGCAGGTGACTGGAAAATAAAACAAAGCTGAACCTGGGAACCACAGAGGCATGCAGAGCAGTGTTGGGTGTAGCTGGTACTCGCCTATCAGCACACGCCGAAATATAAACACACATTCACACATTTAATAGCGTCTGACAATAGGTATTCTTTAAAATAATATAGAATTCCTTGCTGTTAGAGCCACAGTGATGTGGTGGAGCAAGAAGATTAGATCAGCTGTCAGTCGGATCATGTGAATGTTGCTCTCTTTTCGCGACAAGTTCAGCTCAGTATGTCGGCTTGGGAGAGCCCGCCACTGTAAGTGAGTCTCAGTTCAACATGGAGATACTGCTGTAAATTTTGGAATCAACGGAAAAACCTCACAGAGGCTGCGAGATAGAGAGATAGAAGGAGAGAGAGAGGGGCCAGTTGCTGAATAAAACATCCTGAGAGCACTTTCATGTAAGTCCCTGTTGGCTGGGCTGGAGGAAACCCAAACTGGATCTTAGCTCCACTGCAATAAAGGCCCCGTCAAATCAACAACTACTTCTACACAGATCAAGCAGTCGAAAGCAAAATCAGTGCAAAGGGAATCTCTTCAAACAGGAGATGATTTCCCATGGGCTGGTGACAGCAAATACAGACACACTCAGAGACACCCATCACCTAGGAAACTACTCACTATGAGAGGAACAGGTGTTGGTTCTCCAATTGACCCCTATGTTTGTAACCAGAACACACACACACATTCATTCTCTCTCTCTCTCTCTCTCTCACACACACACACACACACACACACACACACACACACACACACACACACACACACACACACACACACACACACACACACACACACACACACACCTAATTGACATGACATGCACACATCACATAAGGTGCAACACTTCTGACATCTGGTAGAATGATACATTTTTCACACGGATTCACTACATGTGACATTGAAAATGTATCAAACTCCTACCAGTCATATAATAAGGCTTTTCCAAAATCAATCTTCAAAACACGTTACCATCGTCTCTACTGTTAAATAAATGATGTTCCGCTTCCGCCCCTCTGTGCTGACGGCACTGCATTCATTAGATTTACCTATTTCTATCTCTGATGACATTCCTCTGACAAAAGGAGGCCCATAAATTAAAAAAGTTATTTCCTCCAGGACACAATCTAACTGCTTTATGATTAAAATGATTCGGTTAAAATTCTAATTAAAAAACACCGCCTGTATCAACCCACACATTTCTCTCTGAATGCCATTTTAACACAGAAAGTTAATGTAAGATGTAGAGTGTGTGTATATAACTACGTAAAGAACTGATTCTGCTGTTGAAGGCCAAGGTGACCAAGACCAAGACCAAGAAAGAAACAAAGAGAAAGTGGTAAGAAGAGGTCATCAGGTGTATTGTCAGTCACTTACCCAAATCTTTGGATCCTTGACTCTCACTGGCCAGTTCACCCATTCTGACCAGAGCATCAAAGTAACCTTTGGCAGCAAATGTCACATCTAGAGACAAAGAGAAGTAAAAACAGAAAGAAAAAAGGATGATTATTGAGTTAGTGAAGTTTCAGTGCACTGTGTCTGCGTCACTACAAATGTGGAGAAGACAAACCATTACACAGCTTATCTCTGTGTAAACAAAGTCGTCAGCAGTCTAACCAGTGACGCTCAAACACTCCTTTCACATGCTCTTTTCTCCAACCTCTGCTTTTCCTCAGATGCTTTTCAAGTAGTGAATCACAACTTCTCCCCATCAGAAAATGAGACACTGATGTTGCTACGCAATTATCATTCTGCATGCTTGATTGCAAAGAGGAAATTATTTCCTGACAGATAATCTGTGTTTAATGGGGAAGCCACACAGGCACCGAAAAGTGTTTTGTGTTATGTTTCTTTTCTAGCTTAGTGTTATAATGTGAAGGAAAGTTGGTTTATTATCACCCCAAGGTGGATGTAAGCATTGATATTTAGAGGGCTTTTTTGGCATCACTTAACAGCCTACACTTCATATTCAGTGAAGCCTGAATTAATGTTGCTCTAAACTCATTAGTTTTTTCCAAAAAAACACATGAGAAAAAGCAAAGGAAGTGTTTCCAGGTGTTAAACACTTTTGCTACATCTATGTTAGGTACAGCACATTGCAATGAGTCAATAAGACTTCATGTTTATGTGTGTTTAAAGTTATAATGGCTAGTATTCAAGTCAATTTTGGGGCATTTTTAATTTATGGGCTCACTAAAATTCAGTATTTGCCCGCCTATAGCCTATAGCTCCGAGAAATCAATGTTGACCCACCAAGGAAATAGCACTGTCACACTGTTAACCACATGCTGTTAACCACCACTGGCCTTTTCCTTCTTCCATTCCATTTCATCTTTTGTGTCAATATGTCTGAACACTGGACAGCGAGGTGACACAATGACTTGGGGAGACTGTTGATTAGTGGATGGATTATGGTTCATACAACTGTACAGACAAGGTTTCACCCTGCTGGGGCATCCCTCTGCAAAGTCTCTTCAGGTATGCTGTATTGTGGCTGACACTACAGCGTGACTTTTCAGGGGAGGAGATAAGTGAAAGGAGCCTTTTCCTTATAACACTGATAAAAAGTGTAATGATGTAACTCCAATTGCCTCTATAATCTCATGGGGTACCTAACTTTCTTTCACTTATACACAAGAGAATTCAAGGGTCACTAAAACAAGATGTCACATGTGTACACACACACACCCACACACACACACACACACACACACACACACACACACACCTACACACACCTACTCATGTACAACACAATGCTTGACCTCTGCTCTAGATCTGAGCATACATTAAAAACAATCTGTGAGGTTAATCCTAATCAGCAGCCATATCGCCTCTTGTCTCTCACTGACTAAATAAACATCAACAGTGCTCCTGGTTGCCCAGATCAATATCCACCTCAGTCCCTATTATTCCAACCGCTGCTGTGCTGGCCAACAAAGGTCACACAGGGCAGAGTCAGCTTCCAGTGATTTCTGCCCGACTGCCATACAGCCTGCCAATCAGCCCATCTCCAGTGAATAATGGCCTCTTGCTTTTGGAGGTTATTTCAACAGCGTTCCAGGTGACAGATGGGCCCTGTGCCTGCAGACAGCTGCCAGGTGAGAGACACATTTACAACAATAGGCTGGCAGGGGCTGGCTAATTCTAGCAGACAGATGCAGCCCCGCGATAGAGGAAGTCTCTCAGGCTGGAAGCCTCGCAGCTCGGCTCCATGGTTGAGGGACATATGCTAATGCTAATCCCAATTACAGCTGAGTCAAAGGCAGAAGATGGCATGTGTTTCCTCCTTCCTCTCTTGCTGGGGGAACACCTGAGAACAGAGCCTCCAGAGCATCACGGCTGGTTTCTCGTCATTGTGCCAAACAGACCTCCAGCCTGCCGTGTTGTAGAAAATGTGTGTGAATTTGTGTGTGCCTGTACATGTGACTTTGCGCATGTGTGGTAGGGGGGGGGTTCTACAGCAGATTTTTCAAAGTGATCTCCGAGCAACAGACCCTTTCTCGTGACGCTGCTGCTGCTGCTGTATCGTGTGTGTGCGCAGCTGAAGGGTGGCTGAGTAGATAAGCTGGATCTATATGGATACTTTACTTCTGTCTAATGAAATGTGTGGTGAGGGGCTCACAGAGACAGACGGAGAGGATTACCGGATCTCTGATTGCAAGGCAGGCAGGCAATCGGTAGGGGAGGGGCTCATCTCAGAGCTACTGATCCATCACTCATCCTTCACTCCAGAGAAGCGAAGGAAGAACCACACATCTTTTAATCAGGACAATGACCATTTCCTGTACCTACATCGTCCTCATCGTGCTATCAGGGGACTTGTATAACAAGTTCCAGGCTGTGTTTGGGAGGCAGTTGGAGTCACTCAGTTGTATGCATCTGTTGCTTTTACACTTACCAAACGCTGTGAGATTTAACGACTAACTGCTGTGTTCGAAAAACCTGGAGCGTGCCCATAACCAGATCTAGCAGGCCTACCCATGAAGCCCTCTTGGCATTTCTGGTGTCGAATAATTTTGGTGATTGCACCATATGGGTGGAAGTGTGTCCTCCCATCCCCTGCCCCCGCAAATCAGAGCCTATTAGTCCCTTGGGTCGAGCCAATCCTGCAAAGTGGGTCTTTATTGGCTCAGCGACTCCATACCAGTCCGTCTCCTACCTACACCAGGGCCAGGATTAGTTATTGTGTGTGTTAGGGGAAAGAAACACAGGCTTAGGGAGGGGGGCAGACACCCCACTAATTACTGGATTAGTTGAACTGAGGGGGTTCAGACTTGTGCTAAGGTTGGAGGGTGTTTTGGGGGAAGGTTTTGGGACATTGTTACTAGGGCAAATGTAAAATCTCAAAAACCATGGTGCATCACTACAAGTGTCAGGCTATGACAAACATATATCCACACGTTTTCCTTTGTGAATTTGACTGCTGACAGTGAGCTATCCTCACCCCTACATCAGATTAAAGGCCTTTGTGTTTCTCTGAATACATGTCCAATAGAGTATACAAGCCTTGCCAGAGGCTGTGCACCACATGACAAGGCCTGCCCATTTGGCAGGAGGATAAATATTGTCCTTTTTTAGTAAGACAAAAGGAAAGATAGGTAGATAGATATATACTCGGAGAGAGAAGTAAGAGGAAGAGACAGAGAGAGTGCTGGTTTGGCTGTGTGCCTGAACCTGCAGCGAAGCACAGAGAAAATAAATGAGAAAAAAAGGACTTACTGGCAAGGGCCTTCTCATAGTTCTTCCCCATGGCAACAAAGTTCCGTAAGCAGGGGTTGAACTGCTCCATGATGGTCTGAAAGAGAAAACAAGTGATAGATGGGAGGTGGCGGTTTCACTTATCAGCAGAGCGGGGTCAAGGACAGAGAAGAAAGACTTGCACCTTGCTCTATGCATTCTCTCTTTCTCTTTCTGACATACACAAACCTCTTTCAGCTGCACAAAATCTGTCTGCACAAAACCTGCCATCGACAGATTCTTTGGACACACTCAGTGGTTGTCTTGAATGTTAATGAGGGCAGGAATGGGTTCCTCCACCCACATCCTGCCCTCTTACAGTGAGAAATAGTCCAGGTGGGATGAGGTGGTAGAGGCTGGGGGTTGAGGATGGTGGCGGAGGAGTGGGAGAGGTGCTCATGGACTAAAAACAAAGTGACTGAAATTTGTATTGACAGGGATGCGTATAGTTACCCTAGAGCATTAGATGATAGACACAGGCTCATTATGGTTGCTAGAGAACTAAGCAGTGTCGATTCTACGGATGAATATTATATTTGATGCTGCTGGATGTAATTCATCAGCATTAAAATTACTGCTATAATAGACAAAATATACTGTATAATGTAAATAAGGGTAGAGCATTTCTGCTACCACTCTTGTTGTAACTACATACCTTCTTAAACAGTTACAATGAGAAATGTTTCTTATTATAAAAAGATAAGTTTGTATGGCATAACAATGTCTATCTTTATATAAGGCAGGCATCTTATAACAAGAACACACTCTTATTCTCATTATAACAAAAACAGAGCAGATTATTTGTCACAGCAGCAGCAATACGCTGCGTTACTGTAGAGATACAGTATCCTACTATAGTGCAGGCTGAGTCGGCGTAAATGCAGACAATGCATGATGCCTGACATTTCCCACACCACCATCGTTTACTCTACTTCTCTTCTACCTCTCCTCTCCTTCCTCCTCCTGTGCTCCTCCAGGGCTTCCTCCAATTAGCTGGTCCCCAGTCAGTTAGTCAGGAACAGCCAGGGGACAGAGAGACAACCACAACCCTGCTGCAGCAGCAGTCTCTACACAAGCCACCAATACTGCACAAGAACACTTAATAATCTACTTCTACCCTGGTTCAACACTGAGGCAGAATAATATGGCAAGGTGCCACCAGTGTCAACCTGAAACAACCCCGGCAGCTCATCCTCAAAATCAGATGCCTCTTATCTACAGTCAGACTTCAGCATTTTTGCTTTTGCCTTCATCTTGCTGTCTGTCTTTTGTTTTTAATGAGAGCCTAGATTTGGATAGGATGGTATATGTTTGCCTGTGAGTGTGCTTGCTGTGGTGTGTATACCGTCAGGAGTCATAGTTCAAGGGGCTTGAGTGCAGCATAACCCACCTACAGTACAAATACCAATGAGTCAGACATAAACCACTGATACTTTCATTACCAGCAGTAACTATTTTACTACGCCTCTCCATCACTGTGCTTGCATCTAAAGCCGGTAGAGCAAAAACTGGACTGGTTTACAAAAAAAAGATGTAGTCAGTCAACATCAATTACAAATGTAAAAGAGTGAGCTTCACCTATTTTATATAGTCAACTTGTGTTGATAGGAAAATCTGTTAATCAACACATAAATTAGTATGTAACAACATTTTTCATTGTGACTTAATCTGCCAATTAATTTTTTGATTAATCAATTCATTGTTTTGTCTATAAAATGTGAAACAATGTGAAAAATTATTGAAAAATACCTGTTCAAATTTCCCACAGCCAAAGATGATCTATTTAGATATCTTTGGTACAAAATAATATTCAGTTTATTATCAGCACACAGCTGTGTAGCACAAAGCTACACCGACAGCTTATTGTTTTAGATAAACTTCTTCTAAAGCTATCTCTTATAAAATCAGTTCCCTTTATTTACCATCGGGCTCCGTTAGTCTAATATACTAGAAAAATAGGAGCATAATTGGGGGAAAATCCCATCTTCAAGCGCACACAGCGCTCGTATAAAATGGTATCCCCGCTCTCTCTGCCTCTGGGAAGATGAAACACTAACACATCCCTCAGGACCTCGCAAAGAAATGTTTATTCCTAAATGTTTCTTCGCTCTGCCTGATACTAATGTAAAGAGCATCTCATTGATGAGGACAGGGTCACATGAATGCGCATCCGTGCATGCGTGAGTACTCGTGCACACACCTACATCAATACAAGGGTTTATAATAAAGAGTGGTGGTGTTTCAAACTGGTGGGAGGATTACATAACAAAGCAGCCCAGTGCAGCATCATTACAGCACACTCCCACTGAAGAGGCCAAAGGTAGCTGACACAGGCCTGGCCGCCTTTCTCACACTCACACACACACACACACACACTCTGACCCACTGCCACTGAATAAACACATGGAAAATACATGCAGTTATCCATGCACAACCCTACATAAAGTATTAGATCATTAACCACTGATATGACTATTATATAAGAAACATAAATTACAGTGACATGCAGGGGAAGTGGAGAGAGAAAAAAAAAAACAGTGAGGTGGTGTCTTTCTCCATCTCTTCCCATTGTTGCTAAATTTGTCATCCCAGTTCTCTTGTACTACATTGTTACCCTAATTGTGACAGCTAATTGGGAAATGGGGCCAGGAGGCACTTGAAGCTGTGTGACATGAAGAGAGAGAGAGAGACTGAGAGAAAGCCAGAAATAGAAAGAGAGAGAGTCAAGCAAGTGATTGAGTAAAAAATTGCGAGGATGGAATATTTTATGAATTACGAACAAAGGTATATAATCATGTACACTGAATATCGCTTCCCATTCAAAAACTCCTCTGTATCATCTTTCAATTAAAGAAATAATAGAAAAGCAATGTGTCATGGCTGAAGTGTAATCTTTTCCTTTCTGGAGAAGGAGAAGCTGTCCATTTTGTGACTGTCTACACGAGGACTGAATTATTTCATTATCAGCACTCGGGGCACAAAATTAAAGCGGACAATTAAAGGAGGGCAGAGAAATGTCTCCTACAAAATGTATCAAATCTGTTTGACACCCATTTGCGCTGTGAGGTGAGACGGGAAGAATATGGAGAACTCGGGAGTACAAGCATAAAGGCTGCAGATAAGGAAAAACATTATTAAGATGATTCAAATTATTTCTCCCAGCGCCCTAACCAAATGTATTTCTCCTCGGCCTGGAGGTAGCAACTGAAACAAGGTCAGTGCAGGCTATGTGAAATAGACTGTCGATTCAACTATGGGATATTCATCCTCCACTCATTATGTTCTGTCACACACAAACACACACACACACACCTACACACACAAACCCAGTAATGACATGCAAAGGGGGTAATTTCAAAGTAACACCAGCTGATTAGAATCAGGGGGAATCACACGCAATCAGAAGCCAGGATGCCATCGTCTGTTCCTTCTCGCTTCATTCCTCATTCCCTCTTCTACACAACAACCAGCCGCAGGACTAAAAATGCCCAGGATCAGATGACTACGGAAGCCACTGTATTTGTGAAGACCGTGAGGACATGTCATGTGGTGACAGGCAGCAGAGGCAGCCTAGACTAATGATGTAATCATGGAGGAATGTGAAGACAGAAGATAATGTGTGGATGGACCACACAGTTAGCCTTTTCTTGCTTAATAAGGAGCAGTGTGAGTTTATGATGGGTCTCAGTCAGCTGGGGGACAGCTAAGACCTTTAGCATAAACTAATTACTGTGCCAGGAGAAAATAGTCAGGTTGCAGTTTAATCTCCTGTCTGGTTGACTCCACTGATTGATAAGGAACAACGACAGACCAAGAAGTGAGACGTCAGGATCTGTATGTCTCAACGCCTAAATACACATAAATAACAGTTTGGATAGCCGGCCCAGAAGGCTAGATGTGGCCTAATCTGGAACGATTATGTCTAAAGAAGTCTGCACAGTCTATTAAAATGAAAATTATCTGCTGCATCACTTTGATATTAGTTTGACAAGTATAACAGAGGTTTGGAGCTTTGTGATCATGCAGTGGACTGGCTAGAACACCCCATACAGATAACGTGTGCAAGGTTGGGGTCATAAAATCACATCCAAACTTTTCCACTCATCAACTTTTACTTGCTGCCATTGTACAGACTGATTGACCAAATCAACCTGTCCAAAATACATCATGCTGTGTTCAGAAGCATGTTGTAAATAGCAGAAATACTTGTAAATGTAGGAACAATATTAACAGTGGAAAACTGCTGTGATTCTTATGCAGCGTTAAATGTCAGGGAGCATGGAAAACTCAACAACTGATTGTAGAAGTTATTAATAATACAGTATACTGAACTGTGAATTAAATGTATTACTGCATATATAGTGTATAATAAACTTTTTCAACTTTGAAGTGTCGGTGGAGTATATGTGGGAATTTTGTCAAAGGCCAGTCTGGGTCTAACTTTACTTTTTACTTTTTACTCATCACAAATAGCTTAAACTGTTTAACTATTCCTCCTGCTGTCATAAATGGGAATGTCAGACTTGTATGCTGCATTGGAAAGACAACAGCTACTTGTGACAGGTTGCATTCCATACAAATCTTATTACATTTCACCAGAAGAATGCAATTTAATTTAAAGATCATTCCCAAAAACTCAAGTCAGTGTTTTGGCTTCTCCCATTTACTCATAAGGCATAGAGGCAAACGTCTTGCTAAATCAGACAATTGATTTAGAGATTAACATTACTTCACTGCAATATAGTTTTTCATTAGTTATCGATGGGACCACACAACAGCAGGGGATGTGGAATATAAGGAGTCTAAAAATCACTGCTGAGCTACTATACAAGTGAAGGGAACACAGCCAACTTCTTACTCAAATACAGCTGAAGGACAGGTTAAAACTACACACATCCATACAAAAAACACAGACTGTCACGTGCTTATTTCAGAGCAAAGTCCAGGTATACACTCTGAGTAGATGCCAAGTTTGTCCTTCTTGCATACCTTAAGCCTTACTAATATTGCAATAGCCACAGCATGTGCTCTCACTGGAAGCCAAGGCGAACATCAAATCCAAGAATACCACGTGAATATTTGTGTCCTTTCCAAGTTGTACTGAGGAGAGCAAACTTTTCAAAATCATGAGCTAAAAAAAAGACTCTGTACAGTTTGAGCGCTCGTGTTCTTTTGTTATGGAAGTGTACTGAGTATATTATTGCACATCAGTCATGTCAAACACAGACAGGGATCCATACTGAACAGATAAAAGACGTTCCTCTTATAACTTCACAAAGTGACAGGCGATTCTTTGTTTGTCGATGCAGCAAATACTGACATTTTCAGCACTTGAGCTTATGTTACATATAATGATGTTGCTTATATCATGCAAACACAAACTGAAAAAATTCAGGCAATGCTAACATGCCAAATTGATTGGCATGTCAGCGTTGCCTTCTACAGTGCTTCTTGCACTTTCTTACATTAGAAATTATGGACAAGCTCAAAAGGAGCATCCTGGCTTATGTTATACTATAATTTGTCAACCAACCAACCAGTCAATCAGTATGTTTTTTTGTTTTAATAATTTCAAAAGAGAATAAAAATTCATGGCATATTCAAATAGTCTTAACCTTCAATATGCCTATTAACATACAAATAGACTAATAAATGCCCTATAAAGACAAATAACAGTGTAAAACTTGAACTGATTCTTTCAGAATTCTTTTGGGACACACACAATTCATTACAAAATTGTATATGTTAGATCACTTTGATTTAATTTGAATTACACAATGGTTATTTATGATGGGATTTAAAGGTCAAACAGGTTAGACACGATAGGCTTAGACACTTTTGCCAACATTCTATGGCCGCAACACCTGGCTTAGACATTATTAGCACTTTTTTACCATAACACCTGAAAGTGGAGGGAGAGTGTTGTCCCCCCTATTCCAGGGCAGGGATCCAGTTATGGATTGTAGCCACAGAAATTGTAATAAAACTTATGACCCAGCAGAATCTTGAAGAGAACCAAGACAAGTATATCAGCACTCTACTGTCAACTCTCAGTTTAGGTGTACATTTTTAAATTATGTAATTGTGTTCTTCCACACATTCTGTAATTAATTATGTTGTTTTTGCAAATGTGAACATAAATATAACAGTGGAAAGATAGAGAGTTTCATAACAGGTAGTTTTTAGTATTGCAATTCTGCTTAACGTGACTCGTGTTATCAGTCAAGAGTTATGCTCACCAAGGAAATTCAACTGTTGCACGAATGCATCTCCATCATCTTGAATCACCTCTTACTAACGTTTGCCCACGTACACGCCCCGTGCTCTTTCCTTTCTCTGCCATGCAAACACAGTCTGCACCTTGCTATCTGGACTGTGTGGCATGTGAAAGCTAAAAGTAGAGGAGAATTGCTCTGTGAGCTCCTGCGAAATTCTGTCTGAAAATTCAGTCTGAGCTCCTGGCTTATCATTTGTAATAGTCTTTCATTAACATGCAACGCAGAAGGCACATTTCAGCTGCCCATGTGCACTATACCTGTAAACTTTCTGAAAGTCGGCAACACATTGAAAACACACCAGGCCTTCACGCGGAAGTAAAATGCTTTGTCATGTTGGAGGTGCCTGCCACCTTGCAAAGAAAAGTATTCCTTCCAATTCGGTAAACGCTTGTCACCAATTGATACATTAGTAGGGGCTTTTGCCAATGTAAAGGGCACAATTTTGTCGGATTCAGTCACAATTGGACTAGACACGAGGCTTGATGACTGTGTTAGGCCCCACAGTCATCTACAAGGGGTCTCAGATGGAGGAGGAAAAAGCAAGCCTCTCAAAACAGGTTCTCTATCCCCCCCACCCTCGAACTGCAGTGTCTCATGCTGCCAGCGCACAACAAATCATTTGCTCACCAGAGACCAACTATTTACTGTTTGTGTTTGCTTTGCTGTCATCTGCAGCCAGTGTGACCCCCCCCACCCCACCCCCCCCAACACACACACACACACACACACACACACACACACACACACACACACACACTCAGCCCGGCATCAGCCACTCAACTAACCCTACAACACAGGCGCTGGTTACCACAGCAACCAAAACCCAGACTTATTTGCTAGCTTTAGTTCTTGACCAGCAATAGACCCATTCAGTTTGCTTGAAGGAAGAAACGCATTTCTCTTAAATCCCTCCCAAATATTGTTGTAAGTCTAATCAACTGTGAAAGGTAATACACAGCAAGCAGAGATTGTTGTTTCTCCAAATGACCATCAAATGAAAAATCAACACACAGTGCACTGAAGAACTTAATTTCAGTTTGGGTTACTTCACTGGTTAGATGAAGAGGATATATAGCAAATTCACATGTTTAAAGCATCTTTAAAGCTTCCAGGAAGGGTGTTTATGAATTATGAATGCGGTGTGTGAGGGTCCTTCTGCTGACATCCACCTTACAACACTCAGATTTAAGCACAGTCAAAAACAGACAGAAAACACATGTATCTAGTGCTTAACAAATGTAAACTCAAAATACATTTATATCTCCTATTTAAGTGTCCCATAGTGCCTGTCTTTCTAAGTGCTCAGTCAATTTGAATGCACATGGAGGTGGCAACATTTTTCGCCGCCTGTCTTTTATGCATCCCAGTGAGCTTGTGACAAGAACGTACATACTGCTACATTGTCAATTAATACAGAGGCGAGCAGGAACAGCACTTAAATAACAGATGTAAATACATTTTGAATTAGAAAAAAAAATTATAAATAAACTGGAAGTACAAAGAGTGCCATAACAGTGAATGTGTCTGCTGCATTAGTCACTTTACATCCCAATGGCAAAGTTTCACTGCGTGGAACTGTCTTCGCCAAAAGGAACATTCAAAACATGTGGGTTTGCAAGACAGAATTTCCTACATCCTGTACAATGGCATGACTAGGGCTCAGAGAAACACTGTGGTTGCCTGCTCAGCTAGCCTAGTGGGTGTAGTGTGGCCAATGCTACCGAAAGTAGCAGCATCTGCCATAGAGACATACAAGAACACCAGCCACAGGCATGTTAACTGTAGCCCATGACCCATAAATGTAAGGCCATTGTCCACTGCCACCGTACTAACTCAAGTTTTCTGTCTCTGCTTCTGTGTGTCTCTTTCAGTCTGTAATTACAGCTTCACCCTCCACAGTAATTAGGGACTATTTCAACAAGGATGTGGAATGTCTCCATCTATTTTTCCCTCTCTTCATCTCCTTCTATCTTCCACCCCCACAATAAAGCATTTTAATGCTTACTATAAAGCAAAAAAAAAAAACATCCTTATGTATGCTGTTTTTTGACAGATAAGTAACATTTTGGACGATAGCCATGTTCGCAAGGTGACTTCAAAATCAACCTTTTCTGTCAGCAACGGCCACGAAGCTTCTTTGCAGTCAATTCAGTGTAGCCTTGGATTTAGCACTGAGCATCTCCAGTCTCTGTCCTTGAAAAAGCAGTGATGAGTAAAAGAAAAGAGAGAATGTCTCTAAACCATCCGCCCCCGGACGTGCAGAGAAGGTGGGTGTGTGGAGCAATAGTCCTCTCTCTGCATCGCAGTCAAAGGCACAGGGAACAAATCTGCTGTTCCACAGGCAATGAATGTTATGATATCTCCTGCAGTGCATAATGCAATCTTTTTCAAGGCCCCAGGCACAAGCAGGCATAAACTTGTTGAAACACTATATTCTGCAGGCAGATGTTCAGGAGCTGAAGTCATTTTAAACTCCATTAAATTGCATATTATAAGGCAAGTGGCGCCTGATGTAATATAGTGGTAGAAAAAAAAAAAAAAAGGGTAAATAAAGTGATGGGTGGCGTCGTTCAAGTGACTACTGACGACTACCGGGCTGGTTCACACTGGATCCCTTATGGGCCTTTTATGAAGAATTTTTCACCAATTACAACAGGTTCAACATCTCCCTTTAATCTCTTTTTTTAAACAAACTATGTAACTATCCATTGCTTTTCCTCCCTCTCATTCGCCTTCTCCAGCCCTTCACCAACTGCAAGTCTTTTAGCACAATGATATGACAGAAACACATAAGAATAATGGCACGTTGTTGCTAAGAGACCACCTGTTCAGATCTCCCACATGAGATTGTGGTGAAACTGTAGTCCTCTTATCGTTATCAGAATATCATTCATTTGAGTGTAGTGAATGTCACGACAATATTGCAACTGAGGGAGAAACCGATTATATAACAGGATGCCTTTTAGGCAGAAGAACAACATTTCAGATCTGGGTTTTTTATCAAACAGCGCACTGCAGCAGTATCAGACTCATGACACAGTGAAGATCCTATAACCAGAGAGTATCGGTTTTCAAGTATCGCACTTGATCCAGTTCACGTTTAACAACTATTTTGCCTTCATCATAACAGCCATTTGAGAAATGGCATTCGCTGTTTTCCAGGTTGTGTTGACAACCAGGGAGTGGTGCTGCATGGGAAAATGAGTATTGTCCTGAGGGCTGCCTGAGACGAGACACACCCTTCTATTCCTTTACCTGCCAGGGTGTGTTCAAAACCTGCACCACATGTATCGGGCACAGAACACACAAAACTTCCTGTGACAAAAGAGTCTGAGTAAATACAAGTAGAAGTTATACTATGCTTAAGGGTGTGTTCAAACGCTTTGCTTCCAACCCTTCACAACCACTACTCTTCAGGAAAAGTTTATGGAGGAAAGTAATTAGAAGGGTTTCATTATTGACTGACTTAACTCACAGCCCCATTCTTTTTCAGCCTCTGATTAATCTGTCTGTTCACTTCAGTCCCCCCCCCCCCCCCCCAAGCCAGGTCAGTGCTCAGACTTCATCCATCAGCATGTTAAGAGGCTTGACCCAGGGCACCACTTCTCTCAGACACCCAGCGACACGGCCAGCTGGTGGAGATGACTGTGGTGCACACACAGACACACACACAAACACGCAAGCACTGAGTGTCAGTCTTAAGTATCTGTCTCACCCTGTCAGTGCGGGAATGACTACACGCCAATCGCCACGTCTGGAACTGCCGGTCTATGTGAGGGAGGAGAATTGAAGTGAGTCACAGAGGATCACACTGGGATTGCTGGGTTTACAGGGTTGACTCCCCTGTTGATTAAGATAAAGTCATCTCAAAAAACTAAGGAGTGCCTGTGGCCTTTACCAAAGGAACAACGCTCGCAGTGAGATTATGAATCCCCAGTCCCAGCCCTGTTAAACACACACACTCAACTGGGCTAACATGAGTCACAGCAGCAAAGTTACCCCCCTCGTCTCCCCTGCGATTACTCAGTATCTGCCCAGCTGCTGGCTGCAATGACTTTGCAGCCACCGTATGTTTTTACATCTCCCCTTCCTCAGGAGATGTCTGCTTGCATACAAAGCAGACAAACACAATTACTGTCTATGGAGGCATTCAAATGTGAACCGAGGAGACTAATAGGCAGGGTTACAGCGGTCAGCCACTGCTGTGGAAGTTAAAGTCCCATTCATTTTCCCCAGAGTTAATGTTAGGTGACTGGCTGCTGGAGCTTTTCCAACACTTGGAGGTACATGAAAGTCTCCATGTTTGATCATCAGTTCACACAATTAGCAACTGCATAATAAAAAGGTAAGAAGCGGCAAAATGTCAAAGGTACAACACTGTGAACAACTTTAGAGTCTCACTCTGCACGACGGTGAGAGATGACCATTGTGCTCTACCGTCTGTGGCACTAATGATGAGGTGAACCTTTCAGTTACAGATTTCGGATAGATTTAGCAATCTTCAGACGTCATTTTTTTTAATCTAATTTTAATACTTATGCAACAAGCCTTGCAGCCTCATCATTCCCTCAACGTGGCTGAAAAGCCCATGAAATTGAAGTTGTCTGCACTCCAACCTCAGACAACACGTAATTCTGCATCCAAACTAATAGCAGCAGATTTCAGTGACCAAACATGTCTATTCCTACAATAAAATGGCACAGTTTTTACATAAGGACAAGTGCAATTTTGAGGGCGTAAACATTTAAAAACATACAGCATACTGTGAACAACTGATGCTTTTCATCACTGAGATATGCTGGGAGTCAAATTCAACCCTTTAAATATTTAAACGCACTAGGAAACTTGCTTTTGCACTGCAGGGGGAAATAAGCAGCGACTTTAGAGAACACTCTTTGTGACCTCCTAGCTTTTTGCCACGAGGTTGGATCCCCAGCGTGGAAGAGGGACTCCGTTCACACACTCCACTGCCCATCAGCGTTCCTGGCTGTCAGAACTCTGACGGGTTGCTTTCACCCCAGAGACAGAGCCCCACTGCTGGGCTTACACTCAAATGAGCAAAACCACCTAGGAAAGGACCTGTTCTCCCCCCAGTGTTCGGGATCCAGACACCTACAGCGCGTCTATGTTGATTAACCCACATCAGTAGGTGTAAACACTTGGACAAACCCCGACAGAGCATGGCATACAATTCACAATAAAAAAAAGGATACACTGTAGGCTGTGTGACCAATTCAGCACAGAAATAGCCACCTGAAACATTTGCTTCCCCTGTTGCCTCTAAAAGAAGCACCAGTCAGTACTCTCTGCTCATCTGACCTCGTTTCTGATAGATGTCTATTCCCTGTAGGAGAATAAGCTGCTACCTCCTACCCATTCTTGGCCCTCTGTTAGGGGAACTACAGCTGGCTTAGGGCGTGGGGGCAGATAAAAGTAGGGTAATAGTTATGGGTTGTTATGTGTAAATAATGACTAGGAATATACTGAAAGAGACCTCCCCGATTTCTAATGGAAATAGAAACCTGCACGATCACAAGACACAGGTGTGGCAGCCCTCATAACACGAGGTTTAGTTAACATTCCATCAGTAGGTGCCTGCAACTCTGGAACGAAGATAGTGAACCAAAGCCAGCAGGAAGTTTTAATCAATTACATAGCAATCAGCGCTGAAATGATTAGTTGATTAATGGATTAGTTGCTCCAAAAGAGTTAAACTGCAGCCGTTTTCATAATCAATTAAACATTCCATTCATGTCACAACCAACAATGGCAGTATTGTTAGTTAATAAATAACAAATGACCACATTGGCTGGTTATCTTCCTTTTATATCATTGGAATTGAATGCATTCTGGTTTTGGACTGCTGGTTGAAAAAAAAAACAAGCAATCTGAAGCTATCATTTTGAGATGTGAGAAACTGTGATGGACATTTTTGTTTTACTTTTTACTCTTTTCTGCCATTTCATTGACAAAACGATCATATAAGTAGCCCAGTAGAAAAACACCCTATATAATAAAAAAAAAAATAATAATAATATTTTTTAGGCGCAGCCAGGATGGCAGTCCGTATTCTTGTTTTACTGAGAATCTTTTTTTCCCAGTAGGCCTACCGAGGCTTCGCATGCAAAGTTCACCCAGGTTTTATGCAGAACAGGTTTGGATGTCGAAAGCCCTCCGGGCCAAATGTTTACTTGTCGCAACAGATAAGCCGGACCTTCCCTGCCCGTCAGACACTGACTCCTGGAATGCAATATGTCCCTATCCAGGCGAGAAATCCACCGGTGGCCTCGGCATATCTAACACTACTATCAGCGCAGCGGGAAGGTGGACTGCGGGAATACAACGGAGGGCCAAACGTGTAGGAGCGGACTGGTTTTGTGAGCGCGTTAATTACCAAACCTGGTGTGGAGGTGGAAGACGGCGCATTTGGGTCAACTGATTAAAAACACCATCCAAGTCAGCCACCGCGCCTCTCCCTACAGCGATTACCGAGGGGGGGGGGGGGGGGAACCACGAGGCTGTGAACGCATCTTGACCACTGAGGAACTCATGGTGGAGTCGCTCAGCGCGTCCGTCCGGCAGCCGGGACCATTCCCACCCCGCGCGTCCCAAAACTTTATCCGTCAGTTAGTTGAGCCTTACCTTGTAGACATTTTCTGTCAAGCGGTGAACCTCGTCGGTGCGAGACATCGTGAAATCTTCAGCCAGGACCATAAACGGTTTCTTTTTTTTTTTCCTCGAAACGTGTATCCGCGTAAAAAAAAAAAAAAAAAAAAAAAAAAAAAAAAGGGGGGGGAGGCTGGTGGGGGTTGGGGGGGGGGCAAGGGTAAATGCAGGAGTTCGGTCAAACAAACAGGCGAGTGGGAGAGAGAGACGGTGGTGGTGATGATGATGATGCTGCGCTCCCGAAACCCCGCTCCGACTGAACACACCTTCCCTCCGCACAGCTGACAGCCCGCTGCTGCCTTCACTGACCGCCCGGCCGGCTTGGTTTTTTTTTTTTTTTTTTTCCTTTTTTTTTCTCGCGCTCTCAGAGGTCGCGCAGGTGTTCAGGGACGGGCCGCAGTCAAACAGCGAAACGGACGCTGTGACACTTCTGTCACACGTTTGTCGCTTGCCTATTTAAATATCGGACCGCAGAGCAGTGGTCGGCTGGACAGGAGGGATTCAGGAAGTTAGGTAGCCCTAACTGATCGCTATTACTAAAAAACAAAAAAAAACAAAATGAATGTGGCCTAGAATGTAGAAAGGGTGATAATAAATGACACATTATGATGACAGTCAGTGACATATAATAAGATCACTGCCACGTTGTTTCATTCTACGGACTACACCTGCGTGCTCCGTCAAGAAAGCCAACATTCCCTACAGCATTATAACGCATCACCATCTTGTCAAAGAGCAGAGTTAGTGCCCGCCCTCCCACAGTTCTCCACCAATTGAGCTCCACCATTCCTGTAATATACAGAGGCACATTTGATTATATTTTTATATCTATTTAATGTATTATAGTTTATTTTAAAATAGCATGTAATATTTAAATACTGTTCTTGTCCTGGAGAAACTGTCATTATATATTTTCCTAATTATATTGACACTTGTTAGTGTGTGTTATGAGCTTAAAAGACACACATTTGCATCCATCTAAAGCAATTAGCCCAGAGGCAAAGGCTACACAAGGAGGATTAAGCATAGGAGGGCTCACTCCAATGCCAAGTCAAACCTGTTTGTTTTACCTCTTTCCTCATCATTTGGGCAAAGAATGGCTTCTCAAAATAAAAGCAACCCAGTCGAGAAGACATAAGACAGATTAGAGCGTGCATCCTTCCCCACAGTGTAAAATGTCCACCTGTAGGATTCGGAGTACCAGTGCTGTGCATTTTGTTTTCTGCCCTTCTGCCTTTGCCCATCAAAGTCTCTGAGCATCCGGCTGCTGTCATACCAGTAACCTATAAAACGACGCGCAGTACATTAAGTTTCTCTTCTTTCTGTTTACAAAAAAAACCAAAAAACATTTCATGTATATAATTGCATTGCGTAAGGTTGTAAGCGAGTCATACTCTGACTGTTTTCAGTAACACCATAGGTGATGTTTTTCTCACAGTGGATAATTTGTGCTAGCTTCATTGTACATGCTAATTAGAGTCTAAGTGCCCACTTAGTGTAGGATTGTAAATACTATATTGGCTTTCCTGTCTAAACATCTCCCACATATCAGCAACATGAGCTTTCTACTTTCTGTCAATAACCAAACACACTTCACTGACTGTATGTGAATGAAGACACCTGTTTTGTATACTGGTGAGTCAAAAATAAAATCTACCAAGGAGTGCCCCCTTCTGGAGAAATCACGATACACAAAATACTCCATTGTCCATGACAATAGAGCCATAGAACTTAACTTATTTTGAAAGAGAAAAAGATAATTCAATTTATGAAAGAAAAGCCAAGAAAATATATTGTTGCCACAGCTCAATTTACTATGGAAAATAAATTAAATTAGTGTGTAAAACATCTAAAAATTTGTCATTTCATTCTGTTACGGCATAACTAGAACAGTTACAATGTGACAGTGCTTTGTTGATCCAAGTCAGATACAGAGAAATACAACATTTCACTTCCTTTACGTATAGTAGATACTTCAGGGGCGCAGTGAAAGAGAGTACAAACACAGTGTTGATCCTGTAAAAAGTGTGTGGGTGCACTGATGTCTGCAGGTCCCACGTTCACCTACTGACAATTAAGGATGAAATACTGAAATCAACAGAATTCCCATCAGTACCAAGTCAGCCTACTCCCAACCACAAATTCAGTCTTTTAGGCTGCCAACATCTCTCTGTCTGGCTTGTTCTTTGCTTCTCTCCTCTCTAGAAAAGAAAGTAATGGTAAAACAAAAATGATCAGTCTAGCAGCAAATATATCAAGTGTGTAAGGAATGCTTTGTGGTATGAAATAAGAAAATCAACAGTACCTGGTTCAGCTTTAGCTGCCTCTGGGACCTCTGGTATTGGCTCAGTGGGGACCTCTGGAAGTGCTACATCTTCTCCCTGTTTCAGGACAAGGGACAGAGTAACAAAAAAAGTTGTAATAATATAAGTTACACCAACCAACTAGAGAAGCAGGGTCTCTCCAGGGTCCCCCTGAAAGCTGGGAGACAGATTAATTATCACAAGATATCACTAAGAAAGGCTGCATTCAAACATTTTCTATTTTAAGGCACATACTGTATGTAAGTAAAGGTAATTGGTTATTTAGCCCAAACTTGTTTGATGGTACATCCAAGGCATTTGAAGATAAACTGTTATAAAGGAATAATGTGTTGCTTGCTCCCTTTATGTCAAATTGAGAAGAATTATAATCTGTGTCTGTGTTCAAATGTGAAACATACTAATTTGTGTAGTTTGATAGACTTGAGAGTGTGTGTCATTTGGAATAATATTTAGATCACAAAAGGAAAAAATCTGCTGATGTTTTAATTATTATGAATCAACTAAATTCATATCCACAACTGTTTCAATCATACAGCCTATTATTACATAGAAATAATGACATTGTGGCTTCCTTCAAAACGCTTCTAACTTTGCTAGAATTATTCCTCTCCTCACACCACAGTCCTACTCCAGTGGAAGCATTAAGTGCAAACAGCTGAAGCTTGTGGTGGCACCAGGCCTCAGTCTGTGTAACTATAAATGTGAAGTGGGGTGTGAAGCTCAGCAAACATTCTCTCTGTATTAATAAAGGTTAAACATGCTGCTTAACACCCACCTGAGTGATAGCTTCGAGCTCTGCTAAGACAGCGTCCTCGTCTTCCTGTGTCAGGGCTCCAGCCAGTATTTCATCTATTTGCTGCAGGAGCAAAAAAAAAAAACACCTTTATTTTGCTGACATAGTATAAACATGGATGGTTATCGATGGATAAATATTACTTTTTAATGTTTAGGAAAGCTCTGATTTCAGTAGTATCCTTTCAACATATAGTATAGTGTAATATGAAGAAATTATTAAAGTAGTCAAATACAACATTAGCATTATTTAAAAGGTTCTTGACTATTAGTTATAGTGCGATTTTAGTGAATTTAAGTTAATATTAAGCATATACCTAATATAAACATATCTACTGGTTTTAGGTGTACTTGACTGACATCAAGCAAACATTTACCCTCTGATATTCAATGGATTCCTGGGTCTCATCCAGGATTCTCTCCACATCTTCAACTGACATAATCTGTCACAAACAAAAAAGGGAAGCCCATATTACAGTAGAAAAGTGTTTTTTTCACATATTCTGGCTGGCTTGTGAATTTCCTGTGCAAGATCTGTACACTGTATCCAAGGATGTGCAGCAGTCACACCGCTGTAGTCAAGGCTTTGCTGCTTAATCCTTTAATCTTCAAACAATGTGCACCAGCTACGCTATCACAAACCACAAGCTTTCTGTGCTGCTCAATCCTCACCCAAGAATCACATTTAAGAAAGTGTGCATATCAGTGGAAACTTTTGACATTGTTTAAGTAGACACTCACATATCTAAAGCTTAAGGGGGTATTATTAGGGCATTATTATGGTTTCTAAACACAAAAGGCAGTAAAAAAAACACAAAGGCATATTTACCTCGTGCATACTCTTCAGACAATCATTGCCAACCTTAAGCCCCTCGATGACTTTCATCTCAATTTGCATGAACTCAATATCTTGAACCTGTTGACAAATATTAGCATGTAAAAAATGTAAATTTTAATATTACAGAGATACATGACAAACAAACAAAACCAAGTTGCAAATATTTATAAATGCTTTAAGAATCTCATGAAACATTGACTACATAGAGGTTCATTATGTTATATATATATATATAGCATTTTAACACCAATTACTGTTAAAATAATGGCATCAAATAGTGTAGTCTCACAAAACTTACCATGCGTTCTAGGTTTGAAATCTGATTTTCAGTCTTGTCTAGTAGCTGATCCTGATATCGTTTTTTCTTAAGAAGCAGCAGTGCTTTTCTGCAATAACAAATTAAAAGGCAAAACATAATACAGAAAGTATTATATGTATGGTATGTAGTATGTTGTTTCAGATAGATGTTTATTCAGTGTGTTAGGTTCCATACAGAATAAAACAGATACAATTACAGATGACGCCATTGAGCCTGCACCTCAGGAGATTTCAGATGTGTCAATATTTGAGTGAAGTTCTGCATATCATGCATGCAGTGTTGTTTTTGAATCAAAACTTACCTACATTACTTGTAGGATATAACAATTAGTAAAAAGACTGTGTTTTCTTGCATTAGAGCTGCACATGCACTGTTTTGAATCAATAACATAATAATAGTACTTGTTTTACTTGTTGTCTGCCTTCATTGTGGTGTGACTACATGGTGATAGATACTGTTCCAGATCTAACTTTTTTTTTGAACGCTTACTCTTTCCTGCCATCTTTCAGCAACCGCTTTGCCAGAAGTCGCTCTTTGTCCAGTTGCAGGGTGATTCTCTTTTGGTATTGCTTCAGCTTATCTCTCTGCTGCTTCAATTGCTGGGGGAAGAAAAACACAAAGTCAAAAATATATTTCAAACAAGTAACAGAATAGCATATGCGTACTGTTTAAATTGTTCGTGCAACATCTGTGCTGCACGAAGGAAATTCTGTCCACCGCTGAATTACAATAAAAGCCAGTGTTCACCACAAAGCTGACACTGATCCATATTTCCTAGTGGCCACAGCGGTGTGCAGCCGGCGCAATGTAACGGGACTAAATCTGCTACAATCTGCAGCCGCTATCAGCTCACCAAGATGGCTTTGTCTTGTTCCGTCACACGAGAAGGTCGACTCTTTCTCCCAAAAACGTTTCCCATTATTTCGCCACATCCCCTCCACACCCTCCCTCGTCAACGGACACAATGTCGCGTACGACCGAACATTTTGCCATGATAACAAACAGCTCGCAGGCTAACCGACCGACTGAAGGCGTTTCCGTGTTTTCTACGGCAAGCGAGGCGGGACCTTCATTCTGCAGTCACTCCGACAAACGTTTCTCCGAGCCAGCACCCTGATAGAGAAGCCACATCACAGCTGCTGTAGGAGGCGTACCGGTTTGATATCAGCGGCACATATGGGCCCGCAGTCAGGTAAAAAGAAAATGCTGGTGAGATGAATGAATTATGACAATAAACGGCACAATACCGGCAGAGTTTATCGCCGAGCGTCCTGAAATGTCATCGATGTCTGAAATGACAAATCCCGTCAGCTGTAAAAAAAAACAAAAAACAAAACAAAAAAAAAACCAAAAACAAAAGTAACTTACCTGGCTGTCAGCATAAAGCTACAGACCGGTGGCCTAGGACTCCTCACCGCCCGGGGGTTCAGGGATCAGCACCTCGGACAGCGACCACGACACTTCTTCTGCAAAAGCACCCGATTACCTGAGCTGAAAAGCACGTGGGTTGATCTGTTGATATTGTTCCGCGGGCAATCACAGCTGAACATGTTTTTTTATCCTCGAGTTTACCACAGTTTTGTTCGGATCAGATTAAGTCCCGATCTTGGAAAAACACGCACACGCCTCCAACAGCTTGAAAACAGTTCCACTGGTCTGTGTGAACGGATTTCATCTAATTGTGCAGACATGATGAATCTGGTGAATATGGTTGTGCTGTGGGGGTAAAAAAGCAACCTAACACCCACCAAAAGGCTTGTTTTCGCAGACCTCCAGATGTTTAACCCCACACATTGCTGTAATAATGTACTCCAGCACACAAAAAAAGCCGTTTAACCAGGAAGGACACTGGTATTTCATCTCTCATCTCAAAGTTATTTGTAAGATGTTCTATAGAGCATCATTACCAGTTTTCTTTTTTAGATTTGTAGTACAGGGCAAATATATCCCATGTGACATTATCACAGTTTTGTTAATCGCATTACTACATGTCCATTGTAGGCTCTTAGAGTGAGAGTAAAATATTGAACAATCAGCAGTAAACGATTAGTAAGCTGCTAGAGAAGAATGACACAATCACACACACATCTGAATACAGCATTTATGGTCAAACTTTAGTTTGATACATTGTCCAACACACAAAACAGCATACAGCAGATATCTCCAACACTGAAAACATCAATTTCTCATTCACAAAATACTGAGGGTAGATGGATCTGAGAACAAAATTTAAATTTCAGCACAGTAATAAATGTGCGGAGGTCAACTGAATCCCATTCTGTTTCTGCTTATTTAGACCAGAGGAATTTCCCCACATGCAACTGCTATATACTCTCAAAATGTAGCAAAACATTATTAAACCCCCTCAGCTATGACTATTTGACTCATCCCGGATCAGCAGGCCATACTTTGCAATATATTGTAGTATTACAAAAAGAACAAAGAGATGCTTAAACCAGTGGCAGTAATACCTACAAAAAGAAAAAGACAATTGATCACAATTATCAACTTAGTAGCATCTTTGACTGTTCACAATAAAACTATAATATTTGGTATGGTTATCATTGACATATTTTGTTATTTAGAAAAGTTGAAAATATGGTGTTTCATTTCATATAGTACCATTAAAAATTATACAAAGGCCTAAAATATAAAGGAATTAAATCATTATAAAAGAGAAGGGATTTTGACAAAAAAAAGTGCCATGATGGGTCGTATTCAGCCATCCCATCTTAACACTGATCATATCAATGATCATATCCATGCAGGCCACCGGACTATAGGAATAAGCACCCCAAAAAAGTTGATCCAATCAGTTCAAAGGCTCTTGATTTATTGAAATGCTTACATTGGAGCAGTACTTCCAAACATCACGACAACATCAACAGCAGTCTTGAGGTGAACCTGTAGAGGCCCTCTCTGTTCAAAACTACATGCAGGGCTTTCATAGCACTGCATTGGTGTGTTACTGAGGTAATTGCCTCATATGGCCTGCTTTCACGTCTCTGATTGGGACAGCGGGCTGCAGCTCCCGTAAACAGGATTATGCAATGAAGACGGCCTCCTTGGTAAGGACTGAGAGTCTCAGACAATTCTTGTCTGAAAAAGATTCAGTAGGTAGTAGGCTACACCTGGAAGTCCGTCCCAAAGTGTCTGATTTGGGCATCAGTCATAGATAGATAGGTGGTCCTCATACTGGGCGAATACTGCAAGGGAAAAGATGGAAAAACACAACTGAGCACATCTGCATTTAAAACAGCATCTTAAAATATTATCAAATCAAACACTGAAATGGTGTGATGTGATCTAAGTTGGGGAGTATTTCTTTTGATTATGAGCTGCTCTTTAATTAGGAAGTTATGGAATCAGGGGATGGGTACTTAAATGTAGCAGGGACTTAAAGAGCAGGTGAAGAGCAGTTAGAGGGCGTGAGTAAGCACAGAATAAGTGACACTCACATGTAACACGCTGTGGATAAAACAGTGCCAGAAAGTCAAAGGTCACACAGCTGAGGTACTGTATCGAACTCCCCCAAAAGGGGCTTTTGGGTTATAGGTTAAAACATTCTGCGTAGCAAGCGTCATTGCAGAGGTAAGCCCACAGTGTGTTGCAAGGAGTGGAATGAAAATGAAATCAAACAAATCAGGAAGAAGTTAGACAAGAGAAAACTTACGGTTTTTAAAAGTCTGAGTAAAAAAAATGAAAATAATAAAAAGTTAGTTACAAAACACTGGATAATATTCAGCATTTGGATACCTCACTGAGAAACCGCTAACAGAAAAGGATGAGCAAAATGCATGGCAGAGCTGACTCACAAAATATAAAACAAAAAACAAACTCTATACATTCAAACACTGCAGTTTTGTTGATTCACTGCAAATAGATATCACATATGCCTGTGCCTGTACAATGGTCCACCCCCCCCCCACCCCCCACCCCACCCACCCCACCCCAACCTCCACACACACACACCTCTCTAAGGTGTTTCAAGTCTTTGGTACGCTCTGTAATGCGGTTCCTGCTATGAGTCAGCCAGGTAAACAGAAAGCGTAATGGAAAATAAACTTTACCTAAAAGAAACTTTAACTGTGGATTCACCAGTGTTATCTATTATCTGGCTTCAGCTCTAGAGACACACCACTATAGACTATGAGTTCTAGCATTAAAACTAGGCACCTGCACTGTCTTCATTCAACAAAAAACCATGATCACATTTCAAACATGTTTAAATGCATGCATTAGTCTTAACCATTACTTTGTAAGAATTAGAAAAACAATCCAAGGCGGTGGTGAAAAGGCGTGTGCATCTGTTAAGAGCTTAGTACTGAGAGTGTGTCTGCTTACAGAGATGGAACTGGGCTAAAAATAAATGCACTTCAGTCAGTGGCCAGCAGAGAGCAGTCTTCCATCACTTGCAAAGCAACATTATTCCTCTCACGAAGTGTGAGGTTCTAAATAGTGTATATGTATTGTTATGTTCATGGTGCTGCTATTCATGCTTTCTGTTAGTGCTGCAGCCGTGCTGGGGTCATTAGTGCCATCATCACACAAGGGACACTAGAGCCTCATAGGGCCTACGCACCGAGGGAGGTGGGGATCCTCTCCCTATCAGTGGCACATTCTCATATCGAGGACTCCCTCCAAACAGCATGGACTGATTCCTGTGACAGAGAAGGAAAGAAAGGCGGTAAGAGATGAAACACACAAATACTAACTTACTGTCCTCATGTATTGATCTTACATGTATTCAGGAGGTGGCATGACATTAGAAGCAGTTTGCGGAGGTGGATGGAGGCTGGCCTGGCTACCAAGGCTGCTGGTATAGCTACAGAAACTGTGGATGTTGGACCTTCTGGGGTTGTAGGATATCCTCCGCGCTTGGGGGTTGAACGGGTCCTCTTCATCTATGTCGTCATACTCTTTGTCCCTGGATGAAAGTGGTACAACCCACACACAACACACACACAGACAAAGACAGAAACGGAAAGAGTGCATGCGTTAACACTTTGCAGGAGTGCATTGCGGGCAGTATGTAATGGGATAAGGGGGGTGCTTGGAGCTGACCTGCTGCCCATTAGTGTCCACACTCTGAAAATCGCACACAGCATGGCAGAGAGAGCGCAGGCAGCCAGCAGAGAAAACAAAGAGAGGTAGAGGAGCCCTTCCACACCATCGTAGCACACTCCCATTAGGGAATCCAGGTAGTCCTAGAATAATGGACACACAAGTACATATACGTATACATGTGAGTGTATATGGAATTGCAGCCTTTCCCAGCAGAGATAGTGAACGAAATGCAGAGCTCAGACTTTCACACTGACTTCAAATAAACAAACACAATGTTGTCTTTTACCATGCTGACACTCTCATGTAACTGATGACACGCACATTACAAATGCATTCTTTGTTTGTTTTGCTTATTATATTTGCGGAATGACTAACAAGCATGTTGACATTTGCGCAGTTGTGTTTGTTGTCACTGTTTTTGAGCACTATTTAAATTGTATTCTCCTAATTTTTTTTTATGTAAATAGGATATATTACTACCATGCATGGTGACTTTGCCATCCACCAAAATATCACCCTACTGACACATTGAATACAGTTCCCAAATCCAGCCAGATGTAACAATAGGGCAGACCTACATCCACCCTCCACCTTACCTTATCTCTATGCTTTTGTTAAAGAATGAAACACCTGCATTCAGTTTTCACATTACAACTGTCATGTGGACAATTTAAATTTTATTATATATTATTTTATATTTTATTTATCTGATGTTAAATCACAGCAGCAAGAAAGATTCATTTCAGCGCTGAGATATGTTATTCTCTTTACAAATAAAACGCTGAAAATCTGCAAACCTGACAATCTGAAACAAGAAAAAGTAAAGTTAGAAAAACTGGGGGTGGTGAATAGAGCCTGTCTAGCAGATACAGAGTGTACTGGCAATTGTGTATATAAACATGTCAGTCTACGAGAAGAACACAGAGAAAAGGTTGAAAATCAGTCAAGTTGGTCCTCTAAGTGGCTTTGAGCTACGCTACAAAGCAGCCCTATTAAAAAGTGTCCTGGTCGGAATCTGACCTTACCTTATGTAGCCCGCGGCAGTCGAGCAAGGCTGTTAGCTGGTGTACACTGAACTCGGTGGAGTTCAACAGTCGCTGGATCCCCAAAAGGTCTCTCTGTATAACAAGGTATAAAAGAGAGAAAAGAATGATACACACTTTTCCAAAGTCTGTTGTAACAGTCTGTCAGCCAGCCCCTTACCTCAGCAGTGGGAAAGAAAGGCACGGAGAACTGCAGCAAGCCCTGGATCTGGATTTGCATGGTGGTCAGAGAACGCTGGCAGATTGTCAAAGACTGTGAAAACATAATCACCCACCACCATCACACACACAAACATCCACCACAAACAATAAGAGGATCATATTAAGGAGAGCATTGTTTGGGAGCAGCATGTCAACAAGTAATTTTGTGTTAAAGGAGGCTTTATAATGCGCTTAACAGACACATTTCTTTCCAGACAGATATGCCCAGATTATCCCTCGCCACCAACCGTCTAGCCCACCAATCACTGTCCCTCCTCCCATTCCCACCTCCCAATCTGAAGCACAAACAAAAGAGCAATATTTATATCAACTAGGCCATCAGAGAAAAATAAATCCTTACCTACTTAACAAACATCATTTTAATCCCTAAATGGATACTGCACCAATAACTAAGCATGCAGGTTTTAATAATTATTGGTTGCGGATTTATCCTGCACAAATTCCCTCAATATATGCCACACAAATACAGTACTGCTCATGAAAAAAAATACTGACACTAAACAATTATTATAATACATAAAGACATAGGAGGATCACACTGGCTTAACTTGCCATGCAAGTGTTGAACTGTGTGTTGTGGGAAGGTGGAGCATTACTCAAGAAAGAAAACCTCATTGTTACGGGCATCAAATTCACAATCGGTTTTCCACAACTTCACACTGGGTTCAGTGATAGATTAGGTGGTCATGGAGGCTGACTTCATCGTCCTGTTTACCAGCCACCACCCAACATTATCATCTGGTGCACCTGGTCGTGTACAGTAAGATGACCTTAACTGTTGGCCTACTGCCTCTTGAAACATTTTATTTCAGCACCATTACAGCTCCAACACAACATTTGCAACTGACATCCAACTGTAAACCATTTCTAATTAAGAAATACAACAAAATACAACTGGAGTTTTGTGCTTATTATGCAAGTTATATGTCTAAGTCTGCTGGCCTTGTCAATATGTTTATTTTTTTGAATAGCAGCCCTGGTTTAAATTCCAGGGTGGTGGTGCTCACACTGCACAAGTTTTGTTGAGGTTGTGACAGCTGTGTCATTTCTAGAGGCAATTTGAAATGCACCTGCATTTCAAGCACCAATAATTAGCCTCTTTGGAAGTTGTGAAGTGTCTAAATGTTTCTCTGAAAAGTCATATACGCAAGGTGATGGGCAGATGTCTTTAAACATAGAAATAAATCAGAATGACACGAGTTGCCTGTGTGCAGTAGCTGCCTTTATGCACTGCATACAGTAAATAGAATCCACTACTAACAAAATGTTGCTAGTGAGAGTGCCCCAAGGCACGGATTATGCACAGGGTAAAAGATACGGCTAATTTTTGGAGAGCCACATATGAAAAAGGAATATTCTTTGATCAAAGTTTATCACTTGAAGTAATTAAATTAGTGTTGGGGGCTCATTTTTCAGAACAGCCGATTAGGGCCCGATAATGATCTAGCTGTCTCGCATCTAACAAGGAAAAACTAATTTTAAAATAGCAATACATTTTCCAGTGTGTGACTCTGAGTAAACAACTACATGTGTAAGCAGATAGCTGAGACTTGAGACATTTTGTCAATACCTGTTGGAAGGGGTTTGGTAGATTCGGACTGCAGAACAAATAATAGTGTGCAACATCTGGAGGGTGAGAGAAGTAGATAAGATTAGCATTGTGTCTTAATATTCAGTGATAGAGAGCTGGTATCTGCACAATTCTGTTTGTAGAGATAAATTACCTGCGCTGAGGAAATCCTTAGTTTGGTTAACGATAAACTTGTCTGGAGACACACAAAAGTCGCTGGTGCCCTGTAGAAGAAACAACAACATGCTGTAATCTTGCAAGTATGCCAGACCAAAAGAAATGCAGTATTTATTCAAGCCAACAACCAGATCCAATTTTTTGTGCTGCAGCTGAGTACCGCTGATTTTGCAATGGGCAGTTATTGACAATCTCTCAACAACACAAACTCTTTATTTTACAACATTTTTTATCCCCCTTCAACAAAAAAGTCAGCCTGTGAAATCTATGTATTAACACAAATACCCACAGACACGTGCGATACAGCAGCATGTGCACACTTAACACACACACACACACACACACACACACCCCAACACACATACAGATACACATACATGCAATAAACAACCACACAGAAAAATGTGCGGTATGTAGCAACTGACCTCAGGCTGTATCGACCGTGTAGAGCATGTCGTACTTTGTGGATCATGGATGAAATTTATTAAATATTTTCATGCTCTTTAGTTCCTCCGTGGAGAGCTGCTAATGTGCATGCATAAACAATTGGGGGTCAAGGTCACCCAGTCTCTGTGCACTTAGTCTTCCCCAGAACATAAAACAAAGGTAATAAAAAAAAAAGGTCATCCTACAACCCCAGAAGGTCCAAAAATAACTGAAATAGAATAATTTCTCACTAGCTGGGGTAAAATAACAGGCTGCTGTTCAATTTGATCAAGTTCAAAGGGATCAAGAAATATGTTGTGATGCAGAGTCAAACATCAAAGCTCATGCCGTTTATTCCTAGTATAGCCTTGTGTCCACTGCTTTTCATGTCAGCCCCAATCAAAAAGCATCTTTCTATATCCTAGCATTAGGAAGCACATCTCAAAGGACTTTACAATGAGCAAACCTGCTTCGATCAAACAAAGAAATGCCCAATACAAAAACAAATGATGCAATACAGAATGCAACAAAATAAAAACGCATGGGACTTCAACTGTAAAGCAAGACAAGATACAAAATAGGTCTACCTAACTTCAATTTTCACTCTCTTACCAACATACCTCATATATCTCATATAAGTCAACTGAAATCACATGACATTACTTTTCAGCAAAACCATACAGCAATGTGTCAGGCACTGTTAGGATGTTACCCTTCATCTCTATCTCATTATACTAGCGGGGACATTTTGTTTACGCTTCGTCTCATCAAATATGTATAAATTTATGAGCATTTTCTAGGACACCACCATCATCTACCTTCCTTTCAAGATGCACCATGTTTTTGCACCATGCAGTTTTTGAGTAATGTCTTTATACTTACTTTTGCATACTGTTGCATATTCAAATTCCATTACTGAAGGCCATGTTCTTTGATAATCCACTTCTGTGTGGAGAACTGGCCTACCTATTAATAACTAGGCAGGTAAAGTTACTGAGCAATTTACTTCAGATCACTTATGACATAATAGTCTTGACAGTGACAGAGAGATGCACGCTTGAGACAAGCTATGGTCAACTATTCTGGATAAGCCGGCCAGAGAGGTCAGAGCTTTTAATGCAGGGTCATGTTCTAATCTAATGAGCTAAGATAAACCACAGACACAGTACAAGATATTGGTAATCTGGCTTTACAACTGCAAAGAAGCTCAGAGATGTCTATATTTCACACACTAGTTAATTTCAGGTTGAAGACAGCTGTCTTTCCCGCCCCCCGATCGTTTGCTTTCCCCTCATGCCTCACTTAAAAACAGCTGTCCAGATGTAAAATCCTGTGGGATAATCCACAGACAGGATAATCTACAGGAGACCAGCGGCTCAAGGAGAGGAGAGGAGACAGTGGACATGAGGGATAGAGAAGGCTGGAAGCAAGGGGTTACTCCTTGTTCCCGAGATAGTGTCCTTAATACAAGCTCCATTAAACACACTGAGCCCAGATGTGATGAACACATGGTGTGCAGACAGGAAGAGAGAACAATCTGTCAGAAATAAGGAGGACTTAAGGAAAGAGAAATAAAACTGAGCACAACGAAAGAAGAGATGTTGAAGAAAGCAGAGCTAGTCATTTATGCTAGAAACAGCTTTGTTTACGACGAAGGGGTTAAGGGTTCATTAACCTAAGAGGCTGGGGACTTGTAATCAGCTTTACTGCATGGCTGGCCATAGAAAAGCGCCCACTGTAAACTTAAGAAACATATACAGACACTAACCAGGAGAGATCTCTAAGAACACATGCTTATTCACAGTAATACCCTTGGAAAGTAATTGCATGAGGTGGGAAGTTTAATACAAGAACCATCACCATCCACCAAGATGCCCATGGTTTCAACTCTGTGGGTTAAAAAAGGTCCAAGTGGTTTGCAAGAGTGGCTGAGGGTCACATAAAATAATAATTAAATAAATAAATAAGAAGAAAGTGTGAAAAGATTTTTAAAAAGTGTTATAAAAGTTTTTTTTCTCACCACAGCTGTAGCAGTGCCCAGTCCCAGTGAGGCCCAGCTCAGGATCAGAGACAGCACTACAAAAGCCATGATCCTGGAGGAAAACAGCATATGGGAGAGAGGGTGTGTGACAGGGAGATACAGACAAAGACAAAGACACATGGGGAGAAGCAGATGAATCGGTTTGTCTTTCTACAAATGATCTTCAGCCTATTTTCACCTAGTTAATTCGATTTATTCTTTTCAGCGTTTGCTTGGGAATTGTTCTCCTTCTGCCCGAAGACAGAGGCCCAGATCACGCTTTGTACTGGTACATCGCAAATTAGACGACACAGCTGAAATTCAATTTATTATGGAGCGATAGAAAGATAAATTAACTCATGACACCTTGCTGAATTCACTTGTTAGCTTTTATAGACGTATATTATATACTAAAAAAGATCTATTATATTCTGAAATAAGTTTGACTGAAACAAAAGAATTGTTCAATAGAGGTCTCAAAAGGCCACATTAAAGATATTTCTGAAAGTCTGGGGACTTTCCATCTTTGTCTTTTTCATTTCTGCTCTGCTGAATTCCACTAGCAACATTTTAATTGGCTGCCCTTTCTGTCAATCACAGATATATTAGCTGTCACTGGCACTGTCAATCAAAAGCTGCCACAAGCTTTGGTTTGTCGACCTCTTGTTTTATCTGACCCCTTTTGTCTGAAAAGAGCTTAGAGTTCAACAGGCTCTTAACACATAGGTGGAAAAATAAAAGAAATACATAAAAAACATAAAAATCTCCCCACTATTAACCACAATTTCCCAGTGACCACTGGCAGAAGCTAGAGAAAGTGCTGTGAATTAGAATGGCCCCCTGATGGATGTAAAAAGGCTGCAGAGGGTTTCTGTTCTCCAGTCACTCCTCGGACCTTCTTGAAAACACCAATAAAGTAGCCTAAGAGCACTTAATAATTAGTTAAGGGAGCACACTCATCCTGCTCGAGCGATCAATAGACATTAGTGAAACCCATCAGAGAAGGATGTGAAGAGCGATCTTGAGCATCATCTGCTAACACTAACACGTAGGCGGCACTAAATTGGGCAAATGGGGTGGGAAGTCTGGACTGTTGATTTGCCTGTCAGACATGAGTATTAGTTTAAATTACTGGTTGCAATTAAATCAAATGTTCCTCTTCCTTATCTTTATATTTATTTGAGGGCTTTGGAATCCAAACTTCCTTTCTATTCTTTATAGAAGAGAAACTACAGTTTTGAACTAGTTTGAGAATATAGACATAACATTCAGCAACTGATCAGTTGGCTTCATTGAGCATATGTATAATAGTATATAGGTTGCCTTTAATTGTATGTGGAAATAAAAGATAAGTCACAGAGGAGAGGAATAAGGGCAGTGCCCTTGTCAGTCCTATTTGAAGATGTAATGCTATTGTTTGTAAGATGTAATGGAGTGATGTGAAGATATATGGTGCCAGAGAGGCTGACTGGTGCCCTCTCTGTCTGCAGTCTGTGATCCAGGCAGAAGCCAGTGAGAACAGAGTTGGACTGCAAGAAAAAAATAAGAAACTAGATGAAAAGCAAATACCTCCACATACACACTCAGGGTACCTACATGATGAGCAGCCATCGAGACTGCTTGGCCATCCCCAAGCACATGGCCAAGCAGATGACCAGATCCAGGATCAGCAGCAGCAGATACGTAAGCCATCTACAAGACAGGAAAATGAAGCATCAGTATAACAGACATGATTGATCACTTTCGTTTGCTGCATACTTTATGTACATGTACACGTCTCAGGAAGTGCTGGCCCAACATATGTTCAGGACTGAATGTGGGAGGTCTGTGTGTGCTGTGCATCAGCATTCTTGTCTCCTAGTTAGAGCCCATCTGTTTCAGGTAATTCTCAGCCTGTTGGCTTAATAATTCAACACCACAAATCCATAGACATTAATTTTTCAAGCTCTGAAAATGTCCTTCACAGGAATTGCCTACAGTCAGCCTGTACTTGAAGGCGAAGCGAGTGTGTGTGTGTGTGTGTGTGTGTGTGTGTGTGTGTGCGAGTGTAAGAGTTCTGACCATGCAAACACATGAAAATGCTTATGACTCACTCTTAACTTCATAAGCCCTGGAAGTATTGTGAATCTTTTAATGACCAAAAACACTGATGTTCAGGATGTCACACAAACATTGGGATTCTGGAGATGCTATATATTGACATGGACTTGCTGTGGTGAATATGCAGCATTGTGGTAAATGTGTACACCAAGGTCACTAGAGAATATTATTCACTCTATGCTATGTGAAGATGTCCAGAGGTAGCCTAATAGACTTTTTTAATAAACTGCAAACTGGATATTCCTCTTCTCACAGGAGAGGACATATAGATGGAGAAAAACACTAAATGAGACTGCATTTCACTTTATCTGCAGGAACAGAACTGAAAACATGTTTCTCTGAGCACAGGGACAGGGATGGATTCAGAAATATAATAGGGAAGGGATAATATAATATCGGAAAACAGAATGGCATCATTTTTCCCTTCGAATAACAATGGGTTGGCTATAACATTTGCTGTTCATCAATAAAGCCCCCCATAGGCTGGTCATAGCCCAATAGCTGCATGAAATCCAATCAACACCCAGGAGATTTGTGTCAGAATGCACAAAGTGGCAACTGTAGTCCTAAAGAAGATCTGGTGTCAGGATAGGAACAACACACCATGTGGGAATATCTATGCATGAAATTAAAGATAGGAATAGGTCAGCGAGACAACACACTCACTGTTATTTGTGCTCTGTCATGCTAGGAGTCAGAGATACTTGCTATCACCATAGCTGATTAAATAATAAGTAAAGAAGAAAATATGGGAACTTATCTAAATTACATATCAAAAACTCTTTCTCTCTCTCAAAAATATAGTCAACATTTTAAAGATCAATAAAATAAACAAATAAAGTTTTATTAGCTTATTTTATCATATAAATTCATGAAAGCATCTGAAATCTTAAGTTTCATATGCACATACATTTATAGCATATTTCAAGCTAATAAAACAACTATCCTCATTATTCTGAATTGAAACTGTTTCGTCAACTCCTGCTTCAAAGGTTATGAACAAACTGCCAAGCTCAACTTTTACATCCACATGGACGAGAGGTGACTAACACAACTTTTCACAGACATAGGAAAAGGTAGTGTAGTGTGACATATGCAAATACTGTATGATTCAACATGTGTTTTTTTTCAGCTGAATTCAACTGAAATCAGGCTGGGGATTTTTTAATAGCACTTGTGTTTAACATGTTTCAGAATGAGTGCTTCACACTTTGCAATTTACTTCTACTAAATCTGCAACCTACTGGGACAGAAATGAGTCATGGGATGAATTTGAAGAGATGACATCAACTCATACATCCAGATAAGCTTAAGTCCCTAATTAACTTTGTGCCTACAATGTATATTAAACACATCCTTTTGCAGAAGGTACTATACTACTCTAGATCTATCTTCTGTTAGTATCTCCTTCCAGTTTTGGTCCAAGTTACTCTTACAGTACAGTAGTGAACAGGATGAAACTCCACAGTGTAACAGCACTATGAAATTTTAAGTTTTATGTGCTCAAAAATAAAACAAGCTACTGTACAGAAGCTATCAAATTACACTCATAGTTTGGAGCCGCAGCTTTTGGAGGCTCATAAATTAGTACCCCTCTGCTGAATTAATGCTCGATATTTTATTCATTTGGACTACTTTGGTGTTGATTGTTTTTTTTTTTTCCTCTCTGTTTCTTCAATTTCAGTTTTGGCCTTTCAATACTTTTTCACAGTTCTTATTTGAAAAGAACATAGTTCTCAAAGAGAGAACCACATCAAAATAATAATTGCAATCAATGTCAGCCATGGTCTGTGGGTAAGTAGATAAATTATGGTCTAATAGCCACTCTGCCATGCCTTACATTCTGTGAGAGCATTAAGAGGTAGAGCTCAAACTGCACAGTGGGCAATGAGCTCAATTTCAGCTTTCGTTTATTTAGCAATCAAGAAAAATTAGCTTTTCCGGTATGTTTTCCGGAGGGGAGATCAATAAAATTCCATCTGCTCTACTTCTGGTCTAGATCATTTATAGTGTCATCCTGAGCAGCATGTTTACTTCAACCACACACAGAGGAAATAAAATAATCAGCCCAGGGGAGAAACCTTGTAATACCTATAATACTCAATGAAGGCTGTTTGGTCGGCTATGGCTGCCAAGTCAATACTGGCTTTGTTGATATCCGGCAGGGCAGTCAGCTCGCGGATGACGTTGTTGACCATCAGCTGCATGAAGCGCAGGGCTTGAAGGTAGTCGGCCCTTGTAGAAAAGACTTCATCCAGCCGTTCCAGGTGCTGTTTGAGTCCGGTTTCCACATTGCCCAGAGATCCCGCAACCTAAAAAATAAAATGAAGATAAGAGAATGGCAGAATTGAAAGAGAATAGGAAACAGTAGGTAACAGAAGAAGGGATGGGGAAGGTAAAGAGGAGTCAATGAGAAAACAGGTTCAGAGGCAAACAGGAACATAAATAAATTCATAAAAAACGGATATTCATAAAAAGAAGGTTGAAAATACAGAGATAGGTGAAAGAACCAAAGGAGCACTCCCTCGAGAAAAGATTAACTTTTCTCCTCAACCGCGTGTTTTATTCAGGTAAACAATGTTAGAGTGGAATACTGATAACAATACCGGGGAGACCTGTTATCAGAGGGGTCTTTGATAGAGAGAACAGAGTGGGAGGCATGGTGGAGTAGAGTAAATACATTTTACTTTTCCGTTTGAACAAAAACAATTTGATGCAGTTAATACCTGCACTTTCAGAGCATCAGTAGAAACAGGTCAATTTTAACCCAGTGCTGACCAGGGAAAATAGTTTATCTATCATAGCCACATTTCTTTGACAATCACAGACACAGTAGCTTAAGGCACAATCCAAACCTAATCTAAAAAACTATCAAAATTGAAAATGTGTGCTTGAAACCTGCTGTCACTCCCAAAGTTATTTGATATGTCTTTTAATACTATGGACAATTTCAGTTGAGAATTTTCACAGGGTAGGTTTAATATTAGTGAAAAATGGGTATATGTAGTTTGAAAAACTTCAGCTGTTTCCCCCTGCTTTCAGTCTTTAAGCTAACTGGATGCTGGCTGTAGCCTTAGATATTCAAATGGTTTTGATCCTCTCATCTTATGGTCAGCCAAAAAGCAAATAAGCGTATTTATCAAAATGTTTAACTATCCCTTTAAGGTATGGAGATTCTACATTAAATAAAAAAATCTACAATTTCTGTACAGAAAAGTGTCGTTCAAGGAACAGCAGAGATACAGTAAGGAACCTCTTAAACCCACTAGAAGGAGGACTCTAGTTTTAAGAGGACACACACACACACCACCCACAACCCAGTGACTTTGCTAGAACTGTATATTTACCTTAAACTGAGTAGGAGGCTCCACTAATTCTGAACAGATGCTGCTTTTTGTATTCAATCTGAAGCAATTTGCACCAGTCCCTCTTTCTATATCTAGCATTTTTTCTCCATTACAGCCGTGACTTATTTAACCCATTCAAGTATTCCGAGTAAGACTGTTCATTCCCCTGCGATGAAAACTCACCACAAAGAAGTTAAAAACGCATCTCAGTCTCTTTTCAGTCTTGACACTGTAACATTTCAAAGACTCTTGATTAAATTCTGCTGAGTGGATGCCTCTGATGGTTTGTAAGCAAGAGCTGAGAAAGAGTATCAATGTGTAGATGGGGCAAAGATACTGGCCCATCCTCCACTCCAGCACTCCCAGGAGGGGAGAGTGTGTGATTGCCAGTAAACTGCTCTCACTACCCACCTCTACGTTCATCATCTCTCACAGCGCCTGCCACAACGCCCCGAATCTTATCTGCAAGCCTGAGTGTGAGGAATGGGCTCCATCAGCTATCTGCTCGGGGTGATCCACATTTCCCTAATCTGGACCGTCCCGTCTTCCCTTAAAATGGATTAAAGCTCACTTTTACTGAAAGCGGGTCACAAGGAGGCTTCTCCATATTGGACACGCCTGTTAAATGAGACTGACTGATTTGAGGCTCACAGCATCGGTATCCCAAGTGCCAATTCACATGCAACTTAACTGTTCTGCTTGATGCCTTCAGTGATTTTTTATATCTGAAATTCACTGTATTAACTGCGACAATAAAACAATATATATGATCACAGCTGTTTTAAAGTTAAGCAAAGTAATACACTGAGAAATAGGACACTGAGGAGAGACGTTCAGGGGAACTGATGTATGGTGCAGAAAGTAGTAATCATTTTGTTCCAAAAATCACAAGACAGCTTTCACTTTCAAAGAAGAAGAGCTATATATAAAAGTGTAATCACCGTTGTAAATTGGAAGGAGACATTCTGATATAGTGTGATTGCCATGTTTTCTCATCCATTTTTTCCGGGCAGCACTGAGGAGCTCTTAATATTGCAAGCTGAACACTGGAAATAGGGCTGAAATAAAGCATACCTGTGAACAATCAAAACCCCTCTTCAATAGCAAAAAGCAGAATGGTCCTCGTCAAATCTTCCCCTCTATGACAGATGATGACCCCTCGCAGTATGTGCGATTACATATTTTTTGACGAGAAGAGCCTTAACAAGGCATCAGTAGTGTAAATCACTAACCTTACAGGAACCCTGTGGAGCAAATTTGGAGATTTGGTCACTCTTGTCCTTATGTGCTTTCCTGAACAAATCTGATATCGACCCCAGTTTGTGAAATACAATCAAGGAAATGTATTTAAGGCATCAAGGTAAAGGCAAACTACTGAAGTGAACCGAATTAATAGAAACACAAATGAAGGGCAATGAAAGGATTTGATAAACCAATAAAAAGCAGTGGAAAAATGACTCCTTCAGTCAAAAGACTAAACACAGACTAAAGCAGCTTTAGCTGCATGGGATGGACAGCCGGCCAACTCATCAGCTCTGTAAGTGGAGTGGAGTACATTACATCAAGCTATGATTTTGCACACGAGAAAGCCTTTGTTTCCCTAGGGAACATCTATGTTTCTCATGCAGCCATAGTATACATCATGCTTGGCATCAAATCAATACCAAGATACAGCAGAAAAGTAGCAAGGATGGGAAATCATCAAAGTTAAATCCAATTTACCTTCTCCAGCATAAAGAAAATGCTGTACTGCAAACTACACCCATTTTCCAGGTTATTTGTTACACCAAGCTGAAACTATTTTTTGTTTAAACTTCTTTAGAGAGGTGTTGATTCAACGTTATGGTATTATACTGAGAGATGTTTCTAATATTTTGTCCACCACATTTATAGAAATGAGGGTAGAATATGGAGGTTCCACGGCCATAAAGTGGAATCAACACCTGTCTAAAACATTATAAGCTTCATGATTGTAGGATTAATTGCGGGACTATAACAAACTGACATCTAAGTGTATATTTTTAAGTAATCCCTTAATCATCATGACCCAAATTGTTGTATCATACAAATCAATGTGTGAACTACAAATGGATTAAATCTAAATCTGTTCTCTCTTCATATACTCAGTATTCAGCATACAGTACACACAAATCTGTTTGTGTCCATACATTAATATACAATTTCTGTGCATATGAGGCCTTTGAGTGGCTGTGTGATACTGACATGGCCAGGCACACACAAACCCACACACACACACACACACACACACACACACACACAGAGACACAGAGACACTTATATATAGTACAGTAAGACAGAGAGATGGAAAGAGGAGAGGCTTAACATCCATTAATGCATTGCAGATGGGAGTTAATCCTCTTCTTCCTCATTGTAATTATTGCTTCTAGCAGGGCGTTGTTCTGACTCCCTTGCTGTACTTCCTCCTTCCTATCCCTCCTCCACTCTAAGCCTCCCAAATAACTTCCCTGAATGCAGGTCAGGAGTTGTATAGAAAGAATCCCTGTTTACAAATCCCGAGGCAGCAGTCACCTTATTTCCTTCACTGTGACAAAAAGCGGATACAGACCCCCTGCAGTGAGGAGATGTTTTGAGACAGATGCACACCGCATTAATAGAGGAGGGATTCTGGTGTCTACCAACTGTAAATCACTGTTTCTAAGTAGAGTAAGCCATGAAAAGATCATGCTTTGTGCCATCATGGCTAATAAAAAATGTTGATAATTGAAAAAAGCCACAATATAAGAAGTACTGATAAAAATAAAAAAATCAGTTCTGTGACCGTGTCTACTGTTTATGATGCTGATACAATTGTAGATTGTAGCATGCTTGGCACGATTCTCTTACCAGCTTGTTGATGCCACCCAATGTGTGATTGGCATTGTAGAGCGAGTAGGTCAGCTGGTACACCCCATCGTTGGTCTCACTGTTTCCATAGAAACCCACTCCTACAGCAGAACTGTGAAAAAGGAGAGATTCGGATTAAATAAATAAATTAATAAATAAATTCCCTGTTTGTTTTATCATGGCACTTCTTGATTTATGAACTGCATGAGGTTATCAGAAGACAAGTAAGACAAAGAAATGTTGTTCATAATTTCTAGAAATGGAGGACATTGAAGCGTTAGAGAAAATATGTATCATACCAGTAAAGGCTTTGTATTGTTTTTGAATTCTTACCCATGAACCTTTATTACTGTACATACATAGACTAAATGTGCTACTGGCAGCTGAACATGTTTCAACTAATTCTTGAATAAATTAAGGAAATGTTTAAAACAGTAATAAAAAAAAGTAATTTTCATAATTTCTGTATTTGTCAGATGTCTTAATTAAGTATTTATTCTATGCTACATCCTCCAGTCTACTCTTCCTCATAGCTGCTGTGTGAGCTGGAAGGTTGTGAAACTGAAACCATGGAGACGTGAGCAATAAAACAATTCCATCATACCTACATTACATTAAGGTCACTTTACACAACGGTAAGAGATTAGTAACACTTTTAACCACATTTAGGGGCAGTTTCCATAGCTAGAAGTGGGGGTTCATCAATCACACTTTACATAGCAGGGAAGTCAGAACAGGATTGTTGTGTCTGGGATAAAAAGAGAATCTAAGTCCTAGTTTATTCCCACAATCACTCATATGTTGAGGACTTTTAAGGACTTTTAGGATTGTGCTGCAAAATGACTACGGCCATGTAGACACATGGGCAGGTTAACACATCCTCCGCAGTGAGACAAAGACAATAAAGGAAGTTAGTTAAGTGCCAAGACAGGATGTGGAGTCATTATTTTATTTAGCATCTAACACATCCTGTCAGCCTGTGTGTTATGAAATGAATCACTGTGAATGCTTACGTGTCTTTTTGTGTCCGTATGTACCTTCTACAATCCAGTCTGAGCAAAAAAAGATACAATTACAGTAATCCTTCAAACCCAAACGCAAAAGCATGGATGTGGTTATAAAAATTACTTAATTCAGTTGGTTAAACAAAAGTGAACAATCTTGCTTTACGCTTTTCAAGGCATTTGTGTTCCAGTTGATCTGCGGCGGCCTGGATAATGAGCTTTTCATTAACCCTGTGGCCAACCTAGTGACATGTAGGCAACAATAAGGACGCACTAATGACACAGTAATGAAACAGTAATGACACAGGACATGATGGGGCAGTTTAGCCTCCAGGGAAGAATTTGTGTTTTTAATGGCTGTGGAGGCTGCAGCAGCTAGAGGTGTTAAAAGAAACCAACACAATAAACAATAGGACTAGAGCGTATGTGCACTCCAGGACATTTAGAGTATTTTTTTCTCCAAGGATGGCTCACTTCACAGACTGTGTGATGACTGGACAATTGTACCTTATTATTCAAAACATGTTGTGCTCGGAACAAATGGCCTCACTGGATGAACAAGTAATAACAGATAAATGCCTTGATTCTGTGAAGAGCAGTGTATTGCTGTTATAATAAACTGTATTTAATACAGACTGACACAAGGAGGAAGCATTTTTAGAAAATTAGATTTGTTTTCTCTCTTTAACCTTAATTCCCCCCATTTATTCTCCTGGGGTCAGAAATAATCATCCAGAGAGGTGCAGTGGCTCTTCTTTGAAGCCATTTTGTATTTGGCTTTTACATTGCAGCTGAGATGTAATTCCTCTTGAATATTATGCTGAATTAAATCAGGCAAAAAGTGAATGGGGTGATCATGATGAACAATTAGATCTTTCTTAAATGACACAAAAGCACATCTTTACTCATTTTAGCTAATAAAAATCCCATGAGCCAACATAAAAGACTGAAAATAAAGTTCAGTGCCATATTATACACATCTCTTTGTGTTTCTGTACAAGCCTTCCTTGTTCCAGTCTAGCAGTAAAACTAGAAAAAACATTTTCAAGTAAGCTGATTCTGCTACAGCTCAAAACTTTCATCAATAACAAGGCAAGTCAATAGGTACATAGGATCAAACATTAAAAACACGTGAAAGGAACAACTTCACAATCTCAAGCCAAAGACAAAATGTAGTTATTAACATGTAAACTGCAGGCAATACTAAAAGGGTGGTTCTAAATCACAAAACCTAACCTGTAATGTAAACTGTTCCGCCTCTTACTCTTTTTTGGCTAGATTATTTAATTGGATGCTGTATGCGGTAGTTTATTTGTTGAGCTGAATATATTGACGTCCACTGGAAAAAGCTTCTACAGAGAGAGATAAGAGCCTTGAGCAGAGACTGGATGACAGCGCTCCTTTGCTAAACAGCATCATGCCCAGGCACTTAACATTACAACAGGCCTTGTGTGCTGTAGCAGTGGCTTGGAATGGACACAGAAATCTAACAAAGTTAAAGCCCAACACTTAAATAATTGTCACAAGTTGAAGCGGATCTGAAGGCAAATTGAATCAAGCCTTTCTGGAGACTTATTTCTTCTCTTTCATTTCAAGACCATTTTTGTCCAAGTGCGCTAAATCATACGCAAATGTGCAATTATGTCTGGCAATGTGTACAAGATACTTACAAAATACAACCTGTGACAATATGATATTTTGTTACAGTGTGTGTAAGTAACCGTTAGCAACGGAGCAAAACACAAGATGGTATATTGTAAAAGCACAATACTCTATGGCCAAATCAATAACTGCAGCATTATAGTTTGGCAGCTCATCTAAATGGACCAAGCAAAGCAATCAATGGTCAAAGTTTTGGCGGTCGTAGTCAACTGAATAATCAGCTGAGGGATTTAGTAGTCTGATCACCTAGCCATCAGCTGATCTGGGCCCTGCTGATGATGTGGATATATGTATTCTTTAGAAAGAAAGAGTTGGACCATTGGTTACAAACAGGCAGTGGGGCTGCACACTAGCACTCTTTGTTATAGCCTACAATGCTGTTAATTTGTATGCCTATAATCTGAGGAATCTAACAAATCTGACCCTGTATTAATGCTTGTATGGAATAAACAGCAGAGCCAAGTCATTTGACTCATATTTGATTTGAACATAATTTCCTTTGAAAGTCCCATGCTTTGTTCAAATAAGCCTCTTCCTGTATGTCTTGATAATTTTTTTTTTTTTCCAGCTATCCCAAAGTAAATGGGTGGCTTTAAACCACAATTGCTCAAAACACAACTTTCAGTTCCTTAATGCTCATGTGTAAAGTTACTGATCAAGGTCATCACATGTATATCTGTGAATTCAGCGTTACAACAAGAAGCACAATGGCATTATTAAACCATCCAGACTCACCATATGATGAGACCTGTGATGACAGCAGTCCAGGTGACACAGCAGGTATCGGGCCTTTTGGTGTCTTCATCCATGTCCCTTTGGCAGCAACACAGACAGACAAGGTATACAGCCAGAACCAGCAGGCTCAGACCCAGACCCACTGCACCAACACATGCTAGAAATATCAGAGACTGAGGCATGATAGTGGAGAGAGAGAAAAAGGCAAAAGAAAAAAATGCCATCAGTTAAAGTTAAGAGTAAGATCCTATTTTATATCGAAAAATAAGTCAACCAAAAAAAAATTTCAGCAGATTATATCCACAAATGTGTTTAAAGAGGCAGCTGTTATGTGTAGTCTTGAGATGCCAGGCTCGGTGACCCCACCACTCGAAAGGTTGACAGCCTGAGGGAAAACAACCCACCAGTATCAAACAACACTCATGTGTAAAGATATGCTGCCTCCTCCACTGACATTATCACTGCTGACTGCAGCCTACACCAAAGGGGGGAAAGATGTTGGTGGTCTTGGGGCGAAGAGAGCCCACAGAGATTTTTCTGCCAAGTGCCACAGCAGAACTTGGACCGTGGCTAACAGGAAAACAGAAATGACCCATGTTGTGGGAGGGGAGCATCATGTGACACAATGGCTTTCATTCAGTCTTGTGATTTGTGTACAAAATAGTGAAAGCCTGAGGGTTAGAGAGAAACACTGATGTAAAGTAGGAAATACTGTATTAAATGAGCCTCTATATGAAAACTCTGTACATGAAACACTGTACTCAGAGTATTTCATGATAAATCCCCATGGTGCTCAGATTTTTTATTCTCTGAAAAGATGTTACTTTTATCACTACATAGTAAGTAAAGAAATACAGAATTGGTAGAAATACAGAATTGGTAGTATGCTCCAAGTCTCCAAGTTGAATTGTTTATTTTCATCAGATTATATTTAGTGGGACTTTTTTTTTTACATCAATCAGTTGCATGTCCTGTTTATTTTCTTACAGACATATAACCATTCATTTCCCGGTGCATAAGCTATCTTAAGGCAGCAGACACATCAATTGATCTGTTTGTCACCATAAAAGAAATCCCAAACCATTTATAATGTGTACACTGCTGCACAGACATTGGTATTGGTATTGGCTGATACTGGAACCAAAAAATCCAAACCGGGCTCCCCTAGTGTTGACCATTACTAGGAATATTACATAAAGTTGGTTCAAACTCAAAAACATTGAGCTCTTGGTTGGTTTAAAGACAATCAGGAGTACAGCATGATTTTACTTGCAAATAATTTTGACTTAAGTTTTAATGCCCATACAGAAGTTCAGAAAGTCCGGGCCTGGCTGACTAAGCAGAGCTATTAGCTCAACTATGACTAATTATACTGTTTGGATGACATTGACACTGTGACTGAATTTTAACTATATTCTTTTGCATATTCTAACATTGTCCTTCAATGTACAAACTTTGTTTCAAGTTATGTCGGGCTGAGCCCCACTTTGGTCTTCTAATTAGAAATTAGAGATGCTTTAATTTACAGAACAGTGCTCAGAATTAATGAACAACCATAAAGTAATAAACACCATATCACTGGCATTTTGCTTTACAAACCAAGATCAGTGGTGGCCACAAAAAACCCAATCATGCCCAAATGAACGGTTTCATTGTAACTGCACAGAAAAAATTATATTAAGTGCAGGTTAACCACATAGGTCAATACAAAAATGGTGCCAGCTGAACTGCTCTACATTAACTGGCACCCAGACCACAACCCTAATCCAATGACTTGCTAATCATTGGTTTTTTGAGTGTACTGTTGATGAGCCAAGGATCACAGCGTGTAGAGTTTACAGTGATTTCAACCCTGGTTAGATTTTCTGTCACTATAACTCAGTTCAGGCCCTTCCTACACACAATGCTGCTAGTTCCACTCTCTCCTCTAATTTTCCACTCCATTGTTTTGTAATTAGACATGCAGGCACTTCAATTTCCACCAGCTGCAATGCCATAACAAGGCAAAGGATGCATGATAGGGAGGAAGAAAGAGAGACAGAAAACTACAAGTGACTGCGGTCATTGACCAGAAGGTCATCTATCTTTTATCTTCTGAAAATGATGTTTGCATAAAGCAGGCTTAAGAATGGATGCTTGTCTAATTTAATTAAACAGAAAACAAAAAGCCCCAGGAAATGTGTCTGTAGCTACTCTGCACTTTCCACTTTCCCCAAAAGACAACAGATCCGAACGTGAAATGAAAAACATTAGTTATTTTCCGGCTTGAGAAACTGTGTCATCCTTAAAGACTGCCAACAGTCTCTGTGACGCCAACATGGCCCTCTTCCCTCCTCACCGACTCGGTGCACAGCTGAGCCAGTGTGACGCTGCTGTGATTGAATGACCCATATGGACCTTGATACATGTAGAGAGAGGTGCAGTGAAGGACACAAGTCAGATCTGGGAGGTTCATGGTAATAGCTTCATAAATTACCTAGTGCAAAAGGAGCATGCAGTGCCACGTGGACATGCACTTACACATAGACACACACATAAACTTAGTTCACATTTCTCCGAGATTTACGAGATTGTTTTACTTTGAAAGATAGCCTCGAAAATGATGGGCATGAGAAGTCTTTACAAGCCCAAAATCAGATCAATATGCATGCAATGTTATCCAGTTATACAGTAAAGCAATATGTCCGCACTTTTTAAAATTAGATTTGGAAACAGTATTTTCTGTTACACAGAAAAAATAAACACAAACCTTTTATTAGTTGCAATAAATTAAATAATGCAGTGTTTATTATTTGGCTCATTATGAACTTCAGTAGTGACTTTTAATTAAATTAATGCCTGTCAAACTATATGCAATATAATATACTGTGTGAGGATGAATCCAACATTTTTTTTAGGGGAAAATACACTATAAATCCAGTCTAATTTGTAGGAAGAGTCAAAAAGACAAAAAGAGAAGAAAATGAAGCCCATAAAATATAGGCATAATAGAAAGGTAATATAGAAGTGATGGACTGCAGATGGAAAACTATTTTTTTTCAATTATAGAGCCTATTTATCTAAAATGACTCTGGTCCTGTTGCTCACAGTGAGTTCACATCCCTAACCAGGACAGTTTAGAACATTTACATGGGATCAAATGACCAAAATTAAAATGCTTTATTTTTAAACTGGTAAAAACTGTTTCTTTGTTTTAGACATGTCTCACACAATTAAATTATCTTAAAAGAAAACCATTAAAGGAAAGGGAAAAAAGCAGAACACAACCATCTCCTTCAGGGAATGTGTTGTTTATAGTGTTAGTTTGAATGAATACTGAAGAAATGAAATCTGATTTAAAAAAAAAAAAAAAAGAGTTCATAGAAAATGCAGTTGGGGTAATGTACACGATGAAGCTGTTTCAGAGCAAAGAGTAAGCTTGAGAAAAACAAAGGATTTGCGTTGTCCCTCTAGCAGTGTGTACAAATGCAGATGCATACAGACACAGCAGGCTACACAGTTGTTTCCCACTTGAAATATCCCATAGCCCAGTTAATACAGGTCATGTGTCATCATGTGAGAACTGCAAAACTGCATGGGTTCCTCCAGACACTGGGACCAGCACTTGCAGCATTTTAGAGAGCTACTGGTGCATCACACAGTCAAAACGGTGAACAACAGCTTTCATCACTCAACAAAAGGAGTCTGTCTAAAAGTTTTTGTTCAGCTGTACATTCAGGCAAAATCTGTTTTTTTTTTTTCCCGTTGTTTTTGAAAGTCATGGGTCGACAACAACTGTTTAATCCCCCCCCCTTTTTTTTTCTGGTGCGATTCATCTGAAACTACGTGCGCCTTTACGCAGAGTTACCAACCTGCTGATAGCTCGCTCCCTCCGGTTTAAAAGTGTTGTCGATCGACTCAAAGAAGAAACTGAAGTGAGGGAAATTGTGCAGCCAGTACGTCCACCACGGAGCAACGTAATCAAGCCTCGCGCTGGCCATCCCTGCTCGCAGAGGTCAGTCCACCGGACCCTCGACGCTCACACACTCCCCAGGTTTTTTTTTTTTTTTTTTTTTTTGCAAAATAAATAAATCAATGAATATTAAAGAGGAAGGTCTCCTTTTGTCGTGGCACCTTCAGACCAGGGCTGGATGTTGCGACGTCCCACTCCGGCTCCCATACTTCTGAATGAACTCTTGCGCGGGGAGCGCACAGCCTCGGTGCGGGGCCGAGCGGCTGGATCCGAGGCACGGGATCAAGTGACGACGTGAACCTGCCTCCTTCATCGCGAGGAGGCGTGACACGCACTTCCCCCAGTCAAGTGGGCCCGGCCCGGCCCGGGGTGAAGAGCGCCGCAGCAGCGTGTTCCCTCTGCGAGGAGTGAGATAGAAAAAACAAAATGTCTCAACCAAGTTGTGCACTGAAGTGATCAAACACCGAAAATGCTTGCTGATCACACATGGAGCCATGTGTGATCATGGAGGTCAGTGGCCTGTACCCACTTCTCCACATATGACTGTTTATTTATTTATTTATTTATTTATTTATGGAGGAAACTCCAAATGTTGATGAAACAATCAAAAGTCACATCTAAAATGAAAAAGCCCTGCGCCCTGCCCGGCCTCGGCCTGTGGCTGGTGCGTTTGGATTAAGAGTGCGGGGGTATTTAGTGCACACTATTTATAACTCCTCCTGTTAATGTCTGACCTCTTGTGGACAATGAGGCGCACTGAGGTGAACAGTAATGAGCGCGGTAATGAGATGCTGCAGCCGCTGGCTGTTGACTTCTGCTTTTAGTTACGGCGGGAAGCTGTTTTTTTTTTTTTTTTTTTTTCAGTGGCGACAGTTATTTTTACACCTGCATCACCACACTAACTGTAATAAACGTGCAGGAATTTCTTGTGGGGTCTTGTGCAGAAACACATTTTGACTCAATTAGTTCCCACACGTGCAGGCACATACGGCGCTTGAATAAACCAACTTGTTTTGTGGTGCAAAGACATGGTGAGACACAATACATTCCGGTAAACGACTAAAGCAGGGACGTAAATAACCATCACTATGTGAATTCATGCAGCATGGCGTACAGATGGTTGTAGCTGTAGATACTAACAGAGCAGTGAAGCTGTTTAGCATGAGAGAGTGGAACTGGGGAGGATGTAATACATGGGGAAATGCATAGGAGTTTGAGCATATATAACTTAATTGGCCCTGAATAAATAAAAAAAAATGTAATCATGAAAGAGCAATTAGCAGCACTAGAAAAATATTTTAACTACAGAATGTACTCCTGTTTAAATAAAATGTACCCCCCAAAAATGTTTAAATGCCAGTATTTTGATGTAAAAAGACAGTGACTCTTGATTACTTCTCTTTTAAAATGTATTTTCTGTAACTTAAAGAGATTTACAGATTACATTAATGTATTTTTGTAATTTGTATTTTGCCAACTTTCTCTGAATGGTTGAATTTTTTTGTGTTAAGACATATGGTCCCCATTTCTATTGATTGGGAATGAACAGTGATATTGGTGACGAAGACATTGTCTGTTGAGCAGGGCTGTCTTGCTGTAACTGAGAAAACATACAGCTGTGTCAGCGATGACATTGCATCTGGCTCTGACTCATACTGCATTTCCAGTTATGCATGGTAGGTCTGAGTATTTTTTTAAAGAAAAAGTTTGATGCGTCCAGAACTGCCAACAGAATGTCTAAATGTGATCTATAAATGGGTCCTATCATTTGTTTAACCACTTGTACCGTGGAAACCCATGGCAAATACAACATATTCAACATACGGTTACAGAAAGGACAGAACACTACAATACCATCACTCAGTAATGTGAATAGCAAACCTTGGTTGATCAACCAAACAAAATAGAATAAAAGTCCATTGGCAGATAAAAGGGAAGATGAAAATATGTCATATGCATTTTGTGTAAAAATTGTTTTAAATACATGGAGTGCAGAGCGGTTTGCTTGCAAGCTTAACCAATATGATATCGTGTGGCTACCGCTGTAATTATTTGGATGCTTTGATGCACCTCCACGGCCAGAGTGCCAAGAGAGTGTGCTCTGAGTCTGAATACTCTGAGTAGGTGACACTTGAAATACACTGTATGAATATGAATTCTTGTCTGTGCTCTGCATTTACAAACAGATGGATTTGGTGCCAGAAAACTCTCCGGTGATTGCACTGCCAATCACTCTCAGTTTTTAAACCGAGGGACCAATGTGAAAAGGGGGAGTGACGTGAACAAAAGCACCTCTGTCTGTGTCTCTCTAATTCAGACAATGTATATCAAGCCTCCTTGCTGGCTGTGCATTTAATCTTGTTATCTCAGTGCAGACAAAACATGTAACAACTACAAATCACATTGATGCCAGTGTGAACTGCAAACCTGTTTGCAGTCAGGCCAATTCATATTCTAAGTCTAATTGAACTCAACTGCGTGAGTGTACCTTGGTAAATCAGTCTTTAAAATACTGTTCAAACACTGCTGGGGCTTGGTTTGAGGATTTACTATAAATGTACGCAGTTGTGGAAGCTTAAAGTGCTTCGGATAAAAGCCCCCACCAACTGGGAAATGGTTACAAACACTTCCCTACACAGACAATGAAGCTGAGCCATTAGGTGGCAGCCCAGCACTTTTCTGTAAGGCTGACAACCTAATGCCTGTACACTGTCCAGTGGTGTCCTTTGTGTGTGTATCTGTGAAGAACAAAATCTCAACCCATCATTGCACAGAGCTCCTTTGTGCATAATACTGTCCATAAAGTGAGATCTAATCTTAATGAACTGTGGCTTATAGATCACATCCACTACTCTCCCGGGCCTTTCATTCGAAGGAGTCTCTGGGGTCAGCCATTTGGGCACTGATGTTACAGGAAATACATATCAAAGAGAACTTTGAAGTCAAGCAACTTAGACCGCACAGTAAACCTGAAAGTGGGCTGTGAAGGAATAAAGACATATAGTGAGTGACAAGTCTCAAGGTCAGTAGTATCCCAACGACTTACTTTTAAAATTCTACAGAATGTAAAAAAAAAACCTGCTGAATTTCAAATTGTGGACCAAATATTTCTTTAGAAGGAGGTGATACTCCAACCTTGACTTCTATGGGCAGCCTCGTTTCACCCGGAGCAGAATGGAACTGCCTTGAGAATAATGTCACACCCCTGACTTGAATTACAGAAAAGTCCAATTGGACTTTCTGACAAACCTGCTTTTTTTTTTTTTTTTTTTTTTATAAAACCTTCCATGATTCACAGTAGAATAAGAAATGTATGAGATGCCTTAAAACACCCAGACACAACTGTGTGCAGTGGTTTGCAGTCACAATTTTCATGAAAAAAAGGGAAAAAAAAACACTCTTCACAGTCCTTGTAGTTATATAGTTGTTGCTTCTTCCTCATCATGTGTTCAAGTGTCCTCAACAAGCGCTGCATTTACCTCCTGATTGACTGTCTCCATAACAATCATAGCGATGATTGGTTCATTTAAAAGTGTTTTGAAGAGCCTCGTGTCCCATCTTCTATTTCCTACACTACTGGGCTTCTTCCAAGCCATAACAGTTACTGCTCAGTGGAATGTGGAACTGTGTTGTATTGGACTTTTCCTCCTTCATGGTTATTGCTTTTTTGGATTTGTAACTCAAATCCCTTTGCTCTATTTTGAGTGATTTATACATATGAATGAAGATTTATGCCTGAGAGCTCAATGTGCCCGTATTATCCAATCAAACTGGGCTTCTCAGTGGCTCCTGAGATTGCATTAAAGTGTAATATCAATGCAGCAATCCTCGGGATATTGCCACTTTGAAGTACCCAGGGTCCCTCAGATGCTATAGCTGCATGTTATGATTAAGGAGATCTGTCTATTTAGGTAGTGTTTCACGTCTGTAAATTAATGAAATGTTTCCTACTTAATATATTTTATCAATGATTGGATGGAGAGAAAAAAATAATATGTCAAAGCAATGCGGGTTACCTAAAAACAAACAAATAAAAACAGGGGGAACAACCAGACTACAATCTGTCTCTGTCTGTGTAGTAAATTAAATAGAGTCCCTGTAACTTATTTCCGAATCCTCCTATCCTCTTTGCAAAATAAATTTTGCATTTATTTATTTTAATGTCTCACGTTAGGTTCCTTCAGACTAAATGAACATATTTTATTGTTGCAATTGCTTGCAAAATTGCAGCAATTATTTATTGACATGGACAAGCTATCTCCAAACGGTGACAAAATAACCAAGCCTCAGCAAGCACTTTGTGTCGAGGTGCTCGACTGAAGCTTAATGTAAACGCCATCTGTACCCTTCAAATGTTAGAAAACGGTGCAAAGAAAGAGAAGAAGTAAAATCTTCATAAATATTGGTATTGCTCCGAGGGGATCTTTAAGGAAGTCATGTTCTCGTAAGCTGAAGAGCAGTCTGTGGCCAAAACATCACAAACTACAGTATACACTTAATAAAGGTTTGTTAAATTTCTTTCTGACAAGTAGACTGCATTGAACCTTGGTGATTTTATTTTTTCTACAATGGGAGATACTCCCCCGATCCCAAACCCCCACCCCCGAGATCTATCCCTCCACTGATATAACCATGTTGACTGTTTATTCTATTCTGCTTGGTTTTTCAAATGTAGTGGTTAAGCATTTAAAATGAGAAACTCAGAAATTGGGGCTATGTGAGACAGCTTTGATGTCATGATTATACTATTATTTTATACAGCTGCCCAGTGCTATAAGGGTTATTTCATACAGTAATGATTTTTGTGAGGAGAAAAAACTAAACTGACATTGGCACATTTGTCCATTTTTTTTTTATTCCACTGCAGGAAAATGGCTTTCTTAGCCTGCAATTTATCCAATTACGGATTTACAGCAGTGCAAAGTCGACCATATGATACAGCCTAAGTCTATTTTTCAGCCTTTGGAGCAAATCCAATCATTCCAAATGGTTGCTGATGGTAATAATTGCAACAACATTGTATTGATCTAGTGGGTCCATGAAGTGGAAACAAACAAAGCACACAAAGAAACGGAGAAGGTGCTGCTTGTGTGCAATAATATTTGGTTTGTTTATCTGGCCTTTGTGAAGATGTAATAGTGAGGTATTAAGATAAAGTACAGGCTTTAGGTTTTATTGGCTGCTAGTGAAGAAAATGTCCCCACTAATGCCCCCAGCTCCTTAATTCAATCTTGGAATGTTGTAAAGGTAAAGGATTACTGTGCTTTCTAAAATCAAAAGGACCTGTAAAGTGACACAGAAAATGTTAGAGATGGCCCCAGTGCAACATGATCCCATACGGTACGTGCAATCGTTTGATCTTATAAAAAGTTTCCTAGCTTTGTTACATTTTAAAATGAACACAACAACACCAAAAATAAGACACCGGTTTACAAAAGCCTGTGTAGTTATCAATGAACAACTTCAGAAAAAATCAGAAACGAAACAGAGCTTGTTTCTCTCGAGTAACTACAGTCATCAGTGCTACATTGACATATCCTACTCCATTTACTGCAAATGGGCTATTTAATGTACACTAATTTTTACGTTTATATTTATCATGGTTGTTGTTTGACATTTGTATTATAATGCTTTCATATGATTTATATACCAGTGCGATATGAATACTCATGTCTTGGGGGAGAATTGTGGAAACTTGTGTCGCTTATAGAGGGTTATATTGTACAGTGGCTTTAGGAATGTTTGTCTTCAAACTGTTCATTTACATTATTATTTCCCTCTAATATCAGCTTCAAACTCACCCTTTCTCAACACATTTCATATTCAGCTAAGTATTGTAGAAATTTTTCAATCCAAAGCAATATGTGACAGCTTGCTGTACTATTCCTCATTTCATAATTACATCTTAACTACTGAGCTACTGTTCAACAGTTTAAGCTGCTGCTACTCTCAGCTGCACTCATTGCAAACCTTAACCATATAACCATGAACTGATGGTCATCTGCTCCTTATCAATGCGAGTCCTACATACAGTAACATGTCATGGAGAGAGATTATCTGCTCCAAGCTATGAATTTTGTGCGTTTACTATGCTCAAGGTAATAATTATATGCTGCATAGCTGATGTGTCTCTGCCTGATGCTGCATGTCAAGTGGGTAGCAGCGTTTAGGTTTATCCATCTTAATTCATTACACATAGCTTCTTTACAGGAGTTTATGCACCGTTTTGTAAAGTTTGTGACTTCATACCACACTGAGACTCACACATGAAACTGCTATCATTCATACACCTTACTTACTAAGACTCTTATGTGTGTGGTTAATTTAAAGAGGTTTCTGAGAACAAATTCTCAGTGCAGCTTGTTGAGGTGTGTTGAACACTGTAGTGCTCTAAAAAAGAGTGAAATTGCCACTCAAACGGAGGAAGTACTGAGATTCCTGGAATAAGCACTGTCCTTTTTGACGTTGACGATGAGTCCTCCAAGATGGAATTTAGTCAGCTTCATGCAAGGCTAACTGGAGTAGGGTTTTTCTACAGATACTATTCTCTTTCTGTCAATGCCACTTCTCAGCCTCAGTCATTTCATATTAATTTATTTTAAAGAATAGGCAAAATCACAGAGATCCATTCAAGTTGGCAACTTTTTCAGTATCCCCAATTGAGTAACCAAGAGTGCTCATGCACACACTTGAATGCTAAATTAGACAAGGGTACAAATGAGAGCATTTCAGTGGCACATGGGTAATGCATTCCAAACAGCTGACAACCATTACACATAATGGCCCCTGCTAAGGACAAGGTCTCAGATTCATTCTCATGTTAAGTGCCTTGTCTGAGTGACGGATAAGGACACATTAAAGACTAGTTTCTGATACATGTGACAAACAATATTGGGGACTTGGTATAGAGAATGCAGTGGGATCGGCAGATAAATGTAATGAATGGAGGGAGTGGTGATGGCGGTGGGGGTTCTTGAATCAGTACCACTCGCTGTGGGTGTGGATCTAAAGTATTCCACAGAAGATATGTACTCTCGAAACTGCTGATATACTTCAATGAATTTAATCACTGAATTTAAAGTAGTCAGTGTTTAAAATGCAACATATTGTATAATTTGAATAGCTAAGAATGCAAATCAATGGAGTGTTAAGTCAGTGGGTAATTAGACAGATAGGGTTCCTGGTGGAATAACGTCCAATTGTTTCTAGAATGTGGAGGGGAATATATGAAGCTACAGTCGAGGGAAATTAAACACTGTATCTGGACAGGGACTTCCACTTTATTTGAGGACAATAAACAAAGACCATTTGGTGAAAGCTGTATATTTAATCACCCTACACATCTTGAAGTTTAGTCAACATATTGTGTTGACATGCGGCTCTTCTAGGCAAATTCATTCCCCTTAACATGGAAACTTAAGGTTTCCACCCTTCAAATGCAAGGTCATGGAATGCAGACAGCGTTGTCCTACACGGCATATTTTACATTCTGGGCTTTTCACTTCTCTGCAAAAGGTTGTACTTTTTATTTGGCAGCGAAGGAGCTGGAGAGTGGGAGAGATTGATTTAGTGTGCTTCAGCTACATGGGCTGCTTTTGTGTCTGGAGTTGCAATTTAGATTTAGAAGACAGAGGGGCTGCAATCAGGAAGAGGTGGTAATCAATTTTCTTGTTTATGTGTGCGTGTGTGTACGTGTGTCTGTGTGTGTGTGTGTGTGTGTTGTGCTTGTGCCCACAGCTGCAGAGCACAGATCCACGGCCAGTTGCAAATGAGAGGAGCATTTAATGATAACCATTCCCCTTCCCTCACTGATACACAGATACTGTCCACGCTCTTCATTTCATGGCCTCACTTTTATTACATGCTACAGTTTTTTTTTCTTTATACCTTACACAATACTCATCATTCATGTCTATATATATACACAGTGTTAGTTTCTGGGTATTTAGTTTTGCCATGGTCATATTGCCTCTACATTGGCAAACCAATTCAGAGAAATGATAGTCTCTCAGGAAGACAATTTTTAAATTTCCGAGGAAAGCTAACAAAAAAGGCAATTTATGTAATGTCAACAATAGCAAAAACTACCTGTTAATGCTTGGTGTTGATTAATAGATCCCCATAGTCACTGAATAATGACTAATGTGCAGTTTGTTAGCCTGAACATTTGCCTTTCTACAGCACAGAGGAGGCTTATCAGAAAGTTTCACTCAGTACTTTATTAGAGCTGGAGGACAGTTGAGCCAGCTGGGCCTTCATTAGTTTTAAACAACACGACTGGTTTTTGGCGGGCACTGTTAGTGCGGAACATGTTTTCACCGAGTGCCATGATCCTGTGAATGAGAGAGAGAAGATAGATGAGCATACACTAATGTGTTGGTTTTCACCTTGAACACACCATCACTCTTCTTGACTAATTCTCAGGTTCAGGCTGTACATGCAGTCAAAGTACGGCTGCCTGCATACGACTGAAAGATCAATCACTAAATTATATTCCACAACCCACAGAGCATCAAACAGAGTGTCAAGCAGAGCTGTGCATATTTGGAATGAATTATCATTGTGTTGATGGCAGAATTGAAATAAAAATAGATAATTGGAGAGTTAAAAGGTAGATCTTCCCTTCTAAGAAACAGTTGATTAAGATGCTGTCAAGGTAATTCCTCTTTGAGAGCTCTCAAAGAGGAATTAAGGGTGTGAAGACAGGGGAGGCTAATAAGGACCAGGTGAAAACAATTACAAAGGCGGGAAAAAACACAGGCAGGAAGTGAAGTAACAGAAACGAGAGGAGTCTGCTACAAAATAAAGACAAAACATCACAAAATAAAACAGAACAATGGACCATCGTAAATAAAGGTACATGACAACTCTTAATCTTTAAAGTCCTTTATATTTGTATATAAAGTCTTTTCTGAAAAACAGTGAAATAGAACGCAGAACAGAGGCAAGATCAAGACAAAATTATATTGGAAAGCTAAGTTTATTGTATTAATCAGCCAGGAGAAATAAACAGGTAACATGGCTAGCTGGACTGCTTAAGCAACCAGTAAATGCAGTTTTGTCATATTTGCTGAAGCTGGCACTATATCCTAGCCTGGAAACTAGACAAATCTGCGATACGCATTTGCGAATTAGTCTGAGGATGCCAGGCTGACTATATCCTGTTATACAGTAATACAAGAGACAGATCATCTGTGAAAAAATCTGGTTCCTCTGGCTCCTCCAAGTGCTACTAATGGCACTTGCAAGAATCCACCTCGCCTGAACGAAAAAAAAACAATCGGAGCCAGGAGGAGTCTCTGCCGCAGTGTCAATCCCTGCTCGTGCACACGCTGTTCAGCCCCCCTCCTCCGCGCATGCTCCCACTCAGTCAAGCTCCATATCTCCAGTGGTTCAGGATGAGCTTTGCAAACACAACGGCTGAGAAACAAACAACAACTCTGGCTATGTGGGGTATAGTTCATGACGTTAATTCTGAAGGACTATGAGTTAACAGTTTGAGTCAAGCACAGAGGCTGTATTATGTGCAGCTTGGATAATAGCGACATGGGGCACTGGATTTGATTAATTTACCACAAATGAGACAAGAATTAACTAGCGACGATAGTAGAATAAATGCTGGCCTGCTCCTTACCCACTGCACCTTTAAAGGGGTAATTTGACGTTTTCAGCTGGTACAACAGTTAGTGAGAAAATTGTTTGGAGAATACAGAGATGTGATGTGATGTGATGATCATATAGGAATGGAAGTATGTTTATTTTTGTATAGTTTTACTGTGATTTTAGAATTTTTAGAATTGATTGAGTTCTGTGCAATGTTCACGTTTTCTGATATTATGCATTCAGTGTTTATGTGAAGTATGATATGAAGTTTGAGCAGCTGAGCATAGTTTGAGCAACTATATTTTAAAGTGATAACAGCCCAGTTCAACAGTAACAGCAAACTGGATGTATGTTTAGTGAACGGCAGACGATGATATGAACAGTGTTGCTGACCATTGTCACTGATATGTCTTGCACAGGTAAGCCCTTGTGATTAAATATGTTGCACCAGTCTGGACGTGAGTGTTTTTAATGTGAGCCTGTAACTTATCATCTGTCTCCACAGCAGTGTGACATCAGCGCCGTGCATTTACTCTTAGTGTTGAACTCAGTGCCCATTACTGCTCATTTGCACCGTAGGTCTCAATCACCCTGCTGATGTCCAATCTAATGTGATGGGCAGAGCTAATACAGAGATAAACCACTATAGGCTATATAATGCACAGACAGTAATGTGGGCTCCCATGTGAGTCCCTGGAGCCAAGGCTCCCTCGCCTGCCTCTCATTAAAGCAGACGTGTGGTATATACAGGACAGGACAGGAGTGACGCAAACAGCACATAAACTGGACCGTGAAATAGGCGGGGTGCCTGCAGATTGGCTAGGAACGGTAGAGTAGTTTATTTTGTGAGAGGATGAGATATGAGGAACTGATTATCATTTAATGACCAGCTGTGTGATGTGGACTCATGCAGACCCATCTAAAAACATTGGCTTCCACACAGTGAAGGGGGGAAAAAAGGTTCAATATACCCAGCTTCAGCTGAAACGGATAAAAAATAAGATCTGGCTCCCGCTGACATGAATGGTAAGATTTGTCACTGAGGATGGTGGGAGCTGCCTAAGGACTGATCTCACTCCACTGATAGAGGGTCTGAAATCAGCTGCTCGCATTCAGCCCCGCCATGTATTCACAATCTATGACCCCTCATTATATTTTAAAAATTGGAGTTATCAAAAACATACTGTAAATGTCATATCAGTATTACAGTGTTGTTTTTCTATTAAAACTGCACTTTGTTTGGGGACAGCAGAAACAAGTATCACCTTTCAAGTTGATATGATTAATTTGTCAGCAAACAATTGCTTATTTATACATCTAACAGTTTGTTTCTGGCCACCTGGCAAATGAAAGTCTTTTGATACATTGTTATTATAAAAATATAATTATAATCAGTTTTATATTAAAATTATTATATGCTTAGAAATATTTTTTTTTAAATAAAATTTTTTAACCTTAGTGTGTGACCTTACAAACCTGAGCGTTTCCGTGGACAGGGTCAAAACAACTTGTGAAATCAATAGAATTATTCTTGATTAAATCTCAAGCTTAATGACATTAATTATGAATTTGACCTTGGAGATGTTTTATTATTTATGTTACATCCATTTAACTTATGTAAGTGAAATTATTAATTTACAGTTATAATGGTTTCTACACGAGCCCGAATACAATTTAGAATCTATTTTTCCTGATGCATCATAGTTGTATTGTTGATAAAAAATTGTTGATAAAAATGTCACGTGTAGGTTGAGTCTGGGGTTATACTGATTTTGTAAATTGCATAAATAAAGTCCAACAAAGCAAAGGTCCACTGATAAGATATAAATATGCTTAATTACAAAGATTTCCCGAGCAGTTCTTCTCATCACAATCTTCAATATTTTAATTAGACATGAAGCCTCAGAGTCAGAAGTGCAACTGTTGCCCAGGAGATGTGTACTGAAATTAAGACTAAAAAACACATTCATTTTGTAAACAGGCTCATACATCCTGTGGACTTATTAGGAACAACATAACTGACAGTCACTGGTCAATATTTAAGACAGCTTTTAGAGTGAATTTTTGGTCCATTGATACAATAAAGCAACTGATTGGGATATAAGAATACCCTGCATTACAGAGTTGCTACGGTAACTAAACCACCTTGAGAAATAATTTTGAACAACTTGTTTGCCATTAAAACAGCATGAAGTAAAATCGTGGCAAAAATGAAAGCTAGTGTAATATGTACAGCATGTAAATACATATTCTAGGCTTCTAAGCCCAAAAAGCACAGCGAAAGGAGCAGTAAACCTAAACATCTACTGCTTGAGTATGCATATTGTTTTCTTCTTGCACTGAACTGTCACAGCACTGAAATGCCAGCAAAAAAAGGATGAGTTTGTGACCTTGATTGCGATTCCCCGTCAGTCTAACTTAAGGAGCAGAAATGTCCCAAACAAGATTACTTTGCCTTGATCTAATGGATTTGTCTCTTGAGACAAAGTGATTTTGTTGTGTCCGTTTGTTTGTATAAAACATAAGCACTTTGTCACCACCCCAAAACATCTGATGCATTACTGCAAAAATCAAGTGAATACATTTACTCACTGTATTTCCTCAATTTGTCATAGCAGAAAGCGGTCTGCTCTCCCTCTTCTGCCTTTTGTGTGTCTTTTTCTCACATTTATCCCCCCCCCCCCCCCCCCCCCCCCCCCAAGTTGTGTGACAATAGGTGCATAGTGTGGTTTGCTTCACGTTTAGGTTGAGAGGCTATTCCATTTGTCACTTAGTGGGGACCCCTCCCCTCTTGTGCCTGTTCTGTTCAGCAGGTTAGATTGCAGACCGTCAGGCAGAAGCACTGCCTGTCATGACAGAATGACAGTGTCCTGACTAGCCAGATTCCTTTGAAGCTGATGCCTCTGGGTCTGCCCCGGGGTTGTTGAGGTATGCTGGAGTCTGCCATAGGTGGAGGAGTCCTGCAGTACCTCAGCTCATTTTGATTAATGGACCTCTCTCTGCCCCTGAGTGAGCAATTATCAGAGGGTAGGCAAAGTCGTTCATCACTGTAACTGAGCAGCAGGTCTCTTCCACTGTCGAAAGTCATACCTGCAGGGCAAGGGGGTCTGCGTCCACATCCCCCACCTCCTCCTCTTCCCCATCAACCACGCTGCTGCCCCGTGTTTGACCAGGAAGGTCTGTCCACAGAGGTCCACAGAGGTGGAGGCTTCCAGTGGTACATAGTGCAGACCTGCTTACTAGCAGATCAGATTTCCCCACGGTAATTGTTTAGCTGCTGCCGCCTGGGCTCTCTTGCCTTAATCAAATTCAAGCCTGCAAGTTATTGTGAGATCAAGTTCCTACTCAGTCCTGTGGCGCTAAGCCTCAAATTCACTAGTTGTGAACAACCATTATTAGCTGTACATGTAATAATTGACAGGCTGAAAGAAACCTCTATTTCAATTAAAATCTAACACACTGTCACAGAATTGCTCCTGTGTCTAAATAACTTTCACCAATAACAGTAACTATGGCACTTTATCCTGTGCCATAGAAGCTCTTTTAGACTCTACTGTTTGTTCAGATGTACAATTACAGAGATTCTTTCCAATTTTGTAAGGCTTGAGCAGAAAAGGTGAATTAATGACTGAATCCACAGAGAGGATTTGTTTAAACGGACATTGATATTAAGAATATAACTAAACCATGTGCCTCCATTAACAGATTAAATGGCACTTGATCACTGACACTTGATCAATAAACAATCTGCAAGAAGCTTGAGCACATCATGGTCAAGCATTTTTATCACTTCACACTGAACAGGCTACTAGCAGAGACGACTGTGGAATGTGCACAAATAACAATGTTCACACTCACACACAAAACCATATCTACGTAAGGTTTGACCTTACCACTGTTAGTGTCCATTAGTGTGACTGACAGTTGGCTCCAGAGGTTTTGTTAGTATTCAGTGGACTTCAGTTCACCTCTAGCAGAACAAACTCTGACCCTCCATTCATGCAGAACTTGTAACCACCCTTTGTTTAGCTTACAAATCATTACAAACACACATCTCAGTATTTTTTATCCCCATCTCTCTAGGCTCTTGATTTCTTCCAATGCAACAACTCAGGATGCACTATTCTAATTATGCATTGCTGTGATGTTTGCATTTGAGCTGGGGGGACATGTGTTTACAGAACTGGAAGTAATAGGTCTGTCTGATTGCTGGGGGCATTGCAGCCATTGCTACACCTGAAATTTAAAATCCCTTCACCCTCTGTTCAAAATGCAATTAACAAAATACTTGTTCTTCTCAGGGACCAACAATTTACCTGCAATTTACCTGAATCTATTGGTCAATTATCAGTTTGTCTTCAGGCTGACCCCACTGGCTAATGGCTTTGGAGGGAGGCCAGAATCTGATTTCCTTCTAACGCTGTCTAATGGACTGTCAACCTATACATTATGAATGCAACCCAACTGAACACAGCCCGTCCCTCCATTGCTATTAGAGCCTTTTTCTATTCATTGATTTCTCTCTTTACTTTTAGCTAATGATTCCCCCCTCTTTTTATGCATGCAGCTGAATCTGTTAAATAGTCTCTATTGTAGACTACAAAAAGAGGATTTGGGATGCATTTGAAGTACAGAGATTTTGTTTGACTGCCCTGTTATCAAATCATGACGTGCAATGCATCCAAGATGAGCAGTGTCTCTGTCACTATTTATATGTATGTATGAGTGTCTGTCTTTCCACCTGAGAGGAGAGTGGGGAGGCTTTGTTTCATTTCACCCACGTTTTGAATACTAAGTGATAAAAAGGCATATTAGATACATGGTTTTTAAAGCTATATAACTATTTAACTGATTATTATATATTTTTCTCAAATACCGTGTATACCATTTTTATAAACTGCTGGTTTCTTATGCATTACTATTAAGTGCTGTGTATTTTGATGCAAGGAGTAAATAATTTACTCGAGTGTGAAAGCATACATAGTTTGTTTCTCCCCATGAGTAAAAGCTATCATAAGAAATCTGGTCAAGACATTTGCTGCTGTGCACTGGTAATGTTGAATTCTGTGTGCTGCCGCCTTGTCCGCCCTCCATCTCACTCTCTCCCCTATATCTCGCTGTCTGCATCTTATGCCATTCCCTTGCCCTCCTTTTCACCATCTCTGACTGTCTTTTCCATCTCTTGCTCACATCTTTATATCACTCCAATTTTCGCACCGTGAGATGGAAATTGAGTGGGAGGACTGGGTTGCAGGATAAGATGGAGGTCTCAGAGTGGACAAAAATAAAATCCAATTTCAACAAAAAAATAATAATTGCCCCCCACATCCCCAAACTGCAACCTACCTAGCTGTCCCTCCCCGTCCTCAGCCGGCCTCACCTGTACATCTCCAGAATCTCAAAACCTGACACGCAGCGGGGGGGTAAGAATAGAGGGACCATGCACCAACCCATCTCCACTCTCTCTCAACTGAGATTGGACACACACCATTGCCCCTTTTTTAACTTTTAAAGCCACTACTTGCAACATATCATAACAGATAGAGTGTTCCAGGTGAAGCTGTGGTCCAGAGAATTTCTAATGCTTAAAGTTGCAAGTCCAGACTTTTAAAGTATCTAAACCAATTTAGGGGTGAAAAGAGAAGGGCCCTTCAAGGGGCGTCATGCTGTTTTTTAGACTGAGCTTTGTGTTGACCATAAGGTTTGATTTGGACAGACGAGGAGCAATAAGCTCTTCGACTCTTGAGATCACTTTCTATTCAGTAAGCACTGTGTGTCCAAAGTGCTAATGATGTTTCTTCTAGCCATGGGAGGGCTCATTCTGTTTCTCTTTGGGGGAAAGCACTGCACACCTCACAAGGCCACGTCTAACTGAGCTGACAGTTCAGTGGGAGTGTTGACAGGTGAACAGAGAACTGCTGTTGAAAAAATACAACATGAGCATAGCTGCAAAACAAATAAAATTAAAAGGGATTGAAGGTTTAAATAACACGCGTATGTTTGGTTATCTTCTTGAGATGAGATGATCTATGCATCTTCAGGGACGCAAAGTGTATGAGGATTCATTGATAGCAGGTTTGTTGAATCAAATTCAGATTTAGTCTTCAAATTCTGTCTCTCATGTTGAGTTTTTTTTGTACCACAATCTCACAAAACGGGAAATATAGACATCTTCAGATATCTCTGGCCGGCAAAGTAAGGAGCCAACTATTTATTTTTGGAAGGTGAGCAATAAGGATCTTCTGGAGCTGTAATCTAGTTGACTGACAGCAGCACACAATGCCTTTCTCCACACCTAACCAGAAGACATTCAGTAAAAGCAATGCAATTCATGTGAAGAGAACACAGACAGTGAGCAAGGTGAGAGAAATGCACTCAGCCTCAAAGAGATAAGAAAGAGAGAAGAAGATGAAAAACAGCAAAAGGTGGGAAAAAAAATCCTCACAAGATCTCAAATTTTGTTCTTCCTACAACACATGTTTGAGGTAGAACCTCAGTTATCTGGGATCTAACCCTCACTTTCTATTACGGATACCATGGTGTGTGCCCACATTCTGCTTCTTGTTTTGAACGAACATATCTTTCAAGAAAAGCCCCCTAAGACAAGGTATTTAAAGATATGGTGTCATTGATTTGTCCACACTGTACAAGAAGAAGACAAAACTCAGTGTTAACAAAATAGGACAGATAAAATAAGTATAAGGTACAGTCACAAAAGACTCTTCCGAGGCCAAACTGTTTTTTGCAGCAATTAAGTACACAATCTTTATTGATCTCAATGCAACATTTGTGAACAATATTTCAGTTCACATCAGAGCTCCTACTGAACTTCTGATATTAAATCAAGACCTCACAATTCCAACCTTCTACTCTCTTGACATTTCAAGCAATAACCCAAAAATATCTATAAAATGAAACCACACTCAGAGACAATAGATCAATCAAACTCAGTGAAGTATATACAAATTGTTTTGGACTCCCAGGATTTACTCCAGATATTAGATAAATAAGTATAGGCACACAGACTCTCAGGAGGATAAGGTCAGTTCAAGGAGTAACTAGGCCACTCGGCATATCCTCTGAGATACGAATATGAGTTGGACTGAATGCATGCAGAGTCCAGAGGGACTGGGATGAGCAGAAAACAGGAGGGAAGATGGGTACAGCTGGGGACACAAATACAGTCCATCATACTTTCTGTGTTCCTCGTAAGACCTTATTCTAAGCTTTTCTTGATGCTGGGACATGACTCACTCAATCATTAAAATTTCCATAAACTAGCAATTTCATGGAGGATAATAAAAAAGGTCTAATTCAGTGGAAGCAAATAGCACCTTGTGTCCTCAGGCACCCCTTATCTCACAAAGAGATATCAGATTGTACACTGTGTGCAACCAAATCATATTTTTGTTTGCCTCAAAGTGCAAAACAATCTTGCAGACATCTAACGAGTGCTTTGAAGTACTGCTTGTGTGCCAGGATGAGGCCATTTCTGCACTTCAGTTTAATCTTCCAGATGTGAAAAATGCAAGACTTTGGCTCGGTTGGTGTTAGGGAATCCTGTTTGTCTCTTTAAGAGTACTGCGCTGAAAAATATGGATAAAACTAGTTATTTTAGTCTTGTAGTTCTTGTAACCAAACATCCAGATACACAAGAAATAAATCCATCCACACGAAATGGGTCTTGAAAGCATGGGGCTTGAAAGGTGGTGATGTGAGTGTTAAGTAGGGTACAGTCTCTGCCATCACATGGATGTGACCCAGGAGAAGGAGAGCTTGTTTTGTTCAGAGAGCCTTTGTCCAGCCGTGATAGCAGCGATAAGCTTGAGCTTATGGTAGGGGCCATTTTTCTGAAAGAGAAAATACATAAACTCTTAATACATCTGGCAGTCCATCAGCATATCATGCATTTGCACTGTTCTACAATTACATTCATGATTATTCATGATTATGCAGAATTTCTCTTCACACACATAAGATTTCATGATCTTTGAACCTAAATATCCACATGTGCATGCTCACGCACACACTGGCGCTCTGCAGACAGCTAGTCTCTGTGCTTCTCAACAGCGTCCTCATTAAACAGCAGCCCATAGACTGGCCCTGGCGTCGATGAGGAAGGAAGCAGTCAGACTCTCTTCAATATACTTGTCAATCAATCTGATGTAAAAGAGAGATAAATATTTTACAGGCCATGCTGTTGTCTGAAGGTTATTTTGTGGGTCAGTATTGTTTGTAAGTTGAACTTACTTACTACTTTTCCAGTAGAATACAGACATCATTTTGTTAATACAACATGAGCATAAGGATATGGAGGAGCAGTACATAACAATGCATACGTCTACCGTGTGACAGAGCAACCTGACCAAGAAAATGAGTTCTTAAAATACTTTAAGTGACTTTGTTAAACTCACGGCACAGTGTCTATGTTGAGTAACCAATTTATTAGATACACCTGTACAGTCTTACAAATCCCAATACCTTTGTGAACGACCCTTATGAATCACTATGTGGTCATTTTTGAGGTTGAAGTTAGTGTTGCCATTGTTGCACTGGATTGCTGCAGATAGTACAGGTGTTCCTAATAAACTGGTAAGTCAGTGAAAACAGGGCCTCCAGGGAGTGCAGTCATTCCAACAGTTTTTTCAATCACAATAAACACGTGACGCTTGACCAAACTAGGCCAAGAATAGCATCTGTTCACCTGATCAAATAGCATGTTCCACCACCCAACATGTAATCAGTTTTATAAAAAAATCAATATAAATTAATTTAAACAATTATAGAAAAGGAAATGGAACAAATATAACATTTATATAAATATTGTTTAGATTTAAATTATATAATTTTCACGTGCCATTTGGAAGGCAGATGTGCCATACGAACTGATCACATTATCACATAGACAGCAGGGGCCATCAGCTCAACATCCATGGGTCTGTGGAGACTGGAGGAAAGCCAACAGGGGACACTTTGCACCTCTGGTTCTCTGGTGGAGGAGCAGAGCACAGCCTGGGTCGGTGGGGCTTGCTGGAGGCTTTACTGGGGCTGGAGAGGCAGTCATAGCGGCTGACAGGTGAGCCAGGGCCCACAGAGCATGTTGGAGGCTCCAATTCTCTGCTCCTCTGCCAGAGAACCAGAGGGAGGGCGGCGGGGTCCGTGCCCATGCCTGAGTGCCCGCGGTCGGCTTTCCTCAAGTGACCACACACCCATGGATGTGGAGCTGTGTGCCCCTGCTCTCTAAGTTGTTATAAAGTGATACCTTTTTTTTGTTGTAATAACGCGAAAATATATTGGTATGTCATGAAAAACGTCTTGTTATAACAACAAACCTTTCATGTTATAGCGCCTTGCTGATCAGTTTTTATTTTCTGGCGTGGCAGTGACACGCTTCCAAATTGTCCCTGTTAATACAGCGTAATAGTAAAATAAATAAACCTTTTACTACTTGTTGGCTTCAGCATTTATGCACACTTTAAAAGCAGCTGGCTTTTGGTTTGGGGACTAAATCTTATTCCCTTAACATCACATGGCATGTCTACTCTCTCCACACACCAGAGAGAGTCACACCCTGGACGCCATAGCTTTTCACTTGGAAAATTGTTCTCAATTAACGCGAACACTTCCCACACTATCACTTTCAGAAAACGGGACAAACGTTCATTCTGCTTCTCTAATGATTCTGTTCAAGGCCCTACCACCTTTGAACCTCTACCTTCTCTCATCTCCCCTAAATACACTTACTGCACTCAGAACATAAGCAGTTGTCTTCTCTCACATCTCTCACTGCACAGCCCTCCTGCTATCTGTCTCTCTACTCAGTCATGTGATTATAAAGCATAATAGCTCTTATGTTAGTTTGAGACTTCACTTCCATTTACTGCAATGGAATTTTCTCCAGTTTTTCAAGTACGTATTTGTCTTCCTTCCATTACATTAAATCTATTTGCACGCTTTCTCAAGCCCATACTGCTGCACATTTGTCATGGGATCGGCCTGTAGAGGGAACAAGGTCATCCAAGACCAAACAAGATATGCTTTTAGTTTCTTTTCTGCCATGTGTATTAGGAAAAAGCAGTAACAGACACACCATCAGACCAAAAGCATATTTGCACCTAATGCAACTGAGAAAAAAACCATAGCTTGGCAATGTGATAGAGAAGATAAAAATCATGTCTGTTGAAACTTAGATTTACCACTGACAGGTCAACTCAGGATAACTTAAGAGGACTTACATACAAAGGCCTGTTTTGACCCTTGTATAAGTGGGTGATTATTGCTTGTAGTTAAATGCATTGAGACTTTAGTTATTGTCAACATGTCTTGGGATCAAAGAGCTCTTTTCCACTGAAATGCACTTATACTATCACTGAAATGCACTTGGAAGTGAACAATGCAAATGGCTGGATCTATTCCATAGTGCGCTTGGCAGGAATTGTTGAGGTCAATGTGGATTAAATAGCTCAAATGAAAGATATTCTAATTCAGTTACAGTGCAACTGAAATTGGCATTAATCTGATGAAACAAAGGACCAGTTTCATAAAATCCCACAGAATATATCAGGACTCTGAAGATAACAAAACCAATACTTTTTAGCCAAATTTAATCTACCTTGTCTAGCAGTGGGTTGTTAAATCAGTGCATCTTTTCTGTTTGGTCAAATGTCCAGTAGGTGTGCTGATCTAGATCCATCATGTTCTCGAAAAAACAAATAAAAAAAAATTAGGTTTAATTTAGGTTAGCTGCAGTAAATGTTCAGGTAATCACTACAATAGTTGCATTATGAATAACAGACTTACGTTGTGCCTCTGATGTTTCAGTTGGTTGTGTGGTAAAAAGTGAGACACAGTTCTGTGCCAGGCTGAGGCAGAGAGTACAGAAGGTATAGCTGCAGTCCCCTGAACACAAGCCAGAGCACACGTCCACACACATCTGGCAACAGATGTCACAGCAGCGGTCAGAGCAGTATCTCCAGTCATCACACACACACGAGCAGCCACTAGCTGGTCTGCATTCCTCCTTACTTTGTAGGCAGGAGTTGCAAGGCTTGCAAGACTGTAACCCCATGGGGCTGCCTGTTAAAAACACACACAGACACAGAGAGACGAGTTTTGGAGAAAAGCACTGTCTGGAAAAATGGTCTTCTTTTCAAGTCCAGAATTGGAATAGAGGATGTATAGACAAAAGGAATTTGGTGGAGAAAAATATGCTGATAATTGACTGTCAGCCTGTCCTGAACATTGTACAACTTTCCTGCTATCTCCAGTTAAGTCCAAAGTTCTTCCCACAGCACTGCAGTATTTGCTGATGTTCCTTGCGAACAGTTTGACCAACTTTTATAATGCTTGATGTCATACTTTTCCCCCTGAGGCCTTACTCCATCCTTCTCCATCATCTGCGATGTTCACGAGACAAGGGATAAAGTGAGCCAGAACAAGGATTCAGAGAAAAAAATCTGCCCTTCATAAAAGCATAACAACCTCAAACGTTCCCATCAACAGAGTTATTCTCTGTTAACACAAACCCAAAATGCTCATAACGTCAAAGCAGCATTTTTTTCTGTTCTGAGCTTGAAATTAAAAAGAGAGGCTCTGTCTCAGGGCTACTTGTCACGGGGCCTGCTAGATACAGAGTGTGGTACGTAAGCAAAGATAATGAGCAATGCAGCACGAATGAGGAAACACTGATTTCATAACAACAACAGCACTTACCATCCAAGTTTCTTAAAAACATAAAGTGGTATACCAGATGTTTGAAACAATTTGAAGCAGAAATTGCTATTTGTTTTCACTCAGAAACATGTTTTAAGGAGAAAAAGTTTATTGTAATGAACCTTAATGAAATAAGACTATAAACTAATAGAGAAAGACGTAAAAATGACGCAGCACTTACTTTGCACACTGAAGGTTGATGACAAATCAGGAATTTCGCAGGGCATGCGAAACAGATACCTCAGTATCATATTGAGAACATCTGATCTTCATTACAACAATCATATGTATAAAGTTATCAATCCTACATATATACACATTGCATATTTTCACTCAAGTATGTGCAAAGTTTTATTGTATAGTATATTATAGTATAGTCATTTGTGACATATGAACATTTTACATATATTTATATTTTTACATATTGCATTTTTATCCTTTATATTTCCTTTTTCTAATTCTTATTTGTCACACTAGTAATTTAGCAGAGCCTTAAGAACATGACACATGACATTCTTTAATACTTTAAACATATAGAATACATCCACAGAATACTTTAGAATGCAAAATGTACCATATCGGAAATGATACTGAAGTTGATTGATCAAAACTTTCCTTCAGTTTGTGACATTTAATTCTATAAAGTCTTCAACTGTCTTTGAAAACTAATCACTTCTTTCCAAAACCCAATGATCCTGTGATTAAAAATTCTCCCCAGGAAACAGATTGCCTTTATATTTTTACTTACATATTGTATTCTCATAGGAGCTACACTCATCACGGTTAATCAAGGACAGAGAACAGACTACATCTGTTCATGTGGCAGCTCTCCTGACATTTTATTATTTCCCTTCCTTCTCCTCTCTGTCATTCTGTCTCTTTCTCTCTTTCACCCTCTTCCTCTTTTTTGGACACACACATATTCGTTCTTGCTCTCTATAACACAAATGTCAGCACACTGAGTGTGACAGGTGAACGGCAGTGAAGCAGATTTGACCTTGACGGCTCTGAGAGTGAAGTGACAGTAATAAAAGGCTGTAGTGAGCTATTGTTGGCCCTGGGGCATCCATTAATGAATGACATGAAACAGCCATGAGATTCGGGGACAGGCAGGGGAGGAGGAATGATGGAGGACAGGTGACAGCAGCCCACACACGGCCCTCACCTGTGACGAGCTCAGCCAGCACCTAGCAGAGGGTTCACACTTAAACACACACTCGATGGCACATACTCAGGCGGCTGCATCCAGACACTGATGTGCACACAAGCATACAAACAACGTACGGAGGTGTCAAAACACACAACCACCTACAAACACTCACCATCTGAGGACATTCTGTCAAAAGGGTGTGTTTACTGTAGAATAAATCAGCAGCCATTTCATTACATTATTCATGTGCTAAGTAGACCCCTCTGCACCCGAGGGCGACTTACATTTTTTTCACCTCCCACTCACTCTGACTCTCACACCCGGATCATGCACTGATACAAACCCCAGTGACAATTCAGCTTAATCCCCAGCTTCCCCTGCTGCAGTGCATCCTTTAGTGAATTGTTGTGAGTGTGGAAATTAGGCTATTTCAGGGATTTGTGCATCTTATATTCAAAGTACAGCACATTTTTGGGTTCATACACTCAAGTGGAATTTGTGAGTCTTTTCAACTGATATCGGGATAATTATAGATAATGAATTGATAGGGGTGATAAGTGTCAGACCACTAATGGAACGCAGTGCTTAACCTCCATAATCCCTTTGTGCCCTTCACTTAGTGTCAGAATAATTAGATTACTGCTGCTGATACCTTCTTTACTGGCAGATACCAACACACACTGCGTAACATGTAACTCCAGCATTTCATCAGGATTGGCAAGACACTCATATGTTACCCCAGCCATCCCCGAAGGGCTCTTCTCCAGCACCCCGCATCTCTACATCACTCCTATCAACTGGATGGGTAGCAAAATCTAATTGGCAGGTAGCATGTCACATTCAGGGGGTGAGATAGGGGAAGAGTGGAAAAAGATGAGCCTTAGTAGGTATTGGTAAAAGAATTTGTGTGAATTTATTCTATTTATTCTAAGAAATACTGTATTGGGTGGATTGAGATTCAATTTTGTGAAGATCCATGGTGCCCAGTGGACAAATCCTTATGACTTTGGAAATCCCCTGGCATTTTATCTAGACAGCTTCAATTTTTGTTAAAATATATCAACATCTATTTGATGGACTGGCACAAAATGTTGTACAGATATTCATGAATCCCAGATTGTTTCCTAATAACTTTTGCAATCCTCTGACTTTTCCTTTAGTGTGTCCATTACATTTTTGTTTTTTAGTCAAATTTATCAACGACTATTGGATAGATTATCATGAAACTTGGTAATACCTTGACTTTTCCACCAGCACCATCATGAGGTCAGAATTTCAAGTCCAAAAATCTCCATGACCATCATCGTCATGGTTACATTGACACTAATCGGTTGAGGTTACGGACGAATCGTTGACTGTTGATAGGAAACGAACAGCCATCTCCCGTGGCCGCGGGACAGCTTCGTCACTTGAAAGTAAACATGTCGTTTTTGAAATGGCCTGTGCTGTTGTTTTTCTTTGGAGGATAGTCTCGATATTTTGGTCAATGACCAAATACCTGCAAAGCGAATGAGATTCCCATCAGCCTCAGCCGTTTGGTGCTCATTAGCAAATGTTTGCATGCCAACATGCTTATTATGGTGAACACGGAAAACATTACATATGCTTAACATCAGCACGTTGACACTGTCATTGTTAGTATGTCAGCATGCTAAAGTTAGAGTTTGGCTCACTACCGTAAGTACAGTCTTGTTTGAGCATCAACACAATTGTAAACACACCTTTACACAGATGAGCCCCTCTGGCATTTTCTAACAACTAAGCAACTACATCAGAGCAGGTGAAGGGTCAATGCCTCACCTCGTGGGATCTTTTGGAAGTAGTGTTTGAGCAGTGTTTTTCATTCACTTCCCTGCCTAGACCTCCAGCTTGTCTAGAGAGTTGAATGAGCAATCTTTCCAGAGACCTGCTTCTTTAACTTTTATGCTGCTGCCACTCAAGGACAGACTGGCCATCTGTTGAGACCACTGTAATATGAAAAAAACGAATGAGATAAACTGCCTATTCTGTTTGGCGATCCTGATTTAGCCCGGCCCACTGGGTCCACAGAGGTGCCTGTGTGCAGAGGTCGTCAATTTATACCATCTCTGGAGTCACATATTTCTTTGCTGTCGTACTTGTTCTGGTACATTGTTCTCCTCATACACCCAGGTAACACTTACAGACTAATGTTGATGTTATGATTTTAATTGAAATGTCACATTAAATGTAGAACACAAACTTTCTTTTAAAGATTCTTACATGTCTCAAAAGACTTTTCTCTACATGTGTCAAATTTCCAGATATCCCTGCTGCAACACATGACATATTGCAGTTGCTGATAATATAATAATTGTTGACCCGGGAGTGTATTCACTTCAAATGTTTAAGAAAGTTTTTTTTTTTTTTTTTTTTTATACAGTGTGAATGTGTAATTTAGTAGTTCAGCTATGACAACAACTTTTCCTCGTTTGCCAACTGGAGACTGACTATGGAATTTCCATCATCACCTGTGAAGTAGCAGTTGGTAAAGTGGAGTTGATACTGAGAGCTGCGATGGAGAGGTGCCATGACAGGCTTTTCATAATGACTGATGTCATCTGTCGCACTTTCATTTACTGTTCAAAGTGATGGACAAATGCCCAGAGTGTGCCAAGAGACCGTGTCATCAAGATGTCTTTTTGAAGAAGTGTTTCTGGCGCTTGACAAGCTGGCAGGGTGTTTCTGTCTCTTTCTTGCCCTCGGTGAGACAAGGAGATCGATTATGATTGGTTTCTCAGCGAGTAGTCAAGCTGCAAGATTGACTTGGTAATGTGTGTTGACATGGAGATCAACTGAGCCTACTTAAGCAGCTGGTATTAATGAAGCACAAAATAACAACTGTTTGTTAGCTAGTGGCTGTGCAAATCCTCATTTCCTCTCATTAAGCAAAACACCCACTCAAGTCTGAACTTGTGTGGCAACAAACTAGTCTTCTGTATCAAACCCCTGACACATATGTAGTCATGGCAATTGGACAATCCACTGTCACACTCAGTCAAGCTTCAACCTTTGCTCATGACTTTGTATGCTACCCTCAACATTTCACTGAGAAATTTAATCTTTTGAACATTACCTTTTCTTTTTCTTTTAGTGAGTGAATTACTTGAAACTGGCTTTTACAGTTCTATTTAATATGATATTCTACCCAGTTTTTTTTAGCATAAAGTAATGCAAGTGTTGGGGACTGCTTTTTTCCTGACCCAACATTCATATAAAAACATCAGATCAAACCAAAAAGAAAAAGGAATAATGCTTTTTCACCGCATTCAAGTGTCAGCAGGGTGAAAACTATTGTTTTCCACATTAGAGGTGTTAAGAAACAGCAAATAAATTGGAAGACAGACATGCTGCTGCTAACTTGAACACAGTTGAATCCTCACTGTCTTTGTTTGTGTGGACTGTGCGCTCTACTGGAGCTCACTTGGCATCCAGCGCTTTCTCTAGCCCATTCATCAAAAGGACCAGTGCTCTTGTGAGTGAGAAGATTTATACACCATGGAAGAGAGGTGGAGAATTAGCCCAGATTTATGAGCACAGACCGCAATGGCAAGGCACTGGCAGCTGCTACTTGACATTTGAACAGAGAATGTGAAAGAAAATTGGAGACGGGGGAAACAGGAAATTGGAACAACAGAGAGGTGGAGAGGGACTGAATGAGATGTAGCTGGTCTAGGATAAAAAAAAAAATGTTTTTAAAGTATGTAATTAGAAATGCTAATTTGTAGTGAATAGGGCTAAAGTGGAAATATATTCACTCATAGTAGTCTATTAACTTATCAACAGTCCCAAATTTGTATTATTTTGTGATCTGCTAAATAGAGGTATTACAGGTAAATGGGACATCATGTTATGCATTATGTTTGACATTGAATAAAATTACCTATAACGATCTACAATGTGAGAGGGTTAGTAAATCAGATCCCACTGAGAATCGTCATTTTCTCCTCATTTTCTAAAAAGTGAAATAAAGTGAACCACCCTGAACCTGAAAGAACTTGACTATCTTAAAATACAGGTTTTAAAGCCCCAGTTCAGCGTCTTACCACCTGTCCACTCCCAGCATCACACCATTTGCAGTGGATAACACAGTCCTATTCCTTCATTTCTCACTGTTGCAGCAGCACTGGTAGTTATGATTGGTGTAGAACACATCAAGTCAGACTTTGGCTGCACACTTGTGTTTTGTGTGATGTTGCATCTGCAGAGGGGTGTATACAAACACAATGGGCAGCGGTGGGTGAAGTACTCAAGTTATTTTTTTACTCAAGTAAAAGTAGCAATACCACAGTGTAGAAATACTCTGTTACAAGTAAAAGTTAAAAGTGAAAGTGGAAAAGTATTAGCATCAAACATTATTTAAAATACCCAAAGTAAAAGTACTCATCATGCAGTTTGAGAAAAAAAAAACATTATATTATTGGATTTTAATTATTGATGCATTCATGTGTACATCATGTCAATGCAGCTGGTAAAGGTGGGGCTAATTTTAATATTAATATTTTACTATATACTGCTGAGTAGAAAAGATCACTGAGCAAATGGGGCTGCTCATTGGGTCTCCCTGTTCATCTTTTATAAAAGCTGGTCAATTTGCCTCGTAGGGGAAGTAGTGGAGAGAACATGAATGCCCTGGACAGTCTGCACCACAGTGGGAGACTGCCCTTCTCACCTGGTTTTAGAAGGCATGCTGGAATGGCTGGAAGATCAGACGTAGGTGACAAAAAGCATAGAGAAGGTTTTTTGGCCATGGCATGTATGCAGTCATATCCACTCAGGGTGAATGGTTGTGAGGTGACACAGAACAACAGAGGACAGTGGGTGCTTGGCCTTGCGGCACCCATCCACATCCAAGCTGAGTCCAAATCTGACTCGCAACGTGGGTGTTCAGCTTCCATTAGTCTGCCGGTGGCCAGCACTCTACCTACTGATTTCATCATGATTCCCCCCACATCCTGTTACCCATCTGTGAGTACCGAGACGTAGGACGCTACTCTCTGTTGGGGACCGTCCCTGCCACAGCCAGTCAGGTTTGTCTTGGCTGGATGGAAAGAGCCCCGAGAGCAGGATAGCTGGCACCAGTCCACTGTTCAGGGTGGTTTGTTGGGGCTGACGGGGCTTGAGGTGAACAGGCTGGGAGCCAACAGAGTGTCTTTATCATTGCAGATCTCACTTAAGCTGAAAGATCGTAAAGAAGGCAAGAAAGACCATCCTTTTGGCCATGGTACTGTGTGTGTGCAAATGCAACCAGGGTGGATTGAGAGGGAAACCGCAAAGGATGGTGTTCAGTCACAAGGCACACAGACTCTCTTTTGACATGCTGAATTTAGGCCAAATCTCTGAGAACTATATTTTCTCCCCCTGAAAACTTTTTTCTGATTTGACAAGAAGATCTCTGGGTGTTCTTAAAGTGTTTATTTTCTTTACGCAGTACATTCATATTTTTCAGACTTATATTTAGGTTATGATATCAAATTATATTACCCTTAGGATGAAGAAGTAAAACATTTTTTAGGGGTTTGGGTGCTCAGTCACACTGAAGTCTCATGAGGCAGCCAATATTGAATCAAGAACTGCTGAGTTAATCAATGAAGACCTGTGAGGGCAGGAAGGCAGGTCAGGATCGGAATTTATCCAGGAAACGTCAATCGGAATGCATCAATTATACAGATCACTGTAGTTTTTTCTCAATAGTCTTCACCATATTGTGTTCAAAGTCTTGCATGAATTAACTACACTTCATTCTAACTAATCATTACTTATCTTAGCATAATTACTTGGGGATGGCATCAGCTAAGGCATGCCAGTCTCTTTTAAAGATAATTTCTAATGAAGTTTTCATTATGTGTTGTTGAGCGCTGTGTGTGTATATAATTTCAGAAAGGCAAACATCAGAAATGATGAAAATAGAGCTGTTTCTGGTGTGTTTGACTATGATCCCTTGACAGTGGTAAACCCCAAGCTGAAACATAAAGACTTTGCATTTGGGAATACTGTAGATAAGGGCTCAATTGAACTATTGAGGCTGCTGAAGCCTGCAGGCATACTTCCTGGAGGTTTGGAGGCTGACTGTATAGACTGATGGAGGCTGTTGCATCAACAGGAGATAATATTTGACTCCCTTCTCTTACTGCCTGAGGGGGAAAATATATGTGAACCTGAAATGCGCCCAGTCTATTCAATCCAAGACTGTCGTCAAAAAAGACAACCACAGGCCTGCTCAGTGGTTAATGTTTAATGGACTTAAAGGACATGATTGCCCGATGGCACTGTATCAAATTTATAGAGGAGCCATATTCAGTGGCGGGGTAAAAGGTTTGGTTCCATACTCCTAATGACAAAAATGACCTCTATCATAAGTGTCTGTCTGCTGAAGTTACTGCAGCTGTCCAATTTCAAACATGACGTCTTGACGTCACAAGGACGCTAATTATGTTTTTGATATAATCACTCCACAAGAGCTCTCTATGATTAGCTCAAGTGGCTTCTCTAATGAAAATGATGTCTTGCTTTGTTAACCTTGTGTGGCTTTAACACTCAGGTGTTAAACTGTGGGGGACGTGGGCTGCATACTAAAAATAATAAATTACATCAAGAATATAAACCCTTAGCCTGAACAGCTCCATCAAATCTCATCAGCTTTGATGCTGTTATAACTGGGTTGTGGTTGGATGTACTTTACAGCGCACTTTATTGTTGCTTTATGAAAATCAATGTGTCATTTTATGGCAAATCTTACAAATACTGTCAATACACTGTTAACGGGTCATCTAATCTCCTGTGGCCAATTAAATTAGAAAAGAGGAAAGGAGGAGTTTTTCAAGCCTCATTTACAGGACAGGATCATGTTGTTAATGTTTTAATCCCTTTCTATTGGGAATAATTTCTTAATGAAAACATCTGTGAGAACATCTCTGTCATTACTCAGTCTAAACAATCGTTGGCATGTCAAAGCCGTATGCTACAGTACATTATCTTTTTATTTATATCCAAATAGTTCTTTATATCGGCGTAGCTTTCTCAGACACTGTACAGTTCCTGCAATTTAACAGAAAGACATGTGTTCTAACTTACCATGCTGTTTGAAAAGGATGAGTCCCTCCTTATTTTATAGTCATCTTATTTGCACTGTGATTGGGTTGACAATAAGAAGATGCCGCAGAGCATTTGGACTGAATTTATAAACCTTGTTTTGTGCTTTCTAGACAGCCCAAACAATGCCCCACCCACATGGGAGCACTCCAGCTCTACCACATTCATTTACATTACACTACAGGCCAAACACTTGAAAACTACATAAATCACTCTGTCACTGCTAAGCTACTTGGGCAATTCAATTGGCTTAAATTTAGCCAGCTAATATGGTATAATGGTACCCATACAGTGCAATAATTCAAACCCACTGATCTGATTACAAGCATTCTGCCCATAATTCACTTTGTTGAAAATGTATCTTATGTATGCAGACCGAGCAGGCAATAGTTTAATCTCTGTGAGATTGACACAGCTGGGTCAAACATGCTGTATGTGTGTTTAAAATTCTGCTCATGCTAGCTGTGAATATATCAGTGTTGGTTTTGGAAATCATTAGGTTTCAAAATCTTCACATTGTGTTAAACTCCAGGGGCTGTTGTCACCCTGCCTCCTGTATTGCTTACGGACAAACTGCAGCATTGCGAGGCTGTAATGAACACCTGGAAACTGGCACCAAGTCCACAGAGATCCTTAACATAATATTTTTAAAACCAAGATATGGATTCCTCTCTGTTTTCGATGTTGGGTTGAACAGGTATTCCGCAACAGCATTTTACACACAGGGGACTTATGGCAGAGTGACGGCTACAGGGAAGAATTTCACATGCTAAAACCAGTGTGAAATCGTATGAGACCTCTGGCTTCTATATCTCCATTCATCCCACCTAATCTTTAGTGTGCCCAGGGTATTTTATAATGCCATGAGATACCATGGCGGGGGTTTATGGGCTCAAGGATTTAGCAGTGTGATGCGATCAGCCAAAATGCAGAGTCGAGAAGTGGGGAAAATTATTTTGCTCTGCTTGTAAATAGCTGCTTTAATTACCTTCCAACAGCTGAATATGAAGATGACAAAGATGACCTTTATCAGCCAGCGATCTAAAATTATCAAGGATATGCTCTCTAATGCTTCTCCTTTTCACATTTTTAGCTTGCTTTTGTTTAGTGATCCAAATTGTCTTTTGATTTATGAACTGCTTTTCATATGCAAGGACAAGCAAGCAGTCGTAATTATTGATTAGTTCATTCGATTTATTTAGAAAGAAAACTCATAAGCTCTGCAGCACAATGTGGTACACAATGATTATTTCACTATATATATAGTGCTGTAACTACATTGTTGCACTCTTTCTACATCTCAAAATGACCATATGAAATGGAAGTAATGTTCTTTATATGCAATAGAGTGCTGCAGCTGTCACACTATCAGCTGCTCAGATGGAGCCAACTAAGTGAGAGAAAGGACGGAGAAACAAAAAAGCAATTTCTACCAGCAGTGCTTTCTCTTGCAAGCTATTCATTCTAAACAAGGACTTGGAGAGGAAGTAGAAACAATACATTGCCAAATCAGTGTGGTGAAGGTCACAGGGAGGGACACAGGAAGGAGGAATAGTTATGAACATGAAATAGAACACAACAAACCCTAAACAGATGTCAAATTGTCAAGTAACACAGTGGATTTATAAAAAGAATTGTTTTGAAAGCAAAAAGCCTGATAAAGACTTGGCCCTGGAGTGGCAGTTTACAGCATAGTGTGAAGTCATAACGTAACTGTTTGACTCTGCATTAGCCATCAAGTGTAATATGTGTGCATGTGTATATATAGCATTTCATGTGCTCATTTCTGTCAGTGTATGGTGGACAGAAATTGCCTCGGGCAAGGCACAGAATCAATCCCAATAATGTTGCATCTTTCAGGTAGTGCAGTTTCTCTGACAACTTGAATGAAATGCACCCTTCACATCTCCAGTTTAAGACATTCAATTTCCAGCTGCTTCTTGGGGCAGAATTCTGCAGTGGAAGATCAATGCAAAATGACTGGAAAATTGCTAATGTTATTTACATCAAAGTGAGACTGGAGGAGACCAATTATGCCAGTGATTCAAGGCAATATTCCTAAGTGAGTTGTCCCTTGGGTAATAACAGTATAACGTTTTGGTTTCATTAATATTCTGAGACCTACCCAGTATTGTTTTTTTTAACAACACATGAACTCAGATAACCTGGATACAGGTATCTGATATGCTATAGGCGCTTTAGTTAATATACTATTGTTTAGGATCATTTATTTTGAAACTTAAGTTGTTATGGAAATCCTAAAAGTATTTCAGTTGTTAAGTCCAGAAGATGCACAAAGGCATACAAATGAGGTTTTGTTGTGGGGAGAAAACAGATCCAGGGGTGTGACAGAATATCATAGTATCCTCTGATGTCTTGCTCACACGCAGCTGTGCATCTCGTAGCAGCAGTGAGGTTGTATTTTTCATGTTTCAATTTGCAGTTGGAGTTCAGCACTGTCTCAAGGAAAGATGATCTGTTACTGGGAAGGAATCATATTTTCTCTGTGAGATACTATCAGGACTGATGCAGCAACATTGTGCAGTGCACGTACTGTACGTGTGTATGTGTGTGTGCTGACATTTGTGAGGAAGCACATTATTTTTCTGAAGAAAGCACAACAACAACAACAACAACAACAACAACAACAACAACAACAACAACAACGTGTGACAAATGGCAGCATGGTCCACAGAAGAACACAGAGAATAAAGAGCAAAGCTGAAGTGAAAGGCAGGACTGCTTAAAAACAGAGAGACTGTGGTAACTTTTCTGTATCACATGTGACAGGCAGAGGCTGCTTCATGGCCACTTTGTTTCCCTTCGCACTATCATGCCTGCATGCAGCGCAGGGCCAATCTCAAATGAAGCTCATTTAAATCAAGCCAATTTTAAGTATTTATTTAGTTGTGGTGCTACATGAAGGTGCATCATCATTACAGTCCCACTGATCGTGAACTACAGTAACCTGCCAGGCGACTTCCAATGCGACCTGAGAAACATCGGCTACTTCGAACATGTTGGAACATCCAAACATCCTGATGTGAACGATGCCTCTAAGACAGACTGGTCCACACAAAGTGCATTAGTACTATTTAAGTAGACTCGACAATGTAAAGAGCATCCGTCTCAACGCTGACACAAATTGATTTCCCTTGTGCTTGTTATAAGAAAATAAGAAAAAAGGACCTGTTAAGAGGGAGACTTTTTCAATCTAAAACACACCCAAGTGTGTCCAAGGTTTCAAAATAAAATTGCAGATTTCTATTTGAGAATGATAAAACCTTGTTTTTAATTCTGTAAGTCTGTCAGTAAAGTAATGTGGCCTGTGAATGTCTGATCAAGGACTACTGTGGTACCTTTTGAAAAAATGAAAAAATAATTATTCTGCTCTCAACATCTTTAGTTGTCATTTAGTTCACTTGTCAAACAGATGAAGCACTTTGATCAAACACATTATAACACTTTTCCTTCTTTTTCTGTCTTTACATCCACTAATGGAGCAGTTGTGATAATAGTAGATGATTGAATGTTTTTTTTTGTTTGTTTGTTTGCTTGTGTTTCTGTGTAACCTTGCAATGCACTTACTTGACAAGTAAAAGTATCTATTCTCAGCAAGTGAATGTATAAATGTCCGCTGCACAATACCTTATTGTTTGACACCAGCCTGTGGTGACCCCCCGTTGTGGCTTGTAGCATCGGGCAGCCTCTGCTTCCTCTGCTGCAGAACAGTTATAGCGACGGAGACAGAGCACCTGCCCTCGTGCCTGAGTACTGTTCCCAGCAGCTTGCTAATGTCAACCTGCCTGATGGGCACAGCGGGGTGGGGGCTCCAAGACAGCAGCAATTTTCCACTGCATGTGAATGAGACTGGAGAGCAATCTTCTGGCCTAAGAGCCTCATAATCAGCACATCATTATCGGGAGGGGGCTGGTGCATGGGGTGGCAGCAGGGTGAGGAGAGAGAGGAAATAAAAGGAGGGAGCAGTGGATGACACCAAATGAGCCCCTAGTAGCACTGAGACGTTGTGAGACATGGGGGGGGGGGGAAGTTGGTTATTTGTAGTGCAAAAGGACAGGGGAACAGAGTCACTGTGAGACTACGCAAAGCACAGCATAAAAGGGACTGAGGTGAGGCAACATCCCACAGGCGCAGACTACCACCTCTGTTTACACTTTAAAACGCAGCGGCAGGCTTTACCTAACTCATGGTGGCTTAGATGTTCCCTGTTAGTCAACATCACACTTCGAAACTCACGAGTTCTAATGGCACACGTGCAGGTACACTTTTCAAGGCTGAAATATTGCGACAGCTCTTTGAAGCTTGCCTTGCCCTGCATGCATTTTTCAGTGAGTTCAAAAGGAGCAAGGACAACCGGGCTGATCACAGCCTATATGCACCCGCCTCTGTTTTTAGAAGTGCCCACCATTTCTGTGCGCTCAAGCTCGCCTTTCATCCTTTGTCTGGTGATAGAGGGGGTGAGCATTCACAGGCGATAACAGTCTGCCATCCTACCTGTTCTCAGACTAATTTACGAGTGACATTAAATCGCTCGGGTGTAAGCTATTCCCTATGCTTTTCCTCTGGGTGATGGTTTGGCTGTTCCGCTTTCAACCACACCACACAGCCAGGGCTTACTGGGACCAATGCAGGATAAATAGATTTAGAGGACAGGGTGCGTAGCGTTTACTTTTACTCTGTGACCCAGTTAATGCTTCTCTCTCGGCAGTGGGAAACATCTAAACACAGCTACTTACAAAGATGTAGTTGTCATCAGGTAGTTTTGAAAGCCATGCATTTGGTTTCGAACGTGTCAACAATCAATCATAGCTGTCCAAATAGATATTTCTTACCGCTCTCTGCCGCGTGGTGGCAATAGCGTACAGAGCACTTGTCTTGGCATTGTTTGACTCCGGTTGTGCGCACTGCCTTAGTCAGTGCGATGGTCAATTCATAAAAAAAAAAAAAGCTACCCGAATGCAGTCAGTGTCTGCTCACTGTATAATGACAAATCAGGAACGGAAAACAGAGGTCGTTTTTTCTTCTTTTTTTTTTTTTAAGCACAAGAAAACCTTTTTTTGACCTCTGCAGGAAGGTGCACTGAGTCTATTTACACTTTCCAAGCAGCACACACACACACACACACACACACGCACACACACCTGGGAGCCACAGTGCAACCTACTGCTGGCTTTGCTGGAGTGTCTTGCTCAAGGGCAGTGGCAGTGGGAAGGTGTTTAGAGAACAGACACATTTCAGAGGACTGACATGCGGCTCCATCCCGGTTTGGGCAAAAGCTGCCGCGAAGACATCGCATGAACTTCGGAGACTGTGTGCAGCCAGCGGGTCTTTTTTTTACAGTCCTTATTATTATCATTATTATTATTATTATTATTTATTATTATTTCACCAGACTACATTCGGAGGTTATTCGGAGCAGCGGGGAAGATGACGCCAATGTTCCGTCTCGCACACTTGACAGCCGAGCAAATTCAATTGGGCTGACTCCGCCTCGCTCATGCGGGACTTGTCCACGGGCTTTTCCACAGTGCCGCGCGTCTGCCTGCCTGCACGCCCGGCGCTCTCTGACGGAGTGATCCCTCTCCACAGTGCGCACCCCACCCCCCCACCCCCAGCCTCCCCCAGCCTCCCCCCACCCCCCAAGTCACTCACCCTCATCACCAGTGAGGGGCAAGTCTGACGCGCGGGACCAGCGGCAGCCAGGACTCTTCCCGGGAGTGTGCGGCCACCGAGCAACATGTTCCCAGCGCGGACTCGGGCGAAGCCGCGGACCACGGCCACGGCCGGCCGCACCGCGCGGGGCGGACAGGTGTGGGTCTCCTGTTGGATTCTGCTGTCGGCGGCTCGCGTCCTCGGCGCTCGGGCTCAAGGTAGGATGCGCAACTCCGGGGGTTTTTTTTTTTTTTTGCATTGCATTGCAGCGCGTGTTCCTGTCGGGAGCGACGGGAGGAGCGCACGAGAATAATAATAATAATAATAAAAAAGTCCGTGGCGATGAAATTAAGGAAATTAAGGTTAGGCAAACAAGTACTGCTCCAGAAAAAAAAAAAAAAAAAGAGGTGCTTTTAAAGATCCGGTCGTACAGCCGAACTTGGACCAGTTGTGGCGCTACTGACTGACTGACGCGCAGTAATTAAGATTAAATCCCTAAATTGATCAGTTCGTTTCCCCAAACAACAACATGTGGAAACTGTCGGTTTCACCTCCGCCACGTTCTCTTCTTCAAGGCCACTTGCGTGCAGGCTCAGGGAGCGCAGGACGCCTCTGCAAAACTGGACCCTAATAATCTGTAACAAATGTTGGTTAGTTTAAATGAGCCTTTTGTGTGTTTTGTCATTGTGAGCAATTTGAAATGGAGCAGTCACCCCATAATCATTATAATGCAACATATTGCTCTCAAGTATTCCTTGGCGTTAAATCTTCTAGATAACATATTCATATAAATGTCAACGGTTTGTCAAGATTTTGGATTAATAGTTATGGGATTAATAGTTATTTTGTCAGAATATAAATATATTCTCAATCGCCAGTTAAATCTGTAAAAAGATCAGTGGCCCTGGCTGAGAAACTTCAGAACAAATCGTTTCCCTGCTTGTAGATTGAGCCGCCCCTCCTGCCTATAGGCCACCTTAATAGCCTAGCAGAACCAGTCATTAACTTATATGACTGGGGGACAATGAAGCAGGGCCATTATTTGAAGGCTGTATTACATTTGCCTAATGTCCACTTTTGCATTATCACTTACAGACTGTGTGAAGGTAGTCTGCATGGCCCAGAATTAATAAATCACAGCGTGCATAATGTTTCATTCACATGCCTCCTGTATAAAACTTGTTATGATCAGTGGATGACCTGGGCCTCTTGACCAGGGAGAAGGTAATGATATATACAGTAGACGGTAGATTGAGACAAAAAAACAGCAGGAGCAATTCCTTTCTGCCTCCATATTTCATAATTGGAAAAGCATAACTGCCAGTTGTCAAAGGAACTGAAGGTAAGTTGATAAAGGACAAAGTACATTGTGTAAGCCTACTGGGCTGGGAATTTAATCAGCAGTCTTGAATGGTATGGAACCTTATACTTCAGGATTCAACCAAAGGCTCGTGGTTTTTATTACAGAGAGACATATAGAAACGCAAAAGAAACACACGATTGACATACAAATCCTTGAGGCATTTATTTCAATAGTCTCATATCGGAAGTTGATTAATATGAGAAGTGGCATCCCCATCTTATAATCACAATGCTCAGTGCACCAAAGTGCTAAAAGCAGCATAATCCCTTTGCTTGTTTGTCTTCGAACAGGTCGCATTGCTCTAAAGTGCTCCCAACCTTATCTGAAAAGAGTCTCAGGCGTGTCTTATTATGCAGGGCACAGTTCCTCTAGCTGTTATTACCATCCTTTTCTCAAACTAACATGCCTGGAGTCTGTGAGGATCTGTCGAGCGCTTCAAGGCTACTTCACAGGGCTTTACCTTTTCTCCCCAAACAGACCTCTTTCTCATCCTTGCAGTTGGTATTCGGGCCCCTTGAATGTTCCCGGCTGCGCATTAGCATTGATGAGAGATCCACTCCTCTGTCTGCCTCCTCGTTCAATTGAGAAGGACCTCCTCTATGGTGCACAATCGCTGCTTTAGGTTCTTTAGTGAAGACGCAGTTGCAGGGTTCGCAGGGGGTCCTCTCAAAAGCAAGAGAGGTCCCGTTCTTCTGAAGTAGGAAGCAGATCTCATCCTCATGGGGCATCCGTGTTTGCAAATGACTAGCAGTGCAGCTGTGCCTGTGCATAAAGTTAGAGATGCTGCAGTCATTCCCTGAGAGCGAAGGACCTCTGAGGATGTCATAAATTAGGCGACATACAGGCACATGAGGCCCCCGGGGAACCGGAGGTGGCATGTACTTGTTTTTCAGCAGGGTCTCACTAAGGCTCCTGCTGTGTTTAATACTGTTGGCTGCTCCGGTGCACACGAGGATACCTGATAGAGTCCACGGGGGAACCTCTCTCCTGCCACAGGCTGCTCTCAGCAGGCCATTTTAAGACTCATTTAGACCCCCTCATCGAAATACCAAGTAAATAGATGTGAGGTTTTGTCTTCACCTCTTGGCATTCTCTGTATCTTCTCACCCAGCTTCAAAGCCTCTACTGTTGAAATCTACCCGTGTGTTTGCATCTGTGAAAGTGTGTGTGTGTGTGCTGGCGCTTACTGCATGTTCCTGTCTATCGAGCTTTAATCTAGATAGCAGCATTGACATTCTGCCAACCGGCAGCTGCTATAATTTTCTGGACGTACGTTATTATGCAGCTTGACAGCTGTCAGCCATTTCCAAATCTTTAAATCTTATGATAATCCGGCATGCTTACAAAAAAGCATTTGTTTAAAACACTCTGAATCCTTGTGTGATTAAAACTTCCAGCTCTAATGCGGGCACCAGATCATAATTCATCTACATCAGTGACATACTAACACACCAGCGCATGCAAACGCATCCACAGGAAAATAGAAAAATCAATGTGTACAAGATTACACAACTCCATCAAGAGAAATATAATACAGTTTTAATAGAATCAAAGGCATCTCCTAGTTGCAACAAAGACTGATGACGAACCTGATCATCTGCGCCCACACGTACAACACTCCACATATAATAGAAAGCTTAATCTGTTTTGCATGTAGCTCCACAAAAGTAGGCCCACATACTCACATTTATGCCACACTGGCCTCAGGCATCTGATTTTAGACATGATACTAAATCCTGAGCCCTATGTGATGAAATCATTGCGTTTTTCCTAAACTTGAAGCACTTTGATCACGTCACAAGCCCCATATGGGGCACAGTGACGTGGGAGTGCTGTAACTTCTCTGCTGCCATACCATAATTATGCACAGTGCATATTTATGACATATGTATTTCCCTGTTTGGCGAAATGTAGTAAATTAAACATGTTTGCTGCTCAAGAGAGCTAACAGATGTCTGCTGAAATTTGGACTAAATGCCTGTTTTCGCAGCATGGCTCGTGCCCAGAAAGACCAGCTAGTGGCTTGCACAGCCTCAGGTGAAACGTGGTGGCAGCCTAACTCCGTGTCTTCAGAGCCTGCCTCCCATGTCTGGTTGGTTGGCTGCTTTTTCTCTGGCTGCCAAATGCTGTCTACGCATGTTTATTCATGTTGCCACAGGATGCTTTATTCACCAAGATGGAACATATCACAGCTGAATTAGAGGAAATTCTGACTAGCAGCAATATTTGAAATAAATTTATAAAAAAGCCTGATAGGTTTTCAAAAAAGGGATAATATTTTAGAAAAGAAAGAACATACAAGTGCTTCAAACCTGTTTAAGGGTGACAAATGATACAATCTACTTTATTGCTGAAGAACAATTGGACCGCTGCACTGTCAATGTTTTTTTTTTTTGCTTCAGGAGGCCTTTAATTGGCTCAGTCGAGCAGCAAAACTGTGTTTATAGTTCATAATGGAAATGTAATCAAATTAACTTGTACTGCAGGGTTTTGGCATTCACCCCTTGCCCAGTAATTGCCATTTGCCCAAAGGGCTATGGTAATGGCTATTTGCATGGGGCAAAGAGTCCTATCTCCCACCATGTGTCTGTATGCTGCCATATTAAGGTAGCTGGATGAAATTATTTCTTACTATGCAAGAGTTTAGCTTTACTGTGCAAGTTGTAAGTACTTATTACTATGATGTGAGTTTGTATTGATTTTATTGGCTAAAGTAATGGCACAGTAACCCAAACCTGGGTCTTTTAACAATAGGCTAGAAAATACAAAGTATGATGTAACTTGTGGGGTAAGGCAACATTTTCACCCCACATGTTTTACAGATTGATTTTCTTACTGGGTGAAAAATACAGTTTGAGAAAGGTATAGGCTTAGATTTTTAATCTATGCAGCAGCATTGACTGAGGAGCCAAGTCCTTGTTTAGGGGCCAATTTTAATCACATAGCTGAGAGTGGTTTTGTTTCTATGTCTCCTTGTTTACTGATGAGACTGAGGGGAGAAGCGCTACAGGGAGAAACAGACAAATTCCTCCCATATTAATTCTCTTGGCTCAAAGTCTAATCAATCTGACACAGGACCAGGAGGCACCTCTTCAACTATCAAGAACAAAAAGAAATGTTTCAGAACAGGCCCTGAGCTGGGACAGAAATTGAATGAGGAAATGACCTTGGATAGGAAGTGGGATTCAAAGTGGCACTATGCGTTTAATTTGTCTAATATCATTTTGACAAGGGAGCAAAGATGTTGGGCATGCTGCTTCATCAAAGCATCATTCTAAGGAGTGATTGAAAAGCTCTCAAAATGGTGTCATTACTTTCATCAAGGGAAAAGAGGGATTGTACTGAGGCAGTATTCTTGGACCATACATCTGTCTTCAAGCCCCCAAGCTGTTCCATGTAAACATTTAAACAACACAAAGGCAACTCAAGGAAAACTGTGGTGAGAAACAATGCTTTTTACAGCATAATGTGCGCACTGAATCTCTGCTCTCATTCAGCTTGCCCCTCCTGGGGACTGGTGAGTGTATTCTTGTGTTGTGAATAAAAAGGCAAAAGAGGCAAAGAAATAGAGAAATGGAGGAAAAGCTGTGGTGGGGGTGGTGGGCCTGTGTTTTCTCTCCCTCTCCTAGTAAAAACAACTGTTAGTACCAATCCATTTTTCTTTGTACATCCACACGAATGCTTTCACATCTTGACATTCTGCTCCATTCTTCTGCTGACCTCAAACCAAGCCAATCACAGCAGTTGGTTATGTTGCCCTACCAATAGCAGAAAGTTCCTCTTCATCAGTAAGTGATGATGTTGATACAGAATACAATAATACTGAAACATGGAATAGAAAAAAAAAACACAACATATGGAACTGAAGAAGATAGGGTGGGAAATTATTACTGTTTATAGTTCTTCACTGCCTGCTGGTTTGATTATTAAACCTGCAGCTGATGATCGTTTACCTTGCTGTTTTTTTTTTTGTATAAGCAGCGTGCATGGAGGTGGGGGTCAGGGGTCAGCAGGTTGGCAGGGACGGGTGAGCCGAGAAACTATTTTAGTCCATGGCATACTTTCGGTCCACGGACAGGGTCTCGTCTGGAAAGGAGGAGCCTCCATGCTCTCCATCTGCAGGGCTGAGTTATCTGCTCTGCTGAGGCTGTGCTTGGCAGTACGCCTACCAGTCTCGCTAGGGGGGCTGGCAAAATGCCTCAAGCTGCATCTCAATGCCTTGTGTTCAGTATTGATTAGGACCAGAGCTGACTCTCATTCCCCATTGTCCTGTTTTTGGCCACATGGGATTCCATATCATGTTTGATATCACTTTTGTTTCCCAACACCTGCCTTCTTCTTTTCCCCCCAGATAGGGAGAGCTCAACACAAGGCCCTCCCCACACCTGTCACATTTTGAAGTACTCCACCTTCACTGTAAACAAATGGCTTGCAATAGAGATACCAGGGGGTATGAGTGTGGATGTTAAAGCACAGAACATGTGGATACATCAACTGAGATGTATCAAAAGAAATCCCTACCTACAATTTCATCCAGCAGGGTTCTTTTTGTTTGCTGATAAAGAATACTTGTCTGGTATGCATGGCGGAGTAGAGCCGGTTGTCATTGCAGCATGGCAGCACTTTAATGTACACATATCTTTGATCACTGTCCTTGCCTGTAACATCAGCAGAGTGTCAGTTAAGAAGAGTGGTGGTGATAGGAGCTGACAGCGGTACTGCAGGCTTCTGCTCTATGGCTCATGTCACATCTGGATTCCCTTTCCATGGCCCCTGAACACAAGCCATGAAAGCGCTTCAGGTGCGAGACTGAAAGCATATGGCAGGATTCAACCTCGAGTGAAGCCCAGACATAGCCTTTGTCCAGCACTGGTCTACGGCAAATTGTATGTGGAGATATCTAAAGATCTAAAAAACAAACTTCAACCTTACAATTTTTTTCCAATGTTAACTATAGTTATTGAGTAATGACATATTTGACTATAATTTGAACAAAAGTTCCAGAAAAATAGAGGTGGTCTGAGAGCTTCATGGCTTGAATTATACAAATTATTTAAAAGACCAACGTGTAGGATTTAGTGGCATCTAGCTGTGAGGTTGCAGATTGCAACCAGCTGAATACCCCTCTCCTCACCCCTCCCAGCCTAGCGTGTAGGAGAACCCATGACGTCCGACACGAAAAATTCCAAAACGCGAAAGGCCCTAGGGCTCATTCTGAGCTAGCAAAAACACAGTTCTTAGTTTTTCAGGTGATTATACAATAATGAAAACAATGCCTATAAATATATTCCATTTCCGCTTATAAATCCCCCTAAATCCTACACACTAGTCCTTTAAGTGTACAGTACATACGAAAATTAGTACAGTGTAGCAACTCATATTGGAATCTGCAAATTGAGGAAATTGTGGTATTCTCTCTGCTGCTACATGCTTACAGGATTAATAGATGCAGGGCCATGCATAGCTGGTGTTTGACAATGAAGCATGAATCTGCCAGTATGTGAATTGTCATGTGTTTCTGCCTGGAATGATTTAGGATCAGTTTGGAAGAGCTCCTCGGAGGTTAAGCGGGAAGTCTGTCTGGCATTGCACCTCTGGAAGCAACCAATATTCACACAGACAAAAGAGATCCTGTGCAGCTACAGATGCCTATTTATTTTAATTTCAAAGGCAGCTTGAAAGAGGAATCTAATAAAAGTGCCTTTATTCCTTTAATGCATGTTAGAAGATGCACAAACATGCACATAGCAAAAGTGTGCATGTACACTATTACGCAAACACATTTTCTTCCTCTAACACATGCATCTGCACACACGCGCAGATTGTTTTCATTATCGCTAAATGGAGCTTTCTCAAAAGACCAAACCAGTATTTGAATGCTGTTTTCGGCACAACTAATGAAAGTGGGGCACAGCCATGGAGTCTCGTGTGAATTGACAAAATCAGAATCAGCTTTTTCAGTGTGAAGCGTCATGCTCTGATGGCCCTCTGTGCAAAATACTTTCCAATTTAACCTGTCTCTGTGCCATGTTGCTGTAGCTGCCAACTGCAGTGATGTTGCGGGGAAAGGGGAACAGAAAGAGAAATGAATATTGCTATGGACATTGTGAGGAGGCAATGGGGGGCGGGGGGGTTGGCTGGGTGGGGTATTGATGGAGGAAAGAAAGGAGAGCGCTGCATCAGTAGGGTAGAGATTGCTGTGGTGTACAGTAGCACAAATCCTAAATTCTGTGCAGATCCGACGGTAGCTAGGAAACAGCTGACAGTAAAATGGGGGGATCAAAGGGATTAGTGTGCCCAGTTTGAGCCCAAACAGTAACCCTTCCACTTCTCCTACTGCCAGCCTTTTTATTCATTCACCCCTGTATTTCAGTGGTGTGCTCAGCTTGTTAGTCACAACCCCTCTCTGGTTATCCTCCCCTGGGTGTAATTGTTTAATTTGGAATCGCCCTTCTTTATACACTATTTAGCTCTTACATACTCTCACAGACGGGCAATATGTAGAAAAAGGTCACAGTTTCAATTTTAGAAAGAAGTAGGCTGAATGGAGAGAGAAACTCTAACACACACACACACACACACACACACACACAGACATAGGCTACACAAAAATACAAATGCCTACACACAAGTGATCCAGACAAAACAAAGACATTGCATCTGAGAGAAGAGGATGCACATGTCAGACGCAATCAGTGCTGCCTTTTGTGATCTGAGTGAGATTTCCTGTCACTGGGGCTGGAGACGCAGCCTGTTTAATTCTGCAGGGGACTGCCATGTCCCAAACGCTCCGGTCACTGTCTCCTCTTGTCTCAGAGCCAGAGAGACGTACCTAAACAAACAGGCCCATGCATCCCCTGTTGGGGACATGCACTGTACTGCACTAGGAGGACTTCTGACTGTGTTGCCCCCATAATTCCACACTGGAGACGCAGCGGACATGTGAACACACTCTAGACTGACAGAGAGCTTTACCCAAGAGAGTAAAGCCAAATCGGATCTACATCACATATGACATACATATGATGGCTCAAAACTGATTTGTGATGCCTGACTTAAGCAAGAGAATTACAGCAGAAACAAAGGCAGGGTTACACTGTTGTTGTTCTTCTGTGTGAGCAAAGCGCACATGTGGACACATGATGGCTGCAACAGCTCTGACTTGTGTTGCTGTTGCAGAGGCTTTGCGCTAAATCTGTATTTTAATGTTCTCAAAGCTTTTACAAATTGTTGGTCAAGCTATTTTAATTAGCAAGTGGGGGGCTTTCAAAGAGTAATTTCCTTGTTCTGTGAAAGGAAATATTTGAGCACATTTCTTATTGTAGAAATGCTGGACATGTTCTTTGCCTGTGGGGACAGCAGAAATGGAAGAGTCAGTGGGATTATATCAGTTTAATGAAGTTGCTCTGGCCGATGTTTAATTTCATGAAATTCAATTAAAAAGCTTTATTTCCATTTCTGTATCACTTGAGGTTGCCGTCATTAGATTATAGAGAAGGAATTGTGAGAAGAAATGACCAATCAAAAATGTGTTCTTTGAGTGCATGTTATGCTGAGACATGCTAATGTCTTTGGAATGCCTCACAGTGAATATTGTTTTTTCTGGAAGAAGACCAGAGTTTAGTTGTAGGAAGGTAACGGAACAGAGTGGACTTGACTGGGTTTCTATCTCTATCTTAGTATGCAAAGATAGGAAGAAGTAAAGCTGTTAGACCTAGACAATAGATGCAATCACTGCAGCACAGCAACTACCTTTCCACTTATATCTTCCTCTGTGGGCCCCACACTTGATGCTCTGATTTTATTGTTGAAGCTCCTGTTATTGCTATATATGTTAAAGTAGACCCAGCAATTTTCTTGCCCTCTCTGCATTAGTGAGGAATAGTGAATAAGAGAAAAAGAGACAAGGTAAACGACTGAGAGAACATGTACCCCACCAGCTTTCTTACAAACACAGACTGAAGAGCTGACATATGCAAACTCAAAGGGTGGCGATGTTTAAAAGCTTTAATCACACCACTACTCACAGCCCAATGTGGCGTTGCACTCTGCATCATTGAAAGCTTGTTTTATTAATGTTGTCCAGAGTGAAGTATGGTGGGGTAGTGGGGTTGGGGGGAATGCATTGTGCGCTTGATTTAAGTGGGGTGGAGCAGAAACAATGGCCATGAAAAAAACATGGCAAGGCTGTGAGAAGCAGCCCACTTCCATTACTTTAGAATGCACGGTGCCCAAAATGGTTCATGATAAAGTGGATGTACAGTATGGTGAGAAACATTCACACATGCTGGGACTTAATCATTTTATAAAAAACTATATTTGTTTGTGAAAATGTCATTCTAGTCCTAGTAGAAGAGTGGATTTTTCCCAGATATATAGAAATACTTGATTCTTGTGCTCCGGTTGACTCTGTAAAATTAGTTCATCATGTGCTTTATGTGACACATACAAGCCAATCAAGGCAAAGTGTGCTGTTTTTGAGCGAGAGGGGTGAAGTTAAATCTCGTGTCAGTCTGATGCCTAATTGCTCTCATTAGCAGCTGACGTTCACACCAGTTATTCTGCACAATTAACCGCCTGCCACCAAGATGTTATGAGGCAGAATGTTGCAGTGGGTCAAAGGAGAAAAAAAAGGGTTGTAATTAATTTTCACTTAAATTATTGCTTTCATATTTCAAAGGCTGGTACAATGGCATTTTTGCTGAGATTCCCCAAGGGGAGAGCACTGATGAGTGTTTTTTTGTGTGTCATGTGGAAATGAGGAAGTGTGCACAGTTGATGGAAATCAGGAGCCATTGTTGTTTGACAGTTGGCACCTTTGCAGTGATTGCCTGTGTTATTAATTTGTGAGATGAGAGGCTCCAGCCTCTGATGGTTACGCACTGCATTAAAGAACTGCTGCTATGAATGACACTCAGGGCTAATGAATATGAATACATTTATAAAAATAGGCACGGGCTCCCCTCTCAGTGCAGATTGGGAGTGACAGTCACATTGGTTGGGCATGGTTGATGAGAGATGGAACCGCTGCCCCTGGAGATGTTGCAGGGATCAGACAAACAACCCACACACATACACACACACGCACACACAATCACACACAGACGAATACCCCAGCATGATGACATTCAAAAAAGGCTCCAGCATTTAAGAATGACAATCTCGTCATCTTATGATAGTCTTTACTCCCTGGACATAAACAATCTGATATATCAAAGCCTGTGTCTACTTCACTGTTATGTCCCTGAAATAATAATTATCCCAGTATCCATCATAGCTAATTGCTCCATTTGTGCATGATGTCACAGCAAACAGATCATTTATTATTATGTGAAAAATATTGAGCAGGTGGGTGACTTGAAAGAAGATTTTTCTCACTTTTGAAAATCCACAGGTGTCATATTGTTAGCTAGTGATTTATGCTGCATAAACAACACATTTACATTACCTGTCAACCAATTTATAGACCATTTCCTGTGGAAACAAAGTGATGTAATTTATTGTCATTAACGCACAATTCATTACGTTCAAACCGACTTTGGGAACATGCAGATATGTCAATTTTTCTTTGTGGTTGTAGTTTGCCTTACCTCACATAAACCTTACAACAATGTTAACATAAAAGCATTTGTTCACATTATGTCTAATATACAAGGAAGAATGCTTTTAGTTACACGGTTAGTTTGTTTTGCTGGTGCTGTTGGAAAAAAGTAGAAAAATATGCATAAAATGTATAAAACTTTTTTTTATTCTTGACCGGAATCTATCACACGTGCAGTCCGTCTCGCACAAGCTTGTTTTTCTAAAGATGAATTTAATTTTTCCATTTATCAACATAAAAAAGCACTGACCAAAAAAAAAAAAAAACCCAAAAAACACAGTCATTCCACCACACAGCCATCAGAGAAAATTTGTATCACTGAGTGTGTTTTTTCTTTAACGCAGATGAGAGATATGGCAAACAAGAATATGCAAATGTGTTCATCTGTTTCCCCCCGGTAGGCAACGATTTAATTGATTAATTGAAGATATTTATTTGATTGGTTGCGGCTTAATAATCCAAAATGTTATTTGTCAAGCTGTTCAGTTTAGCTGCAACAGCGTGACTGTTTCCTCTGCTTCCATATTGTCCCCGAAAGTTAATGCCCTTATTTTTCCAAGTTCGAAGCACAGACGGGACCAATCCCTCAAAGATTTGTGAAGGACGTTGATTGAGATAAGTGGGATACTCATTGGCTCTGACAGACATAACCTTGGTGAGTGTTCTCTGGCAGCCACTTGAGGAGCATGGCAGACTGTGAGCGCTGGACATTGGGCTTGACTGACACTATGGTGCTAACCTTGAGCCAGGTTCCCGTAGAGCAGCGGCTCAGTATTTAAGGCCCAGAGAAAACTCATTGAGCATCTGACTTAACTGGGTTAGACTGCACCCATGGATGCAAGCCATCAAACTGAACTAATTAACAGCTGAAACAACCTTGAAAGCCGCAGACAACAGTGTGTTAGCAGCATTTGCCCCCCCACCGCTCTCATTCCCCCACCATTTTCTGGTGTCTGTGCTATACACTACACTCAATTCATTTATTTTGCACTTGAACAACAGTTACTTATAATCTTTTCTCTCCAGCTGAAATTAGGTTAGAAGTACCTTCCCATCGAACCATTCTGTGGAAAATTGGAGAGGCATAAAAGACAGATAAAAGCACTACACGCTGCCCCTGAAAAAACATGTTGGTTTGTGGGGTTGAGAAAAGAGAGAGAGAGAGCAGATGCAAGAGCAAGCTCAAAAAAAAAAAAAAAAACGCTCGTCACTTTCTATTGTCACTTGAATTTGTATGTTGGCATATCTGTGTTCATGGTGTTGCCCTAGAAAGTGAATGTCTCTGCTATGGACTTATGTTTGCATGAATCATAAACAGCAAAAAGGATTTACTCAAAGGGGAGACTCATCAAATTCTGTCAGATTTGAACTCTCATACCACTGAGCCCCAGGGATCCTTCTATGATTTCCTCCTGATTCAGCAAGGCTGCCATTTTCTTCAGAGAGTATTTTTGCGTGAGCTGCTGCTGGGGGTCAGGGGCCAATTCAACGTTATTGAATAATAAATAAATAGAAATGTGTTCTGGCTGTAGTTGATCCCTGTTGTTTCTTCTCCTCTCACTTCCATGGGCAGACAGACAGCAGCTGGGGCCTTGTATTCGCTGTAATGGCCTGTATATATGCAGGGTTTCACATTTCAATCACCGCCACGGCAGCAGAAATTGGTGGTTTAAGATGAAGTTGAAATTGGAAAGTGGCTATCGTGTCTGCATGAGGAAACACATTTGAATCCCAGTGGAGAAGGTGCTTGGCAGCTGCATCTGGAACGCAGGCTGACAAGTCCTTAGGAGTGGAGTTAAAGTTAGAGCCACAAGTGCTCCAGCGCCTTTCAAGCCTTAGCCAAATGATTTTCCAGCGGAGGTCGCATCAGGGACATGAGATTTGAGGAAGTATTTCATAATAGCCCCATAATCAATGATTCATCACAGGAAATATTAATGAGCCATAAATGATGTATTGGACTCTGATGAGGTAGATCTACAATCACATCGTTAAATGTCACAAGGCTGTTCATTCATGGTAATAAGGTATTTGCAATAATTAATGTTTCGTGTTATTTGGCTATAAAGTCTGTATTGAAAAGGATATGTCAGTGCACATTCATTTCCCTTTTGTCGTTGTGCTGTAAGGCTGTTGAAAATGAGTTTAACAGTTTCACCTTTCATTTCTCGCTGTCACTTATTTCTGTTACTTGCACACTCTCTTCTCCCTGCTACATTAACTGAATATTCATTATGTGGCTAATAGTGGTGTCTTTGAAGAGGAATGATCATATTTAATTTTCTCGCCTGAGAAGGAACAAGTCAGTGAGGACAGGTTGAAGGAGAGGAGTGTATGGGAAAGATAAAGGGGAGGGAGTGAGAGAATTAGATAAAACGATGAATGGAGCGGCAGAGGGGCATGGAGTTTATGGACCGGCACGGGTGGGAGGGTGGAGGGGGTCTACATATTACAATATGATTATATCAGTCTATCTCCCTGAAGTATTGATTGACCTGCACCTGTGTCTCCACACCTCCTCCATCGCTCAATGCCGGTACAGTGTATGAGGGTGCATTCTTCTCTCCCCCACATCGTGCCTCTCCTGCTTGGAAGAACAGAGTCTTTCTTTCTACTTTTTTTCTTTACTCTTGGCAAGAGGGCAGTTTATGAAAAAAAAAAAAAAAAAAAAAAAAGAACTCAACCAGTGGCCACAGTGATATTTCTTTGCTCCAGCAGCTGCAGTCCCTGGCTGCGTTTATCGCTTTATTGATTACCATCACAAGGCAGTATTTGCCGGGACTTTGCAGGGACATGATTAAAGATCCGCAAGCAACGCATGGTGGCTCAAGTTGGTGCCGGGGTGTCATGTTGATGAACACGCACTGACACACATACACACGTACACAGACTCTAACACACTGGAAAGCAGGAAGAGCTCAAGGTGGGGGGGGTGCATTCCTGTCATAGACATCAATGGCTTTAAATCTCCTGAGCTAACCTTTTAATGCTCTCAGATCCTTATGGCTGGCTGGATAATTGATTGTGTTTGGTCTAATGGGATTAAGAGGCAGTAGTGGCCTTGGGCTGGACACAGTGGCGATGATGGCAGCAGCGGTAGTGGATTGGAAGATGGAGAGGCAGATAGAAGTATAGAGTGAATGGAGTGTGGATTGATTCGAGACAGAGGTGTGTGTCTGTCTGTGTGTGTGTGTGTGTGTAAGAGTGAGAGAGAGACAGAAAGGAGTGACAAAGCCAGAGAGGTGGGGCAGAGACAGAGAAAAAGCAGCAGATCTGAAAAAGACTGAGAGGAAAGCGGATAAAAACAGGGTGGATAGATAGCTGCAGGTCTTCTTCTCAGTCCATCCCTAATTAGCTGTATGAGAAAACCAGGGAGCTGATGGTATCCCCAAGTGAAAAGCTTGTTAGCGTAAGGGATTCTATCTGCAGGCTATTGGTTTTGGTTGTGTTTTGCTCGCTGGGTGAGTCACTGGGTCTGCTGGGTGCAGCAAGATGAAAGCGGCGGGAAGAAGAGAGCCAAGGTGGTGAGGGCCCATCCCCCCTTTATCGTCCGGGATAACGCCTGTCCCATCCCAACTTATCAACAGCCTCTGTGCTTCAGCTTCATCCCTAACACCAGAGCTTGTTTGAATGTGTCAGTCTGCTAGCCCCCCTTTCTTCTCTGAATTATTTTTAACTTCCCTCCACACTTGGGATGAGATAAAAGCAGAAGTTTGTGTGGGAGAGTAGCGGGGGATGAGGCTGTGGTTAGTACATTTTTGCTGGGGTTTTTTGCTGACTGCTTGTCGCCCTGTTTATTGCAGCCGTGTGTGTGGAATCCCTAGTTTCTTTATGTGGCGCACGGCTCTATCATGTGCGCACATGCAGCACAGAGCTGTCGTCATGAGTGCCAGTTTTTTAGCTTTTATGTCTACCCCTTCTCTAGTACTACACACTGGCACCTCTCTCCCCATCTATGTTGTATACAGCAAGGTAGAGCCTCATAGTATAAGGGTTAACATTGTCTGTCGTTGTTGGATTATCGGCTCTATTCATAGGTCCAGCCAGCCAGATCATGCCACAGATCCAGGTTTTGTCTCTAGTGAATAGAGAGGCTGCTGCAGCCCACCACCCCTTTATACTGGGCCACATTTTCACTTGGGCTTCAGAATATGCCAGGTCAGGATAACTGTTGCCATTTTGGTGGGCGGTAGAAGGCATTTTGCCAGCTTCCTGCAGTGCGAGTAGTGAAACTAAAATGTGTTATTGTGCGTATGTGTCTGTGTGTGCATCGATGACAGTGCGTGTCTTGGTGAATGAGAGACAAACAGAGGAGAAGCAGAGCAGAGAATAGAGGGACGGTATAAGAAAAGGTGGATGATAAATCCGATGTGTGTGGAGTAGGCTGTGTGTGTCTGCTTACGCTCTGGTGGGAATATGAAAGTATTGGGGACTGTTCAGCAGATGAAAAAACATCCTGTGTGTTTACGAGGTAGAGAAAATGTGTCACCCTGACCTGGCTCTCTGCCTATTCTTGTCGAGGAGACGACAGGTGAGGGGTTGCTATGGTTACCGCGAGTAGGGGTAGGGTTGGAATTAGTGTTTTTGTGTGGTGGCCTCGCAATTTCACAGTTAGAACTTTTTTACGCCTCACATGTTCTAGTTTTGTTTAGGTGATGGGTGATATCGTGGCGCCATATGGGTGCAGCAGGTGTTACTAGTAGCTGAGTGCCAGTCTGTGCACATAGTGGGTGTTAGAAAGAGCTATCAGTCAGCCCCTTTCTCGCTCCATAGAGACTTCCCAGAGAGCTGTGTTGTCCCTACAAGGGCCAGATGCTGCCTTGGTTTGCTCTGCTGCCCTCTTTCCTCTCTTCCCTCATTCCCCGGCCCACATCAAACACACGCAGACCATTTCCCCCCACAGCTCTAAATCTCTTTAATTCCATCATCTGTTGCCCATTGAGGGCAGCAATTTAGTCTTAACGCAGCATTTTAGTGTGCCATTAAAAATTCTGTGAGGTTGGTGGCCAGGCCCTGTAGCGGAGAGGTGGCCAGCCTTCAATCTGTGTCTCTGTGTCTAACCTCTGCATTGCTGTCTCCCGGGACACATCCACCATTAAGATAGTGTTTGAACAGCTCGGCCTGGACGCATAGAATATACATTACATATCGCCTGCCCGCCAAGCTCAGGCACTCCATCATGATGACTGTCTCCACAACATTCATATATTGTGATGACCACTGAGGCCACACTATGGTCTAGTAAGGGGCTGCCTGAGCAGTTATCAGGTAGGGATTTTTCCACTGCAGTTAACTGTCTAATTCATGTAGAAGTTAGTCGCTATTCAATATATGTGAACATATGAGCTCTGACCTCAGCCAACATCCGGAGAGGAAGGCTGTAAGTGCTGTTGCTTGAATTTTATAGACACTAGTTTTATGTAATTTCCAGCAATTTCACCATTACTTTTACAGTGATTGGAAACTGGCTGTGCTCAGTTAATGACTTCCCTATCTCCCAGATGGAGAGCAACACCCACACTCAAAACAATGACTTGCAAAATAATTCTGTCTAGCAGAATTATACTAGTATGAATTGTTTACATCATTACAGCAGCAGCGCCATACACTAACCTGAAGCTGCCCGAGCCTAATAAGCACGCAGTGTTGCCCCGTATTGAGTCAGGGGTCTCCTGAGGTTGGATTTCACTGGTTCACTGCTACTAATGGGGGGTTGGCTGAACCGATGTTGGCCCGATGCCACTAAGGCCAGCTACTCTCCTCCTCTAACGTGAGAGAGAGGCTATGTCCTTAGTAGACCTGACATTGACACTAAGAGTGATTGGTCTTAATCAGTGGAGTGCCTTGCGGTAGCAGGGAGTCTCTATGCTTGGTGCAGACCTGAACTGACCTACTGCCCAGCTGTCCAGCTTTCCTTCGGACTCCTATGGAGTTTGAAGAGGAGGACGTTTTGAACTTTTTTTTTTACCAAGGACTTTTTCAATAAACTTTGAAATACTAGAAATACCTAAACAGACAAATATAATAAAACACGATATGTTCAAATAAAATGTTTTCTCTTAAAGACGGCCATAATGTTTCTGAAAAACCATAGTTTTATCAGGACATGAGCGTTCTTCTTAGTAGGGTCACAGTGACCAAATGAGATATCAGTGTCAAGTGTCCCTGGAAGGAGCAACACAACCCAGGCACACTCAGTGAATGAGTCACAGCACATAGACCGGCACCATCATCAAGTATAAAATGAATCATTGTTTTATTTTCTCCTCTTTGTAAATCCTTTACTCTCGGTGTATGTGTATGTTTAAGCAACAATTAATCATGTATGTGCATTTAACAGGGCAGACATAGAATGTATTATATCGCACAGTATTCTTACCAGTCTAACACAACAGAGAAGATGATTATTATTGAGCAAAGATTCATCTGTTTGATAAGATTATTATCAGTAAATATTTCCTGTCTACCTATTTACTCTGGTATGTCATTGGCAGCGACATGCGCCCATCTGGGAGTGTTTTTCAACCAGTATCTCACAGACAAGATAAACACTGGTGTTGTTTGCTGGCGAGTCAGTGTCAACACCAGTGATGTCACGGATACCCATTGTAACAAACAAAACCACAAAACAATGATACAGGATTAGCTGCCCGCCGATCAGGGACAGCCCAAGGGTAGAGGAGAGATACGGGCCTGCATGGCACTTTGGTTTAGCACATCTTGCTGACAGCTGTCTGTCCACATGTAAGCCAGTGCAACAAACCTAATCCAAGGCTCCATGGCACGTCCAACATACAGCGACAGTGACAGTAAGGAGAGCAACAACATGTGCCCCCCTCCCTCCTCACCATGGAAATGCTAGGTGCTGGATTATTCTTGGTGTGGCAGATCATCCGCAGCCCTCTCACCCACCCAGTCAGCCTCAGAGGTGGATTAGAGGCCCGGTAATCTGACTGTGTGTGGTGACACATGTCAACCAAGGGATGTCTAGAGAGAGGAGCCGGGGTGATTTAGAAATGGCGGGGTAATCCAGGGTATGCAGCCCCAGAGTCTTACCCTTTATTCCCACACCAACCCCCAGTCACACAGAACGCATATGTGTAGGCACACATACATTCCTGTACATGGGCCTGTGGGCTTCCTTGACATTACTTCCTCAGCACAAGCCCGGCCTGGGATTCCTGTCACTTCCTTCCATGGGCAAGAGTCACATTTTCATTTCAGTGGAGCCAGTGGCGCTGCACAACCTTTTTCTCCTCTCTTCCTCTCCTCTTCTCCTCTTCATCACCATGCCAATCATCACAATGCTGTCACTCTGGATCTGTCTCTGAACTAAGCTGTCTCTGAGCTAAGATCCAGACACACTTGAGAGACAGAGGCAGACTACTCACCCAGACGCTTCTCTCTTGAAGTTATACCAGTATTTCTCTCCATTCAGCCTCTCGACACTTCCCTAAGTTTTTTTTTTCTTTTCCCAGATTTTTTTTTTCTTTTTTCTTTTTTTACTGATCTAATTTGCAATATTTCCACACATTAGATGAAGCCTGTACATGCGGAACAGAGTACACATGGCCAGGGAATTGAGAAGTGCAAATAATTCCCTCATGTGGAAAGGCTGCAATTAACTGGGGATGTCAGCCTTTGTAAAATATAATTGAGTTCAGGACGAAATGAACGTCTCTAATCCGGCCGACAGAGCACTGTCAATCAGCGTTCCTCGCATCCCCAAAACCAACTGTCATGCTTGTTTATGTCTGTCTCTCTACAACATTTTTGGACACTAATGCTCTGGCAGCTGCCTCTCTTTAATGCGTGGGTGACTGGGTGACTTTGTGCATGCCCGGTGGGAGCGGGATGCTGCACTATAGGGAGAGACTGGACATCTGTTTTCTGTGGTCGAGCTGGAGATAACATTGTGAGCTCAGGCATGGTGTCAAACACCTGTCTGCTTAAAGAAACATTTTTTTCAGTTACTGAGCATAAATCGCCTCTTGTGACGTGCAGAATGATGATCAACAGGGGACGTAGCTATTAGCATAGTATGGCTTCACCTCAATTCTGAGGGTCAAATAACAGTCAGCTGTCTCTCTAGTCAATAGGCCTCTTCCTCTCCCGTAGATACAGTACTGTATGTGAATTACCTTTCCCATCACTACTGTGCTGTGCAAGGCATCTTCAAGACATCCTCCTGGAAATGTCAACCATTTGCAATGTTCAAATATTGCCTGTCATATCAGAAAGACAAGTGCTGACCTTAAAGTGCCTGGATAAATGAGAGCAATCATTTTTTTTTTGTCCTCTTTAATTCCTTTCCACCTGTCTCTCTTGCAATAGTGGCTGCTTCAGTGGTCTGATCTATGGCCTTTCTCTAATCAACCCTGTTAGAGAGAGGTAAAGGGTTGGGAACACATCAGATACCTTGGTGTCACTCAAAACAAGCCTTTGTGTCTTCATCTTGTGTGTGTCACACAGTTCAGTTTTTGTGGGTCTAATGATTGCCTTTCAAGGGCCTCCTCAGTGATCCCCACAGACTTCCAACAGGCTCCCATGGAAATGGATTAATTACAGGGCGCCTGACAAATGGCTGCCCACAGTTGCGGCGGCTTTGTAAACTCTCCTGACTAATCAGCTGAAGACAGAGCATAGTCACTCAGCACGACCTCATCACCAGACTGACACTGTAGCTGTGGCTGAAGGGCCTCTAGTCAGAGATTAATTGTGTTAAACTCTCAATGCTGTTCGCCGCTAACTGATGCTGTCATCTCAGTCCTGTCAACAAAAGCAGTGGTTCTTCCACCCAGACACCTGTGGACCTGTTGTGACTGAGAAAAATCTCTCTGGTCCTCCTCAAACCCTTTATCTCTAAGAGTTTTGATCTCTTAGTGAAATAGATTTTGAATTGATTGTCTGCACCCTGTGCTTGGTTCGCTATGAGTTTTCTACATTTGTTATGTGAACTGTATTTTTGTACTCGCTTTTTTCTCTGGAATTATTGAGCAGGTGAAAGCTCTGTTTGTTTTGCTTTCTTTGAGTGATCAAAATCAAATTTAAGTAGATGCTGTGCCAAATGCATAATATGTCCCCCTGTACAGTAGATACTGAAACTGTGATATGCAAATATCCGACGTGATTTAACTAAAATCCCTAATATCTAGAATTCTTTGTTTTTATACCTGAAACCCACTCTAAGGTACTTTTCTGTAGCCTGTTTGCTCAGCCGCTTACCAACCATATGTTGGTTTTGAAACTTGTTTCTCATCCAATACTTCAAAATTAGATACCCAAGTCGGAAAATTCATTTAATATATTCAGTCGGCATTTTCTGAAATACAGAGAAATGCCTGCAGCATTGTTTATGAATTTGAATAACCCCTAAAATCATAGAATACCACAGGAATACACAGCAATGCCCCGGTGTACCTCTAAGAACACCTTTGTAGGTGTGTGTGTTTATGTGTGTGTAGAGGAAAGAGGAAGTGGATGAGAAAGGGTTGGTGAGGTGTTGGGCATGTGTGATTGCCTTGTATGGGATCTAGATCCACAGGCGAGAGCACTGAGCCCTCAGTCAGCCCATTACATAAAAACAGAAGGCTTTGCAGGATTGCAAACCGAGAGTTTATTTTTTCCTCGTTTGTTTTCCTTCCTCTTGGTGAGGACAGGTTCTCTACTCTTGTGAGGAGAACACAAAAGAGTCTACCATTATCACAGCCGTAATCGACCATTACACTTTCTCTCCCATCAGAGTGCTCGTTAACTGCAGGACAAAAAGCCTCCAAAAAAGCCAGCGAGTCCTGGTGCAAACAACAGTGTGGTTCATTGTGCCAGCTTAAACCAACAGCTTGTAAATTGAATCCTGTGGCATACAGTCAAGTTTACAGTGTTCAGTGCAGCTTTGGCACCATCAACCAGCCAGCAAAATAGTCCCAAACTGACCCTGAGGCTCAACAACACCTGGCTCTTCCCTTGTTAATCACGGGCAAGGATCCAATCTAAACAACAGTGTCTGTGTAGCTATTGCATTTTATGTTACATGTGAGCCATTCCTATACATCATGGTATTTTTTATTCAAAAACAATGCTTTTGCTTCATGTCTACAGATCCATAGTCTATGTGAGCTGTGCTGCATTGCACCTTTTATCAGGGTTAGTTTAATTCACTGTGCTTCTCACCGTGTCTGCATCCATTTGCAGGTTTTTGTTTCTTTTGTCAAAGCATTTTATGGACGCTAATGGGCTTAGATGGCATACATGATTGGAACTGTCAGCATCTGGATAAAAATAAAGGCCAATTGAGTATGTGTGTGTCTGTTACCTGTGTGTATGTGTGCATCCAACTTTACCTACGCTTCGAGTGGCTCATTCTGGAGGCGCACTCGTGACAAATATCCAGTCGCATCAGAGAAATATTGTGCGACAGCAATCACTTTACATTCCCAGAACTGTGCCAATGGAGCGTGCTATACAATGAAATAAGCACACTGGTGAACGTAACACTGGTAAAATCAAGCCAGCTCTGGGGGAAGGGGTAGGGAAAAAAAGAAGAAAACAACATTTGGCTGGGCTTTGTTCAGGGTTGCCCTCTGCGTTGATGGACTTAAGGTAGAGAATTAATCTGTTGATCGAAGTAACATTTGTCCTAAACACCGTGTCATCCGTTTAACTGAAACACATCTTTCCACCCCTCAATCTGGTCTCTACTCTTCAGATGTCCCTTACTTTAAGTGTGTTGTGGTCAAATGGGATTATGAGGGACTGGACCACATATGGCCTGTGCTGGTTCCCATCCCTGTTGAGGGATGTAATCCTACTCCGCACCCCCTTCTGCCCTGCCTCATTATCAGATGGCCAGCATGTGTAGCAGAATTATACCACATACCAGCACTATCAGCAACCTCTCTCACAGAAAACTAAGTACTTCCTAAAGTTTTTTTCAGTTAACTGTCTCCTTTGTCTCTGATTTGTCTTCCTTTGTCTCCCCCAAATTGTGGCTGACTGGAATGTTTCATATTCTATATTTGGTGAATTGGGGGGACAGAATGGACTTGCAAGGAGATTACAGTGAGGGAAGTAGAACAACAACAATGTACGGATTACAGGCAGGATTTGTGTGAGGAACACATGATATCCTCTCTCATCCCTTTATCAGATTGGCCGTGATGGAGAGTCAGTAGTGGCTGGGATCAGAGAGGGCTAGGTTTGGATTCATTAGAACAGAGCCAGATCAGGACAGAGAGTGATGGTATCGGCTCATAATTCAATAGAAAGTCATCTCACAGTCAGGTGACTGGCTGCCTGCATAGTCCATCTTAACAAGTAATGTTAATTACTTAAATAAATAGCATTTTCATAAAACAAGATAATACATTTGCCAGTTGAATTGGATAATTTCAGCAATCTATGATTCAAAGTGACTTGATTCATGGATCTAAGTGACATTACTGTATATAAGAACAAGTGCAGTCATTTCACAGGCAAAGACACTTGCTTCTGAACAAAGAGAAAACAGCCTACTAAAAATGTGTTATAAAAAACAAGATTTTAAAGGACCACAATAGTGTTTTTTGCAAGAAATATTTTAAGAATGTCCTCCCCAGAATAACGACAGCATCAGTGGTTTTAGCAAATGCCCCAAACCGACGTGTGTTCACGTTTAAGTGGCAAAGCCCTCTGGTGGACATAGTGATTGGGACTCTTGTCCGTCGGTAGCGGAGGAGGAAACCAGGTGAATTGACTAAAACAACAAAACATGGGACTTCACTACAGGAGACTGCTGTTGATCTCCTGTTTCCTAGCAACAATAAACTTTGTGTCCAGAGTTGTTCCCTAACCTTAAAAGAATAGTTCGGATTTTTTTTAAGTGGGGTTGCATGGGGTACTTATCCATAGTCAGTGTATTACATACAATAGTTCTGTGTTCTGTGTAGTCCCTGTACAGTCGCTCAGCGATGAACAGCTTTGAACAGCAGCAAAATGGATTTTAGCCAGCTAAAAAAAAAGCCAAAATTTCAGTTTAAGTGTATACTATACTTATATTATTATATCATATATTTTGACCCCTGAAGCCTGCCGTCAGACAGCTCTTTCTTTTGGCCCTTTTCTCTCAGGTGCGCTAGGAAGGTAGGAATGTTCAACTACAGTCCGAGTTACCTGATTGCCACAAGGTAATGCACTGTGCTGAAAGTGTCCTGTAATGAAAACTCTTTTGGTTGTGCATTCAAACAAACTTATTGTGAATTGGTTGCTGAAAAACCATTTAAACACAGCAGTAATGTAAAGCGCAGTTTATTTGTAGTTAGTAAACGAAAACTGCACAAAACAACCACTATGATCCTGTCAGACAACACAAGATTGGCATTTTTCTGCAGTGAAGCCCGCAACATTGTTAATGGGATCTTTTTGAATCCCAGCAGTGAGGGAGTTATAATTTAACTTATCCAGACAGAAAATCTATTTCTTTCCTCCCATGAAGCTGTATGCAAACACAGAGCAATCAACAGCATGCCCTTTACCCATAGTTATCTGTACTGACCGAGAGGAAAATAAATACACTTTTTCCTGCCGTATTTATGGTTTGTGTTCTGGAGAACCCAACTCTGACAGCATCAGACAGAAAAGGCTGTGTCTATCACTAGTCTAGCTGATACAACTTCTCACAGTGTTGTCCTCCCACACATTTCTCTCCACTCCTTCCACTTGTCTCCTCTAAATAGCCACAGTTAAGGCTTGCAATGCATGCAATCACTGAAAAAGACAAAACTTGCTAAGGTTGACTTTCCTGCAGTGTAGTTCCATCACAATTCCAGACAGAGAGAGTCAGGAAAGTAATGGACAAATGAAAGAGCAAAGAAATGGAATAGCTAGAGAAGGAGAGAGAGAGAGAAGAGAGAAACTAAGAAAGGCAAAGAGCTGAAGGAATAATAGAGAGAGGGGAATGGGGAAGGAAACAGATCGAACAAGAGGATGCCATGACAATTATAGGCAACAGGACCCCTAACGTCAAAGTGGAACCCTATTTCTGGGAGCTGTCTATTCTTCGGAATGTGAGACAGTAAATACCTTGTTTCTATCTTCCCCAGACGTCATTGTGACCACCAGTGCCACAATGGAAACCCTGATGAGGAGCACATGCAATTGCTCTCTCTTAATAAAATCTCACAGTTCCCATTACACCCCGGCACAATGGGCCTCTCGCCTGGCTGCTGATTGAGTTCCTACTCTCCACGAGCTATAATAGCAGCCAAGCCACTCCCTATCACCACCCTCACCCATTTTACCCCGCTTCCCTCTTTCCGCCTTCACCAGCCCTCGTGGATCTTTTCACTCAATATTCACACCCCCTCCTCCTCGCCTCTCCTTTTCGCTCTCCGTATACTTTTCTTTCTTTAGTTCCCCTTTTTTTTTATTTCCACCCTTGCCACATTTCCTCTCACACAGAAGAAAGAGTGATAGATACCGTCTTTCTTCAGCCTCTATTGGTCTGATCGATACGTGGATATTTTAGAGTGTTGCCCCATCTTATTGATGTGAGGCACACCATGATCAGGAAAGCCTTAGTAGCTGTTGAGAACGAGTCTGTCAAGAAGCCGTGCTGATTATGAGGGATTTTGAGAAGGTTTGCTGAAAGAGTGACTGGGTGGGTTGGATTCCTTTGCTAGGGAAAAGGGCGAGCTTGTTCTCACAGGTGGGAAAGGTTGCAGCAAAGGGAATTTATAGGTGTAATTGTGCTTTTTTCTCGAGCAGTACTTTGGCCTTAAGCATACACATTGACGGAGAATTCACCCCATAGTAGAAACACAGTTAACAAATGTTACAGTTAATGTAGAAAAAGTATTCCCTGTTTTCATTTTGATATTCAGTAGTTTAATGACAGGCATTAACACATGGTTAAAAACAATAAAATTCCAAACTCTTAAAGCCTAATGTTTAATGTCAATATTAATGCCCATAAATAATAATTTGGCCTAACATAATGAAAGAATAGCATTCAGTCTTCCTTATGATGCATTTTCAATCTAACAGAGGAATTTAATCAGCGGTGGCCAGACCATGACCTCATCTGACCTTTGCAACTTTTTTAAGGTGTGGTTTTAGTTTTGAAATGCAGCAGTGGTTGAAACGCTCATGTGGTTGCTTCAAATTAAAGGATGAGCATGAAACTCGGATTGCTTTATTTAATTCAACTGACTCACACCCACTTTGAGGGCCTTTGCAGCACAGCCCACATCCACTTTGTAGTGGGTCAAAGAGGTAATTTTATTTTCCTTGTTGACTTGTAATGATATAATCAAAACATTATATGAGCATATGTACACCAGAATTGTGCACACACACACGCGCACGCACACACACACACACATCCACACATACTGACTTAGTACACAAATACACACACATCAGTAAATAGACAAACACAAACATATAGCTCCTCACAGGTGGTAACCCATTAGAGACCTTTTGATTAGCTGTTTTCAAGATGTGAGCCAGGTAAACCGAGGGACTCCCTGCTGCTGTGTGATGCAAGTAAAGGTCAGCAGCTGGTGGCTTCGCTCCTGCCTGCACCACACTTATTCCCTGAGCAGAGCTCAAACACCCTGGGAGTGAGGGGGAAAAAATAAAAAAGCTTGCTTAATGTATCCTCCAGAGAAGACATACAGAATTGCAAGCAGTCATCTTAACAACATCACAAATGGGATGTGCAATTTTGTGCTTTACACCACTTTTTTAAAGATAAGAATATGGCTTCCAGATGTCACTTTCTTTCTGGCAGGGATGATTTCAGATTTGTAAACTTGGCAGAATGTGTGAAAGCGAGGAGGAGGGATAGAGAAAAAGAGAGATGTTCAATCTGGCACTGTCCAGTCTACTGTTTAACTTCAGTGAAGCTGTTTCATGTAGGTCAGAGCTCTCGATGCTGGCTTTCTTTCACTCTGATACTCCCCAGGCCTGGCATCAGCTGCTTATGTCATATTAATTTCATATGGACTAGTAGATGGGCAGGCTTTGATGTACTTTATATTGATTTTTTGTGTGTTACTTATATTTGATCCAGTTGGCTGGCTTGTCTGTGTGTGAGGGGACTGATACCATGAAGATAAGGGTGTCAGATCAGTCGGGTGCTATGCTTTATTTCCCCCTCGACAAATCCGGCGAAGTTTTCACATCTCATCTCCGCACCATGGTGACAGCCCGACAGGAGGAGTCCGGCCCGACACACTGCAACGATAGACAGCTCACATTGACAATAATGCCACCGTTGCCCGTGTTGACAAGAGCCCATCCCTTCCCATTTTATTGAGAAGATGCAGAGAGAGAGAGAGAGAGAGAGAGAGATGGATGAAGGGAGACTGGAGAGGTGGGAGAAAAGAGGGAGGCTAACTGGCATCCAGTCAAGTAAAAAGACCAATTTTTGAGCTCCAGACAGTCTGCCACCGCAATGGTAATCCTTCAGCAACACCCTCTTCTGCTGTGTAGGTAGACTGTCAGACTGATAAACACATGCACACACACACTGCACAAACACAGATTATATAAACCAGGCCTGTATATACGTAAGCAACTTGCATGCGTGGTAACACAGTGCTTAGTCATATTTTGACGTAGAAATCACTGTCTCACTTTCAGCAATAAAAAACACAGTTAAATTAATCACTGAAGTGGTTATCACGGGTAAAAACTAATTTAAGTTGAATACATCCATCTATCCACCTCCCCTCACATGAGAACAACACCAGCACATCTGTAGGGGCATTGTTAACACGGATCAACAGAGGAGCTGAAAGCTAAAAGTTTCGCTTTACCGTGAAACTTACTACAATATTTACGTATATGTGTTGTTCTTCTGAAAACTTTTTTCTCACGAATATCTGTCAAAACCAATTTACATCAGCAAATATGGGTAGGAGATTTTTGTATTGTATTGAACACTGACTCTGACCTCATAGGAGCAAATTATTGTGTTTAAAATGAGCCTGCACATCTCATTTGCACTTGTATATATTCAGAGTAATGATGCTACAGTAACATAATCTTAGCTGTCTTCAGAAAAACTCAACATTGGAGAAGAGCATTTCAGAGAAGTGGGTTTTTTTACCCACGCTAAAAATCATAAGACATATGCTTTCTTCCCCTGCACAATGTGTGCAGAAAATATGTCAAACTCCCTCAAGGAAAAACCTGCCAAAATGGTGAGTGATTTCATATTACACTGAAAAGTAACCAGTCATTTGTTGTGTTACAATGTGGGTGTGTGGTTCTTTGAGACTAATGTGATTAAGCGCCGCACAAATAAGTTTGGCTTGACTTTTCTTATTAGGGGTTAAACCTGTTAATCCAATTTTGGATGTAAGCTTACATCTGTGATTTTGAGTCCTACAACAATGATTGTTTTAAGCCTGAATATTATTGTTTTTTTTTTTTATCAAAAATAATATAATGAAAGTCCCTCTTAAGTTCTCTTTACTTTTGCTTGAGTTGGACATCCGGACTGTAAATATTAAAAACAGACAAGAACCTGCCACACACTGCTGGCATGTAATAGTTAATATGTTAAGAGAAGCAAGCAGTAATTTTGTGGATGTACAAAAAAAAAAAAAAAAAGGAGTAAGCAAGGAAGGGATTAATATAAAAAATGGGAGTAAAATTCAAAATGCAGAAAAGAGTAGAAAGTATTATTTTTGTGAGTAATCTCAACAGTGTTAAACACACGTAGGACAGCAGAGCACAGAACAACCTGAGTACTCAATATATAAACATGACGTTCTCTGGCTGATATGCATTGGATTAGATCAGAGTGGATTAGAGGAATGTGGAGGCAGGTTGGTGAGAACAGATCACCTAGATTGAAAAGGGATTTCTAACACTTCTAAATGAGATATGGGCACGTATTCAGAGATAAGACGCTGCATATGAAAATGGGTCAATTGTTCTGCAGGTTTAGCTGGTGATTAAGAAGATTACGTTCCACCAGTGAACAACAATGGCGAAGTCAGACAGCAGCCCAGTTGTACTTAGCCACTCTGTCAGCCTGGCTGATCCCTATTCTGTCCTTTCACCAGCATCCAGACTTTCATGTTTTGAGCAATGGGACTTAAGTACTGAGGCAGAGCTTGTCAGGCAGCAGATTTTCTGCTGGAACAGAACATAACAAAGCACAGCATAATTTGACTCATTCCCAGACCAAAGACTGTTTTGATGAAAGTTTGTGCGCTTGTGTTTCTGGTCCCACCACCTCACCCTCCATTTTTCAGAGGAGAGTGATTAGAGCAGGAGCACTTAGGCCACAGCTTGCGGACTGCTATTGATTGATCAAACCTGGCTGTTCGGTCTTGGAGAATAGGGAGGGTTTCCACACAGTCTTCTATCCCTCCCTAATGAAAGGGAGGCAAAGCTTGCTGCCTCCTTTGATCCAGAAGGGATTAAAATAGTGTTGCTTATGGAAGTAGAAAGATCAGGGCTGTCTGTTTCTCTGTCTGTCTGATGTGCTGCTGGGAATGATATACAGCCCTCTGCTGTGGAGTCTGAGGCTGGGTCAGTTCATGGTGGTGCCAGGAGGTCTGATTCACTATATGGTCAACTAACAAGAACACCTGCCTCTATGATGCTTTAATCACCAGCATCATCACTTGCTCGTCTTTATTTATTTTCACCCTTTGTAGTCTCTGTTCAGCTGATTTTGCAGGATACGGGCTGTGGGCCTCTATCTCTCTTTTTTTTTTGTTTGTTTCTAATTTCCTTCCAGAATCATGTCTTTGTTTGCTGCTATTACATGTTTCCTGAGTGTCTACGGTTGTCTTTGTAATGCATCACAAGCCTTTCATTGACGGCAACAGATCTAAGGTTTTTGACAGTCTGTCTGTTTGCAACAAAGAAAGCAGTTTAGAATCAATATGATCATTTTGATATGCACAACAACACTTTGGACAGCTATTTGAAGGAAATCCTGAAAAACACTAATAAACTTGAAGCCTCCCTTTCAATAATTAAAGCTGATTTTCTCTGAGAGAAAATATTTTCGAAGGAGCTGGTGAGGTGGAAGGCTTTGATACAGCCTAGAAGCCTTCATAAAAGTTTTAGATGTAGAGAGAGTAATTGACATTTTTCGCAAGTTGGCAGTCAAAACCACATATGCGTTGCCAAGTGGGCCCTCAAGTTTGTGCGGTCAGTCTCTCTTTCTCTTCTTTTCTCTCTCTCGTACACACACACACACACACACACACACACACACACACACACTTTCCGTCCAGTGCATTTTCAGTTTGATCTGTTTTATGGATTTCTCTCACAGCTCAGTTGAAAAATTCAATTAATTGAGCCATGCTGTGAAATATCTATCAGATCAGGATACAGTCGTTTTTCAGAGTGTGGACCATGCAGTATTCATATCTGCATGATGCATATAGTGCAAAACATAAACCATCGTGGAACAGTTGATTTATGCACACATACACCTGATTTATCTGTACTGTTGCACACACACACATTGAGCCAGGCACTTTAGGTGATGAAGCAGTCGATCAGGCACTTCAGTTTTTTAGCCCCGGGCCAGTGGAATGCATTGTGATATGAACGGTGACATGTGGCGATTAACCTTACACTTGTTGTACGCCCTTGTGAAGCCAGTGTTTGCAAAGCCTTCAAGCTCTTCTGTATGATCTGTTTATGCTAAAGCCGCACACCCAAGGTGATGTGGCTGTTTAACACACACACACAGTTTTCCCCACATGTATGTTACCACAGAGGGAAGGTGGAGTTGTTAAAGAGACACTGATAGCCGCTGGCAGAAGCTGCAGCTCCGTTTGATTGTTCTCTCTGGGAGCGCTGTGCATGAGAGAGCAGAAACACAGCAAGTGGCATCAGAGAAAGAGCGGGAGCCTCTTTCTGCTCCGTGCATCCTCTCCCTCCAACTACCTGCTCATTAGGCTGGAGACCGGGGAGCTGCGTGAGGCCTGGTAACTGCGTGCCTACCGGAGAAAAGGATGACATTATCGCCTATTTATCAGAAGTTTCTGAACTCGTCAGTGCACTGCCAGACATCTATGCATCAATAAATCAGCAATCACTCTGGGCGGTCTTGACTTCTATAGCTTCCTGCCACCCTGACACACTTTTATATACTCTGTTTTATTCACTTTTATGTGCTGGGTTGATGTATTTTATCGAGCTAGTTACTACAGAACATAAACTAGGGATTACAACCTTGTGCATAAAAAAATCTGCCCCTAGAGAGAAATGGAAGCAATCTGTTTTTAATATACCCTACTTCTCATTCTCTGCGCCGCTTCCACGATTCACTTTCCGTCACTCAGCCTGCCTTCCTTGTTGCCTGTGAATGTATGCAGAAACTGAGCAACTTTGTTTTCATATCCTATTATCCAGAGAATTTGCCTGGCCCTCTCACCCCTCCATTTCCCCTCAACTTTACCTTTCTACCTGTTAAGACTTCCAGAAGCAGATGCTGTTATCTCCCAGGCTTTCAACAGCCTGTCACATCCACTAGCATCTCCCTTCCTCAAAAGCTGTCTCACAATACTTTTCTGGATGCACTCCCTGCGGTTCCCGATACCTGCTGGGAGGCACAGTCGGTGATGTCAAACTTTGAAAAAAAGAGGAACCAACACAAGGGTCAGAATGATGGAAGGAAGGAGAGAGAGCGTATGAGTGAAAGACTGAGGGGTGCCACTGAAATAGGGTTGTTATTTATTTTTTTCCTAATGTTTCCAAAGCTGACTTTATTGATTTTTCTAACCTGAAACACAGCCACAGTAGAACCTTCCATCGTCCTATAGATTGGAATTGATTGCCTTGAGGCTCTCTTGTCCTGTAAATATTTGCAAGGCTTTATTGATTCCATTAGTGGCTGGCTGCTATTTGTGACAATGGTATGGATGGTTGCTGTTGGTAAGACTAATGCTGGGAGGCCAGTGCTTTTTTCACAGCACATTAAGGTCTTGTTTCACACGTGTATTGTTGTATACGACCTGTCCTTGCAGCCATTATGAGGCAAATGGTCACCTGTTTGATTTGTGTGGCACTTTTTGAAAGCAAGCTATTCAGGTGGATGATATACTAGCTCACGGCCATTCTCGTTAGTCCATTTATTCATCTTCAAGGAAGGCATCGATACCCTGTTCACTGCCGGATGTTTCTGTATAAAGCCATACACAGAGGATGACAGAGAGGTGTTTTGTTGTAAGGTGTGAAGGGCCTGACCGTGGATGTGACCCTTGGCATGATTAAAAGAAAAGGAGGGGGCCACTGCTTTAAAAGAGCTGTAGCCTCTGACGCGTAATGCCTGGACGCGAAAGCTCATATAGGGGACAATGATGTACAGTGGATATAGACTGTTGGCGTTTCATCTAATGTGAGGCAGCGAGGGGCCGGTAGAGTGCTGCTTAAGAACACAGGGGAGAGCAAGGTGGCCCACGCACTGCTGCTCTGTTCACCCGCATCTCCTCAAACCCCCCCACCCCCTGCATATTCTACTGTTGTCTCAGGAACACAAAGACTATTTTCAGGCAGCCAATCCACAGAAGAGTGGGAAACTGAAGCCCTGCATGCCCCTAAAAGCCTTCATGACTTTTTAATCGGTGGCTCAGGGCTTTGCGTCCAGCGGTTTGAGAGTGGACCCCACTGCCAGAGCTCCACTCCACGGAGGGATCAAATCCCCCCCCATTGAATCTCTGGCCTGTCAAAGCAGTCAGGCATGGAGGCAGTGGATGGGTGGCATCTGAAGGTGAGAGAGGGAGGGAGAGAGACACAGTTGGCAGTGGAAAAGAGCAGTTTGCGGTTCAGATGGATGGATGGTAGAAGGGAGCCAGGAGAGAATGTTTGTTAAGGGAGGAAGAATTTATGTGAAACTGCTGAGAGAAGGAATAGCCCTGCACCAAAATAATTTCTGAGGTGAGAAGGAGTTTGTTCAGTGGAGTTGTAAGAAAAAAGGGATGTGTGTGTATGTGCGTGTGTTTGTGTGTGCATGGTACGTTCGGAAGCACAGCATTTGGAAGTGATGGATTGTTACAGCATACCAAACAGAGTAGGAAAGGTGGGTGGTAGATTTTATTGGAGCGCTGGAAAGGTTTTGTGATGAATAATAGTCATGAGTGAATTGGTCATTGTCAGAGCCCTCCAGAGCCTATTGAATCAGCAAGGCTAGGGTTTTACAATGAGCTTCAGCCATGAAGATCAGCCTGTCGGGTCATAATAGATGGAAAGTGAGTTGATGGAGGCAGGAGGTATAGTTGAGGCTAGCTTTTTGTCTGTGGGGAAATGGGCCACAGGAGAGACCTGTGTTCCTCCCACACACGGTGCAGAGATCAGAGAGCAATATGGATGCATTTGATGATCACATACAGGCACATGCTACCACACACAAGCACAGGTACACGCACGCATACAATGAGACTCCAAGCGGAGCAAACATGATGCGAGGGTAGCATGCTGGCTAATGATGCCCTGTTGACCCATCTCTAATGATCCCCCTCAGCTCAGCCAGAAACATGATGGACTTTGATCTGTCTGTCATCAAGGGACTGTGGAGTACATGCACGTCTCTTTAATCTGATGAAGAATTCAAATACATATGGATTTCACTGCACAGACACGTACACACATGTATGAGCATGTATCCACGTATGACTTATTATACATGCTCATTCGCATGTGAGGACACATGAAGTAAACACCTACTGTGCACTCACAAATATCTGCATTCACTGTATTTAAAGATCAACAAGCATGCAGACGCTTGCAGAGAGACATTTTACACAGACACACGCACAGTCGCACACACATATGCAGGAAAGCACAAAAAGCCCTTGAATCCATGACAGAGATTAAACATGTCATTTACTCGCGATGATAAAAGAGCAGTAATAAATAAAAAAGATGATTTATTAATATCCAGTGTTGTAATCCACTGCATTATATGTGTATTAAAGCACATTACTTACCATGGCGTGGTGAGCGTTAAAGTGCTTCTAATAAAATTCTTAAGTGCCTACAGGCATTTCAAAGCAGCAGCAGATCTCTGAGCAGTATCTCCTCAGTGTCTCACTAATGGGACTGATGTAAATATGTTCATTTGTGAATCTTCCCTCCAATTTAGTGCTGCTCATATTGTAGATGAAGATTATCCAGGGATTATGAGGCTTGAAAAAACGCTATTTGATGTGTATTTATGAACGGCTTATAGATGTAGTAATATGGAATTAGGTCCCATCATGGGTGGAAAATACAAACGTGAAAAAAGTGTCACTCCTACCTCCCCCATCTGGCTCCCTGTCAGGATGTCATTTAGTGATATTCATTTTCAAAAGTTGAAATTTAAAAGACGTTTATGATGTAAATCACAGACTATAACTCTATGTGGTGTAGAGGGCCGCATTAAGCCTTCAAATCACTCATGCCGTTGCTTGGGCGCCAGTAACATTATGCCATATCTGCTTGATCGTTCCCACATATTTCAATGCGTGATTGCAGCCAACAACAGTCAATGCCTCCGCTTTGTAGGTCCTTAGAGGCAGAGAAAGTTCAGAGAATTACCAACATGATTTTTTTTTACACTGGTGTGTTAAGAGCAGTGGTGGGAACATTTTGGTAACACGGCGGGGGGAAAAAATGCTCTCTGAATACATTAACCTGATGGAAGATGGTGTTCCTATTTAAATTTATGTAATTTCTAACGATAACCTCCAGGATATATGTGACATTGTGTGAAGACTAAAATTGCTGTGGTTGTAATTCCTTTTTTGTTTTTACATATAAAGAGCTCTTGCATATGTATAAGACCAAGTCAAAAAATAGAGCTAACCTTGGTTTTTACTTTCACAAATTCAAAACTTCTTTACAGCTTTCCATACTTCACATTATGTGAATATGAGATAGATATGTTGGGGTGCAGAGAGTTGAAGGTTTGTATTCAGGATGGGACATAATGGATTTTTTTCCTTTAACAACGTTTTTCATCTGTGCCCTGAGCCCAAATGGAAGAAAACAACCCTGCCAACATCACTGCAGCAACACTAGGAGCAATGTTAACTTGAGTGCAACCTTAAGAATATAATTAGAAAACCATCATCATCAACATCATTAGATAGCATTGTTGGCACAGGCCTCCAAGCTGTAGTTCGTGCCAGTGTCATGATAACTATTGATTGAGGGGAATGGTTTGGTTTTCTTGTAAAACAGCTTGCAACTTTTAGATAAAATTGACACAATCAAAAAAGTACACTGAGAGTTTGATTTATATATATATATATATATATATATATATATATATATATATATATATATATATATATAACACATATATAATCAAAATAAGGGTTTCCACTTTGTTATCCTAAAGGATGTACTTTATAATAATCACGAAAAAATAAACTGCACACATCTTTAATATTCTGGTGTGGTCTAATCATCATTCATTAATTTCATTTTCAAGCATGTGTAATTTCATAATATTCACATAGGATGTTATTATGCACACCCGATTTTAACAAGTTGTGTTTCTCTCACTTAACCATCCGAAAGGATCATGTGGAGAGAGCACAACAATTAGTATCTCTGACTGAGAATTTTTCCTGCTTTGTTCAAGTTGCATGCCTCTCACTCAGCACCCATTACTGTATCTGATAATTGAGATGAGCAATGTGGTGTGAAGTCATGTAAGAACCAGCCAAACGCCTCCATTAGCATAATGTCAGGGCGTTCAGATCTTTGTCTGCCTGCTGGCATAGTGCTGGCTGCCCGTCTTCACACAATGCCACAGAGCTGTTCCTCCTGTCCTCTCTTTCCTCCTGCTTGGGGGGCCTGTGCATTTCAGAGACAGAAATGGGCAAAGATGACTCTTCTCTCTGTGTGGATGCCTCAGAGGTCAGAGATGTGGCCTGGTGGGATGTTGGGTAGGAGGCCGGCAGCTTTGAGGTTCCATCTGAAGGAAGTGATTTGTGGGAGATGGGGGTAGCTTTCACACCATCACAGTGCATGACTTGGTGCTCTAGCATGGATGATGGGAGAAAATAGTGGTCAGAGGGCCTCTCTGTAATGCGGTCTAGAGAGGCAGTGATGTGACAAGCTCCATTCTGTCAGCTCTCACACTCCAGAGGTCTCAATTAGGAATGGGGACTACGTGCTCTGACAGGCTGCCATGCTTACAAAGGTGATGATCCTGCCACACATCACCCCAGACCTTCACCAAAATTAGAAAAACCTCCATCCCATCCTCTATACGCTCTCAACTCTGCGCATCTATCATCTCTAACTCTTTCCTGCCAAAGACCTGTTGTTGCTCACGTGTAATTGAGTCTGTGTGATGTATAGTCAATTTGAGTAAACTACTGATATCCCAATCCCACAGTAAATGATGCATTGACACCAGAGAAGGTGTTTGTCTTCTGCAACACAGGTAAATACAGCATTGCCAACACTGATTGCTGTTCATGCCTAGGACCAGAGGAAGGAAGCGAGACAGACAGGCAGGCCGTGTAAATGTAATGAAGGGAGATAATAATTCTTTTCTCTGTCAGCTGCTCTCTGCCATTAGCATTTACTGCCAGCCCCTGCCACTCACTGCTTGGCGCCCATGCACTCTGCCACGCTGATAAGAATCACAATCACCAGCCATTCCACATGCATATATTACAGTCGCAGGCATCCTGATACCTTGCACCTAGCAAAACACTATTGGCATGCCAGAGGTACCTCTCCAATCCAGAGATTCAAAGGGATCGGCTGGGGAGAAAAGCACGGATGGGACATCTTGGTTTGAGTCCATGCATTTTGTCACATATTATTCTGGTGTCTGTATCTTAAAGACAGGCAGTCACAAACACACAAGAATGAGCGTATTCACACGTTTTCATACACAGGCACACGCCTGCACACATTCCTCATACAGTATGAAGGACAAGGAGAACAAGGAGCCGGTTTTCATAATGTCAAGAGCAAAGATGACTCTGTCCTCCAAAAAAGTACAACTCTATCTATATGTTAATGGTGGAAGGTAAAAGTCCAGATTCTGTCCGGTGCATCAAGCAATTAAATCAAGACCTGTCTGATAGCTGCATCTTCACAGAGCTACCCACAAAGGTCCCAGGATGGACAGGCAGCACAGCGTTGCAGGTGCATCTGATCATCTCCATCTCAATGCGTGTGAAATAATGTTTCCCCCACCATACCATCTACTAATTAGGATCTAATTATCCAGGCTAGTGTAAACAATCGCAGCAGATGGCATAGCGCGCAGTATTAACTCTAATGACCCGGGGCCCTGTGGAATTCACATTTCAGTGCGTTTGTTTATTTTCCTCCATTAGTCTTTGCCCTACTTTCTAAATTCACTTAGGCCTATTTCCAACCTTCTCATGCCTTGAGAAAAGCTGCCCGCCTCCTATTCCCGATGCTGCTCTCGTTGTTTTTTTTATTTGCTATTTCTTCCACTTATTGTCGTTTATCTGTTTTGTGTTGCTTTACCTTCTTTTTTTTTTGTTAGTTTTTTTTTTTCAAACAATGTCAATTAGCTCTCACAAAGATCAAGTGAAAATTTGTATCTATTTTCTCCCCCACCCACTACCATTTCCCATTTCTCCCTAGTGAAAAGTGAGAAGAGGAAAGTCAGTAAGAGACGTGTATGTGATCTGGCGTACAAAAACCTTGCTTCTTCTTCTAAATCATAGAAGCTGTCTGTCACACCTGGGAAATAATACTGTGATGTCAGTCACACGCACTACAACGGGCTGGAAGCCTGGATCATTTCCCGTTGTGTTCTACCCATAAAAGCTCTCCAAACCTCCCTTCCATAAGAAAAAAACAATTTCATATATCTTGTCCTTAGAAAGTAAAAAATTGCCATAGTGTCTGGCTTACATTGATTTGCTGGCTCCAAGAATATGCTCACAACTCACTGCTACAAGACATAAATCTTATTTGAGTGCCACAAAGTCAGACAAGAATCCCTGCTTTATCTTTTACAAGGCTATGACTATCCCTTGGTGATTAAAGACATAACTTTCTTACATCTAGCTACTGCTGTTCAGCTGTGGTTTCCCCACTGTTCATCGGACAAGGCTGAGCTGACTGGAGACTTGATGCTGCAGAGGGCGTGTAATGGTGGCTGTGGGTGTGTGAGGTCTCATTAATTGACGCCGGGCCTTGTGCCTGTGCTCCTCTGTGTGCCGTGTTCTCTGCCAGGAGCTGGACTTGCTAATTAGGCTCCTGGATTTCACAGACACGTCCCACGGCACGCCATACAATATACTGCTAGTGACTCAGAAAGAGAGCGCTGAAGAGAGGGAGCGCGCAGGGCAAAAAGATGGAGGAAGAGTACGCCGCGATGCAGGATGACAGAATAAGATGGAGCGACATCTGGACTGCGAGCTCTGAAAGTGCGCGAGAGAGATGACAACCGATGAGAGGGCAGGGAGAGAGAGTATGAAAACTACTGTACTGGGAGAGATCAAGGCCGCCAAGAAAGAAGGACTGCCACAACACACAGAGAGGAAACTGTTATTGTGGCGGAGAAAAGAGAAGATAAACTTAAGATGGGAAAAGAAAAGAGAGGAGGAAATCAAAAATAAAATGATAGTTTGAGACAGGCAGAGCATGGCAGAGAGGTAGGGGAAGGCACTCAGTGGAGCAGCGAGGCAAATAGGGAAGAATTCCAAACAGAAAGGGCGTGTGTGTTTGAGTGTGTGCGCGACTGTGAATTTGTCTGCGCTGCCCGCCGGAGTGTGTGTCCGGATAATTCAATCTGCTGCCCATTGACTGGCCTCCCGCTCCGTCTTCACTCCTAATTAAATCTCCATTTGTTGGCTGGGTGCTACTGCTCCTAATTGTGTTGCTGAAGCGTCAGATAGACACACAGGTACACTTAAACACACAAACAAGCACACACACAGGCCCCACAGTGAGTGGGATCCCAGACACGTCACCGCGCTACATTACACCTCAATTAATCACATCAATTACACATCAATTAACCCGTGGCGATCCACTAAACACAGCTGGGATGCAGGCAGCATTTCATCTGCAACAACCTGAGGACTTTTTCTGCAACATCAAAGCAGATGCATCATCAAAAAGAAAAACATTTTAGACAGCTTAACATGAAAATACATATTCCTACTTCATCTCTTCCTCTTAGCAGTGAGCATGACTGTATGAGCTTTTAAAAAGCATGTTACTTGGACCATGAAGTCTATGTTGCCACAACATAGATACCAAAGGATCTTATACAGTGCCTAGTCCTACTGAATGATGCTGAACATGAACGTGTTCTAGGGGCTATAAATACAAAGGGGGAGGGGGTAGGGAGACACCGACCTGTGATGGACTGGCGCTCACATGCAGCATGCAGATGCTGATCCATGGGCCATTTCTCTAAATGAATGTAGGGGTAGATGGAGGCTCTCCATCTCCCCTCCCTGTCTTTCAGGCCTGGTATGCTTGTTTGGCTTCGGCTGTAATGGGTCACTTCACCTTGCTGCCTAGTGCTGGAGGACACTCCCCTCTCTCTTTTCACTTCTCTTCACCCCCCCGTCCTTCACCTCATCTTGCATCTACATCATTTCTCAATCTCTTTTTGTTTTTATCATAAAGCCCTGCATTTCTCTCACTATCTGTTTCACCGCTCTCTCTCACTCCTTTCTCGCTGTCTTTTGCAGACCCTCTTTCTGAATCCCTCCCTTTCGTGTCCGCCTGCTCTCTGACTCACCTAAATGATGGAGTGTAAATCGGTGGGGTGCCTGTTTTCACTGTGACAGCAGGTTGGTGTAGTTTGACAGATCAGCCTGACCTTCAGGACATGGCCATGTTTTCACGGGGAAAAGGTGTGAATACTTGTAGGTGTGTGTATTTATGTGTTTGTTAAAAGAGACTTAGGTCCTGGCCCAAACATTCTCATCTCAAGTTCTAAAGCAACAAACGAATCGTAGAAGACAGCCTAGTATGCATGTTTCACCAACCCATTACTAGGCCATGGTGTGTGTTTGCTTGTTGTGCATGTGTGTGTCCATAAGGGAGGGGTTTCATCAGCTTTTCAGATGCTTTTAACCCCCCTCCACCAACCCCACAACCCACACCCTTTCACCAACCCATTACCAGGCCATGGTCACTGCCATGACTGTTGCATAACCCCCATCAGAGAGGCTAACCATGACCCATCTCACACGTTAAAGTCCAATTGGAGAGGCTAAATGATAGCTCTAAATTTCCCTGGATGACATGATGCACCATGAGGTGGACTGGAGGTGGTCGATGGAGCAGGGAAGTTATGCGCATATACGTGCATATGTCCAGGAAGAGAAAGAGATTGTGAGGTAGGGTAGGTGAGAAATGGATAAAGAATGAGTGGATATTAAGCGAGCACCTCCAAATGTTTCAACAGGCAGGGGTCCGATTTTATCGCTGCATCTCAGTGATACAGTTGTGCCGAGTGCCAGCTAGGATGTGGTTACATAGGCTCGAACACAGGTGTCTGAGGATTAAACAGAGGCCAGAAAGAGCTCCCTGCTGCTGGAGTGGAGCAGGGGTAAGGAGGTGAGGCACAATATAAGCAAGAGAAAGAATAGAAGACAAAAGTCGAATGTGAACACTGTCTGTGTGATTGCACGCCAGCATGGTGCAATGGGGAGCACAATCGGCCTTGGTTTATAAAGCTGCCCCGTTGCCTGTGGTCTTTGTCTCACAGCCATTAAAATTCTGTGTATGCAGCAGGGGACCCGGCTGGAGCCATGCCACCATTCAACCTCAGCTGTCAGGTTAGAATAAGGTGTTTTTATATCTGTGGTGAATGGGCTGTGGTGGTGCAGCTTGACTGTTGGGGGCAGCTGCTGTGCACAGCAGCCACATTAAAGCCCTCCTGGTCCTCCCATGCCGGTTTTTGGTCTTTGGTCTCCAGATCTGCCGACCCATTTCGGTTGGCTTTTATCTGTTCTCATAGTGCTGCAGGAATTCCTGGTCCAGAAGGACGGCCCTCAAGCTTTCCATCCGGATTTGCAGGCACTGCCATGCACCTGCCAAACCCATCCCTGTCCCTTTGTTCATCTCTGGAATGGAGAAAGCGACAGTTCTTCTTGGCCAGTGCTCTTCTTTTTCTTCCTCACTTCACCCCTGTCTCTTCCAGAAAAGATGTCAGCCTTTTTTTTGACATAGTGCAGCCAGTCAGCTGCAGTCAGATGGACACATGTCCTCTAGTCATTTAATTTAGGCTGTAGTCCCATTTTTATATATTGCTGCGTTTTGTCTACAGGCATGTGTGTCTGTAAACATGTACTTAATGTTTGTCATGTACAGTACGCTTCTGTTCCATGAAGTGGTTCCATCACAGTGCTCTAAAACGAGATGACACCTGAGACAATTATGAATCAGATCAGCGAGGATGATACCACAGTAGAGGCAAACACATTGACCTGACACACTCAGCAGCATATTCATCTACCGTGAGCCGTCTGTACTGTACATACTGTATATATTAATAGAGCTTTGTTCTGCTGTATGTGCACACGTGTGAAAGTTCAAATCTGCCTGAGCAAAAAAAGAGACAGATGTTCCCCTGTTATATATACACATATAATTGACACACTGCATATATTTACAGTATTTATCTGCAGTGTCTGACATGCGCAAAGAAAAGAGGAGAAACAGAGAAACCACACATTCAGTGTCTACCACAGATACCTCAGTGGTTCATTGTGAAGATCAAAAGCACAGTGATGAAGTGGAAGAGTAGAATGAGGGTCAGACAAGAGGTTCTCTGTTGGAAACTCATTAGATCCCAGAGCCCGGTGTGCAGAGGAATTGGTCCTGTCTTCGTTCAGCAGTAAGAACTGTTAGCAGTCAGCGCCATTTAAGGTCGTACAGAGTCTCGAAGTTAAGATCACATCAGTTGTGTGTTACACGGAGAGGAATCCATCTAACAATCTTTGGTTTAGCAGCACGGAACTGGATGTCGATTCAACACTTTATGTGATGTTAAACAATGATTTTCCCTCCAATTGTAGCTTGCTTTGTCTCTGTACACTTTGCTCTAAAAGTTAAATTGATCACAAGTGGTGCGGATAGCCAGTGTTAAGGGGTTTATAATCAGGGCTCAACTGAATGGGTCATTTCAGGCAGAAACAAATAGGAACACATGAACGGTACTAAAACAGGTAACCACAGTGCTGATTATTGTGCACTCAATTCCCCGTTTCACAATTTCACATCGGTAACTTGGTATTATGCATATTCCTTGCCTCAGACGATCAATGCAAGAGTCTGGATTTGGCATGCGCCGGTCTCTAATGGTGGCTTGTCGATGAGGCCGCCTTGCTAAGTGCATGTTTCCACCGAGCCCCTGAACCAGCTGGAAGTGGTTAGGTGTCGCCTGTGTGCGTTTGTTCAGCAATAAGGGAATGTTTTGGGGTTGGGTGTGTATTGTGTGTGCGTATTTGTGTGTGTGTGTGTGTGTGTGTGTGTCAAGTACGAATGCATTTACTAGTGGATGGAATTACAGCAAAGCCACCACTCCAGCAGCTAGTGCAGCAGCTAGGAAAATAGGAATGGCTCCTCCATTTGGGCTCAGACAGGGATCAGTTTCAAGGGCCTGTTGGGTTTGATGGTGTTTGTTTTGGAGAACTTCATGTAAGGGTGGTAGAAAGAACAGATTAGCTGGGTAAGGGAGTAATGTTGTTACGAAACGGGAAAAATGTAAAAACTGGATTTGGAAAGAGAAAGCGATGGGAAGGCTGTTGTTTGTTTGCCTACTTTTATGAGTGGTGTGTTTGTGGGTTACAGATAGGGGAGTAAACTGCAGCTTTTGGGGAGGTATTGTGTGTGCTGGTGTGTGTATGTGTGTCCTGTTATCTGTGTTTGTGTGTATGTACACAGTGTGCGCATGGCCGCTCGTGTGAAGCACAGAGGTGCACAGTCATTCTTTTATTTACAGTTTCAATCAGGTTCAATTTTCTGTATCGCTTTCCCTGCTCAGCAAGGCTGCCCTCACGTTCACCCAGTTCCACCACACCATCCTCTGCATTTACCATCATAAATCTTGGCTGTGAACTTATGGATGTGGAAAGAGAGAGGGGCTCCAGTAATCAGCTATGAGAGTGAGTCAGCTAGTGTGGTAGACCTAGAACATAGGCATGCTCCAGGCCTTGACAGCTTACTGCAACTATTAATACAGACTTTAATTAGCCCGCCACAAACACTGGCACAATCGGCTCAGTGTCGCCCGTGGCTGGTGAGGCAGACAGATCAATAGGTCTGATCATGCCTTTTTCATCAGCTCAAATGAAAGCACTTTGTCTCCAAGCTCAGCCCTGGACCTTGCGTATCACCTTAAAGGCTTTCTGTGGCTGCACTGGCTGTGTGCAGTGTTGCGGATGGGGCCTGTATAATCTGGCTGCATTAGGGAACTATAAAGATAAATGAAGGGAGGCACAGAGCATAACTCATCCTGTCAGAGAAGGGGGTTTAAGGCTGGGAAACTTTGTGTTTTCTAAAGCAGCCCCTACCACCCCCAGCCCCGATGGCTTCCTAGTTTCACACTCTCTCTTTCTCCTACTTGCTGGCATTCTTTTTTGGTCTAAAAATCTCTGCTGTATTTTTCTCCATCTGCTTTCTGTCTATTCCCCCTTGCCTCCTCTCTCCGTCTCTCTCACCCACCCTTTGTCTCTCCCCATCCTCTCTTACTGATCTAGAGGTATAGAAGTGTTCATTTACACTTCCTCTGCTGCACAAATTGCTCTTCTACCTCTTTGCCAGTGCATTTTAAATGAAATAAAAGAGTAAGCTGCTTTTGCAGTAACAACTTATTCCATGTGCTTTTTGGCAGGCTTCTCTGTTGACCTTCAAGTTCCCAATCAGTGCAGAAGAAAAATGGAAATAGCTTCTTCAGATTTCTCATTTCCTGTGAATTGCTAGAATTGTGTTGTGTGTCTGCTCACAGGGGTTACTGAATCACTGCCTTTTTTACAAACTACCCCCTCTCACTGCTTCACTCTCTTTCTTTGCCTCTATTTCTCTGACTTTTCCTACATCTTTTTATATCCCTCTCACTTTGTCCCCTTTCTTCTCCCTCTCTTTCCAATAGATGATGTCCCACCTTATTTTAAGATGGAGCCGCCTCAGACCCAGGTTCACCTGGAGGGCAACCGCCTGGTCCTAACCTGCATGGCAGAAGGCAGTTGGCCCCTGGAGTTCAAATGGATCTACAATGGTACCGAGCTGACGCGTTTCTCCTTGGAATACAGGTGAGGAATGCAACCTTGCCTGCCAGAACTGATTTTATTATCTTTTTTTATTATTATTTTATTATTCATCAATTTTAATTAGCTTACTACATGAGGACATTTTAGCGGCATTTAATTGTAACTAATAGCCCAATTGCTCATTTTTATTCCTATTTGAAACTCATTTGTATGGATTTATTCCGGACTGATTCGGCTGCATGTCTCCCTTGAGATATAACATCTTGTGTTCAGGGGATTGTCAGATTTATTATGATTTGTATCTCACACTGTATTCAACATTCAGAGATGGTGTGAGCAGATAACTCATCTTTTCTCTTTTGCTGTTGGTTGAAACTATCACTGCTGTAACAAAATCACACAATGCATATTTTTCATCAGATTGTACCGCGTGGGTGGGCTACTTGGCCATGTCAGCAGTAAGATGCTGTTTCACTGACCGTGGAGTTCTTCTGAGCACATTTTATTATTTCTCGACACAATGCTTAACAATTCTACTAACAGCACGAGGAGTGTGGCAAGCGGAAACTTCAGTCAGTGCTAACAAGGCCTCTCTGTGCGTATGCCCACGTGCCTCAGTGTGCCCATTTGTACGTGTATTGTATGTTTGTGTGCCAGTGGGTCTCCATGCGTCCTCACAGGTCACAGTTGCAGTCCACAGTGAAAGTCAATTTCTATTTAATCCTTACCCTGTTTTCTGGACTCTCTACTGGCAGTCTGACTAGTCCCCTAGACATGGACAGACACTCTCAGGTGGCATTGTCTGATTGCTATCACTGTCTACCCACCCTCCCCACACACACCTTCCCTTCCCTGTCAGTCTCCCCCCAACCCCATCTTCTTCTCTCCCTGTCTTCAGCATTTGGCTGAGCTCTCACGTGGCTTAGTCTCTGGGTCTGCTTTGCAGGCCAGCCCTCTGCTTGTTATTCTTCACCAGCCCTGATCAAAGAGGAGAACTGGAATCCATTTAATCAGATCCCCCCCACCCTACCCCGAATTGCAGTGCACGGGGAACATGGCAGGGGCCGACTCCACACTCCTAAGTGGCTGTAGCAAACCAATTAAAGGGGACTCAGCTCTGGGGTTATCTATCTAGCATTTCACACACACCATTTAACATGAATGCACATTAGGGGAGAGGCGAGGTGCCCAGGACTAACGTGAGAGGTGCTCATATGATTTGATTCAACTGACTGGAGATACAGGATGACAATGGGGTTTTGTGAGTCCTGCCTGTCAGAAACTCGGCTGTCCTGCCTGTTCACTCCACAACTGGCCTCAAAATTACATTCTTCTTTCTTTAGGTTACTATGTACTGTCCAGCACTAAATCAGCATCGAATCACACTTTAAGGCCACTCTGTTCGCCGCTCTAAGTGGAATGCCATTTAAGCTGTGTTTCGGGTGCTAATGAAACACCTCAATTAATTTAGCATCTTGAGCGTGGGGGATAAAAGCGCCAAGATGACAAATGTCGCTGCCTGTCATGCTGATGATGACTAATGGCACTTTGTGTTGTGTGTACCCATTAGGTACCTGATCCCCTCGCTGGACAGATCGCACGCTGGCCACTACCGCTGCATTGTGAGAAATCGAGTGGGTGCTATAATGCAGTGCAGTACTGAGGTGCAGGTTGCCTGTAAGTGTGGGTTTCTGTCCATACATCCCCAGTTCTGACAGAGTAAGGGGAGGACACTGTTTTTGTCAAAGGCTTGTACGCACAGTCTGCGGATGAGTCACTCTGAGTAAAGCAGCTTAGGTTTAGAAAAAAAGGCACATTATGTGGTAATAATGACAATTCTTCTTTTTCATCTACTTTATTGCTGGCATGCAATTTCAACATTTTAGCAACATTTTCTCTTCTCGTATTAATATTTAATTTTCTTTGTCTCCCCTTCTTACATGCGTTTCTGTATATCTGCTAGATATGGGTGGTTTTGTGGAGGGTGAAAGGTCTCAAACTGTATCCCAGGGTGAGGGAGCTCTCGTCCATGCACCGCGGATACACAGTTTCCCCAGGCCACAGATCACCTGGTTCAGAGATGGGCGTAAGATTCCCTCGAGCGGCCGTATGTAAGTCTACCTTCACCTCCGCTGGGTTTGTTTGGTGTGAGCAGAGCATGTGTGCATGTAACTCATGTGTGTCTGCGCAGGTGCTCTCATATGTGAGTTGTTGGTGCTCGCTGAGCTGCTGAAGCAGAATATCTTTCATTTCAGAGAACTCCAAGAAGTTCAATACTGCTCACAGATTTTCTCCAATCCCCCACACACACCATGCTGAAGTTGAGCATAGTAGTTGATGAGCGAATTTTAGCGCAGGCCCTGTGTTCATCATTGAATTACCTCTCAGTGATAAACCCGGGTTATTATATCACCCCTATTGACTTTGCAGGGAGAATGATTGAAGGTTACAGATAGAGCAGGCAGCAGGGGAACCAATTAGACAAAATTGGACAAAAGGCCTCAATTGAAGATATCTTTGACTGACAGCACTCACCCCTGGGTGGATTTGTGTGTGGATGGGTATGTGTGTGCATATGTGCATGTGATAAGAATCCGCGTGAGGCCGTATGTGTAGAGTGGGAGTTCTGTGAATGACTGTATATCTGTATAGGCTATGCTCCGAGCGTGAGTGTGAATGTGGTAGCTTTTCGTTTGCGTTTGCTGGGCTCATGTCTGTTCAGATATGCAACTCTCCTGAAGACGTACTGTGAAGGTAATCACCTGAGATTAATTTTGCCATCCAGACAAATTGAGGTAGGCAGTCCACAACTCCTCAGAAACCACCTCCTCATCTATTATTCAGCAGTGAGCTCTAGCATGTCGTGGCTGACATGAAGACTTTTGCCCTGAGTTGCATGCTCTCGCTTGAAGAGAGAACAGAGAACAGATTGGTGCGTGTATCCTCTGCCTGCAGGTCTCCAAAAAAACAGACCAAGCACTGAGATAGATTGCGAGAAAAAACTCAACCCCTTCCATGAATGTTTCGACCAATTCCGGAGCTGGTTACTGTGCAGCTGACTCTTATCAGAAGTGAAGCGGTGAAGCTTTGCCCTGTGACAATGAGAGGCACTGACAGGACACTCTGCATTTACTGCTTGTTTGCTCGCTTTGTGTCAGGCCACATTGATATTCACAGGCGTGTGTGTATATTGGTGTTTGTGTAAGTGTCTGTTGACTCGGTGAGAGCCACGACTCCTAATTGTCCAGGAGTGTGTCTGTTTATCCTGCGCCGATCAGGCAGATGCTGGCAGATACAAAGAGCCTAATCAGGCCGCGTGCTTAGCGTCAGCTCTCATTTAATGGGCCCTTCTCAAATGTTTGAAAACCAGCAGGCTTACCAGCATTCAACCATTCTGTAGGCTGCTGGGACAGTCACAAAACATTTTTTTAAAGAGATTTTAAAGGAATAGCTTGAGATAGATTGATATTTAGATTTAAAATGTATCCATCCTTTTTCTTGTATTTCATAACTTGTCACCATAATGCAATTAATGTGGAACAAATCAAAATCAGTTTTAAGCCCAAAAGACCCTCCACAGGTTAACCTAAAATGACGCTACTACAACATATTATAGTGAGTTTGATAAGTTACAGCATTTAAAGAAATATAGTTGTGTTTGTTGATAAATTAGGAACTTTCTGTGCCTTTTAGCATCCGTCCGTTGCAATTATTCATCTCTATGGGGCAGGTTGAACAAAGATTGACTTACATCTTGGAAATATACTTCAAATATGTAGACATCTAAGTTTAACAGTTGCACAGAGCAGTTGGAGGACCAATTAGTTTGTCTGGATATATCGAGACTCTTTTTTCCAACTAAAACACACGGCCAATCGAGTAACTGCTTCTATGAACAAAACTCAGACTGGCCTACAGTATCTCACAGAACACCGGCCTAACTTGTCTTGAGCCCCTGTGTTTGTATAATTACATTAAACTTTGTACTAATATGCAAATACTGCAGGAACAGTGAGTTTAACATATCAAGAGAATCTATGAACTATTCCTTTAAGACACCTTGTAGCTGGAAGTGCTTATAAAAAATGTTTTTGTGGGCTTCTTTTCAGACATAATTTATGTGTATGTGTGTGTGTGTGTGTGAGTGTGTCTGTCAGTTTACCGTCAGGATTTATTGACTATGAGAAACAAGTACTCACTGGTTTAATGATATGAGTATGTCGGTGTGCTTGTTAAGGTGTGTTTGTGTGCATGGTCTGGTGTCTGTTGAGAGAATGTTGGAATGCACACTAGTTGTCTGGGGATGTCTGATTAATTGGGAGCCAAATCGGTGACCCCAACTTGATTTAACTACGTTCCACACTACCTAAAGTGTGTGTTTTTATTAGGGTAAGGTTGAGGTTAAGTGAGTATCATAGGAATGAAGGCAAATCAATGCAGTGTCCTTAAAAGTTTGATTAAACCAATGTGTGTGCATGAATATTTGCTCAGTGCCATCACCATGGAGAATACGCTGGTCATCCTGTCCACTGTGGCCCCGGATGCAGGACGTTACTACGCCCAGGCAGTCAATGACAAGAATGGGGAGAACAAAACCAGTCAGCCCATCACACTCACGGTGGAGAGTAAGTATACATGAAAAAAAAAAACACATTTAAGGAACAGACTTCCTCGCCCACCCAGCGAACGGCACACCTCACTAGCAGATTGTTAGTGTCATCATCAGATTGCATTACCAGGTTGTTGCAGATGCAAACTTTGTTTTATTCCTCATATTCATCTCAACACTTGAACACACATATCCATTCAACACAGCAGCTACACAACAGGTGGCTCAACCAAAGACAATAGAAACAGAGATAGCGCCCTCTACTGGTGTATCCTTTCATCATATCACTCCTTTCTGCAGTTTCTCTTTCTCTTTGTCCAACAGACATAATCATACTCATAGTTGTCCTCTTTTTCCGTAGTCATCCTCTAGCCTCTGGCTCGAGCAGTGAATTACGCTCATATGGTGCGTTTTAGGTAGAGCTCTAGCAGCACCACTCTGACTGGCTGGATATAGAGGCCCATAAAGTGGACCTTCAGTTTAATCACTCCTCACAAAAAGCAGATTTATGAAAATGACACTGATCGAATGGGGGATGATTAAACGTACACACAAACCCACACGAACACACACATCAGATTAGAAGGTCGGCCACACTTATAAACAAAACATGTTCACAACTTCAAATAAGGCTTGGCATTGCTCATGCAAGCGTGGGTCTGGTCAAGTCATTAGTGTTTAGATGAACCTGACGGTTCGCTATCCCCCTTCCTACTGTCACTTCCTTTCATCTCAACTAAATCTGTCTTTCTCTGCTTCTTATGCCCAACCAATTAAAGGAGTCACCCAATGTGTTTTCTAACTAACTGGTTCAGAAGGTACATTTTATAATAACATTTACCACAATCTAATACAACCTTTGATAAAAGTTATCACACACACATAATTTGTATTATTTCTCCAATGGGGGTTTTAGATATCGGGTAAGGATTTTAACCTGCTAACATGTGGAGCTTCACTTTTTTAATATCAGCTTCTTGCTCGCTCTGACATCTGCTCATCATATTGTTAATACAGTGTTTGTTATTCAAAGCTCAGTACGCATGACACAGCAATCTGTGGGGACCAGATATCATTGAATATCACTGTATCTGGCCTTGTGGATCACACAACCGTGTTTTACATTTGAAAGTCAATAAGGTTTTTACAGATGCATTTGTTCATTTTAGCAATTCTGTGGAGAGAAGGCAGAAAAAAATATGCAGTAGAGGGAGTGGGGTGTTCCAAAGGGAGCATACAAATGAGACAGAGCTGAGTCTAATAGTAAAAAGCAAACTGACACTGGCTAATACGCCAACTGGGCAGACATTTTGGTTTTTGTGTTATTCTTTAGAGTGTGAAATTCACTACAGTTGACTTGGGTTGACAATTGTCTTGGGACACGGACAGATGTAAACAATATGGTGACATTAGTAGCTTGAACTTGCTATGCAGGTCACCACGTTGTTTACTTTTCCCATTTAATTAGAAGATTACACACTTGAGGTATTTTCAACACTGAGAGTTTATGAACTGCAAAACATTAATCAATGTCTGCCAAGGAACCAATCATGTCTTGTAGAAAATAAAATTAGTTATTTGATGAGTCAAATGGATTTGCAGTTTTCATTGTGTCATTGGCAAACAAAGGCAACATTCTCAGGCATTTTTGGAATTCAACTAATCCATCAAAACTGTTTAGTTACACAAATATGTTAAACATTTCAAAAACCATAAAAAGATATTAGTATAATATCAGCACTCTATTTGAGGGGACAATTTCAATAAAACTGCAGTCCCCATCAAATGTTTTAACAGCTTCAACATGTCAGCATCCACAATTACAATTATTATGCGATACATTTATTCTACATCTCTTATTCGTTTTAATAGAATATCAACATCAGTGCTGATAGAACTCCTCTTCTTCCCTTTCCATCAATCACTCCTTCTCCTCCTCCTCTCTCTCTACATCTACTTCTTCTCCACTAAATGTGTCAGGAGCTCAGAGACCACAAGACCCACACCAATCAAACTTTCCACATAATCTCACCCGTTAATTAGGCAACAAAAATTACATAGATCAGCCAAATGCCTGTAATCTTACGTTTTAGCCAATAACTTCTGATCCAAGTGATTTAGAGTTTTCCTCACAAATCCCTGGGACCTTGGCAAATCATTGCAGCCTTTTTAATTTCTTCTTTTTCAATGTTTTGACTCTTCTGATGACTTGACAGCAAGGTGTTCTGCATGGATTGATTGGTCATCTCTATGCTAATTGATACACATGTCAATAATGCCCTCAAGTTGATGCTTGTACCACCATGATTAAATTGACTAATCGGGAGGTCTAGTAGATTTCTAAAACCTTCATGTCAGCTGCAGTACCACAAAATGTGTTTATTTACCTATCAATCAATGGGTAATTCATCTGCAGTCTTCATCTTCAAATCTTGTTTTTAAATAATAAAGCACATCACATATATTTAAAAGGATACATATTGCTGTTCTTCGGATGTCTCTACCCATCCCGGCTTCTTTCTTCTTAAGTTTGTCTACCAAACATCATGACAATACATTTTAGGGTCTGGGTTCACCACTTACATGTATTATACACTCTCTGCTGACATAAGGAATCATTTTTTTAATTTGTGTTTAGGTCTGCTTTGAGGTTAACTCAAATGTTGTTATTTTGAAATGTTAAATGCATTCTTTAAATGTACCAACAAAATGTCAGCAGCAGCAAAAAAAAAATAATAATTTTTTTTTCCTTCCTTGAAAATTTAGCTTGGAACTGTACAATGTTAACAAATCAGCTCACTATGATCTGTGAACATTTGAAGGCTACAAATTTATAGCAACTTATTCAATCTACTATTGTTTAACTGAGTTTGTAAAATTGTGATGCAACTGTAATTGTGATTTTAAAACTCTGCAGCTGAAGAGCTGGAGACGAGAATGAAGCGATGAAATGAGGAGCAAGGAAACAGTAATAACCCATTCAGGAGGGTTGCTTCCACATTCATGTTGTGTTAGGGGAAGCTTTGTCATTAGACTGCTGAGATTCCACAGAAATGGGCCTTGAAAAAGTGTGATTTACAATGAGGTGGCACAAACTAACAGTAATGATAATAAAAACTTGATTAGGGACCGTATTAACCAGAGATAGCCTTGAAAAATACTTCACAAATGCACACGGACATGCATGAGCACGCAAACACAAATACACATGCACATGCGCAATACACCATAAACGCACAATAACTCAAACGCATACAAGTGCACAGGCCCATACCCGTACTCCGGGGAGGTGGGGGAAAATGAGATCAGATTCGGAGAGAGATCACTGATTGAGGGCAGTGAATCGATGGTTGGCTGGAGGCTCCGTGAAACCAGTGAGTGATGGTGCTGCATTTAATCGCCTTTTGTGTTTGTCTCAATTATGCTACATAATGGCTTCTAACACCTGGGCTAACACCGTGCTCAGGAAATGCTGTGTGCACTAGAAAAAGGATCTAAAGTAAAGACAGGAGTGTTAATAGATGGGTGATAGCATGCTGGTTACCTGCTGGTGATAGTGACAGATTGACAGTTTCTATGTAAGGATCTAGTCATGCACAGTTGGCTTTAACAGGCAGATGCACAGGGGTGATCTGAGGTGTGCATATAGCTTATAGATTTTTACACTTTTTCCTGTCTACCCCCGCGCATTTCTCTGTGTGTGATAGATGTGGGAGGACCTGCAGACCCCATCGCCCCCTCCATCATCGTCCCCCCCAAGAACACCAGTGTAACCATGGGGAGAAACGAAGCTATCATGGAGTGCATTACCAATGCAAGGTAAATTGTAACACACACACACAGGGATACTGAGGAAAAAAGACTAATCTAAATACACACGGATATGCACACACACCTTGTCTCACCTCCACAATTGATATTTTTTGATTTGAACATAATAGAAAAGTATTTTGTACGTTTCTCATTTTGTACCTCTCCTCCAGTCTACCCTTTGATTCAAGGTTTTACTCTTTTCTCCCTATCTTGTGCAATCCCAGTCCTGAATTCTGACTATTATCTCCAATTCAAAGACCTAATCAGAATGACAGATGTATCCCATTGCTCCCTCAATACTCCGTAACCTTGAAAGGGAATATGAATCTGTATTAAAAACCACGCTTCCTCTCTCTTGCTCTCTTTTTCTCTTTTTCATCTTTTTCTCCTCCAGACCTCTCATCAAAATGAGTGTTACTTGGAGGAAGGACGGGGTAGTGGTCAATACGGGGATCCGAGATTTCGGCCGTAGATTGGTCATCAGTTTGCCAGCAGTCAGTGATAGCGGCTACTACGAGTGTGAGGCGTCACTCCGCAGCAGCAGCGTCCCCTCAGTCACTGCCGGGGCCTTCCTGCATGTTCTCGGTAATAACCCACAGCTTATATTTTAACCTCACACAGAGCAGCTGAGCCGTAATTATCCAAATATTGCATCAGCATGCTGACGCCCATGTTCAACATTTTGTTGCCATTTTATACTTCAGCAATTGAGTTTGTGTTTTTTTTTTTTGTTTTGTGAGTTGTTCTTAAAGGCTTTAGTGGAGCAATGTTTTATGCTTTTTCTTCCTTGAAACAGAGTACCCTCTGTTTGTCAAAGAGCCACCAAGTCACATCAGTGCAGAGATGGAAAAGGTGGTGGATATCCCCTGTCAGGCACGAGGTTAGTTGTGTCGGTTTTTCTGTGTACTATTGCATGAGTGAAAGAACAAGAAAATATGAAAAAAAAAAAAAAAAAAAAGAAAGAACAGGGTCACAGTGACATGGTAAAGAAATAATCCTCTCCTTCCTCTGCAGGCACACCACAGCCAGACATAGTGTGGTACAAAGATGCAGTGCCCATCAGCCCGGTTAAGATACCCAGGTACAGGGTGTTGGTGGGAGGCAGTCTACAGATCAACGGTCTCCTGCCAGATGACACGGGGATGTTTCAGTGCTTTGCCCGCAATCTCGCCGGAGAGATCCAGACAAACACCTACCTAGCTGTTACTAGTATGTCCCCTTGAAATTTTTCAAAGCTATCTGCAGGTCTGCTGCTTAATTCTGCTCATCTTCCCTCCCTGTTCCCTCCCTTTTTATTCTTAAATCCGCTCCACTGTTCTCGTTCATAATCCTCTTTTCTCCCTCTCGCTGTCGTGCCTCCTACACCCATCTATCCTTATATCTCTTCGCATTGACAGATTTGTCACCTTGGATGCTCGGGCAATTATTGGATCAGATTGGATCAGACTATTTTAGAATCAGAGAACGAGCAGGAGAAGCAGAGAGATGGAGGCGCCTTGTCAAATTCTCAGAACTGCCCCTGAGAATGAGACCTGACAGCTGCCCCTTTTGTCAAGTCTATTAAGCTCTCAGCTGCCATCTGCTTTATTAGCGAGAAAGCTTTTTATGTCTGTCATTATCACCTCTGTCCCACCTGATTTTGTTTGCATGTGTTTTTGTGTGCGTGTGTGTGTGTGCGTGGCTTACCCCTCCCCTCTCAGGTATCGCTCCCAACATCACCGCTGGCCCCTCTGACAGCGCCGTGATTGACGGCATGTCAGTCATTCTTCATTGTGAGACCTCAGGAGCCCCTCGGCCAGCCATCACCTGGCAGAAAGGTGCGTGGGCTAACAGCATGCGGTTCTGAGCGGGGGGTTCATTATGCTGCATTTGGACTTGTCACGGTTAGACAAGAGCTATGGAAAGGATTCAGAATATGCATTTTCTTCCAAACAAGCTTTACTTCTTTACTTTTGCTCCGCTGCTCTCCCTCCTGTTTGTTTTCCCTGACATTTCTCCGATAGCTTAATCTCTTTTTCTCCCTGTTCCCCCTTTTTTTTCCCCTCCATCCCATACCATACCATCAATCACCTCCACCCTTCCCTGCAGGTGAACGTGTCTTGGCCAGTGGCTCGGTCCAGCTGCCCAGGTTCACCCTACTGGAGTCAGGCAGCTTGCTAATCAGTCCCTCCCACCTGTCTGACGCTGGTACCTACACCTGCATGGCCAGTAACTCCAGGGGCATTGATGAAGCTTCGGCTGACCTAGTGGTCTGGGGTAAGCATTACAGAAAACGGATACTCTCTGCACATCATTCATATTGCTTGCATCATCTGCAAACCTCTGTGTCTTTATGTTGTGGTTTGTCCAGCCCATGTGGAAAATACTGCAAGTTCAAGCTAAACCTTTGGAAAATATGAAAAATAAATAAAAAGACACATCCTTCTTTTTAATCTAGGACTTACTTTGACTTACTTGAAGATGCTCTAAGTACTTGGTTCCTGGAGGCCATTGTCAAGATATTCTGACTATAGTGTAATGACTCATGGATGTACTCATTTTCTGTGCATAAATTCACATTACCAGTCCTTGAAAGCCTTGCAAAATATTCCACCCATCGCAAACACTGTGTGATTCACTCTGTTTCAAAAAGACATTGAGTGAAATATGAGACCAGTCCAGTAAGCTCTGTTCAATCCGCTGTTCAAACAGTCTCTGAATAACAACCTCTGTGTGTGTTCACAGCACGTACCCGCATCACTAAACCGCCACAAGACCAGAGTGTCATCAAAGGAACCAAGGCTGTTATGACCTGTGGTGTAACCCATGACCCCAGTGTCACTGTCAGGTAATGATTACATCCAACTGCAATATCTGTTGGAATTTTCTCACTTTTCTTCTTTAAATCACACACAATTGTAATAAGTGTCAGACATAACATACTTTTTTGCAGCTATTTATTGATGCAACACCAGTCTAGAAAACAAGCTTGGGTTTCAATGTCGTACTTAATTAGTTTATGAAATCTGCAAGAGATCTTATAGTGTTCATCCACCCTTAGACGACCTCCTATGGGAAGATTCTGAAACTCTTAGATTCTGATTGAGGAATTAGTCCATCCCTTTCCCTCACTCTTCAGACCGTCTTGAGCATGATAGAGTGTGTGTACATGCATCTGTCTCAGAGGGAGTGAAATGATGTCTATGGGGCCCAGTGATTAGAGTGCCTGTCACCTGTGGGCCCACAGCATTGATCAGATAGCGGGGTAAACAGATGAATATGTAAACAGAGTAATAACTTCAGACAGCGCCTTTAATTAAACGCAACACAGAGGAGATTAGCTGGAAAGCCCAAACAGTCGCAATTAATCACAGGAGCTCCTAGTGTGTGCATGCGTATGTGCATCCATATGTGGGTTGGGGGGGGGGGGGGGGGCATCCATATGTGCAGTTGGGTATGTGACAAGCAGAGAAATGCAAGGAGGAGAGATTCGCTACTGTATGTATGACAGAGAGAGATGGTTTTCAGATTCAAATCACTTTGCCATCAGCCTCACGAGGCTTTTCATCTGTGTCAGCACCTTCTGTGTTTTGCTGTATGAACTGACACAAAGCAAACGGATTTACTGTCACAACACGCAGAGATAGAGTGTTAAAGTGTGAGTGTGTGTGCCCTGGTGTATTACTCTTACATACACATGTACATACCTCCAGGTATGTCTGGGAGAAGAGCGGCTCAGTGATTGACGTGAGCACGTCGCCCCGCCTGCGGCTGGATCCCGACGGGACCCTGCACATCTCCCAGACGTGGTCGGGTGACATTGGAACATACATCTGCAGGGTGACCTCAGTGGGTGGCAATGACTCCCGTAGTGCCCACCTCAGAGTCAGGTTTGCAGATTTACCTCGTGTCTCCCCTGTCTTATCTTTTTTTCTCTTATTTACTTCTGACTGGGACATGATGGATGGATGTTTTCTCCACTGTGGTGGTTTATCACCGCTCTCCTCTCTAATCCATCAAACCCTCTAATATTTACAATGCAAGGCTCTCGGTTTGGCTCTTTAATTCTGTTATTTGCTGCCTCCCTTGTCTGATTCTGTGCCTCTTTATCACTGTGTTCCTCTCTCACACACACATATGCACATACAGGCAGCTGCCCCATTCTCCAGAAAACCCAATAGCAGTTTTGAGTACCACAGAGAAGAGGGCCATCAACCTCACATGGGCCCAGGCCTTTGATGGCAACAGCCCCCTGATCCGCTACATCTTGGAGGTCTCAGAAAACAGTGAGTTGTACAGTGTGATTCCCCATCACCAATGCAACATTAACCATGCATGTTTCTCATAAAAACTAAAGCATTTATTGTAAATTGTTAGTCATTTTAAGGGCAATATTGTTACTCAATACTTCCTGGAAACACTCATTTGCTACCCCTCTTATTATATTACATTTCCATTGTGTCCCTAAAATTGGCAGTTGCGTCCTCTCTAACCATCTGCAATCAGTATAACTCAATTGCCTCACCTGTGCGCTTCCTTGCGAATGATCAGGGGAACCAAACTTTGTTGATGCCCAATGTTCTTATATTCCTTTTGCTTGATAAAATCAAAGAAGGGGGAATGCTTTCACCCATAGAGAGTAAATCTGTTCTCTGATCTCTCTGATGAAATGCATATGCGTGGGGGACTGTATGTATGTGTAACTAGGAAGGATATGCGGAAAGACAAATTCCAATTGCCTTGTGTATATTGACAATAAAGTAATCTTCTTCTAAATCGTTCAGCCATTTCTCATCGAAGCTCAGGCTCAACTGTGAAGATGACAATTCATTAAGAGGAAAATGAATCTGAGGATGAAGATGGGATCTGTTTTTTTGATAATTGAATTTCAATCTGATATTTAGAAAGTGGATAGGAAGTGTATACAAAACAAATGACTTGTTTTGTATCAGTAGCTGCAATGTTATTACTGAAACAACGGTGTGCAATAATAGTCAGGAATAACACTGAATTTAAATTTTAGTTTACTGAAGAATGTGAAGAATATAAATCTTCTCACAAGGTCATTTACTGTTCACTTGCTGTTGCTCACAGCTCTGTCTGTCTGTGTGTGCGTGTATTCTCCTTCTCAGATGCCCCTTGGACAGTGCTGCTGGCCAACATTGAACCAGAGTCTACCGGGGTTACTGTTGGTGGCCTCATCCCAGCGCGCTCGTACCAGTTCCGCCTCTGTGCCGTCAACGACGTGGGCCGAGGCCAGTTCAGCAAAGAGACTGACCGGTTGGTACTGCCCTCTAGCTGCTCTGCATCTACTGAATATTAAAAATGTTGCTGGTAGTCTGTGCAACTTAGTTTGCACCCTGGCCACGAGAACAGTGTTGCGCTTTCTCAGTTCTGGAACATCCCGTTCTTTCCCCTCGTCTTGGCAGTTCAATAGAACATCCTGTGATTATTTTCTAAGTCCACTTTTTGGTCTTCACTCCGGTGGGAGTGAGTGAGAGATGAGCAAGCTTCGGGACGGGCCTCTTCAAGATAAAACTGTGAATGAGCTGAAATTGGGCTTTGTGAAGACTTGATGGGTGCGCTGACCCAGCTTCATCTCTCTCTCTCCTATTAACTGTCTTTGCCGTACTTCATGAGTAAAATACAGAAAGAGGCTTGAAAGAGGCAGAGCTTCACACAGACTCAGCTCTCAAGTAAATTCTCTCAACTAGCAAGACAAACGAGTCATAACCATCCGCTCCACACACACTCACAAAACACACACATACTTAGCTCATCAGGAATCGCCTGTACACACTACTGTCTGACCTTGTCTGCATCAACACAACCCATTTGCTTCGATTACACCTGCAGCAAGGAACCCCCTCAAACTGAAAGCCATCTACCCATCACATACCTTTTGCACCACACACTCATTCACAGTGCTGAATTCCTGTGTGAATGTGCCCAGACAAGAGCGCACCACAGGAGGGTGACTGAGCATCAGTGAGAGTGCAGGGCTTTTCTGAGGCATCTCTCGGGCACACCTCTTTGATCCTAAACACTCTGCTTATCTTTTCCAGAGCAGTGCTCCGGTGCACTGGGAAGAAATCAAGATGTCATCTTAAATTGACTCAAGGGAAAAGTCTGCCTGGATCTCTCTTTCTTGTTCTTTTATATCTTTCTCTCACTCGCACTGTCTCTCTATTGTGCTGCTCCATTTTCACCAAGGCCTCTTTGATCCTTGTCACGCCACTGCGAGATGTCCCTTTGCGGACAGTATTATAGAGAATATGTTTTGAAAAAAAGATACAGCCAACTTTCCTTTATGGTGTTCGGAACAATACAAAAAGCTGGCTTTATTATGATTTGATGTCTATGATGAAATGGGATAGAAATATGCAGAAACTCACGATAATTAATTCATGGTTTCACGCTTGTCTCTTCTTTAACCTCCCTTTTCCTTTTTTCTTTTTCTCACCGCCGCAGACTAACTCTCCCCGAAGAGCCTCCCAGCGCCCCCCCTCAGACAGTCATCGCAAGTGGCCGTACCAATCAGTCAATCATGATCCAATGGCAGCCACCCCCGGAAAGCCATCAGAATGGACCACTCCAGGGCTACATCATCAGGTAAGAAGACCATGAATACCTGCCTAATTTCTTCCCATGTGATAGGTGCCTGTCTGGGCCAATGCCATTCAGAAGTGATAATAACTGTTATGTCAGCTCCTTTTCTTCCTCTCCATTCTGCTTCATTCTCTGCTCACGGCTGCAATAGAATAATTGGTGCCAATTAAATACCTTCGTCTCCGTTCACTTGTTGGCACCTCTCTTTTTCTAACCATTTTATAACTATTCTGCATGACTTTTTCCATTACTACTCTCCAACCCTCTCTTTTTCTGAGAAATATTTCTAATATATTTATTTATGTCTTACTATGTGGTCTCTGTCGGTATATCCCTCTCTCTGTCTATTGATTACTCCCTCTGCTGCCAGGTACTGTCTGTCGGGGCTTCCAGTTGATTGTCAGATGAAAAACATCACCAACCCAGACCAGACCAGTCTGCTCCTGGAGGACCTCATCATCTGGACCAACTATGAGATCGAGGTGGCAGCCTATAATGGCGCAGGAAGGGGCACCTACAGCCACAAAGTCACTGAATGGACACTGCAAGGAGGTGAGGGCTACACACAGTCTTTAAAACATAACCAGCAATCTCAGCAGCCAAGCTCAAGTAAAGGATTGTCTGCAAGCGTCGGGTTATGAATTGCAACATTCAACACTCCATTCATTACCTGCAGCCCCGTCATGTTAGTCCCTTGGCGAATGTTAAGCATGCGACATAGTACTTGTGACTGATGTTATTATGACTGAGTTAATACAATAATCACCTTTGCTAACCTTGAAAAGGCTACTTACTCCTGTGTCAATCAGACGGCAGGAGTTAGTACAAACTGCAGCAGCAAGGCTTTGAAAGGGAATTTAAGACTTGGCCATGTAAGCGCTTTATGCCTGTTAGCACTGCTTATTTGTCTTTGTCAGGTTTTATGTAGTTCATTTCTCAATAAGTGCTGCAGTATTGTAGAACACATTGTGAGCCTTTTTTAAATTCAAATCAAGCTTTTAATTCAGTTTTTATGTTTAGATTGACTTTCAACTTGTTGATATTGACCACCTGGAGATGTCTGAGCACATATTTAATTGATTCTGCTCATAAAATACCAGGTGATGATGTCAGTCAGACTTGTCACATACCTTTTGATGTTGCCAAAGGAAGCTGTCTCGGTTGGCTTCTTTTCTCATTGTACATGCTGAATAGTATAATTAGAACACACATTGTGAACTTTCCCCGGTGTCATACAGCTACATTTTTCTGTCACGGCCAGTGATTCCAACACCTTCTGTTCCTTGCCTCTCTGTCTATTCAAAATCTTCCGAGGATGAAAGTCACATTTGTTACTGTGAAATTATACCAAGCCACATGTTAGAGTATTTTTGGCAACCAATCCAAAGAAAAATTTGAATGTGACTCAACAGAACAAACAGATTAACAGCCAAGTGTGCATTTACAATGTGACTCAACCTTAAACCTCACATTAACATGCTGACTCTTTTTTAATCAATAATAAAGCCAAAGTAGGCTATACCTAATGCATCAGCATATTGAAAGGTTAATCCGTGTTTTTATTACAGTACTGGCTTTCCTAAAAAGTAAATGTGTAGATTTTTGCAAGTTCAAATGGAAGCTGCTAGACTTTAACAACACAAGAAAGAGGATATCGCTCCTCAGTTTAGATATGCAGCGCTGGCTTCCAGTTTGATTTTAAATTCCTTTAACTTGTATATAAGGCTTTGAAAAGCTTAACACACTCACATATCTCTGAGTCCTTGTCATGTTAAATCCACTCCATGAACAGAGAGATCCTCTACACCAGACTCACTAAATATTCTCAAGAGCACTCATAAGAAAATTGGGAGTGTTTCCATTTCCATTCTGTTCCACTCCCTGCTCGCAACTATTAGAGGGTGAATCAGCAGATATTCTGATTTTGATTAGAATTTACAGGTATTGTATATCAGTCTGTTACACTGGTTTCAAGTTGAAGTTAATTTATTCATATTTTTATCCCTTTTGACAATCATTGCTCTGGATGTGCTTTCTCTGGTCTCACTGTTCCACCTTTACATCCCTATACATTCCCCTGTATAAAGGTATTCATAGTTTTCGCAGGTTCATTAATATTATAAACGCTGAGTTTGTGTGTGTGGGTGTTTTTGTGTATGTGTATGTAAAACGATGGATTCTATTTCTGTCAGTTGCCTGTAGCTGCATGATTATAAAACACTTCAAATGCTTCAGAAATTATGGATTCTACCTGGCACACATCATTAAAACCTTGAAAGATTCAGCATACTTTTGTGTGATGCCTGATCAATCAGTCAATTAATGAGCAGGTCCCAATTAGAGTATGATGCGTCTGCAAATAAACAAATGCACTGCAACACAAGATCGTTGTGTTTAATTAGAAAAACTTTGAAACCTGGAAGGTAGGGCAAACATTACTGTTTTATTTCCATGTCACTTCCCTTGCAAAAAATAAATAATAATTTCATCATCCAACTCACTGTCAGTGAATAACGACACTGAACTAAGCGTTCATGTTGTTCAGCTCAGCTCTCATTAATTGTATGTTTCCGTCACTCACTCCATTAAAGGCAAAAGAGCAGATCATGATGTGCATTTAAATACATTCAGAGAGGACCAATACTGACCAATCAGCTTCATTAATGTGCAACTCCCCAACTGTTTTCTGGTGTTACATCAGAAATGAATGCTCACTTCAAACAAACTGCTGCAGGGTTCACCTGGAAGCCGCCTGAGGCAACCGCTCTCACACCCGGTTTGATTGGCATTTTCTTACCTCCCCAAATGAGCCAAAATAAAAAATGCTTCAGCCTGATTCTCACGCTCTAAATGAAGCTGGTCTGAAAGTTTTTTCCCTTCCCTATCTCATCACTATTCTCTTTTTCTCCCTCCCTCCACCTGTGTGCCTGTCCCTCCCCTCTCTCTCTCCCTTTCCCTCCCTGTCTTTCTGTTTTTGTTTTTTTTCCCTTCCTCCTGGATCAGTGCCTACTGTGCCACCAGGAAACGTACAAGCGGAGCCTGTCAACTCCACCACGGTGCGTTTTACCTGGAGTGCCCCGAGCCCTCAGTTTATCAATGGAATCAACCAAGGATACAAGGTGAGCAGCCCCTTTCTGTCAACTGGCGCTCTCTAGTGGTCAGAGGTAAAAGAGCACAATCTCATTACACTGACAGATTGTACTGAGAGCCTTTTCTTTATCGGTGAATCATAAGCTGATTTATTTGACTTTTTACTTTATTCAACTTTTAAAGTAGAAGTCGTGTGCCTAAAATGTAAACACACTGTCCCTTATCACATCATTTCCAGCTGTTGGCATGGGAACCCAGTCGCGCAAATGAGGTCACTGTGGTAACGGTGCGTCCCAACTTCCAGGACAGTGTTCATGTTGGTTACATCTCTGGCCTGAAAAGGTTCACAGAATACTACTCATCAGTATTGTGCTTCACTACGCCTGGAGACGGCCCACGCAGCCCGCCTCAGCGGTTGCGTACCCATGAGGATAGTAAGTGTTGCCATTCAGGATATTATATAGCATTTGCAGATAATTACATGCCAGGCTGTTGTTTTGTTAATTTACCGCATGCTTTTATTATTGTGTATAGCCCCTGGTGCTGTGGGACACCTTAGCTTCACTGACATCTTGGACACCTCACTAAAAGTCAGCTGGAAGGAGCCACAGGAGAAAAACGGCGTTCTCACAGGTAACCATTAAAGATAACTATGTAACATTTCTCTGCTTCCCTTAATGTATGAGTCACCAAGATGTGTTTACTGTGAACACTACACTTTACTATTTGGAATTCGCCGCCTCTTCCAGGCTATCGTATCTCCTGGGAGGAGTTCAACAGGACCAATACTCGGGTGACCCATTATTTGCCCAACTTAACTCAGGAGTACAAGGTGACAGGGCTTACTGCTCTCACCACTTACACCATCCAGGTAGCAGCCATGACCTCCAAGGGCCAGGGCCAACTCTCCGCGTCCACTATTTCCTCTGGTGTACCACCAGGTCAGTGTTCAAATTAATAGATAAACTATTTGACTTTAAGTCTAGCATATGTACATGTACATTTACTATGTACCATGTATATATATGTACTTCAATATCCCCTGAAAGAGATACAACTAGAGTTAAAATGAATCATTCCACTTCCTGTGAAAAAACGATTTCTATAATTGGAATGTTTTAATCTTTCCTCCATCCTCTTCCACAGAGTTGCCAGGACCTCCAACCAATTTAGCCATCTCTAACATCGGCCCTCGCTCTGTCGCGCTGCAGTTTAAACCTGGTTATGATGGCAAGACATCCATTTCCCGCTGGCAGGTTGAAGCCCAGGTAAGATGTTCTATATCTATTTCAACATAATGAGAACTGAGTGAGGTTTTTTTTGTACAGGTTGTTTGATGTCTTTGTGCACATGTTTTACGAATCCAGTTAATTTGTTTAATTTGGTTAGCTGCTAATATCACCCCATTCTCTATGTGCATTTCAGATTGGTATAATAGGAGAGAATGAAGAGTGGCTGCTGGTTCATCAGCTGGCTAATGAACCTGATGCCAGATCACTGGAGGTCCTGGACCTGAACCCTTATACTTTCTATCGGTGAGTACTCGCACTCGCGCTGTATATAAAAAAAAGACAAAATCTTGCACACGTTACACGTTGCACATGTGAAAAATCAGCTAACCCATTAATTTGCCACTGATGATCCCTTATCTTAATGAATCAATTTACTGTAAACCAGAATATGTTACTTTCTCTACATATAAATAGATCCATTCTCTGTTACTACAATGACCTAGTTTCCTTATGGGCATCATTAAAGTTTTATCTAATCTAATCTAAAATAATCTAATCTTATCCTTTCCCATATCATCATGATTAAACACCCACCTTTAGACGAAATATCCACCATCAGCTGGTTTCCTTTGCTCATAGGTTCCGAATGCGTCAGGTAAACATCGTGGGCACCAGTCCTCCAAGTCAACCCTCCAGGAAGATCGAGACCCTGCAAGCCCCTCCAGACATTTCCCCCGCGAATGTCACCCTACGCACAGCCAGTGAGACCAGCCTTTGGCTTCGCTGGGTGGTAAGTTTTCAAGGCTCAATGCACATTGGGCCTGACTGTGTGTTTAGGCTGTTCCTATTCAGACTTGGACTATTGAAATTTTGTGCTGTAGATTGAGGTACGTCACTGAATGCATAAAAAGCTATTTGAAATTACTTCTTGTTGGTATAGTGGAAAATCATGTTGGGACTGAATTGGCAAAATGCCCTTGAGATATTAATTGGATACAACATTTATAAGATACGCTTTGTTAAATCAGATTCAGGCAATTTCCTTTTGCCCAACAAAATCATAAAAATCCAATTTTTCATATATTAAAAAGCTTGACATTAAATTATCATTTTCTCTATGACAGTTACCTTCAACTCAACTGACTCCCCAAACCCCAATTTAGAATTAAGCACACATTATCATGTCTTCATTGTGTTTTGCTTTTGTAAATTAAATTATGCCTTCTCCTTCCTCTGTAAGTCTGTACTCTTGGGGTTTTTATTTGACAAATACAAACGATGGCACTGATAATGTTTTGGAGGCATTCATACACTCTGTCCTTGATTAGTGCTGCTTCCTGCGTCAGCATTTGTACAACGTATTCTTTGCTACATCTGTCCATTTACATATCTGCGCCACTGGCTGAGCAGTGCCAGGCAGTGAGAGACGGGGAAGAGATCCTCCTGCAGCTTCTCCAGGATTATAAAGAATGCATGTTACCTTGATTTAAAGGCAGAGAGGTGGTAGCTTTATGATATGACTCTACAAATTAATGACATAGTTCAGTGATTGCAGCCCTTTTCAAAAGCTGGGTGTTACAATGTAGTAACATTTTGTGGTCCACTTCATGACTGTGGCACAAATGTCTGAATAAAAACCCCACATTAATTTCAAGAACACTAGCACTTTCATAGAAATAAGCCTAGTACATATTTAGGTAAGTATGCTCACTTATCATGCTTAATTATGTGCATGTGTCAGTGTAAGAAAGTGCATAGAAAAAAGATTCCTACTGTCTGAGTGACTTTTACAGTGATTGCAAACACCCTCAGAAAACACTTTTGCCAAGCAGTTAATTCCAATATTAATGTACTAAAAGTCATTCAAACCTGTACCTGTAACCATGTTTTTAATTACTTTTCAAGAAATATATTGCCCGCTTGAATAAAAATGTTTACATCCTTTATTATTTTAGACAATCGAGTATTACAACATTTTATGAAAACCAGTGCTGAGAAGGTTTAGCTTCTCTTCCCTGTTGTAAAGTCACTGTAAAATATGACCTCTCATGACTAAATGCTTCACTATGCACTCAGTTGGGATTTCATTTATGCTGATCATGCTTGAAGTGGAATGAAAACCCCCCAAAACTCTCAGCCTCTTCCAGAGTGGGAGTACAATGGGAATCCAGATCTTGTTGGCTACAAGGTCCAGTACTCTAAAGCTGGGTCTAAAGGGGGGGTCCTCTCCCATGTCATCATGGACCGGCTGGAGAGGGAGTTCACTATCGAGGACCTGGAGGAGTGGACTGAGTATGAGGTCAGAGTTCAGGCCATCAATGGTATTGGCTCTGGGCCTTGGAGCCAGCCAGTGCACGGCAGGACCAGGGAGTCTGGTGAGGAAGCAAATACATGCATGCACATGCCAAACACGCACTTAATCATACAGTTGTGCTTGAAGTGGCCGTCCTTTACCTCTTACCGTAGTGCCCTCCAGCGGTCCCACCAACGTGTCGGCTTTTGCCACCACCTCCAGCAGCATCCTGGTGCGGTGGGGGGAAGTCCCGGAGACTGACCGCAATGGACTCATCCTGGGTTACAAGGTCAGCAGTCAGCAGTCACCTCCCAGCTTATACCATTCACCTGAGAATGGTCTGAAAGTTATAAAAACAGTTTTCCTGTTTCTTAATTCCCCATCACCTCAAACGCCATCTAACTGTATAACATTCCCTCTGTATTTTAGGTAGTGTATAAGGAGAAGGACTCAGACACTGCTCCCAACTTCTGGACAGTGGAGGGCAACACCACCCACAGTGTCCAGCTGAGTGGTCTGGGCAAGTACGTCCTGTATGAGATCCAGGTCCTAGCCTTCACACGTATTGGAGATGGAAGGAGCAGCTCGCCGTCCATTTTAGAGAGGACCCTGGATGATGGTAAACATATCCATCTTACCAACCTATTGAATGTTATCTTTTAAATTGTATTTTTCTCAAATAAAACAAATATTTAAACAATATTTTCACTGTGCAGAGATAATTTTACCTGTAGAGTTTTCTTGATTAAAGTATTTTTTCAGCAAATGATTGAAATGTTCTGCTTTATTTCTCCTTGTTATAAAGAGTTTTTTTATCTCCTTTGATAAGAAATTGCTAACAATTTATTAGTGACCCTGTATTTTAAGATGGATATATTTCCTTGATCCAGTTTTTATCCCTCTTATCGTTTGCTTTATATGTCACATATATTACTTGCCTGATGTGTAATTTTATGTGTGATAGTGCCAGGCCCTCCAGTTGGCATCCTCTTCCCAGAAGTCAGAACCAACTCAGTCAGGCTCATCTGGCAACCTCCTGCCCAGCCCAATGGCATTATCCTGGGTGAGTGTACAATATACAAAATGTCATCTATGATCTTAGACATAATCATGACACATTGTATTTTTCTTTTGTGCTGGTCCAAGGAAAAAGACATTTCACAGTTTGATTTTGTATTGCAACCGCATTGTTCTCTTTGCACATCCTTTTGTTGATCCCTTTGCCTTCTCAGCCTATCAGATCACATACAGAAGAAACTCTTCAAACAGCAACGCCGCCACCGTAGACGTGCTGAGCCCCAGCGCGCGACAGTACACAGCGACTGGACTGAAACCAGAAATGGTTTATGTATTCCGCCTCACTGCTCAAACACGAAAGGGTTGGGGGGAGGCTGCTGAAGCTTTGGTGGTCACAACTGAAAAAAGAGGTAAGTGTAAAATACTGCAGCTTCAATGTATAATTCAAATTATACATCACTAAATATTAGGTTTAAGAGTGACTGTGTGTGTGTGCCCTTCAGCACGACCCCAACCCACAAGCCGTCCCATAGTGCCTCAAGAGGAAGTCCAGGCTCGCAGAGTGCTGTTGTCATGGGAACCAGGCAGCGATGGCCTGTCCCCAGTGCGTTACTATACAGTCCAGTACAGAGAGCTGCCAGACAGTAACTGGACTGTCCACTCTGCATCAGTCAGCCACGAGACACACTCCTACATAGTGGACAGGTAAATGTGAAGATCGTCATCCGTTTTTTTTATTATTCAGACTGTCAGAAAAATAAAAGGCGGAACATGCTGTACATGACAGACACGTTGAACTTTTTTATTTCTCTTTAAAGGTTAAAGCCTTTCACTTCTTACCAGTTTCGTGTGAAAGCCACCAATGACATTGGAGACAGTGAATTCAGCCAGGAGAGCGAGGCCATCACTACACTACAGGATGGTAAGAACGTGTGACTGCTGTATTTAGACATAAACCAAACATGTCAACATCCAGCACAGAATCTGTATCCACTGACTTCCTGTTGAGACGTACCAGAACACCTTTGTAATTGTGTGAACATGCCTTTACATCAATGTTTTGACTTTGGATTTTCACAGTGAATACTTTAAATCAACTGTGCATCTGTTTACTCTCAAGCTGTTCATTACCAGACTGTATATATCACTCTCTTCAGGTGTGTTGGTTTGCTAACACTAAAATTATTAATTTTTCTCATCTTCTCCAGCCCCAGACAAAGCCCCCACTATTTTGTCTGTCACACCTCACACCACCACATCTGTGCTGGTCCGTTGGCAGGTACGCTGTTGAATTACTTGGCACGGTGTATTGTGAATGGAAAAATGAATGGTGACCGTGGCCTGTATTGGACTGAACTAATGTTGATCGTGTTGTATGTGTGTTAAATATTGGGCATCAAGCAGACCTCTTCTCTTTGTAGCCTCCCTCTGAGGATCACATAAATGGAGTCCTGTTGGGGTTCAGGGTCAGGTACCGGGAGTTACACTATGACCGGCTACGCAGCTTCACTGTCCGCACAGTTAACAGTCCCTCTGCCAACTGGGCTGATCTTACTGGTGAGTTTTCTTTTTCACTGCTTACACATCATATTTTTACATCCAAGTATTGCTTCGATGCTGTCAGTAAGTCCTACAGTGTGTTTTGCAAAATAGACGGATAAGTCAGCTTATATTCCTAACCCTGCCCATCCTCTATCCAAACTCCAGCTCCTTACAGCATCAGAAACTTGAGTGAATCCTCGCTCACCCAATATGAACTGGATAGTAAGTCTTATGTCTCCCTTTATGCTTTTCTTCCATCACTCTCCATCTGTTTGCATTTCATCTGTTATATTGTTCTTCCACAAAATACGCCATTTGTATGATCATTTACAACAAGTGCATGTTGCGCCGTCCTCCCACTCAGCTGTATCCGCTGAGGAGCCACTGCTGATTCTTATGTGCATGTGAATTTAATCTCTCCGAGCTGCCCTGTCATTATTTCAGTGTGTTTCTTTCTGTTTAATCACTGACAATTCTTCCCTGTGTCCTCACAACAACCCCATCTTTTCACCAGTTTGCGTTATAATTCCACCCCTCCGTCTTTTTGTTCAATTTGTGATGTTGTCTTGCCACAGGGTTCACTATGACTGTTTGTTCTCTCTGGAGTAACTTCTTTTTTGCTCTTTATCTTTAACGGTTTTATTATAACACTGCTATGGGTTCTCTCCTTGCAGATTTGAGTAAGCACAAACGCTACGAGATCCGTCTCAGTGTGTACAACGCCGTGGGGGAGGGTCCCAGCAGTGCACCACAGGAAGTGTTTGTTGGAGAGGCGGGTATGTTTCTTCTCTCACTGTGCAGTGTGTATGTTACCTTACCTTACCTTTAATCTTGTTAAGTCATATGAAACATATAAAAAGTAATAGCATTATTATTTACATTCTGCCCCATTCTAGTCCCAACATCCCCTCCCCAAAATGTGGTGGTCCAGTCGTCAACAGCCACGCAGCTGGATGTCACATGGGACCCTCCTCCTCTGGATGCTCAGAATGGGGACATACAGGGTTACAAGGTATCAATAGTGTGCCTTTTTCCTGTGTTGCTACAAATCAGCCAAACTTACATCATGCCTTTCTTATTTTTGTATTTTCATTGAAAAACGTATGAATTCTGCACTTCTGAACTCTAGGAAACTCTCTTATTCTGTTTATAGATCTATTTCTGGGAGTTTCAGCTCCAGAATGAGACGGAGCGCCTGCGTACTCTGTTCCTGCCGGAGCTCGGGGTGAAGCTTAAAAACCTGACTGGCTACACCACCTACATGATCAGTGTGGCAGCCTTCAATGCTGCAGGGGATGGACCCCGGTCCCTACCCACCAGAGGGCGCACTCAGCAAGCAGGTGAGTTACAGTAAATCCAGATGTGGTTGGGGAGATAACAGCGATGTTCAAAAGACCTGTGGCATTTGTCATTCTGTATTTCTTTATGCCTCTCTGTCTTTCCTCTATCTGTGTCCCTCTGTCATCTACACAATGGTCCTCCTTCTCATTATTCATGTCTAGTAGTATCTCAAGGTGAGTCCTGTGTTCAGTCACAAAAGGTGCCTGCAAAAGAATAGATGATGAGTGCTTTCATCTTGAGTAACTGTGTAACACAAAACTGCTAACTGGAACTGACGTACTGCAGCTTTAAGAGAAATAATCCAAGACCCGCTCCTCGTATTCTCCAAGAAATAGAACATTTTCACTAAAGAGTTTGGTTTTGTCCTGTGAGATAGAGCATAAGAGATCAGAGTCTTCTTGGCACCTCCTCCAAGACAAGTCATGGGGGAGGAAGCCTAATGACAGCAGAGGAGCAATGAATACAGAGTGCGGGGGACACATGTAGATTAGTTTTTTTGGCCGCAACTGCACAAAGACGTCTGTGTTTACCAGCTAGCACAAGTCCCTCCTCTGCGGTTTCAGCACAAAAATGGTTTACAGTATAAATTTCTCTTGTCTTTTCCGCCCCCTTCAAGGCTGTGACATTGGCAAGGGGTACAAAGTGCTGAGAACTTAAAAACACAGGCAGGGTTTTTGGCTCTCTGCGCCACAGGGTACTGGGAAGTAAGCCAACACAAGCTTTTCTGAATTTTATGCACAATTGTGGCGAAATCCTGACACTTAGCTGGATCTGGGTTGGGTCAGCAGGCAGAATTCTCACAGCTCTTGTTCAAGGTCACAAAATAATTTTGCACACTCTTATGTCAACTTTGAGTTTGCTTTTTAGTGACTCATTTGCGTAAACAGTCTGTACACCACGGTACCTGTTTTTGCATGCACAAAACATTTTATTGTTCATGCTCTGATAATGAACAATGAACAACAGCTTTATTTTTTAATCTTCTATTATTTTTTTTTCATGCCTTCTTGCACAACGTGATCTTTTTTCTTTTATGAACATATCAAAGTGCCTGCAGCAAAATATGAGTACTGCCTTTGGATTTCCCTCGGTTGTATTGGTCCAATGATATTTTTGTTGCCAGTGTAACTTACCCAAACCCAACAGAAGCAACTTAACTAGTTCAAAATGTGTTAAATTACTATTGCAATTTATGAAAACTCAATAAGGAATTATGCAAATATACCTGACCTTCAAATTGCTTGCTGTAAAATATTATAAATATATAATTACTATTTTTCTTATTTATGTGCGTCCCAGTTGGTGCCTTGATTACAGAATTCTAAAAATTGTCTCTGAGAATTTACAATGAATATGTACTTCGGCTAGGCAAATCTATGTCACCGCATTGCAGTTTTGCAGCTGAGTATGCAGTGTATGTGGTGTTTTGTCTCAGTACTGTAAAGAGATTCAACTGTCATCACCTCTTTTCTGCCTTTCTTCACCAAAAGCACCGAGTGCTCCCAGCTTTATCCACTTCAGTGAGTTGACCACAACTTCGGTCAACGTGTCCTGGGGAGAGCCCAAGCAGGCCAACGGCATCATTGAGGGCTATCGCCTGGTTTATGAGCCCTGCACCCCAGTAGATGGTGAGAAACTCTGCCTGGAGACTAATAACTCTGCCATGTCTTGACATTCCTCAGCTGGCTTTCTCAGACAGTGATTTACAACCGCTTGCCTAGTTACCATATTTTTTTTTAACTTACGCTGCTTAAGTTCTCGCTCTAATCTTTTACAGATGAGTATAGCCCTGAAGTAACATATAAGGCAAGGCTGATAAAATATGTTGGAATGCTTTGGTGAGACTTTGCACAGATTCCTCTCTCACTAAGAGAAACATGGCTAATAGCTGGCCAAGTGTTGTTGCCTGTACCAGATAGTACCAGTAATTGGGAGCAGAGGTGGAATGCTGAGCTGAGGCTGCTGTGGTCTCGCGGCTATCCACTAATGGACCCAGAGCAAAGTTGAAGAAAGCAGACCGGAAATATCAGTTGGACTATTATAAAAAGGTCCTGGTGTCTCTTTTTACCTTTATCTAGAGGGCTGCTGGAATAATATACCTTTTCTGTTATATATGCAAAGATGCATGTGTGTCTGATAGTCTGTGGGTCTGTCTGTTTAGTCTTCTAACTCTTTGTGAATTTGTCTGTGACTCTATGTGGATGTTCATGATGTGCACAAAGCTTGGCTATATGTCGCTTGTAGAAAGCAGCATCTAGAGTCTTAGTGTTTTCTGTACAGACTCCTCTCCTCGCACTCCAGGTGTCAGTAAGATAGTGACAGTAGATGTGAAGGGCAGCGCTCCCCTGTGGATGAAGATCAAAGACCTGGCTGATGGCGTCACCTATAACTACCGCATCCGGGCCAAAACGCTCACTTATGGCCCCGAGGTGGAGGCCAACATCACTACTGGGCCTGGAGAAGGTGGGACTCTAAATATGTTATGTATTATGATTTTTTCCTGATGTTCGTGTCAATAATATAATCTTTTAAAGTTCCTGCTTGAGTCATAGGAAGCAATTTTTTCTAACTATCCACCATTTTTGTCTTCCCAAGGAGCCCCAGGCCCTCCTGGAGAACCCTTTATTTCTCGGTATGGCACTGCCCTCACATTGCATTGGACCAGCGGTGATCAAGGCCGTGCACCAATCACACGATATGTCATCGAGGCCAGACCTTCTGGTGAGCCACATTCATAAGCAGTTTTTTGGTTCCAATACCTCAAATAGTGTTTCCTGCATGATGAATACGGCTTTGATTGTTAATATGTTTGTATAGATGAAGGATTGTGGGATATCCTTATCAAAGACATTCCTAAAGAAGTGACATCTTACACACTTAACCTGGACATGCTACGAGAAGGGGTCACCTATGACTTTCGAGTAATTGCAGTCAACGACTATGGCTATGGGTCACCCAGCGCCCCCTCCCCTTCTATATCAGGTACTTTAAACTGGAAAAGAATGCCACACTGTGTTCAAATCAACACTTGTTCAGTTTTTTGTTTATTAATGTTTGTTATGTGTTCAGCCCAGAAAGTGTCTCCGTTCTATGAGGAGTGGTGGTTTCTGGTCGTGATCGCTCTTGTTGGCCTCATCTTCATCCTCCTCCTTGTTTTCATCCTCATCATCCGAGGCCAGAGTAAAAAATACACCAAAAAAGCAGATTCAGGTAGGGAGCATGACTGTCTGCTAAACTCGCTGCTAACGTCTCAGTTTCTCTCTCTCTGTTTCTGCAACCCAAGCTATCGACTGGAGTTTGTCTTCCTCTTGGACAGCTCTGCTGAGAATTGCATTTTAATGATTGCACATCCGAAGTCTATTTTGGAAAATGGGAGTGTGAAGGCTCACACAATTAGACAAATTACCTAGATTTCCTTAACATTGTTTGGCTGACAGGGGAAAGATGAAAGTTAATGTTCCTTGTGAAACAGCTGTAGTAGACAGGTGAATAAACAGTATTGTTCATGTTAGACTGCAGTGAGGATCAATACTGGGATAAATGACTTGGCAGTGGTTTAATGCTCAGGTCATTAGTCAGACTGAGAGTAATTATATAACTACAACACTGTATCAAGAAGCCGATTTTCATGATTGTGAATTATCCCAGGTGACATTGCTGCTCCTAGAAACTCTTTATCAGCGTTCTTCAAACCCAAAAACATAACTGAAAGGGAAGTTAATCAATGTTAGTCGACTCATTGTTAGTACTTCACATTATGGTTGGCAAGTGATCGCAGTGAGGGCATAATTCTTTAGACTATGGTCTGGTAACACAGCAGCTTGGAGTAGTTAGTAGTGGTGGGACGGGAAGAAGTGAGATTTGGGGGGAACAGTGAAGGGTCAGGTCAAGCCTTCCCAGAGCCCTGTACCAGTGACTTTTCAGCTTAGTCAGCATTTAGCATGGTGCCAGGGTTACGAAGGTCAGTAAACAGGGCTTGGCGAAACCAGTTCAGACAGGGACAGTGTTTGTGTGGGGACACAAAGAAGGTTTCTTAGCCCGTTCCAACCCCTCCCCAATTTTCTCAGCCATGAAGCTGATCTGTCCTACTAGCGACTGTTTGTTTTACTAGCGGCCAGGACTGGACAGTGGGCATGACTGACTGACTGACTTATTTTCTACTGGTGTAGTCAAAAGCCAGCATTTTTACTTATTTTGTGCCTGTAAAATGAGGAGGATTTGATCAATGAAATAGCTGTATATTACTTTTTTTTTCCTGTTTAGAAACTGATGTGCAACTAATCCTTACGACTGAAGTTGATTCTAGATTTGACTGAGGATCACAAATCACTTATTTCATCCCACAACCCACACAGTGTCGTCCTCATACCCCTGTCCAGGCAACCACTCCAACTGCACAGCTCTGCCTCTGACCCATGGAGAGATGGTGCGCCTGGACGAGGGACGCTTCCCAGCCCTGGAGCTTAACAACAGACGCCTCTCCGTGAAAAATTCCTTTTGCCGCAAGAACGGCATCTACACACGGTCAGTCACAATCACTGTAAACATGCAATCAGTCGCGCAGTCACAATCAACCGTGGTGTTCAGCTGACTGTTGCATTCATTTCCTGCATGCAAAGATTCCACCTCTCAAACATATTGTTAACTCAGACCTGTTTCCTCTTGTAGTTCAGTGTGTTACTTATGATACTGAAGGGAATTAATAATGTAGTGTTGTGTGATCCCCTCTTCCCTCACAATAGTCTGTCAGTCTGGAGAGAACAAACCCGAGCTTCGAGGAGCCCAGCTGCTGATTTGAGCCTCCTTCCGCTCCCCCTCGTTGATATTCAGTGTTTGTGTGGAGCAACAATTTATATAACGGGACAGCACAATACCCGCTTATTAGCATTCATGAGCTTCTGCATGTGCTCTTTGTCTGTCCATCACCGCTTTAGACAAAAGGGTGCCTATGGGTCGGAGCCGGCCATTTTCTTCTGGCCTTCAGCCCAGAGTTGCTCTCAAGGGCAGTGCTGTGAGAGCTATCTTAACATAAAGTACAACACTGTTGGTATGAGTACATGTCCTTCTACCCGTCGACAGGACTTTGGCAGGCTGGGTCTTTGGTAATGTTTAGGTAAACATTAGATAAGAGGAATTTCACAAACTCTGCTGCACGAGAAGCAAAGGGAACGTCCTGTGTAGAGACATGGGACACGCATTTTGTGACTTGATGGATGATCACATGGTTGTGTTGGGGGATGGGAGTTCAGAGTCTGCTTCTTGTCATAGCAAAAAAAAAAAAAAAAAAAAATGCTAGCTTTTGCACATTACTGTGTGCTAGAAATCGTGCATTAAGGGCAGAGGAGTTTGTGCTGTTTTCTCCTTGACCAAGGAGGCCAAGAAGGGGATCAAAGGGTCTTGAGTTGCTCCCTCTCTTTGAAGAGCTCCAATATGGTAACCTACTCTTTGCTAATGATCTGTGGACTAAGAAGGAAGAGTGGGAGGGCTCCCTACGGGATATTTGAAAGGGTGAAGAAAAGAGGGATGCATTAGACAGATAAGGCAAGGGGGAAATTCAGCGCTCCTAAATAATTCAAAGCTCACTGGAGTGTGATCGGTAGCAGGATCCGTCGCCCCTCCCCTACGCTCACGTGGCCCCATCCTTTTAATGTCTGACTCAACCTTGTCTGAATTCTAAGTACATGTTTTTTTTTTTTTTAAACAGTCCGCCCCCACACGTCATCCCCTTTAACCCAGAGGAGATGTCCCTTTGTTGTGTCAACCCTTTCATGGCCGTTGTCATGTTGTGTTTTCTAAGCTTCCTGTTTTGGCATTCCCAGTGATTTAGCTCCCGCATATATCTCAGTACATATTAATTTTTATTTGAGAGGTCGTCAAGGTTGTCTGCTTTATGCCTTAATATTGCACTTGACATCACAGAGTTTTATGCCTGTCTATTCTGCCCCCACATACAACGTTTTCCATTTCAGAGCATTTAAACATTTACTTACCTGCCATTTCTCATTTATATAATTCTTTAGTCTCTTTTCTGAAACCAACTGAGCAAAGTCTTCTCTTAAGGCTGTGTTAGCCTGGTTTATATACTGAACCCTCTGATGTAGTTCAGCGGTGTGAGGGTGGTGGTCCAGTTTTGGCCCTCTGACCATCCAATTCAATCTTAGCCGACCTTGAAACACAGCAGCAGTCATTACCGCAGTAGAAGAAAAACAGTCTGCGCAGATGTTTTTCTCTGCTTCACTTTATGGACTTAATGACTGGAGCCAAAGGAAGCTAAGAGTCTTTTTACTTGACCTGCGCTCATAATGGAACTTTATAATACCTTGCTGAGCTCAGAGCCATGCTTAGTTACGCAGCTTTGTTGCAGGACGTCTAAATCTCTGACCGTACAGTCATACAGCTCTAATTGCCAAAAAGAGTCCTTTCATGGAGATGCTTGTATGTTTTTATAAAAAAAATCCTGTTTGTACATCACATGACAGTTGAGGTGAGCTGAACTCATGCCGAACTCACCCCTGCCAAAGCTCCTAACTGACACTGTGCAAAGCTCAGACGGAAGTATAAAAAGAATAAAACCAATTATAATCTCTTCCCTGCTTGTGTACTAGTATACTCCAGGAATGCACAAATCATTCACAAATAACCCGTTCTGTGGATCTCTGAGCTATCATTTTTATCTGTGCTGAATTTGTGCATGTTTATCCCACTGAATCCCCTGTGGGTTTCTGCATTATTAGAACTATTTTGCAGCCCTCTGTTAGTCATCTGAGTGGTGTCAGTCACTGGAATGATCAGGCTTTTTTATGTTTGCTTTTTTTATGAAGAGACGGATCTTCAAAATCTGTTTGAGTTTTGTCTTATATAACCATTAGCTCTTTCCCAGTTTCTGTCGTTTGCCTTCTATCTCTCACAGACACTTTTTCTCTGCCTTCTTTTCTATATCTGTCCAGGTCTCCGCCAAGACCCAGTCCGGGAAGTCTACACTACTCAGATGAAGATGTCAGCACTAAGTACAATGACCTGATTCCAGCAGAGAGCAGCAGTCTGACCGAGAAACCCTCTGAGATATCTGACTCTCAGGTAAGCAGTGACCCTGGCTTGCAGCCCATGCCCACTCCATGTCTGGAATAGGTAATGAATTTAAATTAAAAAGTAAAATGCAGCTGTTTGAATTTCTCAATGTGAAAAAGTCCTCCAGGGAAAAGTCATAACCTTTCTGAACTCAAAAGTACTTCTCATATTCCACTTTCTTTTACTTTTGTCACAGTCACCTGCTATCTTCCAGATAACCTCCATTATTTTTTGTCATAATCACTGCTTGTCTAGAAAACTGGATAGCTGTCTCATTATGAAGCAGCGTTTCTGAGGATGAATTAATGACAGTCAGCAAGACAATCTGCCTCTAGTGAATCAACTCAAAATTAAATACCCTCTGTTAGGCCAGTGATGGCTGACATCTCTGCATCTGAGTTTTTAACACTGATTTCTCTCATGGGAAGTAAGCACGGGGCATATTCTCATGTCTCGTGTGTCTTGAAAATTTGTCTTCACAACTAATTAATTTCCCTCAAACAGGAAATGTTGTGTTAATCGGAGCTGCTGGATCTCAGCTCGTCATGATCTGAACAGCTCAGTGTGTGTGTGTGTGTGTGTGTGGAATAGGGAGGTCCAGTGAAGAGACAGGGAGGTTATAAGTGACAAGGGATGATGGATACAAAAGGCGGAGAAGCTGATCGTAGCAAATCGTGAACATCTGTCTTCCCACAGTTGCGCTGGGTCTCCCTGGCCAATTTATATGGTACCTGCACAGTCAAAACATTGTTCAACCCGGTTTGAACAAACACTGCTCTCATGGGAGACACAAACTGGTGTTATTGTTCTCCTTTGCGTAGCCTCCCACTGTTTACCTGCCACTTGTTCAAATAAACCATGCTTCAACATCTGTTAAGCTGTTGTGTCTCAATAGAGCAGTAGATGGGCTGGCACTTGTCAGGCACACAAATGTGCCAAGTGTGTAGTGTTTTCTGTGAGAGTAATTTGCTCTTTTTTCTTTTTTTACTGTTTGTGTCTCTCAGATCAGTCTGCTGGAAAGGCGACAGGATTCACCCACACAAACATTTATAACTTACAAGTCTGATGGCTTGATATTATAACAAAAGCAAATGAATCCTGTAATATTGTCTCTGTCCAATTCTAGGACACTCTCGTGTACACTTATCACGTCTGTGCTCCAAAGAGCTATGGGTGAGCTCCTATGTGTGAAAGATGCTCAATCGAAGTGTTTATATGCCCCATAGAGTTGCACATGGATTCATAGATTTCCAGTAGATATATCCTGCTGTGTTATGATTCGGTCTTGTGCAGTTTGTACAGTGAGGATGCTGTATTAGAATTAGCCTCGATTTGAGTAGCTGTCATTATTCTCTGTAGTAAACATCCTAAACATATGTCTGTGTAGTACCTTCTCTGTCCTCTAACTTTTTTACTGTCCAAGTGTCCTCTAACTCTTTTTCCTGATTGACTCACAGGGCAGCGACAGCGAGTATGAGATGGATCAGAGCCGACAGAAGACCCACTCCTTTGTCAACCACTACATCAGCGACCCCACCTACTACAACTCGTGGCGGCGGCAGCAGAAGGGCGTCTCCCGTCCGCCGGCCTACGGCTACTCCCAGCCCGAGCCCTTGGTGGAGCAGGAGTCACGGCAGCACCCACCACCCGTGCCCCCTCTGCCCCCTCTCCTCCCCCAGAGCGCCCCGTCCCCGCAGCCCCAGTGTCAGGGCCAGGGCACTCTGTTCAGGTCTAAGGGAAGCCGGACTCCCACCCCCTCCCTGCTCTCTTCCGAACCCCCCAGCCAGCACAGCACCCTCTACCGGCCCCCCAGCAGCCTGGGCTGTGCCGCTCAGGCCCCTACCGCTGGCTTCTCCTCTTTTGTTTGACACACAGCTCTCCTTCCAATAACAACAGGACCCTGAGGACGAGTCTTTGATTTTGTTGTTGTTGGTTTATTTGTATTTAGCTCTTTATTTGATCTTTTGTTCTTTTTTCTGTCTCACTGACAGAGTTGTTGCTCAATATTAAGCATTGCAGGCATCTTGAATAGCGTTTTCTCCTCTGTGAAGAGTGTGTGTGTATGATTGTGTATAGCGCGTATGATTGGTTAATCCATGTGATATGTATTTTATGAAAAGACAATCATTTGAAAGTTTTTATGCATTGCTTAAGAAAATTAATTTGAAGTTACAACCATTTAAACAAGGGGAGAACAGAACCTAAGGTTCTGAAAAAAGAAAACCTTGTTTTAAAATCACTGTATTATTGTTTAATATGAGAGCTTTATGGAAAAACGATCACCTTAGAACCGTATAGAGTATGGACCACTTGGCTTGCTGAGACTACACAATGGGAAAACCAACTCTGATGGAATAATGTGATGTAAGGACAACAGACAAACTGATAGCGAGAAATTGAAATTGAACTGTGGCCCTTGGCTGCCTTTGAGTTTCTCACTCTGCCTAATCATTGTTGGAACTGCATTATGTGTTTACTATATGTACTTGTCTCATATTGTTTACCAGATATTTATATCAATCAGCTTCAAGCTAAACATTTTCAGATTATCGCTAGTGACAATGTTATGAATCACATTAAAGCATTGTGGCACCTTTATAGTAGTCTGGGGAATGTGTTAATTGTGTGCTGGTGCTCTTGTCAGTAGATGTACAAGTCTTTTTTGTTAATGTGCATCCATTTGCTTTTATGTTATTCACAGAATATGACTGAGGACTAAAAGCACATATCCTCTTGGTTCAAATGATATCCTGTCACAAACACATCAATCATTATGGTATTAATAGCTATCAAAGAAGTACAAGAATAACTGCCTTTGAGGAGGCTACTAAGACAAAACGAACATTTGTAAAATGTTTGATGAGTTGGCAAAATAGGTTTACTAAAGGTTTACCAATATAACACATCTAAACTGTTTTTTCACAACAATGACTGAACTGACAGCACTAATTTTCAAAAATGCAAGAATTTTTTAAAGAATTTTTCCTTGACAACACTACACAAAAGACAATTCCAAGTTTTTTTACATACAGACAAACTTCAAAATAAAAAAGCTGAAATTATGTATTTTACAATCTCGGTTTGGTAACGAAGCTGGAGATCAGCTCATTTGTGCATATATGTTTATTTAAGAAACTAAACTGTATTTAATGATGGACAACAACAGGACACAGGTATTGTACTGCATCACCAAGGATCGTCATGTGAGATTATGTGTGTTAAACATTTTACAGTGTAATATGGCCTTGATATGATGACTGAAAATGTGTTTTATGCTCACAGTATATACGTATACATATGTTATGATGACATGTTTTCTACAACACATTTATATATGCTGGATCTTTACTTTAAAGGTTGAATGGGACATTGCTGTGCTGGGAGTGGAAACATAGTGTACAAAATTAAACAGTCGGTCCAAAATATAATTTGTCAAATTTCCGATGTCAACATCACTGTATACATAATGAAGACAACACTATGGACCTATTCATGGTAGCTCTCTAAAATAAATTATTCTATTTTGTAATGGCTTTTTCTTCATGCCTCATCTGAATATTTTAGAATATAATAGAATATTATACAGACAAAATATATATTATACTGACATATGAGAGGGAGTGGTGAGCTTTGAAACAGGGTATAAACAAATAGGTTAAAAGAAAATAAAAATCCTGTCAGACCATGCAGACAACTATTTTACTCAGACAGTCCTAAGTAGACCTATTAGCATGGGTTGGAAGACAAAGTGATTAAAGATGATACTTTATCCTACAGTGCAGAAATGACCTGATTCTCTCAGCCACAACAGAGACATAATTGGGATGCATAATAGCATGAGTTACAAGGATGAATTTGAGGAAGAACTTGATCCAGTGCAAGCATGCTGAAAAGCTTGGTGTGGGGGGGAGGGGTGGGGGGGTGCGCTCGGTTAATCTCCTTATTTCAGCCCGGAAAACATTGATCTGGAGCAACTAAAAGGGGGAAGAACAGAGGGATCGGGCTGGAAGGTTTTTAAGGAAGAAGAAAAAAGTCATGTCAAGGGTATAGATAGTTGGTGTTGGAACATCCTCATCAAAGGCTTTAACAGATGAAAGAGGCAGTATAAATCTCATTGGCAAATTGTTACATTTGCAAAAGTGGATGGATCATCATGGATAATTGCTCATTATGCGAATGGCATTACTTCTGGCTTTTTGAGTTACACTGATGATGTGAAACTTAAAAGGTTTTCTGAAAAGTATTCCCCAGCATAAAGTCCAGAATTGCAGAGGAGAAATCAGCTATGTCACATCTCATGTATAATTTAAAGCCAAACTTATACAAAACTAAAGCTTTATTTTTTAAACTAAATAAAACATGTTGCTTTATATCATTTTTAATAGTTCTATTTTGTAACTTAAAATGATGGTCTTCACATTCAGCGCTAGCTTGACTATTGTTCACCTCCTGCCAATTCACTGCAAGGAGGCACACAGAGTAATCTTCTGTTCACACACACTCACCCACACACACACACACACACAGATGCACAGACTCGGCTTCACATCAACAAATCTGTTACATTTTTACATTTCAGTTCAGTATCTCCTCATGGGACCAACTTATACAGAATGTGTCCTCATTTTGACTGTGCTTGTTGAAGTGCATCAGAGCACATTTGCAACACAGCTAACTCATCTTGACTGCTATCTCCAAAATTGGGACGAAATCATGATGAATGGCACGGAAGAAAATTGGACGTTACAGCTTATGAAAAGTTTTGATGAAGAAAGAATTTTGTCAAAATGCAGAAGTCATTTGATTTATGTTATTTAACTCACAGACACAGTTACGTCACTATGCAGTCAGTTCAGGATTCTTCATAACAGTTAGTGAATTGAATGTTATGCCTCATGATCCTAGTTTTGTGAGCAGGGTCAAAGCCCTCCAGTGGGTCCGATAACAGGTTTCCCCATGGTCCTCTGCAAGGTAGCATGCTTAAATTTGCATGTACTTGTTCAACCAAGGCTGTCTAGACCTTTGCCATGGCATTGTTCTTATGCATAGTATATGGTCATTCACAAAGTGACAGATTTGTGGAGCGACATGGCTACAAGGTTAAAGGGCACAGTCTTCTCCCTCTCTCATATGGTTTAAAGGCTTAGCAGTAAAGCCTGGCCTTATTTTGAAACCCTCTGCTGTGAAACAGATTGACAATGTACCAATCACATTTGAGCAGCCATCCAATTCATTCCAGGATACTTCTGCACTGAGGATGGAAAGAGTTACATCACGCAGCTCTTCAACTGATCACAACAGCCAGGCAGAAGAGATACACAACACAGGACTGCTGACACTGTCAGCCACACTGACAGTTCTCAAAAGTTAAAGGGGTATGGTGTACAATCAGGGAGAAAAACCACAACATTTGATCCTATGAGAACTACTATAAGCAGATGTTGAAACCGGGAAGAAAGCCAGACGGCTAAAGATTTTCCTAAATGTCAAAAATGCCCCAACTGAGAATGGACTTTTTGAAAGATTCGAAAAACATCAAATGTGTAGTTACCAACAGGTAAAGCCAAGGGTGAGACACCACTACACAAACATCCCCTACTGATGTACCACTGAACATAGCTGTCAAAGCTGCCAATGTAATACACAAAGCTGCAACAAAAGGAGACTTGTAGTATTGCTCCAGCAGCAGCACCTAGAACTGAGCAGCCCTCCAAACAGTGAGTAAGAATGAAACAATGAGCCAACTCGGGTTTTACATGATAAAAATCATGCATACTTTGTTAAAAAAAAGTTGTGTTGGTTTAGATTTGCATTAAAGAACATAACGAGAACTGAATGCATGTGCACTTAGCACAACAGGAAAGATCAGATTACTGACCTGCTGCATGTAAATACAGGTTTTAAAGTAATCTGCAGTGTTTTAAAGGTGTATTCTCTGATTTCCTGTCTTAACTAGACTTCAATAACCAGGTTTTGAGAGTCATCTAATGGAGAAACATCAAGTAAACGCACATATTTAATATGTGTTTTTAAGTGCATGTAAGCTATTTTAGAAGACAGCGGTAAAAATTATACTTTTGGGACATGGGTATGTCAAGAAACTAACTTGTGAACAAGTATGTGAACACAGCTTGACCCTGGACAAAAGGCTACTGCAAGGAAACTCTTATCATAAAGAGTTTTTTTCCCATCAGCTGGTGGGACAGACCATACTGGGAAAATTGCCAATGGCAGGAAATAACTTTTGAATGTGTGTGATGGACACTCTCCATGCAGCTCATTACATTATGGAAAGAACAGAGATTTTCAAGAATAGCATGGATGGATAAGCATACACTATGAACTGGCTGTAAAAGATAAAAATGAATAGTCATTCTATTCAGGTAGTAGAGGAGAGTGACTTTTGCCCTTTGATAATTATCAACCATTCACACATTCCTTTCTCTTGAGCTCAGGGTGAGCATGCACAGCCTTGGAGTGTACCATGGCTGCTTCCCTCTCATTTCAATTGAAAAAGGTACTAATGAGCGGCCACTGACACAGGGCAGCTGATTATCCTGGAATACACAAGGACAAAAAGGCTTCAGTGATTGCAACATGTCAGAAATACATTTACATTTGTGGACATCTTTCTTTAAAGTGTATATAATTTGATTAAAATGTGTAAGTTTTGAGTTTAAAAGAGAGGAAACTCACAACATGCTTTTATGTATACTTTTCTAAATGACATCCTGATTTGCCTTCTCCTAATCATCCCAAGTTTTGCTTAAAGATGTAGAAAATTATGTTTTTACAACTGTCTGCTCATAACAACACATTGTTACAGGGTCCTACCTATTAGCCCTGTACCCCAGGTACACTGTATGCACCTCGTCAAAAATGCAGTGTAGGGTGCTGCAAGGATATTATTTTCTCCTACTTCCTTTGTTATGTTCTCACCAAAGATGACCATGCACATTTGCCCTCTAAATGGCACAGAAAGTGAAGGGGTATCAACACAAAGCACAACACTGCCCACGGATAGCATTGCGGTTTCCAATACAAATGCAGCCATAAATGTTAAATGTGGCACGGGTTGGGTTTAGAGCATAGTATCCTATAAATATGGTTTCATTTGTCCCGTCCTTAGGATATCTATCGGACCAATATACACCGACCTAAGCATCGCGAAGTGGCTGCATTGTTTTTATTATGATGTATCTTCCTTTTTTTTTCCACAACACAGACCCCACCTTTAAGAGCGCAGGGGGGGGGGGGGGGGGGGTGGGGGGTGTGCGGCGGGGCCCTCGCCGGCAGTCTGTGTCTTTAAGGGGCCGTGGAAAGAGGGCGTGTTCAGGCGCACTACCGAGGCAGGAGCCGGCGCACTGACTTATTGCGCCTCAGAGAAGCGGCACAGCTTCCGAGGATGCGGTGAAAGCGACGGTAACATTTCTATAACAACAACAAAAAAAGAAAAAAAAAAAAAAGACAGATCTCTGCGTTATTTGGGATTTCCTGGAGCTGACTCCGAGCGGTCCGCGCCTCCCTTTCCTTTGACGAATGCACCCCCACACCCCCCCCCCCCACCCCCTCCATCGTCAACCTGCCGGGGGCCTGAGAGTGAAGCAGCACCCGGCTTTATGAATGAATGAATGGGATGCTCGGTAAGTGTGTGCGCCTATCGCTGCCGGTGGCTCTTTTTGCGTTTGTCCGTGCGGCTCAAAGGTGCGCTTCACGGAGCGGCGCGGTCCGGCGGCAGCGGCGGAGCGCACCGTGCGCCGGGCGCCGGGCGGCGGACTCCTTTGTGGCCAGCTACTTATTGTTCTCCTGCCGGTGACCCACCCAGAATCAGGAGCTTTGTTGTTGCCCGATCGAATCACTGTACTCTGGCACACGCAAGAGCGGACAGAGTGCTGTCAAAATATTTTACTCTCCGGAGCATTTCTTTGTGGGGGAACAGAATCGAGCTTATTTGCCTGCAGCCCCTCAGCAACAATATTCATTTCTTCCTAATATTAGGTTATTTGGGACTGCTATGAAGCTACAACGGATGCAGTGATTTCCTATATATATTTATGTTACTTTTCTCCAGAGGAAAACAGTTATAGGCCTCATGGAGAGCAGATGTTGAGCTTCTAAATATTAAAAATGAGGCCTAAAATGTGTTAGATGACATTTTAGGCATGTTGAGTGAATGTGACGTACCAGTACAAAAGCCTGTTTGTCTCACTACAGATGTATTTTGAAACATTACGCAACTTACACAAGCTTGACATGCCTTTTCTGGTAGCAGAGGAACTTGAGTTGGCACACAGTGACTCGATGCCGGCCATGGCTTTTACACGTCACGCACGTCACACACTTTCTGCCTGTCCTGTTCTTCCAGTTCCTTACCCACGTACACCAGAGCTGGGAGACTTGGCAGTCTGGTTCTTGCCGTCTGATGAGGTCATTGACTGGGATAATAAGGCCTCAGGTCTGTAGGCCATCACTTTGTCACCGCCATGCTGATAAGAACTCCTCAGCAATTGTTTGTGGGGATAATGTTGTCAGAGGTCTCTTCTTGTGAGGCAAATTGGGTGGCTTTCTTTGTTTGTTTTTTTTTGCAGGTTTATATGTGACATTTGACCTGTCTAATCCAAAACAGGCAGAAGGCCTTGAGAGATGTGAAATTGTTCTGCCCGGACACTGTGACGAATTCAGGTTGACGAGCAGCGAACAAGCAGGCCTCATTGCCAAGATTTATGTGTCATAGGCTTAGCCTGTTCATTTTTGCCCCAGAAGTGCCTCTGACGTGCCTTTTCAGAACAGACGACACATTTTTAACCAGCCCGCGCAGGTTCTGCTCCCTTTACTTTCCTCTGTTGCTTAAATTACAAAGCATCTAATTGCCTGCGGGAGACATGTGTTTAGTGCCTGCAGGTGAAAGTTATCCTTCCAGTGTGTGGCGTTGGACATTGTGCCAAGCACTCTGATATTGAGCACGGCACAGTGTAGACAGCATTTGCTGGCTCATAGCCCAGGAAACACAACCTGCTCAGAATTTTGTATACAAAAGTGGGCAAGTTTGTGCTCCTGACTGTGATTTTGAAGATAATCAGCATCTCAGAATCCTTCTGTGGTGCTGCTGAAGTGCAACTTTTAGTGTGTTATTTGTGGCCAGTGAGTATATAGTCCTCATTCCATGTTTGAACATGTCTCCAGTTTGTGTGCTCATTTGAGGCAATGTGTGTGTCCCGTCCAGCCCCTTCACATTCCAGGAAATACCAATATAAACAGTTATTTTTTTTCCTGGAATGCCTGTGAAGATGGTGATAGTGAACTGTTGGATTATTACAGAGGACATGACGGGTCTTTTGAAAGATGTGTGGTATATAAGTAACATGTTGGGTTGTTGCTCTTAGTTACTACCACATGTCTGCAAATGTTACATATAAATACCAGCTCAATTGACAGTGTACTAGTTGTAGCAAGCTTTCATTCTCTCATACAAAGTGTATGGATACTGTTTGCTAGTTTGCCTCGTGACAAAAGGAAACGGCTCATTAGCACGCAGCCACCTACCTTTTTTATAACCTTGTTGTCCCAACATCAAATTGTAAGGGCGTGTCATATGTCAGTGTGTGAATGCTGTGTTTGTTCCTGTGTCTTTGTTTGGCGGCATTGTTTTCTGGTCGTACCCAGCATGCTGCATTGTGACCCGGTAGGCTGGGGTTGGTACTATGAGCTGGAGGAAGCGTCTGTTCTTTTCTGCCATCCTGTTTCCTTGTCAGTAGTTGTAAATGTGGGTTGGAGTTGATATCCGCATTGCAGCAGGCAATAACATGAATTCCAGATTTTAAACTGCACAAATGTCATGGCCAAAAGACTCTGGTATTTGGTGACAAGGTCAATTTTTGTCTCGGTCTGGACTCCTCTTCTGTATTTGATTTTGATTTGTATTAATCCATTAACTGAATAATACATTCTGAAAGAGAACCCATGTACAGCACACTTATTATCCACTTAGGAGTGAGACTGTTGCCATACACAAGTCAAGTGGTTATTTGTATTTTCTAAAGAATAAATAAAGTCTTTGACAAATCGAGCCGATGAGCCTAGTCTTTGGCTTCCCTCCAGCCTGTGCATTTTGTTGCTTTCCTGCTGTTCCGACCCTATAATTATTGCACTCTCGCACTTTAAAGCAAGATTCTCCGGATCCCATAATTTCCCTGCATTCTTTCCATTGTGCTCAACAGGTTTCCACTCAAGTGTTTCAAAATGTAACCTCTTACAGGTATCTCTTAAGAGATAACTGGCCAGTCCGTCACCAGCTGTGACTCAGCAATCGACTGTGGGGAAGATCTGGTTGTGTTGAGCTTCTAAAATAATTAATGTCACCAAGCTCTGAACCGGAGGCGCTCCATGTACTGATGCATGTTCCATATATAGGGGCTGTTGTTGGACACACGGTCCCAGCACTGGTCCACAGCCCTGTAGGTTATAAAAACGGTGTGTTGATGGAGATATGAGCTGTGTTTGTTTGGTTAGCCCATCAGTAATACAGTATGATGGAGGACAGCCTTGTTTACATTATGAGTGGTCAGGAAGGGCAGGCTGAGGAGATTTCCGGAGAGATGGGAGGGTTTACTGCCTTATTTTCTCCCTGCCCTTCCTGCAGACGTACCCCTTAAAGTGCTAACACATTTCTCAGTGAAACACTTCCGTCATGTGTGGCTATGCCTGTGTAATCTGTGCTTTTATGGGAAGCAAGCTGCTTTGTTGATGTTACTGGTGTCGGCCACTTATCTCAGTCGCAATTAGTCACATTCTTGCAATTCTGTGTGCATATGCAGTTTAAGAGTGCTCATATGTCTTCGAGGAGACAGGGGCAGTTAACAATGACCTGGAGCTGGTCATTGACCTTGCAGGTCCAGCTGGATGAGAATGAAAACTGGGAAGGGTTTAAGCCGTGTCTCATTACTGAAAAAATTACAACAAAAATTTAACGGCGTCAACCAGCTCTCTGCTCATTCTCTCCGATTATGTTGAGAGACTCTAAATGGCGGAGTGGTGCCAATTTCTGCCCACCCTCCCCCCCACCCCCCTCCCACCCCTCAAAGCGGAGGACAGAGAGACAGAGATGGAGTGTCGTGTCTGGAGGCTGTGTTGGCTGTTAATGTAAAAAGAGACAAGTCATCTCCTCTCGGGTATCAGAGGTCAGCTGGTGCACGTCGAGCCGACTCGCTGCAGGCCCGTTCTCTGCCAGGAACCCTTTCATTGGCTGTCGGGGCTCTTTTGAAAGCTGTAGTGTCTCTGCTGTGTCCTGGTCATCATCTGTCCATCACTTTTCTTCCATCTCAGTAGCTTGTCTGATCTGCTCGTGTAACTACTAGAGACTTTTACAGTTGGCCAATTGAAGGTAATGATGACGCTTTCAAGTTTTTAAGTGTGGCTCCATTAATGCAGCCACGGGCCACACTGATTAGATGTCGTTTATCAGTACAATGAATGCTATTTTTCTAAGTTTGTTCTTCCAGCCCAAGCTGCTTTCCTCAAATATCCCATTCACTGATCTAAGGATCCCTACAGATTTAGTACTCATTGATATGAATGCCAACTTAAAAACCTAGAGACAATCTTATTAGCGAGAAAGCTCTAAAAATCTGTTGTGCTTTGATCCTTTCGGAGCAGAATGTCCTGCTGGGTGAGGCGTGACGTTCGCATAACAGACCGCCTCACACAAGCTTGCCAGGTATGAGTGGGGATGGCAAAAACACTGATATGTGAGTTTTTGCTGTATGTGTTTAGGTTTTTTACATACATACAAACAGACAGACAGACAGACAGACAGTGTTCGAAGTGTTTTATCTCCTTGTGATTTCACATTTTGGCTTTTTTGGGAAAAATAGTTAACTTTGTGTGCATGATTTCCTGATTTGATAACATGTCTATCAATATTGATTTGTCTGTCAATTATTTGACAGAAAATAACGACAAATTTAATAAAAATAAAAGTGTGATAAAATAGTTACAATAGTAGCAAGCATGCACAGACCAAGGTTGTGTGAACAGGGGGCTGGTCAGCAAATTCAGTCAAAGTCTGTTACAATGGCATTACCCCATCATTCTCAGCATTTCACAGTAACAGATTTTGGATTTGCCTTGCTCTTTAGGCCACAGAGGATTTACACTTTGATCAAAATGTGCCCTCGGCTTTCTTCTTGCACTGGAACTGCATGGTGGAAAATGGCATGGCAAATGGGCGGTGGGGCACTGGAGATACCTTGTAGGTCAACAACTTGATCTGAATCCACCACACCACCAGCAAATGGCATGCCACTTAGAGTGCCCTAAATAGACCATTTAAGCAACCTTTAAATCTGGATTTTATGTAAATAGGAGGGCTTTATTTGTACATTTTCATTAGAGCAGTGTGTTTTCTCATTGCTGTATTTATCTCAAAGGGCAGCATCAGCCCGATGTCTGTTCTTCCCTGTCTGTGTGATTGAGAGATAATGTAATTTCCACTGTTTGTCCTTCGGCTGCTCCTTCCTAAATGAGATATTCAGCCCCGCTAACTGAGTTGCTTGGCAGATACCTATCTTCTAGAGGCCATTTGTCTGCTTAATTACGTGTGTGTGTGCGCGCGTGTGTGGTCTAGCCTATTACTGAACAACTGTATTCCTCTTGCTAGTGCTGCACTAAAACATATGTGAATGAATGAGAGTTTTCACTAACAAATGGGATGATGGCAAATGGTTTGATCGTCAGAGGGATTTTTGGGCAGAGCAAGTTTGAGATGTCAGTAGGACAGAGGAAACAGCTATTTGAGTCCCGGGTTTTTCACACAGATTTGGGTGCATGTGGCCTCTCACATCCTAATGAAATTTCACCCTGAGTCCATCCAGGTCAGTGACTTTAAATCAGGCAGACAGAAAGCCCCCATCACAGCAGCATCCACCCTCTCCCAGACAGTAGAATACACATTGGACGAATTAAGCACAAAGGAAGATGCATCAATACTCAATTAGGGAAATGGCCCATTAGTCCTGTTTGAGAGTGAGTGAGTGAGTGTGTGAGTGTGTGTGTCTGTGTGTCTGTGAGTGATCTCTTGTGTATTAGTGTTGACTAGTCTGGTGTGAGATAATTGACAAGAAGTGAAAAGTTACGTTCCTGTTAAACACAAATCATCCAGGAGGTCAGCATTACTTTCTAATGTTTAACAGTAGTCTCTGTCACACACTTCTGATGGGGTTTCTTTGGTACTAATTAAAGTAATGGTTTTTGAATCATAGCCTAAGCTTGTTTGATCATTTCCTCTCATGTTACAGCTCTATACAGAAATGACTGTAGCATTTCCTTTTGAGATACAAAATTCTTCCAGGTAACTATGCTTGGGTTACCATCTGATTTAGTGCTCCCTTTTTCACCCGTTCTACTAAAAGAACCCATTTTCATTTACATCCTTACTGCGTTATTTTTGCTTTTTGGGTGTGCATTTTGTTCCCACTAAGTAGTGGCTATAACCATATGATATTTAAGCGGATTTTGAACCCTCCTTAGACCCAGGCTAGGTATTTATATTGATAATTGAGTTATGTGAGCTATAAACAGAGCTAACGTTACATTCCCATGACAGAAATACATTTGGGGAAATGGGTTGGAATATCATTTACCCAAACAGATGTGAAAAGATGAGAGAAGTGAAGTAGGATTGGCAACGGTCTGGAAACCTTCCCAGTGTGCAGTGTTTATCACTGTGTGCACGCATGTATGCACTGCTGCCTTCACTCAGCAGCTGAGAAATACCACATCCACATCAAAACCGGTCAGTCATCTTCAAGATCACACATCATTCAAAGGGCTCAAGGTCTGTAGGTCAGAGAAATGTGCAGTGTGTGTTTCTGAGAAGCTTGTAAAAGGTTTGCAATTTTGCTGTCAAACTGAAATGACGCAGATGTGCTTTGTTTGCTCGTCCTGTCCGTTTCTGTCCCGCATTTTGTGTCTTCAGTGGGCTCTGCTGCAGCCAGACCCCGAGTGTTGTGAAAGTCTGTTTATAAAGTCAATCCCCCCCCACCCGCCGTGACCCTGTAGTTCCCACGCTGACTGCTAGATTCTCAGGCCCTTTCCACTTTTTCATTCACATGCACACCCACACGTGCACTCACGCACACTTACACAAGGATACACACAGCTATAAATATAGTGTGGCTAGGCTGTGAATCAGGTTTCATTTAACTGCTAAAGACCTGTGCAGCTGCAGAGCTTCCGGGATCTGGTTTAGATTCAGTTGATGAAGAAGCCATGGCCTCGGGGGGGGGGTGAGATGGAGGAGTCCGAGCTGGCCTTTCACCATCACTGCTGGTTGTTTTTCCTCATCTGTTTATACCACCCAGAAGCCACCTAGTCAGAAAAATGTTTTTTGGTTGGGTGTGAATCATTTCCCCCTCATTATTTCCCCAAAAAAACAAATCAGAACATGCAGCTTCAATAATAAACTTGTTTCTGCAAAAAAAAAAGTGATCTTTGTGTGTTTTGGCATGCAACCATTTGGAGTTCATGGAAAGTTTTCAAATTGTCTCTAAGCCTCAGTCAAAAATGCTTACACGCATATGTTTCTTTCGATACAGATACCTCTATTTCCTCGTCTACACCACCAGAACATGTGTATATTTTCATTCAATTCCATTTTTACCAGTAAAAATACACACAACATGGATGAAGTGGATGAGTGAAAACATAGCAGGCCTTTTAGATTAAAGGGGTGTATTGTCTGAGCTCTAGGCTGACACAGAAGGAGGCCATGTGTTGCACGCTTGTGTGGAGCCTGATGCCTTCTGCAGCCTCTGACAGGAAACACTGTTGATTTGCTCGCTGGAGGGTGTCTCCATGGAAACCAAAGCAGGTGAGGGCACTAACAGGAAGAGGCTCAGCTGATAAAGACCGGAGGGTGGTGGGGGGGACGACAGAAGAATGAGGTCAATGCACTAAAAAGTCTTTTCCACATTAAACAACCAAAATCTCCCAAAGGCACTTCTACCAAAAACAACTTTGACTTAAATATCTTTTGAAGGCTTGCTTGTAAGAAATCCAAAGTCAAGGTTAAGCCACTGACTGTTTTTAATGGTCCTCCTGCGTTAGCGTGAGTAAACAAAGGAAGAGGCACTATGTGCAAGCCAGAGAGCTGCACACTTAAGGCAAGGTAAGCATTTTCTTCAGGCCTGCTTACATGTAACCATAGAGATTTTCCACCCACACATTAGACGTGCTTGTGTTTTTGATGTCTGTCTGTAGAAACTGCTTGCATTCATTTTGCAGACCACCATGGCAGTGCTCTTTTTTATATGTGTGTTTTATATGTTGGGATGTGTCACTAATGAGACACCCTGCTCTCCTCTAGTGCAGCACCTGAGGAAGTGGCAGCGTGTGCTGAGGTTTCCTCTGTCTGGGCTGCATGATACAAAAATACAGGAACATGTTTTCTATCAACTGCCAGTCACAAACATATGGGGGCTTAAACACTGTTGTCTAAGAAGATGCTAGGGAATACCGTCTCTCATTTCTCTGATCACAATTTTTATATACGTTTGTGAAAACAATGCTTCTGTGACTGTTGAATAACGTGCGGAGTTGATAGGGGGTGTTATTGTTCTCTGATGCTTGTGTTATTGAATTTTATTCTATGACTAGAAGATTAGTTTTTGGTCACGAACTGTATGCTGCGCAGTCAAAGTAAAATCCCTGGCAGCACTAAACCATCCTTCTCCGATTCATGTTCTGTGGTTGGTGTGTGCTCTCAATTATAATGTAGCAGTTTTAAAGCAGAATCCTGTGGTGTTCCCCTTATTTGTTTTTCTCCAGTGTATTTCAGAGGTCATCTCACAGAGCTGTTGGGAGAGTGCTTCTTATCATTATGGAGTAGCATAATTGATAGCTTCAACTCTTGTAATTAGTGGAACATTTGAAATTCCTAGAAATGTTTTTATTTACTTGATGGGATAAAACAGCCAAACGGGAATGTTCAACACATATTGTAATGTGGAAGTTCATGTTGTGTTTCTTTTCTACATCAGTAAATGTGTTTGGCATACAGCTGCTGCAGACCATGTTTAACGTTTAAAACTGTATACAAAATGGTTTCACGTTGCCTTTTTGATTGTGCATTACATTTTGACATATGCATTTACTTTAAATATAACATTTGAAGAATTAATTTATCAGCAAAGTTATATTCAAGTGCAATCTGTGTAATTTATTCTATCATTTTCATTTTTCAGGTTTCCAGGCTGACTGCAATTGAGAAGAGCCAATATTCCAAGGTCTCCAACAAGGATTATATTCAAGATTTGGAAGCTGTTTTCGTTGCCTGACTGCATCTTTGACTACCTCCTGTGTGCAAAACAAAAAAGTAAAAATCCGCCACTATGCCAATCCTAAAACAGCTGGTGTCTGGCTCCTCCCAGACCAAGCGGCGCTCACGCATGGACCTGACCAGGGAGATGATCAGTGCTCCACTGGGCGACTTCCGCCACACCATGCATGTAGGCCGCAGCGGTGATGCGTTTGGGGACACCTCCTTTCTCAGCACCCGCTCAGGGGAACCTCCCCCTGAGTCCACATCCTACCCGAGCTCTCCCCGGCCTGGCCTCCTGTCTCGCACCTTCAGGAGCAGCAAACGCTCCCAGTCGGTGACCAGAGTGGACAACGCCCTGGTGGTCCCTGGCGGGTCACCCACCTACGTGAAGAATGCCATGTCTCTGCCCTTCCTCAATGATGAAGATAGAGGGGACAGCATGGTGGCTAAAAGTTTGTCCTCTAGTCCTTTAAAGCAGTACGGGGAGGTGGATGGGAGAGGCGCAGCTGCTCACTTCCTGGAGCTGGAAGAGCGAAGCTTTGGTGAACTGACTGAGCTTCCGGAGAGCTCCTATCACTACGGGGGTGGCATGAAGCACGCCGAGTCAGTAATGTCTTTCCATGTCGACCTGGGACCCTCCATGCTGGGTGAAATCCTGGGGGTGATGGAGAAGGAGGATGACGATCTTGGCTACGAGGAGGGCAAAAGCAGCGAGGGCCGTGCCTCCCCGCCTCTCAGCACTCACGGTGAGGAGGAGGAAAGCGTGGAGAGAGAAAAAGAGGAGGATATAGAAGAGCAGTTGGAGGCAGAGGAAGAAGCCGCAGAACTACAGCAGCAGGACTCTATGCATCCAGGCAGCTCCATTGACCTGGGGCCTGAGAATGGAGGGCCCTACACCCCAGAGTACACTCCCGAGACTCGGCCCAGACACCTCCAGCATCTAGACAGCTGCTCCATGTCCAGCTCTGGCTCTGCTGCCCTGGATGAGAAACCAAACAGCCAGACCTATGCAGGAGATACAGACAGTGCCACCTTCAGTGCCCCGCCAGAGGAGGAGAACAACTTCTCCTCTTTCTTGGAGGATGAAGACGATGAGATCCGCGTATGAGATTCCAAAGCTTTCTAAAACAAATAGGACAGAGATCTGGAAGGGGTTTATGTGAAACTGGCAAGTCCTTTAACAGTGTGGATTTGCACTTGAACGAAAGTAAGACACTGCTTTCGGGTACTGTGGGAATGGAACTGTGAAGAAGATTGAGGACTCACACTTTGTAGGTCTGCAAGGAGAGAGTGACTTCTGCTTTAGGACGAGCCCAAACTCCATCTGTCAGAGAGCCCACACATACACACACACACACACACACACACACACACACACACACACACACACACACACACACCCACACACACACACACACACACACACTTTTTCTTTGTCTGTCAATCCATTTTTCCCTGAGGGAACTGACATGGAAGAGCAGCCACTTTTTAAATATGGAACATTCCAGAAGTAAGCAGGGGAGGACTGGTTAGAAAGAAACTTTTGTAGAAAAAAAAAACACTTTTTTATAACTAAAGCTCAGTTCACGCTTTCGCTCTCTCTCCCCTCTCACTTGATGTGTCACATGTGCTTTTTTCATTTGGTTTGCCTCTCTTCTTGTTGTGCTTTCTCTCTCTGGCTGTGGGACATCAAGAGGCCTGAGATGAACAAAAGGCCTCTGTCAGGATCACTGGTAGGTATCTTGTCGTGTTAAAGGGGGATGTGTTTGGCACTGCAGTGTGAAGCCCTGCCCTGAGCCTCTTTCATATGAAAATATTATAGGAAAGTGCCATAGATCTGTCAGAGTTTTCTCCCTTATATAACTCAGGGTCCTTGTGACGCTGCTCAAAGGCTGCCATTTCCTGCTATAAAGCTGGACCACAAAGCCCAAAACCAAATTCTCTTCTGTTTTTAATTCACTTTGAGCCCCACAAAGCGTTAGCCTCAGTGAGAAAAGCAGGGTTGTAAAGCTAATGGAGATACATTGGTCTGCATTATGTCAAAAGCAGGGTGTTACTAAAGGAAACCGCAGGTGGGGCGAGTGTTGTGGGGCACACTGAAGAAAGGCACTATACACTGTGTTTGTTCTCTTAGTCTCGTTTCCAATGCACAAATTCTTTTTGTCCACCCTGAAGCCATAATGATGATTTTACAGATTACCATGACATGAATTGGCTATCTTCCTTCTACTAATCTGTCATTTCAAGTTGAAACTGAAAAAGGTTTAATAACCACTTCCTTCCTTGTTTTCATACATCCGAGCAGCTGCAGTGGTGCAACTGCACTGTGTAAAAGATGTTGATCCTCATTAGTCCAGGGGCTGCCTAAATGTATAAAACAGTTGAACTACTACTCACGAGGAAGGCCTTGGGATATGTATTATTGAAAGATCAGTGCACCAGCAGGCACAGTTAAACCAGACACTACTAGTATTTGGTGTTTAATACCTGTTGTTTTTTTATCTTTTGGAAAAAAAAAAAAAATCGTTTCTCTATTTGTGTTGTCATTTTGAAGAGTGGATGAGAAAGAAAGACACAGCCAGCAATAGATGCAAGAGCATTAAGAAAAGATAGCTATTTTTATGCAAGCTGCATAGTCATTGCAGCCTGACTCTATCTCTTGCATCATTAAAAGCCGTGGCCAGAAGTATTGAGGCTGAGTTGCGCTGATTGATTTCCCTGCCTTAACTGAAACTGACTGATGTGCCAAATCATAATTTTCTAGCCAAAAATAATTTTAGTTGTGAAGCTCACTTTTGGGAGAGCCTGTCGAATCTGTCTGTCGCTTCCTCCTCTGTATGGGTAATCACTGTTAAATTTAAGTTAAAACTTGAGTTTCAGCGCATACGTTGAAAAAAAGAAAAAAAAAATTGCATTCTAAGATGTGATATCATGCAGGAGAAAAAGCAAAATAATGAATTTGCATAACTGGATATTTATGTTTCCAATCACTCAAACACTACGTAATATATTCAGGTAACTACTAGGGGTAACAATTTTGTGCGAATGGGAAGTTGTCTGTGTTGCCCTTTCTGTATAATGTTGTATATTATGCCTTACTGTTGTCCTCTTTACTGTATGATTAAAGCCTTTTTTTCTGTAAAATAACCTATATTTTTCAATAAAAGAAATCCTGAACATGTTCACTGCTGCATCTTTTGTCTCAGAAGATCATGCAGTAGAGGTGCTACTCAATCAGCAGCATTAACAAAGGAATTCCTTGAGTGCCAACTCTGGTTTCCTGTCACTATTCTTTGGGACTCCCAGATGAGGAAGGAAGGAAGGAAGCAATTGAGGCCTAGTTGGACATGTCTCTTAAGTATTAGCTATTCAAGCTGAGAATGATGTGAGGACGTGTGTGTGCAATTCATAAACAGTGATGACAGGTAATTCTTCTCGCCTTGCTGGTTGGAAGACAGATGAGTCTGGCAGTCACGTTAGGCCAGGACCCTGCTCATCATGGACTCAGATCTGCTCTGTCACTTTTGATCTTACATACCATGCTTTGGATTTTCACACACTAGTGAACCCCTTCAGGCTCGGTCAAAGTTCAGCCCGCTCTGTTTTGTTAACACACACCGCAGACAGTTCAAGGTCTCACCCGTTGCTTCCCCTCCACATTAAAACTGCGCGCTGAAAACACAGCTCCATTCTTCTTTGGTATCTTTTTCCGATTTTAATCTTTCATCCCCACTTCAGGGGATGTTTAATCTCCTTCCACTTTCAGTTTTTCACGTTCACTTTATACCAGCGTCCAATCTGCCAGAGGGCTAGAAAAGTCATTATTCTTACACTTGTGGTAAGAACAGGCCATTTGTATTGATTGTTGTGGTCAATACAAACCAGTGGCGTTATTGATCCTACTTTTCTCTGCCTGTATAAAGTCGTTTTTCTTTTTAGACTGTGAGTTGTTTTTTTTTTGTTTGTTTGTTTCTTTAAGGACCGTCTAAATCCTCACTCGTCTGCACTTTTGCATTCGTTTAAGTCTTGTTCTTTTTTTTAACCCATCTCATCGGCCACTCTATTAGGGATCACCTGTTCAACTGCTCCTTAATCAGCCAGTCACGTGACAGCAACTCAATGCATTAAGGCACACGTGGTCAAGACGATCTTCGAAGTTCAAACCAAGCATCAGAATGGGGAAGAAAGGTGATTTAAGTGACTTTGGACATGTCATGGTTGTTGGTGGCTGAGTATTTCAGAAACTTCAGATCTGACGCACAACTCTAGGGTTGAAAATGGTCCGAAAAAGAGAAAATATACAGTGAGCAGCAGGTCTCTCGGCCAAAGGCTCGTTGATGGCATAAGACAGAGGATAATGGCCAAACTGGTTCGAGCTGAAAGGAAGGCAACAGTCTCAAATAACCACTCCGAGATGCAGAAGAGCATCTCTGAACGCACAACACGGCAAACCTTAAAGTTAATTTATGAGATACAAGGTGTACTTAATAATATATAGAGTATATACAGTACATAACTTGTGCTGCAGGTGTAGCACTGAGGAGAAAATCCCTTTGTCTAATTCTTGTTATCTACTGCCATCTAGTGGTTGTATGAGGCTGGCATCTGGTGATGGGTGTGTCAGTGAAATGGCTGATTTGACTTTGGAGTTGTTATCTGACCTTGTTTGAGTATCTCTTTATCATCTTACACCCCAAAACATCAAATTGATGGATGAGTTTTATTTTATTTCATTCATCTTCCCCCTCCTACGCCCACATTTCAAAGTGTCTACAGAAAAACAATTGCCAAAAAACAAAATCTCTCACTCATCACCAAGACTGTCGAATTAGATCATGTGGATGATTTGTAGCAAGAGGCAGGATGTGAGCACAACTGTCCAAGTTGTCCCGCACATTTGAACTTGATACCGGAGACAGCAGATTTGTTCAGGAGGCTCAGCTCACCTCCCTCCCCCACAGAAACCCATTGTAATTTGAGTGTGCCTTGCAGCTGTTTCTCCCTCTCAAACACCCTGGATGTAGTTTCTCATCTGCTTCAGAGGCTGTCAAATGTCATTTCCCTTTGGTTTCCAGCTCTCTTTGAAAATTGTATTTTCTTACTCGAGCCACCAATGGGAGGCGCTCATTGCCTTTGGGTTTATTATGTCAGGAGCCCCTGCCTGGACCCACAACCTTTTCCGCCAAATTCCATCAGCAGACTTGCAGCTCTTCCAGGAGGCCGACGGCACGCTGAAATCTGGAAATTATTAAACAACCTGCTGGTGGAGGGGACTGGGGAAGGGAAGGTGGGTGGCGGATGAAGGAGGGAGAGAGGGGAAGCAAAAAGTGGGGGATGGGGGAGAAAAGAAACAGAATACAAAATTGTTCATATACCGCCCTTTGCCTGGCTCTGCTCCCTTTCCCCTCCCACACACACACATTAGCGTGTGAGCTCCCCCCAAAAATCCAGACCACTCCCCAAGCAGCTCCAGCATTTTTCTTTTATGTTTGCAGCAGTATTTTGCAAGTCCTTTTTTTTCGAATGGGTCATAAACAAACAGCCGTTTCTGCTATGTAGTTCAGCATTAAGGGGGGAGAGATGGGGGAGTGTGTGGGTGTGGTGTGTGTGTATGACAGAGTGTGTGGAGTTGTTTTATGGCACAGAACTGGAAGGCGAGTGTGATGGTCGAAAAAAAAAAAGCCCCAACTGTGTGTGTTTGTGGTTGGAAGCGAGAATGAAAAAACTGGATGGCATCCAGACATCCTTTCCCATGCCTTGATGCACATATCTCTGACCAAATGTATGCACAGCATCTGGGAGGGCATACGGTACCCGAGGGAGACGGCCCGCCCATATGAAGATGTACAGAATCTGAACCGTGCCGAGTTCAGTTTTTAGGAGAGCAGGCAAGAAATGAATCTTCCAGGGAGTAAGATCTGTCTTAACTGTGCAGAGTCGGTGCACATGTTGATATTTTTATTCAGAATTCTCAACAGACTTTTCCTTCACTCAGCCTGAAAGGTTTGACTGTATTTCAGATGTTAGCTTCATTGATGATCAATAATAGCGTAACACAGTCAAACTAACAAACGTTATCATTTGGAAACTTTTTTTCCACTTCTTTATATCCTGAAAGTTGGATTCCCTTTAGGAGTGCAAGACGCAGCACTACGGATATTGGTGTTAACAGGAGCAGTGAACGTAAACATTCCAGTACCCAGTGTTGACCTCTTGACCTCTAAACCTTGGAACTGCAGGGCCGGCGGCAGGAGACCACACACACGAGGTGGGAGGCGGAACGGGGGGGGGGGGGGGGGGATGCATGTCCTTGCCTTAAAGAGCTTCAGATGCCTGTGCTGAAGAATGTGAAAAATTAGCTCATCCTCTGAACATCAGTGCAGTCTTCCAGCTCAGGTATCATTGCAGGTATGTCAGAATGTCGGTATGACTTTCTCAGACGGAAAAGTTATTCCAAGGGAACAGCTCTGTCTTTCTCGTCCTCCACCAGTTGTTGTGCAAGGAGCAGTTTCCTACGAATCTGGAGATGGTGTCATAACCTCTTTGGGCTGGACCCAAATCTTCAGCGTCAAAATGCTTTTTTCCAACTCGCAGAACCACAAAAAGCTAAAACCGCCTTCAGCTCAGCAGCAGTTCTTTTTACTGTGAATGAACAAAGACACAGCCAGAACGATATATGTAAGTTGTGGTTTTGATGTGTTTTTCTTTCAAAGTCAGGATTTTAAAACCTTCCACCATTTTCTGCATCCAGCATGTAGCACTCAAATCTGAACGTGGAGGACTCTTTTTTTTTTTTTTTGCCATAAACACAGAAACAATGATTCATCCCCTCATTTTCCATTCTTTGTCTTTCCTTCTGTCTGTGCAGTAACCCTGTCTCACTCCACTGAAGAGAAGAGCGGTTCCTGCAGCCATGTGTGTCCCCAGGAGGTCTGGCCTGGCCTGCACTCAGCCATGACCACATCGGATGGGGCTGGGGGCTCTGCTGCTGTCTACCCCCTCCTCTCAGCCAGACGCTGCTTCCCCTTCCAAGGCCTGTGCATGGCTGGTTGACACTTTTAGGTGAAATATAAACTTCCACACACAAACCTTTAAGCAATTATTGCTAAAATAAAGTCATTTTTCAAACATCAAAATCCTTACATTTTGAGTTAATGGATTTCCACACATACAAAAAACTGTTTATTCTACTTTCATTTCTGAATGTAGCTTACTGGTGGGAACAGTCAATTTATCAGTGAACCCAAGGTTGATTTTAAAAAAAAAAGGCTTTAGATGTTGATCACACAGTGTGGCTACATCCTTGCCAACATAGACTTGGCGCCGTCCCAACAGAGGCCGTACGTCCATACAATAGCCTCCTTGTTTAGCAGACACTGCATGCCCACTGTGGAGCGAAATACTACTAAAGCTGACCAGGAAGTGAGGGATCACAAAGGGTCACTTCCCATAGGCCAGCTTTAAACTTTGACCTCTTAGTCCTTCTTCAACTTAATCTTCCCTCTCTCCCGACATAATGAGTAATACCAGTGCCACTCATTCACTGCAGGGGGAGAAGGAACTGAAGGACAGTCTCAGAGATTGATGGCTGAAGATAATCTGGAAAATAAGTGGCTCCTTTTGTCCAACACATTTCTTTCGTACTGCACCTCTTTTCAGCAAGTTATTTTTAATATATACTGTAGTCTTGCGTGTAGAAAGTACATTTCGGGATATCTCTGTGTTTCCACAAACTAATTTAAAGTCTGCATGAGCAGATATTAGTTTTGAAGTTGAAAGTTTTTTGCACTTAAGCAAGAGTCAAAAAGAACACCAAGATATGCATCTCAATAGCTTTGATTTTGCGGCTGTGTTAGAGGGTATTTAAACGTCTTACTTCATACTTGGCCGGGTGAGATCAGGGGCTGTGTTCAAGCCTCTGTGCATTCCTCTGTTAACTTTAGAAACAGAGTCCAGTGTTCACATGGGCTAAACCTCAGTGATTTCATAGTGCACTCGCTAATATCAGCACTGGCAGAACCAGTCACACAGACTTTCCATTACAGTCTATCACCTTCCTGTTTTCATGCGACTTCATATGCGACCTCCACTAGTGGAAACACTGCAGCAGCTTAAAGCTCATTCACTTCCCTCAGATCTCAACAGCATCATAAATAAGGGCGTGTCTAGAGATAGAAAACAACACTAGGGTGAAGAATCCCATGGCTCCATGTGGAGGGATGACTTTAAAACACACTGTACTGGGTGTTGGTCCTCCATTTAACAACTCCGTCATCCAGTTTATGCTCCCCTCCCTCTGGCCATGGTTCCCTCAGGGCTGAGCTGGAGAGGAGAGGGGGAAAAGTCCGGCCGATGCTGGCTCTCTTCACCGTCCTACCAGCCAGGCTCTGACTCTCCTCCTCCTCCTCCTCCTCCTCCTCCTCCTCCTCCTCCTCTTACTCCTCCGAGATTACAAAGCTAATCAGGGGCAGCAGACCATAAACAGATGTATTGTGTGTGTTTGTGTGTTTATTGAGTTGGGTTTAATTTATTTTTTCTGATTATTCAATGATTTAATTTGGCTGAATTTACAACTGACTTTAATAAAACAGTTAAATTTTAGTTTAAAAACAGCCGAGGATATTGACTTTGTTTTTTTTTGTTAAACAAACTGAGTTTGAAAAGAAAATTCAGCATAGCTGAAGTCACAAAACAAGACTATACAGCAGTGGTAATCACTTACACAAGCAGCCACCATCCTACAGGCACGCATGCTATAAATGCAAATGTTCACTCAAATGTTTATTCAAACTAATGTCAAAAACAGCGCAATTACAACCTTAACATTCTCATATCTGTCATGAGATATTTTTCTCTCTGGGTAGATCTAGGCTTGAAATTTTAATCCATCTACAGTGTTTATTTCAAAACGTAAACATGACATGACGCTTTGCATGTGATGTAAAGCGGTGTCTGGCTCTGACCGCGGAAGACGCCGCTGAGCATGAGGCCTTCTCCGGGCTTTCCTGTATCAGACAATTGCCTTTTGGCAGTGTATCCAGCATGGTAAAGCCTGGTTAAAGCCCTCTCCGCCCTCTCCATCTGTAGCTGTTTACTCTGATTGACAGCTCACTGGGATGCTCAAAGAGGCAGAGAAAGTTGTACCAGATTCATCTCAAGCGAATCACTTCCTCATTCACACTACAGTCTCCAGAAAATCATCATGTTGACAGCAGAAACCTCAAACTTTGTGGAAGTGGGGCGGGTGTATGTGTGTATGTTCAGGAATGCAAGTGTGCTTACGTGGGTGTTTGACCGACTTGGTGAGCAACAGTGAGGTTGGACAAAATGTGAATCATAGCGGGATGGAACAAATAGAGAAGGAATGGTTAAGTAATCATCCAAATCGATTTTTTTTTCACTGTTCTCCTGCTGCATGCTCCAGCTGTGCTGCTGCTTTGGGCCAGCCAGGAAGTGTTGGAGGGGGAGTGTGCAGGGTGGAGGCAGGGTGAGGTCACCGTGCTGTTGGCCCCTGGGATGGGAGGAGAGAAGCGAGAGGAGAGACACTCGGCCCACTGTCACAGCTCTATCTATTCATTCTTAATCTTATTGTTAACTGAGCCCTTCACCAGCGGCACATGGCATATCCCACACACACTCTACATCTGGAACACCGCACAGCGCTGACATTTTGAACACTATCAAGCAGTGACCCCCTCTTTCACATATGTTCCCATGCGCACACAGACGTGCAAAGTGAGAGTGAGTCACTCACAGAGCCCTAGGCATATTTAGAGACCACTGTGTGAGTGCCTGGCCCTGCGTGCTTGGGATGCCTTGGGTGTGACCAGGGTGGCCTGCAGTGTTTGTGTGTGTGTGTGTGTGTGTTATGGTCGATCCAGCTGCTGTCGTCTGCAGCCTGTTCCATCAGTTCTTATTGAAGGACGAGAGCCAGCCAGACAGCGACTCGAGCAGGCACCACGCTCACAAAGTCACACACAGAAACGGAGGAAAGGCTACTCAATGGAAAGAACTGCTGGTAGAATTTGGAATTTCCTGGTCACTCGCAGTTTCATTGGGAATTAAGCAACTGGTCATTTAATCCATTCAGGCCTTAACGGTGGCACTGATAATTCCGCACTGCTCGTAATAATTCTAAATGGGTAAACCACAGAAAGTCAAATTCAATTAGTTGGCATTTAGCTATCTGGTATTAGTCACAGAGAGGTGAAACAGTTTTACCGTCACCACAGAGTTTCCAGTTTTCCATAAAGTTTCCAGTCATCCATTGTGCAACAATTACACTGTAGTTAGTCTGGTGGTTCTCAGGACTTGGCCAGCACGACCTACACCCTCCTCCCACAACCATGTGTGTAGTTTTTACAGACTGGAGATCTACAAACCCAACCATGACCTCAGAGAATTAAATATTCTCTTTGGAAAACCCCCACATCCCCAGAGTGGCATTTTAGGTTGTCAGCTGCATTGTGATTGTATATGTAGTTACTGTGTGTGTGAGAGAGAGAGCAAAACAGAGAGAGATTTAGTTTCTGGCTTTAAATATGTGACTGTTTTCCATGAGCATGCATCTTCAGCTTGTGCCTGCGTTTGTAAGTTGTGTCAACACATGTTTTTACTTGTGGTATTTATACTATACATTAGTTATTAAGCCCAAAAGACTTACAGTAGGTCTTGAAGGTGCCCAGTTTTTTAACAAGTTTGAAGCTGAACTGTAGGCCCACTGTAATGAGAGCCCAGGTAATTGTTTTAAAAGGGTAACTTTATAATGGAAATGTATAAAGACAACCCCTGTTTTCAATTAAGTCTTTCCATCCCATCCCCCCACGACTCTGTAAAAGGGGAGAGTTCATTCCAAGCTGCCATGCTATATTTTCTTTAAGTCCACCACTTGCCTGCACCATATGGCCAAGAACAGGATTTAATGGAATTTTTCCGCTCGCACATTCTAAACATCAGTTTTTGGTCTTGGAAGATGGTTGAGGCCTTATTTATAGCCATTCTTCTCCAAACCTTTTAGTTTCAAAAGAACAAATGAGGAGAAAATGTATAGATTTTTCTCTTTGTAATGTGGCTTGTTGTTTTTGACCACACCCAGGTTTTTTCTTTTGTCACGAGAGGGTGAAATTCATAACATGAAGGAACTTAGCAGAGCACATGTTTTGAAACACTCACATGGGTGGGGGAACAGGCTAAGGTCTCATCTGGAATGCATAAAGCATAACAATACATCCCAACATCTCTCCTCACTCTGGATCAAGAGCAAAGTTAGGCTGGGATGGGAGTGGGTGGAAATCTGCAATGTCTCAAATCCTGTATGAATGGGATAGGCTAATGCTGTAGTCTGTATTGATCAAGCTGTTCGTCCTGTACCCTCCCTCATGTTTGTGAAACATTGGCACTTTTGGGGGAGGACACTTTTTAGTTTGTGTTGCAGTTAGGTTAAAGTGATAATCTGATAGATGTGTGTTTTATGGGGATTTTTGGCACATCTTTCATGATAAGTGGTGACAGCTGTTTTATTTATGCTCTGCATTTTGATAATAACATCCCACAATCAAACAACAGGGCCAGTACTGTGACTGAGATTCTCCTGTGATGAAGTTTTGGTTTCTGTGCCAACAGGATTTTCCGTTTGTGCTCAGTTGTGTCAGTTATCACTGTTTGCGGTAACTAACCAATTGTTTTTCTATTTATTCCAATCTAATTATCTTTTGTACATCACTGTACTTTATTTCTTGGGGAAAAAAATGACTTACTTTCTGACATATTTGGTCTTATAAGCCTTCATGCACGTATCACTATGACATACAAATCAAGAAAAGGGAGTAACAAGACTACAAGTCTACAGCCATACCTGTGGCTCTGTGGGACGCTGTACTTAGGCCCAGTGTTGCTTTGAGCTAAATGTTAGTGTTAGTGTGCTTTTTTAACATTTGACAATTAGCACTAAACAAAAAGTACAGCTGAGGCTGATGGGAATGGCATTAGGTTTACAGGTATTCATGACCGCTCTGACACGTGGCCTGACCTTATGATGGCACAGATAAAAAGTTAGGAGATCACCAAAGTTATTTCACTTCCATGTGTATGCCAAATTGTGTGGTAATGTATCCAGTAGTCATTGAGACATAACACTAAGAAACAATGTCAGCCTGCTGGTGGCATAAGAGGAAAAGTAAGGGGGTCACCAAAGTTATTAGGATACATCCTCTGGGGACAGTGACTATACAAAATGTCATGGCAATTCATCAAATAGATATTTCAGCCCAGACCAAAGTGGTGGAGCAACTGAGCGATGGACTGGTTGACCAAATTTGCCATCCCCAGAGCCATCCAAGCAATAATCCTATCAACAACAACCAAAAAAAAAAAAGATATTTATCATGATGAATTTCTCACAAATTATTTGGCATTTTACAGAGCGTTTGGGTTGATTTTGGGGTTAGGGAAAGGTTGTTCGAGCAATAACACCAAATGGTTAGGGTTAGGGTTAGGTGCATTATGCAAGTGTGGATTTGTAGCCGGTGCATCTCTATGTCTGCCAGAATTTATCAATCCATCCTCACCTCCTCCTTAACTCCTCCACTGAGAGGAGCTGTCAGTGGGTTCGGTGCAGATGTTGTGCGAGTGGCTGCTCTGGGCTGCAGTCCAGACCGATGCCGACGGATGAGCACACACATCACAGATTCTCTGCTCCAAGCCAGGCTTTATGGCATGGCCACAGTTTCCTTTGGCCAGGCCACTGTACAGTCACTAGGCATCACGTATGTATGTGTATGTGTATACCCCAAAGGCAACCAAGTTTGACCAGCCAGGAAACCAAAACACTGTGAGTATTATGGATTTCATTATTAAGTTTGGTTTCATGTATCAGCAGCCAGATGACTCATAACTTAAGCAGTGAGCCTGATCTAGACAGAAATAAAACCAACGCTTTTTCAGCAGAATCAAGATGATTTTATTCATGTTTATTCTTTAGCCTCCTTTCTTTTCACACAAGACAACACTCAGCTCTTTGACTCATCTGAGCTGTTTTGCACAGACTCAATAATAGTTAATGCCTTAAACTTGTGTGTAAAACCCTCCCAATGACCTTAGGGTAACAGAGCTGCACTTATCAGTGAAAATCGTGTAAACACATTTTACCTCAGAGAGTAAATGAGCTCAATGCTAGGTGTTTACACTGGACTATCATGACATTTGACCCCAGAAGCTGCTCTGTATATCATTTATTCAAATGTACAACAAATAAAGGCCTTAGATAATGCACAATAGCCAGTCATAGTCAGCTTCTTATTTGCAAAATCTACAAAGAGCTGGCAACACTTTGGGAAAGAAAATATTCCTTGGCGCACACCTTTCTTTACATAAAGTCTGAATTGGCTGCCTGGAAAGGAAGCGCTGCACTGTTCGCTGGCAAAGAAGCACAGATACACTGCTTGGAAAAGAAATCACATCAGCAGGAATGAGGAAACCACTGATAACAAGTAGACAAATTGTATTCTTCTGAAGGGGATTTTAGCTGTAGATCTCAAAGCAAATGAATCATATGATCATGAGTGTTTATTCAGATGCATTTGAGTGTAATTAAAAATAACTAGCATGGAGTACGTCTGATAAAGCTTAGATATTTATCCGAAGATAACAGAGCTGTGGGATCTGTGTAGGAATGAGAGCAAGGCGGTTCAAATTGAATTCTTTCATAGCTTTTATTGCTTCATTCCAAACCCCTGAGGCCAGTATCACTCTGATTCGAAGCAACAGTTTGTAGCTGGTCTCGCCTGTTGGGATGTGTGTACTGATGACATCGACTCCAACAGGAAGCCAGGGGCTAATGATTAGCACATGTTTAGGATCACTAGGGTGCCACAATCTGGAGTTCGTCATGCCGTATGTCCCTGATTTATTTGGTTGTTGTTGCTTCACAGGGAGGGACAGGCCCATTTCTGAAGGGAAAGAAAGGAAGCCCTCTCCCCTGTACAACATCTTGGCCCACTTTATCTGATTTAGTTCCCAGCCAGTGGAGATCTTCTGCTCAGTCATGGTCCATTTTGGAGCTTCAGTTTAAAAAGGGAAAGATGAGACAGGCCATGCGCGGCACAGATGCTCTAATATGATCCTGCTTTGACCTGCATATTAAGTTGCTTTCACACACATCAGAGAGGTTTTTGATGTACAGCGTCTCAAAGATAAGCTGCAGACATTATGTATTGCAGTTTGAAGCCTTGTCACATTAGAAGCATGTGAAGCCAGTGAAAGAATCTGTGAGTTTGTCTTTTTGTGATCGATTTTGTGCATATTTACGGTCCATGTCAACATGCAGTCTAGTATCAGTGTCAATGTGTGTGAACAATTTAACATGGCCTTGCTAAGTGTGCAATCCTTTAACGTCGGTCTGGGTCTGGAGTGCTCCTCTCCAGCTCCTCCTGCGTGGTTTATAGGATGTTATCTGATAGTCACTAAGTGGCGAAACACAAACATTAAGAGCAGCACAGTGAATCCAGTTCAGCCCTGAGGATCGGGCAGCATAAGGAAAGAGCCATACACATCCTGGAAAGCAGGGAATGCATCTGTAACAGGAATGTCGCTTTCTATGGTTTCAAAGTGAACCGAGTGATGCATTTGACCAAACCAGGCCACAACACAAACTGACAGAACTGACCCAAGCTATAACAAAAGCATGAAGTTCTGTGAGCAGCTGGAGCAGATTCCAAGGTTTTCCAGCTGTGATGTCCAGTGAGATGACCTCAGGATTTTTTTTGTGGACAGGCGTTGTCCACTACTCCTGATGACATTTGACCGGACTGACTTCAGAGCTTAAGTGTTTCCTCTTGTTTTGGCAGTGGTTTCCATAGGTGAAGGATAACTGAGGCGTTCCACCATTCCTTCATATTCCCACAAGTAAAATTGCCTGTCCAGCTGTCCCACTAAGATATCCTCCAGGCAGCCAAGCCGGGGTCAGGTCTAAAACCAAAACCTAATCCCTAATTGTCTCAGTCTTCCCTCAGTCCCATGTTTGCTGTTGGAGCTGGAACAGTCCAAAAGAGTCATTTGGCCACTCCTACAGGTGGAGCCCTGTGTTGTGCTTGAACTGAGGCTGACTCATTTAGTCACAAAACAACGGACCGCTCTGGGAATACACTTCGACTGTAATGCAAGTTTTGACTTGACTTTTGATATGAGCACTACAGTGAGGCAGGCCTATCAGGGTTGAATAAGTAAACCCAAACCTGATATAATCTGCCTTGATGCCAAAAAGAAAACTGAACGTTACAGCTCTCAGCTTGACGCCCAGCTTTTAACACTGACAGTCCAGAAATATTGGTGTAATTATGGATTCAGATGTACACTTTAATGCATATCAAGCCATTAACAAATCAACATATTATTATTATACGAATAATGTCCAAACTAACTCATTATAATTTTCACTTTCATTTCAGCAGTAAAATCCCTATGACGCCTCTGTGGTTTTGTTCCAGGTCAGCTGTTTTGCTCAAGGTACTGGTGCTTAAACAGCACTGCTCTCTTTTCCACAAATCTGTGAGGTTCATTTAGGTAAGTAGAAAATTATTCCAGTTAAAATACAAACATTGGTAATTCAAATTTCTTCTAAAATAGCTCACCTGTGATCTACTGAATCCCTGAATGAGGTGGGGTGTGTCGGTTTTAAATTTCAGCTGCAGCCTCGCAACAAAGACCGTGACTATAGTTTCTGGTGGTTAACTGCTCCTGCCTGTTTGCTTTGTAATCCTTCACTTTTCAAAGGAAGAGGTGCTGTGTGTTTTCATTCACTGGGTTTGGGGGCAAAATTTTTTGGATGGTTTCCAGTGCTATCAGCCATGTAAGAAAGCAGAACTCTTCAGGGTTACGGTTGAGCAACCACTGAAAGCACAAAGTTATCCGTTAAAGAAGATGGCACAAATTAGAATGCGAGAAAGTGAGAGAAACTCTATTCCCATATCTTTTAGAGCGTCCTCAGAATAAATGTGGATTTTCTGGCAATGGGTGTGTTTCATGCTGAAATAATTATCAAAAAGTTTCAAAAATTGCAGTATAAAAGATTCATTAAAAAGACGTTTTTATAATAAAATAATAATATAATATTATTAAATAACCAACCACTGTAATTATATCATGAGTGCAATCTCACAGCTTATTAAATCAATTAAAATTGTAATAAAGAATGGGTGGGGCACGTAGCTCACTGCAGTAATTGCATTTGCTGCGGAATGTATCACAGATGCTGTCTTATGAGAGTTTACAACAAAAACAGCAACAGAGTAGATTTATAATTTCCAGTTATCTTTATTGTTGTTATTCTTTAATGGGATTTTTACACATCAACAGAAAAAAAATAGATCTGCCCCTTTACTACTCTGCTCTGTGTATGTCCACTTTGTGAGTAACAGCGCAGGATCGTGTGTGACTCCTCTCTGCCCAAAGAGCAGTGATAGACCACTGCGGCATTAGTAGTCTCCGCACACACACACACCTGCTCCAGCTGGGCAGCCAGGTTTGACTTCTCACCCTGCCACTGCCGCTGCTGCTGCTGCTGCTGCCTGCTGCTGCTGCTGCTGGCACTGCCTTCCACCCGACCGCTGCACCAATTACATCTTCATAAACAGCGGCACGTCCAGCTGAGTGGTCGGCTGGTTGTCAAAGGGCTCGCTCCCTCTGCCTCCCCACGGCTCTGCCAGGACTCACGGCCTCGCTGCCTTGCCCGGCGTCCCACAGAGAGCCCGGGCAGCAGCCTAGAGTTCCTCCCCTCGCGTGTTTACAAACAGAGACCACAGGAATCCACCTGTAGAGCCAGAAAAACTGCGAGGGAGAGGAGAGAGAGGGTCAAGCTGTGTTTGCTGTGTGCGGCAGCTGATCACAATCACGCTTGCACCAAGAGGGTTTTGAAACAGCAAGTGTGTGTTTGTCGTTTTTGTCACTGTTGTCATTCGCGTCCTGGTTTGGTTTACGACTTTGTCACTTGTGAGGAAATGGCACGAGACCGCAGTGTGTAATGGGGGATGCAGAACCACGGCGGGCTGTGTCACTCATCCTTGAATCATGTGTGTGTGTGTGTGGAGATCCAAACCATTCCATCAGTTTGGCATAACCGGAACGCCGCACAGTGTTAACTCCCTTTGGCACCGGACGAGCTCTCCCTTCTCTCTGCAGACGCAGGAGTAAACAGGAGGCCTGCTTCACACACACAGGGGCTCTGGGCATACCGCGGGGCCTCCGGAGGGCTGTTCTGTTCACATGCAAGCACACGCACACACACACACACACACACACACACGTTCGGCCAGAAGGCTGATGGACATGTGTGGTTTATGAAGCCCAGTGTGCACGTTTGAGTGCAGCCAGTCGGTGATGGTCAGTAGGGCTGTCCAGCCGCCGTCAACCGTCTGGAACGAGGAAAAGAGTCCTCCGGCCTGTCCCGACAGCCAGAGCTCAAACTGTGAGGATTTCAGGTGTGGCCTGTAGAGAAAAAAAAAAAAAACATAGCCTAAACAGAGATGTATGGTGCAGTAAATACTGAACACTGATGCAGGATCAGACCTTTGGTAGGCTATGTGCTGTTCCACAAAAACCTCACAGCTATAAAATAAAGGCAACCGATGACACATGAATCATAAAACTACTGAGTATCCTAGACACAACATGCCCTCATTGGAATTTAAGCGCTCATGTCATAATGATGTTTTAGGAGTAGGTGTGATAATAAATAAAATAATGGATGTTTTGAGGACATGAATGCAGGGGCATAAGCTTCCATTTTTGAAGGCTTTGCGGTTTGAACAATAATACGATAGGATACTCCACACAAGCCTGTGGAAGAAGGGGGGAAGAGAAAAAAAAGCGTGGGGGTTAGGTTTTGGAGCGGGCCTCTGGTGACGTGCAGGGCCTGCAGGGCGGTGTTCTCAGGCGGGGAAAGAGTCGGACTGGGGTGTGTGAGCCACATCTGGAATAGTAGCTACAGAGAGAGAGAGAGCGCGGAGACAAGCAGAGCCTCGCTGAAACTTTTCACTGCTGCACTCCCTTCTCACGGACAAAAGCCCCTTGCTTTGCCTTTTTTTTTTTTTTTTTTTCGTAAGTTGGACTAATGTGTTTTTTTTTTTTTTCCCCATTGGCTTTTATTCTCACTTGTACAACCGGACTTCACCCCTGGACTTTAAATCGACTTTGGATTTACTTAATCGACGCGAAAAATAATAATAATAATAATAATAATGCATGTCTTATACGTTGCGGCTCTACCTGACTGACTCGCTCGTCCATCGCAGTTTTAGGTTTTAAATAGCAGAGAGTAGAACAGTGTCGGTGGAGGCGCACGCATGGCGGCATTACGCTGGAATGTTTTTCCTGCAAATGGCCGGAGTTTGTTTTCCATTGATTAGTCTGTCTAACTCACATCGACCTACAGTTGATTCTCAGGCTTTTTCTACTTACGGGCGTTCCCCCCCTGCACTTATTGTGCAAACATGCAAATACTTTAATTAATGAGTTATGGCCTAATTAAACCATTCGGACTCGGAAATAAATCAAAATGTTCAGCGTCGTGAAATCAACTTTCCAGTCGATTCACTCTCAGGTACCACAGCCCGACTTTAAACTCCACATTGAGCGTTTTAGCCGCATCAGGAAGAAATTATAGTTCCTTCATTCTTTCTGTCTACGTATGAAAGGGGATACTTTCACATTGAGGTAAACATTGCGGTTGGCATTGCAGAAGTGAGGGAGTAGTGCCACCTAGCGTCGAGATGAGCCGACATCCAGCTGCACGCCCAACAGGGGTTTTTGGTGGGGTTGTGGTGTGACTTGGGTTGACTCATTTTGTCTCATGCATCCCTCTAGATCTACTTGAAAAAATGCTGCTCATCCTGCTCGGAGTGCTCATCTTGCACCTTATCATCCTCATTCTCCTCATTGTGTCAACAGCAGTCAGTGTAAGTTCCACTTCTTTCACTTCACTTTTAAGCCGTGCAAAATGCAGAATGGAGCAGAGGCGTGGTGTGAATAAACTAGCACAGGGTGTAGTACTTCTCTGTGTGATCATTAGCTATTGTTTTTTGTCAGGTATTGAGGATCATACGTGTACTGTGGACGCTGCCGTGTATTTAAATGGTTCTGTGTTGTTGTGTTTACCAGGCCTGGTCTGTAGGTGGGGATAGTAGCACGGATCTATGGTTCAATTGCATGACAACTAATGGAGGCTACCACTGCAAGCCTGCCAGCAATGCAGGTTTGTCCGCATTCCTGAAAAATAAACTAAATGATGCATCATGTGAGTTATGAATGTGTTTTAATCAATCCTCTCCATCGTTTCTGTTTGTCTTCTAGACTGGATCCAGGCAGTCCAAGCCCTCATGATCCTGTCCTTGCTCTTCTGCTTCTTCTCCCTCATTGCGTTTCTGTTTCAGCTGTTTAAACTGGTTAAGGGCGGACGCTTCTTCTTCACTGCTATCTTCCAGATCTTGGCAAGTGAGTATGACTTCATCGCACGCTGACGGGTCACACCCCGAGCAGATGCGGGTGGAGCTGTGAGATCATCGTTCCTTCAGATCCCCCTCACCACTCCTCTCGTCTTTCCTAGGTGTGTTTGTGATGTGTGCGGCGATCATCTACACTGTGATGAGTCCGGACGATACAGCTGTTACACATTTCGGCTACGCTTACGTGCTGGCCTGGGTGGCTTTCCCTCTCTGTCTCATCAGCGGCCTCATTTATATCGTCCTGAGGAAGAAAGAATGAGAGGAGGAGGAGAGGGGAAAAAAGTAAGGGTAGTAAGGACACCCCTTACAACAACATCGCACTGTGCCTACTGCCCACAGACCATAGACTGACATCCCAACAACACAACAAAAGTGCATGTGTCACTAATAATTGTAAACACAAAATGGAGACATTTACCACTGCTGGGGATCTTTTTGTAGCTGTATTTCAGTATCCATTATGTTCCCATCACACGCTGAAAAATATCACATCTGTTTACCATAAAGTGTTACTACACGTTTCCTGTGGTGTCAGAGTGACTTCAAAATGTGTTTAGAAATGTGTTGGAGACATATTGACTTTTGTTGCAAGCTGGCACCCCACTTCCACAAATCCATCATGTGTGATAACAAAGACGAGTAATCCTGCCTTGCTTCAGTACAAAGATGTACATAGTGTCTGTGGTTTTTAGACATATTTATAACATTTTTACATACATTTTGTACATAGTGTTGTCAAGTTAACATTGTCATGCTCATTTATGTGATAGAGGTTGTGTCTCTCACAAATCATGCAGCTGTGCCAAAGAGATGTCGCTTCAACTGCCAGAGTATCAAGCTTTTTATGTCTTTTATGAGTCTCAAATGCTTTTAACCATGTGCCTTACTTAGAATATCTGTCTTGAAGGAAATGAGAACATCATCTGAAATTTGAAAAATAACATTAAGAAGTGTTAATAAACTCATGAAGTTTTTTCTGAATTATCATTGTACTAAATATGCCAAATAAATTTTTCTTTTTTCTTTGCATTTTGTAATCTATTTTTGAAAAATGGTGCTTTTTTATCTACTATTCTTGAAATGTATAGCCTACTCTGTGTTACAAGTGTGTTATTTCCTGTGATTAACTAGCATTTTTGTCATTATTCTTCTAAATAAACTCTTTGAAATTAATTCTACTTACTGCTTTTAAGTCCAGCTATATGCATAATTTACAGAAGTTGGTTGAATGAACTCTTAGATGTTTCAACTGTATGGTGTGCTGAGACAGACCAGCAAGTGACTGAAGTGTTGAAGGCTGACCTTCAGTTAAATGTGGCTCCTTGTAGTAGCTTAATGGTACCATGTGGTGGAGCTGTGACATAAAAGACACTCCCAGGACTCCGTTATTCCGCTGAGGGAAACATGGATGTTGGTGAAATATCTGAGCACCACATTATTTTATTATTTTGACAAGGTAAATAAATCCAGTTTAGATAAAGAATTGCATTTAGTGAAGAAAAAGCACAACTCAAATGATCAAGTACATCAAAGGATTTGAAAAGATAAAAAACACAGTTTTGTACACATTGACTTTTAATAAAATGATTCCACAGTAAAACTGCTGATTAATTAGCGTTTGGTGTACCTTTAAAACATACATCTGATTCCCCAGCATTAAGACTGTAAACAGACAGACTTTGAAAATGCAAATAGCACCACCTGGCTACAGTTTGAGGACATGCTTATCAACTGTTGGAAACTTGGCATTCTTGTACAGACATTATTTCAGCAAAAGAGCATAAATCAAAGAACACAGTTAAATGTGGTTCAGGAAAATGCCTCAACAGCATCTCTGTTAGGAAAACTAAGTAACATTTCTAAAAATCAGGTATATTTGGATCATTGGCTGCTACACTGTAATGTGAAGCTTCTCATAAAAAGACACAGTTTCTTTGTTTATGCCTAACAAGTTTCACAGACAGATCCCCCCCTCCATCTTCCCAAATTCCCAGTACAATGTTGATTACGCAGGTTACCACAGCGATCCAAGCAGCTCTGTAGTATATGTTGTAAAATTATTGGAGAATTTACCAAGGTGCAGGTATCACCCATAGATGTCAGTAGTAGACTTATTAATGTGTACTCGTATTTGTTTTACTCATGGCTGGAAGAACTATTCAGATCCTTAAGTAAAAAGCAACAATACCACAGTGTAACTCTGGTTGCAGCTTGTAAAGGTGGAGCTCATTTGAACTTCTTATATACTGATGGGTAGCTTAATCTATAATAACACATCAATATTTATTAGTTGAGTCATATTTTGTATTAATAATCTGGATCAAAGTAAAAATAAAAGCAAAGTAACTACTAAAAATTAGTATTAGTATTATTGTAAAAATTACAATATTTGCCTCCAAAATGTAGTGGAGTAGAAGGAGAAAGTAGCATAAGTACCTCAAAATTGTACTTAAGTACAGTAAACTGTGTTTTAACTCTCATAAAGCAGCGAAGCAGTCAGCAACTGAACACTCATGGCAAGACAAAAGTACTTGACGAACTGATGGTTCCCATTACTTACAATTCCACTAGGGGGTGACTGTAACACACTTATCTTACTTTTCTTATTTTGAAAAAATAATCAAAGTATATTGCTGTTTCTCCCACACTGAAGACGATACATTTCCCTGCTCTGTTTGCTGTTTAAAGCAAACAATACCGGGGTAACATGACACTAATTTTCTCTTGTGCTCCCTCTCAGAAATTGGCACCACAGTGGATTATTGAAATAGGATTTTTCCTTTGATCAAAAACAGTTTATAATTGTCTTAAACGTAACATCAGAAATAAATTTTATGGCTGCCAGCTCTCAAATCTACAAAACTACGGTACAGTTTGCACATTATGTTTAACTACAAAACAATTACTGAATTTTACCCTGATTAAATATGCTCAATCTCTGATGTGTGGCCATATTTTTATTATTAAAAGCAACAGGAGAAGCGATGGTTGTGCTTCTGAGGAGTGAGATTTGAACAAATATTGTTCTTCAGAAGCTCTATGCTGGGTCTAATACAGTAAATTAGAACACATTTAATAATATAATAGTAAATAAATCCTAGTGTCTGCCATGTGGACCAAGCTTGACATTATTCATTGATCACACTTTGCTACCCTCCTTACCCTCCTTGACTTTATAGTACTTGAAAACTTATATATCTATATATTATGATCTTACATGTATATTACATTGTATTTCATATACATCACACCTGAAGCAATTAATTTAATTCAAGTGCGAAAGCACACACATTTTCCTTTCTTCAGATTTTTTACTACCGTTGGACATATGCTGATCAGATGGTGAACTTTATATAACTGTTGTTATTGTTATTGTTATTGTAATACTGATACTCTTAAAGTGTCAAGTCACTTTCATGTTACTTCTACATGCGATGAATCAGAGCATCTTCAGACTACAGACATTTTCAAGGATAAAACCAGCAGCCATGCGAGATAAACACCAACCCTTTTTTAGCTGCCTACCAGACGCCAAGGTGCAATTACCATTAGTTCTCATACTACCCAACACCATCTGTGCACACACACATATTCACATGTGCACGCCTGCAGAACGTTCACCACACACACACACAAACATGAGTCATTTCCCACAAAACCTGTGTGCATTTTAACAGTTCAATATGGCCGCTCACGATGCAGGCAGAGGATTCAAATCTCATCCTCAGGTTTGTTGGGTAAAAGACCTCCTCCGAACTTCATCAGTCCTGGTACAAAAGAGAGGCCAGTTACTGCCACTCTGGTTAAAGTCCCTGGACATACAGATAACATATTGGGGATGTCAAGAAAACTCCGGAGGCCTATAATGGCCTCACAGCTCTATTTCAAACGTGGTTAACCTTAAGGGTTATTTATCACGGGGAGGGTCACTGGGGGGCACTTGGTATTTACTGCAGGACATGCAGGATAGGGGAGAGGGGATTGAGAGGAAGCCACCCTCACTCCTCACACTGGGTACTTACTTTGGTGGTTGTGTGCATACATCAACACTGTTTAACTACTTGATATAGACCATGATATTTCACTGACATGTCTGACTCTCCTTATTGTTAAACTGTTGCAAAACAACAGCCAAAGACATTTACATGTCGGCAGCCAAGTGCTTTCCTGGTATCCCGGGAACACATCAGGATCATTTCCATAAGTCTACGGTTGAGAATTTCTCTGGTGAGGCAGTAATGGTCGTGAAGCAGCGCATACAATGGGCTGCAGCCAGCTGATGGGTCCCTGAATGGGACATGTGAGGACTTCTGAGGAAGCTGCAGCCCTCCTCTCTTCTTTCTTTTTAGATTTGTTGCCTTTTTATCCAGAGTGTCTGTCTCCCGGAACAAACCCCGGAGCCTTCAGATGTTGCTAAACGATAGAGAAAATGGGCAAGCCCAGTTTATTCAAAGCTGATTTCATCACGCCCATAAATCTCTGAGAAATCAAAGCCCATCTTATGCCCGCCCCTCTCCTCTCCTTTTGTCTTGCTAATACACATTAGCGTGCGGCTGGCTGCCCACTTTGACGGCAGTCCGGACAGGGTCTGGGCAAAATTGCAAATGTGGAACCTGGAGGCACCTTTGACCTATGACCCCTGCAGTTAAATCTTGCCACTAGCGTCCGCCTTAGACCCCTGCCATGCAGAGGAATCCCAGCTCCATTTCCTGCCCCAAATTGCCTAAAACTCACAGGGAGACACAAAGATATATAGGATGAAGATGACAAGGGGATGAGAGACAAGAATAGTTGTTTTTCCTCACCAAATAAAAATGTTTTCACATACACACTTACATGCTCATGACCACAATTGCACATGACAAACACACACACACACAACTAACTTACAAATACACCCAGACAGAACATAAATGCATTCTATCTAAATTATGAGTGAATACAATCCCACGAACACTAAATCACCCATTCCTGATGCTCTTTATAGCATCGGTTCACAGCAAAGAGCAAAGATGTGAAACATTTTCCTACAGCAGTCAGCTGTCAGGAGCAACCGCATTCAACACTGCATATATAGACTTCAAAAAAAGAGAATACATTTTCAGTGAAGTTTTAGATTAAAGTTTAAAAAACAGCGCCACACTGTGTGTTCACTCATCCCAAGTGACCCTGAATAATATTTGATTCAAAACATTTCTCCTGTAACTTGAGACTTAATTAAAACAGTGTGTTGTTAATAATTTAGTGCCAGCAGCAACATTCAACTAGTGATAGTCACTGAGTAAGAAGAGACATGGTTGTGTACAAAAAAAAGGAGAGGGAATCAATTATTCACTGCTATTTTTACGCACATTAAATCTTGTTCCATAAATATCAGGAAGGGATTTGGAAAGTATGGTGCTACCATTTGGTGCTTCAGTATAGTGTTTCCCTCCATATTTCTGTGTGTCTGTCCTTCTGTCGTACACATTCATACATCTCATATGCATACTTAGGACAGGGCTCTGTGGCCACTAGCCAAAAGACCTTCTAATCTAGCACTGGTGGCTAACAAGGGCTTCTATACTGGTGTGACAAGGCTACTGAGGCAAACATTTCTCCTTTAATTATACAACAGTGAGTCGGAGAGTGTCTTGCCGCTCTCTGGTGTTTCAGGCCTGAGCAGAGCTCTTCCAAATTAGAGAGCAGTGAGACAGTGGCGAGATGCATCACTGTGGGGAAACATAGAGCAGCGGTTACACGGCTGCTGATCCATTTATGGGCTTCAAATACGCTTACCACATTTGAGTTGGAGATGAAAATATGTAGATAATTTGAGAGAGCTTGCGAGAGCTTGCACATACAGGCACATGAGGATAATTACACACAAAGATGGCACAAAAGTGATTTGAAAACATGATACAGTTGAGAGCAAAGAGATTATCTTCTTACATGAATGAAGGGGCGATCATTCCAAAATGAAGATATTAAGATAAGATATATGTGATCATTTTGTCTATGAAGAAAATGTATTTGCTATGGCATAAGTCTCTTTAAGTGACTTTAATTTATCAAGCGCCAGGAGACTGCTCGCAGTGTCAGTAGAGAAAAAAAACCCTCTGTACAGTATTCCCAGAATTACTGTCTTCATGTATTTGACTCAAACTTGTGAATTCAAATAGATCAATTTAAGCTAACTCAGAACACTGTTTTTGGCACTATTTTAACAGATAGATATATTGATAGATAGAGAGATGCATACATACATGCATGGATACATATATACATACATGCATACATAGATCCAATTACAACCATTCATCTGTCAGTGGGCTAAATAAGCCTGAGAGGCGGATGTGATATCTGCTGGCAGATCAAATGAAGGATGGCGGTCGTGGCCTAATTGAGGGGTCAAACTGAAGTAGCTGTGTTATTTCAACCTCACTGACCCTGGCCAGTGGCCCCTGTGGCCCCGGTGGATTTCAGAGTGGATGGAGTTCAGACCAGCCAAGCTGTAGGTGCTTGGAGTGGGTGTCTTTGTTTGTCTTCCCAGCCTTAAAACCCTTCTCTGGTGACTGATGATCAGAGTCCTGGTGGCTGCTGAAGTCTGGAATAAGGACAGCTAGAATTACACCTTTAGCAAACACTTCACTGCCCGAAGTTCTGAGAAAAAGGTGGATGAGATTGTTGCTTACACCAGCTAAAAGCCTCACACACTCCAGAAGTTGCCAGTTCCCAGACTCTATCTGCTCACACAGATAGAGCTCACGCCAGGATACCTTTCTTATCTATCTGACTCTGTGGCCATTTTGGTGGGTCGATCAGTCAGCAGTAAAATCCCATGGATTGCCTGCATCCTCTGACTGGATGTAACAGCCTGTTTCCTCCCTTTTCCTCTTCATCTCCAGAGCACTGCAAGCCAGGTTAGGTTTACACCAATTCATCATCATTTGTCATCAATTGACAAATGGCAGAGGACCAAAGTTTTTTTTTGAATTGTATTTATTTCAATTTTATTTTTTTTTCTAAAAAGCAGGTCTGCTGTTGCTGTGCTGCAGATGCAAGTTCATTAATGGCCAGGTCCACTTATGGCATTAGGACCACCCCATGAGCTACATGCTTTGTTATTGTCTGTTTCAATTGCTTCTGTGTGTTTGTATCTGCCCCTAAAGTGGCTGACATAGTGTGTAACATCTAAAAAGGCATTTTATAATATAATATTTGGAAGATATAAACACTATATATTGTAAATTGGACCTAAACGTGCCTTTATTTTACAGTAGCATATTCAATTTTAAGAATGTATGAATAAGAATTCCCACTTAGGGCTTCATAAAGTGTTGATGTGATAGAGACTGGACAACGTAAGCAGCACAAAGGCCAGAAAACCTTTTAAAAGCTGTTGGCATAAACCTGTAAACACTAAGGAACCCCAGTTGTAAGCAGCCAGTCTAAATCTTGTTATCCCATAGTTAACCCTGTCATTGAGAATGTTCAGACACCTAAACATTAGGACAGAGGGAGGGAAGAGAACGGAGAGAAAAATCTACTCAGAGTTCAGCCTCCCAGTTTCAGATGGGGTTAATAGGTTCCCCTAAACGTCTGCGTAGTGCAAATATTGACAGTGACTCCATCGTCTCATCTAATGACCTGATCCATGTCTGATCGCTCCTCCTACAGACAAAAGACCCCAAACAGCTGCTCTGTGACCGCTTCACTTCTGTCCTGAGCAAATCCAGACCAGTCCAGCTGAACTAAGACCCACTTCGCAAATAATTACCCAGACTGCCCAGAGCAGAGATGGGGGATTAAGGGGTATGCAAAATTTCAAAAGTAAAGCTACAGAGGGAAGGATGCACATTAGCTCATCGTGCAACACTTTAGAACAATCTGACTTTATTGAGCGTGTAACAATATCTTCTCCTTTTAAACCTTTTCAATAGATAATTATATTATTATGTCTTGGGAGGGATATTATTCAATTATCTGAATAATGTAATCTCAATTCAACCACTATGTTATTGGGTAACAAGTCTAATTTTAAACATTTGAGCAAGTTAACATGAAATATAAGATCAAGACAATGATATGTGAGGCTATTGTGTAACTCATTGGTTTCACATTTCACATAACAGTTAGAATCTATTGTTGAAGTAATTAAAAGTTAAATGAGTTTATGATCCAGCATTCATTCGGAGCTCGTCAGAGAAATGATTTGTTGGAAACCATTGCTTTGCCCTGGAGAAGTGTCTTTCTGCTTCCAAACAACACTTATTTTTCCTATATGCAGCTTGTGTCAAAATAACAGTTAAGTGAGACAAGCCAGGTTATTTCAAACGTATCTAAGAGCCTCTTATTCAATTCTTCATTGATGGTGTTAGGCAGAGAAACTGCCCCAGGCCCACACAAGGCTGTGAACCCTATAAATGTGTTTTGGAAAAGTCTGAACTGGTAAGTGAATTGTGGTTAAGCAAGAAAACACTTAAACATTTAAAATATGCCTCTCCCAAAAACAGACGCACCCTCTACACAGCTGGCACGTACCTCATAACTGCCTGATATATCTCTGGCTACTGGAATGTGGCTTATAAATGAAAACGCCAAATGTGTAAACATCTATTATTTATAAAAATATCAAAATACAACGATATAATGGACAGAAATATATATGGATGAAATGCTTTAATAAAAAATACTAACCTGCAAACAGAACCCTGCTAATCTTGATTGCTCATTCTTCAAAAATGTTAGACTTCATAAGGAAATTGCAGTCTTTGGATATCTTACAAAGCCTCAAGTTGCAATGTTAAATAATGGTGATCTTTAGCCATATCATGAAGAGCATTGACTAATGAGCCAGTTAACCTTTGAACCTGCACACACAAGGCTCCTGATTAGCCAATGAAGTCAAGCATAAAGCCTTGTGTCACCTCCATCAAACCAGGATAGCAGAACTCTGTGGATAATCATTGTTTTCTTTTTTTGTTAGTCTGCATTCAGGAGAAGCATATATGCGCCTTCACAGAGCTTTAAATGTTGTATGGCACAATATGTTTTATCCCAGATGAAAACATAAAATTGTACAGTATAGTTACATCAAATAGTGAGTAGTATGATGGAAATAAGAGGTATTGTCTAACAGCTAAACCAAAGACAGACCACTGTCTTTTGAAATCCCATTCTTGCATTACCACTCTCTATTCCTTGAACTCTCAACACGGTTTTAAGCATTTTCTTTCAGATGACCGTTAACTTGGCTGGAGATAAACGTTGTAATTATTTCTCCTCAGATAGTAGCATAAATTGATGTCTGTCCCAGCCTTCAACCTTTTGCCACCTACATTTGAGAGAAGCAGAACCTGCATACCTCCCATTGATTCATCCAAGAAAAACAAGAAAGTATGCCTCTATTTGCAGTGCAGATATGTGACTCAGTGCCGACAGTATACAGCATTAATTTCACACCCTTGTTATATTAAAACCCTACATAAATATATTCGCTAAATAAAATAAGAGCACTTAAGCAAAACAAATATGTTAAATATGCTGTCAGAAATAGTTCAGTGTGCATATTCATTGTAACAAAACCTTTCCATCTGTGGCAGTCAAAGTGTCAAGAAGCCTATTGACAGCTCCAAAGAACACCATGTTTGTTTTGCTGAGTTCTCCGGAGTTCTCCCTCCTCTGACATATGACCAGTGGTGGAGCAAAAATACACACTAAACTTCTGGGTCATAAAAAGCAGATTCATGGGAGGAAGCTCTAGGAAGGTCTAGCCAGGGGTAAGATGAGGATTTGTTGTCAAGAACTGATTTGATATGGCTTCGAAGCTGTACATTATCCTAGTGAAGCTCAACAACTGGTAAACAGTTAATAGTCATAATGGGTCACACACTTCATTTTGTGTAAGTCAACCCATGATGTGTGTTACACACTTAATTTTGTTCAAAATCATTTAAAGATTTGTCAAGGGAAGAATCACAAGATGCACTTGAAAATATAATGGGACATATAAATTGGCCACAGCAACATATATGCCTATAATCTGAATCTCCCACTACTGTACATACGTATACACATGAAGAACAACACAGTGCAGCAAAACATATTGACAAGAGCAGTCATTTCTTTTCCCAGTGCCACTTTAATCAGAAAGGTCCATTGATTCTCAATGTGTGATAGGAGGTCTATAATAAGGACAGGACTGTATGTCACACGTCCTACCTCTTGCCCCTTATTTACCACCGGCACAATGAGCATCATAAATCTGATCTGGCCATAAAACTTAAAATTTAAAGGTAAACACATTCCTTTGCACACAGACTGGTTAAACCCTTATCTTTATCATGACTATTATGAATATGAACTTTACATGGACTCATAAAACCTCTCATAAATGTTTGTCATAACTTTCAAATGAAAAAACAAGCAGAGAGCATGTGTTAGCTGCACCATAACCTTACATATAAACACAATTGCACCAAGCCAGTTGCCCCATTTAATGCCCAGTGTGTGTGGCTACTGCCCAGCCAGATGTCCGGACCACAGCAGCCTCATGTTAAGCCTGTGAGGGTTCACAGGTCCTATTTAACCGCTGGAAAAGTTTAGTGGTGACTAGAGCTGACCAACCCTGATGGCTGTGGCTCACCAAAGTCTGTCTGATCTTGGTGCAGCCTGCTAAAAACACTGGATGTTGCAGGATGTCTGTTGTGGGCAACATGAGGTTAATGTGAACACTCAATGTCATGGTCACATAGTTCACCAGAAATGATCTCACCAAGGTTCTTTCCTGTTAGAACACCTGGAAGGTAAATTGACTCTCTGAGTCTCTCAGTTGAAGTGATGTGTAAATTCATACAGAGGGCTGTTTGATTTTAAATTATATTGCTAAAACCTGACAACATAACTGACCCTTAAAGTCTGCTCTCAAAATGTGTTTTGCTTAGTGTTACTTTACCTGGATATTTGACCATCTGTTTCCTGAATGATGAATGTGCAGAGTTTGACACTGGAAGGTTGTTTTCACATTAACATGCTGAAGGGGGAAACTCACCTTAAATTTGAGTTTAAGACGTGATGTGTGATGTGGAAACATGAAGACAGAGAATGGACTCCAGTGATGTAGGAGATATTTTGTTTCCAGTTGTTAATCTTTTGAAATGAACAATATTTTGCATAATCATGATTTCTGTTTTTTTCACAGATGGAGAAGGAGTGCATATCTTTTAAAAACATTTTAACAAGGTATTTCAACTTTTTTTTGTAGAAAAACCATATCCAACGCATATTATTATCCCGAGAAGAGTATTCTTTTTATATATATTTTTTATGTCTTACAAACATGTTATTTATATGTTGTAAAACATGATATTTTCTATGTTTTAAAATATGTCTGGAGGGAACCAAATTAAGTTTCCAATTAATTAAGGGGTGGAGACAACCAATCAGAGCAACAAAAGGCTGTCCTGTCGGATGGTACATCCTGTCAGAAGTACGACAAACATATATTTCTTATCAACATAAAGTTTAAGTGCAGTTGTTTGTTCTTTTTTTAGAGAAAATGTACCCTCCAGTCCATTTAATACTGCCGCTGTAGCTGGCTGTGGAACATGGTAGCCATCTTGGATATTTACAAAGATACCTGAATGGCTCTTGTGTCAGTTATCGTATTAAACCCACCTTATACTAGATAAACACTTGTGATTGGCTCGCCCGACAAAACGGCAAAGAAACCAGTCTGAATGGGAGGGGGGCCAGACTATCTGCCAGAGCAAATGAAACACAAGCTCGCAGATCCGTCTGGTCCCCAGGCTAGTGAACCGCAGGCTGTTGCTGAACTTTGACATGGATTTGTGTTAGGCGTTGGAATAACCAGTCAGTAGCAAAGACGAGGACGATGGCAGTGCAGCCATGTCAGCTATTATGCTTCCTTCAATTTAAATTAAAAAGTTAGTGGTGTGCACTTGGTTCCTGTTTTAAGAAGCTTTTGGAAAGATTAATTGCTTCAGACCAGGCTCTTACAATGTAGGTCAGATATTGAGCTTTATTTCAGTTTGTTCATTATTTGCAGGAGGAGATAGAAGGCAGGGGAAAAGAGAGAAGCGAGATAGAGAGAAAGCCATTTGAAAGGAACCTTCTGAGCTATAGTCATGCTGTCTCTGGGTGGAAGTTGAGTTCTTGATGAGCTAAAAGCGATTTTTCGTAGGGCATGAAGCCATCTTTAAAGCTGACAGGTCTTTGATCCTGCGGTTTTGCCACGATTTGTTTCTGATTAATGTGGAATTTGGTCCTTTCATTCATGTGGATACACCCCCTCCTGTTAACACACGTGCACGCACATACACATGCACTCATCCTTAGCCTTTAACTCTGCTTCAACACAGTCACACAGCGCTGACAGACCAAATGCAAGAGACGCCAGCTGACTCCAAAAAACTGCATCCCAGCGCTGCAGGGAACACAGCCTGTTTCCCTCTGGTTGGAGAACAAGAAAAGAAAAATGTCACCCTGCAGGAAAAATGTAAGAGAATAAAAAACTTAAGGAAAGAATTTACAAAATAAGGGTTATAAACCATACTACTCATATTATATAAACTACTGGAAAGTGGTTTCACTGAGAATTTACTGCACAGCGTATAATACACAGTTGAAGCTATGCTAGTCTATCAGCCTTTCTTCAAATTAATGTGGTTTTCACAATAATCTCCACCAGCATCAGACACTTGTAGGATCATACACCATTTACTTAAATAAAGGAACAAAAGTAGTTTCATCAAAATATACTTTAAGTACCAAAAGTTGAAGTGCTCATTATGCAGAATTGCCCATTTCAGAATAATGTAAATTTTATTATTTTATTATTTTATTATTATTCGATAATGTTGAAGCTGGTAAAGGTCGGCAAATTTTATTTACTTTATGTGTTGCTTGGTAGCTTGCAAATTTCCCCCTGCGGATCAGTAAAGTCTTAACCTATGATAATACATCATCCTGTATTGATTATATTTTGTATTATCAATCTGAATTTGCAAATTATCTATTAACTAAAGTTGTCAAATATATGTAAAAAGTACAATATTTGCCTCTGCATTGTGATGGACTAGAAGAATAAAGAGGTAGAGAACACATATGCTCAAGTTCCCTTAAAATTGTACTTAAGTAAAGTACTTAAGTAAATGTAGTCTACTTAGTTACTTTCCACCATTGGCCACAATCTGTAGAGGGTACATTTATTTCGTGGTCTACAGCGTAGCTACAATGTAGTCTCCGTGCTGTGCCCCTAAACAGAATAAGTCCACCTTAAATGCCTTAATCATATCCTTTCAATTATGGATTATCACAGACCTGTTTGTGACCAGGCGTACCCTCACTGGAGTCCACTTCCCAAACAGAATGTGATTCAAAGTAAGAAGCAGGAGCTATTTTTGAACTGTAAAGGAAATCTTCACTTGAGAGTCCTTACAAATAAACTTTATAATGAGTAAATTAGAGAAAATTTGTGTCAAAGTGAGCTTACAATCATTAAACAAAAACGATCATAATTATTATGAATAATGAGACACACAAAATAGCCCCATGCAGCCTACTCCCTAGTCATTACAATGATAATAGTGACTGTATTACAGCAGAAATAATTGAATTAGTCTGCCTTGTCTCTCCTAATATAGAGCAACTCACATTCCTCTGAGTCATGGGTCACTGGTTGGTAGAGATACTTTACCGAGTGACCAGAGAGGAACGCAAACTATTTAACTGTGTGAAGTTAATAACTGGATGTAGCAGGGACAGTGTCGCCGTACTGTAAATGTGGGATGACATCCACTGGAAAGTGTGTGTCTGGGTGCGTGTGTGTGACTCTTTGTGTAAGTAAGCAATGAGGACACGAGTTACAAAGCCGAACCATCCACCCACCCACCCACCCACATTATTATTCCTCCCACCCTTTCCTCTCTGTTGAAGGTTGCAGCAGCCGCCAAGTCAGGAGCGCCAGAGTTGGGCAGGGAGCAGGATCGAGCGGGTGGTCGTCTGCAAGCCTGCTCTATAAAACATCTTTGTATATGAGGTTAGGTAAGATCCTTGGCCTTGTGCTAAAGAGGTTTCTGTTAAATATTTTCCTAACTATTTACTTTTCTTCTCCATCCTTGAAGTGCTATGCAGTTACGTTTTGACGGGCACGTAGCAAGTCTTACTTTCATACATGTCCCGTCAAAGACCTGCAGTTAATGTTTATCAAGCGCATCTAAAATCTTTCCCTAACCATAACTGGGTAGTTTAGCTGCCTAACCCTCACTATACTGTAACCATAGATTATTTGCCATAACCACAATATTTCCCCAACTTTAACCATATTTTTCGTGAACAGATATTGTAGAAAGTGAGAATGAGAAACGTTTTCACAATAAAAAACATAATCCATGGTATTACAGAATCAAAAAAAGACTGCAGCATCAGTACATGCAGGAGGATGATAATATCTTGAACGGAAGCCTGTTCTTCAATTTTCAGTGCTTTATTTCTATGTTTAATGCACAGTCAAAATATGACTGAAGCAGCCACGTCTTATGTTATTTTTATGTTGGCAACTCAGAAAAGCCATCATTTTGCTTGTGAGTGGCCCTTTATATGTTCGAGGGGGGCAACCAGAACTGAAGATATTCGTCTTCTCTCACTATTTGACAAACTGACTGCCAATACCAACAATAACTCTAAATTCCTCTCCCTGATGGATTACTTTCTTTTAAACGGTTTATGATTTTTATGGGCTGTGAGAGGTAAGAAGAGATTTTTACGTGTGTGTGTGTGTGTGTGTGTGTGTGTGTGTATAAGATCACTGTTATAGACTGGAAGTATTTGATTGTAACAAACCTTGATGGGTCTGGAGCCTCACCTTCTCAAACTAGCACAGTGGCACTCAGCACCCTCAGCACCGCTGCTGACGTTGATGTAACACTCATTCAATGAAAAGTTAAATAGAAGGTGACACATGGAGGAAAACAACAGAACAAAGACAGTTTCTGTACTATAGATTGGATGGATGGCCTAGATAAATTTCTCTCTTGTGGTAAGGACTGAAATTAATTCCATACCGCAACAAGCTTTCCGTCCCAGTTGTCAGGCATTGGCTGAAGTGTAGGCAGAGCGAATGGGAGCATCTTGATTGTGCACCTCGTTACTCATGACTTGAGTTATCATCAAGGTTAAACCAGTGAGCAATAAGTCTGCGGAGCTCTGTAGATACTGGAGATGTTAATGCTACTGGGAAAAACCTCCAGCAGCATCCAACTTTGATAGCATACAGCATTACTATATGTAATTTGCCAGTGGCTGTGTTGTGAAGCTAGAGAATCTTCATTGTGCCACAGGGAAGGAAAGAGAAAAGATCAGAGGAAGTTCTATAATAGTTCCTCCACATAACTTCGACCAGCTGTTGTACACCCACAGAATGGAAAAACGGGGCTTTGGGTTTCAGCCTGTTGTCTCACAATTTGACTTAATGGAAGTCATCAAAGGGAAAAAGCAGTGGAGAGTAAGGTTTTGAATGAATTACAGGATAATTACTGAGGCTTTTAGATGTGGTATAATGCAGCGCAGCACTTGGTTATGGAGGGATAGAGGAGGAAGAGTGGGAGGATACCGGGCAGATTCCTGGTGGATCCTTGTGTGAGGGAAATTTGGGATACATTCTTTGGCCTATCCACTGTTTGGCTAAATTAATGATTAGTTTGTTTGGTATCATGTGTAAACCATCAGCATCTGTGTTTCTCTCATATCATCTGACATGTTTTGCTTTCCTGCCTGTCTCGAGTTGGAGCAACAACTTGTCTCGATGGAGCAAACATAGTATCGGAAAAGAAATGAGAGCTTGTCATCTTAGTGACAATGAGTGACAGTTCTCCCCTGATACCATGGCAACACAAGGAATTCTACTCAATAGAGCCCATGACGAATCGGGACCTTGATGTTCGCTGCTTTCCAACTGAGGACGGCAGGGGGAGGGAGATCAAGGATGGAACTCATTCAGATCAGGAATGGTTCGCAAGCTTTATATGAAATAAGAAATTAAATTTGCTGGTGAGCGTGGATTACATCCTTATTGGGGATCAATTTAAGGGTCACTATTATTAATACTACAGTTTATCAGTTGAAAGTGTGAAGAGTGCAACAAGGCAAAGAAAAGTGGTTTTACAGAAAGCATGTATATAATTTCAGTAGATGCCACACATTTCCTTGTTTTAACATTGACTTTTGTGTTGGGTTTGCAATGTATTTGGCCATGTTGAGACCATAAATACTGGCACTGCATTAGTGCAGCTACAGGTCCTGAAAGGGAAAAACCAAGTATGATCCAGCAAGTTGGCCCATGTATTCATTCATTCAATTATACAATGAGGAAAATGGAAAATGCAAAAAACAGATGCAAACAACTTGCGTAGCCCACCTTAGCTAATAATTCAGGATACTTCTGTGATGTGATGCAGTTTTCTCTTTTATGCTTTGCACACTCCTGTGAGGTGCGTGAACTTTTCATGACTACCTTTGCATTTGTACAGTGAAGAAAAGAAGAAAAATAAGACTAATCTTTTGGTTTTGGATTTCTTGTTATGTTATTCCTTTAAGATGGAAACAGGCAAACATTTTCCATTTTAATGCCCACATAAAAACAAAAAAAGTTAATCAGTTTGACCAGAATTAAATAATTGAATGGTTACATGATACAAGGACTGAACTCCAGTGTGAAGACCAAGCGGACACCAAAACACTGTTGAATCCTTTTAGGTTAGATTTTATTACTCTGGGCTGCAAAGATGTTCTCTTTTGTGTCAACAATTGTGAAATAAACTTTAGAATCACTACAATACTACGTGACACATCTTACTAATACTTTTGCTGTCCTGAACGCAGCCGTAAGCAATTGACAGCTGAAGATAACACAACCAATTGTTAAAAAATGTATCCTATTCACCAATGTATTCAAATATATGAAATATCATATTTAAATTGACGCCCACATTTGAGGCCTATAGAAAATAAGCACAATGGATACAAAAATCGTCAGGGAGAGATAGGTGATGTGTTTGTATGGATGGGAGATAAACAGAGTCTGGTGCAGGGCCGTCTTGGGAAATTCCTTGCTCCATTCTGGCATTGCTTTAATTTTCGTTTAATCCCAAGAGCAAAAGTTTAACGAACCAATTAATTGCAAAATCAGATGAAATCCCTGAAAGCCTTGGAATGATCTCTGCTTCAAGTGTTTCTCCAATGCTCAAGGCACACATATTATTGTCCCTAGTTCATTTTTATTGTAAGATCTCTGTTAGAAACCAATAAGTCCTTCAGTCATGAACTCCCTCTATCCACCCCTTTTTATCCTAGTCCACAGTCATAATGAAATACGTTCCGCAACATAATTTATTATTACATCTATAATTTATTATTAAATATAATGCCATGTGGGCTTGTCTCTGCCATGTCTAGAACCGGCAGTGTTGTAGTCAGAAGCACTATTTTAAAAACATCCATATCTATGACACACATGTACAGATAAATGTGACTGTCTGCTACTGAGGCCAGCTCAGACAGCACTATACCTTCCACTCCAGATTAGCACCAGCTAAAGGGCAAGGATCCTCCTGCTTGGCCTCTCTGGAGGTTGCAGACAGAAGGCAGACCATGCAACAGACAGTCCAGTCAGTAATCCCACTGAGGGTCCTGCATATCCCTCAACCCTCAACCCTCAAAGTCCAAATCTTGGATTATGAAGGTGACATTGGTCCATAGAGAGTAGGGGGCTAAACACACCTCATTACAGAGAAAGCAGGATACGACTGAGATGTCTGAGCTGAGTGGGGTCACAGGTGGTATAGAGCCTGGGCACCTAATGCTGATTGTCTCTTGCTGGTTCCATGTGAAGGATGTAATTCAAAGGAAATAAGAGCATGTATGAAATGCCTTAGAACAATGTGCTGAATCAGATCATTTTAATGTGCTTTGACAGTACTGATATTGAATTTTGTGCCACAATTCCAATGCTCCTCAATGAGTAGCTACACTGAGGTCGAGTGATAAAGTAATTACAATGGCATGGGATTTGGATGGAACTGGTCTGGCCTAATGGAGTGTCCAAAGTGGTACCAGGCAGGCGGGCGACTGCAACAAATAGTGCTGGGAGACCACAGAATGAACATTAATGACAGAACTGCCTGTGCTGGTTAGAGGGCACTTCTCCCTTCATCCCTGTCCTCCAGGGAATCTCTGGTTACAATACGTGGATGCAACTTCCAGTCTTCACAACAACACAATATCGGTTTGTCCTCTGAACAATATGGACTAAAAAGTTTTTCTACATTAACATAACAAAATCGGATCAAAATAAAGTGTATAAGGAAATATTTTCCTAATTGGAATGATTGGCACAACGATGAAAGAAAAAATCAGAGTAACTTCAAAGCTCAAATTAGCAGCCATGTTGAGTGCCATATGTGAAGTCTAATAAGCTCATTGGACAAAGCCTGAAGCCCTGACCCTTTGAGACCACTGGGGAAATCAGCTGTTTTGCATAAGGTTAATAGTTTAAAGACAAAGAACAAAAGGTTTCGTCTTTCTGGACACTGCAACAGAATCCAGAGTAAACAGAATTCCTCTTCGGACAAAAGGAGAACATTTACAAGTTGCATTATAATACCAACAGAAGTAAAGCTATGTGGTTGCTGGTAGGCTGATTAGAGTCAAAGCAATTAAATAAAAATGTGATTAAAAAGAGGTCTGACGACTCTTTACCCATCTGTTTCAGCCCATGATGAGCTAAAAATAAGCCCAAGATCATGAACACTGTGAACATGAGCAGCATAAAAACATGTTGGAGAGACTTGATTAATTTCACAGCTTTAATGTGAAGTATTTTTAAAGGTTGTGACAAATGCTGAACTATAACAACATTAAAGTGAAAGTTAAAATCAACATTATTCAAATGTTGTTTTAGCTTTTATGTTCAAGTGAAATGAGTGCTGTTAATGGAGCAGTCGTACTGTAACCTACACTGTTACAGTATGTAACAGTAAGTACCTTTATGGCATTATCAAGAGGGAATTACTCCTCATTCTCGGCTTGTTCAAATTCACAGATGTTGAATTTACTGTTTAAGATCATACAACACATTACGTAAAATTTTAGTTTCCATTATATATTCTAAACCCAGAAGCAATGATATCCACAAGAGAAACTGAAAACATTTTATTAAATTATACTTAACAACATTTGGACGGGAATAGCTCTGTTGCATTCGAACAGATGCCTGAGAAATCTGCCTGATTATTTTGGGGACAACGTGTCGAGAAATGTTTAGTTATGTGTTATGGCAGGTTGTTTTCAGATGCAATGGAGCATTCACAGCACTTCATCCTGCCAATGAGGAACTGATGTATTGTAGCAGCTCATCAGAATCTGACAGCAGTGAATTCAGCACTTAGATTTGACCTGACAAGCCCAAGGTGTGGATGTGTTGTGCACAAATCAGTCATTTAGAGAAACATCTGCCTCATCTTTCAGTATAAATTCTCACCCATGATGTACTTGAAGTTGAAGTTTGTTCCACACAATACTAAGAAGCCCTTTTAGAAGAGGGATTAGAGTTGGATTAGCTATGTCGGCACATATATGTCAACCCCTAGTCTACTGCCTCAGATTAATGCTTGCCCTTCCTATCGGATTAGGTTTAGGGTTTGCACAATGCAGAAGAAATGCATTGGCAATTTACTTAACACCAATCATCCCTGTTCTTTTCTTTCTGATTTGGGTGCTCTGTAGATTTCAGAGATGTAAATGTGAAGATGGAAACTCCGATATTTAAAGAGGCTTCAGCTGCATCAGAACTGTCCTGTCGATGACTCAATCAAATCAACAATGTCGAACATTTGCTGTTCTTTAAAATTTTCAACATTCATGATCTTCTCAAATAATAGGTTGTGCAGATCAATTGAGTTCTTCACAATTTTCAGAACAAATTTGAAACTGAAAATACAAACCCATGCTTCAAACTAGTCTGAACATCCTGTTTGGCTGTCATGTGCTGCCTAACCTTGGGAGGTATTTTACCTTCATATGTCTCTGTACAGTAGACTGAGGCTTACCTGAGATATTTTTGGTTTAGAATCAGCCTGGCACATCTGCCCATGTCATCCCCTCCTCTCCCTCTTGGTTGTTGCATCTATTGCTAATGTCAAATACTGCAAAGACTAAACTATTAACCTCACAGGGTGATTTTGGAGAATCTGATTAAATTCCTACTTAACACAAGTGACTCAGCCCACAATCCAGTCAAATGTAGAGCGGATGAATGACTTAGCATCCTTTCTTCAGACACAAACCAAACATGTTTAACTCGTATGTTTTCACAGAATATGATGGTTTTTCATTGTCATCATGAAGACACTCCAGTTCATCCTGCAACCAGCACTCCAAATTTCTGTACGTTTGTTCTCTTAACCAAACAGCCTGCTGTTGTATGATGTTTTATTTTGTTTTTCTTTTATTCAGCAGCTCTGATTGTGTTCCCCAGTGGAAGCTGCCAAGTGGATGTGTGAAGTCGCTTGGTGCTCAGAGCTGCCAGGTGTCTATTTTCCTTGTCTTCCCAACCTTCAAACAACATCAGCCTCCCTTACAAAAGCCTGGAGGGATGTGTGCTAACAGCAATTCCCCAGTTGGGAGCCTAGCAATTACAGCACCCCTCCTCTATCCCTGTAATTGCAAAGGGAGCTGCTTCCTGAGTGATCAGCCTGCTACCCTGCCACCAGGGAGACTGGCTTCATCACCTCTGGCAGCCCCAGGTATATAAGGGTTTTTTGCTGGAGAGTTAAATAAAAGTTGTTCGTTAATAGAGTGGGGTGATTCATATTTGGCTTGAACCATAACCTTTGCACTGCGGTTTACTGTACCGCATGATAGATGAGTCAGGTTGCTTGAGGCAAGTGCACAGACAACCTGTGGTGCCTCTCTAAAATATGACAGAGCATACTGACAGAAGAATAAAACCAAATATGTGCAACAGGCTGTAATTCTGCTACTGAATATTGTATCATCAGCAGCATAATCAGCTCTGCAAAAATTGCTTCTGCCTCAGGTCATGGCTCAAACACACAAACAGGAAAAATTACCTCATGCTTACTTCCACATAAACATATTTAAACAGTGGCTTGAAACCTGACCTCACTTCATATTGTGAAGTGCTAAGTGTCACCCAGAGACATAAAGGAATGCCAGTGTTTTTCATATGTCACGTCTCTCCATATGAGAAACCTGACACTTTGTTGTGTTTGTGGGGGTCATGGCAACAAAACCCTCTCATTGGTGGCAACGGGGGGGCTGAGACAGCTATAAGTAGTTAACAGCACTGTGCTAATTAGCCTGTTAGTGCAGAAATGTGCAAGATGGTGTATTAGACACAGCAGTGCACCTTTGCCTGCAGGGATCCAGGAATATATACAGGTAAGGTGGTGGTAGTGCATTAAGGTTAGCAATTTAAGCAAGTAAAACAATGACTTAAGCAAGTCAGTGTATTTTTTAATGTGATATAGTAAATAATAATTAATTTAAAAATGTATTTTAATTATGTAAAGCCAAAAATGAGAGACAGTTTATGATTTTGGTAAAACATATTTATTTCTTGCTTCATAAAAATGACATGATTGCACCTTTGAATCAACTTCTCAGTCAAACCTGCTGCATCTCCATGTTTGTTAAGCAATGCATACAGCAAAATAGTGCCTCTACAACAGCGGGGTTGAGGTACATCATTATGGAACGATGTCTGTTCAAATTTTGAAGAATGTATGTTAATAAAAGTTGAATAAAACTCAACCATACATTAAATTTAAATGAGGAATTTTGGCCCAAAGTACATTTATTTAAATTTGCCTCAGCTTTTGCTGAAAATAAACTGCAAATATTTAAAGAAATGCTTGTTTTCATCAGATGATGTATCATGGGTAAGGGCATCATTAACACATCTAGTATCACCTGTAGTAAAAAAAAGCTGTACAGGATGATCCATGAGAGCCATTTCAGTACAGATCAATGAATGTGATTAAGCCGTATGGATCATTTTCTTTCTGGAAAGAGCAATAAATGATTAGGCATTATGAAGACTTTTTGGAAACTGGATAAAAACATCCCAAAAGTATCGTGAAAGGGCCCTCTATTGGATCCTAATCAACATTCCTTTGTAGAAATGGTATAAATAGCGGTTAAGTCCAAATATTGCAGTGGAAATTTCTATTATTATATTAACTTGAAGTTGGCTAAAGGGGTCAACGATAAACTTACTACCATTATTGGATCCATGTTTTATTATGGTGCTCGAGAGATCAAAGCAGTGCTATCACTCAGGTCTAATTGACATGATGAGGAGCTATTACTGTATTGATCCACCTGGCAAGTGGCACTGGATCAGCTGAGGCCTGTATCGACCTGACTAAGTGGGTCCACAGACCTCTGAGGGTCAGGAAAATGTTAAGGGGATATTACCAGTTGTTTGTAAAGGTGGATCCCATTCAACTTAAGGTGAAGCAAAAACGGCATTTGGAAAAGTAAAAGAAGCAGGTGTGGTATCCACATGAAGCCAAAAAAATGTCCTGGTGAAATAAAAAGGAAACAGACCCTGCTCATAATACCCGTAAAAACATTGTGCTTGTAGAAAAATGTTCATGTACTTAATGAGAATTACCACTGGAACATTAAGTGGATCATGAATAAACCTGGTTAGGCAGCTTAGTGAGTTAATATCATAACAATAAATTATCATAAAATAGACTTCTGAACTTTTTGCACATCCACCAAATACTGTACATACACTGTATAACAATATCTGCAGAGTGATACAATTATAAAAAACACTGACAAGGGGACCAGCATGAGCCTGTCATCATAGTTTTCTTCTCAGTCCCAGCCAAAGTCATAACCTGTCATCTGGTAAAACTTGCTATTAAAGGGTTTATAAAAGTCCCTTAGCCTCTGCACCACCTCTGGGTCAATATTAGGATGGGTCCTGCCTTTGGTTTTTCCCAGGCAGTGCGGCTTGCTGTTCCCCTCAGGTCTCTTAAGGCAGGGGAAGCCCTTTGCTGGGTTAAAGTGGAAATGCTTCTCCGTGACCACCCTCCTGAGCCCAAGAAAGTCCTGGACGCGAGCCATCTCACCTGCAGGGTCACTAATCAGAAGCTCACCACTAACAAACAGCAGCTGCTCCATGGGGAAATACTGGAGCCAGCGCTCAAGGTGCTTAGCATACATGCCAATTTGAACAGCGCTCCATGTGGTGTCAATCAGACCTGCTGACATGTTTTTAAAGGTCAGGCTCTCGAAAGACGGGATGTCCGGCTTCTTGGAGCGAGTCTGCGTGTAGTCCGAGATGGCCCGGGTGACAGGATCCCGGACAACTACAATCAGCTTTGTGTCTTTAGACATGGTGTAGATTCGAGAAGGGACCTCCTTGGTTACATAGTAGCTGGGGGTCTTCTCCATGGTCAACTGGCCATCTGATGACTTGGGCATCAATTCCCTGCAAAGGACACAAACACACTGGTTTACATTTGTGCTGCAGGCACTCAATGGCACAAAAAAACAACTCTGTGCCATTGTATATTTTAATTCATCTAATGCCACCACTTTTAAAAGCTAACAACTCACAAAAGCTCCCATACAGGAAGATGAGATAGGCACTGACACAATAGCTCCTTGGCAGGTTTAAAGTACTGTCAGGCAGAAGCAAGTTAAATCATCGTCACGAAGACAATTGTAGGCATCATGAGAAACATTCACAGAGTGTATTAGTACACCTAAAGTGACAGGAACTGGTAGGTAGTGCAGGAGTCCTATCAATCATCTGTGATTGTGTGTGAAACACGATGCACAGTTCATGACATGTTTTAAATACAAACCCTAAAGGAAGGACATTAATCTGCTGATGCTGCATTTAATCTACCTTGAGAGCTCAGTCCTCTTTCAAACCCCACTATCCTCACATTGAAATATTCCACACCTTCATTACATTATACAATGGACGGTTTAACTGTGAATAGGCAGTATTATGCTTCTTAATGTCATGCCAAGACTGCACCTTTCTCCTCATATTTGTCAGTAATTTTGAGGAAAATGTGAAGATTTGGAGAAGACTTGCATTCCTTAGGAGAAAAAGCAAAGCTTGGGAGCTGTCTATTTCTATAACTGCATATTCTTTTGACCCTGGATGGCTTAGGTTGATCATAATATAGCCTGTTAACTGCAGCCCTGACTGGATAATGGCTAAAGTGAGCCAAGGGGGATTAGGACTAAGCCAAACAAGCTAGAGCATTAGAGGCTGGTTGACTGCCTTGTTGGCTGACTGGGTGGCTGGTTGTCTCTGGAGAGAGAGGGAGAGGAGGAGAGAGATACGTGGCCATGGCGATGAGAGTCAATGGTAAGTAATTAATCCATGAAATAATAAAAGTGATGGACACAATAACACAAACTCCTGTACAGTTGAATGCCAGCCAATATAATTGTTGTGAGAATGTGTTTTATGTGTGTAGTTTTAGGTACATTCACCCCCACAATATAACAATGTACAATGGAATCCATTTCAACAACACCACAGACTACAGAATTACAAAAGTTAAATCAACTCTTCTCTTACAATGTCAACAAAATGTACCATTTAACAAATAAAAGTATAAACTCTTCACTAGCTATGAATAATATGTGTAATTGCTTTTTATATGTGTAAAAATAATTTACTACTATACTACACCCAGTATTTCTCATGTACGTGCATTGGAGGGGAGCTCCATATCTTCTTGGGGACTGATGCTTGTGAACACAACATCACTCCATGGCCTATATGTTTTCTAGTCCCACATAGTAGAAATGGAGATCCACACACTCTGCTCTTTCATTCAAGAGATTTATTTATCAGCTATATCAAACCAACAGTTTAGTCCCTGCAGTCGCTCGTCAGAGTATGATCTCTCATGCTGACTGAACAAATGTCTTGAATGTAAGAGCAGTGTGCAGATATGTTTTTTTCTGCTCTATGGGAGGATGGTTATAAATATAAGCCACGGTGTGCATCAGCCCCCGACATACCTCATGTTGGTTTAAGTCAGTCAAAATGTAAATCTTCAATTATTACAGTGTTTGGTAATATTCTCCCATTTTGATTGTGTGCAGTTGATTTAAATCTAACAGAGGAGCCATGTCATTAAAGTGATTACAATAATTTCCAACCATCTGTTGGTACGCGCACAAGGAGCTTCGATATCCCTCTCCAAACCCAGCAGCTTTCATCTTACAAATGTATGTTGTGGAAAAGAGCAGAAAATGGTCTGCTAATTTTTTCTGGGATAAAGCTTTAGTGATCATTGAAAAAGTAGGCATCACCCATACCTCATTAGTGCCATACAAATACACAAGGATTCTCTTTCTTATGCATTTTCATCACCTAATGTCACCTGCTCTTTTCTTCCATTTTACTGAGGCACTAGGTTTTGCACATTTATTCCACTTATCTCTACCTAAGAGCCTCAACCACCATTGTATGTGGTGGAAAAACCACACACCTAATCAAGGTAATAGGTATGAGAGTCATAAACAACTCTATCAGAACCCCCTGCAATTATCTTCTACATCTCTTGGATACACACAGGCAGAGCGCTGTAGGCCTTTGGGCCTCAAGGGACACAAAAACTTACTACCAATCAAACTTTCCACTTAGTCCCAAAGCAAAACAATCTGTGTGAGCAGTACATGCATTATTCATCTTAGCAGAGATAGAGCAGGGGAGAACATCTCTGACTGAGAGAGGAGTGAGAGAGTTGCCTTAGGGGGGCAGATGTAGCAAGCTTTCACAATTTGTTCTGCTTAATAAACAATGTCGCCTGGAACCAATAGGTTTCAGTGCATCCTCATCTATCAATCAGCCATGCAAAGGCTTCATCATTCAGATTCAAGACAACAAACAAAATAGTCCTCTCTCTTGAATTGAGCTACAGCGTGCTGACTTTTGTCCCCTCATGAATTTTGCATGGTTCTATTTGACTTCATAATGCTAAAAACACTGCTTTACTCTAAAATTGTAACATCTAAGTGGGCTGTAAATGTATTTTCTAAGTCATAAAGCAAGCAGTCTAAACTTTGAAAGGCTTCTACCTATAATTGGTGCACTAAAAATAAATCTGTATTGATGCTTTGGTATACACATAAACATCCTTTGCCCTCTAACCTGTCCTGTTAAACTCGCAGGAGAACGGCAGGGCTGAGGAGATAACGGAGGGAAACAGAGAGGAAGACCATCAAGAGAATGTGATAAAGCAAGAGAGGAAGGAGTGGAAGGAGTAAAGAGAGGATTAGATGGAATGAGGTGCACTTTTAGAAAATGCAGACTGCATGTGTCGACCCCCCTGACCCAGAAGTTTTAGGTCACCAGCAACTTTGGATGCTGTGCTGCATTTTTCTGCAGCAGGGGTAGATAAATCACCCCTACTACAACCTACAGCCAGATATTAATCCAAGAGCGGTGTGTTGCATAATCTCCCTGTGTTGTGTCTGCCGGGCAGTCAGGTGTGTCCATTAAACTGGCTGCTGGCGAGACAGCGTTTGAAAGCCGGTGCCTTGTTTACATTCACTGTTATCAGGAAGCAGGTTCAAAGGTAGGAATTTACAACGTCGCTGCGTGTGGCTCCTTGTTCTGCTGCTGGATGATGCCCTCAATCATGAGTTCACCAAAGTAAGGAATAGGTACGGTGCAGAAAACTCAAGACAAGACTTCCTTTTTTTTTTGTATCCTGCAGTATTCTGCTTGACTGACTCTAATTGGCATCTATATTTCAGCTTTTCAGACCACTGTGACAAGGGACTGCTCCAGAAAAAAAAAACCCTCAGCATTATCTAATGTCATGATGGTTTCTAATCTTACACTGCAGCGGAGAGGGGTTGAGCTACTGTGGGAATCGTCCCCCTTCTCAAAGACAGGATGAGAGGTGGTGGTATGAAGCCACTTATTATAATCAGAGCAATACCCTGAACCCTGAGTTCCAGGCAGGAATCAAAGAGGAAAGCTTATTTAGGGAAGGTGCTCTTCGGTCATTGCAGCCCATGTTATCATGCGACGAATGCATGAATGTTTTTTTATCACGCTTCACACTATGGACCTTCTTATAGGACGTTAAACAGCATTCAGTATCTCAACAGGATTCCTGAACAACAATGATAGTGCAGAGAATCAGCCTCCATTATTACTGTCAGTATGCAGAACTCAAGGCCACCTGGCTGTCTGATGGAGACAAGCCCAGTTTGAGGAGAGGAGGAGGAGGAGGAGGAGGAGGAGGAGGAGGAAGAGGAGGAGGAACAATGCGTGAGCCATTCTGGCTTCCCTCACACAACTTGCATGAACACATATAAATTCTGGCAGTTTATAGAACCAGCAAGCATCAGGGTGGTGGTGCTGGGGAAACGTAATTCAACAAGGTTAAACAAATCACACTCGATGTTTTTACACACAGTCTGAAATAAGAATCGGTAATGAATGATAAAATCAATGTCAGTAGGATTTATGGTTAACACAATGTGTCTCACTGTGAACAAGTTGTTTTTGTCTGATTCTGATGACAGGAACTAATCAACAGGTGTGTCTCTGACTTTAAAAACAACCATCAGAAATCTACATCATTTATATGATCCAGGATATCTTAACCCTGACCAGGAACATACAGGGAGATCCTGTACCAGCAAAAGAAACATAAGCATCACGATAGAACCAATAACAGCATCTAACTCGACCAATTTTACACATCAAAGTCTATTTACAGGTCTTGGAGTACTACTGCATATGTGCAAAATAAATTTAAAAACCTTTTGATACTCCAGAGGGAGCTGCGTGGAATAAGATAAATTGCCTCAAGGAAGACTACAAGTTTAAAAATGAAAAAAAAATGGGAGTGTAGAGTAGAACTTATCTTAACAGACCTCTGTAACCTGCTTTTCGTTTCTGCTTGAGGCTAGTCCATGAGATATAAAGAGAACTGGATACGGCGTTGGAGGCCTCGTTCATTCCTATGGAAGTTGCTCAGTGGCACATGAAACCAACATCCGGGTATTCAGTATGCGGAAGTTTCGGTTTTTCCCGCTCTGCTGGGCCCATAGAGCATGCGCACTAGCGTTTCCTTTAACCCCGACTCCCAGCTGCTCGGTCTCGGGCTCGCTCACAAGAACGCTATATTCTGATACTAATACAAGCAACGATGCCCTGCTATCATGTTATTAAGAGCAAAAATACTTTTGTATTCATACTAATCAACTAATATTGGCAAATTGCAGCAGGGAAAATCCAATATTATGGTATGTATTTATGCATACCATAGTATTGGGTGCATTTGAAAAGGAAATGTCTTCAATAAATATGGGCATTGTTTACTTTGTCAAAACATTCACAATTGATATTAGAATTTCAGTTTAATGGGATGAGAAAACCCATTCTATACATACAATGTATGTTTCCAATGTATGTGGACGGTACAATTAGATAATTCCCCACAGACACATTCTGGTCTGAGAGGATCAGCAAAAGCAAACAAGACTTCAAAGAAGTAAAGCAAAGATGGCTGAAGCAGATTGGTGCTTTCTAAAGTTACTCTTGCTGTCAGGGAGTCTCAGCAGTGGAGAGAAAGATAGAAGCAGGAAACAACACATTGTCTCTGAAGATACTACAATAGACAGAGATGAAGAAGTCAACAACTCATGGGGATATAATGGAGTGAACTTGTTTTGTTTCAGTGTTTCTAAAGTGCTCTAATAAGTGCTGTGGTTTGACAAATTGCCTCAAGCAAAATCCCAGGGGGTTGTTGCAGCAAATTAAATCTTCAATCTCCAGAATAAGGAGGGGATGTGCACATTACCAGTATTGACAATCTAGAGGATTTATTCTAGGAATGCTAGCATAATTTGTGTCTATCAGAAGGAACAATCTGACCAAGTGTGGTTTGCTTTTTGCAGCATACAAAGTTCTAAAGTGCAAGGTTTTGTGGTGTGTGGAAATATTTTAAGACTGTTTGAAACAACAGCCAGCATGTGTGAATTGTTTCTTTGAAGCCTCTCATCAATGCAGTTTTCCCTTCTTTTCCTGTCAGTGTGCTGACACATTAGTTTAAGCTGGGGGATACCTATATCGAGAGCTTTCTCACTTACACCAATCCCCCTGTGTCCTTGCAAAGAGCTGAAAGTGTTGAGTAAGCGAAAAGCCACCAGTGGACTCAAATGAACCTTCTCTTGGGAAAAGGCAACTTTCCACACAGAGATCTCTGAAAGTCAACTTTCAGCCTAAAAAGCTTAAGTGTAGTGTTTGAGTCTTTTCTTGGGCAGGTTCCAATGAATGCTCTTTCTGGTGAACTCCTGCTGGGCTTCGTTAAAGGGCACTTTCACCCTTCTGAGCACATTTGCATACAAAGTGAACGCAGAGAAAACATGTTTCACACTAATTGTCTGCTCTTTTATTGTCAGGGTTAATGCAGACCTCAGGGGTTCTCCAGCATCCCCTTTCATTGAGCTCCATAATACTGTTGCGCTTTCTAAAGACTCACTTTAAATTTACTGCCCTCTATCTGCCACTGGCCTGCAGTAAGCTTCCCTGGGGCTCTGAGGAGGATTAGGCCGTCTTCTCTGACACCCTCAGTGAGTTAGTAAGAAGGCCGCTCATTGTTCTATATATAGAGCCTCAAGAGGAAAAACACAATTTCAGCAATTAATTCAGATCTATTGTATAGCAGACAGAGGACCTTGATTTGAGCATGAATTCAGTAGATGAGTACTTAACCTGTCAAAATAAAATGTATGGGAGGAAGCTGGGATGATGACGTTATTAAAAATTGGAGGGGGTTAGGACTTGCCGTCTATGCTCTGTGTGAGTACGTGTGCACAATTGGCTGTCTGCTTCTCTTTTTTTTACCTATGGGTGAAAATGTGCAGTATTGTGGTTGGTGTCCTGCTGTGCGGGGGCCCCTCCTCTATGTGGGGCTCCAGCAGGATGGACACACCAATCACAGCAGATAAATGGTGTGGGCACTACTCAATGCCACCACAGGAGCTGATAAGCCCACCCAGCAGACTGCTCCTCTCCCCAAGCTACTGCACACCATTAGTCTGGGGGCAATGAAGTGAAACATATGGGAAAACAAATCAAGACACACCCTCGCCACGGCTTTATACTCTTAGCTTATCTTTAAGTCTTCAAAACAGGACATAAGACTGCATGCTGAAAAGTTTTAACAGGCTTCAAAAAGGTGTCACATCATACAAAAACATCACATAAAAATGCTTAAAAGTCGACAAACAGGCACAGTGTAGTGTCGAGAAACGAATCCATCCAACAACGACGCGCTCCACCACCAAGCCAGGCGAGGGGTTTTCTGGGCTCCACTAAATGACCACAAAGGGTTGACTCGATGTCATGGTGCTCTGCTGTATGGGATCAATGTATGGCACAGTGCTCTCTCACTGCGACAAATCAAGCCAAGTTGTTTTAATTAGCCAGATCACCTCTCTGGGATAAGAAGCCTTCATTATGCGAGTCTCAAGACAAAACAGTTTCCCACATCCGCTAGCTGTGTACAAGTACCTGGAATGTCGCAACTATATACAACTGCTTCTTTGACTGTTATTTACATAACATTTATTTTTTTTCCATCTTTAATGTCAGCGTCTGTTTCTTTTTAGACATTACTCGTTCTTCACATGCATTGCCCACTCGTGCATCACTTGTGGACTGTAAAAACAGCAGGAAGACTTCAGAATCAGAATCCGGTTTATTGCCACGTAGGTTTTCACATACAAGGAATTTGCTGTGGTGTATTGGTGCGTGACAAGTACAGACAAGTACTTAGCGCGATAAGTAAAAAATCTTCAAGCAGAGGACAGTTTCAATTTGCTCTTGTTGCTCAGTCTGTAGAGATGGACAAAAGACCACTCTTCACAGACTGATCATCCAAAAATGTTCAAAACCTGTCCGGAAATTCTTAAAGGAGCTTAAGCGAGAAGTCCTTTGAACGATGCTTCACTTCCCCTATTGTAGCTCTATAGAGCCAGCTTTGAAACAGTGTCCAAATCCTTTGACATTGCCCGTTAATCCCTCGGCTCAGTCAAATGGACACTTGAAACAGCAGTATCTCTTATTATCTCTTATTAACAATGTAGGTGCTCTGATGTAAAGCATTCCATTTCCGGGAACATTTGGGGTAAATAAAAGATCAATAATTTCCACGGATAAAGTGTGTTTGCCATTTATTTCCACTAAGAGCAGGATGTTGTGCAATAGTGCAGCTGAGTCAATAGTAAAGATTTTGCTTATTGAAATGTGATGTATGGTACAAGAACAACCGCCACGGCAGAGAATACAATATAAATGTCACACAATGTTGAATGTGTAAGCAGCCTCAGATCCCCGATCTCTGTCTTTGACATCTAACTTTATTTGGATTGAAGATCAAAACAAATTACTGCCACAGAATCAATACCCTGGAACTCATAATTTCATACAATGCTCCTGGCTGCTATCAAGGATCATGTCATGATGTAACTTGCTGACTCCCCACCATAGACCAAGGGCTGTTTCTTTGAACTGTAACCAGAATTCGAGTCAAATTTAAATGCAAGCTCTGCTTTATCATTTTCCACCAGGTGCCCCCGTCTTGTCAGAAAACCACAGCAAGCCTGGATCCAAGGACAGATGTAGAAAATTTCCACAAACTCTGAGTGAAGGTCATGCAAACAAGCAGAAAATCTATTGCACTTTGTAAATGAACATGACTGAGAACAGTTGCCTAAAATGTCAGTACAAACTAAAAGTTTTTGTCTTTATAGAAACGAGGGTATGTAGTGTTGTGCCAAGTATGAGTAGATGTCCTGTGGTATACTGACATTAGAGGTTTGATTGCACTTTCTGTTGTTAAAACTGTAAGGTTTGTATATTCTACATAATGCTATGACCTGAGCTCACAGCAGATCACCAAATCAGCAGGGTTTTATTGGCTGAGTTTCTGTTTAATTTCTATTAATAAGAATATACCTACAATGTAACCGTTAACTGTGAAATCTCTGTTTTCCAGAAATAGATATTATATTATTATGCTTCACACATGTTTTGTTGTTGCAGTGACCTCAGACCTAAACCATAGATTCACCTAAATTTAAAAAAAGTCTATTATCAAGGTAATCAACATGAGAAACTGTGAATAGAGACAGTGATATGGTGAAATTTAAAGTCACCTTTAGTTTAAAGTCCTTTTCTAAATGAAATAAATGGTGAATTGAATAGAGACTGAAATGAATATAAAGTCACAGCACATACCAAACTTCCCTAAACTTACACTTAATTTACTTTTTACTGCATTCTTTTTCTTTCTCACTTTCTCTCTCCTTTAATCTTATCTTATCACCTTGCACAAGTGATATCTGCCCCGACAGCTGATTTCACAGCCGATTATCACATCGCATGTTCCTGTGCTTGTCACTGTTGCAGAACATGCTCTGGGACTAAATGACCCGTCAATGTGACATGGCAGCAACGGTGCAATATAAGTTAAAGGTTACACGAGGATGGACTTTCTGAAGGAGCAAAGTCTTGCAGAAATGCAGACGCAGTTGCTGGTCACAGACCTACATTTCCCAGCCTGCCGTCCTGTGGTCGCGCGCGCTGAATCGCCTGACACCAAAAGGCAAAAGTTGCATGCATACCTGTACCACTCCAGCCCCTTGTCGTAGTTGCGGTCGAAGAAGTGCGGCTCGGCTCCCACCGCCCTGATGTCGGGATGCAGGCGCAGGAACTCCAGCAGCGCCCGGGTGCCTCCCTTCTTCACCCCGATGATGATCGCCCGGGGCAACTTTTTACTCTCCGACGCGTCGGGGGCGCCCGGCACGGCGCCGTCGCCCCTCGCCTCGTCCCACTCGTCCCCGCGGCTGTCCGGCTCGTTGTCGTTGTTCAGCAGGTCCCTGGACGCGCCGGGAGAGGGGCCCCGGGGGCCAGCCTCTGCGCCGTCCTCGCGTCCGTACGCCGGGCCGGGCACGGTGGAGCAGTAGCCGACGCAGCAGTAAATCATGTACACCCAGAGGGAGAGCATGGCGCACAGCACGAAGAGTTTGTTTCTCACGTGGGATGACGGCACGACATGTAGACTGTGCAGAATCGGACTATATTCCATAGGACCGCCGTGGGAAAGTTATAGTCCAGTCAAGAGGCATCCCGGCGAAAGGCGTCTCTCACTCCTCTGTCATGACCACGGGCTGTGCCGAGGATGACTCAGATCCCGAACCATCGGTGCGCAATCTTCACCAAACAACAATGTATGGCCAGTGGTGACATTGATGTTGAATCTTGTGGCGGGCGTTCACCTCCTGCTGCGATCCCACTTCTGCTTGGAGAACGGGTGTTTTTTTTTTGTTTGTTTGTTTTTTTTGTTTGTTTGTTTGTTTTTTTTATTATTATTATTCTTAACAGGAATAAAAAAAAATCAGGATAGAAAAAACGGCAAGGCAAAAATAGCGCCAGGTGAGCGATACGCGCGTCCGGGTCTGAGTTCGTCTCCCATTACTTGGTGCCGGTGTGAGAGGGCTCACACAGGAGCACCGAGTTATCTACACCAGGCGTCAAGCGCGCCAGGGTATAAGAAGAAGTCACTTCCGGCACAGCCTTTCAAAGTAATGCGGCTGAGAAATGAGCAAAGTAAGCTCCAAAGTAAAAATCTGATTTTAAATCTGGTGGGCTGAATGTCATGCATATATCACACCTGTTCTAACCCTTGGATTGATATTTTTTTTGTTTTACACTGTTTTCATATATGCATTCATTACATATATTTAACCGCATGATGTCAGTGCATTTCTATAGAAAACTAAAAGCGTATGACACACACTTATTATAACCAAATTGGGTTGATTGAGTGTCGCTGTTCAAGCAGCTTCTCTAGTTTATAATGATCTTCAAATAGGCTGGGCTTTGTGCTCCAGCGGTAAAATCAGTATAACAACTGCAAACACATGTTGTACGTTTTTGACCCTGGATTTCTTCCAACAATGTGCATTACAATTGCTGTTCTATTCAAACTACTCACTCACATTACTTTTAGTTTGAAAGCTGTGGTGGTTCCGGTCCTGCTCTGTCTTTCTCTGTCTACTTTGATGCAGCTCTCGGAGCCTCAGAAACACCGGAGGGCGGATGACTGCCAGTGGAGTTGAACAATCCCTGCATCCTGAACAGATTATAGCCTATTTGATGTCAAACACCAGATGACACTACAAACCAAGTCCTTTACAGAGGTAAAATGTGACTATTATTTTATTTATTGTTTTATTATGATGGAATAAAGCTCAGCACAAGTGAAGAGAAAACACATTTTCTTATTACAGTAGAACTATACAGCTGTTTTAAATGTAAGAACTTGTCAGTCTCATTTTATTTGGTATAATGCACAAAACATAGTCAGAACAGACTGTTTCACATTAACTTCTATTTCATTAAGCCCCAAGTTTTCCTGCATCAAAGGACCTGCAAGCAATTTTGACATAATAACATTCCTGTGTTTTAAAATTTGCATGACTGCTATGACATGTTTACTTGTTTGCAGGTTTTTTTTTAAATACATACGTATCCAAATGTCAGCTTTCGACACCAGCAGACAAACAAGTGGCATAACTGAAAATATGTGTCACGGATCAGCTGTTTCTTTTACAGCTTCACACTTTTCCTGGTATTGTGGCATGAACGGTCCAGTGAGTCAGAGTTAATTGGCCTAATAATCCTTCTTAATTGCCTTTGTAATCATTCCAAACACCGTGAACATGCCGTTCTACATAAACAAATGTTATCAGCATATTAGGGATCCATAAAAGTTAATAATTTACTCTAGGGATGTGGCTTTGCAGCAACTGGAAGTTTCGGTCATGATCAAGACGTGTGGCTATGAATTCTCAAATGCCACCAAACATTTGGTCTTTGTGTGTGTGTGTGTGTGTGTGTGTGTGTGTGTGTGTTGGCACCTCCTCTTGATGCAGGGTCAAAGGCCTTCAGTCCCACTGCACCCCTGAGCTAGCAGAGGATTAGCAGGATTACCCCAGAGCTGCCATGTCAGTCAGAGTTTCACCAGAGACAACCCTGCCCCCTTCATCTAAGCCCCTTATCTCATCTCTCAGACACTGCTATGTATGATATATATATATATGTGTGTGTGTGTGTGTGTGTGTGTGTGTGTGTCTTCTAATCCTTATAGTTGCATTTTCACAGTGCATGAGCACAAGATAACCTGTTTGGGAAAATGTGTGCGTCAAGGGGTTTGGTTAGTGCTACAGAGTCATGGTTTGCCCTTTCTGCTCTGTGTACAGACCATGTTTGTCTTTGCACTGTGTACTTGTAACTCTCTGGGTGGGTGAGTTGAATGGGTGAGTTCAAGTGTTGTTAGAGTATTAACTTTATATTTACTCTGAAGTCTGAGGAACTTTTTCCTGTTACGTGAAAATGTAAGAAGATAGAGCCATTTATAGGTGGCCATGTCTTTGACACATAGTCTTCCACAACCCTTCATTCCACACGCAGAGCTCCCAGCATGAGAAAACTATAAGTAGATATAACTATGACGAGATCACTACATGTCTCTCTCGAAAGAGTTACAATATGTTTGTCTTACTTGGCAATTATGTTGTAAAGTATTAGTCACAACCAAAGTCTTTCTGACGATTCAGTCAGTTCTTGCCAAGCGTAAGCACACTGAAACAGTTTGATGGAGCACAGCCAGATGAACAGAGTAAGGGTATGACCATATAGTTGGAACAATTAATGTCTCCTTAATAGATCAAATAATATTATGTCTGAAAATTTTGCGACTGACATAAGAACTTTGAGTGTAAGTCTGAAAGATAGATATATTTTAACATACAGCACATAATTACAAATTATTTATAAGTTGAGGTTAAAGTTACTGTACTGTAAAACTAAATTAATAGATTTACTTACAAAAATGTATGTTCACGAGGCTATAACACACTATATAATAAGGGTACATAGGCCTTACTTTTGCCTTTTTCTGAGGTTTCATTTTTGTCTGCATGGAGGGGATTGACAGATTTCAAAGTAGAGCACAGACACGCAAGGTTGAGACTTAGAGTAAGAACAAAAGACACCTGGGGGAGGAAACACACACACACACAGGGTACACAAGCAGACACACTTTTTCCAGAGCTCCCTAAAATTGTGTGTGGTGATTTGTTCCATCTGTAATGTTTCATGATGCACAGAGACAATACCTGACACACACACGCAGACACACACAGACACACACACACACGTGTACACGCACACACCCACACCCACCCAGACACACACTCTGTGTCAACTCACAAGGACTCAGGAGAAGTAAACCGGACACACTAAAAGGAGTGCTTGACTTGTTCTACACATCCTAAATACGATTACACTAACTGAACCGTGTCAACACACTCCTCTTCTGCAGCCTAAACAGATGACATAAACAGCACCCAGCTCATACATGAAAGTCAGACAGTTAATAAAACCCTGCACCAGGACACACACTGATTCTGTATTCAGACGTGTCTATCGTCTACCATACCGTATAGCCAACAGTATAAATAAATGCAACCTGATCTAACCTTTGCGTATTTGGGTTGTCAGTCTGCCATTATGGTGCAGTTTTATAATTTAGTGTTGACACCACAGAAGACTGTTGTTGCTCCACTTCCAGGAGAAGAAAGCTTGAAGTTGTGTGTTTCTACCTATCAAGGATGTGGCATCCCACACATCTTCCTGCACAATATAGCTTCAGTGGTGCTGCTAACAACCTGTGCTTGCTTATCACCTCGTCCTGTCGACAAGTTTTCAAAATTCACTTTTCAGCATTTCTGCAAATGTGTGAATAAAGTCGGAATCAGGTGGACCTGTGAGCCCGTATTCTTTTGTGCATGCATGTGCATGCTGTGTGTGTAATTTTATATGGTAGTGTCTAATGTGCACATATAGTCATATATTCCAAACAACATTACGTTGCACTAACGTCACTGTTGGAGCAACCTCCAGATGTCAGAGATCTGAGCCCATTAGAGTGTTAAGTGGACTGATGGATGATCTCATCCGCCCCTCTATCAACAAACGAACGCAAACAACAGTAGGACCGACCAAGGTCTTACACATGCAAAGCCCTTACTCTAATGACAGGGTTATTAGGTGAGCCGAAAGGCAGATCAAGACATTGCTCTTGCTCCTTAAGTCCCCTTCAAGGTCTTCGACTCTGGCTAACGCCATTTAAAATGTCTATAAATTCTCTGGAGCCTTGCTGAAGACCATCTTATCTTCTGTTAAGGAATAGCCTGAGCGGATTTCCTAACTTGATCCTGTAGAAAAGGTCTTATCCCTCACTGTTGTCCTCCTGGACATGGAAGCAGCCCTGTGGCAGGTTTGTGGGCTCAAGCAGGCTTAGTTATTCTGGTCCTGCCAAGTCTTGCGCAAGCTAAAAAATCCAGTAATGCACTGACTTGCATAGTTTTAGGAATGATTGTGAAATCATTCACAGAAGTTTCTTGGTTTCTTCTCTAACAAGTGCTTCCGAAGAGAAGGAGAGCTGACATTGTCTAAAAAGCAGGATGTGTATTCCTGTAATCACATGAGTTGTCTTGGATCTTTTCCACAATATCCAGATGGCTTACAACATGAAGGTTGCACCATCAGGTATGAAACAATTTCATCACCTCATTTTCAGATCTACTTCAGCAAATCACATGCAGCAAACATTCTGGTAAGAACTTTCAAAGTTAAATCAAATAGTTAAACTGTCAGTAAAAGTGGCCTCAGGACATGGTGGCAACCGTAACGTCATGTCAAAGGAAGACATTTCAGTCAAATATTAGTGTTCTGCCATTATATGATTTTTAGCTATTCTGTCTTGTACCATCATATGGGTTTGTAGTTATCATTTGATCAAGGTTCTAATCATCTGAGATACTCAGGTGATTTTTAAATGTCAGAAGATGGCAGGTGCCATCTAGAGAGAGAAGCAAATCATATTTTTACAGCTGCCAGACTCTGCTTCAGCTGTTACTTCTCCTGAGACGGTTACCATCATCACTGCCAAGGTACTGTAGCTCATGAAGCTCATGGCCTAATTATGAATGGAAAACTATGGGTTTATAAAATTTGAAATAATGTCTTTCTTTGCAAGTTATTTTAGAAAGACAATCACGCACTCCCCCCACCCCACTTGCCATTGACCATTTCCAAAAACAGATCCCACCAGTCAAAGAACACATGTTGACTGGTAGTGTTCAAAAGGTTGCAGGGAACACTCACTGGCAACAGAGGCAACTAGATACCCTCAAGTCGAAGGCTTGAAGGCTGGGCGTCCCTTTGGGAGTATATCCTGGATGAAAATGTAGCCCATTATTCGAGCTGAGAACAGGTGCTTTCAACAAAGAGCCCCGAATCATTATGGCCCTGTGGGAAATGTGGGGAAATATCAAGGGCCAGGTATTTACGATGTGGCCTTTTGAAAGCAAGGCAGATCAGTTGTGTGGATTGTGAGTCAAACTAGTGAAGAAAGTTATAAAATAAAGATGGAAAAACAAGGACAGTCTCCTCTAGATTAAGCAAGAGTTGAAGAGAGTTTTCTAAACAAGCATACAGCAGGTTAATTGGACACACACATGAAAATTAGTTATTACTTATTTTGAATCTGACATGTATGATGGATTGCATTCATTATTGCAATTATCATTTATCACTGGATGACACATAAACACATAAAATATTGTGCAATTATTTTTTATTTTAACGTACAATCCAAATGATATGAATAAATAACACAATTTAACACTAATGGACCTCTCTCCAAATTCTCTAAATCTTCTCATGTACTTTTTTTTTATTCAACTTAAGTACAAAAGTACAAAACAAAGAGAGGTCAGCATACTGTAGCACAGTTCATAAACCATTTACTTCAGGTTTGTGTCTTCATTATTCGATCTTTATTCTCAGCCATTATTCATTGTTCAGTGGAGAGACCGTGCATGTAAGAAATACTCTGAGTTCGCAAGAAAGCAGGGCTGAGGCCAAGAAGCATTTCTCACTGAAGCTCTGTCTGGGTGGAGATCCTCTAAAGACACGTTAGGCTCCACATTTCCACAGCTTCTCCTTCCCCATGCTTTTGTTTCAACATTCCTGACATGCTTCTTCTCTCACTTACCCTCCATTTCACTAATTTCTCCAGATTACAAGTACTTACGAATCTCACTTCCCTACCAAGATGTCCTGAGCATCTCTTGAGCGAAGATAGAAGAACTGGGTGCAGACCATTGCCTGGTGAGCTTCCTCACCCAGCGTAACCGATACAGATACTGCTCTCTAGCTCCATGCTAAATGTAGCCTTCATCGAGGTCCTTGGCTCCTGTCAGACTTCAGCAGGGTCCCTTTGATCTGGGCTGAGATGACAAGGCTGTGTGGTCCCAGCGCCCCAGGCCTCCTCCGTCGCCACAGGCGAATATGACAACGTCATGCAGGGGAGGGCGGAAGTAGCACACACGCTCACGAATCTACCTGTATGACTGGGTGCAAGACTGGGTGGGGGGGAACAACACAGCTAAAGTCTACCGAGGGCCTCAAGTGGAGTCAAGGACCCTAAAGTGCTTGCATTAAAATACTTTTAAATCTGTATTTATAAACATTATTTAAAAACATACACATACACACACCCGTATGTGTGTGTGTTTGTGTGAGTGTGTGTGTATTTAAATAAAGATATTTTGATTTTACAGTGTAATATTCATAATGTTCGATGCAAATTGTTCCTTATGTATAAGGAAAGGCAGTGACATACAAACATATTGTCTGATGAAAAACAACTACAGTGCAGAGCCATATGTGAAGTCGAATTTAAATAAAATTGAAAGATCTCTGTGTTACATTCAGGCACATTACCAAACAGGTTTACTGGTTTCCCTGAAGAGGAGTGTTTAGGTTCATATTAAAGATGAAATGTTCAATTGTTCATTATATGAGGATTTAAGGGCTGCACATTTTAGTAAAATTTCCATAATTTCTGATTAGTTCTTCTGGATTGATGATCATTAAAAAAAAAATTAGCTGTGGATGGGAACTGTTTTTATGGCAGTTTTTATTTGTTTTTTATTTGTTTGTAGTGTAATATCATATGTAAGAAATTATGCTCATGTCTGAAAAATGTTTCAACACTGCAACAGTTTTTTTGGTCTTTTATAAGTCCATGTGGGCTGAGCACTTCTATGTGCAAGGCACAATAAATAGAATGAATAACTAACTATAGCTGTACTAAACTGTATGTAGTGGAGTGGACATGGTTTGTAATTCCTTGTGAACAGTAAATGATCCTCTGAGCCAGTGTTGCAAAACTCAAAAATTTGGTAAGTTCGGTGCAATCACTGCTCTGATTGAAAAGTAACTAACTCAAGACATTTCCAGGCAGAGCACTTAAATAAATCAGAAATAACTCAAACACATGCTGTTTGTCTCTGAACTAAACTCTTTAGAAATGTACAAAGTCATATTTTAGTCTTCTAGTTGTCATATCCCTTGACTGTATTCTCTGTGGAAAGCCAGCTGAAATGAAGTAAAGCTGGCCAATAGTCAACCCCCTGAGGAAGAAACAAGACAAACATGATAAGAGGCTGTTGGTAAAATTACAGACTGCAGGCAGCCCTTAATGGAGTTCAGCTCAGGGCTGAGGCAAGGTCAGTCAGTCATCGAAGTCCCTACATTGACAGTGACGCTTCCTACATTCCTGAACTCCAATATCAACAGGAAAAGAGGCTGATTATTACATTAAGTTCAACCTTTTGAACACAAATCCTGAGAAGAAGAACATGCAAACTTTATTGTACTTTATGTCCACAAAGAATACTCATTTTAATAAAAATATACTGATCTCACATTAACAAAGCTTTAAAAAGCAGCATGAAGCCAATATAAACAGTGTACGGACGATGATGAACTCTCTCTGCACGGTTAACCGCGCTCATTAGCATTGGATAAACACACTGAAGCACTAGAAACATGTTTAGTGGGTGCGTATTTCATAAGGGCTGTGACAGTCTATTGAAAATTCTACCTCTTCCAGATTTACAGTACAAACTACAGCACTAAGGGTGGGCAAATACCATGAACCACATAAACCACCTTTGGTATATATACTTTCCTGAGGTCATGATCAAGACGTTGAGCAGTTTTGCCAAATATACACTACACAGGTCTTAACTCAGGGATTCAGAGCTCTGTGAACATCTGATTTATGGACCCTTCAGTGTTCAGTTTGGCGGAGCCATTCTTGACCTGAGTCTCTTTAGGTTAGAACAAGTACTGTGGGATCCAGCACACAAGTATTTGTGCGCTCCATGTCCATTTTACTTTTCCCATGGTCTATGAGCAATAAGCTGTAATATCCTGCCTGTAAATCTCTCCATCACTAGTGGCTGCTAGCCCATGGAAGAGTTGGCTTGTCCCTCAGGTTGCTCGCCTCACATCATAAATCCTGGACCATCTGAGCTCAATCTGTCTTTCAGATCCATGAAATGCCAAGGCTACATCAAAGCTTTGGTTTCCACAAGTGTTGGTTTCATATCAAATGTGCTGTATGTGGGCGTGTGCACGTGTGTAAATGTTCCATCTTCACCTGCAACAATATCAAGATGTGGAGTTAACAGCTATGGTCTGTCACAAGTGAATATCATTAACCTCTAAAAATAAGATTCACAAAGACTGATACATTTTTCAATTGTTACTATTTCATCTTTGCACAGTAACAATCTAAACGATACACAATGGTTCAATTAATGTCTATTTGATGTTTATTTTTATAGGGAGTATATAAAAAATATAAAAATACAAATATATTTGAAAAAGTATATTTAAAAATATCCCCCCCCAAAAAAAAAATATAGCATTAATCAATGCCACTTACTTACCACAGCATTTACAGCCTAAACTAGTTTGCAATGCCTCTTCCTGGATGGGCCTTACATCTGTTCTCTATTCCTGCTCTCTTTTAACAAAAACCTTCCATTTATTACGTGTGTGCTCACATGTATATACATGCTCTGTCTCTGAATACATTCACAATACACTGCAGCTGGAGCTCACCACACCCCGGCAAACAGTTAGGGAGTTGGTAGAGTAGCATGCCAGGAACATGGTATTATCGTAAGACTTAACACATCAATGAGTTTGCCACAGGCTCATACCTGTCACTCTTGTGAACTCATAGCTGTTAATATGCTAAAGGCCGATAGTAAAAAAAAATAACGAAGGCCCTTTGTGTAATACAGATAGTTAGAACTGACACTCAGGCCATGAAACTTACATCATGAGGAGTTAAGTGAGTTCATACTGAGGGTTGAAAGGTCAGTACCCATGGATATACTGTATTAGAAGTACTTTTGTATCACAGTGGCAATGTATTTCAGAGCGATACAAATCAAGTTGACTAGACCATGGATGTTCCTGTTTATATAGAGCACCACAGTGGTTCAGTGGTTAGCTTTAGCTGCACAGGTTTTAACAGTGTTAACATTGATTTCTGTGCATGTGTTTGTTTATCTGTGTTTGCCTTGTGGTAACATGTGTGGCAACATGTTCCTGCCTTCAACCCAAAGTATCCTGCAGTAGGTTTCTGACAAATTTGGAGAATTTGTGTGAATAATTAAATCTTAGTTTTATTTTCATAATAAATGGTGTCTAATTGCTCCCTCTTTCTACATTTTTAGCTCTCATTAATTATTATCATCTATTGCAAACATACGTTTGCAACCAAAGAGATCTAGGTGATGAAAGGTATGCTGTGGAAGGTGACACCTTTAAAGCTGACATAAAATCACCCTGTTCTCAATTTTATCCCCACACCTTATTTATAGCACCCATTAGTTATCCTGTCAAATTGTTGAAGCCACCACCATCTTCTCCTTTGACCAGAAAAGAAGTACAAAGTAAATTAAGTATTCATGTTTTGTATATATCTCTCATTTGTTTATTTCTAGATTCCGAGTCCAACATGCAATCGGTGTTGAGTGCACAGCTCGTGTCTCTCAACTCCAGGCCTACTCGCCAGCAGACCTGCATTTAGTGTCTGAAAGCTGTTTGTGATAACCATCATTTTCTGTCATTGCATGTTAAAACAGCCCTCGTAGTTTAGACCTGTAATATCTATCCCCCTCAGATGTCACAGCGTTTTCATTAGGCCTGGCGCTCGGTTTGCTGGGGCTCATTATGGCCCTAGATAACCCTTTAAAGAGCGCTCAGGCTTACCTGAAAGGCTGGCGTTAATGCCTATGCCGAGCTTTGTCTCTCCACACCCAGTCTTCAAGATACAAGAACTATATCAAGTACAAAGAGAACCATACCTATCTGAGTTTTTCAAGTTGTTTGACTCAAAGTGTAATATCCCTGATTATATTGAGTGTTATTACATAAAAGTGAATTTCCCAGGATTAAAAGGGGGACTATGAGTTATTGCCAGAGGGTGTACGAATATCGGTGTTTGCCTGTCGCCTTGCACACATCTCCTTGATCAGTATGTCACACTTTTCTTTAATGACAGACCAAAGGCTTGTAGCAACCCACCCCTCACACCCAGACTGATTGATCTGGGTAATGCGATGCTATGTGTCAGAAGATAAAACACAAGCATGATGTACGTGGCGATCCCACCAATCTTCCCGTCTGTTGACCGGGCAGCTTTTAACCTGAGCACATAACGTGCCATTAGGTCCTTCACAATGCCCTACCTTGTTTGTTTTGAGCAAAGCTAACACTTGACGCGCCAACATTTTGTTTCCAGCAAGACCTAACCCATCTAATGACTGCATGCAAAGGTCTTGTAAGTGTTGCTCTGCAGTAGTGACTGTAATACCACGCCTCAGTACAGGAACCATGGCATCTGACCAGGTCACATAGGTGGCCAGTGCAGCCCACATATCAGCAGCAGCAATGAGTCTGACCTGAGAGGAGGCCTCATTAGGTGAACATGGAGCCAATTAGTCCCTGGCTGCCTAGTAGAGGAGCATTAAAGTGAGAGGAAGGACACTCAGTCATCCCACTCACTGACAGAAACAGCAGGAGACCAGATGAAGAATTGACGTCCAAATCTTTTTCTTGCTGTGCTTTCATGAGATACACGCTACGAACAGATTTTAAACCTGGGAGGCTCTTTTAAGATATTTGAGGGTTGAAATCCACCTCACAATTCCCTCATAGCTTGATTTTATGTTATGTCTTTGCTGTGTCTCTACACAAGGGCATACCGTTCAATGTGAAGGGATATCAGGTGAGGGAGTTTCTGAAACAGGCCAGCGGATGTGAAGAACCATTCATGCTGATTTAGAAGCGTCCAGAGACACTAGAGCTGTAAGTTTTGGGGGTTGGGGTTAGAGTCGAGAAGACCCCTGGAGATGCTTTCAGAATTGCTCCCTGCTTTAGGGGGGCAGGATGGGTGTCTGGACTGGGACTGGCCAGTTTGTCTGAGTGGGGACTAATGAAAACAAATGATCCGACAAGGTCAAAAGGTTGAGATCAAGGCTGAAAGATCCTCCGCCCCTCTCAATTTCCAACTTGGGAGATTAATGAGGGCAGAGAACAGCCATTTCTCTGTATTATTTACTCCCTGAGGCCTTGGAACCCTATGGCAGCGGTGTCCAGCCCACCTGTTGGCCTATTAAAGCCTCCCGACACTGAGCCGTAGGCATTACTCCTGGCTCAGAGCATATTGTGTTGTCATGGCTCTACCCTCAGCCTCCAATAGCCTTCTTAAATCAATTTTTACTCTTGACATTACAGAGAAGATCATTGTAATCCTAATTGTTTCCAGTATACACTAGATCAGCTCACCTGTACTACTGAATATTCAAACTGTACATTTAACATGTGACTTTTCGCTCAGTGATGTTGTTGAAAATATTTTGAAGAACTCAGCAGATAGCTCACACAGGACAAGCACAGTCATGCCATTGCATGTGGCATGTCATTGTGTTTGAACGTAATACATGGTAATGAATAGCTTGAGTAAACAGCCCAGTCATGATGCTGCAGCTTCAGGCTGTAGTGCTGAAGATGTCAAGTGGTTTTTAAGACAACACTGCTGCCTTCTGGACAGTTAACCTAAAAGCAGCACAGAGTCCAAAAATCATATTACAACAGTCCGAACCTGCCATCACTTTTAACTTTCAGGAAAAGATGAAGGACCCTGTCGTACTTCATATTTTCAGCAATATACATGCACAGATGTAAAATTAATTTAAGAAAATAAAATATATTCAAAAACGTATTATTCTTATTATAATTAACAATCACAATATGAGCGGAACAACTTTAACCAAATTATAGTATATTTTATTTGTTCTTTAACTTTAAATTAAGAATTGGTGAGTACGCCTTTGTACCCCTTAGGTGCATTGGCACATAAAATACACTAGATGGAGATGTTAGTCAGGCTGAGACACATCTGTGAACGATTTAATGGACACCTACTGTGTCTACATGGTCTTTTTACAGAGGCGTAATATGATGAGTGGGAAATTAGTGTAATCACTGAAAACATGTAAAAATATATAAATCAATAAATGCCTCTCTATAAAAAATATAAATATTAAACCTAATTTGTTTTAATTATTTCCCTTTTGATGACATTTATGAATTCAGAAAACTATTATATGCATGTATATATGTGTGTGTGTGTGTGTGTGTGTGTGTATATATATGACATCGCAACCCAAGAATTATAATTATTAGAATAAATGCCAATTTGATCACGCTTCATAGCCCCCCGGGAAGCGGCAAAATTGGATTCTTTACTGAGAATCAGCCTTGACATACTACATTTCCCACACTGCACTGCTGCGCAGCCGCTACTTGTCACTGCTGTCGCTCTCCGCCTGTGAGTGCCCGCGGTGAATGGTCCAGCATCCCCTCGCAGGCAGCGGGGCAAATGTAGATTGTTAAAAAAAAAAAAAAAAACATCATTAGAGAATATGTAATCGTGGGATAAGTTTCTCGGCCTTGGCAGCTTGCGATGAGGGGAGGAAAATATGGCAGATTGGATTTTGTGCTGCGCCTCTGTGGAGAACGGACCGTTATATTGAGAGAAATAATGCGGAATATTTCCCCGTGTAGGTGTTAACGCAGAAAAAAAAAAGACAAGATGAAGAAGCAGTTCAATCGGATGCGACAGCTCGCCAACCAGACGGTGGGAAGGTAAGCAGACCCTCGCCGTGCGCTATTCTCGCCGGGCCAAGGCAAAGGGAAGAGAACCCCCCACCCCCCCACCCCCCGTATGGCCCCAATAGGATGTGAATCATATCCACGCAAATACGATTTATATGTTATTAGGATGTTAATATATGGACGAGACAATGATCAGTGCAATCGTACTAATTCGGGGGAACAAAAGGATACCCCATGTTTTATGTCCTATGCGTAATGTCCATTGGAAGAGGCTACCGCATAGGCAGCGTGTAGGCGCATTGCCCCAGTACAACCTGCCCACGGAAACACATTAAATATAGACAATCGCAGTATCGCAGACCATCAGACAGAGACTACCCCCTCTTTAAGACAAGGCACCAACCCTGGAGTGCATGATTGTGAAGTTATGCTGCGATTAAATGTACCCCCGGACACAGAAACCTGTCAATATAGGTGAACGTGATGCAGACGGATGCGGTGTGGGCTGCGACGTGAGGGAAAATGGAAAAAGGCGCAATGTTTTCATTACGCAGTAATATCAGCTGTGAGCAGGGGAGCACCTCCTAGGCGTGGGTTATCAAGTCCGTGCATTCCTGAAGGTCGTATTCCCGCATCTGGCATTTATCTAAGATACTTTCTATTTGAATAATGTGATTATATTATTGCCTTTTTAAAGAGAATGCATGATCAGGTCCCTGTAGTCCCTAAAAAAACAGATGCAAAAGAACTAAATGAGAGGTTCATTTTGGAAGGGTTTTCCATCCCTCTCCTCACAGTCAGTCCTGTACTTGTCCTCCTGCATCTGGGTGGCTCTGAAATCCCTTCCCACCTTCAGAAATAGATGCGTTGTGACCTTTTGCACAGGTCCTCTGGGTTTATCACTCTTCCCCCCACCCTGCTCGTTCACCTCACACGGAGGCAGAGCAGCCTGGGCCGGAAGGTGTTCTCTTCTTGGTACCGGGGGATTAGGACCGGGAGGTGTGGGTCCTTATTATTACACGGCTGTGTGATGGGCATGCACTCAAGTGGGAGGGGACACACCTTGCGGGCTCTGTTTGTGCTATCATTGTCAGTTACCCCTTGGTTCAGGCTGCTTTTTCTAGCTCCAGTCTTTTTATAATCATTTCTGTGTGACTCATTAGTCTGTGTGTGTGTGTGTGTGCATGTGTGATTCTGGATATATGTGTGGGCAGACCGGTTGTGGGCCTTCATATGAGCAGAGAAGGTAGGGCAGTTCTTCCTTGTGTGTGTGTGCGTGTGCGTGTGTGTGTGTGTGTGTGTGCGTGTGCGTGCGGGTATGACTGTCTTCAGGGACGCATTTCAGACTCCAGACTAGTTAATTGGGGACGGCTTGTGCAAAAGTGGACAAAACTGTCTGCGTGTGTGCGTGCGCGTGCACACTCCCACAGCCTTATTTGAATGCACTCCCGACACGTAGTGCATGCTGGGGCTGTTGCGGAGTGTAATATTCTTCTCGCACTCTGCTGTTTTCTGAAGCTGTCTGTCTAGGAGCAGTAACAGCAACCTGCTGAGGTGGTCTGCCTGTGCAACAGAGCCATAATGAGCAAAAGTATTCTCCCTGAACAGCCCTGGCCGCCTGCTAATGGTGCGTACAGCTCACAGCCAAGGCACAGCCAATCTCAAACCCTCAAATCAAAGCATAATCGGACAGCCATCCAACATCCATTGCCTCATACCGAGCCTCCATTATACGACGTTTCGTTTGAGCTTCGGCTCAGGAGAAGAAGTAACAGGTCTGACCCCCTGGTGACCTTCAGCAGTGTCAAACATTGGCTGTGTCACACAGGTAGAGATGGAAAGAAGAGAACAACAACCTGAGCCAGATGGACAAGAACAGTATATTGTGATTAAAGCCTGCGGTGTGTCCACTCCTGCTAAAATTACACACAGCCATGGTACCATAAGGCGCTCTGGATAAAACTGTCCATCAAAAGTGTTTTTATGTTGCTAAGAAAATTACAGTCTGGAGGAGTATGTGCTCCCCAAAGGTCAGCATGCTGTTCTACTTTATTGCCATCTTGTTTGTCACTTTTCTCCTCTGTTGATAATTTGAAGGAATTAAAGAGGGTTTGTGCTGAGGCATTGTCCATGTAGTGGCTTGTTTTTCATGGCTCCTTCTTATGTCTACACCCTAACCCTGAAGGGGGATAACGTCCCTTGATAGTACCACCCATAGTGTGTGCATATATTACGTAGTGACAGTGTGTTTGGACGCTTAACATGCACGCCTGTTTGGATCCATGTGTCCTTGCGCACACACGCCTCGGTCTGTTAGTGCAGGATCAGGGGGAGGGGTCAGACACATGTGTGTATGTGCGGATTAATGAGGCATCTTAATGTAAACATTCACATACTACACATTCCCACCATGCTACAGTTCTTCTAGGAGGAGAATGGCATCGGAATGGTATCTTGATATTAATGGTTGCTGAACACACCCATTGGAGAGTAACTGTGCTACATTGACTGAAATGGAGAAGCTTTGGGTATAAAGCTGTCTATTCATTTTCGTTCCACTGGTTTCCCATATATAATACTTGTAACAGATAAATGTTACCATACAAAGATAGGAATAAATCAGCAAATTAGGAAAAAGGCAGTTTATTAGTGATTTCACAGATCATACTTTTGGTCTATCGTGCACTCAGTGAGGCTTCGGATACAGTATACTATTCTGCTGACTCAAGCTTCAGCTATCTTCAGAGTGGAATGGGGTTACTCTGTTGGTTTGCGCATTTGACCTTTCTGAACCTTAGCAGTCTCAGTGGAGCTGTTAATACCGCTGACCAGTCCTCAGTCTCCTCAAACCAGTTCAACAAATCCACAGGAAGCAGACTGCTATGTTGGAAATTGTATGACTTTGATGAGATGAACCTGTGCGTGTATTAGCAGGAGTGTGTTTTCATGATGAGATAATGAGTAAACTGGTATAACTGGAGACTTTTAATCTACTCAGCTGTTTCTGGCGTGTATTATCACGTCTGTAATGGCTTTCTGCATTGACAGTATTGCCAAGAGTCTTTTTCATGTGTGTCTTATATGTGATGGAAATTGAAGGTCTTTTTCAGTGGGGGGTTGGCAATCAGGTGTGCTGTGTCAGCATCCCTCTGGCTCTCAAAGGCTGCTGCTGCTGCTGCTGCTGCTGGCGCTTGCCTGGGTGAGATCCATGTCATGTGATCGCCAGCTTGACCAATCACCTATGTGGAGCAAGACTTCATACTGTAGGATGTGCAGCCATGCATACTCTATAGCGAAAAGAAATGTGTTATGGTACAGTGGGAGAGACAAAAGGGTGTCACAGCTCTCTAAAGTGTGAGAAATTATGCCTGAATTTGTGTTTGCTTTCCTTTTGTTACACTTGTTTTAGCTTAAGCCATAATTTCTGTTAGTTCAGTCTTAATAAAGGCCTCTGTGTTTTGCAAACTCTCCATGATGTTAAAATTCATTGACAAGTATTTGTGTTTGTCTTACATCTTTAATATGCTTTGTATTTTTTTTATGCTCTCATAAAGACAAAACAAGCCAGGAAAAAATTACTTTGGTTCAGCCAGCTCCCACCCTCCATTTCTCTTGACCTATTTCTCTATTCCCAACTCACTGCCCTATCTAGGTCTAGGACAGCCTGGTAAAAGATTCCATGATACAAGTCCATGAGACAATGTCATGCCGTACAATATGGGAATTTCGCACATGAAAAAAAGGAGAAAAAAGCTTTTATTTCCATTTTATACTTGAAAACACCACTGTGTTTAGCCCACACTTCCTGACAAATTGCCTCTCGCCCATCTTCACCCTGCATCATTCACCTGTGTGATGTTCACCAATACCACTAGTGTATGGTAATGGCATTCTTTTGCTCATGCCTTGGGGGTAGGCTTTAGCTCACCACTCTACGATGCAATTATCAGAAAGTGGCAACCATTTGTGGGCTGGTAGATGAGTTGTAGATGCTTTCTCTCTTCCGCATTGTCTCACTCTTAATCTGCAAGTTTCTCTTCCATGTGAAATTTGTGACGCAGTAGGTGAATGTGCACCAGTGGGTTGCATGCTGGTCTCTCATACACGTTTAGTGATAAAAGACAAGTCTATAGAACAAATGTGTGTGAGTGGGACAAGAAAGACACTGTGCATGCACATACTTTAGTGAGTACTAAAGTGTACATACTGCTTGTATACTCCTTTACTCTAATGCTGACAAAAGCACAGAAAAGAAAAAGATTATGCATGAATCATTAATGTATCACTGAACATTAATCTTGTAAACAAATAACTCAGCATAAACACATGTGCACCTCTTGGCAAGAACGTGTGTGCGACTCTAAAAGAGCATATGGTAGCTGACAGGTAACATGAGATATGGGAGGCGACCCTGTTGCATGCCGATGCAGCATCTCCTCTCCTGTCTCTCGTCCTCCTCCACATCATTTCATTGATTCGCTGGCTTGGAGATGAAGACAACACTGAGGAGATCTCAGAGCGTGTGGCCTTCACAGATCAACTGATTCCCTGCTCTTATGGGTTCACTTTTGTATAATTTCTGGCTGATCACATTGTTAAATATTGACTGGATATTACACTCAGCATGTTATTTAAAATATCAAAACCCTTTCATGGCAAGGGTTTTATGTAGTTTTGAAGCAGTAGTCATCAGAAATCAGAAATTAGTCATTACTTGTGTTCAAGATCATGTATCTTTATTTAAAGTAAGAGCTATTGCTGTCATTGTATAGTGCCATTCGGTGCTAGTATCAGACGTCCATTTTGATAATACACCCATAACCCCATCAGTGCCTCTCAGAGACAGCATACTACAGGGTAGAGTTAGTGATAAAGAGCCTTTGTCAATGGGCCATTTTGGCCATCAAAAGAGAGATGATGTAATATCAGACAGAAGCGCTGTCTCTCCCTTTCTATGTCGCTGATTTATCTCAAAAGTCTAACCTCTTAAAAAGCCCCCGTGCTGGTGGTCCACTACAAACTCAGCACTATAGTGTATTATAAAAGCAAATATGTAGGAAGAACATGGCACACAAACAGCTTTGGAGACGGCTGCTTAATCAGACTCTCATTTGCACTTTGACTTACTTTGTGTCCCTATTGACCTGCTGCATATTAAAGTGGGTTCCATCACAGCCATGGTGTGTCACGGGTGTCAGGGTCGACCCGATCTGATGCTCATGATCTCATCTCCAACAGGAAGTAACCTCAGGGCCTGATTGAAATGCAGCAAATGAATCAGATGCAATTCAAGATTAAGCATTCAGGAACAGGGTCTAAAGAGAATTCAATATACTACCCATAGATACTGTATGTAGACTATCAAGTGGTACTGTTAACATAAGTAATAAGTAGCATAATATCACAATCATCTATTTCAATAACTTCAAGAAACATTTTTGCCTATTATTAGGTTACATTTATGTTTATTAGATTGAATTGTTTTTTCAATAAATTGTGTATTATAGAAGTAATACACTTCTTGGTGTGGTAGCAATATCTTAGTTCTTCATTTAAAAAATGTTTAAAAAAAGTTTTTATCTAGTTAACTAAAGAAGTGTTTATAAAGTTAGTACTGTAAATATATTCAGCTCTACTGATGTTCTCAGTGTTCTCTGCATTGCTTACGAGTCTTCTTCATTTTAGTGATGTGCAACCCAAGCCCTTAGCTACTGTGCATTCAGTACTACATTATTTTAAGTAATAAACAGCTATAAGTGAGAGTAGGTACAATACAGTGGCATTGTTGTTAGAAATAACGAAGTTCTCCTAAGGAGACGGGCGACTCCCTATCAACATGCCCACTTCCTTCCATTCAGAAATACCAATAGGCTCAAAACAGGAAGCACAATCCAGTAAAAACTACTTCCTGTTTTGTTTACCTCTTAATGCCTTTACTAGAGTTTCTTATTTTTGTATTTAAAATGTTGCTCTTTAATATTGTGATTCTCTGTCTCCCGGTTCTATACAGTAGATGTGAAATCTTACATTTGCTTTGGTTGCCTAGAAACGCTCATTTGATATTTGCTGTTTCTTCACATGCGTTTGGCTTTGCCAACCCACATGTTACATTTTCAAAAGTGCCAGAGAACATTTTTTTTATAACGAACAAAGAGTGATGGCTTGTGACAATGTTTTCATTCATGGCCTGGGTGTCTATAAGGCACACTATTGATCTTTGTTGCCTCATTGATGATATCATGCTCTCTACTGGACATTTTACATCACTTAGGTGCAGCATGTGTGTGTTCGGGCAGTGTAAAAATACAGTTAAGTCACAGTGCTTCTTGCGGAGATTATTCACCCTGAATAAAGTTATTAGAGATAACTCACTGCTTGTGTTTCCAGTGAAACGCTGCTGAATGCTGCAGGCGTTCTCTCTCTCTCTCTCTCTCTCTCTCTCTCTCTCTCTCTCTGTCTCTCTCTCTCTCTCTCTCTGTCTCTCTCTCTCTCTCTCCTCCTCTCTCTCTCTCTCTCTCTCTCTCTCTCTCTCTCTCTCTCTTTGGACGTGTGTGTATGTGCACGCTCGTGTGCATGTGTGCGTACACTCCTCTCCCAGTTATTCTTGCATACTTAACAGAACTGTGACCTAGTTTGCTGGACAACTACAGTAAGTGGGTTTTTCTGTTTTAGTAACCTTGTATCCCATCAGCCCTCCACCTTGTAATTTCGGAGGGAACCGGGTGGGCCTCTTGATGCGGCAAACGTGTGGAGAAAAAAAAGAAGCAATAAATGGAAATATTCAGAGAACATCTCCAGCAATATGAATATGAATAGTGCTGTGTGTTTGTATGTCTGTGTGTGTGTGTGTGTGTGTGTGTGGCTGACTGTGGATCTACAGCCAGTGCTGCAGGCCGCGCGGTGCCCTGCTGAGGCCCAGGGCCATCATTCTGCTCCACTACCCTCGCCTTGGAGCACAGGACCTAGCATCTAGCACAGCTCCTCCAGGCCTCAGAGTAAGCACTTTTGTTAGCCAGGCCAGCAGTGTGAGCAAACCAGAGCATGACCACTTTCTTCTGATTCAGACGAATCTCAGGTGCACCTGTAGACTGAAAGCGTCACACCCGACAGTTGGCCGGCTACCAAGGCAATATGCAAGACTACGGATGTGACTTTATTCACATTTTGATTATGTCGACATGGATTATTCATACTGTCATAAACCATGCACGCACTGGGGGCTTCCAACATTAACATATCTCTAGATAGACATATTTATTATATAAGACATATTTGTATGAAATATGTCGCTGACATGGTCAGCTGGGCATTTGGCGCACATATTTTATGTCAAACATTATGGAATTACAATGAATTGGAATGTCTAAGGTCCCTGGGAAAATATTCACAATAAAATTAGATTTACACAAGCCCAGATGTGCTGAACAGATTCAGACTCTCCTTCGTATCAGCACTTTGTAAATGTTGCCACCAGAGGTGTTATTCAAAGTCTGGCAGCTGATCTCTCTTTGTCAATATTGTTTCAACTAATCCATCTTCCTCCAGTTTCTGCCATCATCCATGTTTGCGTTGCACAGATTTGTAGATCTTTTTTTTTTTTTACTGCTGTATCAAAGAAATAAGCAACATTTTGACTTTAGTTAATTAATCTGTGTATTTATAGATTTGTGTGGACATGTGTGTGTGTGCATGTTTGTATTGAGTCATCAGCAGCTCCAGGTAAAGGAATGTCTGCGAAGTGGCAGATGGTTGGCATAAACCTGGCAATGTCTTCCTCCCCCTCCATGAGCACACCGCCCACATGGCTGCCAACTCTCCCACGTGTTTACTTTCCTCCCAGGACTCATTCTACACACTATTTGTTGAGAGGAATTTCTCTCCTCACTTCCAAAATCTCCTGCGAGCTCAGCTTTACATCCTGTTCTATAGGGCCTTGTAACTCCAATACCCCCTGCAGTCCAGCATATGCGATGCTATTCTGTCTCTGTCCGATTAAGTATGATGCTGCTTTTCTGGGAGGAAATACCACTGTCTGAAAACAAACAAGCTCAAAGAACAAGACACTCTGCCGTCTTTGAAGATACGCTCCAATCTGTTTGAAGTCTAGGTCATAATGGCCACACCAGTTGTGGTCAGTGAGAACGCCAGACGTCTGCGTTTACATTTTCATTCCCTTGTTTTAAACATTAAATGAAATTAACCGACTGTGTTTGTTACCCACCCTTTTGGTTTGTACTGCATCTATCTTCCCTCAGTCGAAGGAAAAACACTCCCACACTCAGGGACACCCACACTGAAGACAAACAGAAAGTTATTGGATCAGGATGGTCCCGCACTATTAAAACTTTCTAGCATATGCGGCTGTCATATTGCTGAGAAAGTTTGATGGTTGAGCTTATCGGTAGAGCTCCTGTCTCAGACTGCCAGGCCTGAGAGCCTCACAGGTTGTCCATGTATCTCAGCCATCTCTGCCCGCTGACAGAGTATCTTCTCCACATCCTTGTCACCGCTGGAGCTCCTGTCCCATCTGTGCTTTTGGGCCCCTATTAGGGTCCCTCAGCTGCCAGAGTCTCCCAAGGGACACCTCGACCGGCCAATCTGAGGCCAGAGAGACAGTGACGAGCTCACAGCTGCAGTGCAGGCCTCCAGGCTACACACTCAGCATGGAACACATGTGACAGTCCTGCCTGCACGGTCCTTTATAGAACATGGAGTTTTAGAGATTTTTAGAGGCTTTTGGAGTGTTGTTGCAGCAAAACTGAGCCAAACTTTGGTGCACTGCTTGGGTTATTTTTACCCCCCTTTGTCATGTAATCAGCAATCTGCGATCACACTTCTCCTTACAAATCATGCCAGAAAACTCTCGCTCTGCCATCATTCGCTCTCCCTCTCTCTCTCTTAAGCGAGCATGCACACACACACATTTCCTGTATTTTTCCTCCTACCTCAGTGAGTAAAGCAGCTTTTAAAGAGGCTGGCTGTGACTAGGTCCATTGGTACATGTTTTGACCCAGTTCCCATGGCTCCATGCTCACATCTTGGCACTGAGACCGGGGATGCTAATAACTGACATCATTTAAGCTCAACTCTCTGTTGCTGGCAATGTATGGATCATGTATACACAACTACATGCCAACATTAAACAGACACACTTCAGTCCATTTATTTTGTGACTGTGATTTTCTCAAACACGAGGGTACTGGGTAACACAGTACTGCAGTGCTGTAGATAACAGACTTTTCCATTCTATTGGTTAACAGTGAGATAAATTCAGATTTTCTTTTTAAATAAATGATACAAAAAGACTATTATTCACAATTGGCATTGACATGGGTGGGGCACAATAGCAGGAAGAGGTTGTGCAGACAGGAAGGGGAAGTGCCAAGAGAGTATGTGCACCACTGGGTGGTTGCTGGGGGTCTTGAGGTCTAGTTTCGACTCATTTTAGGAAGTCAAATTGTCTGCCCAAGTAGTCAGCCTATAGCCCTTTTGAGCAGGAAGTACATGTTATCATCCACGCTGATTAGATAGTCCTCATAAGTCCTGGATTGTTATCCAGCTATCAACAGCTTTAGATGTGTGCATTTTTGAGTGTTGTGGGTTTCCAAGTTTGTTTAAAGGAAGTCTGGAAAACAACCCAAATTGATATATAATACATGTGCTCCTAGGAGACAGTTTGCTTATTTTATCTTTTTTTGAAGGATTATAAAAGGCATATTGAGCTCAGTTGGGAAATCTTGTTGCTGAAAAAGGACTTAAGTCTTAAAATATAAGCTTTCTGAACTGAGCTGACACCATATATTTATGATATCCAGTGGTATGCTCTTTTCTGAGCTTGTTGCTCATTCTGTGCTCCGGATGAGTAGTTTTATCTGCTTCAGCGGCAGTGCAGCTCTGCCCTTTCCTTCAGTCTTTGGCTAAGTCCCCAGTCTGCTGGATTCACAGTGGGATGTGATGCTCCTCAGTGGGAACTGGCATATTTGAATCAATGGCCTTTGCTGGCTGCTGCTCGTTTCACTCATACTGGCGTTAAAAAAAACCTCAAGCAACGTTACAGCATGAATAGTGTACCTGATGGTTAATGTGTTGTTCTAATGTGATGTCTAGGATCATGACAGCCACACAAACACATGCACACCCACACATGCTCCAAAGGGACAGGTGAATGGATGTGGCCCACCCATTCTGGAGCATTGCCACATTGATGATGTGCAAAAGTTCAGTGAATGACCAACCGGGACTATATTTCACATCTGTAAAACATTTTGACACACAATATGAAATACATTTGGATGCATGCAAGACTTGTAGAGTGCCTCGAATCACACTGTTAAAAAGCAATTAGTCATCAAGAGATTATAAAAAGGGTTTTATTATGTGAGATATTACTTCTTCATGTGTTCTCCACTTCAAATATTTTAGTTTTTTCTCTTGTGTGTCATAAAAAAAAAAAAAAAAAAATGCATGACAATAATTGGATAGTCAGACTCTGGATTTTTTTTTCTGTCTGTAGGGAGTAACATGTTTCCTGCTCTCAGGTTAGAGTACAAAACCCAGGTGTAATATTCACCATCACCGGCTGTGTAGCTTATTGAGTGACCGGAAAAAGGATATAAAGAAATATTTAGTTATTATTTAGAGTGGCATTACAGTGCGCAAAGCTGCATTCATTGACAGAGCTGTTACATCCAGTGGAAACATACGTGTGCCACTTTTAAAACACTTAAAAATGCTATCATCAGCTAATTTTCATGTCGTCTCCCCTGGATTACCTAACTGTTTTACACTTTTATCTTTACAGGGCAGAAAAAACAGAGGTGTTGAGCGAGGACCTTCTACAGGTGAGCTATGGTGTGAGAGTGTGTGTGTGTGTGTATTACCACAGTTACCTGCAGACCAGGTGCTTGATTCAGTGAAGGTCTCTTAGCAGATAGTCATTGTTCATGCTGTGTTGCTGTGTTTGACCGTGATTCAGATCAGTGTATAGTGTTTTTGTCTTGAGCAAGGCCTCAGTTCTTCCTTGTCAGGTTGTTCTGATTGAACAATTTTTTGAGGCAGGAAAAAGTACTCTCAAGCATCCCCCGCCTCCCTCCAAAAAAACAAACAAAAAAAAAAACAAATGCAGGAAAAAAGTCAGAAACTAAACAGGTTTTGTAGCAGAAAAGTCTTACAACCTATAATGGGCGCACTCTGTCAGCGTCATCACCCAATTGCTTTTTATGAATTCAAGTTTAGAAGTTTATCAACTGTCTTACGTAATGACTAATGCCCATCACTACTTGGCAAAACCCAAAACGATGCATTTCAGATACTTGTTTTGTTTTTTTTTTATTTTTTTTGTATTTGTTGTCATTTGTATTTACAGTTCAGTGTAATAAATCATAGCACAACCTGACAGACCTGCCTTAAAGAGTATGACCTTTGTGTGTGTACATAACTTGTGTACTGCTAATCTGTAACATGAGGACAGGAGCAGGTGCTGATTTATGGTGCTGCGTGAGAGATGACAGATGTGGGAATGGGTATGCTAGTGTTTTCTAATGTGTGTGTGTGTGTGTGTGTGTGTGTTGTTCTTCCAGGTGGAGAAGCGTCTTGATCTGGTCAAGCAGGTGACACACAGCACTCACAAGAAGCTGACCGCCTGCCTGCAGGGTCAGCAGGGGACTGATGTGGAGAAGAGATCCGTCAAGTCACCTTCTGTGAGTAACTGCAGCCATCATTCTCTCAGACACTGACAGCTGACGTGTCATGATGCAACGTAACAGTGTTCATAATGTTGTAGGATTCTTACAGAAGCTCTAGTAATATTATTTCTCTCTACTATCAGAAAAAACTACCGCTCACGATCCTGGCACAATGTATGGTAGAGGGGGCTGCAGTGTTGGGGGATGACTCTCTCCTGGGGTAAGTCACTATAGTTAACAGGCCTTTGCTCACACACTTCCCTAGCGTACACACACACACACACACACACACACACACACACACATACAGTCGTCTTTAATTATTGATTTGGCTATTGAATTCCTCTCTGTCCTCATTACCCTTGTCTGCATTTTAATTGCATTTGATTGTCTGTGACTTTGTGTTTGACTGTCACCAAACAGGAAGATGCTGAAGCTGTGTGGGGACACAGAAGAGAAGTTGGCCCAGGAGCTCATCCAGTTTGAGTTCCAAATAGAGAGAGATGTGGTGGAGCCTCTCTACGTGCTTGCTGAGGTGAGCTGGAACTGCTGTTACCTAATGCACTAATTGAGACATAACACCTGGTATGAATTACAGAGCTGCACTCTGGCAGTTTTTGAGTCCTGGTGTTATTAACATAAAATTACAATAGAGTACAAGTACAATATGGTCTTCATTTACATAAAAGTCCTGCACTTTTATTCTCTGAGCTGACTTTAATGGTCCACTTAATTTCTTTTGCAGGTGGACATCCCGAACATCCAGAAACAGAGGAAGCACTTAGCTAAACTTGTCTTGGACATGGACTCCGCTCGGACAAGGTAAAGGATTTAAGAGCTGTTCTTGTTCATTTATTTTTAAAATAAAGGCAAATGTTTTGAGTGTCGGTGCAGGAAGCATGACATATCCAATGCAGTGGCCATTTTTATTTTACCCCTTGCCCATAGATTTCAGCAGTCGTCCAAATCATCCAGTCACCCGAGTACGCTGCAGCCGGGTGCCAAGTCCGAGTCCCTCAGAGAGGAGATGGAGGAGGCAGCCAATCGGATGGAGATTTGTAGGGTGAGTCACCAATCAGATCCACTTGAATAGTATTCCCTTCTCCAGTTCCTTAACTCTCCATTTGATTTATATCCCTCCTGCATGTACCAGACACAAATAGACCACAATGCCAGGATGATATTACAGTAATACGTAGGTGCAATAATTTCTTATGGGTTGGTTTCTCTCTACTTTCTGTTTCAGGATCAGTTGTCAGCAGATATGTACAGTTTTGTGGCCAAAGAAATAGACTATGCAAACTACTTCCAGACAGTAAGTATTTTATTTTATCAAAGTTGTAATCCCAGGAAAATACATTATGCAAATATTATATTTTTATGTCTTTTTTTTTTTTATTTTAACATTCAGAACTTCATTGTATGATATACACTTGTTGTGGATAACTTGTTCGTTAGAATCTGTTTTCCTGCTGTCTCCTTCTATAGCTGATAGAAACACAGGCAGAATATCACAGGAAGTCATTAGAGATTCTTCACAGTGTCCTGCCCCAGATTAAAGCTCACCAAGGTGAGTCTTGCACTGTGTGTGTGGAGAGATCTGCTCCAATTCTGCACCTGAGGCCATATCAAGATGAGAAGTAATGGAGTTAATAGCCCTGACGTGTCACATAACAATCTCATTAAGCTATAATTATCCACCTTCATATTTAAGATATGGCTAGTTTACAAGTGCTAAACGAACTGGAGGGCTTAAATATGACACGTTCCTAATGAATACCAGAAATAGAGATGTGGCATCAGTGAAACAGTGTAATGTAATCTAACAATAAGTTGTTATGATGCAGTTATGATTTTATTAATTAATGTTGTCAGTAAAGGTTCTCATAAATAGTGTCTCCAAACTTAATATAAAGTCTTTGGTCTAAAGTCATCCAGGAGCAGCTGCAGCTATGGTGCGTAGGTTTGTTTGTGTCTTTGTATGATTCAAGCTGCTGTTTTGTGTTGCAGAGGCGTGGGTGGAGAAGCCATCGTTTGGCAAGTCTCTGGAGGAACACCTGAATATTAGTGGGAGAGAGATCGCCTTCCCCATCGAAGCTTGTGTCACCATGCTGTTAGAGTGTGGCATGCAAGAGGAGGTAGAAGTCACACACACACACAGATATACACATCACTTAGGCATTTTAGGTGCAGGCTAATATGCATATTTCATATTTCATCTTTTATCCTACATGAGTGTATGCCAAGAAAGGCACACAGCTTAAATTTAATCCTTATCAATCTTTCTATTAGAAACATAACCTTGCAACCAGTCATACTCATGCACATGCAGGCAAACACATATGTGTGATACAAACACAAATGATGTGCCAATGTATGGCACATATAAATAGATAAAAATACTACTTTCATTTTATTTCTTTAGTATAATTGACAACAATTAAGACCATCTTAAAGAACAGAGTTGCTGTTTCTTCCAATATTCAGTAAATAGTTAAAACCCAGCTTTATCTTTATCATCTTATATTTGCTTTTATCTTCTTGCACTCATCTTCTTAAAGGAAAGAGAGGACAAGTAGCAACATATTTGCAACAGGAAACAACATTGTTTGTGGGATTTTAAGTTATATAGTATAAACATATAAACAGCACCGTGGATGTGAGATTGAGGTTACTTATAATCTTCAAAATGGTGTTACTTGTTTGTGGTAATTAGACCAACTGAAACCTCATGGTATGATTTAGAGAATGGTATATAAGTTTAGCCTACACGTTGTGTAGTTAATGGACTAAAAGATGAAAACCACCAGTATGTTCCTGTGTTATTTATCATCAACCAATGTCAAGTGCACAACAGGAGAGGCTATTATGTTTGTACAGCATTTATGCACAGGTCATGTTAGAACTGATAATTACACATGATTATGTGTTTCCTGTGTGTGGGCTGCAGGGCCTCTTCAGAGTGGCTCCGTCAGCCTCCAAGCTAAAGAAGCTGAAAGCATCCCTGGACTGCGGAGTTCTGGATGTGCAGGAGTACTCCTCCGACCCACACGCCATCGCAGGTGAACTACACCCACACGAATGCCTTGTTCAAAGCCCATTTCCATAACAACAACCCCTACACACTCATACACATCGTCATTGTAAGCCAGGAAAAAAAACTGTAAAACACATCTATGTTAAAGGCAGTGATTTTTTTCTTAACATCTGCAGCAGTCTTTTATTATGTGGAAAGGTCCTTTGAACTGTACAAAAGTTTGTAAGTTGATTTTGGACCTAGTTGGCCGAAAATGTGGTTCTACGGGTGAGTGTAACAGTCACTGAGAAATCTTTTTCAGCTCTGCCCTCAGTGCCCTTTTCCTAAAGGCTTTTTGTTCTAATATTGCTGTCCATTTCACACATTAGCATGAAATCTGTGTTGAGCAATCTGAATCTGGCAGCTGCACTAGCTGCAAGGGCCTGCTGGAGGGAAGTGGAGATATGGGGCATGGCCTCGTCTGTACTCTGACGAGAGAAAACAACCCTCCCCTGCTCTAAAAAAGCTAAGTAGTTTTTACTCTCTCCCTGCTTTTGTCACCCAAAGGGGCTCTGAAATCATACCTCCGTGAACTCCCTGAGCCACTGATGACCACTGAACTTTATGATGAATGGATTCAGGCCTCCAAGTGAGTTGCTGTTTTCTTATTAAAAGCATGTTCTTGAATTATGCCATTGGCCATGATGGAAAACAGAAAATAGTCCAAAGTCTTTATAGAGTGGGTCCTAACTGCCAAAATGAAAAATGGTGACATTTATTAAGAAGTGGAGCAAGACTAAACCGTAATGTTTTTTTTATTTCCCCAGCATTCAAGATATGGACAAGAGACTACAAGCATTAATGGCAGCATGTGAAAAACTCCCCACAGACAACTTGAACAATTTCAGGTCAGTCGCTTTTCCTGATTTTCTGTCCTATCAGTTGTACACGTTCCCATGTGGTCCTACTACTTTAAAAAGAAAGAAAAGCAGTGTAAGCTGCCATAGCGGGAAAGTAAGATTTTAAGGTATATGTGGTTTTAAGATGCAATCTTTTATTTAAACCCTGCAGATATCTAATCAAATTCTTAGCCAAGCTAAGCGACTACCAAGACGCAAACAAGATGACTCCCGGTAACATGGCGATTGTTCTCGGCCCTAACTTGCTTTGGACACACACTGAACCGTATGTGTTTTTAACACTATTACTGTATTTTACACGTATGAAATTCTTTTTGCACAGTTTAATTTGTACTTAAATTTATAGCATAAGGATTATACTGTAGTTCAATTCTTCCTCTTTTTTTCAGGAACATTACAGAGATGATGACCACCATGTCACTACAGATTGTTGGCATCATTGAGCCCATTATCCAGCATGCTGACTGGTTCTTCCCTGGAGGTGGGGATCACATACTATGTATGTAATATTGTAGTCAGGCTGGGCACCATATTAATTTCTATTGATCTCCCATCATTTAAATTGTATTCTGGGATTTTTTTACAAAAAATAGTGTGGGTTATGACCTACAATTTTGCCAGTCTTGTTCAAATTAGTATATCAAAGCGGTTGTGAAGTCAGACTTCTTTTCAGAACCATTACTATACTTATTATTAGACTTATTTTATATTGTGATATATATCAACATCAGAAGATGTCTTGTGGTTCTAGTGATTGTGTTTTTTTTTTTGTGCTCAGCCCTATATGAATATGATGGTACTTTATGATCCCATCACTGTCCTTCATGATTGTCAATTCACATGATTGTTACAAGAAAAACAATACCTACACTGAACTACACCATACAGTCATACAGTACAACGAACCCACTGTAACACAACAAAAAAATACCTAAACAAGATAAACTCTTCATGGGTGCTGTACATATCATGATATGTGAGCATGATGTGCTTGAAGCTGCAGCATCGTGTATCATCTAACTTAGTGCAGCAGCTAATGCTGCGTTTGCTGTATAAAGAATGTGTCTTGTCATTCACTAGTATGGATCACTACCTGTTTGCACAAGTCTCATTTACTGTATAGACACCATGGAGTTAAGATGTGCACCAGCGATTTTTCTAGTCATATTGCTGATTTTATTTGTCACATTTTGTCACTCAGCGGAGTAAAAGCATTCAACAAAGTACAATGTTACTCTCTGTAAAATAAGCATTAAAGACCATTATAATATTGTATTTGGTATGTAGGAATACAGTTTTATATCAGGATTTTACCTAGGTTTTAGGTAAATACTACTGTATAACTCCAATTTTTAAACTGATTCCAAATTCCCAATTGTATGCACACACAGAGACCAACGCATATACACACAAACACCACTGTGCTACTGTAACATCAGTATACTGTATACTGATGGTGTATCTACTCCTCCTTCAGAGATTGAATTCAACTTGACAGGCAGCTATGGCAGCCCGATCCACACCAACCACAACTCCAACTACAGCTCCATGCCCTCACCAGACATGGACCAATCTGATCGCAAGCAGCAGCACGACCAGAGCCGACGCCCACTGAGCGTCGCCACTGACAACATGATGCTGGAGTTTTACAAGAAGGATGGGTATGATGCCAAGTGCATCCTTCTGCTGCCCACCTCTCACTCTCTCACTTTCTTTCTCTCTTTCCACCCACGCCTCCTCTCAGGCATCTGATATTTAATTCTTATATGTGAGGCCCGGCAACACACGCACATTGAAAATCCATTACCTTGGTGGAATATTTACGCATCCTGTAATCTAAAGTTTTCACTCCAGTGAGTCAAAAGCATCCACAGAAAGGTGAGGATTGTGCTGTATACCTCACCTGTCAATAATTCTAGCACATACAATTACATCCCCTATTATCGGCCTTCATCAGGAGAAAAGAAGGCTGAAAATGAGTCTCATTTGAATACATGAGGCTGAATTGCCTTGAGTGGTGTTGTCTCTATGGCAACGGGTCTCTGATGGAGGGCTGCTGGTTACCTCTTTTTTCTCAGGAAATCTTTCTCCAGGGCTATCTTCCCATCCTCCCACACCCAGATCCTCCTTCACAGTCTGGCTAGCACGTCACCTGGCCTGAGTCATTCATCCAGCCGGTGGAAAATCACTGGCAGAATTAGAAGCGATACCTTCACCAAAATACCCCCATCAAATTAAGAAAAAAAAGGCTGTAATATAATAGGCATCTAAATCTGTGCATCTCATAATCAGCAACTATCGATATGGGGTGATGTAAAATAGCTTTTATCAAATTAGAGTAATTAGTAGCTTAGGAAAAAGTGTCTGTGGGTATGTGCATTTCTAAGACCAAACAAAAAAAAACAAGTTTAATTGGCACTCAGTAGCAAGTGCAAGCTGGTTATTTGGCCTGACATCCTCTCACCTCTGGATAATCACTTCTGCTCCTCCCTGCCACTGTGGATCTCATCTCCCTATTATATCCAGTATACTGAGTTACTAAGTGGTTTAAGTCTGGCATTGTAAATCATGTCTGCATTTCTTCTGACCTCATATCCCTTTTGCCTCTCTTCCCCCTACTAACGCAGCATTAGGAAGATACAAAGGTACCGTATTATGCCTTTTTTCCCACTTCTTTCCTTACTACCTCCACTCACCCCTTTCTTCTCTTCGTCATCATGTATGATTCTGTATATGTGTTTGTCTCCAGCATGGGCGTCCGGGTTATGGATACCTCCTGGGTGTCTCGTAAGGGTTCGTCTACACTGGCACGCAAGGCCTCCTCCACGCCCCCAGGCATGCAAGGCCACGGCTCTGCAGACACGCTCATCCCCGAGCAGCCCGGAGAGCTCGCCACCTCCCCGTCCGCTACCCCGCCACCTGGGGAAAGGGTTTGGTAAGTAAGGGGAGACTCTCTCTGTCCCCTTCGTCCTCGCACATCCGCTCCTGTCCTTTTTTATTAGCATCACCATCATCACCATCATTAACTTTCTAAGCTCTGTGTGATCGAGATCCTTGGCTGTGTTAATTCTCCCATTCTTTTGCAACGCCTCTGTGCTCCTTTTAGTTTTTCTCTGTCAACAACTTCATGTCTCATTCTGTTATTATTTTCATTTCTCACGCTCCACATTTCTTCAGTTCTCCCTGTGGTTTATCAGGTTGATGTCACTGTGGGTAACATTTTCAAGAGGATAATGACTGTTTTGACTGAAAGGTTTTAGTCCAAATACTGTATGGAGGTTTTGTTTCTGTACATGGCACTAAACTTCAATCTGCAAGTCCTTTGCGAGCATGCAATATTTCCAATAACCCATTGTTGTGGCTTGGCTTTCTCAGCTTTGGTCGTGAATTATTTCCTTTTCTGTTGACACTCCGACTGATTTCACCATTTTTTGGTATGATTGTCATAGTTAAACACATGAATAATCACCTCATGATCGCTGGCTCTGCCTGTGTGGCAGACAAGAGATAATATGGCTTCTGGCTTGGCTGGCTTTCCCCTCCTCTCCTGTGGCTCTTTCAGCCAATGAAAGGGTTTTGTGTCTGTTTCACACTGCCCTGGGCTGAACACAGGACCTGCAGTGCAAACAAGTCATATATTGTAGGATATGGGCGGATAGGGTTTCCATATGCAGCAGTCATCAGCACAGCTTGATAATACTGTAATCTGTAGACCAGCACTTTGACTCCAGAGACAGATCCTCACAGCTCCATGCAGTGTGCAGACACAAGGTGATCACAGAGGGAGTCCTATATATTTTATTACTTTCCTTTGGCAATAAAACTTTCTTTTTTTTTCCTGCTGTTTATTTGTGCTTGTCTTTGTATTTGCACTAAGCTGACTGTGTGCTAAGCTTGGTGCCCGCCACCCACCCTAAAATGCAATTTTTTTTCCTTCTGTTTTTGGCTACGGGCCAACTAACACACTAACACCCTAATCATCAAACAGCTTATCCTATATCGCTCCAATGCGTCTCCCTGTTCAATCACTAGAGCTGTTTCTTTTGTGCTGTCTATTCTCTTAATATCTACAGCTCAGACAACGTGTCGCCCAATCGGCCGGACACCTCTCATGCCCACCCACCCCCAGGGGAGGACCGGCCACCCCCCCCTTACCCCACCTCCTCGTGCCACACTGCCCCCCATCTCTTCTATCCCAAACCCCCACCCTGCGCTCGCCCCGTGGCACCGGGCCCAGAGTCCCAGCCCCCTGGCTCACCCCCGGCCCCGCTGCGCTGGTCTGGCTTCACTCCCCCCGCCCCGCCCCCTTCCTCCTCTTCCTCCTCCTCCTCCTCATCACTTGACATCAATTCGAACCCCAAACCCAGCTGTCTGCACTTCCCCAAGCACAGCCCGCCTGGTGACATGTCGCATGCTCCCCCACCAGACACTAATGCTTCACCACTCTACATCAAAACCCCCTTGGTACTAACCCGCCATGACCAGTCCCTTGGCAATCCCCCTAGCCTCCCTTCGTCCGCGCCCCCGCCCCCGCCGTGGGCTGCCTGTCCATGTGCCCGAGAGAGAGGACCCCCCAGGCTGACTAGGTAAATACAACACACCCATGGCCACTATGGATGCATCACAGAGTGGCAGCTGTATCTCTCCTCTCCTGTAGCTCGCTGGCTCATATTTTCTTTTTGCTTTTTTTCCCCCTCCCCCTTGAAATTACATACCTCAGATTCTGTAACATTCAGGTTGTCGGGGGACGCTCTCATGGGGGTTGCCTAGCAACTAAGGATGTTACTGGCTTATATAGCGCTCGGTTTCATGCTGGTATTGAGTAGAAGATAAATACATGGGCAAAGCTGCATATGGCTATCAAATAGCATATGAATGTATTTATTCTACGGTTTGCAGCAGTTTTTTACTAACCAGCAGAAAGAAAACATCACGTTTTTAAGTAATTATTTTCAAAGTTAGTGATGGAGAACACTGTTTGTAATTATGTCCTGGTAAACTACAGTACAGAGTATCTTCATACAGTGTAAGCATCCTCCAGCTATATCCAAAGCGCTGAGTTTTTATAGAGGGACTGGGGCAGTTTCCTGACTCGAGAGTCTTTGGTGTTACAACCACACAGGACATGAATCATTCCAGCAAATCTTTGTCAGTGGTCAGAAGAAGCTTGCCTCATTATGCAACTTCTTGTGATTTGGTATCTCGATGACTTCCTATTCAGATGTCTCATTTTTGCGGACACACAGTTCAAAGGGACTGTAGGAGATTGTAGTTAATTAGATGTCACATAATCCAAAATGTGACTACCATACTTCTGTATGGGCGCTCTTTGTGGTTGTGAATTCACATGAGCTATGTCTTGTATTTGCAACTATACTAGTCTATATCATTGAGTATATCCTTATTGCAGACATTAATTACACATTCTTACATTTTACAGTGGGAGGAGAATACAGTAAGTCAAAATATAGTGATTGTATTTGAGAATTAAAAAGCATAGTAAAATAAATACAGTATATCTAATGGTATCCCCATTACTGGTGTATTATAACATAATTGTATCAATGGAGTTGGCTAAAACACCAAGATAGCTCATGTTGAGCATAGCATATATATGTCAGAATGTATGCACAAGATTAGCAAATTAAATTAATTATTGGTTATTAATAACCATCATAATTAATCATGTTTATTGGCTGTACATGCAGTGTAGTTAGAAGTACACTAATTGATCAATTAAAAAATTCTCAGAGCAAATTTGAAGGTGGGCTGCATAATGCATACAGTACATATAGTAGATTTAGATTTAGTTGGTCATATTTTTGCTCAATTTTCTGTGCATTTTCACAAATGTCTGTACTGTAATTAAGATCTAATGCTGAACAAAATTAATTGATGAGTTCCTGCCCAAAGAAGCATCCATACTACTTTTGTCTATTTGTTGTTTTATACAAACGTGTACATCATCTATCTGTTCACCAATGCTGGAAAGAATTTCTTCGAGCTCAGTGGTGTTTTTTGTCAGGAATCCATCCTGAGATTAAAATCTTGTGAGTGCAGTTCAGATCCCAGCTGGGCTGTAGTAGAGCTAACATCATTATTGTCTTTTTAGATCACTATAAGCTCCTGTTTCTATGGAGAAGAAAGGAATTTAAAGTTTTGATTTTCAGAATACAACATGACATGACAAATCTATCCAACGTGCTGGTGTACTGAAAAAAAAGCTTGGAAGCTTTTTTAACTTCTTTTCTTTTTGTTCTGTTAAAACTGAAATGTGTTTTAATAATTAATACCTCATTATTATATCCATCTGGATTCATCTGGATATAATGACACTGATGATTTACAAAAAACTTCACAAATTCAATACTGGATGCTGTGTCATCTTTGACATAGTTTGAACATGCAGAGAGATTTGCAGTTTTAGGGACTTATGTGCACAATCTTTGTCTAAAACTGTTAAAATTAGAGGCATTGAAACACTTGCTTACGGTGAAGTAGCCTTGCTTGATATCTTTGTCTGGATTTCAGAAACATAGTAAGTGTAATGTAAGTAAGTAATGTCGGTAACAGTACTTAAACGTAGTGAAACACTCATAAGTAATGATGATGATGATGGTGATGGTGGTGGTAGTGGCTCTGAGGTAATGTACATGAGTTATGCTGACAGACTCTTACTGTTCACAAACATACTGTGTCTGATACTATTCACACACTAATGTCTGCCTGTCTTTTTCAGTTCACTGAAGAGTAAAGAGCTTTCCCCTGTAATTGGACACAAAGCCATCCAGGTGGCAGGTCCAACAGTCCCCCCCAGCAGTAGTCCTCAGAGCAGCAGCCAGTCCCCCCATTCCACAGAGCACAGTCCACACACCCTGCACAAAGGTCAGCATCCCTCTCAATCAGAGTTTACATTGGCTTTCCTCAGTTTAAGATTATTCATTTTAACAGGATTAACAATAATATGACTGTGTTGTGTGTTTCCAGGTTCCAAGAAGTTGGCCCCTGTGCCTCCCAAGGTCCCTTACGGCCAGTCTGGCGGGATGTCCGACCAGTCAACAGGTCAGCCGTCCCCGGTCAGCCTGTCCCCCACACCTCCTAGCACCCCTTCCCCTTATGGACTGGCCTGCCCTCCAGGGCAAGTGCCCCCATCCTCTCCTGGGCAGACCCCATTGGGGCCACCCCACTCCCTTTCGTCCCCACCCTCCCTGACCGGAACGCTCACCAAGTCGCGGCCCGCCCCTAAGCCCAGGCAGAGACCCAGTCTGCCCCCTCCTCAGCCTCCCACAGCCCCCCTGGGTCTCACTGGCCCAGCCATGGCCCCAGTTCCCCAGCCCCTGGAGCAGGGCCTCCTGGATGGACTGTCTCCTGGGGAGAGCATGTCTACAGGTAAACATCAGCCCTTGGCAACAATACCCCCTCCGCCACCACAGGTGGGGCTGCAGCGGCCCTCTCTCAGACTCGCTGTGGCTCTGTCCAATGGAGACGGTGGACGAGTGTAGGACTCTGTAGGACTTTGCACTGTAGATGTTAAAGATACCTTTCCCCTTTATTGACTGTTCCCAAAACGAATGTCTGAATGAATAAAAGTTGCCTTTTAGACACAGATGCCTGACAATGATACAATGTAAATCTTAGCATTTATGTGCTATTGCAGTGAGCAATTCTCCTGACCTATGTATTCATTGCTTGTGTTATGTGATGATGTTTCTGGGTAATGTGTGGAAACATCAGAGAAGCATAGCTCGTCCTGCTTGTATAGAAGTTGCCATTAGATTCATCATGTGCTCTCTGTTTATCTGTGTTACCCAGACCCTCACTCGGCAGAGGTAGGTCAGAGGCTTACACAGTTCACACCAGTCCAGTCTCTTACTGCGTAGCAGGCGTGGAAACCTAGCCAGAAAAACCCCACATTCTATCTACAGTATGATGTTCTGATGATGAGGTGTTCTGTCATTATATACCAATCATTTTGTCACTTTGTTATATTTATCATTCTCTTGTTCCCCCTGCTACTATTGTGTACCTTGCAGCTGTGTGAGGCCAGGGATTCAGTGTGGGCTAAGTGTGAGGGGGACTTTTAGGGTAAGCCAGACCGTCCCCGCCCCATGCGCTCCATCTCACTGCCTGGCCTCGTGCTGTGGCTGCCTCTGGGGTCTCCTGCAGCCTGCCTCAAATGTACCTACCAGTAGCTCTCAATCAGAACATTTTCCCTATTTCCCCAATCTGCTAGGTGGCAATATTGACTCTTTGCATGGTGTTGGAGTTCAAACAATAATGCATGGCTTAAGGACTTCCCAGAGTGCACCACACTGCGCTCACATTGCAGACGCCGTCGCTTACAAAGGTCCATCTTAAAGCCCCCCTTCTTTCGTTCCCCATTCCCAGCCCTATACCAGCAGACATCCCCCTCTAACGCGCCTGCCACCAGTATCGGGGGCCACAGGTAACCCCCCCCCCCCACTCCTCCTTTGGCAGGTTCATCGCTTTTTATAACCTCTGCTCCCTCTTACTACACTGCCACGCTCCATCTCATTCCTACACAGGAGTAGTCATCAGTCTCTGCTTTCAGTAAATGCAGCAGCAGATTAGAATACCTATATTTAGAGCAAATACTGTATCTGATCCTCATGAGATTTCCATTGTTACTTCAAGCCCACTTGGTGTCTTGGTGCCATTTTTCCACAGAGTTCCACACACACATCTTGTTGCCTCTGTGTTGGTTTATCTGGCCACTGTTGTAAACGTGTGCAGTAATGTGTCATTGTGCAGTCATTTTGACTTGTTATTGTATTTTATCTGACAAAATATCTGTCGTTGTCTTAAAAGACACAAAAAGCTGTGACATACCACACTAGTTGCTACGTTTGTTCAGGTGTGACTAGCGTCACACTGAATACATCCCTGTGTAGAATGTGAAGCACATGTAATCTACTGATTACTTCAATCAGGACAGACATCATATGCCACTTACCATGAATTCAGACTCAAAAAGATTAATATTATTTCTGCTCTCTTCCGTTTTTACACCTCATTGTCATCATCATATGCCCTCTTCTCCTCCTCCTCTTGCTCATCATCACCATTTCCACCATTCTGCTCATTATACTCACCTCTCCCACCATGCTCACCATTAGATATCTTCAATTATGAAATCCCCTCCATCAATGTCAATCTGGACAGCCTCATCGATGAGTTCAGCGGTGCCCCTTGCAGGAGGTCCGTGGCAGTGACAGACTCTCCAGAGGGGGACGCTGTGCCTGAGGAGGAGCCCCAGAGCACCACTCTATGACCTATGACCCTAAGGCATCACAGCTTACCAGCACCCCAATGGCTATACATACTCTTAACTGTCGCCACCAAGGCCTGATGGAAACACACATTGGCCTCACCAATGCCCACCTGAAACCAGAACTCGAACACATCTGCTACAGGCTGCAAAGAAACTCATCTCTTACAATTGCTCGCTAGTACATAAATGTGACTACAAAAGAAACACCAAAATGCCATAGTGGAGGAACAGTTGCCTTTAGGAGGAAAGACTGGAATATAGATAAGTATTACATTAAAAGATTTTTTAATTGTTTTTTTTGTTTTTTTGCTTTGCTTTGTTCATCTTTGTTGTTTGATGCAGTGGTCTGTATTTCTGTGAGTTTTTGAATTTTCTTTTTGCCTTATTAGAACACGCAATCAAATTGCAATATGATATTCATAAGTTGTGCAACTTTTGGTTAGGGAAACTCAGAGCCTGACATGGTTAGGAGCAAAGCCCATCCTCAGGGTGAATCAAAGAGACAGTGTGAGAGAGTAGTGTGGTTTTATTGCTCACAGGGTATTCAAGATCTGTGCACATAAGAAAAATTCCTGAGCCCTAGAGACAGGTTTGGCATGCAGGATGAAACATTTAATGCAGTTTAATTCCTATTTTCACGCTCAGTCTTTACTTCCCCTCTTCTATCATATATTACAACTGTAGTTCTTTATCTGACATTTACCCACTTACAGGTCAACTCACTTTAACTCACTTTATACCAGCACAGTATGAGAAGAATGTTTCTGTAAATTAAATTTTTTGAACTTGCATCTCATATTCAGTTTTGTAGAAAGCACCACAATGTGTTTGCATGACAAGCCATTATGAACAAACTGCTTTAGATCAAGGGCCTCAGACTGGCAGTTTTTTATTTTGTGTGAGTGTTTCTGTTGTTGTTGTCCTTGGAGAGTAAATTTAGACCACCTATGTGCTGTTACAGTTTGATGATAATGGATGGATGACTACACTGCCTTTAGGTTCGTATGATTCTCTCCCTTAACTCCCTTGTTTCAAGTGCTTCAGGTTCAGTGACCTTTGACCCCTAGTGTAAATACAAAGACTGTACATAATTGATGTATATAAATCTGAGAGGAAAAGTATATGTAAAATGCATATCTTGAATATATATAATAATAATATATGTGCTGATATTTATCATGTGTAGAAAATGTAATGATTAAAAATGTGCTGTTATTTTTGTCCCTGCACACGATGAACAGGTTTACTGTAGATTCATATTGTTTCACTTTAACACCAGGTAACAACGATGCTGCAGCAGAAATGTAGAATATTATTTCTGCTAGAAATCAATTGTGGTCTTTCTAATTCTGTCTCCTGAGCTTGGACTTCAAACATGCTAGAGCCCTAATGAGTTGCACACCAATGCCCAAACTTTTCTTCTTTTTCTTTTTAATCAGTTATTAAATAGATTCTTGTTTAAATAATTAGATTACTTTGAGCACTATTGGACCATTTAATCAATTCATAATGAGAATAAACATAGTCCTAGACCTATAATGTTGGACTGACTATAGTGGCGTAAAAATGTGTGCTCATTCAATTAGAAAAACAAATTTGACACACCTGCTTTATCACTTTTAATGTTGAAAATGTTTGTGTCTTTTGTTGTAATTCTCACCACAGACAATTAATAAGAGGTACTTCAAATTCATCAGATGCTGCAGTGTCACTTTTTTAATTCCATACAAAATGTCCTAGGACAATAATTTTGTCAATTAAAGTGCAATTACAGTGTTTACTGATCCACCTCAGTCCAAAAAGTGATCGAAGTCACCCTTCCCAAACCTACAGAAAAAAGCCATTAATTTTATTGCAAAGCAATTAATTTGTTTAAGTTTGTTTTATGTGTGAGTTTACTTCTGACAAAATTAATTCTAGATTAACCTCTCCAAAAGTGATCTATGGTATGCCTCAGTGTGTGTTCTCAATGGACTCTGTTTATGAAGATTTTTTTGGTGATGTTGATAATTATATTGGTAGTTGTGGTGATTATACTGTATGACAACAATTGCAAGTGCCCTCACACTGGTTGTTATTTTGGAACTATAGGCATAATTAATGTGTACTAGAGGTTTTATTTTCTGTGCTGGATCCATACATTTATATGAGGAGGCAGGGGTATCTCTCTCTCTGTGCAGACTGAATGTGACTCACTCAGATTTCAAACAGTAGGCTACCTGATTTTGTAATAACTAACAGGCAAATGAGAGCTTGTATTTGGATGAAGGTTAAATAGGGCCTGTTGGCATGTATTATTATCAGTACAGGGCAGTATTACTGCAATGCTTTTGTGCATCATAACTGGAACTTACAACCACCTAAAAGCATGCATTCATATTCATTATAGGTGTGATTATTATGCTGCTGAAAAAATTTAAAAAACACCCGTACCCTCCCCCAAAACACAAGTCATAGTTTCATCACATTTCTGATTTCAGCCAGTAGATTAACTTTACAGCAATTTTCAATAGCATATTCATAGGAGCCACTTTTGCACCAAATGGTACACTGTTAAATAGTTTTATCAAGCATTTTAACTACTGTAGACCTACATTTCCTAACTCACCTCACCACCAAGTATGTTGGTCTAAAGTAAAGCTCAATTTGTTTACATTTTGTGGGGGGGATTTTAAACGAGAAAAAAAGGTAAATCTGAAGAAGTGTCATGCATGCGCTTAGATAGTCTTTTGATAATCCACATTTGTGTCAATCACTGTCTTTTTAGGGATTGTAAGAGGGGTAAAATGTAAAGATGGACTTTAGAGAATGTGGATCACAATAAATGGTCCTTTGTGGGTTTTGAGCAATACGGTAGAGGAGTGGATGTTGCCTGTGGATGTACTGCCTCCTTCTGCTTTCACTACTAGTGTACAAACAAAATCTGCCGCTTGTCAAGCCCACCATGCCCACCCCTTCCTCCTCTGCTTTGCATATCAAGTGGAACACAGTGTGTACTGTGAAGCCTACCTGCAATCCTTATCAGAATGTCAGAAATAAATATATATATTAAACTCTACATTTTTAATAATCCCACCTTGTTCATGTGAGTTTTATTTCACTGTTTTTTCAGGAAAAATGTCCATTTTAAATTGGGCAGTTGATGATCCTTGATGACGGAAGTATTACTTAAGACTTTTCTCTGCGCCTAAAATACCAGAGGCAGTGGTAGAAAGTTTAGTTTTTTTTTTCAGTAGCAAAAAATAGCACAAAATAGCTGCACATCAACCAACTACAACAGTGAAATACTACTTTTGTGTTGATGCATCAGTATGAACAATCTAATGATATCATTTATTGTATCACTCACAGGGAACATTTTATTGCAGAACCAGATACTAAGTACATTTTGCTGATAGTGATTCTGTACTTCATTGATTTTTAATGAAAGCATTTTACTTGTAATGGAGTATTTGTACATTGTTATATGGATACTTTTACTTAAGTAAGGGATCTAAGTACTTGTTCTATCACTGCCTGAGGTTAATCCTGCTATAGGAATGCATATAATAGCATGAGCAAACCTAACAGCTGTAATTTGAGCAATTTTCTCACTGTTGGTGCTGTCATAAATTTGACCTGACTAAATTGCTGGTATTGTCCCTTTTTAGCTAGTATCTCATTGACTTGAAATTGGTGACTTTTGTGCATTTACAACTTTACAGTTAATTTGGGTCCTCCCACTGACATGCAAGCCACCAACAGGAATGTTGTATGAACTAAAATGAAATAAGTCATTGTCATTTTCCTCCCACACTCTCAGAAAGCAGGTATGACTGAAAAGCAGAAGCCTCTTCATGTGTGTAACTTGTAGGACTGGCCCAGCAGGAAACTTGAAGGCTTGCCGCAGGAGGAAACTAGGCGTGTGCACGTTTGTCTGGATGTAGGTGATACTGACAAAACTCATACCGAAAACTAGTGTTTCATTCGTTGTGAATCTCCTCCCCAAATTGCATAATGCAGGTCTCTGTGTTCCGTCTCAGTCGGGATTCTTAAAGAGTCAGTGGTAATTTAATGCTTCAGTCCGGCAGTGTATCTCCTTACAGCGATCAGCCAGGCTCAGCTCATCCCTACCTGAGTCAATCTCCTTCAGACTGTCATGGGCGCATCAATTATTTCTTACTGAAGGTTTTAAAGGTGGCTCTTTTTACACCATCTCTGTACATACTACAAGGGGAGCCAGTCACATGCTGTATAGGACATTACTGGGGGGTCTTAGAAAACCACTAAGTACCTCCGACTATTTGCATATTAAACATTTTTTCCATTTGATCAGCATGACTAAAATTAAAGTTTAAAATGGAAATTGAGTGAGATTTTATTTTTATGTCTGACATCTTTTCTTGTGATGTAAGGAGAACAGGTTTGTCACCATGATACTGTTTTAACAGGATCTTTTTCAACACTTTGCTCTCTCACTAAGCCAAGCTTGTGTCCTTCTGCCAAAATTTAACCCCTTCTTTTTCCTTTTGAGGACATATGCAGAGACACAAAATAATCCTAAAGGTAGGATGGATGTTGTAGCTCTGCAGTTTTGCCCTCAAAGTTGCCTGGAAACTGTGTTTCCAAAAACAGGGTAACAGGACACCGAATTGAGCTGCTTCAACAGCAGTGCGATTAGGTATAGGGTTCAGTGTTTGGGAAATTGTTCAAAATTATAATTTCAAAATGTCCCCTCTCATTGGAGTTACTGGCTTTTGAATGTGCTTTGAAATTGTTATAAATGTCCTGCATGTTTGCCCCTCATAAAACAGGTGGAACATGTCCCAGACAGGAATGCAAAACAAAACGCTGTCAAGGCTTAACTTTAGACTGTTGCTTGGTAACACACACAAAGCACATGGGCATGCCTATAAACTTCCTGACTTTTTCTTATAATCCGGGAAGGAAATGTCAGTACCTGATCCACGACTGTGTTGCAAACGAACTACACTGGCCAAACTGTACATTTCCACCGAAGTGCACCAGATTATTTTGGTCGGTAAAAACAAATAAACTGCCTGCCACACTTCATTGCATAGCTGGCGTGAGCTACTTGATGACAATATGCTTCCCATCAAAGTCAGTTCATCATTCCCCCTTTTTGGCACTCCACAATCCAGACACCCGTGGTCGCCGGGGCTACGCCAACAAAATCCAGGGCAGAGTCGCGGCCACCAGCGCGAGCAGAGTGAACGCTGACAGCAGGACCACCAGGCACCGCGCAGTGGTGCAGACGCTGCGCCTCCGCCTGCGCTGCGGCCGCACCACGGTCATCGCGACGCCGAGCGCGTCGTCCTCGGCCATGGGTCGCCCCTGGGCGCTGATGATGAAGATCTGGGACGCGTTGCGGCTGGGGCTGATCAGCCTCTGCCGCCGGAGCCGGTCCGAAATCCACGCGAGGCAGCGAGCGCCGCGGCGAGCCCCCCGCTGCGACGCGTCCGCGGACGCGCCCCGTGCGCCCCGGAGCTGTCCCCGCGCCAGGGGGACAGGGACCTGCAGCGTCTGCCCTTCGCCCGCGTCCTTGTCCGCCGCCAGGGACGCCGGCGCTTCCTTCTGTCTCCTGATGAAGGTGAGGTGCCGGCAGACGGGGCACACAATGGTGTCCCGCAGCTTCCCGTTGGCGTTGACGCTGACCAGCGTCTTGACCAGGCAGTCGTGGCAGAAGGCATGCCCGCAGCTCAGGGTCCTCTCCGTGCCCGACAGGGAGTCGTAGCACACCGGACACTCCCGCGCGTCCTCCTGGCTGTCCTCCGGGGGGGATGCCATGAAAGGAACCGCCGCAGAGAGACAGGTGCTGTGGGCGGATTCCCCGGTAGACGCAGCGTGGATCCCTCTCCCACTTTCTTCCCCCCCCCCCCCTCAGCGCATGACTTTCTTCACCTCTGGCCGCGGGTGAAGGCAGGAGCCGTGCCTTGACAAACAGGGCTTGCCACCTGTGGCTGCAGCGACTAGACTGACTGGGTCCCCTAGAGGCATCATAACCAGTTCAAGTGGCCCGGCTGGTTTACAGTTCGTGTTCTTCACATGCTCCCTGGCATTCCTTCAATATGAGCAAAACTCATCTCGGGACATCTGACAGACTGGTGATATTATTCATTCAGATTTGCTTAAATAAATGAGTTATTTATTTGTGAGTGTGGACCAATTGGTTGATGCATTGGGACGTTTTAGTTAAAAGTATCATTTCCAAACGGAAATTAAAGGGGCATTCTTGGAAAATTGGGTGAAAATGTAAATGTTTGGATAAGGTCCAGAGTTATAAGGGAAACAAAGTGCTTTGGTATATTGTTTTCTTATTTATTTCATTTTTGCTTGTGCTTAAAATATTTGTTTTAACTTTTAAGTTGAACTTTAACTCTTTTTTTTCAAATAAGCTGTATTTTCTAACTAAATGACTAAACTGAAATTGTATACAGGTTAGTCATTTAGGAAACTAATATTAAACACATTGCAGGGTCAAATTGATTTTTTTTTGTGAAGGGAGCAACAGGTCTTTGTGTTTTTCTTTGAATGCCTCAGAAATGGTTGACAACATTTTTTAGTTTAAACAAAGTTTTAAAAAAAAATACTATTACAGTTGATGCAACCCAATTGTCTGAGCAGTTCTCTTAAATTTTACTCAGTTTAATCAAGGCTGATGTAATTCATGTGCCTACTTTAATAAAGTTGGTTGAACTCTTTGCATCTTCATGTAGGCCCTACTCAATGTTTTGTCTTGCAATCAAACCAATAATGTAGGCCTAAACACATAAGGCTATGTATTGGGTTTTGGTCCAGTGTCTTTTGTGAAATAAATTATATTTAACATATTAAATGGGGGAAACACCTTGAATTCTATTCTATTGTCAGTGCAAACATATATAGACTATAGCATATATAAAGTAGGATATATGAAGATGGTTGAATTCCAGTAGCCAAAAAAAAAAATATCTAAAAATATTTTCACCCCTGATATTGGACTATCCAAAGAAGACTATAACAGAGATCTAATGATTAGGTACCATCGAAACAATTATACATCTATTCAGGAGTATTAGTGCATTTTGGTCTCTTCTCTGGCAGTCACCTGCCATCTTGTGGTCACTGCAGTGAAACCTGCGCGGCTCCAAACCTGCTGCTCGATCTAGCTCGTCTACTTCTACAGCAGCCCTGCCCATTTCTGACGTAACGTGAATTACGTCAGCACGCACGTCCCTGTCGGGGTTGACGTCGGTTCCGGGAGACGCGTTGGCAATTTCCTAAACACAGCCCAGTCACTTCAGTATCATCCGAGGCCGGGGCAGAGGAGAGGCGTGCGTTGGATGTAACACCGACCCGCTGGATCCAAAAGACAGCTGGACACCGGTTTGACATGAGCAGGTACCGAACTTACCGGTTGAATTCTCCGTTTCGTCGTGTTTAGCGTTTGACCTGTTCAGCCGCTCGGCCGGGCGATGACAGCTCGAGCCCGGGTTAGATGTCGAGAGGGGGGTTTTTCGCCTCGATTTTTGATTGAAACGCCATTGGTTTTATGTGTTTTTTTATATATGTATATATTTATTTCAAGAGCATAACGCGTACTGGTTGACGTTAAGCCAAGCTGTCGGACAACGCAGTGTCAGATATCCACACATGGACAGCTGCCTTCAGGACAACCTGCCGGTGTGGCCTGATGCGTGTCAGTATGTTCATTATGAGGACTGCTTCAGTTTAGGGATTTCGTACAAAAATGTGCATATTGGCTGTAAATGGCAGTTTGTGATGCATGTGAATTGTCATTTTTTTTTTAAGTATAGCCACTTTCTGTTGGTTTTTGATCATGAAAATGTATGATTATTTTGAACCTCTAGTATCTGTCTGCCGTCCTTCACCTAACCAGTAACACAAGGGACCTAAATATGACCCAGGTCGGGGGGGGGGGGGGCACTACCACCACACCCTGTAAAGCTGTAGCTGTGATTATTTTTCACATTTGAGCGAACCAGTAAGAAGTGTTTGGAAAACCATTTGTGTGGGCCCTTCTCACCCCTCTTATAGGCCCCAGTGTGAAAATGTGACTTCATCAGTGTCGGCACTTGAACTCTTAGTAAGCACCCAGTCATCTGCGACAAAAGAGGATGTAGAGACAAGAATGTGGGAAAGGAAACTCTCTTCGCTGCCTTCCCCTGTCTGTGATTTCCAGATGGCTCCACAGTAAGCGGAGTGTCACCACCGCTGGCTGTGGGCCCTGCCTGTCCAGGTATTGTTACATCAGACAAATAGATCCGGGGTCAAGCTGACACCGCTCCAAAGGATGCTGAAATGAGAGATAACGGGTGCTGTCACTTGTTCTGGCAGAGTCTCAGCTCTCGACCTGTTAGAGGATATAGTGACATAGGGGCATATTTCTATTGTCCCATTTGTTTTAAGTATCCTGTCATTGGTCAGTGGGCTAATGAACAGTTAACCGTGATGATCCTGATTAGGCCTTTGATCTGAATCACCATGGAAACAGTTTCCTGTCGCTCATGCCATCTGGAGACCCACAGGGATCAATAGAAGGCGCCGGATCCCATTCAGGCCATTCGGCGTCATAACAAATAGGGATCGGCCGTGTTTGAAAGATTACTAGCGTGTTATGTAAGTAGGAGTAGCTGCTTGGGAACATTTCTCTGCCTCCACCTTTGTGGTATTTTGGTCTCCGGTTTCCCCCCCGTCATTTCCAAAGTAGTGTACTGACACGTGAGGGGGCCTGTAGCGCGTAAATTGTTGGTGACGCCATCTCAGAGGAATGTTTAAAGGGAAGAGCAGGCGGTCTGGTTTCTGGAGTCTCGATCCCTCTAGACCATCTTCTTCCTTGGCAAGGAAAATAACATATCATCCTCCTTACCTAAGACCAAGACAGGCGAGCCTTGTCAAAACATAATAATAATGGCTACAGTAGCATATACCACTAGGCTTTCTCATTTATTTAACCACTTTTTGAACAGACAGTTGTAACTTTAATCAAGCCAAATTCCTCAAGCTTTTTAAATAACTGCCTGAAACTGTTGAGTGTAGTTTACTTGACCTTCTGTCCAGCTGAGTGATTTCCTGTGCCACATCCACTCGCTGTCTGATCTATCTGCAGGAAATCCTTATGATCTCTGTTCAGATTATGAATATTCCTGGAGCCACAGCGATGACAGTGTCGGGGGCAGCAGCTGTATATCCCCCCCCACACACAGAACACACACAGCGGCTCTTCCCAGATGCTTTTAATAATTTCCTGAAACCTGCCTTGTTGGTCCACATAGATCACAGAGTGAGGCAGAGTTTATTCACTCACCAGAAAAGAGGAACAAGCGTCTCGTAAAGTGTTACTTCTGCAAACTGGTCGGAAGTTGAAAAACTTTTAACACTCGGTCAAAGAAGAAGTAGGCTACAGCAGACAGCTTTGATCTAGTTACACTTCATTAACGCGGATTGCTGTTAATGAATTACATATGTTGGCACCACTTGAGTTGAGCTGTAAGGTTAGAAGTAATGAAGAGGAGGCACTGGACACATATCATTGAGGCTATTCACAGTCATAGAAAGGCTTGTCATGATCAAAACACAGCTTCTAAAAGATTAGGTGATTCATGAATAACTAAGGGTGACATGATGTGTTTGTCACTCTGGAGTAGAGAGAGATCTGTTACGTTATCTTCTCCAGTGAGGAATGAGAGAAGTTTTTTCATCTTGATTCGTCTGGTTGTTCAGCTCGGAGATAAGAAGGGATTGCACTGTGCCTGATACGACGTGCCAAAGGATGCAAGTAGTGAAAGTGTTGTACCATGTTTGAGTCACCTGGATGGCTAGAGAGGCTAAAAGATATATTTCTTTAATCCTCAGGTTGCCCTGACATGGACAAAGAGATGATTCCCAAATTTTCGTCAAAGGATGAGGAAGTTGATTACTGGAAGTCCCAAGCCCTCAAATATAAGAAAAGGTAGGCAATCTGATTCACTTCTCAAATGACAAGTTAACATGTCTGCATTTCTTTGCTGTGTGAACTGATCTGTATATCCTCTGTATCCAAGTTTCACATCTTGTTGATATGATCATAGGATAAATGGAGATCTTTTTGCACATGGAGAGCATTACTGTTTTGCCTGCGAAGCTCATTCTTGTAAATTGGGTTATGTAACAATGTGTCATATTTTATTTTGTGATCTGCGTTGTAAAAATGCTGAAGCAAATATTAGATGGCAGCCATCCCCCATATGACATAAACACTCAGAAAACACTCACAACAGCATTAACCCAACTTCGTTTGAAATGTTGTAGTCACTCACTATTACATAATAGGAAGATGCTAATTTGCTGAATAAGTGGTTTTGTCTGTAGTTATGAAAGATATTATCACACAATACTTTTGTCATTCTTATTCAACCAAATGTTTTAAAACTTAAATGTTTTAAGTTTCAGCACAGATACCCTGTGTTTAGCCATATAAGGCAAGTTACCAGCTCCAGTAAGCTTTTTTAAATCCGTGCCCACAAACAGCTTTGGCTTGCTCAGGAGGAAATGACTACGTCCTTGACTTCTTAAACAGAGACCACAGCCTATGTTGGAATAGGCAGCAGTGGTGCTTGTGCGTGTTCTGTAAATCACTGTTGAACTGTGTCTGTCTTTTCTATTTGTGGAATTGGGGCCCATCATGCTGTCAAAGGAAGGGTAAAACTGCACAGTGAGGGTTAAACTCCTGGTGGTTTTCTAAGAAATTCCTGCTGTGGGTACATACGAGAAAAAAACCTCAACCCATGGAAAAAATAACACCAAGTTCACATGTTTCTGTGCATGTGTTTTTCTCAGGATCCCTTTTACAGTAAACAACTCACAGTGGCAGCATGCAGTGTTTATTGGTTACCTATTGAAAAGTTATCTCCTTGAACTTTTTAAACTTGACTTTTTCCATTTTGTTGTGACTGGGCTACTTCGACATCATACAGTTTAGGATTATCACTCAAAAGATTCAGTAATGGGAAATGCACCTTCACCGTGCATTCACACACTTACTGTTAATTTTCACACATTCTGTGTTATTTAATGCCGTTCTATGTCACACATACAGAGTACTGTTGGTAATTTTAAACCGTGAAAAGGTGTGAGAGAGGATAAGCCTGACTGTTAAACAAGGAAGTTATAGGGCCCGGCATGCTGATGAAGCAGCCACTGTGGCGTTGGTATGTGTGGAACGACCCCGGCACAACAACTGATTCATGGATTCCAGTGCTCTGTAGAGCCACTGTGAGGGCATTATCCCAGCACAAGTCAGCTGACCTCAGAACAGTGTTTACCACGGTGTCATAATCATTTATCCTTCCTATTCCACGATGAAATGTTTACTTAAGTGAATCTACACACGTCAGATCTACATTATAAGTTATTGTGTGTGTTTTTAGATTCTCTACATAACCCTGATCGGTTTTTCCTGTTTCTTGCCCTTATCCTCATCCTGTTTCTGTTCCTCCTCATTTTATCTTCACCTCTGACCTTCAACCTCTCTCACAGCTGAGGATGCATGACAGCGGGCCTGTTTTTCTGAGCTACTTCTGAACCACCTACTGTCACAATTCAGCTGTCTCTTTAGAGCTGTATATATTTAGAGTGCTTAACTTGACAATGCTGAGCCGCGCACTGTTTCCTGTTTGGCAGAGGCAGGATTGAAGGTTAAAAATCTACAAATATCTGACTTGGCTTTTTATGTAGGTTTATTTCTGGCCACTGGTGATAAAGCTACTAGAACATGCCTGAGCCTGGCTCATCTTATAGGACAAAAGCCAGTCAGTTTTCCAGAGCTCATGCCCGCGGTCATTCAGCAAGTCAGCTTTACAGAATTGAATAGTGGACAGTAAACAGGGTAGCTGGTATTTGACAATGATTGTTAATGTCTTTCCCCATTGTACCTGTGTGTGTGTGTGTACCATCCAGTTGCCATGATGCCCAGGAGGAGCTGCAGGAGTTCCAGGAAGGTAGTCGGGAGCTGGAAGCTGAGTTGGAAGCACAGCTTGGCCAGGCAGAACACCGCCTTCGAGACCTACAAACTGAAAACGAGAGACTGAAGAACGAGGTGGCCAACCTCAAGGTAACCGGGCCTGGTGACTTGCCATGCAGCTTACTTTGGGATTTGGCTTGCTTTTATGGTTTATGGGTTATATAAACTAATTTGTGGTTACTTAAGAGGTCTATCTGATCTCTGTTGGATCTTGAGGTCAAATGTCCTGTTAGGTCTTAATAAGGCATGCTCTCAGGTAATCCTCCAGCTCTCCTTAATTGGATGTCAGGATAAGCAAAAAAAAATAGGAAATGGCAAGGACAGGTCTGGTTCTGAATCACTGCAGGCATGAATGGTAGTCAGGTGATCATGTCCACAGTTGAACAAATTACCGTAGCCACTGTACACACAGCAGAAAAGCATTGTGATTTTTCACATGGCCCAACATGTGAGCTTGCTTGCAGCATCTAATGCTACGAATGAACTGTGTGAATGAACCCGAGAGGTCATGAATCATGCTTTCCTGTCTTTGTGCCTCAGGGGCCACAATACAGGCATGCAGCCCTGCCACTAACTGTACTGTAAAGTACCACAGGGCAAATGAACCACAAGCCCCCCCAGGGAACAAAGAAGCTCTTTGAAAGTGAAATAATGTGAAAAGAAGAATCTTTACTAACTGTCTTATGATTCACCAGTAAGGGTACTGTTGTTAATGACTATTGCATTGTGTATAAATGGTACTTTCACACTGCATGCCTCAGCAAAACGAAATTAAATTCGATTTTTTCCTCGAACAATAGGCCTGTATGATGTCCGTGTTTCTCTACACACACTCACTCCAAAGCTCTTTTCTCTTCTTTACTCTATCCATCTCTATCAGGAGAAGCTGGAGCATCAGTATTCCCAGAGCTATAAACAGATTTCCATGCTAGAGGATGACCTGGGCCAAACACGCAGCATCAAGGAGCAGCTCCACAAATACGTCCGAGAGCTTGAGCAGGCCAACGATGACCTGGAGAGAGCCAAAAGGTCAGACATTCTTTCATTTTAAAACAAAACTAAAGCTTACAGTACACACTTAGATTTGTTTGGTTTATAAGACATTTAAATGATTTTGGTGCAGCTTCCCTTTACTTGCCCATTTACATGTTGGTAGGTATTTAATTGTTTTGGGGGCAATGAGGAGATGATGAATTCTAAATGTATTTAGATTTTGTAGCGATTGGACCTACTGCAACGTTCTTCAAATGTTTTAACAGTTGTGCCTCTCAACCTCTATGTGCAGGGCAACAATAGTGTCTCTTGAGGACTTTGAGGGCCGTTTAAACCAGGCCATTGAGAGAAATGCCTTCCTGGAAAGTGAGCTGGATGAGAAGGAGTCTCTCTTAGTATCTGTGCAGCGGCTGAAAGATGAAGCACGAGGTAAGGACAAAGCAAAGAATGGTCTGTCCTTTTGCACGCAGTATGTCACCTATTTAAGGGTTAGTGAAATAGTATTTCATGAGTCTGTCTTCTGCAGACCTGAGACAGGAGCTGGCAGTACGGGAGCGGACCACAGACAGGATGTCAGCACCCAGCTCCCCCACCTTAGACATCGACAAGATGGATTCTGCAGTGCAGGCCTCTTTATCCCTCCCAGCCACACCTGTCGGAAAGAGCATAGAGCACCCCTTCATCAGCCCAAAAGGTCAGGTTTAATTAATCTCACTCTTTATTGCACATGTGAAATGTGAAATTCAGTGATATGTATACTAATATTGGCTTGTGTGCTTGTGCAGCATTGACCAATGGCTGTGGCAACTCGTCCCTCACTCCTTCTGCTAGAATCTCAGCTCTTAATATTGTCGGTGACCTCCTGAGGAAAGTTGGGGTAGGTATTATTCCCTTTTAATTGAACAGATAATTACGTCACCTTTTGTATGCATTATAGGGCGGACAAAGTAAACTCAAACAGTGCCTTAAAATTCTGAATAGGTTGCAGAACACCAAGGAACAGCGTGTCCTCAGTCACAGGACAGACAGAAAGATGAGGTTTATGTTTACAATGAGGCTAAATAAAGATTGTATTTCCCGTTTTGTAACTAGGCTTTGGAGTCCAAACTCGCCGCCTGTAGGAACTTTGCCAAAGACCAGGCAGCAAGAAAAAATTTCTCCAAAGACAACGGCACACTCATCAACAGCAACGCCACTAAGTTCTCACACTCTCTACATACGACTTACTTCAACAAAACGTGAGTCTTTTAGCATGTGTTTTTTTTTCTTCCACTTGCTGCTTCTCTTACTGTGCAGACAATAATTAGTGTATTATACCTGGTTTTCTGCATATTTTTGCCCTGTATGTGTGTCCTTGATTGCTAATATTGTGTATGTCCATGTGGCAACCGCAGGACTGTTAATGGATTGGACCCCAGCTCCTTGACCTCCATGGCAACATCCAAAGCCTTGTCACCACCAGGCATGCTGCCTCTGAGTGTGTGAGGTGTGCCCACACCACATAAACCCCTACTGAAACTCCTATCCACCCAACACAATGTGGGAACAGAGAGGACACTTGAAAGACCATTACAGTGTGTGTGTGAGTGAGTGAGTGAGAAAGAGAGAAAGGAAGAGTGATGTGTGTGTTTGCCTGTTTGGGATTGCGCATTTTTTGAACGTGATGTGTGGAAACGAGGCTTGACTTTACAATGAACTTGCCTCCAGTTTGCAGCTCTCAATGCATCTGTGAGTAGGTGCACAGTCATGTGTGCATATGTTCCTACCACATACTTGCATGTGCCTAAAGCTGTACTGTACTGTGCTTGTATGAATGTCATCGCAAATGCGTTGCTCTCTAGATGTCCACTCTGAAGTGGCACTGTTATATTCTCAGTTCCACTGTGCAAACTATTATCCCTGACAAAAGGTCCTTATCAGACCACAGCTTCCTCTTAACCTTCGTTTCCTCCTGTGTTTTCACTTAAATTGCACAGTTAAACTAATTTCAATTTAGAATGTATTATAATTAAAAAGGGATATGTTCATATTAACTAATTTATCTCACAGTATGCTTTAAAATGCAATGTTTCTTATTTGCTATTTTCTTGCATGTGTGCAAATGTTATGTGGGGTTGGAGAGGTATAGTTGGACCCCATATTCATGACTGAAGTGAATGTTGATCGTTCAAAGCCATGTAGCCATAGTGCAGACGTTCCTCATGTTACTGGCTACTTGCTGTAATTAATTTGGAAGTAGTTTCCATGTTAAAGCGAAATATCAGCTGGTTCTGTCCCCTGGGTAAACCTGAACTTGAACCTGAAACTGCTCACCACAGGCTTTGCTGCAGTCAAGTGTTTTCCTCTGTGGACATCCATTGAAATTTCAAGAGAACAGTTTTGCCTTTTTTAAATGTTTAATGTATAGATTTTTTTTTTTTTATCTTGTAACAGGCTCATTTACCTCATTCTGATGGTGGACTCGTAATATGAGCAGGCAAATTTGGCTTTATAAAACTCACATAAAAGGATCCTTTTTGAGACTTCTGTTAACTTTGGCTAGTGTAGGTGAATTCATGGTCCACTGTGGCCTTAGTGTCATGCAGCACATTTGCTGATTATGTTTTTGTGTGAAGCTAATGTTAATTTGACTTGACTCTTGAATTTTTAGCAGGTTGGATATTGGCAATGCATTCATTTTATATCTCTGAATTTTGTCTTAATCCATTTCGGCCACGTATTTCAATTCATAGATCTTTATGTCACCATCTTGACATGTGAAAATATAATTTGAAGCCTTTAGTATTCATGTGATGCCATTTTGGGCACTCATATGAGCCTGTTACTAAAGCGTGTTCTACAGTCAGTGTATATAGCTTGTAAGGATGGTAATTTTGCCTACCACATTTGTACATACTGACATTTGGCATTAAGGTCTATTTATTTCAGATTCTGTATGGCATGTCCAGATAATAAATGGTTAAAGCCATTGTATTATAATATCCAAATGTTCGTCAAAATTGTTTAAGTAAATAAAGATTGAGATGACAAATATGTTGTGTAGTTTGGGTCATGTACTGCAATTAAATATGATACAGTTTGATAATGCTGCACAAGATCCACTTACTTGACATTTTCTAAAGATTTCAGTCACATCCTGTGGCCTTCATCAGTTGATGGAGTTTGCTCTGTACTGTGCAATGTTTAAACTTTAAAATTGTGAGTAAATGAGCCTCATGCTTATAGATTTTTTTTATTAAACTAATATTTCCAAGGTCAATAATGAAACTTCAAGCTCAATCATTATATATGTATTTATGTAAACATTAAAACAACAAAGTAATGTTGGTGTAGAATAATACAATAATTTCAAGAAATGACAATCCAGCATCTGATCAGTGATATAGTACAAGTTCAGTTCAGTCCATCAGGGTCCACAAAATTAAAGGTTTAATTTCTTCTCCATTCTCTCCTTTAATATGTTCTTCTTGATCTTGAAAAAAAAAAAGAAAGTGCCAGCCATTTCAGTTTCATTATATTGATCAACCATTAATTGTCATGACCATTTTGATATTTCAGGTATGTTGCTGTTAGAGCAGAAGTATCGTACCTTTCCAGAGGCTGTCAAAGGGAAGGTGTCTACAAAGATCACATAGTGTGGGACCTTGAAGTGAGAAATCTAGGAGAAAAAATCAAAACAGTCCTCAAACTGTACAGCTGTGCTTTGTATTTTGAGGATGCTGAGCTTTTTATTGATCACCTACTCTCACCTGGCCTTTGCAGAATGCTCTTATCTCCTGTGCACTGGAGGTCTGGCCCTCCCGCAGCCTGATGCAGGCACACACCTGCTCGCCCAGCCTCTCATCTTTAACTCCCACCACCTGGCAAACAGGAAGAGAAATTGAACAACTACAATGCAGATTTAACACCTCAGCTCATTAGTATTATGTGAAATCCATTCTCGTGGACTGCATTTTTGTCATCTACAATAAAAAAAACATGCCCACATTTGAAGAGACAAAAAGAATGGCTTCAAAGTGGTTTTGCTGACAACTTGATCTGATGTTTGCTGCCCTCCAGTGGTTCTGAGTCTCACCTGCACCTCCTGTACTTTGGGATGTGTATAGAGAAATTGCTCTATCTCAGCAGGGTAGATGTTCTCTCCTCCTCGGATGATCATGTCTTTTAGGCGTCCTTCAATGCGGCAGTATCCCAGGCTGTTCAGACTGGCCGTGTCACTGTGTAAAAAGAAATGGAACACGTAAACAATATTTCCCACTTGGGCATCAATCCCTGTAACTTGCGTACACCTCGTCCCTTTTAGACCAACATTCAGTGTACTTGGTGCGTACAGTATCTTACCCAGTACTGTACCAGCGAGCTTGGGACATAACCTGTCTGGTTTTCTCAGGATCGTCCCAGTATCCATGCATCACACAGCTGCCTCTGATCATCAGCTCTCCTGGGGTCCCAAGAGGGACAATCTCTCCAGTAGTGGGGTCCACCACTTTAGCCTATAGTAAAAACACACTGGCATATGTCAAAGTGTTGTTATGGTGATATGAAGATAAAGATTGCTGCAAAAACTAAGGCATACCTCAGTGTGGTTCATGATACATCCAACAGTATTCATCTTCAACTCCTCGTTGTCTTGCGGGAATCCCAAGAATGTAATAGGGCTATTCTCAGTGGTTCCATAAACAATCTATTAAAACAATATGTCCACAAGTTTTTAAATGCTGGAAGAGCTAAACTCTTTCAGTGTAGGTTTTTATACAGCATCATTTGAAAAGGTAGAGGGCATGTAACCACTCACTGTCATCTCTTTCATGTTCATGTCTGTTGTCAGTTTTCTTACGATCTCAGAGGGGCATGGAGAACCTCCCATGATACCTATAAGACAGCAGCACGTAGACAAGGATGCCTCAGACGCTTGCTAAACATCACAACAAGTTAATTAAAACTTACTAATCGTGTTTTAGTCTTCAAATCTCTTACCAGCTTCAAGTGATGATAAATCATACTTATGTATCTCTTGCTGGTTAAGCATGTCGGTGAACATTGTGGGGGTGCCATAGGCGACATTGCACCTTTGGTGAAAAAAACATGAATGGCAATTGATTCAAGTGAATCATGTTGTATATTTTGAAAGTAATTTTGGGGATGAGCAGCGTGCCATACTTTTCACTCTGAATGGCCTCTAGGTTGGCTCGGCTGTTGTAGGAAGAGGAAGGGAAGACCAGTGTGATACCATGCACTGCCATACTCATCCCTCCCAGCACAGAGCCAAAGCAGTGGTACAAGGGTACGGACACGCATACTCGCACCTGTGGCTGATGGGAATATGGAAAATAAGATTTCTCACACTTCACTGTTTGTGTTTTCTTCAAATCTAGACACAAATGTGAACTTACTCTCCATCCATAACCCATTCGGAGACCCAAAAAGTAGGCATTATTTACAATATTGTGGTGGGAGAGAGTGGCTCCCTTTGGACTCCCTGTAGTCCCCTGAAACAAATAAACAAGCAAAATGACTTGATCTGAATCCTTGTTACATCTATGTTAGAACATAATGTCAGTCTAAGTAATTAAAACATGTGTGCCAGTGCAATACTGAAGGTTACTGATGTGAACTGAATGTTGATGGGATCATCGAAGGACAGCTTGCTTTGCAGATCCATCAGCTCTTTGTGGTGCCGACTCTCTCCAGCTTGCATCACATCATCCACATGGAGCATCCCTGGCTGTCTGCTATCCGTCACAATCACCATACGCAAGTCCGGCACCCTGGCGACCCAAGCAAGGATCTTTATATTACATCCACAAAACCATTCATTATAAATCGTGTCCTTTGTGAAGTATTTACAGTCTCTTACTCCCACAAGGGCAACAGAGGAACAACGTGTGTTAAATCTGACATTTGACATTGGCTCTGTCACACCTGGAGCTTTTGATCATGCCTGCTGGCATCGTGCCGATCTCCGGGCAGATCTCCCTCAGCATGTCACAGAAATTTTGTGTTTTAAAGCGGGCAGGGCAGACCACAGCTTTACACTGGACCTGCATATGACAAATCAGGTCTGTGTAATTTATAATCTGTGTAAACGATTGTTTTATGTGAAAATACTAAACAATCAGCTGTCAGTTGTCATGCTTTTGTATTTGACTTTGGTTCAGTAGTGCAGTAAGTATGTGGTTATGTGAGTAGGCTAATGCACTGTCACCTAACTCTACCTTCTTTAGAGTAAAGTCCACTTCCTTCACCTGATAGGCTGGGTTCAATGACACCTGCAAGGATAGCATCAGTTTTAAGTGTAATGTATTTTTCAAAGGGCTTTACATTACATGTATTCTATACTATATATATATATATACGATATTATATCATGCCGTAACAGATTATGATGACCTGGTTAACATACAGAACAATGGTACAACTACAGAATAGCTCCCCGGGGCCCCTGAAGGGGTTCAATGTCCTGCTCACTGACACCTGACAGCCGGGTGTTTGGTAACACAGGACAGGGGCTGAATTTGTCCAGTCAGCTAAAGGACAGTCTGTCTAACCATAAGGCTACACTGTAAATTACATTTTAAAGGTATAAACAGCTCCCAGACTGACCAGTATAATTCCAGCCTTTGCTGAAGCAAACTGGAAAAGGATCCATTCATATGTGTTGGGTCCCCAAACTCCCAGTCGGTCGCCTCGATTCAGGCCTAAAGCAAGAAGACCTGCAGCCACCTTGTCAACCTGCACCAATGAATGTCACAAAAGTATTATAACACTTTCACCAACAGTGGTATAAATTCTGGCATTTTACAACACAGTTTTCTAGGTTTTATGCCTGCATTAGCACTTGATAGATTATTTCCACTGCATGCAATTCAATTATTATATTAGATTTGAAGAAGCTTGGTGATGATTTCTACTAAAGAAGAGAACCAATTTGTATTGTCAAACAAAATATGATGGGTGCTGCTTCATTTAGAATCACTGACAAACCAGACTAATATTTTAAGCAGGCACATTTTGTGTCTCAGGAGCACCACATGTGATTTCATCGGGTGTCAAAAAGTCAAACAACTATTCTAATAACAATCTCAGTAATCAGCTCCCACTCTGTCTCTGTCTCAGAGTGTTTTATTATCGAAATAGGAGACTCATTGGTGCAACATAAATAAGGTTTAAGGGTTGATACATGCATGAAAGCTCTTGAAAGCAGAAGCTGAAGGCACTAAATCCGAAACGCACGTCTTGCTGAAACTGTGCAAAGGTTTTTCGGACGCCGTCCTGCAGGAAGACCACAGCTTCACGGTCAGGCCAGCGCTGGACTGTGGAGTCCAGGCTCTGGCTTACAGTCAGGGGGAGCAGAGAGATGGAGGAAGTGCCATGGACATAGCTGCTGGTCAGAGAGGGGATGTGAGGTGGGCTGTCCACGTGGAGTGACCTGGCATAGAGAACAAGATTCAGGAAAAAGCACCGGGGTGAAATATAATACATGGACTATGATTTGAGCATTATAATTGAGTGCAGATCTTGAAGAGAATGCTCACTGATAATTCGCTATTTGCCTATACCACAGAGTACATGAGACTGTTTAAACAGTGAACCTTGGATAAGCCTAATGAATAAGAGATAAAAACATACATAATGCCAAGAAAAGTAGGCTCAGTCTCAGTCTCAACGGCCAACAAAAACCAAAGCATGAGTTATGCAAGCAAAAACAATTTTGAGGAGCCATTGTTGCAGTGCACTAATATGAGCCTTAAACCAAATAATCATATGGAAAAACACTGAGCTCATGTTATTGGCTGACAGAATAGTCATGGTTAGCCCTTGAATTCATGTGGCCCGAAAATGACCAGGCAAATATTTAACAACCCATGAAATTTTGATCAGTTGAATTTACAGTAAGTGTTGATCATAGTACATTTTTAAGCTAAATTTACATTTAAGCCTTAGTGTACATTGTTGTTTTCCTTTTTTAAAGGGGAACTTAACCAATTTTACACATCAAAGTACTGCAGAGAAGTTAGTTTTAAGTTGGATATTTAACAGAGCTGATTCACTCCCAACCCAGCGGCTTCTTCTTACTCTTCAGTGTTGGCAGTAAAAGGGCAGTTGCCTCAACTCCCAATCTTTGCACCTATTTTTTTTTACTTTTGTTTTTCTTAGATTATTTATTTATTTGCTTTTGAGCTCTTTTAATGACAGAGACAGAGGGAGGAGAGTCAGTGAGAGACACATGAGGAGAGCCTCGAACCCAGTGCTTATCTGTTGGAGGCTGACATAAGGACCATCAATTAATTACTGTTTACTTGACACAAAAACAATGTTTTTCATGCTGACTTGACATTAGTAGTGAAAATTCTAATTGAAAATAATAACTAAATTGATTTCATGTAGCACACTTATGTTAATTACTAATGTGTAATTATTTATTTGTCAAAAATATTTTAATAAAAAGTAATGGCATTTCTTCAATAGCTTCCTTGTGACCCAGTGACTCAAAATCAGTAACAAAAAATATTACTACACTGGACAAATAGGCCACACCTCTTCACACTAGCATTCAGTGCTTCTGCTATTTCTTATCAATATTTTTATAGAAAATTCATGTTTTTTTTTACTGCTTTCATGTAATGTGTGGCATTGACTCAGAAAATATTATTATTATTATTACTAATTTTATCTCAATATGTTATGGAAAATATTACATAGAAAAAGGCCAGACACAGTACCTGGAACAGACCTCTGGCTAAAAGCTGGAGGTTTTATCATCAGATCTTTCATTTTTCCTGGGTTTAGTGAGGTAAATGTTACACCTGAGAAGTGGTCCTGCTGTGTTTAAAAGCAACAGCAAAGATTATCTAAAATGGTTGAAGGTCATCTGGTGTGAAGATAGGCAAGACGAGTCTGGACATAGCCGCTTCATACAGGTATACTGTTAAAAATTTACTTTGTTGAGCCACCAAAGGATTAATAATTTTTGTTCGCTACAACAAAGTGACAACTTGGACTTGTGGGACTCTGTTAAGGATTTCCTGATATAAGAACACTGGATTCAATGTCATATTTCCATTTGTGATTTAATCCTCAAATTCCATTCTGTTTAAACTCAAAGTATCTATCATAACCAACAATCCAATTATTATTATTATTATTATTATTATTAACTGTCCTACCACTGAGGTGCAGCAAATATTAACATCCAGACAGACAGCAAATTAGAAATTCAGGCACTCACATGCATGCTGGATGTTAAAAGATTAGGGTTAATTTGACCTCCTACAGCCAAAAGGACACAGTGAGACAGACTGTAGTATTACAGTACAGCTGTAATACTGTGTAGATGGAAGAATAGTGCTTAGTGTAGAGCACCTCCAGGTTAGGCATGAAACACTATGACCTATTTTTATTCATCAATGTCTAAAAAATCAAACTGATATTTACATATCTCACAAATATCTTTGTGTCCTGATTTAAAGGTCTCCCCCCTATATTTACAATAAACCGTTAGACTTTAATGGAACATAGACAGCTTCAATAAATGGAGCGTCAGAGCATAAACTTACCGACCCCACTGGAGCAAACTTGTGCTGCATAATTTCCAAGTCTTGCTGTGTCTGTTAATGCATGTGTATCCATCTACATATCTGAGACTGTGAGCACAGGTCCTCAGGAGTGAGGAAGAAATCAGGGCTGACATTGGTCTTAAGTAATACACAGTCAGTCTGTTTCAACTGGATCTAAATACTGTCTATATATATGAGCTGGTTCTTTCAGTACCTGCCTATCTTTACTTCCGCTGGATTTCAACACACGTGTGTAATCTTTAACTTCCACTCTTCCTTCCTCATTGGCTGCGAGGTTAGTGTATGTTTGCCATGTCACACACCAACAGTATAGAGAGTTCAAATGTGTTTTTATACACACCGCCAATCAATCAATATATTCATTATAACATTTTATCAGATGTCTAAGAAATGGAAACAAAAATACAACACAAGGCAGAATATAATGGTTAACCCATGTCAGCTTGACCTGGTAACATTGTTTTTGCTGGATAATATTTCAACTCTAAGTTTAAAGTGAGGACAGAATTACAGAAATACCCCATAATACAGCAATTCTTTAAAATAATTTTAAAAAGACAATTTTGTTGTTCATTTTATTATAAAAATGTACATTCTACTAGAATATTGAATATTAAGTTCTGTTTTACCACCCCACACTTAAGTCAAACTGATTTTAATGATTTTTTAAAATCATTTTTTTTATATGTAGTTGCAGTCATACTTAAAAAAAGACATACACACATTGTGCTTACTTTCTTTGGCATAAAAAGAGCCTTTCCTATGGTCATAGGTAGCAATATTTGTGATACTGACACAGAAAGTTTGAATATTTGCAAATATTTATATATTAACAAAATGTTGTTTAGCATGGAGACAGCTTCACATGCTGGAGCCTGCAGTGCCACCTACAGGCTGTAAGTTACTTTTTCCTGTAAATTAACAGGGAAAAGAACACTCCTTATTAACATCATTTTATGAGTTTTACAGAAAACAAATATTGCAAATATAAAACATTAAGTATGAGGCCAGAAATAGCTTACACTTTGTACAAAATAAGCTACTTTTATACATAACACCAAACTTGTTCATTTGGAATAGAGTTTGTAAACTGTCACACAGTGAAAAGGTACATTTACTTAAAATTAATGAATTTATAGTGTAGAATAATAATTTATAAAGTAATCTCACTGAATAAGTATTGACACATTAGGCATCACTACTGTGCTCTACTTACTCTTATCATTAAAAACTTCAGTATAAAATAATCTTAAAGTATAAAGTCTTAAATAAAGTATCACACACTGGTAACATAAACTCTGTTTTCTGATGTTCTTCCTTTTGAAGAGACATGGCTGTACTGGCAGTCAGGGTCCAGGATTACAACAGGCTTCTGATACAGATCTGATGGCCTCTTCATCACCTTCATCCTCTTCTTGTCTTTCTTACTGTCCAGGAAGTAGAAGAACCCCACGAGAAAGAGGCTGGCAGAGAATACACACACACTGCACGCGTAGAAGACATATGAATACTGGCCTGTGTGGTCCACCAACATGCCTGAGAAATGCAAAAAAAAAAAAGAGTGCCAAGGGATGAATGGATGTAAAGTGGACAAGAGTGACATGATTCATCTGCAGTGTTAGTGAATTTCTCTTGAAACTACCTTTACTTTGTTACCTTCCCTAAATAGTGTCAATTAGTTCACTACAGTAAGTTAAAAGTAAGTTAATGCAACAACTACAGTTTAAAAATTAACAGTACACATGGGGAAACATGTCATGAAGTCATGTGGTTTGACACGCCCAAAGTTAGCCTTAAATTCATTCGTCAATAATAATATCTGTGAGGCAGCCCCCACCATGGCTCTTGCCTCACTTAAGGAGGATGGCACATGATGAGCTGCACGGCTCTTGTTCTATTAAAGGAAGCATGAAACTTGCATGATATAACAAGTTAACAGGCATGGCTAACACTACACTGAGGGACCAGGAGACAAATAGCCCCATGTGTATAGTTGCTCTGCAATAAAAACTGCCTTATTTGAAACGTTCCAGTATTGTCGTGACAACTACTTTGCCTTAAATTTTAATACCGTTTATAGTACAAAAACTATAAACGTTGTATCATAACAATATTATAAATTTAGATTTTTGTTGTTACCTTTAGAGATTGTATTGCCTCTACTGTACTTGTGTTAAGTGTCGTAGCTCTGATTAGTTGTCTGCACCCGTTGATAACACCCATTGGAAGTCAAGAAATTGAACTGAGAGGTTCCAGACTAATACAATGTGAATTAGTCTGGCGATGCCAGGCTACCAGGGCATGTTCCCAGTCAGCCATTTCAGTCATCTATCCATGAGCCAATGTATCTGACAAATTGCAAATTATCCAGATGATGCAGCTAGACAAAAAGTAAAATGATCACGAAGGGGGAAATGAATGTGTGTACCACATTTAATGGCAATCCATCTAACCACCTTTTGCAACATTTCACTCAAAACCAAAAATGTCAACCTCGTGGTGGCCCTAGAGGAAAAGTCAGGGGGTCAGTAAAGTCATTAGGATTCATCCTCTGGGGATCATGAATATTTGTGTAACATGTCTTGGCAATCCATCAGTCAGTTCTTGAAATATTTCTGTCCACCAAAGTGGTGGACAGGTCGACATTGCCTCAGAGCATGGCCACATTTATGAGCGCGTGTGTGTGTGTGTGTGTGTGTACCTGCTAGGGGTGGCCCAATTAGCAGTGTTCCACTTTCCAGCATGCAGAGAAGTCCCAGGGCTGAGGGGAAACGGCTCATCTCCACCGTGTCCATCAGCACAGTATAGAGCAGCGAGCTGCCCACACTCATGGACAGGCCGAAGATCACCACGTACACCAGGAGAGCTTCAAAAGAGGCTGACGCTCCACAGATGGAGTTACTCAGCCCGTTCACGAACATCGCACCGGCAAACACGTACACAAAACTGCTGCTGCCTCTGAAGCGTGGCAGGCCCAAGACAAGGGCAGCCGTAGGTCGCACTGCCATGTTCACCAGCCCCAGGACGGACATCAGGAGGGCGGCACGGTCTAACTCCATGTTATGGTGTGTAGCGTAAGGCACCAGATAGACTAGAGGCACCACACACCCCAGCATCATCCAGGTCACACCCACAGCATAGGCACGGAAGCGAGCATTACTCACTAGCAGATCAAAGGCCATATGTCTGTGCAGGAAAGTTATGAAGCTACAAAGAGCAATCTTTAAGCTGTCTTTGATCCCTTTTGTCTCCTGCTGCAGAGAGACGTTTGGTTTATCCGAAACCTTGGAGCGTCCGTGTTGGTTTGGTCCCGATGCAATGGGCCTCATCACTGCCCCACACACACAGCAGTTTAGCAGCAGCCCACCCAGAATCAGGAAGCTACCACGCCAGCCAAACTGACTGAGCAGGGCATTGGCAATCGGGGGTAAAATGCTCAGGCCCAACGCTGTGCCGGTGGATGACAAGGCATTAGCAAAGACACGGCGGCGCACAAAGTAGTGACCCATGATAGTCACTGACGGCTGGAAAGAAAGGCAGAATCCCAGTCCTGAGGAGGAGACGACAGAGAGTCTGATGAGCCTTCATGTTGGTGTAAGAGTGAAAGTGTGGGTGCGTGCAGATCCTGACCTGTGATGCCGCTGGTGATGTAAATGTGAGTGATGGTCCTGGCCAGGGTAGAAACCGCCATGCCCAGTCCACTTAAAAGCCCGCCTACCATCACTGTTACCCGGCAACCAAAACGCTCCACTAACATGCTGCATAAAGGACCTGCAGAGAAATGGGGGAAATGTTTCAAATACAATTTTCCTCCATATAGAAAAGAAAAGTGTTTCAGCCAACACATGGGTTTATAAGACTTATAACAGTTATTTACAGTGCACTATTTTACTTTGGACAGAAGCTAAACATCATAATAAATCCAGGAAAAATACATTAAAAAATGCATTAATACACATGCAGAAGGTCCAATTTTAAACAATTATTTCAGTCATTGTAAATCCCTCAATTATCAATCACTCACCCTTGACTAAACAAAATATCACACCAATTAGTAAAAAACAATTATGAATGACTTAAACCAACACTGTTTCAATATAAACTGACAATATGCCATATGTATGTTGAGCACAGATAATGTAATTATCAAAAAAGCAATACTTAATAAAGCAATTACTAATTTTATGATAATGATTTTATGATTTTCAAATACAAATCGACAGGCTCACATTCACAGAAAGCTACAGTACACAGTAAAACAATGTCCTTATTAGCACAACAAATCAACCTGATTTGCATTCATCTATTATTTTTGAACAGTGAAATGAGGCTTCACAAATTAGGACCTAAACAGGGCCAAATTAATTTCCTCTTCGCTCCAATGTATTCTCAGAAACACAAAAACACTGATGATCTGCTTTCTACTGTTGCCAAAATGTGGAAATTTTTCATATTATAAAAATCTATTTCCTGACTCACCAAACCTGACTAATGCCAAATAAATTACTTAAGCACAGACTTAGCATATAAAGTAGACATCTAAATCAGCTTAAAGGGATTTTCAGCTATTTGATGTCCCATCTCCATTCTTCAGGCTTTCATGATGCCTTTTCCACAATGATACAGACATCCAACAAATCTTGTCTGTTAAGTTTGTATTTAACGTATAGTGGATACAGTAGCATGCAGTAAATCCATACAAAATCATAAAAGGAAATATAATGTACATGCATTTTGTGAAAGGGCAAGAAGAGCACACAGATAAAGTGTTCCAGTATGCTTATATGTCTTGGGCTAACATTCGACTTACCCTTCCATTCTGTCATATAAACTTCATGCCGAGGGCCCAGCATCTGATGCTCCACGAAAAAGGAAGCACAAATAATACACAAGTCATACCATCTAGCAGCTGACATCTTCTATTGGCTACAGGTAGGATCCAAGGAAGGCCAGACGTTTCACTGGTGCAACTGCAATACCTAATTGTACTGCCGAGTACATTCATGTTCCACAGAGGATGAACTCTTCAAATTTTTGACCCTCCATGTTCTCCCCCCCCCCCCCCCCCCCATGTTATCCATCCAAGTTATAATATATAATATTGTACGAAGATATTTCATAATGTGTTTGACAGATTGTCATAAATGTTTCTGTAAATGCTCCCGAGGGGATGAACCATTTGGATTTAACAGCCCCCCCCCCCCAGCTTTTTCTCTATGTCAAAACACACCCTTTAGGACTAACTTCTGGTTAGGCTGTATGAATAATAAAATAATCACGTTTCTTGTTTTGTCTAGACAAAAGACAAATAAACCTTGCTGCACAAGAACAATGGGCTGCTGGTAAAAGTCTGAGTCTGAACTAATCATGGCCGCTGACTCATTGGTGCCTTACCCAATAAGGTTGTGAAGGAAGACGTACAGTAAAAGTGTACGTCTATATCAATTTTTCTGTCATCCCTGCAAGCTTTGTATAACTGACCACAATTCAATCCCACCAGAAAAATCCTCCTCTGCCAATGTCTGTGCATGTGTTACATTTTTAAGGTCTTCAGATTGGAAAGATAAAAAGGTATGCACATTTCACACATGCACACACACACACGTGCAGTTAGTGTCAAATCTACTGATGTGTATGGCGGTCCATACCTCCAGCATGCAGCATGGCGGTCATGATGGCCGGCACCCACGAGGTCTCTGTGTTGCTGGCATTAAACTGTGTTTGAAGGTCTTTGTAGAAGATACCCATGCATGAGGGGAAGGCCAGGGTCAGAGACAGAACCAACATGGTCGCTACCAGCACCACCCAGCCCCAGCCTCCGTCAGGTGCAGCCAGATGGTTGTATTCAGCCGGGCCGCCCACCTGCCTAGCGTCAATGGGACAGGAGGCGGACTCCTGCTCCTCTTCTCGGTTTTGCTCCTCTGAATCAGTGTGTTGTACTCCTGACTCTGGCGACCACTTCTCCACTTCCTTGGCGCACTGAGGAGCATATTTGCTTTCCCTCCAGAATAAAGCTTTATCTCTGTTGCAGTGCCTGTTTCTTGTGGCCGGTGTCTGGTTCTCCAAAGCCTCCACCGTCATTCTGCCTGCTGCTGTTGTCAGTACTGCTTCCTCTGTTGGAGATAAGACAGATGCAGGACTTCAAAAATACTGAGGTCATGAGTGAGTTAAAAACTTTCTTAAAAACTTTTATTTATTTTATATTTGTGCCTAAAACTAGTCAAATTTAAAGATTAAAAAAGTAAACTGTGTCCAACTGTAGAAGTTAAACTCCACTGGATCGTCTGGGAGCTGACTTGAAAGGTCATGTTGGAAGCCAGGAACACAGGGGAAGGACCCAAACGACGAAGGCAGAGGAAGATCCTCAGAGATTCAGGATGATGAGGGACAGGTGAAACTAATCAGGACGGGGTAGACAACCATGAAGGTGGGAAACACACAAGGGCAGGAAGTGAAGTAACAAAAATAAGAGGACACTACTACAAAATAAAACAGGAAACAATGAATGAATGAAGAACATGCCAAAATCTTAGTCCTCTGAATGTCTATATTTTGTATTTTCTGAAAAACAGCAAAACAGGAGGGGGGAAGAGAGGCAGATCATGATATTCATAAAGCATTATGGTCAGACAACCATATATAATAAAGGAATGGCAGCATAAGGATTTACTTTGCTCCAGAATTCAATGATTAAAAGTTGTTGCAGTCTCTTTGCAATCATGTTTGTAATCATAACAATATAGACAGAATCCCATCACACTGGGAGTACTGAACACATTCAGAACTCTTATTTTCAGTTTTCAGAGTAACACAACAGTCTGTTATCAGATTTGAATCAAAGTATAATAACAACTGATGACCTTGATGCCATTCTAGCGCAGGCTTTGGTTGTAAACCTATTATATGAGGCCAGTTTCATCCATGCACATAGTAACTGCGTAATTCCCCCCTCCCTTTAAATTCCTTAGAAAATTAAGCAAAACAAATATAGTTGGGAACTGTTAACTTTAATGCAACACCATCTCATGTCAGAAAACACTATTTTAGAAGAAAGCTTTTATGCATACTTTCTTTTTGACCTTTTTCATCCTTACAACATCCTTTTATAGTCATCATCACCATCATCAGTGCATCCAAAAAGTACTGCAGACTGGATTAAATTAAAAATAATCTCTTATTATTTGGATAATTGGACAGTAATGTTACAAATAATTTTCCCTCCTACCTCTATGCTGTCGATATAATCTGTAAGCCTATATCCAGTTATTGTACATAAAATATAGGCTAACTAAACTACTAACAGTTTCTCTCTCTCTCTCTCTCTCTCTCTCTCTCTCTGTGGCGTTATCTTACCTTTTGGCTCTCTTTTCCTCGTCCTTTTCTTTCACTCTTTGTGATAAAGACCATGTCAGCGGGGTCAGCAGCTTTCTTTGACATCCAGCAGCACCTGCACCTCTCACCGTGAAAACCTTTCTACTGAGCGGTCACCCAATCAAGCTGGAGACTGACAGGAAAAGTCTCACCGGATGTGATTTTCCAAATAAAACTACAATAGTCACAAACGCTTGCTGATATCAGTGATGCCATTTAAGGTTTTATTTTGATTTAATTCAGCCCAAGGGGCACTTTATTGACTCTAAATACAACTTTAGCACCTGTTGCTGCAGCAAAAGTGACCAAATTACACTTAAACAGTCAACAGTATACACACAGTCCAGCCCATATTCAGAGGATGTAGATTCATTTATTTCCAATTCAAATGTCCCTCTGTCTGATATTCAGTAGTCTACATTTTAAACACAATCAGCTCAGAAACGAACGCTCGTGTTCACTGAGGCAATAACCTCACAATCTTCAGTACGAATAGTAAGCCCTACAGATAATTTATACTGATTATTAGGATTATTATTATTTAGAAGAATTCAAAAGGGATCTTATAGTTCTGCTCTTACTTGTGTCTGTATTAATAATATACTGTTTTTATCAAACAATATGAGCCCCTGCACCATGTAATGAATTTCAGTAAACAGTTAGGCCTACTACCTTTTTGGCCACCTCTATTTACACACTTGGGTGGTTAGTTGTTTTATTTTGAAAGTTTCTACCGGAAGTAACAGTACGGTGTTATTTCTGACTTAACCAAACATAACTATATATTTGTGACCTGACATTTCTATCATTAAGTGTCTGCATTGAAGCCAAGTGAACACTCGTGATAATAAACATACCCTCAGTTACCACGCGGTTAGCGCCACCTGGCGTCAAGACAGACACATACCATAGTAACGTTTCCTGTACATCTTTCAAAATAAAAGGGTCGGCCGCCGTGGGTGGAAATAGAGATGAGAGGAGTGTTTTTCACCGGTCGTTTGCAGTTGAAAACTTCTTGGACTTCTTCTCTAATAAAAACATAAAAAAAATATTTGTGTAAATAAATCACGAATGATGATCACAATCGTTAAACGTTAGTAAGTTAGTTTTCTTACTTCCGGCCGTCAACAGTTTGGAGAAGTTTGTGTCTCATCGACGGTATGAGATGTTGTTTAAATGTTAGATTTTATCAAAAAGATGCTTTAAACGGACCGACTCAACCAGGGGGGGAGCAGCAGAGTCGTTTACAAATGTCACATCGTGTCATTCATGTTAATCTGCTGTTTTATATTGCGGCTGTTGGTGTTGATGTGACCTTGTTATTGTTTGTCAACTGGGTTTCAGTACAATAAGTGTCAGAGGACAAAGAGGCCAGCTGTCAGTCTGTCAAACCATACAGTTACATGGCTGGAAGGCAATGCTGTCCATTCAAAGACGTAGAGACTCAGGGCCATAAATCTAAATATCTGTTAAAGATTGATCATGGAAACAAATGGAGACGCTGGTTTGGAGCAATGTCATTAAAGAGATGCTCATTTCAGTGGCTGAGACAGTAACATCGTTCATGAGTAGAAGATGAATCTCCAGATTTTCTGTCCTCCAGTCATCTCGCCCTGAAACACGGCCGAGAGACGAGCTGCACTGAAGGCCAGACACGGAGTGATGCTATTTCTGCAAAGTTTGTATTCTCAATTACACACTATTTCCAACGCATGTCATGTCCCATGAACATCGCCACAGGTCCCACAGTCCAATGGCAATTAACCCAGGGTTTGGCAACTCCTAAATGCCTGCAGATGTGGGTTATGGGGGGGGCAGACAGACTTGAATAAAAGAATGGAGAAGCATATCAAATGCAGATGCATCTGTGCACCAGGGCTCACCAAATGGTTTGAGTATGAAAAAGATGTGAATAAAATGCTGGGGCCTTTACAGTCACCAGTATAACTGAAAAACCCGGTTCATCACCTGTGAAAGATTGGACCCACATGTAGGACAATGCTCCCCACCACCATCTCCTTAAAACCAAATTATATAATGAAAACTTTCATCTTCACATCTGTTTATAGTGTTGTCTGTGATTGTGTCTGATGCTATATGTGCTGTTATTAAAGGTTGGGTACTGTTCCCATTTTAACCGGTACCTTGTTTTGGTACTTTTTAATCTCGCTGTTGGTTTCATACTGTGGTTTCGGACACACTAAAAAAATCTACTCTCTCACCCAGATGTGCTCTCAGGTACCGACATTTGGTACAGATTGATTTAATGTGAATTAGTACTCGGTAGTACAGACATAATCCGGCCTGTACCCTTAAAACTACAGAGTTCGATACCAATCCTACTGTTATGTCTATCTGGTCTGTCTCAGGTCTCTCTTGCAAAAAAGATGTTGATCTCAAAGAAATAACCTGATTAAATAAAGACTGTATATATGAATAAGGGAATATCTTGTTGAAGAATGGTGTTCATCCCCCCAGGCAAGCATGGTGGATGAGTTTGAAAAGAAGGTAAGAGAAGATCATAAATTTAACTATCTATTAGCACCAAGTCTGAGTGTATATAATACTGTCTTTGAACAGAAGTGTGATTATAACATTCTTATTTATTATTAGGTATAGTAATGGCATATAGAGTATTTTATTGTTATCGGATAGAGTTCTAACTTTCTGTCTCCTCTTAGTTCAGTGCCCTGAAAGTTCCTCAGCCTGCAGACACTCAGGCAGCTCTTATTAATGCTCAGGAGGCAGAAGCAGTGAGTGTTTCTGTGTCTAGATGGCATACGCTTTGGCTTGAACAGTGTATTGTTTATTCAGAGACGCTCCTGCGCGTCCCAGCATTAACACAAGCATGTAATGGATGAATACCTTTTTATTAAAAAAGCCGCATTTATACAAAGTGAGTAAGTAAAGGTCATTACAAATTATACTTTTTATTTTTTGTCTTAACTGGTACCTTGTTTTTGTACTTTTTAATCTCGCTGTTGGTTTCATACAAAGGTTTCGGACACACTAAAAACATCTACTCTCTCACCCAGATGTGCTCTCAGGTACTGACATTTGTACCCTGACCATATTTTTTATTATGTATCTTCCACTGTGGAAAACCTGTACAGTATGTGTATAAAAGTTTTGTTTCATCCAGTTTCAATATGACTGAAATGTTTTTTTTCCACTCTAAGAACTGTATGAATGGAGCAAAAACATTTAAAAAAAACAAAAAACATGACTTATTTGATTTGTCTCTTCTCAGTTAGTCTTAAACAATTTCTAAAAGTAAATCCCGAAAATATGATACTTTATTGCTTTTTGTGATCAGTAAAATGAATTAAAGGTCGTCAGTGTTCACAGGCCCTTTATAAACAACCTCGTAGACCCCTCACAGGCAAACAACTGTTATTTTATTACTGGATTTCTTCCCAGGCGTCATGAACTAAACTTGATCTGTTGCACTATGTTTTCTTTCTAAATTTGGTATGAAATCTCTTCCAACACTCACTGAAAATCCAACCCTTGTGGATACACTGATGAGTTTTTAAGTACACACTCGGCCAAATCGTTCTCAGCAGAAAGCAGAGTTTGGTTTCCTTCCCTCGTGGGGTCACTGTTGTCTTTGGGACAGCGACTTGTAGCTGTCAGTTTTCTGCATCAGCAGGGCAGAAGCACTCTTCTCCTTGTATATTTGCACATGTCTGCAGGTAGGCATGGCATCACACACTTTAATTGATGACTTATTGTACTGGATACATCCACTGTTACATTAGACAGATTCAAGTCATCCATCAGTGTGTGGACAGCATGTCCGCAGTGCAAATTATCATAGCTCGAAGCCTTCTTATTATGCAGTGTCAGTCTTGTTCAGGCTTTGTTTTGACTACAGCATAAATCTACATTTCACCGCGGCTGGAAACATGAGCGGTCTCTCTGGGATGAGACTTTAAACATAAAGCCCACTTTCTGTGCTCTCACTACACTCTTATTATGGCTTTGGTCTGTGGGCTAATACTGTACATAACTCGGCCCATTGGTGTAGGCATGGTGGTGATAAGCAGAGGAATGTACTCTGGTCTCAGCGCTGTCATTGTCTCAGGATTCACCATATACATCAGCGGCAGATACGTCAAGCTGCTGCAAGAGACATTTGTCCTGCGGGGGGCAGCATCAGTCTTAATTAAGAGCGATCCAGCTTGCATAGGAATGGGATATTCACCTATTGTACTCAATAACATCAACTCATTTTTAAAACCTGTTTATTTCAGCCAGTGATTTCCTGAGGAGCTTGCAGTTTGCTGTGTTTTTGTGTGTGGAACAATAAAAATAAAAAAGGCAAAATAGCCTGAGAGGTCATATTTTATATCAGCAACACATATTATTAATACATAATAGGTGGATGAAGGATGAAGTTTTCCCTTAACATTTTTCATACTTGCAAAATTGCAATCTAACAGTGTTTTAGGACAAATGACAAAATTACAAAAGCTGCTAAAACAGCTAAATGGAACAACTGAGCCTAAGATGCATATTTCCATGAAAGTGATCTGCAGTATTTCTCATGTTTGACTTAGTTAGTTCTGGGTTTAAATTGGCACAGCAGTGATTTACTATTGCACTAAAAGTTGAAATGTCCTGATTTTCAATCTCTAATATGGGTCAGGTTCTAAAAATCACTGGATCTTACAGTTTTCATCAGTTTCCATAATGCAACTTGATAGCATCTTTCTCTCCTGCCAAATCCCCATGTATTTCCAACTTCACCTCCCCAGTTTATAGCACAGGCTTATAGACAAACCTAGATAACTCTGGTGACATCATCAGGGTTATTTATTCAGCCATGGCAAAGGTCCTTTGAAGCCACAGGAGATATGATAAGACAGGCTGAGTAGGCTACTCCTCCTCATTACAAGTTAACTTGACTTTGATGTGTAACACTGGTCAGATTTGTTATGCACATATGAGCCATATGAAATATGTAAGGCTTATTTCAGCAGCCTCACATTTTTTAGATAGCACAGCAAAACTAAGTTTCACTGTCAGCACACTGTGAGGCTCCTGTGCCCTCGCTGCCACTCTCTCTCTCTGATTTCCCAACTCAGACATGTCACGCATTCCAAGGCAGAGCGGTGATAATCCTCCTGAAATCTGCACATTAGTTTATACCAGTGAGCACTTGTCTCATGATTCCGCAACTGGGTTGACTTGACGTGACCGTGGTGCAACATGAGCACACACAGCTCCAAAACAGCTCAAGAAGCCAATTGAGAGTGAGACTGAAAAGAATTGAAACAGGACTGCAAGTCAAAGTCAGTGAAATAAATATTCTTTATATTTAATTAATTCCTCATGTTTGAGGTCTGATTCATAAAAAAAAAAAAAAAAAAAGCCTTTATTTTGTTTTTGCCAAGTGTTCATTGTTACGAGCTGAATGGGAAATTTAACTTTTTTTTAGCGCTTTCACCCTCAATGTTAATCAATCAAGTTGACCTTTTGGAGTGCAGGCAGGTCCAGAGCAACATAACAGGGTTCTGAACTCTGATTAAGGGTCACTGACTGTCACCTGTGCCAATGCTATGTGAAACAGCTACATGCATACGCGTGTGTGTGTGTGTGTGTGTGACCCCCTATAGCTCTACTTTCCCTGGGCTCAGCCATTCTTTTCCCAGCTGACCGTTCAGCTGTTGCCAACACTTGTCCACTTGATAACTGTTGCCGTAACTCAGAACTCAGCACGCTGGTTTACAACCTGTAATGATTTTAATGAAATCCTCCTGTAACCATGTAACCCAGAATCTACAATTCAACAGAATATCTTATTTGAGAGATAAATTCAAGTTTTTTGTTTTTAAACCAACCAAACATTTGCAACAGTACAAATTCTGTTCAATCCATGTTTGACGCTGGGGTGTGTGCTGTGTACGAGTTGGTGTGAGACAGGCCCTAAATTCCTATGATGCTATCCTGAATTAGGCAGCGCTGTTGTAGGGTTGGATTTCCACTTAACATGTGCTCACAATGTTGAAGAAGCCCACTCAAATGACTTAACAGCTTTTATTGGATTTTTTGGGGCAAAGATCAGCAACAACACAAACTTAATTATGTTAATGAAATGATTTTAAAACAGTAAAATTCACACCCATCCTTCATTTATGTATTTCAAATTCAAAACAGAATTGACTTGACAGAATATTTGATTTGGATCATGGCTAGTGGCTTTTAATTGGGTTTATGCATGAAACCATCCAGTTGACAATAAAAACTAAAATGATCGAAAAACTAAACTCAGATGCAGAAGAGGAAATGCACTGCATTTATTCCCTCTTTTGCTGAGTCCTCCTCCCCCAAGAATCGATCCATCATTCTCTGTCTGAAAACCAAACAGCTCACATCCGCTCCTGTGTGAAAATCTAAGTGTTCGCTTCCTACCTATCCATCACACGACCTATTATGCTCCTCATTTAGACATCCATCAAATGTCACATGTTCAATTACACAATCCATCACGCTCTGCACTTGCCCCGCCATTGGCTGATGATCTTTGTCACCCTACAATGCCCAAAGATGTGCGTTTCCTCTGGAGGCTGGAGGGCACGCCCCCGTCTCCTCCAGATTCTAATGGCTGAATTTAGACAGAAACCATTTTTTTTCTCTTCTCATCCGAAGGCCACGGCACAGGTCGAAGGTCAGAGGGGGTTGGCCTGCTTGCCAGGGAGGAGTCCACCGACAAGGCACAGCCACTGGTGCTCATTGGACTGTGAAGACAGCAGATCTGCTGAGGCTGACAAGCCTGAGAGCAGAGGAGCCCAGGCAGATTGCATTATCACAATCAGACAAGAAGCAAGTGTTGATGTGTGACAGGTTGTATAGCGCAAGCAACAACACGCTCATTCAAAACCCAGATTAAGCCCGAGAGAGCTGTGGTGACAGGACAAGCTTTTGTTATTGTGATCAGTGAACATTTCTGTAACGGACTATCCACAAGGCCTTGTATGTGTACACGTAAGGCAGGGTTCTGCTGGAAAATAACTAGTTTTGTAGGACGAGTCGCCCGACCACATCGGAAGTCAAAAGTTTTTGTAACATCATAACATAGAAAACCTGATCCTTTACAATCGCAGGTCAAGGTCTAGCTTTAATACCAAAATCCAACTTTTGTGTGTTCCATTGGGATCCCGACATCTCAGAACGAGCTTCATCTCTCTGCAACAGGCCGCCAGTCACCATGGCATGGTGACATCATGAGAAAGTTGTCCCCCCGTTGACAAGGCCTGCCGTTGCCATGGGGCTCCTGGAAATGGCACTGCGGATCCCAGTAAATGAAGGTTGTCGGGGGAGGGGACGTGAAGGCAAGTAAATAAAAGTGCCATTTGCAGTGTGTTTGCTTGACGTCCTCCGAGCCAAGTTCTGCGCCGTTATTGGGCTGCTGAGCACTGGGGGGCTCCCAGTGGCTCCTTGCAGCAGGACCCCCCACTCTGGAGGACACTGGTGTGTTTGCCGAACGAACAGGGCAATCCGACGCGGCCTCCGGGAGCCATGCGAGCTGACAGCAGCCGCGCACATTCACCCAGTAAGAAAAGAGGACGAGGCGGGACAAAAGGAAGAAGGAGACAGTCTTGTAGGAGCAGACTGCAGCAGCAAATCACCATTCACAAACAGAAATAATTAGTCATAATACAGACATCAGCAAAGAAAGAGGGATTTGCATGATAAAGCTTAGTTAGCACTGTGTTCTATCACATGATGGGCTCTATAAGTATACAACAGACTTTGGCTATTGCTACTGTATGTTTTTGACTGGATGTGATCCCAAAAGCCTCTGCCAACTTTAAGATCGAGTGGAACGTTGTCTTGACAGGCTACCATCAGCCAAAACAAAGCAAGCCTGATCTCCAAACCATCTGATGAAGATGGTGCCTGGTCTGCTTCATGCACACTACCCATTTACTCAGTTGGAGCACACAATTCCCAGATTCCCTTTGATACCTGATATTTCGACACGCAGGCCCATGCTGTGACCCCGCAATAACTTTTTGCTGGAGACACCCAACACCCGAGTCCTTAATCCTGCCATACCGCTACGGTGGGAGAGGCGAGGCGAAGGAGGTGCCTGCAAGGCATTTGTTGACTGGGAAACTCATGACCCTCTGGGGATTAATAAGCATTCTGTGAGGGTCTTGTTGGCTTGTTGACCTTCACTTTCTGATGTGTTCATCTTTATCTCATCTTCACAGTGGGAATCACATCACACACGAAATTTTGGCAAGGTTAAATCAAAGCATACATTTTTTTAAAATTAAAATAATTTGGAGCTCCTCAAATATAAAAGTGCTGGTGACATGGATGTAAGGATGGCGATGTCATCTGTCAGCTGCACCCCTGTGGCCCAGGCTAATCTCCTCTTTGATTTGGCACAGATATTCAAGGTCCTTCTATGGCTTTGGTGATCATCTGACTGTTCATTTTGCCCCATCATCCTGTCAAAATATGAAATTTGCCCAAAACTTTGGTGGATTACCACCTACCTACAAAGCTGATGAACCCCAGCTATACCTTGTGTTTAGTCTTAAATATCTAAGCACTGTAACTGCACTTATTTAACCGGTGGAAAATAAGCAAAAATGATTGTGAATATAGATGGAACCCTTGGTTGTTGTTAGATAAAACAAATATTATAAGAAAAGGAGTAACAATTCACATGATTATTGGGATGAAAGAGGGAGATTTTAAACCAGAAATGTCATCAACCATTTTAAGCATGTAAGGGCTGCCTTACAGAAGTGTCAGGGCAGTATTGTGTCAGATTGGAGGTGTTAGGACTGCAGCTGCAGAGTGAGCTGTGGCTCACTGTGGGTGGTGGCTATCGCGCCGCTGGGGCGGTGTGTTTATGTGTGCTGGGGTTAGGGCCACGAGCACAGTGCGGGCATACACACTAACACACATACACACCAACACACATACACACACACACACAGAAAAAACACAGAGACTCTATTGATTCCAGCTAATCAAGGCAGCGGCACTGGGGGAAGCTGTGCACGCGTGTGTGTGAAGTCAACACATTCCCCACATTCCAGCACTTCCCAAAGAGGCATAAAATATTAGCCACTGTACTGAGCTTGCAGGCCTCTTCGCTCAGCTGGGGTCCTCCTGCTCTTTAACTCGTCTGCCCTTTTTTTTTTTCAGTCAAGTGACTGCGCACTCTGATGTGGCTATAATTTTCAACAGTACTTTTTTTTCTTTCTCTTTTCTAATTCCACCCACGAGATGACCATGCAGTGACTGCTGGCTGAATCACACCGGCAGCACAGAGACTCCACGTATTCATGTCTGGTTCAGCCTGGTCCTCCTCAACCTGTTTTACAACTAAATCTGACCTCGACCACAAACTTGCGTGTGTATAACGGTCAGATTCATTGAATGAGCAACACCCCGTGACACGAGAACCAAAAGGAAGTCTGATTAAATTATAAAACCATACTTTATTTAATTTTGGATATTTTTTGCCCTTGGTCTTAGTTAAACCCAGAAAGAAAAGTGCAGTATTAGTGACAAAAGCCAGTACACAAATTACCTACAGATAAATGTGACAGGTATACAAACACCTCTTAATTGATCAAACACAAATGCATAATTGATGTTCTTTCCAAAGGAGATTCATCATGTGACTTATCTTGTTGATAACTTTAGGGTCACCAACAACAAGCACAGGTTCATGTTGCATGATCTGTCTTACAGACCTTCTCCAGTGTTGATTATTTTTCAAGACTATATAAATATTTTACTTTAAAATAACAGATTCTAAATCATTTTGATGGTACACTGACTTGTAATAGGGAGAATGGCGCCTCTTTACTCCCACTCCGTGCTCCGAACTCCTGTTCTTGCACTAACTTGGGATGCCCAGGCAGGATCTCCCGGGAAAAGTGCCTAACGCTTTACAGTACTACGCTGCACGACAAAGGACATCACAACAGTACAACGAAGACTAGAGTGTTTTCATCTCAGTAGAAGACAGTTATCCTTTCTCTCTGTCCTGGTCTTGTGTCAAAGTCTGTTCCCCTTTGAATAGTGTTTCTTAAAATGTGCCAGCGACCTGTAATTACCATGCGTGGCAGCATGGTCAGCTGTTGCTGCTGCTCAGCAAAAGTTACATAGTGTAAGGGAGAAAATACATATATTTCCTCTTACCTGTAGGGCTTTTTATCCATCTAAATAGCTTTGGTGCGAGTTACCGAGTTTTGGAGATGTCGGCCGTAGAGGTCTGGCTACTCTTGAATATAATTGAACTATGGCCGATCAAGAATTGTGGAATAAACAGCGAGAGCCTTTTTGCTCCGCAGCGCTCCCTCTCACCAGGACGGATCGGCAGCAGAGTCCTGCGGTGTGTTTGGCTACGGAGCTAACAGCTGACAGCAGTAAACACACACAGCAGAGAGTTTCAGTTCAGAGAAACACAAAGCGTTAAACAGTGAACTGCAGTTTAATGTGACAAAACAACAAGTTGACAGTTAATAAATGTACTGAAGTACTTCAGCTGAACACAGTTTGGAGGTGAAGCCTCGCCTAACCTGTTCAAAACAAATGGAATGAGTGTGAGTTGTTTGTGTACCCTTTTGACTACTGTGATTCGCTGAATTAAAAACTGATTGGCACTACCACTGGCGTCACTTTCGGTTTTGAGTGTGCTTGTTGAACGTCTCCTTTGACCGCACTTTCTCTATCACTAGGGGATGGAGAGGGGGGATGGAAGGTTTAACAAGGGGGATTTGCATCCCTCCTCAGATCGCCGCCTGTATATAGGCTGCTGTATGTGCACTGGATTAGAATGTAGCTCAGAGCACACTATCGGCAGTGATGCAGATATTGATTATGTTGCAGCGGAATCGCCTGAAGACTTTGTGCATCTGTTACCGGCAGCTGCTGGTGGCCACAAGCAGAGGAAGGCTGAGAGGAAGGAGAGAGGGAGGTCTGACAACCAGGACAGCTGGACCAGCAAAGAACCCAACAGCCAAGTAATGCCCACTGACCCTCCTCTTCCTCCTCCTCCTCCTTCAACTCTCCTAGTCTTAAAGCCAGGGCGAGAAGGTTCACAGTAAGGCATCGTTACCATAGAAACTCTGTTTGCATTTCCCAGTGAGCAATTCCGGGACCGCTGGCTTTCAGCTGGAATTCAGACATTCAATTCAATTCACAGTGCTGTCTGGAAAAGCAATTGTCTATGCGGGGCAACTTATTGAAAGACATTCTAGGTGCATTTCCGTTTAAGTGAAAAGGCAGACAAAAAGAGCCTTGGCTGTGAACTACATGTCATCTTAACAAGCCTGGCTCGCAGGTTGAATCATCTGGTGTGGTAGCACAGCGAAGAGCTGCAATGACCTGATTCGTGCCTTGTGTTTTATTTGAGGTAATGAAATCGGAAAGTCATCTTTTAAAGAGGGAGCCTGAGCAGAACTGCACACGCCAATCAAAATTTGGAGTGTGGTTGGAGAGTGCTGCTTTCCGCTGCGTGCCCAGTCACAGGGCTGTATTCAGGTCTGTCTTCGGTCCTCTCTCTCTCTCATACCAGGCTGCTGCGCTGGAACAAAGAGGGCTTTCACATTGACCTTGACACACGGCCACCCCCATCACCACAGGAACCAACGCAGAGGAATCCACTCCAGCTCTCTGATATCAATCTCTCTGTACCCCTGGCAGACGGTCCCAGCTAAAGGCTGAGGTGAACCTTAGAGAGGCTAATGCACATCATATGAGTGTGGTTTTATTCCAACAGAGATTATAAAAAAAAGACCCTGTTAGCACCACTGTGGATATTATATCTGATCTGAAATTACCCACCATGCCCATCTACGCCTAAATGTAAAAAACAAAGTTTGGTTTTATGGTGTCAAAATAATTTAGCCTTAATATACTTTCCCACTGCCGAAGGGGAGGTCTTTAAATGTCATTAAATGTGACCAAAACACTAAAAAATACATTTCACGATGGTCCAAAAACAGAAAAAAGTACAATATATTTATAAAAAAAGTTGCAAATAGTTTTTTTTTTTGGCTTGAAAAAAAAGGCTTGCATCAATTAATACATACTACATAACAATATAGTTGTAACTCATTTTCTCATTTCAGCTCTAGTATAATCGCTCCTAAAATGTGTTTATTATACACTGAAGCTAGCAGTGGTCTGCTAAAGTTAGAGTAAGTAGTAAAGTTAGTGTGCCCACTGGGGATTATTTATTCATATGTTATTAAAAGACATCAATGCTGTTCCAGGGAACAAAAGCTTTTATTCTCAAAGGGAAAAAGAAAAGATTTCGTTTTTTTTGTTGTTTTTTTACACAATTTTATGGCCCGAAAAAAAAACAACACATGAATTCAGGCATTAAATTGCAAATCATTTTTTTTAACAAAATAAAAATAAGAGGCTTTCACTTTATACATTTCTGTCATAAGAAATAACTTCAGAACTTTACATCAAGCTTTTTACAAAGCACGCAGAGCTTCAAAATATACAATGTTCATTCACATTTTATACACATAAAAACCAGTTGGGGTTTGCTACATTTAAAACCTGGGAGTTCCTCATCTGCGAGAAAAGGCAGTCCGAACACATTCCTCTTTGCATCACTTTCGACTTAAGTCCATCCAGCATGCTGCTTGGCAACATTCAGGAGCTCCATTCTTTGTCTCCACAGAGTCATGAGACAGCCGGAGAGGAGAGAGAGGCTCTGCCACTGGGCCAGTCTGTCAGTCTCTTTCTCTCCTTAGCATGAACCCTTGGTTCAGCTGTCCTCCCCACCCAGTGAGGACTTGTCCTATGTCCAAACGTGGGCAGGTAACACACTCAGTCAGTGTCCACTTGACAGGGGTTGGTCCCCTGCTGCTGCGCCTCGCGATACAACCGCAGGAAGTCTTTGTAGCGCGGGGCGCAGCCCATCCAGGCCTCCCCGAACCTCACTGTCCCCGTGAAGAGGAACTCACCCTCACCAGACCTCACCCTACACCGAAGGGGCATCTTGATGTGGCCAATCCAGCTCCGTACCCTCACGCCCCCAGATGCGAAGACCTGGGTCTTCTGTCTGTAGAGGTGGCTGATTTCCACAGTGACCGACGAGTGCTCCTCCGCCTGCTCCACTTTCTTAATGCTGCCCCGTGCCACTAGAAACACCGAGCAGGAAGACAAGATTTAGATACTGAAGTGGCTATATTCCATGCTACACAGAATGGTGTTTTCATTAGACATTTCTGCACACCATACAGCAGCGGGAAGCCCATAATTCTCCCAAATAGCGTTTGAACTTACCAAAGTCATTGGTGCAGACTGCTAGAAGCATCTCAGCGTCGCTGCAGGGCTGACAGGGTGCTAAAAGAAAATAAAGAGAGAAAGCAGATGAGTTTGGAGCCAGAATTTTGCAGAGAACTACAAACTGAAACAGGAAAAGTGCATGATTTCTTTAGCACTCCCGGCCTTGCAGTATGATAGAAATCTTGTTGATGGGTCCACAACTTTTCAGTTAAGTACCACTTACACAAACACACACACACTACCAATTGGGGTCACAGTAATTTCCATGCCCACGGATGACTATTTAATTTACAAAAGACAGCGGAGCTACATTCAGCTGTCATGGGCTCTGGGTTTTAACACCAAACAGAGCTGGGCAGGCTGCTGAGGGTAAAAGGAAAAAAAGTTAATCACGGCATATTTTTTTTTAAAAATGCAGATGAGTGTGTAATGCTCGTGGGGGCTGTTCAGCCAGCTTCTTCACCACAAGAGGAACCCCATGACACTCCGTGACAAACAAGGACCAGATGAAAAGGATAACCAGAGCACAGACACGAGGAGAGGCTACATCTCCGACCTGAGCTTCAGTGGGACTGAAACAGTGTGCACAGTCTCAACTATAATATCAAGTATTGAGTTTTTGACAGCCAGGAAATCCCTTCAAAAAGAGACGGATAAGGAGGAAGAAATAAGCCTGTTTCACAAAAACCTCCCATATTAACATATATTGTCTTAAACAATAAAGGGAAACCATTAGAGGGCATGCTCTCACAACTAGAGTGTATAATTGGGTGTAAAAAAAAAAAAAAGGGAAAAAATTAAACAGCCTCTACCCAGTACTTTAAAAGTACACCCCAGGCTAGATTTCAAGTTTGACTGGTGGTAGGCAGCTACTCAGCCTGTCCGCCTTCAGAGTGTTTTATAGCAGGAGAAAGGGCCCTAAATGAGAGCAGTCAATTCAATGATTAGTTGACTCAGGTGGTCCTGTGGCTAGTCCGCCCAGAATGTCTTTATTAGCCCTAGATCTGCTGTGGTTTTGCAGCAGGGTGAAAACACAGGGGAAGGTGGGGAGAGGAGAAGTGGAGGCAGAGGGAGGGGTGTCAAGTCAGCAGTGGGCTGAGGGTGGGGCGACACGGGTTGTCCATCCATAAAATTAGAGGAAGAATGATTGAAACTGTTAACTCAGGTGGATTCGGTGCTCTGGAAACCACCGTACTTTACATAGTCTGGCCATAAATCTGAGCACAATAATTAACCTGGTTTGTGCATTAGGCATTCTGGAGAAAAAAAAATATGCAGACCATTACCCTGAATTAAGTCCAAAAACAGAGATGTGGGGCCTCCGTCCTCTTTAGGAGCAGAGCCGGAGCTTATTTTAAGCTGGCTTGCCTGAAGTTGAGGGTATAGGGGTGAGGGGCTGAGCATGTCTCAGGTCAGCTTGTGTAGCAACACGAGGCGCTGCCGCATCACCGGAGAGGTCAGGGGTCAGACAGCCACAAGCTCGGACGGCTTAAGAACAGCTGGAGAGCCGGGAGACTTCAGAGCGGCCGACCTCGCCCAGAGCCCGAAGCAGAGTGCAAAGGCCCCTTTGAAGTGAGCCTGCGTGCTGCCATAGCATCAGACAGAGCAGCGAGCCGAGGCCTAAATCCAGGGGTGTTTTTTTTTTTTTTTATTATTCCTTTCCTCCAAAGCAGAGCAGAGCAGAGCAGAGCAGAGCTGAGCTGAGCAGGGCTCACATGTCAGACATGAAACAGAACCGCAGGAATGGGCTGAGAGCCGAGTCAGCATCTCTCTCTCTCTCTCTCTCTCTCTCTCTCTCTCTCTGGCCCATGCACATGCAGCACCACTCCGATCAGAACCACTTCACAGGAGCAGAGAGGGATGAGGGATGGGACGAGTGGTCGAGGAGGAGGAGGGGGTACGTTATAGTGTCCCTGCAACATCTGGTCCCTGATGCATTCCTCTGTAATGGAGCACAACTTGCTAATACCACTCGGTACAGACGAAAACCACTTCAAACAGCCAGGAAGAGAAATGGAAGATATATGAAGGGGAGAGGAATGAAAAAGGAAAATACTAGGATGATATATAGACGAGAAAGAAATTAAGATGTAGGAAATAGTGAGACGGAGGGGAAGAAAAGGGAGAATAATTTCAGTGAGCTGAAAGGCAGGCCGAGGGAGTGACAGCAAGAAAAGAAGGAGTGGGGGGATAAATAAGCCTATACGCTCCTAGAAGGTCCTCCCAACATCTGGCTGGAAATACATTCCAGCTTGACGGTGAGCAACTCAATCCCAGCACAGCGGGTCAGAGAGAAGAGGAAGGGAGAGGAAAGAAGGAAGAAACAGAGAGAGGAGAAGAAAAAGAAGAAGAAGAAGAAGAAGATGATGAGAAGAAGCGTAGGCGCAATCAATCCGCCAGTCCGGGCCTCAGATGACACGAGACCACTGTCTTTGTGAATCATCCCAGTGCTATCTCAGGCCACATCACAGAGCCAGATTATACTACAGCGCTGAGCAGAGCACACTAATGTGGTCACAACACACACCATGCTCTTTTAACCCTCTCCGTCTCTTTGCTGTGCCAGATAATGACGCAGGATGTGGACATGTGAACCCGGAGAGCCGTAAAAACAGATGTGGGCCTGATGCTGCTCTTATTTTGCTTTAGGTGGGAAAAACACAGTTGCGCAGCTTGAAACTGTGCAGGTTTGGCAGGTACGCAGCGTGAAAATAGGCAGCTGTTTTTCCAATGGAGGCCCCCTGTTTGGCTGTGCCCCTCCACACACACACACACAAGCCATCCAAAAAAACAATTGCAGCCTAGAGCCAAGTCAAAGCAAGTGTGGATGGTTGTGAAATTAGCTCAAATATGAACATTTTATCCCTAAAAAAAAAAAAAAAGTTCCATAAAAGCTAGAAAGGCTTCAGCTTTTGGGGTTTTGATACTCACAGCCCAAGTTTGAATTTGACAAGAAATGTATTCTCGCAAAACCAAAATGTACAGACAATGGTAGCAGAGAAAGGGACTTTGGCGTCAGCATTAACAGTGTGCTGGAGCAAATGTTGAGTTTCCTATTATTACAGCCCAACTTAATAAAAGTTTCCACCAGTAGATGGCTGCATTTAGTGCACGGCACACACACACACACACCACAGGGACAAAGGAACCCAGTCCTAGAGGGGCTCCATCAAAAGCACGCCTGCAGAACTTTACTACTTAGATGAAGTACAATTATCTAGAGTTTCACCACTAATACTGCACTGTATAACAGAGACGCGTCTTACCACCCAGTGAGTGTGCATCTGGTCCCAGCCTGTCGCTGACCAGCTCGTACTGGAACGCCGTGATCCGGCGGCTGATGTCCATGTGCGGGACGGCCTCGATGAAAAGCGCCCCCGCCTGGATGCTGAAGCACTGCACCTTGCCCTGACCTTGGTCCTGTTCACGCAGCAGTAAGCGAAGCTTGCCATTGCGGTCCAGGTAGATGTTGGTGCCGCTGGAGTCCGCGGAGGGCTTGATGCAGACAGACAGGCGGGCGGCGGCGGGGGAGACCGTGTTGGGTCGAAGGTTGACGATGATGGCGCCCGTGGGGTAGAGCCACTCCAGAGAGCCCTGGGAGCACCGCAGGTACACCTGCTCCACGTCCCTGGCGTGGCCTTCGTGAGTCAGACCGCTGGATGAAGAGAAAGGGAAAGGCGTCAGCAGGCATCAACCACCCAACGCAGGCACTGTCGAGAGTTTTTCTGGAAAAGCGTGCGATCACAGAAACCCAAGAACGTGAAAGCTTTCTTAACGGAGATGTGTTTTTCAAACTCGCGGTGAACCTTCTTTCCTTTAATCCGGGCATAATCTTAAAATAATTTTCTGGTCATTTACAGACTGATTTAACCGACCAAGGTGAGGACCTCTGGCAGACTCTGAGGCCATTAGACCACATTCCTCCTGAAGCATTAAGGGCCGTCAGCGCGCAAGACTGGCTGCATGACCAGTCACGAGCCGGAGCAGCCAAAATGACCTCAGCTCCAACGCACACTCCCCCCCCCCCCCATACACCACATTGTTCCTCCCAGAGCTTTGGCAAAATATACCACTGGCGGGCTGCCTTTGGGAAGAGTCTGGAAGCAGAAATGGATGAATGGAGGGACACAGGGGCTTCTGGGCAGACAACGGCAGCAACAGTAGCCGGGCCCGCTGCATGCAAGTGCAAATGCAGGTCACGCACCGAACCTCCCCTCGCTTTCAAGCCACCAAAGAGACTGGAAGAGACTTGTCCGGGCAGCACTTCGGACTCTGGCGCCAGCATGACCAAATGACTCCCTCCAGAACTTAATGCCTGGTCAGGGTTTGAAAACTCCAGTCTGTCAGTCATTCTGTGGCAAAGCCAGAGGCAGGAAGCCATCAGCAGTCTACCAGCACGCGTGTGCCAAGCTAGTGGTTTGACTTCGGGGGAGAAACGCCCAGTTTCCTGAAAATGAGATGCTGAAATTCAAATTTGCCGTAGATCTAAAGCAACCCCATGGCACATGCTGAGCATATGCAGCTGAAGCCCCATAACCAGGCTCTCCTCAGCACGCCTCTAATTAAGTCCTTTCTAACTTCATCACTTCTGCATGCAATTAAAGGAGATTAGTCAAGAGTCTCACTAATGAACAACAGATTATTGGTTCAGAGCTCAAAGTACTGAGCATGGCGTACCCCTCCTGACTGAAGGATGAAAAACAAAACCACACTATTTGAGGCACAGCCTCTCAAGTGCAAAACAGATTTCAGCAGATGTTTGACGGGAGGTGAAACTTTCCAGTATATGCTGCCTGAGGTAGAAGGATCTGTTGGAAATATTCTAAAACATAAACCATAATACTTAAAAGCTCTTGGGAGGATCTTCACATTCAATCCTGTTTAACATTTCGGGATTTTTTTTTTTCCAACCCCTTAGACAAAAGCGGACAGAGACTGTAGGTTAACATTTGAGCGCTGGATGGTGTAACTCGGTAACAATCCAATAATAATTCTGTCCCATTTCTATACTCCACCGTCAATATTATACCGAGCTGTAACAAACATTTGTTAAAGTTATTGGCGAGTCACGTTACTGTGATCAGGTTATTTTGCAATTAAAATCATTCAAAAATTCAAAGCCAGACCAGAAAAAAAAAAAAAAAATTCTTTCTCATCACGAAAAAAGAATACACAAGATGAGCGCACACCAAAACATCTGTTCTATATATATATATATATATTGTATTTTGTCTGAATTCATGGAGGCTTTCCGTTGAACTCCGCTGCATGCTCTCACATCTCCGCGTCTCTCCCGAGTTTCGGTCTCGGTCACGTCGAGTCGCTGCTCGCTTCCAAAGCGCGTCGCGCTCACGGCGTAAAGAAGAAGACGCGAATAAGGCGCAAAAGCCCGGTGCGGCTCACCTGCCCTTCCAGCTGCACAGGTCGCTCGAGTACTGGCAGAGAGAAAGCCGACAGAGGAGCAGCAGAGGCAGCAGGGAGGCCAGCGTCGGGGCCGGCATGGTGATCTCTCGCGGCTCACTTCTTCGCCTCCTCTCGGGTGAAACTGTGATGACGGGGTCCGCCGGCGCGTCCGCAGCCGCGTAGCGTTTCCATGTGCGCCCGCTCCCGCTGCGCGCCGCCGCCCGAGCCGTGCGACCCCGGCTCCCGGGGTGGTGGGGTGGGGGGGTGAATGAAGACTTGAGGCGCTGACTCCGAGCCCCGTCGCGTCCGGTGCTGGCGGCCCGTCGGTGGAGGGGTTATAATGCGGACTGAGTTTCGGCTCCGACCGCGTCCCCCCGCAGCCCTGATCGCTCTCCGCGTCACGCGCGCCCCGTCCACACGTAGTTTATCGCGGATGCCGCCTTCAGGTGCTCGGCCGAGGCTCCGATCTCCGAGCTTCGTGGGACGAGACGACACTCGTGGAGCGTTCGGGTGCTTTTGGCGCATAGAAAACTGCGTGAAAGTTGTTTTGTTTTTTCTTTTCTTTTCTTTTTAACCACTGAGCTACTCAGTTATGCGGTGGTAGATACAATATGCGTTAATCCAAAAACAACAAATGGGGCGGACTTTAAAGTTGCATGAGATTGAACACAAATTATGCATAACAGACCAACTGTGTTATTTGTATGTCAATTGAGATACCAAAAAAGTTTTCTTCACCCCAGAAGAATAAGTATTTGGTTATCACATCATCACAGGACAACAAAGTTGTTGTTTGTGTTTAGTAGTTGAGTAATTATTTTGTGACTGGGCGTACGAAAAAAACTAAATAGGCCTATGAGGGGGGAAAATGGGCTAATATGCCTTTTCTGGCATAATTACATTAGTTGAGTTACATTTCAGTAATTTGATTACAATAGAAAACGCTCACCTTCCCATTACTTATTTACGTATTGAGATGTGTTGAAATGAGTCGTCCGACAACAAACTGTAAAAGTTCCGACAGCACTTGAAGTGAGCATAAAAGTCAAGAGTTTTGTTTTGCAGAGCATAACAACAGCCCCCCCCCCCACACACACACACACACACACACTTTTTTTATATATATATTTATTTGGGGGAAACTAAAAATAACAGACATTTTAAGTAATTAACATTATTCCTCCAAGAGTCTTTTCACCCAAAAGTTATGTTTTTCCTAAAGTTGGTGAAGTCAGGCCAAATAGTGGGAAAATGAAAAGGACAAAAAAGAAGAATGGTGAATTAATACAACTTGCTAAAACCATTTTGTTTTTAGTACATGGATTGAATTTAGCTTCTGAAGTTATCATAGCTGGCTTTCTGCTAAATTAAGTAGGATTGTGGGGGGCCACAGACGATGGATACAACAGAAAAGGGCCAACGTTTTTGTTCGACTTTACTCACCATCTTGGAGCTTATTGACTGTTATTTATGTTCAGATGGTTTCTTGGCTGGAGAGAAGAACCAACAGAAATTGCAAATCATGGTTTGGTGCTCTGCTCGTAGCCCCACAAACATCTGCAAATACTGACCACATCAAAGAATACATGAATGAAAGTCATAAGTGTTGGTCAAGTAAACACAATTTCACGTGTTGTTTTATATGAAATAATAGTGGTTCTATGCCTAAAATTGGAATAATGTCACAGTGGCTCCAAGATTTAGATTTATTCTGCAATAGTTCATGTATAAGATGGTGGGGATCTGTAAAGCCGCATGCTAGAAGACAACACCACGCAGACAGCTCTCAGGTCAAAGAGCCATTTCATCCAATGAAAATAATAATCATGATTCATTTATATAATTGAGTTATTTTGACAACTGATCTATTACTTTAGGACACACATCTCAGCCAAAGTTTGAAGATTGCACTCCTGAGTTTACAGTGCAGCTCTGTTTCCAAGTGCAACAAAAGCTGTGGGGACTTGCAGAGCGGCGGGGTCCGTTACCACTGGGTGCATCTGTAAACATAAACTACTCATCACTCATGGATCCTGGCCTACGTTTTCCTATGGAACAAGACGCTTTGTGTGTGGATGGTGTTTGGCATGGGAAAGAAACCCGTTTGACGAGGAAAACCTGAGCAGTTTGTAACTGCTACTTTTCCTCTCTGGTTTCTTGGGACTTTGGTTGTGTCTGGCTGGTGATCGACATGTCTTTATTACTTACCTGACATGCAGGGTTCATGTCCAAGCCTGGGCTGCATGCAACCAAAGGGCCCCACAAACCTCAGATTCATGTGCAAATAGATTTTTTTGTAATTGCCAGTAGATTCTCCCTCTCTAATAAAATCTCTCCAACTCCCAGCCATAATCCAGATTTAAAAATTTAGCAACCTTTTAGTATCGTTTGTGTAAGCGAGTAAGCGGATTAAAAGTTTGGCTGGTGGGTGTGCGCTCTTGTTTCTGTGTAGTCCTTGCCATATTGCAGGCTGTCTGGGAGTTGTGGCTTTTGATGAGGTAACAGAACCGCAAGACCTGTCTGAACACGATGTCTGAGGAACCATCACAATGACACCTGCACTGTTACACCAAAGCTACACCTGTAAGAGTTTCTCAATGATGTCTGTGATTTACACGCTGTTTGTGTTCTAAGATGAAATGGGAACGCCACCGATTTTACACACCACAAGTCTGTTTACGGGGGGGGGGGGGGGGGGGGCGGCTCCAGAGAGAAATCTGAAAAATTGCCTCAGGTGATGTCATTTGAGTCAGCGTCAGTTGGGGCTGAAGACTTCAAGTTTGTAAAAAAAAAAATAAACCTGGTGCTTTTGATTTAGGAAGCTCACCCACCCTCTGTAGTCTGCCCCTCATTCCTGCTCGAGGCTACATTAGTTACAACTAGCATAACACGCCTGTATCTCCAATCGAACTGTTGTCTGTCAAGTTGCATTGTGGGTAATCTAGGCACCAGGTTTTAACAAGGAAGAAAAAATGTGTGGAATAAAAAAACTGTCCATTGTGAGCCCGACAGTTGTATAGGAGTGCCGTGTTAAACCGGTGGTGTACTCTTTTAAGAGGTGCAGTGTATATTAACATTGACAGTGCATCATTTAACAACCAGTATACAAGGAGTGACTATACTTTATTGTACTAATAAAAAATGAAACAACGCATGCACTGATGGACACCAATAAAACGTAGAGTTTGAAACTCTACTGCCAGGTATTAGCCAATTTAAAAAAATTTAAAATGAAAGAAAAGATTCTGAGCTGTAAAGAGCAATGGCATCACTGTCAACAATTGTTTTACTTTTTTCTTTTGCAGCTCTACTCTACTCCACTACGCCTGGTTAGAATGAGTATATATATATACAACCAGGACTGAGTGAGAAACCTACTTTCTAAAAAACCCACGCAATTTTATTTCCCAGACAAATTAATCTCTCCTACGAAGGGTGGGCTTGCCCTCTTCTTGTTATTCCAGTTGCTTGATCACTTGCTGCCTGTGTTTGTTATTTTTTCACTCACTGCATCTTGAAGGAAGCAGGTTCAACTCTCACCCTCCACCTGTCAGAAGTTTCACTGGTGGTGGGAGCGGAGAGTGGAGCACAGGGGGTGGGGAGAAAAAAACAAATCGATGACAGATAGCAGTCTGAAAAACAGACAGTTAATCATACCGTGCGCTCCTGTTATTGGTTTCTGATTGAAACTTGGCAAAGGAAACAGGACATTCAACACAGAAGCAGTGAGGTGCACTTTAAATTAGAGGATTAGGTGTGCAAATATGTGTTATGTTCCCGGGGATAGTGAGGTAGGATACAAGTTTAGGGAGGGAGGGAGGGGGAGGCTGCTGAAGGTTTGGAGAGGCTGCGGAAGTTTTGGGGGGATGGGTGAGATTGTCCGAAACTTTTGCTGAGTGTGACTCACTTTTACGCCCGGAGCTAACCTCCAGGTGAAAAAGCAGCCGTAAAGTAGACTAGGCTGCTGACAGGATGTGATTTTTATGTGTGTTTGCATGTACGTGTGTGTGTCCTCAGTGTCCTTTCTCTCTTTAACGTCTGTCTTCTCCTTGATTGTTTCAAGAAACCAGGCTTGTCAACAATTAAACAAACCCTTATTATGTGTTTTTTTTTGTTGTTTTTTTTTTGTAAAGCGGTGGACAGAGAACAAACCTGTTGGTACAACACACAGTTTATTGATCCATTTGGCAGAGATCTTTAGTGTTGGTGAATGAAAGCTTGTCTGGAGTTAATTTTCAACAAACTTCCCCTTAATGTCAAACCTCCTGCTCTGAAAACCAGTTTGTTGACTACCTGAGCTGCTGTTTTTTTTTTTCTTTAGAGCTAGTCTCAACCTGCTTCATTAAGCCTACTATCTTGGACAGATAAACTGTAAACTGCAGTGACACAAGCATGTCCGATATCTTGTGGTATGCAAAAGGCAGATTGGAAGGCGCTGATATCATCGCGAGGCCGTCTGCCTGTCATCATCCCTCTTTGGCTCCTTTCCAGACAGTCAGAAAATGCAGCTGAGCTCAAACCTGCGTGAGCATTCCTCTTCGTTAAGAGGAACCCTGTCACTTTGAAGTGCCAGCCATATCTGAAGACAGACATGGTGTTTGTATCTCTTCTAACACCTTGCATGACTTTGTCAGTCTTGCTTAAGCAACACGGTACTGAACATATTGTACATTCCAGATCTGCAGCCCCTGTGTCTCAATCGTCAGCCCTGGTGGTTGTATTGCTGGTAGTGAAGTCCATACATCCAGCCAGTGTGGAACTATGTGGGAGGAAGTGACATATTTGAAGTATGCAGCAACTGGCGCATCTCACTCAAAATTCCCTGAAGCTTTTGCAAGCCGGGGAAGACAAGGCCTGTCTTTTGTTTCAGCACTGATGGTGATGTATAGCTTGTGTGGGAGGAAAAAAAACACACATTGAAATGAAGAGAAAAGAGAGGCCAAAGTGGAGAAAGCCAGAAAATGGCATGGTTGTGTTCCTTGTGCTGTATCTATCGCAGGCCATGTGAGGGGTGGCAGAGGAGATTTGACGCTGCCGAGGCCTCAACACAGCAACAAGTCCATGCTGAGTTAGACCTTGATGCCTTCAAGCTGTTCTCAACACCAAGCTATCAGCTCCTTCATATCCCTCTCTTAGCAGCGCACGGAAACCTGATGAACTACAGCGCTGAGGGGCTCATAAGAAGAATTTGGGTCAGAGCTCATTTTGACACGGCGCTCGCCCTAGCAGGTGGGCAACTCTTATGAAAGCAACATAATAAAAGTGAACTCAACTCTGCTGTGCCTTCAAATTTCACAGAGATCAGATATGGATTAGGCCCTGCAGGTCCAGGTGGTTGTGAGGCTTGAGGCTTAGCCAATCAGCAACCAAACATGAGGAACATAACAAGGCAGAGGGAGATAAGGACCAGTACTAAAGGTAAAGTCTGACTCACTTCAACTTCAAGGAAAGAAGTGCTGTATCTTTGCAGCACTCTTTCTCCAGGACAACTTCCGCTTTCTAGATTAGCCTCGCTGATCTGATTCTCATGGCTTCTCGCGGAGAAAGAGCCCGGGCCAACGTCCCTCCTTTTTCTTCATGGGCCTGTGAGATGAGACCTTCCTTGATGGGTACACTCATTCTCCGATTCACTCGATCAGACCGGGATGCAGTACACAAAAAGCCTCAGCCATTGGGCTGGCTGATGCTGGGTGACAGCCATGATAGACTCAGAGACTGTGGGGGCGGGAGGGAAGAAGCCGGAGCGCCCTCCTTTGTTAATTCCCAAGCTCTTTGGCTCGCACAGGGAGATCAGCTCTGGCATCATTCCTGTGCAATACTTTGGTGCTAACATTTTTGAACATTACAGGAGAACATTTAAACATTTGACTATCCAAATAGTATTGATTTCATATAAGCCATGCCTGTTTCTGTGTTTTTTTTGTAAGTTGAGTTTTGAATTCTTGGAAACAAAAGAAAACAGATTTTTATGTTGAGTTTTAACATTGCAGGGGATGTTGTCTGTCTTCAATCAGAGGTGCAGTCATCTGCCAGTGCAGATGAGGCTTAGTCAGACTCCCTGGGCATTTTCGATTGATGACTGAGGTTATGTTTTTGGCTTTGGCGTCTTTATACTTCGAGAAGGAGATCTTTGAGGAGATATCTCCTGGCTTTCCCCCGTGTGGTTTTGCGGGTTGAAAAGCGAACAAAGAACACTTACCTATACACACGCTTGTTGGTCTGCTTTTTAAAGCAATTCATTAACACAAGAAAGACAGATAATTTCTCAGTGGACACAGTGGAAGTACTGTACTTAAAGGGACATTTTGCCACTTTTTATGTGGATGTCCAAACAATGTTGAAGGTCAATGTAGTCGATCGAAGCAGATATTTTCCTCAGTGCGTGTTATATTGACCGAGAAAGCTGAATAAACGGTTTGAATAAATATGACTGAATATACGAGTCAGCCAAAACATTGTAAAATGTGTCCTCGTCCATAACATCATCTGCACTCATATTTTGGGATGCCATTTTCACTGTTGGAAATATAGACAGTTTGCAATACCAACAAATAGATCAAGGACGTTTTGTTTTTGTGCAGCATCACAGCAACTACGTCACTATACATGTCAAATGATGTAGAACAACAGATTTTGCAGCTGTGCCCCAGAGACACAGGGAACATCGGCGAGAACTGCAGGCATTTTTCACCATATATCCCTAACTCAGATAGCTAGAGATGAGGTTGAAACTCCACAAAATATTCCTTTAAGTATAGTTTTGATGTACTTGTTGAGACAGCTTAGTTGTTACTTTGTAGATTAGCCTTTTAATTCAGCCTACTATTGAGTCTTCTTCTTCTTTCAGGATTCTTACACTTATTTTTAAAAGGTTCTTGAAACAAGTTGATTTCTATCCCTTACTGTTACTATCATAATTTTAGGGATTCAACAACTAATAAACAATTACTTAGTAAGATGGAAATTTTTTTTACAGTTCAAAACATAACATGATCATCATATTGAGTAGTTAAATCAGCTCCACCTTACTTACTTGTTAATGTATAGGTGACAATAATCCAATAACATGTTATATATTTAAACACTCTTTGATTAGTGGTGGAGTATTTTCACACTGTGGTATTGATAAATACTTAAATAAAGAATCTGACTATTTCTTCCACTGCAGCTGACAGAGCCAGTCAACAGGCACAGCTCCTTCAGTGCAAATCACACTAACAAGCTCATGTGTTTACACAGGGTGCAAGAACGAGAAAGGGAAATGCAGGAAAGGAGAACAGTTGGCCTATTGTGTCCATCCACATGCAAAGTTTTATATTAGCACATGGTTTGCCTGGAGAAACAACCAACAAACTATTTAGAACATAATCAGTCAAATCTTGGTATAAACTAAGTACGATGGCTCTTTATGGAAATTCTGACCAAGTGGTCTGGTTCTCGGAGCGCTGTCACAGAGGGGTCTTTAAGATCCTCTGGCACCCCTCTGAATGGATCTCATTCTGCCCGTAACAAGAGCTGGATTTCGGAAACCCAGAGTTCTGCCGGTGGTGTGGTCTGCTCTGAAGGTGATACTTGTCTCATCTGCTGATTCACAAGCTGGTGACAGCCATAGTCACAGGTGACGGGAGGTGGCAGGTTCACGGGAAAGGCAGGGGTCAGGGAAAACCATGTAAGGGTCAGTGAGGATGACAAAGAGTTCATGTTTGGGGTTACTCACAGACACAAACATTCATTCCTGAGGTTGTCAAATACTAGCAGCAATTGTAACATCCAACCACCTATGGTATATGTTTCAATCAGGACCTCTTATGGTTTATTGAGCTTGATGACGCTGCACAGAACATCTTGAAACTCTTTGTCTTCTTTTTTTTTTAACATGTTCTGCTGCACTGCAGTGCGGTTAAGTTTTTATGAAACTATAAAGATGCTACAAGTGGCGATCCAACTGTTTAATACATTCAGCTCATAGTCAAGCTACGACGAAGAGTAAGCAAGGCTTAAATAGATACATATCATTGCTTAATTTGCTGTGTTATGTGTTGCAACATTGTCCCCTAGATAAGGCTGTTGCACATGTTTTCATACTCATTCTTAATCTTTCTTAATCTCAAAAGAGCATGATGAAGCATCACTACCTCACTGCTGCAAAACTGAAACTTTCAGGCATTTCTTAAAGGAAATACAGAGTGAAAAGGTAATACACACCCAGCAGACATACTGGGGAACATTTGTTTAAGCATTTTTCTTATATATATATATTTTTTTAAACTTTACAACAGTTCTAGCAGGGAGCCTGCTGGTTACCTGCCCAAGGTATAAAATGACATTTAACCACATTTTGTATCATGTTGTTCCCTGGTGCACAGTGAAGGGATCGTCTTTCTGATTAAGGAGAAAAAGAGAACTACAGAGTTTAGCAATCCTCAGTGCCAAATCATTGCTAAATATTTAAATCTCTCCTTTGTTTTGTGGTCTCATATGAGAGAAAAAAAACAACGCGGGCATGTCAAGACATGAAGCGTGACATTAATAAAGGGCAAAGAGTAACACACAAATAACCTGTTAGGTCTGTATCTTCCTCCATTCATCCTGAAGTCATGTCACGCAGTCTGCCAACAGAGCTTGTGATGAAATGAAAGAGCCATTTTGAGTCGAGCAGGTATCCGGAAGATCACTGACTTCTGATGTGTACATGAAGACGTGTAGTCACTGAGTAGTTTAACACACAGACGCATACAGTGCATGAATGGTCGCGAGCAAAGCCTTTAAATGAGCGTCTGTCTGGAGGAATGAGGCTTGATAGATAGACGTTTGGATGAAATCACCTGCTAGAGCAGCATTATTACACCAACCTTGGTTTAGTGTGAGACTATGCTGAAAGGTCACGTCTACGTCAAGACATTATTTTAGGATTTAAGCAGGTGGCACTGAATGCAAAGAAAGTCTTTAAAATATTTATTAACCTGGATGAAGTTGAAAGCGGGCGATGTGCTGAGTGAGTGGAACATGCAGCCAGATCAGCTGCGGGATCAGCTGAGGGATCACGGGAGCTGAGCGTGGAGGCTGTGCTCTGTGATCTTATTATTGTGCTTTGTGTTAGGTCTGCACTCTGCTCCACTCCTTCGCCCGCCTGGCTTAGCCCGGCTAAGTAACTCAGTGTCTGACACACACAAACACACACCTTTAGCACCGCAGGGTTGAATCAGCAAGTTGTCTGGCCGGTTTGTAAAATATGACACACACACACACGCACAAACACACACCCCCACACACACTAATGCTGCTCCCGCCCATATGCTCAAGGCTGGCACACTCCACACACACTCCCAGGGTCATATGTCCTCAATACGCACACACGCTTCAGCAGTTCAAAAGTCATGTGGAGCCGCATGTGGAAACATATCACATATGCTCACAGCAGAGCACAGAAAGTTCACAAAGGGTAAACAAATGCACGATAGAAGTTACACTAATGGTACATCATTGACAATCACATTCTCGTGTCAGACATGACACAGTATAGTCATAAATTTTGGCAAATAACTTAAATAGCCTAAATACAAGTAGAACATGTTATTGTGCTGCCTGAAACCTGTTGTAACACAGGAGACATGCGTCATGATGAGACATGCGTCTACGCAGGTGAATCACAACCAGTTGAAAGAGCCGCAGCAGGTGACACAGCCACAAGAACACACGCATACACACACTCCTTCACTAATGAGGCACGAGCGACTGATCACCTGTGTGTCCAATACAGAGCTACAAAACAAAACTCAAAATCCTGGCTAAAATCCGACCAATCATCATCAACAGCTACATGAAATCGAACACATTTATAACAACTTACAGTATATGATACATTGTGAATTATACTATTTAGCACATTTGTGCCTAAAACTAAGTCCAGGTGGTTTGGCAAACTGAGATATCCACAATATTCATAGCAAGAGCTTATACGTGCCTTCACATGCGTCTGACACTCTGTGCAGCCCAGACTACAAGCAAAGCTAAGCAGCTTTCAGCCCCAGCCATTTCAACCGTATGATCAAAATCCTAGGATATGTCTGCAAACAAAGCCAGCGATTCAGCGGTGGGCTCGCTCTGCACCTCCACCCTGTCCCGCTCTTCTTCTCGCCAAGCCTCAGATCCAGCAGCAGCCTGGGGAGTTGCACGTCGCACAATGGGCCCATTGTACGCGCTGATGTAACACCATAATTGTTACAATCTTCCCATTCAGGTGAAAAGCACACCCACTTTTAACTCCCAGTGACATTTCGAGGGGTTTGTGGCTTTCAGTGATGTTGCATGAACAGATATAATGAAAGCAAAACGTGGGTGGCTCGAGCACCTGAGGTTGTGGCTGGATCCCAAATAAGCTCCTGTTTGTATTTTCATGTGTGTCTGTATAAGCCAAGGCCCAGACCACAAGCTCTGTAGAGCTGGAGTGACAGATTTAATAACATCCTGATATTTCCACGAGGTGGATCAGTGATCTGTGACGAAAGAACGGTCCACTGGAGAAGTTTAATAATTCCTCGCTGCCAATCTGAAATCCCCATATGAGAAATTATTTTCCCACTTGGATGATATTGCAGAAAAGCCGGCCAGTCTAACGACACATAAACGAATGTGCTGAAAAGAGTACATCTATATTCTCCGAGATTGGGTTTCTACTGCTGATTTTATTTATTTATTTTATCCCGTCCCTGGACTGTCTCTTATCATGGGGCTTTGTATTTAACGATAGGGATGTCAGCCCCCTCGTCCTTACCACGCGCCTGACACATCCTGGGGGAGGATATATAAATCACAAATATGGGCCTGCGTTTGGGAGGGGCCAGTGAGGAGGAAACAGTATGGAGGCCTGGGTGGTTCCAGCTGGTCGGCTTCCAACACTTTAGTGGAGTCTAATGCAGGCCTGTGAGGAGCTTCCCTGCCTTTCATCCGTTTAGGAAACATCTGGAATCATCTGCCGGTTGAATGAGAGCGTGCACGTGTGTGTTTGTGTGTATGTGTCTTCCAGGAGGTTTGCCAGGAATGTTATCATTGTGTAAAGATTAACCTTGCTGTCCAGAAAATAAATCAAGGAAGCTCACTGGTGAATTGCCAGTAGATGTTTGGGCTTTGACATCATCTCCAGTGAACAAATTCCTGCTGAACATCAACAATTAGTTTATGATCAGTCTCCTCCTCATTGCTCATGGAATGGGCGGTCCACCACTACATAACTGTGCCATATGTGCTGCACGGAGAAAGAAAACACAAATATCTGTGTCAGAGAAATACATGCTTTATGTGCAATCGCCCCGTTTTCTAACGCTTTCAACTGGTCAAAGAAAAAGACTTGAGAATACCAACAAGAGCTGAATAGTCAAAACCGGTTACAAGTGCGCACTGTTGCTGTTCAAGCGAGTGGATATTGTTTCCATGCGAGCAGGTGAGCAGACAAAGCCTGTGGTCGTGTGGCAAGTCTCTCCATGCCCAAGCCAAGACGTCAGGCCTGATGTGTTGACAGAGGCAGACGGAGGCAGGGTCAGGAGTCACACCTGCCGATAGAACACCTCTTTCTCTGCGCACGAGGCGTCGTCACCTCAAACACTAAGCACTCATAGCAGCCTCCACCTGACTGGAAATACCTGCAGTCTGCACACAAAAAAGTTTTTTTTTTTTTTTATTTGTCAGGACTGTACTGTAAAGAATAACATCACAGTGTTTGCTGCATCACTGTGTGGTGGAAACCTTATACCTTCCGAATGTCAACTTTTAAGAAAATAAGGCAAATTGCCCTGTTTTTCAGCTTCACTGCCATGTATTTTTGAGCATACTCTATTTGTTTTTAAAGCAACATGGTCATAGTATTCTCTTTAATTAACACAAGAACATGTCATCTTTCTTTTGGAGTTGAAACATGAAAATCACCAAGTGGTTAACCTAAAGAATTAAGTGGCTTTCACACCACAACAACATGTATAAATACCCCCCACCCCCCTTTTAAAAATGAATACAGTGTGTGAATACCACGTAAGATAACAGATGTCCCTCTCAGATATTTTAATCAGAACATTTTTACAGCTGCACTTTACGTGCCATGTCATTATTTGCAGACTAGGTGTGTAGGGAAGAGAGTTGCTGTGTTTGGACCAGGGAGAGGATGTTCAGGTCTTGTTGCAACGACACCAGGGGATGTGATTTTTGGGAGTATTGGGGAGGATGTTTTGCCTCCTGTGTGGTGACTCCTGACCTCCACCATCCTCTCCCAACCTGCTTCACCTCAGCCCTATTGTAGCTCTTATCAAAAGTTGTACATACATTCAGTCCACTGGCCAGGACGGGAGATAACACTGGCTCGGTCTCACATCAGAGCAGCCTGCCCTGTTTTGGGAGACATTTGACCCCCGGCATGTAAAGATCTATCCCGTAAGCTCCGTCTGCCTCAACGCCGTCCTTTTCCATCCATCCATTTCTTCATCACAATCATCACCTGTTTGTCCCGCTGCTCTCTTGTCCTGTACACCTTTGTTCGCTGGCTCTCTGGCGCATCTCAGCGCCTGCTCATTGGTGTTTTGTCAGTGCTGCGTGACTCCCTCGCCTGCTAAGACAACACGGTGTTGTCCTGAGGGTGCAATGTGGCCCCTGCTGATCACACTCTGCTGACTTGCGCTTGTATCGCTTCTCATCTTGTTTAACACACACTGACATGGCCCTTTGAAGTCATGGGGAGCAGTGTGGACCTGGGACCATCCCAACAAAAGCAATCTGATCCTCGGGTGATGTGTCCAAGCATGCCTGCGGCCCCCCCCCCCCGACAATGGACTAGGACAGCAGGGGCCCCCCTTGCAACTTCTGTGTGTACCTAGGATTGGACCTGCCTGTTGTTCATGGGGAACTGGACATGTGGAAGATCGAATGAGAGAAAGTGCTGTTTTGTGACTTTTTCCTGCCCAGTAGCATGAGGTTCAGCCTATTCCCAGTCTGACTCAGGCGTAGTTGCAGGACTGGAATCTGTATCATAAACAAGATGCAATATTAAATATAAATAAATACTGGAAGGGGGATAGTCTGACTTTTTCTCACCCCAAATTTACACTTTGACAAATGACGAATAATAAAGCCTTCCATTGCAGCATTTATTTGTGTAAAACAGATCAAATAGTTGGCTTTAGTTTGTGTGGTCAGCTTTATTTTTGCCATCACAGTCAACTGGCTAACAGGACCTATGTGTCAGATTTGAGACACACACAATACACGTGGATCTTTATAGATAATAGTGATTAAATGTCATCTCCACCAATAGTTGTTCCGTCCTTCCTTGTATCACAAAAGGAAGTACAAAATGTGTCATATAAAGTTGGCCTATATTATAATTCAAGTTTTATTTATTAATTAAAAAAATGGCTGCACTATTCATCGTTTTGTTATGTTGCCAAAAAATGCTAATTCCCTATTATAATTTGGTGCATAATTATTTCATTTAGATATTAAGGTTTGAAGTAGAATTCACATATTAAATTCTTTATGCTTTGCTTCTTTTAGTAACGAATTGTAAAATGGGTTGTTCAAACTCAGTACTAGATTTGGGGATTTTAGGGTAAAGGTGTTGCAGTTTCAAGGGGGGTTAGGGTTCCAATCATTGACTCAGGTATGGTAACCACCATGGCCATCCACGCTTGAGCTGTTTCCCAAAATCTCTGCACGCACACTTGGAAATGCTAAATATGCAAAGCTCACCTCAGACAATATTTGCATACAAAGAAGAAGGGACCTTGAGTCGCAAGACAGACACGCTGTTTGTTATCTTGACATTCCTGTCTGTATTGTGTGTGTATGTGCTGTGTATTTACATTTTCTGATATGCATGTATTTGGCAAGTTAGAACAGCTCAAACCCTGCTTGATGTCTTGTTCTGGACTCAAGGTCTTGCGTATATCTCTTCCTGGAGAATCAAAGGGGATAAAACTGCTCCCCACACCAGGTCCTATCTCTGTCTGGGCGCAAGGACATATAAGACCTTGTCTATCCAACTAGTGGAGGAAAAAAAAAGGAAACAAAAATAGGAGAAATTCTTGAGAAAGAATTTCTCAATCAATATCAACCAAGCTCTTTACGAAAGAGGATATCAGTTTCACCCTGCAACCTCTGACCATTACACAATAACCATCTTTTTTTAAGAATGAGTGACACTGCATTTTTAGACATCTCAAACATCTAATTTATAAATAAGTTATCTATATTCCCTTCAAACTTAGGAAACCAGCGGTGCTGTGTGGTGCCTGTGATTGTCAGGTTTAAAACATGAGGTTCCAGTGAAGGCTCTGGCTGGAAGGACTGTATTCATTCTTATTATTCCTCAGGATATGGAACACAAATCTGTTTTTTATATCTCTGCCTCAAATGTGCCAGGGACTCTGCCAAAAGACTATATACAGAAGAGGAACCCTGGTTTCAAATGTAAAATTTGCACAGTACCTCACTGTGCTAAATTTCATATCATCTTCTCTTACTTTACCCGTTTTCTGCTTTACGGATAACTCAAAACACTGACTTTCACACCTTCCCAAAACACTTCCTTGTTTGTTTTCACTCCAACGTGAGCGTGCAAATTATATACCATTGCCAAAACTGAGCCCAAGAATTACCTCAGCGCAGAGCAACGCATTATGTCCCTTAAAACTACATCTGGTTCACTTTAGCTCCAGCATCAACAAGTGCTTCCACCTCCACAGTTTTCTCTTTCACGTACACATAGAGCACACATGAATCATGGAGGATGATGTGCTGCAAAGCTTTGCAGGTCACTCTGAAAGCACAGCACCCAATGTATATTTCATGAGGCATTAGACGCCGTATTATTCATGCTGGTCTCCTCTGCTGTTTTGTTTGGGAGACAGAGAGCTGAACAATAGATCCATGGCATGGTGATGGAGGATTAGAATACCTAGAGTCCACAAAAGCCCACAAGGACTCTTTATTCACTGGATGGGTCTATTCATAATTGTATTAAGTGATTTTCTGTGGAAGAATACTTGTTAATCATTCAGAGGAATTTCTTTACATGAAAAATGACTCATGTTTTGGAGGCGGGCAGAGGAAGAGGGAGGATGAGAGACGAATGGAAACAGAGAGTGCAGTTGTGCACTCTGGAAGATACTGTAGCATGATAAAGCTTTTTATGGCGTGGTACCATGAGGTGGGGAAAAACCAAACCTTCTCCAGAGACCATGATATGTTGGATAAACATCTTTCAACATCAGAAACGTGTCTGGAACTCACTACTGACCAACTTTATCCAGGCACTGTGCATGTTCAGAAGAAAAGAACACATTCACTGAACACATTCATTGAACCACCTTAACATTGACCTAACCCGAATCCATAAACCTGCTTCCACTACGGTCTCCGTGTCCCAAACAACACTCCCTTTGTTTCCCGCGTGAAGGGCGGAAAATGAGGGAGACCGTGGTCCTTTGCTGTAAATCATTTGAAACAGACGGGGTCACAGGTTTTTGGTTGTAGTTTATAAGCGCTAAGCTTACCGAGTATCAGCCCCATGAGCAATCTCTTGTAGGCCAGCTGCTGCTTTCTGCCGAGCTGACTGCAGGTAGCTTGGCAGGAAGCAGGCGCTCGCTCCGGTGACATGTCAAAGGTATTTATTTGAACACAAAATACTTCACTATGGAGGATTCAGAGCAAACTGTGCAGCCATATATCTCCTGATACATTCCAGAGGATGAGTGGTTGATGAAAAATTGTGCATGGGGCAGACTTTTGGGAGGAATGTTTACATCTTCAAAAATAAGTAGTTTCTTTGTTGCCTTCAAATGCACATTTAATGAATCTTTTTTTTATTTTTAATTGTCCTTAAAGCAGCTATAATCAATATTTGTATATTATCAAGAGCTTTCTAGCATCTTTCAGCTCAGTGTTTTTCGTGTTATGGACAGCAACTTTACTGTTTTGGTTCAGTTCTACCACTCTCATAGCCAGCGTTGTTTTCAGACAAAGCAGGCAGCTGTTTTCAGTGGAAAAAGTTCAAAAAATCCACTCTACGCTACCTTTCCAGCACAAACGGCAAACAGGCAAAGTAAGGGACTAGCTGGTGAAAAGTAGTGGAGCATCAAGCTGCCAAAAACCCAGATATTTCCCTCAGGTATTAGTGCAGACCAAAAGTAGAGCTAAAAGGAGCCTGAATTATGGAATTATTATTGGTATTCACATGGTAAACCGAAATATCAACTTAAATGTGATATTATGTCAGTGTTGTGTTCACAGCTTGTTATAACAGGTTAATTTACTACATCAATTATATTACTGGGTTCACAATCTGGAATTTATTGTGTTTTAACAGTTTTTGGTATAATACTGCAAACTCTAATCATAAAGATAATACAATGTATCCTAACTGCAGTGATGTCCAGAGAGCATTAGGAAAGATATGTTCTTATTAATACATGCACACATACAAACCCGTAAGAACATATCCAACTTATACACATCACCTTCCTGTAAATATTGTTTTTGTCCATTGCTTCCTTGATTTCACTTTGTGTTTCGCAGCCATTTAGACAATCCTGTTTCAAAACATGAGCATTGCCTCGGATTTAAATGAACTGGTCTTTTCTTAGGCCTTCCTTTTGCTTCCTACTGCTTGTGATTACTTTTATAGAAGATATTCTCAATATCATCCTATCATCCTTTCAATCCATTGTCTCTGGAAATATCACACCTACTCAATTTGTAGGATTCACAGCAAACCATGTTTCTATGCATCTCTTGATACATTCCAGCGGGTGAGTGGTTGATGACGAATAGCGCTTGGGGCAGATTTTTCCATCGTGTTTACACCTTCACATATGAATATGTTCTTTGTTACCTCAAAATCCACATGTAAATGTCACTTTATTGCTATATATGTACCTTTGTTACACATGGAAGAATGTAGAATGAGGGGAAAAAAATGAGAATCACAGTGGGGCAGAGTGGAAAAGCAACATTATAGAGAGCGAGAGGCTGGGACAGAGAGAGAAATAATAGAAAGGAGTGGATGGGGGGGGGGGGGGGGGGGACGACAAAGTGAGCAAATCCAATCTAGCCATATGTGATCCTATCTCCACAGCAACTCTTTGTGTTTCCAGCGAGCAGTTTGTGAGCTTTGGCACTAGCTGACTCCTCTCCCCATGCCAGCCCCTTCCTAAACTTCCATCCCTGAAAAGACGAGCAGACAGATAGAAAGGGACGGGATGGGGGACCGGGATAAAACGTGAAGTGATGTGGTGAGAGGAGGAGAACGGAGGGAAGGTGAGGGAGAAGAGGAAAAATAAAGCGCGAGAGGGGGATAGGGAGGTGATGAAGTGAGCGGAGACTTGAGAGGGGAGTCGCAGGACATTCCTGAGCCAGCTGTGGGTTGGAGGGGGAATTCTCACTGAATGCCTGACAAATAAAACAAGACACAGGCTATTTCAGTATTCCAGGCAAAAACCCACTGGCACATCGCAACGGAATGAAGGGGGAAAGAGAGATTTTGGAAGGAAAAAGAGGTAGGCTAATGAGAGAACCAGCAGGCTGCATGGTCCGGTAAGGCTGGCCTAAAACCGCAGCAGTCCAGCGGTTAACCTTTCGCTGCCTCTCCCTCTACTGTCTCCTCCAAAATGGAGGCAGAAACTGGCAGCAGCGGTAGCGGTTCTTGGGCCCTGACAGCACACACATTCCTCTCGCGCAGACAGGTGGTGGGGCTGTTTAATAAATACAGGATTTGATGGAAGGAGTCAGCAGAGGAGGGGGGGAGTCAAAGGCCATCACTGACTGTAAACAGCAGAGCTGAGCAGCCATAATATGGCCACTGCTCCTCGGGGAATTGGAAACCCGGGCTCTACTCATAACTCCTTGTTAATGACTCACCCATTCAACTGAAATGCTGCGGACTATCTAAACACTATTGTTCCTTTGGAATGACTCACTTCAGATGGCTCACTATATTAAGTGGTGCTCAAGTACACAACTTTAGGCTCAGTTCAATCTGGTGGAGTGGCTCGAAAGCTGAAATTTGTAGTAGATTTTCTCTGAACTCAGAATACACACGCTAGAACAGTGTTTCCCAGCCTTTTATGTCTGACGTACCCCCACAGCCCCATCACTGATATATAAAAGTGGATATTGTTAGAAAGCTTGTCTCGCACAATTGATTACCCTGGTTTAGTGAAGTTTGTATTCATACTTCTAACAGGTCATGGCATAAGCTGAATGTTTAAATCAGTTTTTAATGTATTTTACTTTCCCAAAATGTGCCATTAGAAAAATACGGAATATAAAATATTTGCTGTTGCAACATTTTTTATGTGACTATGTTTTCAACAGTAATTTTATGACCTTAAAAACTTGAGTTTTGAGTTTATTAGTTTATCATTAGGTAAACTGGACAAGTATAAAGGCACAAATAACCCCAGAGATGAAGAAGTATTTTTTTTTATGAAGAAAAGCCACATCATGACTGGGTTCACTCTCTATTTAGCCCAGAATTACAATAAAAGATATCTCATTTGTTTCATGTAACAGCTTTTTTCACACTGACTCATTTTAAGAATCAGTTGTTGTCTAAATGCATTTGGTGCACCCACATTCATGAGCCAATAGTGAACTGAAACTGCTGTCAGGATGTCAGTTCGAGTAGTTTCTTGAGTGTCTTCAACATACTCTCAGTGACAAATAATAGAAAAAGAACACAAATTAAAAAAAGGACCACACAGCAGAACAAAAGCCTTTTTAGCAAGCCATAAATGACTGGTGTGTTTACAGTGCTGTGAGGCTGTTGCATTATGTTTATCTTCATGGCTTTCTTGCCATCATGACAAACACTTGCTATTGTTCCATCCACATGCAGAGACTTGCCTCTTCACTTTAACTAACACAGAGTGTGTCAGTGTGTGCGTCGATAGGAGGGGTTGAGCCGACAACCTGTATTGACTGCACCTGTATTACAGCAATGACTTAATGAACAGTGTCACAATGGAGTGTAATTTGTGGTCATGGGACAACCTGTGGTTTATGTCATGCATTTTCCGGTCTTGCTGAGACCAGCATCAATAACGTGAACATTTGAACCAATCAGTGTAAACCGGACTGTATCGTATAAAGTCAACAACACGAGCGGCTGTCACCGTGTTGCGTCACCTCCAGTTGTCTCGTACCGGATTCGGGGCCCTTTAAAGTACTTCGGTGTCATGCATCAGAAGGGACTTTCCGGAGAGCAGCACTGCACTGTTGCCACCCGGGGACAGAATGACAGGATGGTGGCCACGTGTGTCAGAAGGCCTCCACATCACAGCCACCCTCCCGCCAAAGTCTCTGTGATCCTCCCAACGTGCGATCTCGCCTGTGCCCCTGCACGCGTTTTTTTCCTTCCTGTGTCCCCCCCCCTTAACCACATAGATGAACGGAGAGGGAAGAGGGGTGATCATTTCATAGGGGGAATCCCACATCCTGCAATTTCATCTTCTTGTCTGTCTGAGGAACCTCAGAAAAATACGATAACGTTACTTAGGGGGTCAAGGAAATTAAGTGGGGTAAAGCAGACATCAGTGGCAGTCGGCTACATTGCCACATTTAGTTCCATGTGGAGAATAAAAGAGAACAAGCTGATAAACAGTTCAGTCTAGAGCAATGTGCACACTTCCTTTACTCTAGACTGTATGTCAAAAGCCACATCCTAGAGTTGAGTCACTCATTTAGGATGACAGCTGCTGGTAGACCGCTGCAACCGCATCCAGTGTCCTTTCTTCCTCTGTCTACTCATCCCAAATCTCCTCTCCCTCTCTCTCTCTCTCTTGCTCTCTCCTCAGCACTAGAATTAGTCTGCACACGCTGCACCACTCCTGCTGGGTCAAAGCATGAGTGACGCAAATCATTGACAGTTTCAAAGGCTTTTCTACAAATGGTACTTGTGCGGTGATCTCCACTAAACCGTTTGAGGACAATAATGTGGATAGTGAACGTGCCTCATGGAAACAGCCCCGGAGCAGCGGAGGAGTTCGGGCCCTGCTCCGTATCCCACATCACTGATGGAAATGATTAAGTATATTGGAGTGTAATTCCACCCCCCTTGGTCTGGCTCTCAAAATAGAGAAATAGAGAGGAGGGCGGCCGGCCCAGGCGGATGTTTGAATTCCTCTGATTGGAGCAGAGCGGCAATTTGTTATTAAGCTGATGTCGACCCATGACCACACCAGCAGGCCTGCCATGTGGGGGAGAGGAGGGATGGCATCACTCACTCAGAGGCCCCTCTCCCCTGATAAAACTCGTGCACTGCCAGCTTGTGTTTTTTTTTTTTCTGGTGTATAACTATATCATTTGGTGAAGAAATTCCTTACATTTAAAGGCAAACACAAATATGCCTGCACACTCGCACCAGCGCAGCCAGTTCATGAGTACATTCCCAACAACATGAGAAGTACTGGCTTTGAGAGTCACGTTTTGGTTGGTTCAGTATCTCTGAACATCTATTTCATAGTGCTGGTTTATATCAAACATGTGTTTGAGTGCTCTATCTGCAGCTGTGAGCGAATGGCAGAGCTGTAACTAGTGTGATATCTATCATGTTATATATAATAACCTGCACACGTCTGGCACAGTGAAATTGCTTTTGGTCATTGTTTTCACTGGAGGCTAGTAGGAAATGAGGCATGAACAGCTGAAAGATTTCAAAGGAAGCAGAGGTTACGCTGAGCACTGTATGTATACTTCAACCACCTGAAAGTTAGAGCTTCCAGCCCTGTAATTTGGACTGCTGCTAAAAGACTGCTACAATAACAACAGAAATGGTCGTGAAAAATGAGTAAAAACCTGGCAGTCGGGCGTTTTTGAAAGCTGAGGCTGTCTTGCAAACAAAGAGACAGGCAGCTTTTGAAAACAAGTCATTGATTTGTCTCACTGAGGTTAACCACACAAGACTAAACAGTGGCCACAACCACATTTCAGATGTTAAAACTCTCATTACACAGACAAACATATAGATATATTGAACTGAGAGAAGGTGTTGAAAACATGCCAAAAATCTCATCGGACCAACAGATGTAGAATTTTACAGAGGTCGGCTGTAGAGTGAAACTTCAGTTTTGATGCTACCTCAAATAGTATGGTAGAGCAGATGCACCTAACCACAAAAGTGGCTCGCATCTGTCATTAAGGTCCATGAAGATGAGTAATATCAATCCTTGCAACCCTGGCCTTTCCAAAAATATTTCACTGATTGTGGAAGAGTCCTTGACTTGACCTGTGCTGAACACAACAACTTCAAAGCCCTGAAAACAAATACATCACAGTGTAACTTCTGACTTACAGAAATCACAGGATGCAGCTGCGAGTGAAATAAAACACATACAGCTATAAGGAGCCAGCCTCGTGCATCACATGACAGGAGAATATAACCGAAGAAGATGTCAACACGAGAAAAAAAAAAAGACTTTAACAGCCACCATATCATCTGATTTGAGAGTCCTGTGATGATCAATGGGCCCTGCAGTTGAGACGTGTCCGTCTGTTTGCATGTCACAAGTTCAAGACCAGCCATGAACTGCCCCGGAGAGACCAACTTTGGCTGCACCGTCATCAGATACACTGAGAGCTGCAGCCTTATCACATGCTCCAGCCACAAACTAGTGATTGCTTATGGCCCGGTTCAGTGTTAATTGGAAACCTTTAAATTTGCCAGGAAAAATTAGTGCAAACTCTGTGTTGCTCCAAGCACTGAAGACAGTAATATGAAACCACATGGCTGAGTTCAGCAATGTGCAAATATGGAGGATGTGCGAGTGGAAAATGACTCATATCACCTTAGGTGTCACCTAACTGAACTGATGTTATCTGATGTGATTCATCTGTTTTTCTAACTAACAAAAAAAAATCATCACTGTTTCAGTACGGCTGGATTTCTTGTGTTGCATCAGACCAATTCTTCTACAACACAGGTTTTCCACTCAGACATCATTTGACATTATTTATGAATACATTTAACTGAATAAATGAATTTGGAAAGAGCTTTCATGTTAATTTTGGCTGCCATCAGAGCTGTTGATTTTTATTCTCATATAACGTGGATATTGGAATAACCGGTAACATTTTCATCAACTGGGAAAAGAGAAATGGAACTCAAATACTTGTTTAAGCCAAGACCTAATAATAAAAAGTCAGCACTGTCAAACACAATTTCAGAGACTTGGGATGAACTCAATCTGACCAAGTGCACTTCTGGTTGGACGGTTTGATGATATTGTAGCAATGAGCTGCAATCACAGTGTTTCTGACTTCTGTGTCAAGTAGCCAAGTCCCCTGCCAAACACTGCAAGCAGATCCAACTGGGTCCAGAGTTGACCCGCAGGCCCAGAATAGGACCTACAAGATGTGACAGATGTTTCTGATAGTTTTAGAAAGCCACAGCCCCGGCCTGCTCCAAGTTGTACCCCGGAAGAACACCTCTCCTTCAGCCTCTTCTTCCACAAAATCATGGCTCACCACTATATACCCATTCCTATCCCCAGGCCCTTTTTCTCCCAGCCCTGGAGTCTCCAGAGCACCCAGCTCCCTGCTGTGTTCGCCCTCCCACCGGCTGATCCCAGGAAAACAGCCGTTAATCTGAGGGAGAACGTCGGAGAACGTCTCCTTTTAATTATCAGAAAATGCAGAGCCTGGTTGGATAATGGATTCCAAATGGTGAGCCTGGGCAGGAGCGGGTGCAGAGTTGGATGAGGTGGCCGAGGCGAGAGGACAAAATCGGGAGGAGGATTGAGAGCAGGGGGAGCAGAGAGATATGACTCCTTCTCAGGTTCTGACCTTTGGCTGCCCCCAGCGCTCGTGTGCTTTGCCACAGATTGAGACCAGATTGACTGCGTTAGCCCGGGAGATGACTGAGTGACAGAATAATCTCAGCAACCGAATCGCACACAGCCCAGTGGAGCTATCTATCTGGCCTGCTGATACCTTATATGCTCCAGAGATCTTTACCTCATGCTGATGGGAATGACAGAGCGGCACTTCTCCACTCAGAATGGCAGTGTAGCATGGAGCTGGGGCTGAAGACTCTCTCTGTCCTCTAAGTAACGCGACTTTTCCACGGGACTAGAAGCCCATTAACGTTTGCCTTCACAGAAAAGTTGAATGAGCTAGAGCCGTCGTATTTTATGTGCTGTCCTCCCCTCTATTCCCAGGACACACCGGGGGTCTCGACAAAGACGGAGAAGATCTTACAGCCCGAAGGCTTAACACTAAAGCAGAAATAATAGAATCACACAAAAAAACAAAACACAAGCTGATCATTATGGCTCCAAACACATCACACATAAACATACAGATGCACTCACACACACGGACTACGGGACCACCCCTGAGAGCTGACCCAGCCATGCCCCCCACCGCTCAGTGCTGGCGTGTGTCCAGAACAAACTGGGCCTCTCCGTAGGGAACAGTGGAGGCCTGAGGCCGTGCTGCTTAGCAGGCGCCGAGGGGACGGCAGGCTGCCAGTGGTCAGTCGCTGCCGGAGCTTCTGGGAACGGTGTCGCACTCACTCTAACCCCCCCCCCCCCTTCCCCCCAATGCTCACCCCAGCCAGCTCCTGGGTTCAGGGCCGGGGTGCAGAGGTCGAGGAAGAACAGCAACTCCTACGACTGAGCAGCTGGACTGGCTGTCAAGGATGAGCTCATTTTTTGGCCACCGTCCCAACTAGAGGCGAGCCAGGCCCCTGACGTCTGTGCTGTCTCCGTGAAGTCACTCGCCGAGCATAGATCAACACAGAGCAGCAGCAGCAGCAGCAGTGGCGGCACACAGCCTCCGCACACAGGCCCACAGACAAAGTCTTGAGACTTTTTGAGGTTCACCCAAGGCCAGAGTGATGACAGGAAGAGGAGTTACATCTTAACTGGACTCGGACTGAAAGTCACTGCTTGCTCCGTGTCCAACGAGGCACAGGGATAGCAGCGGTGTGAAGGATGGATTGGCAACAGAAGAGAAGACTGAAACACATTCGATTAAAAGAAACTGCAGTGGGCAGGGAGGTGTACAAGAAAAACACTGCATGTCTTCAAGGCTAAATTTAGTCTTATCATACCCATAACCAGGCTACTGTGAAAAAATAACAAATCTTATCTGACAGAAAGACCTTGACAACTCCAAGTGATGCTAAAGAAGCAGGCCTCAGCGTCTTTCAGCGAACAGACACAGCACAAAGGAAGATATCTCCCAGAGGGCCGCAAGGCACTTTGATATAATTTTAGCCCCAACAGACCACAGGTCAGAGAGATATATTGTATACATGCGCACGCAGTACACAGCGAGCACGTTTGCCCATACAAACACTGTGAATGTGAAATTAATGGGGAATGTGGAATCTGGGAGGTGCTGGAGCTGATAACGGCTGTCAGACTCCTCCAGGACAGCAACAATGAGGAAGGAAGGATAATTAGGCCGCCTGCGCTCCAACACGGAGGGCCGGGCCTCAGAAAACACAAGCCGAGGAAACTGTTCGACAGGTCTAAATCACAAACTACAACACCGCTGCGATAAGGTGGTCAGAGCATATACAAAGCGCCCCTTGTTGAAAGAATATAAACAAAACAGGAAGAAAACATTAAGGGTTATGAATTGGCCTCATAGTGGCCTTCTGTCCCACAGGGAATGAAGAGGAATAGCAAAATGACAGAGGTCAACAGCAGAATATGACCTTTCCATTCAATTAGCCAAATTATCTATAAGCATCTGTGTATGCTGTTGATATAAAAACACACTACCCATTAACTTGCGGCCTCTAAAAGGACACAGGCTTAGCAATTAACCCACATTCCCAAACTTATCCAGCTGCCTCCATTTCCAAATGACTATAATTCCAAACAACGTGGTAATTTCCCCGGCAGAGAGCGCATGCCTGGTGTGCTGCTGATTATGGCTTTTTGGAAACTTATAAAGACTGTGGTTTCCTGGAGGGAGACCGCATCAGCTGTCATATTCATAATTATAGCGTTTCTGCTATTTCTATCAATCATGTAATTATCGTATCTCTGCTATTTCTATCAGTCATATAATTATCATATTCAGTCATTTCTACCTAAAATTTGTTTCTGCAATTTCCTGAAGTTTTCTTTACACTTCAAGACCCATGATTCCCTTAACATTTGGTACAGTGTAAGCTGCTTTTCTTTTCCACCTCATTTTCAGCACAAGCTTTGCCTCTGAATGCTTGACTTGATATTTGTATGGCTAAGTCACTACAGACCTATGATCCTTTGATTGTGGAGAGACTTGTCTGAGCACATGAAGTTTGTGCTGCTGTCTTTGCATAAACATATAGTACAGGTCTGGGAAAAGCCTCCACTAAACAAACACAGCAACACTCGTGAAAGATCAGTATTGTTGCTTTTCTACCTCAAGCTCTCCTTTTCAAATCCCCTACTTGATATGGGAAAATAAAAATTACTATCGCTCAAAAATTACGACAAGTCAGACAAAACAGTTTATAATGATATATAATGAGTCCTGAACTCAACTCCAATCAGGTTGTAACAGCTGTTCCACAGTAACCCCACTCCATAAATTTAGGGCAATTAAGGCCTGCCCTCCACTAATGAACCTGACTAACGAGCTGGAGGAGGGTTGTTGCTCCTACACCAGGTGTTGAGGCCGTAAACAGGAGGTCCCGGCAGGAATAATAAACTCTTTGAGCAGACAATAGCTCCATCTCAGGGCAAGGCCACATCCAAAAATAGGTAAAAGCTTCAGTATATAGAACATAGTGAAGCTTAACACTGTGACTAGTTCAGTTTAACTGTAATTAGGTGTATTTTAGAAGTGCCTCTTAACTGTTATTAGAAAAAACAGGTCTGTAATAATGTACGTTCCTTAAATATGATTTTAATATCTGTAATATAAATGTACATGTGCCACAATATTAGCTTTGATCCCTATCGTTCAAATATAGCAGTTCTGCCTCACAGAAGTGCATCTTTGTTTCAAAAGCAGTGAATATTTCAGATTATTTTCTTTTGCCCAGTGTGTACTCAGATGGGCTATAGCTTCCTTTAACCCAGGAAAAGTATTCGATGGATAGAGAAAATGAATGAATAAACAGAAGGTTATCCTGAGGGCAATTAGTGTAACATTCGCCTCTGTGTCCACCACAGTTGAGTCATTGATTGTGAAAGGGGAAGTGATTTTGATTATATATGCTTCTGTGATGTTGATACCAATCAGTGGATCATGAGGGTAATTAGAAACACACTGTTTTTCTCTAAGCAATAACAGTAACAAGTCTTCTAACAGAGCCTGGCTTCATTTATGGTAAAACTGCACAAGCACTCACATTGTCCTCCTGCAGGCCCAATGACAAGTCGCACAAAACAAGGATGAACCATAATCAAAATCATGAGCTCTCATAAGTTCTACAATCTGCTGTATGTTAGGGAAATGCTGCAATGATCTGCAATGGTTTACAATATGAGGAACACTGTTGCTATGTTGTGCACAGAAAACTAAAATAAATTTTTGGTGTACAAATTGTGTTTTATTAACATATCCTTCAATTCAGAAAGGCAAGGATATATAGACACATAACCATATTAATGTAGTATAAATATTACCTGTATATTATTACCGGCATGTAATATTACTACTGCTGTAGACAACCTGACCATGTTTCATATGGAGAGACTCTCAAAACACTACTGCCCTCTCCACTCCATAATCATTAACTTGGGCAAACTGCTATGGGTACCACTTAATCTCATAATAACCAGAACAGTGGAAAGTGCAAAGAGGTCTTTCCTAATATCACACCAAACTGAGTCAATGAGGGAACAGCAGACCCCCCCTCCCTCCACTCCTCTAAAAGGCCACCATTGTATGTGAAGAATTGCCATGGCTACTGCCGACGAACTGTAAGCCTTTTAGAATTATTAGCATTCCTCTCTTCCCCGAGCACTGTAGCAAAGCTGCTCCCTTTAACATCAATCCGCCTTGAGAGAAACACACCATTTCTTTCATAAGAAACTACAGGAATTTCCATCTGGCTGGGAATTAATTAAAGTCGAATTATGGGCTGCAGCAATATTGGACTACCCAGACAAATTCAACAACACCCATGGAGGGTAGGAGTGAATGTGGCCTTGTTAATGAGCATGGTAAGAGGTTAGCAGAGCCACTTGTCAAAGACACTAACTCAGCTGTTATTAGGCAAGATAGTGATAAGACAAATTACAATGTGATCGTTGATACATCCAATTTTCTTGGCCACAATCAATCCTTGTAGTGGCTGAAGTTATTTTGAAACGTCCGCATACTATCTTCTTGGTAACAGATAAACCAGAAAACCGATAAAACATGTCAAAGTGTGGCTTTAATTTTAAATGACCTCAAAGTTAGTGTCACATTTCCTGATTCTGTTAGTACAATTTCAGCATCGTGGTCATATTTAATTAGTAGATGGCAGAGTTTGCATACTGATACTAATCGAATTAAGTGATCCATTTTAAAACAGGTGATAGGAAATTTGAAAATTAAAGTAAAACCACAACATACAGATGATGCTTTTTAACGGTGTTTGGATTATCGACTGTAAAAGGATAACGAGGCAAAAATGGCCAGATGTGACTACTGATTTGGCAGCACCCACACAATTTAAAGAGCTGCTGAAATATAGAAAACCAAAGGCATGGGATAAAAATAACAGACATGTTTTCTAGCCAGTTTTATGAGGGTCCAAATAAATTCCTGTTTCCATGGGAAATGGTAAACCTAGTTAAATCAATCATATTACAGAAAAATGCAACAGAGATAACTACCGGAGGGAGAAAAAACAGCTAATTCTAAAATAATGCAACATTTGTATCTTTGTCAGTGTGAGAGAGGGAAGCTGGCGTGGAACAATGCGGCCACTATCAGACTAATGAGAAAGCCTGGACCAGTGGTGACACAACAGGCTCTGTTCCACAGGCAACCAGGGAGGCTCCACTATCAGGCCTGGGACTCCTCCAGTCATTGGCACCTCCACCGATGCAGAAAAAGTAGGTCTGCATAGGACCCAAGGGGAAGCAGGGCCCCAGTGACATTCCACGGTTTGTGCCAAAACGGCTAAGTGGCACCCATTTCCCTGGAGTGTACGCAAACTACAGTTTCAATTTCACCTATCTGTGTTGTTCCAGGTAAAGGTTACAAGTAAACAGCTCTACTAAAAACATTTCCAATGTCTCACTACATTGTGACCTGTTTGGGACATGTAAGAAAGGTGCACTGAAAACTACAATGAATTTTTGGTGTGCAAAAACTTTGTAGTAATAATACATGAGTAACAATGCTGTCATTGTGTGTATTAACATATCTTTAATTTCAGAAGGAAGGAGAGATATATAAACATAAAACCGCATTAAAGCAGTATAAATGTTACCTTTATATTATTGCCTGCATGTAATATTATTAATGCTGTAGAAAACCTGACCATGTAACATATGTTAATAACAAAACAGGGAAAATAAGGGTTATGTATTTATTTATTGTCAGATTGTGATTAATTGCATGTTTTGTTTATTTGCAGATGGACTGACCAACCAATACCCGGCAGCTTTAGAGGAGCAGCACTCACAGTCCAATCTTAATTCTTACAGCATCTTGTCCACATGCATTATTTGTAGCTTGTTTTCAGAGCCACAGGTGATCAGGACACCTGGACATGGTTCTGCTGATGAAAGAGAGTGGTTAGGGTTAACTCAGTCCAACAAGGTCATAAAACAAGTTTGTTGTTTGTATTTGCCCACAGAAATCCTATCAAGTATTCATCTTTCACTCGTGTCAGTTAAATAGTTACCTTGGCAACAACCTGTGGCTTTGGGACTCCCAACCAATCACACAGCTGATTCCTGTGGGCCCGTACTGTGGCAAGGTCGCTCTCCCTGGAAGGAACACCCGGCATGGCAACGTGTCACATACATACCAAAAGCATTTAACAATAAGGGAATATTTATAAACTGCATCCAATGTGACCACTAACCAATTAGTATCGCTTAGCAGGGTCATGACATCATCCAGCACTTCTGGATCTATGACATCATCGTAGGTCAGCAGCATCTCGTACATCTGGCTGGCCGTGGTCTTTCTGATCTAAATTTGTAAGAGAGGAGCAGTTGTTTTTTTTCTCTTTAAAGCAAGTAAAGACGAGACTGAGAGCTTGCAAACATGTTAGTGGCTTTGCAGTGGCTGTAATGGCTTCAGCATACTAACATGGTCACAATGACGATGTAAACATGCTGATGTCGAGCAGTTACAACGTTACCATGTTCAGCAAACTTAGTTTAGTGTGTTAGTATGCTAAAATTTGCTAATTAGCACTAAATAAAAAGTGCACTTGGGGCTGTTGGGAATGTTTGAATGTGTAGTTTTGTAGGTATTTGGTCTTAAATCAAAGTTATGTCCTGAGGGGCACATAAATGTCCAAACCTAATTTCATATCAATCCATCCAAAAAGTGTCGAGCCATTTCACTCAAAGCCATAAATGTCAACCTCATAGTGGCTGAAGGAAAAGTCAGTGGATCACCAGAGTAATTAGGAATCATCCTCTGGGGAACCTAAAGTGTCTGTACAAAATTTCAAGGCAATCCATTTAATAGGATTTGAGTTTTTTCAGCGTGTATCAAAGTGGGGGACCAACCAACTGACTTGCCGTTCCTAGAGCCAACCGCTAACGTGGCTAAAAACAACTATGCAATACAATAATATTACTGGCCATTTCAGCAGACTAAAGACAAATTTCATTGGCATTTCGAGAGTGTGAATTTTGTTACATACACCAAATCTTTTTAATGCTGAACAAACAGCTTGTCAGTTGTTTTATAGATCTACTGTATTAAGGATGGGTGAGTACGATAGAAAAATGTCTCCCGTTTCATATTATGCTCTATCGTTTATTTCATAGTGTTGCAAATCACACTCTTGAAGACAATATTTTTCGTAATTTGTGCGACGCTTTGCGTTCTATCCTGTTTATATTTTATACATTAACTTTTTTATATTTTGTTATTTGCTTAATTCAAAAATGTGCACAAAGGTTCTAACTAAAAGGAAAAAATAATCCAATATGAGCAAGTACCTTTTATCTGTTGAGTATATAATTCAAATGTAATAAGAAATAGGCCTTTCCGTAAACTATTTATTCATTGAATTTTCAGAAAATTTGCTATATTGTGATATGTATTGTTATCTGCATATGATTATAGAAAATATATATATATATATATATATAGATATAGATATATATATATATATATATATATATATATAGATATGACATTTTGGTCATATCGCACAGCCCTAAGTACTCCTATCTTGTGAACTTACCACGGGGAAGGAATGGCAGAGTAGCATCAGCAGCTGGGACAAAACTTTCTTCCTCACCTCACCCTGGAACTGGATTAGCCCACAGAAGCTATGAAACACCAGACATCACAGTCAGCATCAACATGGATGGTGTTTTTTGCCTCAGTCCAGTATATATTGTGTACATTTGTCAATGACAGACTTACACAGCTATACAGGCACGCAGCTTGGAAATATCTTTGGCCTTCTTGAACTCTTTGCAAAGAGCCAAAAAGTCCACACAGAATGGATGACTTAGAAAACAAAGACAGAAAAGCTTTAGTTCTCACAGATCTCATCCAGTTTTTTTGTTGTTTTTTTAAACAAAGCTGTCGTAAAACTCACTTCTCTTGTGTGGTGAAGATTTCAAAGCAGCTGTTAGCAAGCATCTGATTGAGCATCTTAAGAAAAGGAATAGACACCCTATAAAATGGAAAAGAAAATTATGTCACTTAAGTCACAAAGAGGATATATTATGCTATGAATATATTAAACTAGTTTGACATAATGAATAAGAAGAACGTCCTGTATATGTATATATAAAAAAAAAACATTTTTGTTTATATATATAAAAATATAGCACTTTCAAACACAGAACAAAATAAAACAAAATGTTTCCATCAAAAGTAATGATCCAAATAATATGTTTTCAAAGAACAAAATAAAATAAAAAGGTAAAGAACAGACAATAAATGTTAAAAAGACACTTTTTAAGAATTGATTTAGAATAAACATCATTACAGTCTACGATGTCTAAGATGGAAAGGGCCTAATTAATATATCTACCAAGGTCATGAATAAAAAGGGGGTTGTGTGTGTGTTTTTGTGTACCTGTCATTGCGGATATTGTCTCTGAAGATGCTCAGCAATGTATCCCCAAACTGAGTCAGAGCAGCACTGTTTTCCTGGATCCTTTTCAGATAGTCAAACAACGACTGGGAAGAAAAATGCACCTGAATAGAAGCAGCGGAGAGCAGCAGTTAACATGGAGCAGCAGCCTGAAGTTTATGACAGTGGACTGAAATACACAGACTCCCACTCATAGCTATGTGTGTTTATCAAACACTATCACTATCCTTACGAAATAAAACGTGAGGATATTAGTTCTAGAGAAAGAAACAGAGATTAGCTCTACGTTTTAAAAAGATAAAATCATAAAATGTATTACTGTTTTCTTATTAGTGAGTTAAGGGGCCTTGGAAAGAAAAACACTTAAAAGTGATCATATCATCGGGCTGCAGGAAAGAAAGTGTCAAACCTTGACACAACATAGCAACACAACATAGCAACACAATGTGATATAGATAAACAAAGGAAACTGTGTGTCTGCTTTCATCATCTATACTTAAATACAAAATAACTTGTTTTTATTTGTTTGTTTCAATGGTTAAAGGTTATTTTAAGTATTTAGAATTCATATTATCAAGAATTACACTCATAAATGCTGTGAAAGACTGTGCCTTTGGCATGGCCTTATTGTTTATTTGCATTCAGGCTGGCTTTCAAGGCAATTCCTGGAAAGTTAGTGGATACTCCATCTTTCTCTGGCCTGTGTGAATATGTGCCTGTGGTGTGAGAATGGTAATCTTGGCCCATGTATCAATGCAGTTTTGGCTCAGATTCCAGCATGCAACCCTGTACAAACATATCAGTCCTTCCCATCGCTGGGGATGTATCTGTGGCAAAGAAAGGCTGGAAGAGCGGGAGGTAAAAGCAAGATGAGAGCCAGATCGTCTCTCAGGGAATATGTTTACAGGCTCCATTGGCAGATGAGTTCAACTTGACTGACCTCACTGCTGCTATTACAGGCTTTACACTTATTTTTCTTTCATTATATCCACAAACACTGAAAGTTATAAATAACCTAACCATCACAAATCTTTGTGGGCAGGACCTCCTTTGAATGATTGGTTTTAACAGGTTAGGTCAAACTGGAGGCAGAGGGACAACTTCATCAACCCCAGTTTAGGGCCCCAGCTGAGCCTCCAGAGTGATTGTATGGGTTCAGGAGTGGAAACATGAAGGAATGGAGACATGCTTTTAGCACTGGATTGAAAAATTCCACTGATGGGGAATTTTCGCTTGCCAGTACCACGAGGGACCCGTCAGATCAATTTGTTCTAGTCTGGATCAATGCTTCAGGCTAGCTCAGGTGGTTGCCACAGTACTGTAAGCATAAGTATAAGCATTAGAAAGATAAGTCAAAGTAACACAGCCTGATATCTGTGATTTTAACAAATAATTGAAAGTCAGGCATTCTAGAGAGAGTATGGGATTATAATGCAGAGGATTGAGTAGACTTCATTAGACACATGGCTCCCCCTGCTGGCCTAAATTCCTCCTAAATAATAACAACCAAGAGCTGACTTTGCCAACTCATTTGTTTTTCATTTTTGTTTGTCACCCGTCTGTCCATCATACTGCTCTGATTTGACAATGTCTTCGCCTCCAATCACTGTTGACCTACTGTGGACTCTGTGATCCCTCCCACAGACACAGTGAGGCCCAGCAGGGTGTGGCGCTGATACTGAAGCAGTCCCAGCAGCTGGGTGATATACTGAAAAGCTTGGGATGGAGCATTCCAGTTCAGACTGGTTGTGGTTTCACTGAAATAGACAACAAGTGGAGTCAAAGATCAACAAATATCACAAATTGCCACACATACACAGAAAACTTTCATATTTTATGTTATATTTGCCAAAACAGTCCAGCATGAAAGGCTGGTTAAAATCACTGCAACTGGATTAGCTGCAAATTGAGGGCAAGGTGACTCACACAGGGAAAATGCTCAATAGCTCCTGTTGGTGGGGGATGTGAGGTACTATAGGCTCTGTGCTGTGGAGGAGGCGCAGGAAGATGTTGCCAGCGTGGGCTCTGTAGCGATCAATCTTCTCTGCTGCCTGCTGGGCCAGGCAGCACATCATACCCTTTACCCTGTATACAGAATGGTAGGAAATAAAGGAGATAAGTACTATGATTTTATTTCACACAATCAGAAATCCTTGCAGGGTGGTATTACCAAATCGGCTTTTGTTTTCAAACTTCTGCACCTTTTTAGCTAAGGTTCTGGTGACAAAAAAGTGACTAATAATAAACATGAATTAATCAATTTCATACTACAAAAAAGCCCAAAGGCAACACTGAGTGTTCTCAATTCTACCATGATATGACGCTTTTTATAAATATATCAACTAGTGTCCAATCAAAAGGCGAGGCAAATGTTATGGAATTTTTTGATCCTGTTCCTCTATTATAATTACAAAGCCTACATGATCCAAGTTGGACTGACTTAGGCAGAAGTATTTTGGCCACACCTTGAGACATCGAAGTGACAACAAAGATTACTGAAGCCAAAGAACAAACAACAGGTCTGAGAGAGACTGACAGTATAGCTTTTATGGTCACCTGCTTGTGACGTGACACACAGTGAGGAGTTTCAACATTAATAAAAAAGAGCCAAGAGTCTGTGTTAATCAGAATTTTACTCACAGGTCTGGCGAAAGGATCTCTGGAGCAATGCTGGCCACCAGCATAGTCACATCCAGCAGACTAGTCATTGCTGCCTCTCTTACCCTGGGCACATGACAGAAAGAGTAAAAAATTTATGCTTACAATGACATGGGCTTAAATCTACCTTACACGCACTGACCTCTGTCTGCCATTATGTCATTATGATTTCAATGATTTATTAAAACAATTAAAACACAGATGATAAATAATGCACACATACAAAACAAACATACGCTGGCACAAATACACATGCCACCATTTGGAGATTGTATTTCAGTTCCACTGGATTTGGCAGTTTTATAGTCAAATTAGCATCATGGTTGCAGGGCACAATTTGTTTATGTGAAATGTTAATGAGGGGATCCATTCAAAAGTCACACCCTGAAACAGGTGCACAGGCCACCGGTGGAACTCATGATTAATGGCCTTCTGGCAAACATCCAAGGCAAAAACTAATTGAAGAACATTTATGTCGAAACAGACAAAAAAAGAGATACCCTGTGTGAGTGTGGGCTTGAAAAACAGAACAGAAGTGCGATACAAAAAAAGAAACTATAACAGGGGGGATATGGACACGTAAATAAAGTGGACAGATGAACAGATTCAAGAGAAGGAATGGAGGAAAGAAAAAGATTACTAGACAGCGTGAAAGAAGCAGCCCATCCCATGTGACAAGCCTGGTGACATTCCTGGTGGTAAGCATGCCCTGGGGCTACTAGTGACACAGGCATGGATGTCATGTCTTCGTGTCACTAAGTGGAGGGACAGAAAAACACCACAGGCCTCGGGCAGGAAAGCATTCCTAAAGCCTGAGGCAAATTAAAAGAGCATGTGTGTATTTGTGAGCTGCAAGTGTTTGTAATGTATGTGTGTATGTGTGTGTGTTTACAAGGAACTTAACTCACCAGGCCCCAACGTCCCCTCTGCTGTCTGTCGTGTAGTCATTCATGCTGTCCAGCAGAGTGCCATACACCTTTGCTACATTCTCCGAGCATATAGAAGAGTCTGGGGAGCCGTGGGCACAAACACCTGCCTTCACACACACTCTGGCGTTAGATAAAAAAGAAATACATATTAAAAAAGGAATCAAAGAGGAGACACAGTATCTGATGAACTGGGGAAATTAAATTTAAGAACTTTGAGTATAGATGCAAAAAACACTGTTGAAACAAATGGAGGGACATGTCATTCAGGTCCCACAAGTATAGTCAGTCAACTGTTTATTTTAGCATTACTGCCTACACAACTATGCAGTAAAGCTAGCAGAAAGGCAAGACAGAACAGAGGAGAGACCGAGGGGCCTTCGCAGCATAACCCTGAACCATAACAACTAAATAAAATAAGAAAAAAAAAAAAAAAAATATATATATATATATATGTGTGTGTGTGTGTGTGTGTGTGTGTACTCACTGGGCAATTGCTCTGACTGCATCTCTCCTCGCCTCTGTAAAATTCCCCTCCTTCTGGCTGACAGTGCACATCTGCTGGAGGCCTTCTAGGATCTAACACAGCAGCACACGCATGCACACACACACATGCACACACACGCATACACACACACGCACACACACACACACGCGCATGCATACACACACACACGCACGCACACACACACACACACGCACACACACACACACACACACACACACACACACACAAACACACACACAAACACACAAACACACAAACACAAACCACCTTATACCTAAATACTGAGGCAGCGAGATGTCAAATGGCTAGAAAATGAACACATCCTCCAAACAAACCTGCTTCAGTTTGCTATGGGTCATAAATCTTGGCAGACAGCCGAGGGCAAGGGCAGATCCACTACGAGTGAGCATCTGTGGACTCTTGAGACCCTCAATGTACTGAGATACCAGGACATCTAAACGTGTGAACACAAACACACACACAACATGCAGAGATTACTTTCAAATTCAGACATCAGTAAAACTAGTGGAACTAGGAAATAACATTCAACTCACCTTGCATTTGTGAGTCAGCCTGGCCAGGTTCGGCCTTGTAGTACTCCTCACACAAGGCAGACAAGGCCGATACTACTGCAACCTGCAGATAAAGGAGGATGAAGATCAATGAGTAATCTCATCATGAGTAAACTCATTTGTACTTATCAAGACAAATTCCAGTCTTGATAAGAACTACATTAATGTGTGTGTCTGCTAATTCCTGCCAAAGATCCGCATTTCTTTGTGGATGTCTAACATTTAGCTAGTGTTTAATTGGCAGGTAAAAAGGAAAAGTCTAATACTTACACAGAAAAATTAAGCTTACCATAATGCCATCCTTTACACCACTAGAAACAAGATGAAGAGTCTTTATGGTGTCGTCAATAAGCCACTGCCAGCCATCTGAAACACAGTGTCACAACATTAGAGACTTTTACCCAAGATGTTGAATAAAATAGAAACAACTAAGTAAAAATGTTAACTTACTGATTACAGGGTCGTTCTTAAAAGGCATTTGGGACAAGGACAGCTTTTCTATAAGACCGCACACTGTAGAAGAGAACAGAAGAGAATGACAACTTATTAAAACCAACAATTCGCTTTGTGAAAGCCATTTTTATAAATTTGCTTTTGGACTTACCTGCTGGCCTCATTAGCTCTCCACCAAAACCCCTATAAAAAAAACATAATTTTGATATGAATATGACAATATTTAGATTTTTTCTGCCATACTGCTAAGGAAAAAACAATGATTATTTCTGCCTACCTATACTGTTTTCTGTCATGTAGCTGTAAAGTAAGTCAACAAATTAATCAACGGAAGACATTTAGACTACAGTTTATTCAACTTGGAAGAACATTTTTGGTTATCTCCTTGAGGCACACCTACCATCTGGTGAATGTTTTTTAATGCATCCACACAGTCTGAAGAAATGATGTCCACCACAGGCCTGTAGGACAAATACAAGGAGACAAAACGTGAGCCTCATTCATTTTCAGTAGAAAAAAATCTTTTTTTTTTTTTTTTTTAACCACACACACAGTTCCAAAGGCTTCTGTTTCTAGCTGACACGTACAATTTTACATCATACCAAATGGTTACGAGAAGCTCATCTTCACAGTATATTACCACAGTTCAGGTAGAAGTTAGTTAAATATGGTATGGTCTAGGACATCTTCCCCTAGCTCACTGTTCAGACTGACTGTATACTTAAAGTCTACCTGTTGGTCTGAAGGCCCAGTTTGTGCAGAGCATGTGTGATCTCTGCACACGCCAGGATGGCTCCATGACGACTGTGGAGGTCAAGACCCACTGCCATGGGCAAGAGCTGTGGCAAAACTGAAACCAACAAGAAAGAAGGAAGAATCTACTCATGAACGACACTTATTCTCATGAGCAACTTACTTTCCCCATTGCGTGATTGCCTGGGTAACAGGTAAGGTGACATTATTTACCTGTTGTTGCCATATAATCAGGTGCTTGCGGCGTCAGGTTGTGGAGAGCTTTAGTGGAGAGCTCTCGGATCACACTGCAAAACGAATATAAAGTATAAAAGTACTGTGTTTAAGAACTGAATTCAGAACTACTAGGTGACATTTATGAGGACAGGACAATACAAGTACTTACCCATCCCAGTGGTTGATCTTCATGGTTATCAAATGATCTATCATGGCCTTGGTATACTCTGGGAAACTAGCTATATAGACACTTTGAGAACAAAAAAAAGAAAGCTTTAGCTACATAGCTGCTAATATCAACAGAAAATGAATACCAGCTTCTTCTTTTTTTTTTTTTTTTTTACATCTTTACATCTGTTTTCCTTGTTATGTGCAGTTCTATAGTCAGTCATACCCCGAGGCCAGCATCTTTCTCCATTTTCACTGCTTGAATATTTACTCTTGCTGATTGTGACACGTCTGTCAAAGGTGACCATTCCTGAAAGTGTTGCTTTTCTATGTTGGTGTTGATGTACACATCAACACCAGATTTTGATAACTTTGCCTTTAGTGCAACATTAACTTAATTAAACTTTTACTAACAATTTGCAATATTAAGTTGTATTTGTTAAAAAGCTGCATGTTTGGGTAATTTAATAAACAGAACTCATGTAATGATGTCTGCACACTGCACTCCTTTGACATGAATGTATTTTTCCAAGTGCTGGCCACTGGGAAAAGAGGAAAAGTTCAACAATGAAGTTGGACTTATTTCTATTCATCGCTCACCAGATGACCACATGGGACCCTATCCGTTGCCACCCCACTTTATTGTTTAGGATGCTAAAAGAAGTCTACTTTCCTAATCATTTGCCACTTCACTTCAGTATTGTGTGAAAATATGGCTGTAAAGGTTCTTAAGAATGTGCAGAATACAGTTTTTACCTAATGTTCAGATAGCAGTTGCTGAGATTCCCAACAGCATAGTAGTCTGCTGCAGTCAAGATGTCAATACCATGAGGGAATGTACCCTGTTGAGACAAAAGCAAGCAACAAACAAACAAACAGCTGAGACATTTACACTGCTTTGTGTAAGAATTGTCCATGTTTTTCAACACTGGGCAGTTGAATCTGACATGGGAAATAAGTGATTTGGTTCAAAATACAAGTAATGACCTAAGATTTCCAGAGAGATTTAATGGCTCAAGGACTGTTGGCAAATCAACGGCTTGCTGGTGCCCTGTAGCCATACATGGAGGCTTTTTCTTTGCTTCACTAACAACACAAGTTTGAGCAAGACCTGGATATTTGGCAGCAAATAAACTTCAAATCACGGTAATTCTGTTAGTCATAATACACAAGCAGTCAATACTGTGGTCACAAACCTGTCTGCCGACATTCTCCTGGAAGGCGGCCTGGGACAAAATGAGACATAAAAATTAACTTCTGTCATGTAACAGTATGTTTTAATTAAGCAATTGCAGGATCTTGACCAGAGAACTTACAGAAGCAGCTCTGCGGCAGTTGACATTTCGGTCAAACACAGTTGTGATCAGCAAAGCACTGCAGAAGAAAACACAAAGTATGAATTGCAATGTAACAGTAAAGTGTTTTACTGGGTAGAGAAGTTAATGTGATTGTAATCTAATTTCCACTATAGTTTGTAAGAATAAGTGTAATGCACTGCGTTGTCGCTTAGTTTTCGGGATATTTCAATATCTGTTTGCAAGATTTATTTATTATTTATTATTATTATTTCTTGCTTGGGTATCATCTCTTTTTGCAATTCATTTTTGCAGCATGGAAAAATTGGCATAGAATCAATAACTGATTAAAGGGATGTCTAACCGTAGATTACAATCTAGGTTGAGACATCACTTTTGATCTGATTGATTGTTAACAGACCACAAAACTGACTTGCAGAGCACAAGTTCCCGACACAGTAGGCACACGAAACAATATGATTAACCATGACTCCCCTGCAATACTGGAAGTTGTGTCTGATTCTGTTTTGACTTCAACATCCCTCCATAAGTCTGGGGAGGGGTGGGTGTGTGAATGTCAGTTGTTGAAAGGGGGGGGGGGGGGGGCAACTTATGGTTACATCACACTGACAGCCTGAGACTAACTGCCGCTTGTTTGCTCTCCTCCCATGCTCCCTACCTCCAAAAAACAAGATACAGGTCTGGAGCTTTACTAACTGCCCAAGTTTGGACTTATTAACTACCCTTGCCCTGAGGGCTTGGAAACAAAAACAATCCCGGTTGCACTCTGGATAATGCCCTAAAGGATATTCTAAATGATGTCTATGGCTGCAACAATTAACAAGTACACAGTGCAACTGTACATACTGTGTGTGCATGTATGTGCCCCCAAGTCACTTAGTCCCACATTTACAAAAGTGAATTTTCCGTAAATGTCATCAAGCTTTGATGAATAGAGCAGGAATCAGCTTGTCTGAACATTACTGCCAAACGGCGACCGAAACTGACAGCAACAGGCGAAACCTGGCAATCCTGTAGGCTAGGGAAAGGGAGGGTGTTGTCGCGACTGCTGATGATAATGCAAGTCGCAGGGGTTCAAACTGACGCTGCAGAGCTGGTCTGCACAGTCAGAGGACACAGGTCCATACATGCACACCGAGAGAAAGGAGATCAAGGAGGAGGCAAACCGTTACTATTGACAAAGACTGAACGCACGTCACTGGATGATATTGCACCCTTGTGTCTCTACGCCGATTAGATGTGCAAGTTTTAAGATGTTACTCATTACTTTTAAGGCTGGCTCCAGCTTCTGATCCTTCTCAACCATTTTACATTCTAGCATATAGACCAAAATAAACAATTTCTGTCTAATTCCTACAGCTTTTCAACAATCTGAAAATAGGTCTGACTAAAAGAAAAACTGTTAATTGACCCAAAACAAAACATACTCTGGAGATTTGACTCCGATAAATCACAAGACTCTTTCAGACATGTTTACAATAATCTGAGGGCAATTTATCATGTTGGTCTGATGTCTGAATATCCAACCTGATCACTAGGTCGGACCTAGTAACATTTCCATAACATGTCCAACAGGGCACAAATCTGTAATGCATACTGTCAGATTAATGTAAGGTAAAGGTAAAACAGGGAAGAAAAAAAAACAGAGAAAAAATATCATGCAAACTCGCAGCTTTCCTTCTTTCCATAGATGTGTGATCATGTTTAAATAAAGCCGTAAGAAACATTAATGTAAAAGTCACTTATGTCTAAGTGACAAAAGATAGATGAAGCCAGCAATGTTACAGCATGTCGAAAACAGGACTATGCATTTTACATATTGTATTTTATTTCTTATTTCACTGCCCACTTTATGCATCTGCTTTTAAAAACAGTGAAGCACTTCTTCACAGTGGTTTCAAAAGCTTTAATACACAGATGCTACTGCTGCTAACTACTGCTACAATTATAAAAAGTTTATAGAGTTTTCAGGTGCAAAAGCATAAACAACAATTTTGTTCCATACCTAATCATTTTATGTGGCAAAGAAAAATTGTATTCACTATTTCTACTGACTCAGTGTCCTTTTGGAGACACTTCCTGGTGGTTATAATGCCCATAAATCCCCAAATGTCCTCCAAGCTCACTACTGATGTTTTAAAACTCAACTTAATTCACAACTGTGTTGTGTATAATGAACACACATCAGAAATGTTGTCATCATCATGTGTATACACGGTGATTTTGTCCCTGTTTTTTGGGGGAGTTTTTCCTTATCCGAATCTAGGGACAGTATGGATTATAAAGCCCCTGGGGCAAATTGTGATTATATATATATATATAATCTGACTTCACTTGACTTAACAACTGACTTTCCCACAGGAATGAGTATTGAATAACTATTGGGATATGAGGAAATCACAGAGTATATTGTTGTGTCAGACAGGGCATAAAAGGACAAGTACTCATTTATACAAAAAAAACAGCTGTCACTGAGCCACAAAAACAATCAACAACATGTTCTGCTTGGGATCAGTAAAAGTCAGGCAGAGAAATGCATGCATCTAAGAAATTATTGCAGCCCACAAGTATATCTGCTGGTTATGTGGAGACATGCAAGGTTGATGCGGCACAGAAAAACTGGTTTGAGGCAGGAAATAACTGCTTAAAGACAAACCATGCAGCCCCGATGCAAATTACAATGAGAATGAAATTCATCATGAGCTGCAACCTAAAAAAATCTTAGTAGTCATTAAAACAGTGTATTCTGAATTCATATCATGATTGGAGCTGCTAATTTCTTTATACAGTTGAGGAATATATTTGACCTGTAATTTCCTTCTTTGTTAGGAAAGACACAGGATCATTTTGTTAAAGGTGGCAATTATGGCATCCTGATGTTGTACTTGACAATACATACACAAGGAGGAAACGTTGAGTTTAACAACAAACAGCAGCAAGAGCAAATTAAAATGGGAGCACATCAAAAAACAGGTACAGCTGTTTTTGTGTAGCTGACCCTGCCTTTTGAATTTCCCAGTGGGGAAGAGTGAAGTACTATTATATAAATATTGCATATATGGTTAGTGAAATTAATTATGTGGGCCACTTGTCAACACAAGACGTGTTCTTGGTGTGGTTTTGCAGCTATCTATGTATGTGAAGGTTTTATGGCAAAGGAAAGAAGAGGAAGTTTACCTGGCAATCTGAGTGACAAAAGGCTCAAGTTCTTTGGGTTCATAAGCCCTGGCGAAAGACCAGCACACGTAGCAGGCAGCGTCACGCACATTGGAACCAACGCTGCATGCTCCCCTCTTTTCCTCATAGGTCAGGGATTTGATAATGAGTGGCACAACTGCAAGCAGACAACAGAAATGGATTTTAAATAAAAAAAACATGATCAAAGAATGAAAGCTGTGTCAACAACATGTTACACATACTATATGCAATTTTTATGGTAATGTGAGTTCAAATATCCCTACTTTACACCTGATTCCCATCAGTGATAGCTAGCGGAATTAAATTATTACGTGTGATGAATGTACTGTTTATTTTACATTTAAAGCAACCCTTTTACTGCAGAACTGATTAAAAGCAACCGAAAAGAAAATGCACAAGGCCAAGCAAATTTTCCTTGATATTGATATTTTGAATATCAGATTTCAAGTGTATTAAATAATGTGAGTGTCCTTTGAGTGTGTAGCGCAATGACATGGCTGCTTATCAATTTCCACTATAAGACTATTTTAACTCAGACTGAATGCAAGCTAGTGCCTGCCCACCTATTCCTCAACTTCAGGGATATCAGTGTTCTCACACATAGTCATTTAGTAATTGGTGCTTGTATGTTAAATCAGGGAAAAACAGTACAACATGATAAGCATGGTTGTAATTTGGAAGATAAATGGTTAGCAATAAAATCAGTTCATTTACTAAAAGTTATACTTTTGTAAATGTTATAAATATATAACAGCACCAATTTTACTGTCGCATGTAGAGCTTCCAGCTTGCTACAGAACTTCATTTGTAATTTGATGCGTTGATGTAAATCAACATGTTACTAATAACTAATAACTGCAGAATGAAGCCTGTGTGGTCATTTCCACAAAAGAGAGAAATGGAACAGGAGAATAGAGTGAGAGCCCCCACTCCACCCCATCATGTAAATCATTGCTTGAGGCTTGACTAATATCAGGAACATCAATGTTGCCTGAGGGCCCTGCTGTTTGGGCTGAAGCCCCACCCACTAGTGACAACACCTCAGAGAGAGGAACTCACCACACAACATCACCAAATACAGCACACACATTCACCATCACACACATTCACAAACACACCCTGAACTTTCAGCACATATTGGAGCGAACTTCCTAACCAGATAGTAACGCTGGCTGTGGAAGCCGGATCAGCTCTCTACAGGCTGAATAGAGGCTGAAAAATAGAGGACACTGTTGCTACAACCAGAGCAGGTAATTTTTTCATTTCTTTATTCTTCATTCATTAACAAGGAAGCGGCATTAAGTTACATTTACTTATTTACAGCACTCCGTCAAAGTCTTACTGTGTTATTGGAATAGACAGTGGTTTGTACAAGTACCGTTCACTAGTTTGTAGGAGGGATTAAGGGTAGGTATACGCTATATGCACCTGTTACTGTGGATTTTAATTAGCCCTTGCTTGCACTGCCATACTGATGCACAGGTAATGCTAAATGTACCTGGACTCTGCCTTCTAAAAAAAAAAGTTCAAGATACTTCAAGGTAACATATCATTTTTTAAAAACAATTTTACATTAATATACAAACTGGTCTGTAAATTAAGTCTGTAAATTAAAAAAACATCGCCTGAGCTCATAGGAACCAAATATTTTGTTTTATGAAGGAAAAAATAAAATAACTAAAAGGTTTTTACTGGGTTATATTCACAGCAAAGAGATACACTGAAATCATTTTGTTCTTTTAAGTAGGGAGTGGCTTTGCATGCTACTACAGTTGGACAAAAACTTGAGTGACAACTTCTTGCGACAGTGCATGATAAGCAGGTTTCTCCATGGAGCACCCAGCAGCAGTTAACTCACAGCTTTAGGTGATGTTTGATTTCAAAGGCGACCCTGAAGTGTTTCAGGTGCCACCTACTTCACGGTTTTACTAAAATGGCTAGTTTGAAAAATTACTACTCATGCTAGCTGGTAAATTACGTGGAAAAAAATTACAGAATTACTTCTACAGAATGTATCTCCGGAGCCGGTGAGCTCATCAAATCAAATGATCAAATAAAGATGATGATTGTGAGCTGAGTGCATCCTACAGGTGTAGTCATGGGAAGCAGGTGGCTGGTGGTTCCCACGCCGAAAGCACAGAGTTTAGTAAGGTTGAGAAAGCAAGTCTCTGCATGCCCTCCAGGTCTGTGTTAGTAAGTGTCTAGTCTGCCCACCACCTGCCAACCTAGTGCCTTAGCTGCTCTCTAACTTCATAGGACAGATGTGATATCAGAACGGATAAACAGGGGAACAGGCAGATAAACAGGTGAAGAGGCGGGCCAAGAAGAGGCGTTTTTAGGCTGCTGCCAATCAACCAAAACCACACTATGACTTGAGTGCACCTATGCAAACATGTGGGTACATTTTTGCATACCGTAGACAGGTTCTCATATTTAACCATTTCTCTGTTTTGTGTTCAATCCAGTGTAAAGAAACAGTTGCAGAAATACATTAGCCTGAGGGTGCAGTGTTTTGTGTGGCAAAAGATTTTTCTGTCTGAGCAGATAAAGAAACACTGAGAGAAAAAAAACCTTCCAATGAGAGGCACTTTTCACCTAAACCAGTCAAACAACTCTTTTAGCCTCATTAGCTGACAGTCAGCTCAGTGAAAATCAGGAACAAAAGCTGCAATGATTCAAGAGTTTCTCTTTTACGCTTTGGTGTCACATTCCCGCAACAGCTTCAGTGAAAAGAGGAACTTCAAGAAAATCTAAGCCACTACTAACTCCCCGACTGCAATGTGTCATATTTTTCTTTCAGAAAACGGGCATTAGAATCAAGATGGAAACTGCTCAGGAGCGCAAGCCAAAAAGGCCCCACTACATTCCCCGACCGCCAGGCAAGCCTTTCAAATACCAGTGTTTCCAATGTCCTTTCACCTGCAACGAAAAGTCCCATCTCTTCAACCACATGAAATACAACTTGTGTAAAAACTCCATCTCCCTGGTGTCACAGAAAAATGGGCAAACAGCGCGACAGGTCAAGGCTGTAGCAAAGGGAGTCACTGTCAAATCTAAGGATTGCCCAAGCCCCCTGCCAGCAGTTGAGAACAATAGTGCCGAGAAACAGGGAGTTGAGGAGAACAAAGATCAGAGCAGAGATGACACTGAAGAAGTAGATGTTGGGTGTGACAGTCCAGTCAATAAGGACAGCCAGAGTGTGACAAAATCAAATACAGTAACCGAGGGCGAAAACAAGGAGAGCAATGAGGCTGTGCCGCGCCCATCTGCCTTCTCCCCTGTCACACCCAAAAGTGACGGAGCAGAAACTTTCAAGCCATCTGTGCAGCAGTCAGAGGATTCACAAGCTCCTGTTCCCACTTTCAACCATCCAGGCTTCCCATGGGGCACAATTACATCATCAGTTCCCTTAAAACCATTCCCCCCTTCCATGGTTCCTGAATACTGTCCTTATCTCTTGCCTGACCGGCCTCTGTATCCACCATACTACCTCCCAGGAAATCACCATGCCAATGAGCCAAACTCTCCTTCTTTCAGGCCAGAGTTTCTGGATCCCCAGAGGCCTGTGGTACCACAGCCCATAGCCCCGCCTCACACTCCCCTCTTCCCCCCATACCCATACAGATACGGCCACCCTCTTCAACCGGGCCCCCCTCTGCATTACACCCTGTACAGACCCCATGAGCTCTCCATGCCAATTACAGGACACAGATATCTTCCTTTGGATTTGTATGCCCCAACCCTTGGGCCTAAGGATTATGACTTATACATACATTCACGTCCCAGTCACAACAGCCTCAACACATCGACACAAGAGGAGGGCAACCACGGGCAAAGTGGAGACAAGGAAACCAGGCTAAGTCCTAAAGAAGGCTGCTCAGCCTTGGGGTCCCCCGACAGACCCAGTCATGCACACATCATGCAGAGAGAGACAGAGGCCCTGAACTACACCAACATGGGTGAATCACGGGCAACAAACGAACTAGGACACACAGCCATCCTGCAACCCGTCAAAAATGGCTTAAGACGAGAGGAGTCTGCAGAGAGCTTGCTGCAGTTAAGAACTTTGCATGTGGATGGACGGTATGTTAAAATTTGCAAGTTTTTTTCTTTCTTTTTTGGCTTCATTGAACTGCAGTATACTGTGTTTGTAATCATGGTAGTCAGCCTTTTAACTCTTTATTTTGACCTGTCTCTTTCAGATCAACTGAGAGCAACAGATATTCCTCTATGTCTGTTTCCAAGTCATGTCCTGAAACTACATCAGAACAAGATGCTGAGGACAACAGTGATGATCTGGCCCCCCTCAACCTCTCAACAAGGAACCAGGACAAAGAAAAAAGTCCATCTGATCACAGACTGAGGTGCTCAGAGACAGAGAAATTAAAAGGGGAACAGATGCCTCTGAACCTCAGCCTGCGAGCTTCTTATAACAGCCCTGTACACAACTCTGCCCTGAGCACCTCAGAAGATCTTCAGCAGAGGCCAGACACTGAGCTGGATGAAGAACCATGTGACCAGAGGCAGAGTGCTGCACTGGCCCTCTGTCAGCTAGCCATTGCAAGCTCTGCTGCTTCTTCCCGTGACTTCAGCACTGCAGATGGGCCCTCAGAGGATTACACAGACGCTAGAAGTCCTGGTTCTCCAAAGAAGACCAAGCACACAACCAAGGCTAAGGCAACGGGCACGAAAAGAGCAAACGGTGGTCGGGCTGAAAACAACTGCCATAAACCAAACAAGAGAGCAAAAGCACCAGGGCGGCCTCTGAGGAGGAGGCCTCCCTACTGCTTACCTCGAAACTCTGACTAATGTATTATTTGGTAATAAGGAGAATATTTGTAGCTTTCACCACTGCAAGCCTCAACATGAAAAGATCAACTTATTGAACATCAATGTAAAGATGTTAATTAAGCAATGAAAGATTTGATTATTCTAGCAGGAGCAGATGTGACATATCTATAGCACTGCCACAACATCAGCTGCATTTAACTCTTTTTTTTTTCCCAAAGACTTGTTGTCACAGGTATGTGTATATTATGTATATTATGTCTTATGTCTGTCTCACATCTGAATGGAAAAGGTGAAAAGGGTTCTTAATATTTAAATCTGGATATTTTTTGTAATGTAAAAAGTTGGCAATGGAAGATGTGGCAGTTAAATGTAAATATGTTGAATAAATAAATATCAAAAACTGATTTGCTTACAATAGTCTCTTATGGTAATTATTTCAGTGTGAATTTGTGGACACGTACCATCTGTCAACCTGGAAGGCAGCAGCAGGCCTCTCCTACCAAGTTCTGCCAGTGCCAGGCAGCCTCCATGCCAAGCATTGTCTGTTTCCTGGAAGCTTGAAAAAAAAAGACATAACACAGGTCAAAACATTGAACATGTTAGTGGAATTTCGGGCTATTTGAAAAAGTGTCCCTTTGTGACGGGTATTTAGAAAAAACTAAAAAAAACATCTAAAAAATGATAAATGACACAGCGCGACTGATGGACAGAGCCAATATGCCCCTAGCGTGTACCTACCTGAAGCAGTCCAGCACTGATCCAACTACTTCATCTGCCAGCTCCTTGGGAAGCCTCCCAGTCACCCTCCCAATGCTGAAGGGTTAAATAAAACAGATGCTCATTGTATGACATTAACTCTTTCAGAGGAGCTATATCAAAGACAAGTAGCAACAAGAATGTTATCAACAGTTCATTTCTGCTAGATGACATGTAAACCGACTGTTACCCCTTTGCTGCAGACCAGCGCACAATTGTCTCTTTATCTTTCAGTCCCATCAGCAGATGCTCTGTAAAATAACATGCAAATTTGATTTCCAGAGCAGAGTTATTGCAGTAACAAACTTTTTTTAACTGAGTAAAGGCTGAAACTGACCAATTACGGATTCCACTTCCTCAGGAATGTCATAGTCTTCCTCCTGTTCTTCAGGAGTCACAGCGGTTGTGAGTGTATTAGACTGGGACATGGAAAGGTTTGCTGCTAGGGAGCGGCTGCCTCGCTGGTACCTGAAGAACATGTGCATAAACATTTTAAGGCACTCAGCTCTGTGCTCCTGTAATAGTACCCATCATATCTCCAGTCATACCTTGCTAAGGACATAAAATGTGTTGTGATTTAACATTTCTCACTAAAAAAATAGCTGGAAAGAAACTTTGACTTTGTTTCAGTATTAAAAATAGTATTTACACTGATGGTATACATGTTTAAAATGTTTAAAATGTTTGTGTATCAATGTGTTATACAGATAAAGATTGTGCCAACTGACTTTGGTTGGAGACCTAGTTTTCACGACATTAGATATAGTTAGCTGGTATTATGTCTGACCTCCATGCAGCCAAACGTGGCTTCAGGAAGGTGAGGCCAAGCCTCTGGATTAGTTTGACACCAAGCTTCCTCAGCATGGCCTGGCTGCTCTCTGATAGATGTTTCTGCTCAAGACACTGCAGAATTGTAGGAGCTGAGGAAAAAGTAAGGACATCAATATTATCTATTGAAAAACTTTTCTAACAAAATAAACTGAGAAAGACATACCGGAATGTACATATTTTTGTATGTATCTGTCTCGAGGCTAAGCAAGATATTTTGCCATGCCTTTTGGTCAGGAAAAAAATCTCACTATGTTGACAATTCAAAGAATTAAATATTTACACAGAGTAGGTTTGCATATTACATGTACACCAAAAACAAATAATTCACACGCCAGCTATGGCTGGACTGTCTCATGTAGTCAGAAATATGCACTGGATAGAATGTCAAAGGAAATCTTATTATCTTATTATATTCATGTATGGGTAGTGAAACATCACCCGATGCCTGCATTCAAATATCTCCCCTCTGGCATAGAACATTTAGATAGAGATTTGCGAACACAATTGATTCCATTAGCACTGTCAAAAGCAACCGAACAAAGGTGACAATCACACGCTCCAACAACTCCCTTTGACCTCCACATGGAGATTAGAGAGCAAAGACTTGATTCATTAATTTACTACAGATAAATAAAACAGGGAAAAGGGAACCTACCATACTGTAGGAGGTCATCTCGTTTCCCATGTTTGAAAAGCTTTGCCTACGGGACATAAATAAGATAGCAGAGGACACATGATAACAGCGACGTTTGGGGAGGTGAGTATTTCACTAACAAACTACACCTTATTTTTGTTGTTAAATCTTGAATCTTGTAGCACTTCTAGAATCAATTTATACAAATAAAAAAAAACATTCAAGTATGGATAGGCTTGGTGACTGAAACAACAGAGCGGGTTTTGAATGTCCTAAGCATCACATGTTCACTTCACAGCCATTAAGCACAAAGGTATGCTTTCCAAACATGTTGTGCAAGTTTATGTGGCAGTGATATGAATGTTATGTACTTGCTTGAGGGCTGAATTACATTACTTTAGCTGACAGGAAGTGATTTAAAAATATTTCCTATCATTAATAAAGATTTCCAGTGAAAACAGGTGTAATGTGAGAGGCATCAGGTTGGAAAAGTGGATTTCATTCGAACAAAGTACCCTCAGCACCCTTCTCATTTGCTGAAGAACCGTTTAGCTTAAAGCAGTGGATTAAACTGACATAATATACTTGATGCAGCAGATCCCACACATGTAGCAGGTGCATTACACACCTGCCAAAACCACATCAGGTATTGTGTGAGGCATACCAGTCATGTCAGCTCTTGTAAACTACCATCAGCAAGTTTTAATACAGCAGTGCATACAGATTACACTGGCTTCAAACATCCACAGACAGGTGTGCCCGCAACACCACAGGCTTCGAGTGTGATCGGGGAGTATGTGTGTTTACCAGAGACTGCAGAGCACCATCCAGCACCATAATGTCTCTCATTGACTGGTCACTGGTCTGGGATATAGTGGTGAGGCTCCAGTCCAAGAAGTCTCCGAGGCGCTTCTGTTTCACATCAGGGCGGGTCATGAACCTGTACAGCCAAGTACAATAAGACAAGAAAGCAATAAAAGGTTTCATGAGGATAACCAAATGCAGACGCCAGTAAATACATTCCAAGAACAATCTTGCCCTCTATTGGCTGGAAAACTAATTACAGTTAATAACTGAATCTTGATTGTGTTTTATGTTTACAGTAAGTTGCCACATTTCTGTAGATTACTAGTGTCCATGATTGACACAAGCTTCATATAAAAGACATACAGTAGATATTTTTGGCCTTGATGTATATGCAACAAGCTTTCAGTTTATGTACATTGTACAAACATGAAGGTGGATGATTAAAAACATTATTTCTCTGTTTTCAGTTTCACTGAAAGGATAACTCTACCTAACTAAATAGTTATGGATATGTGACATCTCACAAGATATTGGTTAACAACAGTTTAAACAATCGGCATTCATTTTTTTTATCAACTCAATATTAATATGGATATTTTTCCAATATTGATATGTATCACCATAAAACGAAAAAAATAAATCAAGAATTCAATCATTTATAGCCATAGCACCTTGAGTTGATTTTGACAAGCTGATCTGGACTTTGTTTCGGTGTGCTCAACAACATTAAACATAAATCACATAGGCCCACAGTACATACAGGAGGTGCCAACAAAAACATACTGTTACAATAACAATAAATATATTTAAAGGCAACCATATGGCATATGCCTTTAAAGTGACAAATTAGACTGCATGTGCCTTAATGTAATGAACTGTGTTCCATTTGCATTACATAAAACAAAACTCCTCAGACCAAAACCCTACATAACTTCTTTTGGTAGCTTTTGATTACAGTTTTCTTGAAATCCTTAATTTGGACAACATACATTTGTAAAATGATTAAGCAATATGCAATATAATATTATTTTCTAAACCCTTGCACACACAACTACTGACAGCGCTGTCAAAACCACCCCAGGCTAAGACTGAACGAATACTGTGTGTACTGTGTCTATTTTGTTCATGCTGAGGTTGAGGAGAGTCTGTCTAAATCCTGACCAGACATCATCTCTGTATGGATAGGATAGAAAGTACTATAGGACACTATACAAAATACTATTTATATATAATAAAAACATATATAAATTACTGGACTAATTTTAGTAAGATAGTAGAAAATTGCCTAGGTCTTGCCTAGGGCACCAAAATGTCCAGAAACGTCCCTACACACCACCCCCTCCCTCCTTTATACACACATTTTTGTCTGTACATAACACTTATTTGGTTATCAGGGTTGGCCTCAGCACTTCTGGACATATTTGTACTGACTTTTCCTCCATATTAGCTGTTAAACTTGTAGGAAATACTTGCTAAAGCAGTCAACAGTTTTAAAAGTGTTGACCGTTCGAGGGCGGCCCGTACACTTCAGATTATAGCATAGAATATCAAAGACACCTGATGTCAGGCACCATATGTAAGAAATAAGTTGGAACTTGGTTTGCGATGGTAAAAAAAATGATTTGTGTTCATTTCTATTCATACAAAACCCGGCAGCCCACTGCTTTGGATATGCTCTGTGATATATTTGGATTGGTGTTTGTGCACCTACTTTGATACCAGTACAGATGCAGCATCTCTGGGAGTATCACTGACGAGTAGATAAGACTGGAGAAAAAAGAAATGTTATTCATACTGTATGATAACATGACTGTACAACATCATCACATTCTTAAACGTTTGAGTAACTACAAACAAACCCACAACCCATAAAACTCTATTCAGATATTATGCTACTGGATTCTCTTCTTAAAGTTTTCTCTTTGGTTACTTCAGTTTCGACAGGAAGACATACTGAGGATTTTTTCCTTTGCTGAATTACATTTTTTTGTTGTAATTGTGGATATATCACTCTGAAACAGCCGACGGTGCTTTGTTAGAAGTTAGTCTGTGTCGTAACTGTCACAGAATTACTGCTGCCAAACGTTTTGACAGTTCATTCAGATATTTTTGAGGATCCACAAATCCTGATAATAGCCAAACCATTAGGGGAAGCAAGACCTAGGCATACAGACCAATCTCTCCATCACAAAACAGTAAAACGGAATCAAGATCATACGATATACTTAACTTGCCTTTGCGATAGCTAGAATGCGGTCCATGATGGATTCTCTGGCTTTGCCGCCCTCTGACTCCAAATGGCCATCCAGACGATAAAGGTCAAAGGGTATGAGGCAGGTCATGGACAGCCACAACAACAACATGTAGCGAGTTTCCCAAGTCTGGAAAGAGTAGATGGTAAAACACACTGTTGTTAAATGTTTGATAAAGCTGACAGCAAAGATATTATATGCAAACCTATACAGAGGTGTAATTGTAAAAGCCTGGATCAATAATTTTCCCCTTGGAAAATACTGCCAGTCTCACCTCAGAGTCTTTGGGATCCTGCCTGGACAGCAGGTCCAGAACTGGCTGGACATCTGCCACCTCATGGGGAAAAAGCTGCATGAAGATTTTATAGCCTCTGACCTGCCGAGGGAAAAAAAATAATAAACAAACTCCCAGTGCTCTAGGTTTTACTCTGTGTATTGCAGCGTGGCGGGTTCTGACTGACTTAGCAGAAAATACACAGCTAACGCGGACCAGAGCACTGTTTTAGACTGACCTTACAGATGATGTAGAGAAACTTGAAGCTCAAATGAACCAATGAAGGGGGAGACTTCTCACTCCGTACCAACTCCAGTATTATGTTCAGCATCCATTCTAAGACAAAGTTGAAATATTGAAGAGTGGGGCCGTTTAAATTATACTTGTATATATATTCCAAAAGAGTCTGCTGTACTAATACAAATTTAATTCAGAGTTAAACTTAATATGATGTTACCCAAGTGTGGGTCCAGCAGATGAGGCTGCTCTTGATATCTGTTCAGTATCACTGCAGGAGGAAAAAGGGCAGAGTTAGAACCGCCCGTCCACATCGACTCATTAAAAAAACAGTTTATTCAAGGACTCGTGAACTCTGCGGACCACTGTCTCACCCAGGAACCTCTGTGTGGCGGCCTCGCTGGTCACCGTCTCCCCGTGGACCACCGGCAGGCTGGAGATGAGAGCTCTGGTCTCGTCGCTCTCACTGAAGCCCCCCAACACGGACGCTTTTACAATAACGTCCGGCTCTCCCCCTTCACCGCCGAGGCACCCATTTTCCGTCTCCGACAGGGCCATTCTGCCCGGCTTTTACCCACAAAGGGCGTCTCTGTTGCAGATGGTAACGCCGGCGTCTGTTGTTGCGAGTCACGGCCCCGTTAGCTGGCTATTAGTAGCACTTGTGACGACTGTGGAGGGAAATGTGCTAAAACTCACAGTTCAGCTCCGACACTGGCTCGGTCTGGAAAGCGCTGGCGCGGGAAATAACCGCACACGACAGTAAATAACAAAACCGAGGGACTATTTCTTATAATCTCTCCTTATGATGCTCCTGCAGAAGTGCGTTGCGCTCAGTTTGGACTCAGTGACGCGCCCCGCCCAGGTACGGAGAGCGAGGAGGTCCAGGCGCAACGCGGGTCACGTGACATGCCAAGCGCTCGGTGGCGCAAATGTAAGCGCTTTATTTTTATTTCATTTTATTTCGTTTTGGACACAAATGGCGCACAAATGGTCCACGCAAGTCGTAGCCATGGACGTATAAAGAGAAACGCTCTTGTTGGAGGTGACAAACGTCCGCCCTGAAGGGAGCGGGTATAGAGCGGATCGGGGCGTTTCCATGACCACCGTGGTAAACAAACATGGCGCCGGTGGTGGAACCGTGCACCGCTGTGTTTACTGCACAGCGGGGATGAAAGGATAGACTATGGGATGTGTGTCTGGATCATAGACTGAATCATAGACTGCAGATAGTAGAAAATTATAACTATTTTATAATTGTTATGAAATGCAATGAAAAGATCAATCCCATGAGTGGATGTCTTGCCTAGGGCACCAAAATGTCATAAGTGTACATAACACTTATTTGGTTATCAGCGTTGGCCTCAGCACTTCTGGACATATTTGTACTGACTTTTCCTCCATATTAGCAGTTAAACTTGTAGGAAATACTTGCCAAAGCAGTCAACAGTTTGAATGGAGAGCTGACAAAGTGTCATGAATATGCCGATGCAATATACATAATCATAAACTTTTAAGAAAAGTAGCAACACAAATGAATGTAAGACGAGAGAAGAAGCTTCACTAGATTCACTACTCTTTTTCATACCTGATAGATAAAAAAGACAGCAGGTCAGGACAAACACTTTGGATCATACCAGGATTTATTGTTGGTTAAGCAATGCATAGCAAATATTGCAAGGGTTCATTACTACACAGCAATATTTTGGTCTATAGGTGTATGTAGTGTGTCAGTATGCATGACACAAACAGTCAGGCTATTATGTAGATAAAATATGAAGTATTTCATTCACTGGGATAAATCAGTTTACTTTGCACAGCAGTATAAATCAATCAGGTGTTGGTCAAATGCAGGCAATGAAAAAGAATTTAAAAAAAAATGTGTTGCTTTCTCTTCCACTTGCAGAAAATACAAATAAAAAACAAATCATTGTTAAGTTAGTCCAGTCTTTTTTATGTATATTAAGAAAATACAGACTTTAAAATACAAATTTATATCTATCTATCTATCTATCTATCTATATAGACAGATAGATAGATATATCCGTGCTATAGGTGGAGCAGGCAGGGCATAGTTATTATTATGTTGATTCTGTATTTTCTACACAATATAACACGCATTACAATATTAGAATGTTATATTTAGTCTCTTCAACAATTGTCCACACTATTTTGGTCATATTAGCAATATATACATAATGATTGACTTGAGTTTCAGACTGTGAAACTTTCTACAAGTGAATGTGAGTGTAATTATTTCAGTAGGTTCTTCATAATCCTTATTGAAGAGCCCCTGTAACCACCACCAAAGTGGTTCCAGTGATTCAGATAGTGGAAGAGTTGATAAAGTTGGTTTCTCTTTGCAAAGCCTGGTGCTTGAGGAATCTTTGCATGATAGGCAGAGTAAAAAGAGCTGCTGAAGCCACCGAACATCCCTGCAATACCCAGCTCATATTCTGAATGGCCATAGAAGGAAGCTGGGTCAAAGATGACTGGGCCTTCTGTACTCTCTGCCACATTGCCTCCCCATAAGTCTCCATGGAGGAGAGCAGGGACAATTTCGACATCTGTGAAAAACTGAGGGATCTTCCGCTGTAAATAACAGACACAATATGTAATTTGCAGATTATTGATACAATCATAAGGACATGTGTCATGTTTTGTTTCTGATGGGGTCAAAGGTACCTGTAGTTCGGCCCACAGTTCTCTGGCCTCCCTGTCTCCATACGATTTCTCCACCATGTTAAGCTGGTGCTGCAGCCTGTGCCGGGAGTAAAATGTCACCCAGTCATCCTGCCACTCATTTTCCTGAGAAGGAAAAGAATGAAAATATCAAAGACTTCGAGAAAACACATTTGTACCACAAATGTACCAGAGACACTTAAGGACTACAATACAGATACAATATATATATATTTTACCTGTGGTAGATATCCACAGCATGTTGTTACACTGAAGCCAAACTTTTCAACACCAGCCACCTCCGACTGCCCAGCTCCCTTTCCTGTGTACAGACAATTTATATAGTAAATCTTAATTAATCAGCAAATAACTGATATTCAGTGTAGTAACAGCAAGAGTATTATATTTTTTCTGTGTGCATTTGTCTACATTTGCATGTACTAAAGAGAAGTTAAGGTGAATTACCCACTGTATGCTGCTCTTTATTTAACTTTTCCAACTGTTTCTTGTTGTGCACATGCAGATCTGCCAGCTGCTCTCCTAGGTGCTTTGAGTACCTACACATTGGATTTGGAAATAAGATATTTCAATAAAAAATCTAAAATCTACTTATGTATATTGTCACTTTGCCCTCCATTTTAATCTGCATACAGTGGTACTGATACTAATACAGTAGTACATAACTTACTTGCTAAGACCTCTCATGTCCAGATGTTCCATCACAAATACACATCCTCCTGTGTCAAGCTCAATCACTTTCACAGGCTTGGGGACTTTAACAGTTTCAGTCTTTAAAATGGCTTCCAAGCTGGCCATCTCCCCATCAAACATCAATTTGGCCTGAATAAAACAAACCAAAAAGAAAAAAAGGATGTGTGCTGGTGAGCAGTGCAGTAGCACAGTCAGATCTACACTAGTTTGCGTGTACATGGATTAACTAGGTTGTTTTTATGTAATTTTGCAATGTGTGCACAAATTTCAGTGGCACTGAAATACTGTCAGGCTGTCAGAGGGTGTAGCCAGACGTTGGATCAAATCCAGACTAGTTGCACATATTGTAAGCCAGGCACCATCTAAATACGCTACATGTTACTACAATACATTAAAAGATAACACAATGATGATAAAATACCTGGCTCTTGTGATTTATCTTCACAAACACTCTCCCAGTGTCAGTATCATAACTCTGTCCCTCGCTGATGCAGCCACCTCCTGAGTGACCAGCTGACTTCAGCATGGCTGTCCCCAACTCTTTCTTCAACTTAGCTTCCATGGTTATTTCCCCAAAAAAAAACAATTCTGGTAGAATGACGATGGCGCTAGGGCTCTGCTAATACCAACAACGCAAGTGCAACTACAGCGCCACAAGTTTAGGGGGCGTTTTCGACGATTACCGTCCTGTGAACCAACGAGGACTCTCGCTCGGGGGTGGCATGGATGTACAAGGGACGGTGACCTCGTTTTACTTCCGCTGTATTCACACGGGGTGCAATGGCAGCCAATCAGAGACGAGACTGACACGAGTGATTCGTCCCTTGTCCAATCACAGCAGCGTACGAGATCACGTGAGCGTCGCCATGGTGCCAAGCGACTCCATATCGGCTAACATGCTCCTGTTGGGAAAACCGAAATGAGCAGCAAGGAAGCGTGTCTGCTTATCGGAGCGACCGGCGTGGGAAAAACGCTGTTGATGAAACGTCTACAAAATATCCTTTGTGCCCAGCTGAACGTTTTGAACTGCAACTTGACAGGAAAGTATACAGCGATGTGTATTGTCGTGTGGCGAGCTTAACTAGCCAGCTACGTTAGTCTGATGAGCTAATGTAGTGTCAGTCACCGTTAACTAGGTAAGTAATCAATACATGCATATATAATCGGTATATAATAGCTGTTATATGTGGTATTTCTCCACTGATACTCTCACGTAACTTTGCACCAGTTTGAGTAGAAATGCAGCTGCAAAACAATATCTGTGGACATGCATATGAGGTTATTAAGTGGTTCTAAAGGAAACTACAATATTATTTCACATCGTGTTTTAAATAACATACCCTTAGAAAAACGATTACGACCAAATTACACTTTCATGACTGACCAAATACTGTTTAAACAGTTTAATTAAAATATTGAACTAATTGTTGCCTTTGAAGCCGATAAACATAACAGCACTGGCTCCTGTGGATATTGTTCCCTAACAGATTTGGTTTACAGATCAGTTTGCATGGGTTAGGTGAACTGGGGTCACCTCCTTCTACTCTCCCTACAGTAAGTGATTATGAAAGGTAGTTTTAATAAGATTGCAGGCTCAGTTTTGAGGAGGCAGCCCATCCCCTGTAATGTCCCCAATCTCTTTAAACCTCCACAGGTGGGAACCAACCTGACGGACCTGACACTGAAGAAGAAGAAGGTGACTCTGAGAGAGCTGGGAGGCTGCATGGGCCCTATATGGCCGAGTTACTTCAAAGACTGCTCCTCTGTCATTGTAGGTTATTTGTATACATACTGCATGTATTTACAACATTTGAAGGAAGTAAATAAATTGACTGTCGGAATTATTTGACTGAAATACTACACCAATAGTACAGAGCAGCTTCTTTACTCAGGCTGTGAGACTCCTTAACTCATCCTCCACACTCCACCATAAATAATGATTATTTTTCTATTGTAACCTAATGGGACTACATCTGCATCTCGTTCTAAAACCCTGTGTTATAAAATGACAATAAATTAACCTTGTATCTTTGAATGTTTCTTTCTCTGTTTTTTTTTTTTTTCACAGTTCATGGTGGACTCAGCCAACATTGCTCAGATATCCTGCTCCTGTATCCAGCTGCTATCAGTACTCTCTGCTGAGCCGCTGCACAGTGCCTCTGTGCTTATTCTCTTCAACAAGAGGTGACACTCATAAGCGCGCATCATTTCTACATTAACAATTAGTAAAAGCTTTTCATGCCATTGTGTATTTTATTATATTTGTTTTTCTTTCCACCTGTTTCCAGGGACATGCCTTGCACTATGAGTCTTATAGAGATAAAGTCGCTGTTCAGAATTGATGACATCATTGCATCGGCCTCTCAGCCAATAACAACACTGGAGCTCAGTGCCCGCTCTGGACAGGGACTTCAGGAGGTGCTTAGCTGGCTGGAGTCCATCATAGTCAAGTGAACTATCATGGGTTTGTTCCTTGCTACTCTCACAGGACTTTGAATGATGGATTCAAGTGTGCCAAGAGTGTTTTCACCCCATGTTTAAGAGGATTTAATGATGTGTTTAGTGTTGGACTCACTGAAAAAGTGGCAAGACATATGACAAAAAAAACTGTTAATGCTCTTTCGTTGGTACCATGTCATGTGGTAACTGTTCATAAGGGTGAACGGGGAAGTACATGTATTAGTGCTCCTGGATGAGCAGGATGGAATGATTGTATGGTTGGCCATTTTAACATTTGTTAAATCAACACTACTTTAGGTCTTACCTGCAGTTAACAATTAATTCTACTAGTCACTTTTTAATGAAATTCTGGACAAATAAACAGTGAACTAGGAAGATTCATGACTTACTGTAGTGTGATCATGGGATTTATATGCCTACTACTTAAGTATGAGAAACTTAAAGCTTAAAAGAGCTTGGTTTGGTTTCAGAATGATTGTTGAAGGTGATGCAGCATAGTAGTAATGAGTCATTACCAGTAGGTGGCATAAAGTGCACAACAAATACTGGGACTTGCACAGGGTGTGTGCCAGAGTTGTGATGATTTCATGTTGAATGTATTTATCACAGGAAATTAGAAAATACAAAACAATAAAATCAACTGAAGAATGAAGCAGTTTTCTAATTATACCCTTATATTTGATGAGAGTCAGTGGTTCACAAGCAATTAATAAAATACATGAGTCATACATTTTATAATGTTGCCTTGCTCATAGTAAATTCAGAAGCACTTACAGTCCTCATAAACTATAATTTCATTCAGTTAACCCCAGCAATTCATTTCACTATAGTAAAATCATGTGTACACTGATGTTTCTCATCAGTTCTCGTCCAACAGAAGCCCCACAAATGTAACCATGTTGATGCAGCATCATTTCAAGAAGGACAGGTCTCCAACTTGTCTCTTAGGAGAAATCAATTTTCTCTGGAGCCGGGAGTATACGACAGCAGCAGTGGCAAGCTAAGGCAATCACACAAAAAGCTGAGTGAGCAGAAGACTTGTTGACTACTTCAAAAGCTGTAATACATTTGCCTGGTAATTATGGCCAGTAAGTGAGGTGACAAAATATTATCAAACTGTGCTTTTGTGTACGTACGTATCTGATTTTTTTGCAATAAGCTGTGGCCTTGAAGAAGTTTTTACATGACATTAATAGTTTCTGGAGTTATATCATTTATACCCTGTTACTGCATTCATGACAACAGGAGCAGGGCAGATAGTTGCAGTGAAGAGCAGAACCAGCTTGCATCAATCTAAGGGTTACTGTATTATACCACAATATAAAAACAACTGAGAAGAGGGTTTTTATACAGGTCCTTGGGGCTGCAGTTCGGTCTGCGGTTAGAGTTATATTTCAAGAGCATAACCTAATGGCATTCCCCTTTTTTCTAAGATATTTTTTTCCAGTTTAGTTGATCCTCATAAGAAGGGGTTCTGACTAGTCTGTGCAGCCTGTGATCCCTCAGCGCTGGTTGAAGAGAAAGGCAGCAAGGGCTCAGGGAGGTTGCCCGGCAGGTCCAGACCAGGCCGGGTGGGGTGAGTAAGTGACGAAGGAAGGCTGGCAGGCTGGTGGCTCATAGGCAGGGGCAAGGACGCGCTGTATGGCAGAGAGGTGCCATGGGAAGTCGAAGAGGTGACGCTAGAGCCCAGTTGATTCAGAGTTAGTTTGGGCTGCTCAGTTTGGAATGGATTGGTGGGGGAAGGAGCACTCAGGCCTAGACAGAGGCAAACAAACAGAAAAAACTATTAGGTTTGCTTTAACAAGTTATTCAAATTTGATTGTTATTTCTTGGATTGGATTTGTCAATTATTGTAAACATGTTGCAGCTATCAAAACAGACACTTTCCTGGTCTTTCCCTGTGAAAACAAAATGAGTGTTGCATCTAAAGCCAATAATACAATAAATACCTGATAGAAAGGGGTTCTTGGTCTTGGCTGGAGGATTTGCTGGGATCAAGCTGTCCAGGTTTACCAAGGAAGCCGCTGTGGGGCCCAGGAAGGCCTCAGGTGTCTGGCATGTACGAGGGCTGGGGGCAGCCAGGTTTTCTCCAAGACGTGACAGGTCAAATAGCTCAGGACTGTCCTCCCCTCGACCGTTTTTCATCACCTGACCTCCATCCATGGCCTCATCAAACAGATCCCCATCTAATAGCAGAAAAAGAGCTAGTTCTGATATTGCAAGTGTGTGAGATGCACAAAACCACAGGGAGAACAGTAAAAAAAAAAAAAAAAAAGTATTGTTTACCTGAGGGGCTTCCAGTTCGGGCAAAAGGTTCACTGACAGCTCCCTTGAATGCTGTTCTTTCGGATGGAGCTAAGAATGGATCAGCTCCTGAGGAGGCTATAAAAACAATATGCAATTTAATTTAATTAATTGAATTATTGTGAAATATTTTATTTCAAATATCTATGTGGCTTCTCCTTTTTATGTAATGTATGAATCCATGTACCGTATGCACACAAAGACTCACCTGGGTCGGCAGGGAATGCCCATACTCGGCTGGTGGCGTTGAGGTTGGAGACACTGTTCTGCGGGTCATCCCAGGGGTTGACTGGGGGCTCCCATGGTGGGGGGGGGCTGCTGGAAGTTGGCGGTGCCATCCAGGGAGGATCTGCTCTCGAGGTGTTTGCGTTGCTTTCTTTAGTAACAGAGAGGTGGATTAGAGAGAGAAGCCTCTGCTCTACAAATGTACGTGTATCGCAGCAGCTTTGGTCATGGTAATCTAACTCAAGGCTCACCAAGCGAGTCCCAGGGGTCTGTGCCCCCCGGGCGAGCAGCTGCCTGGCTTGGGGCATTATTCCATCGCTGGTCACTAGGAGGCTGATCTGAGGGCACTGCAAAAACATCTACCAGGTCCATGAAGGAGGTCTGACCACGTAAACAAGAAAAATCTGTGTCAGTTCAGCATATCGCTTCATCCTCTGTTTGAAATTTTCAGTGTACTTAATGGTTGAGAGGGAAACCTGGTCAGACCCAATAATCCTGCCTATCAATATATGTATATATTTATGTATATATATATATATATATATATATATACATATATAAAGCATTATAGTTGATTTTGATTTTGGTCTTTGGTGTTTGGTGTTTAAATGCACGTTTTTATAGCATGAGAGAAAAACATGTACTACAATATATCCTTATATTTCATCACCCCCATTGAGATATTCCATACCCCAATATTTCATACCCCGCCTTTAGTTGCCATCTCACGTTTGCTCTCCTCCAGAGCTTTCTGGAGCATCGACTCGTCTCCTTGGCGACTGAGTTGCTCCTGTCAACAGATACAGACACATGGTCGCCTTTGGGCATGACAGCTCCAGGCAAAATTCACATATTGTCACATCATACTATATTAATGACTCAGTGACTGCACACAAGCACAAAAGCCAGCTTGTATTTTAACTAGGCAACATATGACCCAGAGATAGATGAGCAAAATGGGCACAAACCAGAAACTTCTCTGGTCAAAGAGAGGAGAGAGCTAAGCATCACTGTGATCTCTAACAGAGCAGTTCTATTGTGCTATAGTATATTAGCATAATGAGTGACAAAAAAGGGAGGAAAAAGACAAAGAGACAGAGTGAGAGAGGAGGTGGAGTAAAAAGGCTACCAGAGATAATACAACAGAGTGGTACAACTTAAAAACTGAACTAGTCAATAGAAATCCAACCACTTTATTTATATGCTGCTGTAATTTTCAAAAGTCACTTGTTAAATGTTAAAGTCTCAAAACCCACGTTCCCAGCATTAAAAAAAGCTGCAGCCCCAAAAGAAAAAGTGTCTCTTTGCCCCACAAGTGACCCCAAGGAACCCTACCTGCTGGTGCTCCTCCTTGCTCAGGCTCAGGGCTAACTGGAGCTGGGTTTCCTCATCCATATCCACCGCGGGAGGTGCACGTTGGACTGGCTGTGGGGATGTTAACCAGGGAGGCAACTGCAATCAGTATTTGCTCGACAAAAGTGGAAATAATATTTGGACATCCTCACAGTATATTGCATGCAATTTTACAGGTGTCCTAAGCAGAGTAAAGGTAAAGTCAAACTCTTCCCCTGACACCACACCACAAGAGGTCAGAGTGGATGACATGGGTATCTAATACTACTGGACTAAGAGGAGAGGTCTAGTGGTTAGTGGAACAGAAGAATGAAGCCTCATTCGATTAGTCACTGAATAAAGTTACATGTCCTTTTGCTGTTCAGGGGTGAGAGAGGCCATAGATCAAATTGTGATGGGAGAGCGAGTAGCCATGCAGTTGTTCCTCAAAACGGCCCACACTGGGCCGTGAGGTTGGTTTCAGTGTACAGAGCGACAGGAGATGTGCTGTAGGGCAAAGGATGCAAAGGAAGGATCACCCTTGGTCCCAGCATACTTGTACCTTCTGGGCCTCCTCCTTGCTGAGAGTCATAGCGATCTGGAGCTGGGTCTGTTCATCAATGTCCACTGTAGGAGGTGGCTAGGGTCAAGCAGGAAGGATTAGGAGTAAGACTAATCAAAGGGAACGGTAAAAGCACACTTGATTTTGCTCAAGCGATTCTTAAAGAAATATAATGATTCTTGTTGATTTAGAGGAGTATCACAGAGATCAAATGTATGGATCTCAGTTTGATCATTAAAATCACAGCTGATTGTTTGATTACAGAAGCGGAAACTGCTATGCACTATAATAGATTCCCATAGTAGCTGAACAGAAGTCACAGAGGGCAACCGCTGCCCTTGCAATGGAGACGAGGGCCGGCTGTGCGATGCTTAGGAGTGGATCAATGCACACATCCTGTCTGGTTTCTCACTCTTTCACTCACAGCTCGCTCGCCCCTCAGAGAGAAAGCTCTTCTTTGACACTGAATGGTCAAAGTGCCATTACTGACCACATCACACACAGAGTTGATGATATCCCTCTACGTTAAAGGTTCTGGGAAATGGTGGCATAGTGGAGGCAGGCAGTAGGAGTGCTTCACCACCATGACAGATAGTGGCCAAGTGTGTGTGGGAGCTGTTTAATGTAGTGAAAACTACAGCATTACAACATAACATGTCAGCAGTGGGGCAGCTAAGAAGCCACTTTCTGTCAGGCGCATGTGCTGTAAGAATGAGAGGCTCAGTGTGTGTGTGTGTGTGTGTGTGTGTGTGTGTGTGTGTTATCTTGGTTAGAGGTACCTTTTCACTTTCTTCTCGGCTCATAGCCAGGGCCAGCTGCAGCTGCAGCTCCTCCTCTCCACTGGTCGTGGGCCGAGCCTGCTCCAGTTCTGGAACGCATCGAGGAGAGGAAGAGGAGGCTACAGGGATGAAGGAGGAGCAGAGGGGATTGGGTGTTTAGCGAGGAACAGGGAGCAGAGGGATGTAGACAGAAACATTGACAGATGGAAATAGAGGAGGGAAACGATGGAAAGCAAAGAAAGAAACACTTTAGGCTGAGTTTTAAGGTCAGAAAAGAGCTGGCTCTCTTTGTGCATGTAAATTTTTTTTTCCATTGCCCGTTGTTTAGGGCCTTTGCTGGCATTGCTTGCCACGGTCTGCCTAACTCTGCCTGCACTGAGAACAATGGTGCGCCTGTGTGGAAAGTTAGGGTGGTGGAGGGGGATAGGAATGGACGGGTTGGAGTGGGGCCCACCTTATTACCCCAAATCATCTGGGTGGGTTCCAGGACTCCATGTCCAGGTTTGGAGGAGGGGATGGGGATGGGGGGGGGGCTGGCATTATACCAGTCTGGGTGCCAGGCTGTAGGTCACGGGGCTAAAAGAGTGTAGCAGGCCACACGTTGGAAAAGTCAGGTCTCAGAAACCAATCATTTCCACTGTGCTGCCTCTCAATAACCCCCGCCTGAGCTGGAATACTTGCTGGCAATTAGCTGCTGCCAACCTCCTGACCCCCACCCAAGCCAACCAGCAGCATTTCATCCAGCACTCCAACCATGTGCCGGTGTCCTGGGATCTCCAAGAGACAACCACCATCCTCCTTTTTTATCCTTAAAATCACCCCGGGCAGACCGACAAACTCTCCTGTTGTGCAGTGTTGCACAAAAATGGAATTACATCATTTACACTCGTCAGCACATCTCTAGGCACAAATGCATGTACTTCACACACACTAACACAAACACACACACCTTCCAAGTATTTAAAAACCTGCAGTGCACCTCTGAAAAACTTGTGTGTGTATATATATATATGAACTGTATATGTTTTTTCTGTGTATTGCAAACCATGCTCCTACTGTAGCATCACTGAACCACAGACCCACAGCCTGGAGGTGGTAAGTGTTTGTGCCACATGTTTCCACTGGCACAGATTCTGGCCCAGAAAAGTATGCAAGGATCGTGTATCGAGTGGAAAATGTATGGGAGGAAAAGGACTTTTGAGGGATTAGTGGGAATAAAACAGTCAGATACCATCTGCGGGCATGTTTCTGTTTACACCTCATAACAGGCCTCAGACATCAAAGTATAACTGAGTAACCGGTGCCCTCATGATGCCACAGCTCTGCCACTGACTAACAGCTTTTAATAAACACCATACACCACACAGACCACACAAAGGACAAAGTTTATGGTACACACTAGTCATACCACATTTACAAATGCTACATACAGCTACTTGATGCTTTTCCCCAGGACTTTTTCAGGTTTGAGCTGTTTATTCTAGTTGATAAGTCAATGATAAAACTCCTACACACCAGTTGTGGTTTCACATTAGATTGAGACAAGCACAAACAGGGCCTCCTCTCTTTTGTTAATCCAGTTTAGCTGACTTGACTGTAAACAGGAGAGAAAGGAATGCAGATGTCCAGCTATCAGCAGAGGGCGAAACTGAAACACTTTCTATGAAAACACCAGGGGACAAAAAGAACAAGCAATTCATTAATACTCATCAAGGCTTGAACGTTGGAATGTGCTGCTGGTATTAAAATGGCATCTACCTCAAAGAGAAATCACAGGTGAAACTGTTTGATGTACATATCTCACAAACTGGGCAGAAAATAGAACTATATAACTGACAGCACCTCCATAAATTTGTATCTTTCTTCCCCTTTCTTTCATCAAAAATCTTAGGTGATTAATAACTGAGAAGTTAAGGAATGCTGCTATTCACATTTGAATTTATCTGACAAACGCGAGCAAACAAACTCATGACCTGTCGTGTGTGCATTCCAGACAAAATGACAGGTCACCTGACAAAGAAAATACCCAGGTATCATTCAGATAATTGTGTACTTTGAAGACTGTTACACATAAAGATTAGTATGCTTGTGTCTCATAAAGGGTGTATAAGGTTTTCGTCGACAGTGTATATACATACGTAAGATGCCACTGCTACTCACAGTTAAAGGAGGACGGCGAGCCTCTGCACCTGCCAAACTCATCCGCATGGACCCCTGCCGAGCTGGGCTGGCTAGTCCGGCGTCCTGGATATGGGGGAGGCAGTGATCCAGAGCTTAGGCCACTGGTGACCCCCGCCATGCGCGTCTTGGTCTTCAGTGCCTGGCTCCTCTCCTTCTTCAGCTTTTCCTCGTCCCTCAGCAGAGCCACCAGATGCTTGGCCTTCTCCCGGACATTGACGCCCTGGTCACGTCCATCTCGATCTATGTACTGGAAGTCTCTCAGTGTCTGGATGGTGTATATGCTCTCCCGGCACTCCGTGGCCACACGCTCGGAGCCTGTTTTGATCAGGTAGTCCAGCAGGGTCAGTCCCTTATAAACATGCCGCCAGTTTTTCCCGTGGTCATTGAGCCGCTTCCAGATCATACCCATAACCTCGGTGAACGCCACAACATTGAAGGTCAGGTCGGCGATTTCGGACATAAGCGAGCTCGGTGGGCCCCAGGGGTCGTTGGAGGTGGCCTCTCGGACCTTGATCTCGGCCTCCGTGTAGTTGTTGACCATGTTTTTCATCTGCCGGCGGAGCGATGAGGTCTGCATGATGGCAGTAGTGTTTCACAGGAGGCAAAAGATAGTCAAACAGCAGGCCAGCCCACTGTGTTGCCTTAGGCAAGGTGGCTCGTTAGAGATCAGTGGAAAAATGCAATGAAGTCCTCCTCCTATTGGCAACTTCAGTGACGTCCACAAGTGTGTTCATGCTGGAAAGGCACAAATTGGATAGTTTGAGCCTGTTACAGATCATATCACTATTCTTATTCTTATGTCCAACATTAATGGAGACGTTTGCCCACATAACAGACACACACCACTTCTTCAGTATTATTAGACCTTTCGTATGCTATTACTGACTGCATTTGTGGTGAGAGCTCAACTGTTTTGTTCACAAGGTAATTGTGTTTGGAGGGAGAGAGGAACGACTCAGCAGCTCTACGCGATGGGAAACACAACACCTGGGCTCAGTTTTCCCTGGGACAACCGCATTGTTCCTATGTAAGCAATGACCAGCTTGACAGCATATTTTTCCTCAATTCAATTGGGCAAAATGATTTTTCATTCCCTGTAAAGCATCAGTTTCGGAGCCAGGGACTGCAACCTGACATGCCAGTGTAGAAATCTGTGTTTTACCATGGAATAGGGAGTGTTTTCTGACCTGATTACATCACCACAGCAGCAGTAAGGCTTCAAAGCACTAGTACACTAACATTGAACTCCTACACAGATACAATAGTCCATCAGAATCAAAAATAATCTGCTGTTTTTTTTAATTTACTTTAATAAACAAGGCAATACAGTACAGTGTCTTTGCCTTTTGCCCTGCACATTGCTTTTCCTTATGTAGCCGTGGCAGTGAGTCAGTCTCACCGATAATTTTTCGATCCAAGATCTGTCTCATCTATTTAACCAAGAACTGAGATGCATGAACATGAACGATCAATCCCTTTACTTAAGAGTCAAGTGCTGTGTCATGTGTAAGCATTTCCGAAATATTAAAAATGGGCATGAGAAGAAGGATGGGCTTTAAAATGGTTGGTATCTACATCATGAGTCAGTGACAAAAGTATAAAATTCAGATTATGATACTAAGTATTATAAGTAATTATTATAAGTAATAAGTATTATACACATATTAGCTGTTCTACAGTCACTTTGAAAGTGTAATAAATATAGTAAACTAAAATCATTTTAGTTTAAAACTCTTTTCTCAGCAGGCTATGAATAAATACTATGAATAAAAGGTGACGGCACTAAGTTGGCGTGCAATATCTGTCATTCTACGAGACAGCTTCCTATGCTGGAAATAGATTGTTAAGTGGTAGTGAGAGACCAAAATGTTTGTGGCTCAGCTGACCACAGGTTACATCTCAAGTGGTGACCAACGCAGGCCCGGTCACCACCCAGCCCCATTATCTCCTGCTTCCTGACGCCGGGGATTACTCGCCTGCAGACCGTGTGTGAGAAATAACGAGCTAGTCAAGTTTAAATGGATCCTTCTAGTAAATGAAAGTTGGGCAGAGTAGAAAAAGGGTTTTAAAGCTGCTAATGACAGAGACAGAGTGCAGAGCAAATTGTCCCTCTGGCCAGATTTCTAATACATCATAAACATACATATGTCTCCATTACTGATGTACTCAGACTCATAATGGAGACACATTCACTTTGTGATGACGCAAATTGTGATCACATTAAGTCAGACTGACAGTAGGCTGACAGCACCCCGCCTCAACACTACACACATAAATACTCAATCAAATACTCAATATGCCTACTTCTACCAAACACAAAGCCTATCCTCACATTGTCTTTCCTAAAAGAATTACATTTATGACCTTGACATGATGACATACTGGGCTAACGCATTTACTTTGTCTGTTATCTGCTGTTAGTTGTGTAAATCACATGTTCTTGTTCAGAAATCCAGCAAAAAAAAAGTGCAAAGTGAGCCCATAATTCCCTAACACTCTTTATCCACACTTATAGGAAGCAAACTGTTCCCAGATCAGGCCTGCAGTACATGCTCGCCCAGGTATGTTTTATTGCGCCCTACAGATGTGTAAAAATAAATAAATAAATAAAATAAAAACACTGAACCACTGGATGAAAGCGCAGGTCCCGATTCAACTTATTCTCTCTGACATGTCCCGTCTGTCCCGAACTGGGACGAGCGGAGCCATTACCAGGCACGCTGCGTCAAATGGGACGGTCGGGTGGGTGAAGTGCGAGACCGTGACTCAGCTCCGTGTCCCGAGGTACGAGAAAGTTGGAAAGCCTGACTGCGAAAAATGCGGAGAGCAGAAAAAAAAAAAAAAAAAAAAAAAAAAGCGCAGGAGGATCGCGACGCCCCGGCCCCGCTGCCCCGCGCTCTCCCTCTTACCTTCATGTCACGTCGCGTCGGCGGGGTCCCGACTCCGGGAGGCTCTGGGCGGAAGAAGCAGCGCCTCCGCCTCTCGACATGTCCCGTAGCTCTCGGACAGAGGGAAAAAAAAAAAAAATAGTTCAAAAAAAAAAAAAAAGAAAAAGATATTTAAAGCGCAGAGGAAAGCCGGATGTGCTCGGAGAGAGAGAGAGGGGGGGGGGGCGTCCAAAAGTGAAGCGCTGGCGTTGGCGTTTCGTGATCAAACTTAGTTGTGTGCGGCTATCACAAACCCCACTGGTCTTGCAGATGGCCCAGGCCCCCCTGCCAAACACACACACACACACACACACCCACAGTAAAAAAAATGGATGGAGAGGGAGGGAGGGAGGGAGGGAGAGAGAGAGGGAGAGAGGGAGGGAGGCCTGCCCGGCGCATGCAGAGTCAGACTTAACCCCTTCACTGCCCGGTGGGGAGGCACCCGTGCCTGCAGGAGCAGGTGATCGGATGCACGCTGGAGAGTGCCACGCGTCGGATTATGTCGTCCAGGCGCAAAGCTTGAACTGGAAATGAATAAAAAGAACCGTAGACTGTGCGACGTAAGTGGAGACGCGCTGTCAGGAGCACAGCTCGCGTTTGATCAGACCAGTCTGTATTCAGCGATGCTGTATTCGGTTTCAGCAGATCACTGTGCAAAAATCGCTGCAAGTAATGTAATATCTAAATATTACAGAAACTACATCCAGAAATGCATAGGGACATGGCAGTTTTGCACTGGGAGGTAAAAATAAATGTAAAGTGTGATAAGGTGGGTATAAACCTAAATGTGGTGCCACAGATCCTTCAGCCTCCCTTGGAGCTGTGCTGGTATCACATCCTAGTAGAGTGAGTGAACATGTTATCCCAGAGGGACTCAACAAAGAACCACATTTCCTTTTCAGCAGCTTCCTCCTTGCGTCTCTGGGCTCTTTACTTATTTATTACCACTAATGGGATGTTATCTGAAGTCGAATCCTTGTGCGTTACACGAGGCCTAAATCGTTGCTGTATTCACGCTGACTGGGATTCATTCAATTGGTCCAAAGCAATCTCTGGCTAACTACAGTACAAGTCGTCCACATGAAAGTACAGAAGGGATCATATTGTTGACGTTGAGTGAGTAATGATTAACTAAGTGAGGGAGAAGCAGTAGGAGAGAACAGTGGGCCCTGTGGCTGGTAGACTGAGCAGGATATACAGGAAATACCAGCTCCACCTTGAAACAACAAAGGCATGACTCTTGGAGACGACAAAGGGGCAAAGTGTACAGAAATCAGAAGTTTATCAAGCAAAGCGAAACTGGACTTTGATGGCGTATTTTCTAGATCTGATAGAGGGCTCACCTACATTTGTGCTGTGCTTTCATGACTGTGGGAGTACACATTTACTTGTTGCAGCTCCCTGGTCAGTGTGACTCTCATTGATCAGGTCGGTCGAGCTCGACTTCATATACCTCCCCTGGCCCTCCTCTCTGTCTTGGCACCCTATGTCTTTATTTCTCCTGAAAACAGATGCCTGAACATTCTTTGTTTCCCAACAAAGGCCTGATGAGGTCAGTGCGGGGGGGGGGGGGGGGGGGACATGCAGGCGAGGTCTGGGAAAACAGAGGGGGAGGAGAGAGAGTGCTGATAAATAACACCAACCTACTACTGCAAGGCCGTGACATCATGCAGGAGAGGAAAGGACTTCTGTTTGTGTTTGTGTGTGTGTGTGTGTGTGTGTGTGTGTGTGTGGGTGTGGGTGTGTGTGTATGCGGGGGGAGGAGGGGGGGTATTGTTTCTAAAACTTCACTATAAAGCCTCATCTGTCTCTCCTTGCTGCCCTCTAGTGGTTTTGTGTTTGTTCTCCAGTAGGTTGTGTTGTGTTCTCGGGTTGTCTCTGTGATATTAAGCACCACTGAAGTATCTATCCTCCATCTTGTGGCCCCGGTCTTGTAGAGGGACTCTGTGTCAAAATCTAGTTTTGAGAAGTTGTGTTTTTATTTAATTGCTTCCAAGTAATTAACACTCCATCGAAATACTGTAGGGGCCGCAACCGACGATTGTTTTCAGTATCATTCGGTCTGACAGTTGTTTTCTGCAAGGATTGATCTCGTGTTTTGTGTATAAAATGTGTATAAAAAGGAAAGGTCTTTGAACAGCACCTTTCCTCAACAAGGAAATTCAATCTGCTTAAAACTGAACAAAAACAGGCATTTAAAAAAGAAACACAAGGCAAAGAGTAAGTTTAGTCTTATAAAATATAAGATACAATAATTACAGGAGAATAAAAATTACAGGGCAGTGCAGGATATGAATAAATAGAATAAATAGTATGAATAATATGTTAAGTCTAAATACAAATGCAGCAAGTCCAGTGCTTCTGTTACTTATGTGTGGCACTAAACAGAAGAACTGACATGCACCACAAAGAGACCAATGGTTAGTACTGCATATTTAGTTTATACCTAATAAAAACAACAATATTCAACAGTAGAGATTTGTTTCCAATGTTGTTTTCCAATCATTTCCATAAATCAAACCTAGTTGCATCTTACGTAAGTGAACTGTAGTTCCTATATTTACACATGCATCCAGGGAGTGATCGAGTGAATGCCAGTGTGAGTCAGTGCATATCAAAATTGACAGCCATTACTCCTGTATGATGTTGTACTATGAGGGGTAGTTTTGCAATAATGATGAAACACGACTAAGCCCTTCACCAAGGAAAATTATCAAGGAGCCTTAACACTTGTGTTTTGTTGACATTAGCTTGACTTCCTCACTGTTTCGGGTCACACAGACTTCCCCGCCGTATGTATAAACATAGTTATAATTGCAAAATTCACAATTTGGGTGGGATCCCTGGAGCCATCAGATTATTACTGACTCCTACTGTCATGTTTTTTGCTGTCAAAATTTTTATTTCAAAAAGGATTTTGTTGTTGGTACTGCAAATAACAGGTTTGTGCCAAAATGTTTTCCATCGGTACACCATCATGAATTTTAAGGTCTTAAGGTTTTCTAATTTCACTGAACTGCATTTGTTGAAATGAGATTGGCATGGCAATGAGCCTTTCCTTAGGACTGCATGTCTTACCCATTCTTCAGATGAAACTGTTACATCAGCTGTCCATTCAGAGTGTCCTCGGTTTCTGAAAAGGATAGTTTGATGGAAAAAAAGTCAGGCTTGAGATGACCTTCATGTGGTTCAGCGTTCACTGAGTTCTTTTCGAAGCAAATTATTGCATTCATGTTCTTCACAATAAAGCGAAAGTAATGATTTATACCCTTATAGTTATGTTCCCAGTCTCTATACAGTGGACAACAAAATCAGATTGCAGTTTCTGAAGCTGGTGGTGCAGCAGAGGACTCATCACCAGGCTTCATGAACTCTATAACTATCGAGGGTGAGCTGTCTCTCCATCCTTTACACTGAGAGCACGTCGTGATCACTGCAGAAACCAATGGGGGCTGTAAGCAGGTTCATTCCGGCCTCATGAATAACAAAATCCCAAATGCACAGTTATGTCAGGCTGTGCAAGCACATATTTTCAAGTGGCTTCTGTTGACAACTAATAACACCGTGTGGTGTTTATACGAACAGACAATTACATAAAACAAGAAAAAATAATAACATATAATGACTATCACCATGACAGCACAGCAAGAGAAGAGAATGAACATAATTAATTAGAACTCCCTTCACACAGCCAGTGTCCATGCCTACAGGGATTTGGGCAATTATCTAAACACTGGCAATCAGTTCACTCATCCATTTATCTATAATTAGACAGGAAACACCTGTTCCTGATGTGCTAAAAAAAAAAAAAAAAAAGATTAGTACACATAATTAGGTTTGAACACATCAGAATGTTTTTTTTTTTTTTTTTAACAAGCACAGTTTAAGTGTGATTTGCATCACTCCACCACCACACCAAGTGAAAACTCACCTCTGGGCCTGTGTATTTCCAGACTCATCTAAATCTCATTTATTCAAAGGCTCGCCTCATGCATCTATAAAAGGAATGCGTTGCCTCTGGACGAGGCGGTGACGCACAGACTGCGCTTGGTGTGGGTGTATAAGAGATGACACTCGGCTCTCCCCCCCCCCCACACCCCAACTTTGGACGCGCACATGGGGTGGCCAGCCTCTGCCTGGAGACGCTCGGGTGAACGCTGAGATGAACGCAACCGAGAAGCTGCGCCTTCCCGTTGACGGCATCCTGGAGGTGTTCGGCTCTCTCGCCGGCGGGCTTCACCGATCGCGCCCGGCGCCCGCGGGAGCGGCCCCCGCCCCGGCGCCCCACCAGCACCCCAGAGTCTCGGACCTGTCGAAGACGGGCATGGGCATCATCAAGGCGGTCAAAGGGCGCTGGAGGTCCTCGATCTCCGCCGATCGGCTCCCGGAGAGCTCCGCGGGTCTGACCGAGCCCAGGCACTGCCACAGGGTGGTGGTGCTCGGCGCGCCGAAAGTGGGCAAGACCAGCATCCTGCGGCGCTTCCTGGGGAACGACTTCCAGGAGCGGTACGAGCCCACGAGCGAGGACTTCCACAGAAAGCTGTTCCACATCAGAGGGGAGGCGTACCAGGTCGACATCCTGGACGCCGCGAGCGAGAGGAATTTCCCCGCAAAGCGGAGGTTATCCATACTGACAGGTGAGCCGAGACTCTTGCGTTGTTTGAAGCTTAGAAATAGGCAAGACTACTGCTCTACAGAAGAGAAACTGTTATTTTAGTGCCATCATCTTACATAAAAAAAAAAAATGCCATAATAGACTTAGACTTAGACTTAGACTCAACTCTATTGATCCCTTTGGGATGACTCCCTCAGGGAAATTCAGTCTCCAGCAGCTTGTACAGTACAGTGGGAAACATACAGCACACAAAGGGTAAAAAAAGAAGAAAAATTAATATATATATATATAATAACTTCACTACTTCACAATGAAATGTATTGTATGCAGACAAATCCAAAAACATAATGAGAACAGTGATTTTGTCCTTAAAAGTCCACTTTTACATTTAACAGTCAATAATTAAAGTGATGCTTTGTGTCCCTGCAGGTGACACCTTCCTGCTCGTGTTCAGTCTGGACGACAGACAGTCCCTGGACGAAGCCTGCGCGCTGCTCCGCGAGATCAGAGCCGCCAAGGCCACGCTGATGAAACTCAAGCGTCCCGCCACAGTGCCGGTGGTGGTGTGCGGCAACAAGGCGGACCTGGGGCCCCGCAGAGCCGTGGCGCGGCCGGACGCGGCGGCGGCCCTCGGCGAGGACGTCGCCTTCTTCGAGACCTCCGCCAGGGACGGCGCCGGGCTGGGCGCCGCGTTCGGGGCCCTCGCCTCCCTGGGCGGGCTGCCCGACGAGACGGGCCCGTCGCGGCACCGGGTGGTGCCCATCCTCACCTACCGCTCGCTGCGCGCCGGCCAGCGCGGCGGGGCGGGGAGCCGGAGCCGGGGGCCCGGCGCGCCGTGCGCCGCCCTGGACCCTCTGGCGCGCCGCCCGAGCTTCACCAGCGACCTGCGGCTGGTGCTGGAATCCAGCGCCAAACGCAGCAAACCCGAGAGGTGTCAGATTCAATGAATTGTGAGCCTTCTCCACAAACCAATTGCAGTAGTATGCTGCAATGTCGTATCACGTATGGAGTTATACTCTGTAGCACCTGGCTGGTCCAGTGCATTCATATTTTGTATCATTTGTGTAACTGTATTATAGATTCCTATAATTAAATAAAAAACTAAATAAAAACAAATATTTCTTGTTGTCATGTGTGCTTTGTCGTCTGTTGGGTCAGTCAGTTTAACTCAGACACGTGGCCCGTTCAAGAGAGGGCTCCAAGAGACGCAGACGGATATTGTAAGGCTGTGTTCGTGGACGTAAGAGATGAAGCGTCTGCAGGCGATGATGCGAAAACGTGGTCGTAAGTGCGTGGGAGGCAGCCCAGCTACGCACGAGGGATCGATCGCGTTTCCGAGCCTCCCACGGCTTTGTGAGTGGCATCAAGTGTCGAGGTGTGATAATAATCAACACCAAGAAACAAAGAGGGAGAGCGTCATTTATTAATGAGGGGGTGGGGGGGGGGACATACTGGACTCTGCAGAATCAGCACCATGGAGAGAGCCAAACATGAAACTCAGCTCTCTGTATTGTCACAATACGATAGTGCACAAGCACAAGTTTCACTTATGTCCTTTCAGTGTAAAAGCCTTTCCTTCCTGTGCGGCTGTGTATCCGACCCACTCTTCAGGTTACCAGGAAGAAACTGTTGCGTGGGCTGTCCATTCAGAGAGACCTTGGTTAGTGAAAAGTATGGTTTATAGAGAAAAGGCCACAGTGGCAGTATTCACTATGTCCTGACAAAGTACTGTTCAAATGTTCAATTCAGTACTTGAGATATCACATGTCCTGTAGCTTGAATGACTGATTTATGCCCTTATAGTGATGTTCCCAGCTATTCTTTCAGTGTCTCTATGCAGTGGGGATACAGTGGGTAGAAAATAAAGTCAGATGCAGCTTCAGAAGCTGGTGTTGCTGCAGAGGACTCATCATCAGACGTCATGAATCTTAGAACAGAGAGTGAACTGTTTCTCCAGCCTGAGAGCACGTCGTGATCACTGCAGAAACCAGTGGGGGATGTAAGCAGGTACTGATCATACTGGCCTTATGAATAACAAAATCCCAAATGCACAGTTATGTCAGGAAAACAGTGTGCTCGTTATGTGAAAATATAATTACACAAAACAAACAGGCCATAATAACACTGAAAACATACCAAATGACTATTGTCACCATGATATCATTGTAAGAGAAGATAATGAACATAATTAATTAGTCCTCACACTTAAAACATCATGACTACAGGGATCTGGAGACTTCATCTATTTATCTATGGTAAGACAGGAAACATCTGCCTGTCCTTTCACTAGTATAAATACTATTGAACATACTCGATCAGTCTTGGTTCATGAATCTCCCTGGCTGTAACAGCACTTCAAAGGCAACAGTCTTTACTTAAAGATTGTATGGTTCATAATTTCTTTAAAAAATCCTAATAAAGGAAGTTTACTGATATAACTATATCTATATATGTCTAAGTCATTCCCTATACTTTACCTAATAATTTATAAAAAATAATTAATGCATTTATGTTCCAAAACAGAGTCTCTATTATGGAGTCTATTCAAAGAAAGTTAACCTTTATAAGATGTACAGACTATCCAGTGAGAGGTGGCCATGAATGCTGGTACGCTGTCCACAGTATCACACGTGAAAAGACCATGCACGTGCAGCTAATGAATGAGGTTATATTAATCAAGTCTGAGATTGTAATAAATGCTCTGTCTGCAAGGTTTTCCTTCTAAAATTATCTTCAAAAAATGTTAGTCAGTGTGCTGAACATGGTGGCTGCTTAAATAAGGAGTGGTATGGAGTTCCAGCACCTGGACGCTTTTAAAAATATATTAACCAAATCTCACCCAAAGCGGAGTGATGACAATTATTGCACTATGATTTCAGGATTTTTTAACGCATCACCCCTAAACCCACAAACAAGCTTTCTCTGAAGTTATCTGCTCCATTAACATTATTGTCATCGTGGGTTGGAGGTCTTGTTCTTTGTTTTTCCATCAGCACGGTGTTCCCCTTTGTAGCCTCGGACTGATTTGTCTCTCCAGCTCCACCAGTAGAGTTGGCAATATGCTGTCCAGTAAGGCCAGTCCATCCCAGGAGCAGCGCAGACCTCTGACAATTAAAGAAGACAAAATAAATGAATGAGAGATTCAGATACAAGTGTAAAGCTGCGACGATTAGTTTGTTGACAGAAAATTAACCTGTCATTATTTTTTAAGCAAATGCCAATCATTCCCTGGTTAAAGCTTCTCAAATGTGAGGATCTGATGCTTTTCTTTGTCGTATATTATAGTTAACTGAATATTTCTGGGTTTTAGAGGCAAGGTCAAGTAAAACAAGCTATTTGAATACATCGCCTTGGGCTGTGGTAAATTATAACTTATAATTTTCTGACCTTTTATATAATGTCATTGATTAATTGAACAATCTAGAAAATAGTCACTGGAGCCCTACACAAGTGGGTAATCCCTTTTTTGTCAGTGAAAATGTAAAACTTTAAATTATAGTATTGTAAAATAATAGTCATAAGTCACCTGTCATCAAGAATGAGTTGTCCACTCTGTAGCAACTCTTGGATGTTGGTGGATGTACCAAAGACCTCATAAAGATCCAGCTGAGGGCTAAACAGCTCCCAGTGCTGTAAAATACCAGAACATTACCAGAAACAACATTGTTGCATTTCTTAAAATGTACTGAATACTGAACATAACCTTCACTGACAGAGAACATTATAGAGAAACTCTGCTGAATAGAACATTTTCCATTACTGCACTTCATGTAGGTATAAAGGGTTTATTGTTTGAGCTTCACCTTGTGATTAATGCCCTCGGCCATTCTCATTCCCATCACCAACACCTCTTCCAATCTGCCAAACAAACATATTTCATTTCAGAACTTCAGAGTGACTAGACGTTTTCTAATAACAAGGACAGGACAGAGTGACTAAAGTGACTAAATGGAAAAGTCTTATAATAGCGTTTCACAAGGACAGAATGTTTGAAAAACATAGCACATATACAGCGACACTCAACACTATGTTTCTCACACTGTGTTAAATCACACTCTGATACATAATTGCTACATGTCACATGGTCATAAAATGTCTGGGAACGGCAGCTGCCCCCTTGTGCGATAACCAAATATTCCCATGACAAGACACACTACTGCCTGTAAGTGCAACAGCTCACAGCTCAAGATGGTTGAGTTGAATCCGCCTCCGTGTCCCATGTCCCCTCTGGTGGACTTCACAGATCCAGACGTCAGGCTCCAGAGTCTGGGTCCGGGCCTCCCGAGCAACACCTCCCTCCCCAAGGAGAACAAACCGCCCGTGTGCTCCTGTCACAGACAAAAATGTTAAAAGCAACTTTTCCACACGTACAATATTCATCGTTCACTCCTTTCAGTCTAGATTATAGATCACCTGGGCCGACGCCGATGTACTGTCTCCCCTTCCAGTAGCTCATATTGTGATGACTCACTGCATTCTGCCTCAAATAAAGTAAAGCATTATTTATATTGTCCTGACTGCTCCTCTCAGACGTGTTCATACGTACGGTGCAAAACAGGGCAGACATCTGCCTTGTTGATGGAGTGTTGGTGAAGACATTTCATCAAAAACAAAACAGAAAACGCTGAATAATAGTCAGGAGTATCTCTCAAAATGATAAATACCAGCACACATCTTTTTTTTTTTTAAAGGAAATGTCACTTTTAACTCTATCTCTAAAACCTGAATAACCGTTAACAGTGTATATAAATTATTTTTTTTACTGAGACACCTATCACCTTAAAAGTATTTGACAATTAAATAATTTTACTAAAAGTAAGATGAAGTTTCCCTATTGTTGCTTTGAGCTAAATGCTAATGTAAGTAATGTAAAAATCTTAGTCAGTGGACCACTTTGGTCTAGAGTGAAATATCTCAAAAACTATTGGATGGATTAACATGAAAGTTTGTACAAGCATTTATGATTCCCAGAGGATGAATCCTACCGACTTTGGTGATCGACTGACTTTTCCTCTAGCGCACCATGACGTTGACATTTTTTGGATTTTGAGTGAGATGTCCTAACAACTATTGAATGGATTGCTATGAAATTTGTTCCCCACATTGTAATACCTTTAGTCATATCTTAACTTTCAGCGCCATCATCAGGTCGAATTTGTTAATGCATCCAATCAGCTTCAGCTATAGTTTGTGTCTAGTGCTTATTACCAAATGATATCATGCTATCTTGACACACAAAGAGGGTGAACATGTTGGCATGAAAGAATCAATGTCTCCTAAGGTGGCAAGGACAATCAGTGAACTGTCTTCCTGCTGAGGACTTACACGTCTTGCAAAGTTAGACACCTCGTACTGCAGAAAGCCATGCTGGTGGAGAGTCCTCCTGGCACACTGGTACATCTCTGCTGTCACATCTTCAGCGGGCACGGTCACTTCTCCTCGTTGTACCTGTTTGAACAGCTGGGTGCCGCGCTCCAAGGTCAGCTGGTACAGAGATACGTGGTCGTCGCACACCTTCAACAGCTCAGACAACTCATTCTCCCAGGATTCAACGCTCTGTTTGGGCCGTCCGAACATGACATCCACCGACACCCTCCCTGGGCACAGCCTCCTGGCCTCTTCAATGGTTTGCAAAGCCTGTTGACAACTGTGGTCTCTTCCCAGCATTTTCAAATCCTCATCCTGCAAAGACTGAAGGATTGAAAATGTGATATAGAGACGATTATACAGTTCATAATCTAATTCTCTGTGTCTGTCTTCTATAGATTGTAGATATATTTATATTCACCTGGACCCCAATAGAAAAACGGTTCACCCCAGCACGGCAGTAGTCCTCTAACTTTGACATTCCCAAAGGAGTGGGGTTAACCTCGAGTGTGACCTCGGCCCGATCTGAGAGATTGGCCTGCCTGGAAACAGTTTCCAGCACCGCAGCAATGGTTGAGGGGTGAGCCAGGCTTGGAGTCCCACCACCAAAAAATACAGAGGTAACGCTGCGTGGAGAAATCAAAGATTAAGATTGGGGGGAAAAGCTGCAGGGGATACTGGGTGATTCCATGTGGAAGGTCTAACAAATCACCATACCGGGATACCTGACTGAGCTGCAACAATGTCTCGGTCTCCCGCTGAAGGCACTGGGTCATTGTGTGGCCATTGTTCTCTCTGGGTATGTACTTGTTAAAGTTGCAGTAGGAGCACCTCCTGAGACAGTAGGGCCACTGTGGAGCAGAGGAGGAAGGTCACTTCACCGACATCATTTGGGCAAAAGTTCCACGCATGACAGTATCTGCGTGAAAAAATAGATTTAATTCCGTGCATGCATATGCTTTTGCAGGCATATGCATCTGCTAAATATTTAATCAGTTAAATTGACCAATGGCGGCTCACGTGCACGTAGAGAGACGCCTGCTTTGACAGGTGAGGAGGGCTCGTCCACTCAGATGCATTTTCTGCGTTGATTTCCTCGCCGGAGAGGTCGGAGAAGCAGCGCAGACCGGGAGAGAGGGCACGTCGGGCCGCACGCCACGCCGGTGCGATCATGCTGCTGTTTGTCTGTCCGACGGCACGTTTGACTGGCCGTCCTTCACTTTAACACACGGTCCCCTTTACAGCAGCGTCTCACGCGTCCTGCTTAAAGATTTAAAAAAAAAAAACTGTCTCAAAGTTTCCATGACAAAAACGCAGCCAATGTCACTAGGCTACAGAGTCGCGTGAAGTCGTTTGTTTACATCGTTTTCAGTCTCTTCCTGGTAGCTGTGACGTCAACAGGAAATACGTAACGTGATTTCTTCTTTGTGTGTTTCGACGTGTGGCCACACAGCGCCGCTGTTGTACTGGTATAATGACCAGTACAAACCAACAGCTACTATTGCATTTTTCACACTGAGCCAACTAAAATATGAGTCATACAATTTTTCAGATGTTACAATTTCTGGTTGCCACACTCCTTGTCCACAAGCGTACCACATTTTAGGTTGACGTGTAAAAGTACTAAGGTGTAACAGGGCAATTTGTAAAAACAGTGGCGTCCTTTTGTGTGTCAAACCTCTCCAAAACCTCTCCAAAATGGCTAAAATTTATTTTTCAATATTTAAAAGATGTTGGTGGCTTTTACCAATACTGTGAGGAATGAAAAAGAAGAGAACTATGCAAAAACGTAAAGTATCTCTGTAAAGTAGGCCTATCACTGTTGCTTATAGGACTTTAAAGGACTCTCAAAGTCCCTGAGGCTTTCTGGCTTTCATATACATTTTGGAAATAAAATTGAAGCTGTGAGGAACTCCTAAGGTTTGGCAGACCAATTGTATTTTAATTTCTAGTGTTGTTGTAGTTGTTTTATTAGACGCCTTATTAGATGACTCTAATACTTGAATCAATTTATAATACATGAAAGAATCACAAACACATTTTTCACTTTACTGATATCAAACATATAGCATGTACATCGTAAAAAAAAAAGTACTGGTACCAGAAGAAAAGTATAATAAATGCAAAAAGGAAAAGATTTATGCTCCTAATGCTTTATAAACAAAAATGCATGAGGGTGATTTAAATATCAGTAGGTCTTTGTAAACACTGTTATTTGTTGTTGCAGTGACAACACATACACCAGTCAAGACACTAGTCTATATTTGGAATATTTGTGCCGTACTCACACAGGATCAAACTAATTTAATGAGCTATTGATCTCCCTGAGTCCAGGAAATAAACACAGTCTGGTGGGCTGACAGTGAGATAACCTTGTAGGGTCACCTTTAAAATGAGAGTGTTCATTTTAACAGAGAAACAACAAAAAAATAAAAATACACACTGTTCGAATGTTTCTAAAATTGTTCACTCATCAGAGTTACAGTTAATTAACTCTGTTCATCATTTTGATTAAGGAGCCATCTCAGCTCTGTTGGTGGACTATCAACTCTCCTGTCAATGCTTATCATACTCACATACCTACCTCTGCTCAGCACTGACACTGGATAATTTGTGTGATGATGATGGCACTTAAATGATGTGCATCTATATGTTAATAAAGAAATGAGCCAGTCAACATCCACTACAAAGAAAATGTATAAATTCTCCCGTTCACCCAGTATTACCAAGGTACAAACTACAGTAGTTTATATAGTAATTAATGTAAGTTATTTCATTACAAATATCAATACATGTGAATGTGCTCACTGCCAGCTTCCCACCCTGGGGACATTTTCCACTTAATATTAAATCTGGTACCCAATTACCTAATCCTGACAGACAGAGAGGGAGAGACAGAGAGAAAGAGGGAGAGAGAAATTAGGGGAAACGATAATGATCATTAGATGCAACAGTTACATGATGAGTTCAGTCCAGTGGGAAGCTGGAGAACTTCGTGTCCAGATTAAAAGAGTAAATCTGTGCTGTAAATCTGTCAAATGGATACGAGGAATAAAGGTAAGCTCACGGATTTAATATATAAAGGAGGTAAACAAATAGGACATGGAAATGACTACTCTGCTTTACTTTAACTCAAGCTACAATGCTAAAAGAGGTGGGTCATATCAGTTTGCATGCCATCTAGCAGCTCTTTGCAGCTAAAAGAGGTCTAGCATTAGTCTTGATGCTGGTCAGTTAGTTAGTCAGTGTTAATGGAAAAACTTGATATTCAAAAATAATAAGTGTGAGCAAATAAACATCACCTTTTGCATTAACGTGGTGTTATATTCAGTCCAACTGAACTTCACTTTTTCACAGGATCTTCTACAGAATTAAGGCTTATGGTGGTCGGCAGCAGTGGCTCTTCGCAGTTCCTCCTAACAAATGCCATACTTGGGAGGGAGGAGTTTTCTAAGGATGTCACCTGCATTTCTGGCAGCAGGAAGAATATTGGAGAGCTGGCTGGTAGACGAGTGGCTGTTGTCAACGGACCAAACATCTATGATAAGGATATGTCTCAACCAAAGACGAAGATGGAGCTGAGAAGGTCTAAGTGCTTATGTATTCCAGGTCCCCATGCCTTTCTTGTAGCCTTTGACATGGACAAAATCTCCCCGAATGATTTTAGAGCCCCCAAACTGATAAGGGCACGCTTTGGTAGACACTGTTTGAGGCACTGCATTGTCCTCCTGGCCTACGAAGGAAATTTGGATAGAGCTGCCCTGGAAAACAGGGTGCAGAAGACTGACTGGCACCTGAGAGAACTGATCGAAAAGTACGGTGGACGCTTTCACATTTTCAACAAGAACTGGAGAGATCGCAGCCAGGACAGAGAGCTGCTGCAGAAGATAGAGCGGATGGTGGCATCCTTAGGAGGGGCCTGCTTCTCCAGCAGAACTTTCCAGAAGGCAGAGGTCAGCGTGAAGAAGGAGGAAAAGAGGCTCAGGAAAAAGAGGGCAGCAGAGATAGAGAGGGCATGGACTGAGATGGAGAAGAAATACATAGCAGAGGAGTTGTATCACAAGAAGGATGCCTACACCACCACTGTCGGCGCAGAGATCAGAGCCAGGGCAGAGATGGACAATGGATGGCTCCGAACTTCTCTGGCCAGAGGACTGGGGACGGGTTTTGTTGTGGGAGCCGTCATGGGTGCACTGTTTGGGTCCATAGAGGGGCCAGGAGGGATGGTTCTTTATGGCATCATAGGTGGTGCAGTAGGTGGCTCGGCAGGAGGAACAGCTCAGGTAGCTATAAAGCACATGGAGGACAGAGTGGCCCCTCCTGCCAGACTCAACTTTAACTCAATTTTCATCAACCGCTTCTTTGCAAATTCTCGTCCATGACAGTTGGTATTGACTTATGACCTGTTTTTCCAAAATAAAGTGAGAAGAAAAAACGTTATATTGTGTATCGAACTCTTGCTCATGTAGCTTTCAGGCTGACTTTGTACCGAATTGGATGAGAAAATGTGCAACTTCCTTTAGCTTGAAACTCAAACATGACCTGTTCTATGTTACAGTTTTGGCACGGAACAGTTTAAGAGGATTATTAATGGTCAAAACAGTAAATGTTATGGCTGATTTTAACTGTAAATTTATCATTTGAATAAAAAGAGATTTTTGACAACACATGTGAGAGTTCGTTGTTTGGTAACCACATGTAATTTTATTCAACCTCCAACATTTCCTGGTGTAGGTTAGTTGAAGTGTAGCTCAGATAACATTCAGGGTGGAGTCTCTCCTGAGAGTGCCATTGTCTAAAGCACTGCCCCTTTCATAGACAGCACACACACACACCTTAGTGCACCTGTTGAGTCTATACCATTTGCAGTATCTATGTATTATTGCCTGAAACTGTGAACAGAAGCAGTGCCGACTGCAGTGTTATCCGGAGAAGATCAACTGGGAGAGGTAAGACCCACACTTGACTCAGTGAATGTTTTTACATTAGTTTCTGTTTTGCTTTGGTTAACCTGTTTCCTGGGTGGGAATTCAGACAGAGGTCAGAACTCTGAATCATTCATTAACACGTTACATAATCCGAGAGTGTTTCCTACGTATCAGAGTATAATGGACAAAACTCGCAAGAAAAAAACTTAAGATTTCAGTAGTTGCTGCTTTGTGTTGACTTGTAGCTCCCCGATGACGTAACAAACAATTTGGTTGCTACCTGTTTGACTACATACTTTACAGCACATTTCTACATGGCTGCTTCTGTTCTCTGGTAGTATATCTCTCCTTGATCACAAAGAAATTATTTTTAACTCAAATGTCCGTGACAATAAGAAGACACTATGGTTGAAAAAATCAGTGGCCTAGGTTTCACTGTGTGGAGCTTTCACCAGTGAAATGAATGTTACTTCAGTAGATTTAAAAATAATCACACATCCTGTCCTTTGTGTATCACTGTATAATATGAGAGGGATGCCATTCTGCTCAAGAACATCATGTCCCTCAGTGCTGCATACTGTACCTGAGCTGCAAATATTTGTGTTTTCACACTGCAGTGTAAATGCTCTTTCTTTATGTGATTGGTGGCAGGTACTTGTATTTGATTTGGTATTACGATACATTTATCAAACTTAGCACATATTTCAAATGCAACCTCTTGTTAAATATGCAGTATGTAGGGGCCTGACTCCAAGGTTGGGAGCCATTAGACTTAAATACCTAATTGTTTATTAAGTAAAGCTCCACCCTAATCAGCTTCAACAAGAAAATGCTATTCAAGACAATGTCAATATATCTGCCTTGAGTACCATTTTGATGCAGAACCAGTAGTTATTTTGATTCTTTATTTACATTTGGCTGATAATACTTTTTTACTTACCAATATTTAAGTACTTCTTTCACCACTCATATATTTGTTTATGTACTAAGTATGTTTATATGTATATGTATGTATGTACTCAGTAATAAATATACAAATACTGCATTTTCAATTAGCATTAGCACTATAATGCTCAAACTTCTTTCTGTAACATTATTATTTCCTCAAAAATTGGAATCCACTTTAAATTTTCATTGTATAAAATACAAAGATGCAAAGATGATCAAATGATTACTTTGGGCACTTCTCATGTCAAATTTGGTTCCGTCTGTGTTGCCTTAACACGACAAGTGCAATTGAGTCACAGACAACCGCTTTCTCACACTTTGTTGACATTGTCATTTTCAGAGTATGGCCTCTACAATCAGCCTCCTGCCTGAGAAGCACTTCTTGTGCTCTCTGTGTAGAGAAATCTTCACCAGCCCAGTGACCATACCATGTGGACACAGCTTCTGCTTGTCCTGTCTCTGCCACTACTGGACACGACACCAGTCCAAATACTGCCCCCACTGTAAGAGAGTGTTTACTGACAGGCCTGACCTCAGTGTCAACCGCATTCTGGCAGACGTCTCAGACAAGTACAGGAGGACTCGACCACAGAAACCACCTGATGAGGAAATGGTACTTTATTGCATTTGTCAATTATTTATTTGTGGGTGACATGATCTGATAATGAATAAATCCAGTATATCTGTGTATTCCTATGTCACTGTTGCAGGTTATAGATGTTGAGCAAATGATTCAGGAAAGGCTGCAAAAGATAGAAAGACTGAAATATTCCCTCGAGCTCCAAAAGGTGTGTTGAAAACCTTTACATCATTAAAATTGTTATCAAAAAAATGATATGGCTATATGATGATGCGTGATGATGTCCAATCAGAACTCTTACCTGAGAGAGGTGAGAGAGAGCCAGAAGGTCTTCTCTGCCCTCGTGAATGCTATGGAGAAGAGTCACAAAGCGGTCGTTGCAGCAATTGAGGAGCGACAAGAGGAGGAGGAGAGGAGAGTAGAAACACTGGTGGAAGAGCTTGAACAGGAGATCCAGGACCTGAGGAGGGAGACCACTGAATCTGATCCTCAGATTCCTGTAAACAGTGATCAAAGTGATGGCACAAAGCAAGTTACCGTGGTAAGCACCTCTGCCTTCTGCAGATAACATATTGATAATGGTGAAGCACTGACACTGGCTACAATAACTGAAATATATGTCTTTGTTTATGTCATGCAGAACATTGTTTCCACTATGTGCCCCTCTGAGATGAAGGACTGGTCCAGGGTTTCCATAGAAACTGACCCTTGTGTTGGGGTCACCAGACGAGCTCTGTCAGACATGATGGAAAAGATAAAGGTAGAAGTCAACAGGCTCTCCAAATCTGGTGAGTGATGCAGCTTTTACATTACGTATTAAATCAGCTTCCGACAATGAATTCAATGACAATGATGTTTCTTTTTCCTATGGCTCTCCTTTTACAGAACTTAAGAGAATAGAGAAATACACAGGTAAGGCTTTGTCAACACAGCAACAAATATAAGGGACAGTACACAAATTATAGGGTGGGGGTCAGGTCAATTTTTCCTGAAGGGAGGGTAATCTGACTGTTTTGGAGAAACAGGGGCTTTATATATATTTCAACATTCCCTCTTTCAAAGGGTTAAATGTGTCATATAAGGTAGGCCTATACAATAATTCAAGTTCAGCCTTTTGTTATGTTTGACATAAACTTGGAAATTGTATAACATTATCATATTAAAGTTTAATGAAATAAGATGGTCTTAAATTCTTTATTAGTGGTGGAATGAGTTGTACCAACCCAGAGCTATATTTTCCTCATTACAGTATTTTTAAGTTCCTTAGTGCCAAAGATGTCCATACTGTTTGACTCATTCTTTACCTTTGCCTCTCCCCCTTTTTTAGTGGATGTCAATCTGAGTGCTAAGACAGCCCACCCCTTCCTCTCTGTCTCAGATGACAGAAAACAGGTGAGACACACAGACAAGCTTCAGGAGGTCCCAGATCACCCCAAGCGCTTTGACCGTGTGGCAAACGTGCTGGCCAAAGAAAGCTTCAGCAGTGGGAGGTGCTACTGGGAGGTGGAGGTCGGGGAGAAGATCGAGTGGAACCTTGGTGTTGTCAGGCAGTCCATAAACAGGAAGGGCAAGTTCACTGTCTGCCCTGCAAACGGTTTCTGGACTTTGAGCCTGAAGGCTGGAGGCCAGTACATTGCCAACACCTCTCCCGTCACCCCAGTGGCTCTGGAGCAGAGACCCAGGAAGGTGGGCGTGTTTCTGGACAACACAGAAGGCCGCGTGTCCTTCTACTGCGCAGAATCTGGAGTCCACATTCACACCTTCACAGATACATTTACTGACAGGCTTCATCCATTCTTCAGTCCTGGTCGCCTGCATGGCGGCAAAAATGCTGCTCCCCTAATCATCTGTTCTAGTTTCTGCAGCATCTAAACATCCTACTTAATACACAATTTATACATCTCCAGTAAATTAAATGTGTTATGTTTGTGATTAATTTTTTGTATCTATCCAGTATGTCAAATATATTTATTTAGATACAAATCATATGAAAAACTACAATGAACCACATTTTCATGGTCAGAACAGTGAACAAGAGGTTGCATAAGGACTGACTCCCTACACTCGAAAACTTCAATGAAACCCATAAACAGATTGAAAAGGAAAGAGGAGGGCAGAAAGAAAAGAGAAGGCTCTCATAAATGAACAAGTGAGTCAAAGTCGAAAAAGAGGAGAAAATGGGTTGGATGGCTGTGCGGGGCTGCAGGGTTGGGACAGAGGTTGACGAGGAACAGGGAGGGAGGGCACAGCAAAACAGCAGGGCATTGTGCCTGTACACCAGGCACTGGGAGACACACTCAAACACATTCACTCATTCACACACTGACACGGTGCACACAAGCGCATGCTTCTGCCCACTGCCGCACAGACTTGCGCTGGCATCTCGGAGGGCAGCTCCATCTCCAGTCCAGTCCTGGGTGTCGAAGCTGATCGACCCTCTCTACTCCAGTTCACCTGACCTCTGGGATAGAGCGTCCTGCTCTGCCACCCTTCCTGTGGACTCAACTGAATTCTCAGGGCCGTCATTCACAAATCCAGGCATCCCAACTGATCAACGCATGCAAAGGACCAATAACACTTACCAGTGGACCAAGGGGAGCAGTGAAAGTACTTTGAGGTAAATGTCCTTTAATAATGTCCTTTATCATTGCATTAGTGGCATGAACAATCTGACCGTAAAATGATACTTTTGTGTGAAGTGTGATGAGTTTGACGGACTATAGAGAATGTTCCCAGTCATTCTCTTTATTTTATGTTAGGCTGTATCACAATTTAATATCCTTATTTAAGTAGTCTCAGTGTTGGTAGCAGGTATATGAAATTGCTCTTGCCGCATTGTAATGTTTTCCAAATATAAGGCACAGATTCCCAAAGTGGGATCTGGGGGGCTTCAGGGGCCATTAAGGGACTTCTAGAGAAAGAATAATATATTACTTTAAATTCATGAGCAATGTTTTGTAACAGTGGGAGAATGTAGGCCTGTCAAAATGATTATGCTTGTTTCGAGCATTCATATGATCCATTGTTATCTACCCACTTTTAAAACAGTCCACTGGTTAAAGTTCATTCATTTGACATTTTTCTATCCATCCTTGTCACGAAGGATGGATTGATTGTGTAGAGAGGGTTTGATTAATAGAATTGGTAAACTTTGGATACCAAGAGCTGTGATAAATAGATGACATAGGTCCTCCTGGCCCACTCTACAAGCCTTCATGAAAGATGCTTGTGTTCAGAATCTCCTCATGTTTTTCTGAGATAATCCACTCACCCGGCAAGGCGTAGCTCGACACCCACAGCTGTGTCAAAGACGGCTATTCTCTCTGGTTCTGACTGGAATCCACTAAACATGGGCCTCCCAGACTGTTTCCAAATATTTATGATAAATATTTGCTCCATTAGTCTTTTCATACTAATGTAATGCTCATTGTTGTAATCAGAAAGAAGTTATAGTTTTGCAGCACTATTTGTATGATGTATAAAAAATATATTTAAATTGGTCATTTTCTGAATTTCAGGTTACCTGTCCTCGCCAAACCGAAGTTGACCTCAACAACATCATCACCCGAAGACTGAGGATCCAGTAGTGGAGCACAATATTTCCAGTACTGTAGACTGTCACATTTCTTTGCGGGACTATAAGTGGGCCCTCTGCAACAAACAAAGACTGAAATAAACCAAGACAAATCCATCTTATTCAAACAAAACCTTTCACCATGGCAACCACGGGCATGCAGTTGCTTGGCCTAATCATGTCCATTGTGGGCTGGGTGAGTGGGGCGATAGTCTGTGCCATCCCCCTTTGGCGAGTCACTGCCTTCATCGGTAACAACATAGTGACGGCTCAGATCATTTGGGAAGGCCTTTGGATGACTTGCATTGTGCAGAGCACAGGTCAGATCCAGTGTAAGGTGTATGACAGCTTGCTGGCTCTGCCCAGTGACATGCAGGCTGCCCGAGGCCTCACCGTGTTCTCCATCCTGATCTGTGGCCTGGCTCTGGCACTGGGGGTCCTAGGAGTCAAGTGCACTAAGTGCATCGGTGTAAACAGCCTCAAGGCCCGTATTGCTCGCATCTCGGGCATCCTTTTTGCCATCGCAGGGTTCCTCTACCTTGTGCCCATCTGCTGGACTGCCCACTCCATTATCAGGGATTTCTATGACCCACATGTGGCGGCCCCACACAAGCGTGAGCTTGGCCCTGCCCTTTACATCGGCTGGGGGGCATCTGCCTTGCTCCTCATTGGGGGATCTCTGCTCTATGCTGGGTCAAGTCCCCCTGGCATCCCCGGCTCTCCTACCTTCAGCAGTGGAGAAAGTAGTCCCCGCAGGGCACCTGCCACACAAGTCAAAGGTTATGTTTAAGTTTCCAAAATGTCTGAATGCCTTCAAGTCCCATAAATACACCCCAAACGATGACAAACGTGATTCCTCTCCTTTTGATTTTGCTCCTTGTAATTATTTTATATTTAATGTTATTCCAGTTTGCTTTTTTCTCTGAAAAGCCGCAGGGGGCTGTTTAGGAAAAATTGAACTCATTTCATTATTTCATACCCGATATCCTTCAGTAACCTGTTTTCTCTGTCTATCAGTGTAAAATACAATAAAATGTCCTCCAAATCCTCTTCTGAGGGAAATGGTGTGTGTTCACATTTTTATGATAACAGATATCAAAGCGCTTTAAAAAAAAATCATATGTGTTTGAGGAAAGTACCATAGTAGTTTTGGAAAGTAAATCTTTGTTTTGCTCATTTATGTAAATACTACTATGGGTTCTTCTGAGTGGAGAAGAACAATAGAACAATGGGGTTGTGTTTGCATTTGCTTGTGGTGCCATATTGTTGAGAAGTGTGTGTGTGTGTGTGTGTATGTGTGTGTGTGGTCCTCCATCTCCTATCTTTCATCTCCTGTTCCCTGCCTTAGCTACCCTGTACCAGGGACAAAGAAAAATACATTGTCTTTTCTTCGCAACATAAAAATCCTGGTATTCCTTCATACAGTAATTGCGCCTAAAGGCTCTCTTAGCACGAATTATCTCGAAGCGCCTCCTACTCTTTGACAGAATCACAATGGACAAGAATTCACTGAAATAGATAACGTTTCCATCCCATCTCCTATCTTGGATATCCCAACTGTTACATGATATTTAGTCAAACAGATCAACAAAATGTTTGTAATGCATGTGTGCATGCCTATGTGTTAGTGTCTCTGTGTGTAAGCATGTAATGTGGGATGTTACAATCCACAGTGGAAAAAGCATAATCTTTATTCATGAGACATTGTTCGGATCCCTCAGATTCTGCGCTCCTTTACGTTGAAATAAACGATCAACCGTAGAAAGTCTCAAAAACAACCATTGAGAGACTTTGAGTTTGGCTACTGTACTTGCTGATATGATGCTGTTTCTGAATTTCAATATTTTTTCAAAGCTAAACTTCTTAAACTAGGTTAACTTCATTGAAAATACATCCAGGCATTTGCTTTCTATCTGCTGTTAATGGTACATTTGAGCTGTGAAGGGATGCACGGCCCCTTCAGTTTTTGTTTTCAGTCGTTCAGCTTAACAGCAGAAGACAGAGCAACACAATGCCACTTTATAGAGCATTACAGCACCACAATAACAATGGGCAGCAGTGTTCCAAGTGCCAGGTAGTGACTCATACATGACCTAAGTAGGCCTATACCACTGTTGTTAGAGTGATACTGAGAATACAGTAAGGCAGTCTGTGTTAGTTTACTGTACAATTGTAATGGGGGAAACATAGAGTGAGACAAGGACACTATTTACATTGTAAATAATAAGACAAATGTTTCAAAATAGCTATAAAGATAAGGACGTAAGTGTACTTATGAATCTGTGATAATATAATTCACAGTACATCACTACTCTGCTGCCAGATCAACTAAGATCTATTTTCTGCATAGGTCTGAATTTAGACCTTGGTTGAAGCCCGCGGTGGAAGAAATATTCAGATCCTTTACTTACTTAAAAAAAAGTTTTACCAGAATGTAAAAACACAAACATACAAGTAAAAGTCCTGAATTCTTAAAGGACCCAAAGTACAGTAACTGGATTATTCTGATAACAATGCATTACACCGATACAATAATACGAAAGCAGCATTTTAATGAGAAACTTAAAGGTATAGGCTAAAATGTGAAATCTGTCATTTTAATCAAGATAGCGGTCCGTTTCATTTCCACCTTTTTACGATTTGCACTTTTAAAATCTTGGATGTATTTCACTATACATTTTAACCAGATGAAGGATTTTAGTCATCAGTAGTCTGTTATCAGAGAAGACAAATGAGCAAACATTACAACCAGTTCGGCTCGCAGCCGCTCCGAGACGCACTCTGTCCGCCAAATAGCATCAGAGAAACTGATGCAAAACAGTGAAACAGATTTTTAACGTGAAACTGCTTTAATCAGTGTTTTTAGTGGTTATAATCACCTGGTCGTTTGTTTTGGAGAGACGGAGACCTCTACGGATAGTTTGGCTCCCAGGTAAAAACCTCCTGAACGATGAACACTGGAGGAATCCGAACCCGGAGAAGCTGAATGCAACGACGGCAACGGTGGTAAAGACAAAAACTCTGACGATCCCACACTACTTAACAACATCACCGAACTCTGTCTTCTGTTATTGTTTTAATTTAGTGGCAGAAAATGACATGCTGTGCGTTTAACACCGAAGCAGTGTCTGGCTGGCCTCTTTGGTTGAAAACGTCAAGCCTGTCACACCTTTATACCTTATACTGCTGGTTGGGTGTGGACAGACCTGTAACCACACCCAAGAGTGATGTCACAGGGTCCTGGAGTACAACTCTACGTCACTGCAGGAAAAAAAACAACAGGATTTTCAAGTTACTCTTTAATGTTCAAGGCCAAACTCATTTTAACAACTTTATACACTGTTGGTTAGTTTAATTTCGTTAATAACAATACATCATATTCTGTATGGTCATTTTTGGTTTCTTAAATCTTAATCTGCAACTTAACTGGTTTAATATATATATATAACTGTATATATACTGTACTGCAAACAGTGCTCCCACCCCTGTCGACACTGCTGTAGTAACCTCCATCTCGTGGTGCACTTGTCTTGGCATTTATCCGTCGCTAGAGGGGGGAGAAAGAAAGAAACGAACAGATCCGTCCGTGTTGTTGTTTCTGCGGCGGAAGCAGGAAGAGGAGCTGCACAGCTGTGCTCCGGTGGCTAGCGGCGGAGCTAACAGGCTGAGCTCGGCGGCGGCGGCGGAGACGGAGACGGAGACACCAGGACCCGCGGACCGAACAACACACAGCCTCCACGGCCTCTCCGAGACACCGTCAAACCCGAAGAGAAAAAAAAAAATGGGCAAAGGCGGAGGCACGTTTGAGAGGCTTCTAGGTGAGTTACCGCCACACGCGTCCAGTCGGTTTTTTTTTTTTTTATCAACCCAGCCAAGAGGGCGAGTGGAAGTGCGATGTTTTCCGGCGGATTGTGTTGACAGACGCTGGGGCTGTGGCTCCCAGGCCAGCTAACCTGCTAACGAGCTGCTATTGTTTGGAGGCCCCAGATGGGCTCACTGCAGCCCGCAGCACGCAGTATCTGTTGCTCAAAGTCTAATTTATGGTCCACGTTGCCTTATCCCTGTGCCGCCTCCGTGTTATTAACCAAGCTCAGCTCGGCTGTCGGTTTCCTCTGGGTTCATATCAGCTTCACACACACACGGTCATATATATATATATATATTAACTTAGACGTTAGCCGGTGAGTCACAGCAACAGTGACAGTGTTGCTGTGAGGTTACAGCTGTCCAAGAAAACCAGGCAGACAAGCATTTAGACTTGTTTCTGAGATATTTGTGATCCTTGGTGTTGTCTGAAGTCCCCAACAGGTTGATCAGATAGCTGTAATTAGCCGGTGTTACTAATCGATTCTCTGTTTTAGATCAACGTTGCACTGAATTTGACACGTTTCCGTTAAAATCTAAAGGTAAAGGTAAAGGTAACGTCAGATTGATTGATTTATTTTAACTCTGGCATCACACCAGGAAAAAAAAAAATTAAAAAAAAGCAACTTTGTCATACCAAGCAGTCTGCATAGGTGGTTTCATGAGTCATGTTAAACATGTGCAGTTGCGTCAGATAAAAAGTGTAATCTGGGAGGTTAAATTAATAACTAGCAGACAGTTATGTATTAATAAAGCTCTTACTTGAGTTTCAGTTGACTTTGATGGCCAGATTAACCTTCTATCCCCAGGGTAAATATGAGCTGCTGGCACCCTTTAAATCCCCAGTTGAGAAACCACTCTCTGTGCATTTTGTACAGTATTTTTGTGATGGAATAATACCAAGTTGACTGTGTCCTACTTTGTCCTGCTGTGTGGTCATTTGAAACACTGAAATTTGGAAATAAACACACCATGTAAGCACAGTATTGGCTAATGTGCTGCAGTTCCTAAAACTAAATGTTGACACAGGGCCCGAAAGCAAGACCCAACCTTAAAGCCCGTATCATGTCAGCTGATACTGTGCCATTGCTGTGTATATTTTCATATTCCCAAAGATATAATTAGTTACATTGTTTCCACAAACCAAATGCCTGGCAGGACTAGAGCATTTGGGGTGAGAGGCCCACTTCGACAAAATCAAATGTCACAGGATATAATGGCCAAACAGCTTGACATTGATATTAAAATGAAAACAGTAAAATAAGCACCAACATTGTGTTATTTAATTGTAAGGCATCTTTTGAAACTAAGAAAAGACAACATTGGAAGTAAATGACAATGGTACAAACCGTGAAATCCCAGATAATATCCTTTCTCGTATCACAATATTGTACATCACAAGATTAACAGATCAAACTTGTCTGTGTCTGTCCTTTATCTCTTTGTCATAAGAACTGATGATTATGCCTATGACACAGTAATTACTGTATAACAATTCACAAAGAGAAAACATCAATGTATGATTCCATTAAAGTAAGATAACTCTTACCTACTTTAAGAGAAAGACACACAATAAGACACAGTACATGTATGTTAATCACTAAGTGGTCACTTAGTTGTCAGTTTATTTTATTTTATAAATATCATTATATATTATACAATTTGTTAGCACCACAAACTACAGCATCCAAAATTATCATACAGCTGATTAAACACCTCTCTGAAACAGTTAAAAAACTATATAAAATATAACCTTCACAAAACATTCATTGCAGGGCGGTTTTATTAGACTGCATGAGTTTTAGCTAAGGAAGTGAATAAACTGACAACCAAGTGTAGATGTACATTATAATTATATATAAAGCCAAGACGGACATGGTTTCCATAAAGAAACTCTATAACACACTAAACGCAGAAGGAGGCCCGTTATATTTGTTATGACACGTGGGTTTGGTGTAGCAGATACTGTGTGCTGGATATTAGACAGACAACACATATGTTTTAACCATCTGTACTAATTTCAGATAAAGCCACCAGTCAGCTGCTGCTGGAGACTGACTGGGAATCCATTCTGCAGATCTGTGATCTCATTCGACAAGGAGACGCACAGTGAGTGATTCTGCCCACTTTCCTCTACATTCATATCCTTTAGCTGTTGAAGTTGAAAATAGCTCATTCGAGTATTAGGTTTATCAGTTTTTTTTTTTCCAGTTTTGCTGACTGAACTTGTTTCTTGGACTTTTTATTGATTAACATTTGCTTTTGTCCTTGCAGAGCTAAATACGCTATCGGGGCCATTAAGAAGAAGCTTAATGACAAAAATCCCCATGTGGCCCTCTACGCACTTGAGGTAAGACGTGAAAAAGAGCTGCTAAATTATTTCTTACCTGGTATAAAAATACATTAAACTAAATTAACTGGAAATCTACAGTTCTGCTGTCTATTTTTTTGTGTGTTAGTGTGCTGTTTTGTCACAATTTTGTCACCTTGGTTTTGGAGAAAGCTGCTTTGGTGAAATTTGTTCAATTTAGTTGGCATAGTGAATCATTTTGTGGCCTCACTCTTCAGGTCCTGGAGTCAGTGGTGAAGAACTGTGGCCAGACTGTCCACGATGAGGTGGCAAGTAAACAAACTATGGAGGAACTGAAGGAATTACTTAAGGTGAACCTCGTTCTATTATTTTCGTTAACATCATAATCCTGCTATGTTTAACTTCCACTATACTGTCTTCAGTCTCATTCTTCTCGAGTTGCTTAAAATTCGAAGTACAAATATAAGTTACAGTCATCAGTTTGCACAAGTTTTAACATTAGTTGTATCATCACTTCACCTCACTGTGAACCTGGATTTTCATTATGATCATTATTATTTAATCTGTTAATAATTTTTTAAATAATGGACTAAGCATTTATGGTGAAAAATACCCACCGCAATTTCTGAGGGTCCAGGTTAACATCTTCAGATGTTTTGTTTTGTTTAACCTGCGGTCCAAAACCCAACTAGGATCAGTTTATAATGATATAAAACAGAGATATTTAAGATGCTGGAAACAACAAATCTTTGTTTGATTTAATAATTTATCAAAATGATTACTATTAATTTTCTATCAACTTGCTTCACCTCTCATCAGGTTGAATGATATCGGTGCAACTATGTATTATTCCCCTTCCCCTACTGTCAAATTAACATGTAGTGGAAAGTTTGGAGACAGTGTTTTACCCTGGTACCCCATAGACAGGGTGAATTGTCTGACCATGTTTAGGCTTTCAGCCCGTATCTCCTTTCCTAACCTCTCTCTTGACTCAATAACCGCCCTCTGCTGTCAGGCAGCTGACTGCATTACAGCATGAGCTAGCAATATTTCATTGGATCCATGCTCTATCATGTGACACAAGCTCCTGCTGCACATGCTGGCTCCACTTCCTGTTGATGTCAGAGCCTTGTGACAGGAGGATTTTTTCAAAGCAAGGGACTTCCCACCTCAGTGCTTGTTTTCACAATGTTATTTGATTCAGTTTTCCTTTGAAAAGCACAGTCATACCAATAGCATGTGACAACAGAAATGAAAATTTTCAGAAATTTAAACACAAGATGAACTTAAAGGTGTAAAGGCAGGTTTATTTTACTCTGTGTGGTTCTTTTACCACCAGAAACAGACGGAACCAAATGTCAGAAACAAGATCTTGTACCTGATCCAGGCCTGGGCTCACGCCTTCCGCAACGAACCCAAATATAAGGTGGTTCAAGACACTTACCAGATCATGAAAGTGGAAGGTAAGCTGTATTTCACTTGATATACTACAGAAGCCTAAGGATCTCTCAAAGTATACTTACTTAGATGAATGTTTCTCAGCGCTATCTTAGCTACAGGATATTTAAAAAAAACATTAACATTTGTATATTTAGGTAATTTATTCAATTATATTGTATCCAGAGAATGTCACTAAGAATTCCAGAAATGCAATATTCAGAATACATGGTACACTGTATTACATTGTTAACAGCAATTATTATGTATCACTGTTAACTTCTGTTAATAGTATTATACCTTAGATTTAACAAGTCTGTTTTTTATTTCTTTTCTCCCAGGTCATGTGTTCCCTGAGTTCAAGGAGAGTGATGCAATGTTTGCAGCTGAGAGAGTGAGATATTTTGTTTTTGTTTCACTGAAGTAGTTAGGTTTATTAAGTGGGTGATGGTGATGTGGTGCTAGTCGTTGCTCTGAACTATTTAGAAAAGAGGTTGACTGTAAAGTAAGCTCCAGTAAGTTTGTTGTATTGTTATTGTAATGTGATGTCTGTCTGCTTTGTGTAGGCCCCAGACTGGGTTGATGCTGAGGAGTGCCACCGGTGCAGAGTCCAGTTTGGAGTTATGACTAGAAAGGTAGGCTGGGCTTTCTTGAAACTAGGGCACTTGGAGACTTTATGATTTCCTTCATTCAGTTACAGAAGTGTGTGTGTGTGTGGAGTATATGTATAAAGCACATGTACAGAAGTTGACCTCAATTTATGTTCTTTGCTTTTTCAGCACCATTGTCGAGCCTGTGGCCAGATTTTCTGTGGCAAGTGTTCGTCTAAGTACTCCACCATTCCAAAGTTTGGAATAGAGAAGGAAGTGCGTGTGTGTGAGCCGTGCTTTGAGCTGCTTAACAAGTGAGTACCCAGACTTAATGAAGGAACCACCAAAATTACTGTGAATTTCCGTCTCTGTGTGTTAACTATGGAGGAGCTGGACAATATATCTATATCTGTCTCCAGCAAAGTCAATAACTACTCCATTAGCTGCAGTATGACACTGGAATTGTACATTATTCTCTTGTTCAAATGATGCTGTATGTTATACCCTGTTTGTCTGTTGGTTAGCAAGTTATCGCATAAACAGATTTTACTGAAATTTGGTGAAAAGCCAAACCATGAATAACAGATTTTTTATTTGTATTTTAAGAAAAAATAGTGCAACCATGTAGCCATTTATAATGTATTCTATACAATTTGGAATTTGTTTGTTTTTGTTCGAGTTTGTTTGTTTGTTAACAACTTTTTTGCAGTATCTCTAAAATATGGTGCATAACACATTAGATGAAACTTGGGTAAAAAGGAATTGTCTTTTGATATGGCAAACAATAATCTTGTAACTGTTTGTATGACAAAAATCATTAAGAAGAACACATTGTGCAATTTAAATGATCAAAGCATATATCCCCTGTTAACAGTGCTGCCAAATCTGATAGCGTCTGGCCTATAAATGGCTTTATAGCAATATGAAAAAATCAGATGGACATAATTTTGTGGTATTGAGTCCGACAAATCTTGCACTGTTAAATCTTTAGAGCCTTAACATGCCCAGAATTTAGGCATTCTCCATGAGTATGTTGTTTTTGATGCAGATCCAAATCTGAATGTATTGTTCTGTGTTTGGAGATATCTTGGTGTTTCAAACAGCATGTACTCCTCTAATTTACAAGATTGTTTGTCCTCCCTGATCCCTTTTCCTCACCAGCCACCCCTCCCTGTCTCCTCCACTTAGGAAAGCTGAAGGAAAAGCCCCTACCGTTGGCCCTGCCGAGCTGCCTCCTGAGTACCTGACCAGCCCTCTATCCCAACAATCCCAGGTAATTTTTTAGAAACAATGGATGTAAAAAATTTGATTACTTAAGTGATAGTCAAATTGGTCACAGTTGACATTAAAGGACTTCATCATAGGACAGGATCTGCTTTGCTACGCCCTGCTCTGTATTAGACGATTTTTTTCATCTCCCCATTAACGGAGTTTGAAGACTCTGGTTATCTTTGCCTCCTTTCTGTTACTATTTCTCTGCTTTCTCACCAGATGCCCCCCAAGAGAGATGAGGCAGCACTGCAGGAAGAGGAGGAGCTGCAGCTGGCCATTGCCCTTTCCCAAAGTGAGGCTGAGGAGAAGGAGCGGATGGTGAGTTACACAGCAAAACATTTTACTTTGTATTTTTACTGCCTGTTTATTGAGAGAAGCTGATACATACCTGTAATGTATACCTACAGAGGCAAAAGAACTCCTACTCAATGTATCCCAAAGCGGATCCCACTCCAGTGACCTCCTCAGCACCACCCGTCAGCACCCTCTACACTTCCCCTGTGGTAAGACTTCTTTTCATGCTGCCTTACTCTACAAACTGAATTATTTGCACTGAAACATTTTCAATGCAAAGTTGAAAATGAGTTCAAAGATAAGCGTATTTCTGAGCAAGTTATTATCAAGTTTATTTACTGACATGTATATATGAACTATATACTCTCTCCAGAACTCCTCTGCTCCATCAGCTGAAGATGTAGACCCAGAGGTACATGTGTTATCCTTGTCTTCTTCAGTACCTGCATTAAGGTAGAAAATCTTACATCATGTTTACAATACTGATTGTGATGTGTCACATTATTCCAGCTGGCCCGTTACCTGAACCGAACGTACTGGGAGAAGAAACAGGAAGAAGCTCGCAAGAGTCCCACCCCCTCAGCCCCTGCTCCTGTGCCATTGGCTGAGCCCCTGCCACCAGTCAGTCAGCCTGTAGAGACTCATGTTCCTGCCCAGCCAGTCAGCATAGTGGAGGTATGTTGAAACTTTGTGCTGAGAACAAATGTTGGTAGTAGCAGTTTTTATGTCTAGCTGAACTGGAGTGAGCGGACCACAAATGACTTTCTTTGCTTTGCTTCTCTCTCATTCCCGCCTTCAGCAGCAGTACCAGAACGGAGAGTCAGAGGAGAACCATGAGCAGTTTCTGAAGGCTCTGCAAAATGCTGTCACCACCTTCCTTAACCGCATGAAGAGCAACCACATGCGTGGGCGCAGCATCACCAACGACAGTGCTGTGCTCTCACTCTTCCAATCCATTAACAACATGCATCCCCAGCTGTTGGACATCCTCAACCAACTAGATGAGAAGCGATGTGAGTGTTACCTGTGCATCAGTTTGTGTGTGCCTATGCATTCCTGTCATCCTGCGTGTCCAGTCTCATGAACAATCACTTCATGTATGTTGTCGGCAGTGTACTATGAGGGGCTGCAAGACAAGTTGGCTCAGGTGCGTGATGCTCGGGCAGCCCTCAACGCCCTTCGGGACGAACACAGAGAGAAGCTGCGTCGTGCCGCAGAGGAAGCAGAGAGACAGAGGCAGATCCAGCTGGCACAAAAACTGGAGATCATGCGGCAGAAGAAACAGGTAATGAAATAAGGCTCCCCACTGAAAATGCAGATATTGATACACTATTCATTACCACGCTCACAAGTGTTTGTCTTTGAACTGCAGGAGTACCTGGAGATGCAAAGACAGCTGGCCATCCAGCGCCTCCAGGAGCAGGAGAAGGAGAGGCAGATGCGTCTGGAGCAACAGAAGCACACAATCCAGATGAGAGCTCAGATGCCTGCTTTCTCTCTGCCCTATGCTCAGGTACACACTTCATACTCCATCATCAGCTGTCAGGCTCACATAATTTCAAGGAGGGTCTAGTCAGTGGATTCACCACAAGTGAGATCAGAAGTTAACCGACCATTTTGCCATTGAAACAAAAAGCGGATTCAGACACTATATTAAGCTCTTCATAAATCGTTGGGAACAGATGTCTGATCATGTCTGTATGTGCTGTTCTGCAGATGCAGTCTTTGCCCCCAAATGTGGCAGGAGGGGTGGTGTACCAGCCTGGTGCTCCACCAAGCTACCCTGGCACCTTCAGTCCTGCTGGTTCTGTTGAGGGTTCACCTATGCACAACATCTATATGAACCAGCCTGGGCAGACTGCACCACCACAGTACCAGGCCATGCCCGGTGCTGCTACAGGTGAGGAGGTCAACAAGAAGAAAGGAAAAACTTGCTTTGAAATACTTTTGATGGTTTAATTGCTCTACATTACATTCAGCCAGCAAAACTTTGACATGATTCTTTAATTTAAATTTTTAAGTGTGCTCCTGTGTTTATGTGTGTGTGTGTGACTTCTCTTCCTCCAGATCCCAATATGGTTAATGCGTACATGTACCAGGCTGCAGGCACCAATGGGCAGCCTGGTCCACCTCCTGGTCAGGCTCCGCCCACTACTAGCCCACCCTACTCCAACTATCAGCCCACACCCTCACAGGGCTACCAGGTCGGAATGACTCTTGCTTTATTTTTCAGTACATAAACTACTGCCAAAATATTTAAAGATGAATTATTAATCCACTAACTGTTGGCCCTGTTCTGTGCAGAATGTGGTCTCTCAGGCCCAGAGTATGCCCCCCATGTCCCAGGCTGCTCCAACTAACGGTATGGGTTACATGGGCTACCAGCCATACGGCATGCAGAATATGATTTCAGCACTGCCGGGACAAGACCCCAATATGCCCCCCCAACAGCAGTACATGCCAGGCCAGCAGCCCATGTACCAACAGGTCAGCCACTTATTCTTCCTTCCTTTGCTACCAGTTTTCTGCAGTAAAACAACCATGTTTATTAGCCTCAATTTATTAGGAGCTTTTCACAGCATCCAGGTTATTTTAATCTCAATCCTCATTAATCTTATTTTCTTGCGATAGGTGGCTCCCCCTGGTGGCCAGCAGCAGCATCAGCAACAGCAGCATCAGCAACAGCAGCATCAGCAGCAGCAGCATCAGCAGCAGCAGCAGCAGGCCCCTCAGGTTGTGCCCGGCAGCGCAGAGGCACAGCTCATCTCCTTCGACTGAAAGCCCACGTGCTGTAGGATCTGACACACTACACCCTTTCTCCTCCTTTGGTCTTTTCCCCCCACTCTCTGGACTCTGAGGATGCCCTCTGGAAACACACACATCTCCCACCTTCCATCTTGCTGTGATGTTGTGGCAGTGTAAAATATTGTGATGTTGCAGAACTGTTGCTCTCCTTGCCTCTTCCCCACTGAAGTATGGGAATGCAGGGCGAAGCTGCAAGAGAGGGCCCCATAACCCAGACCCTTTCACCCTCTTCCTCCCTCTTTCCAGCTGATATGTGTGTAGTATTTCCTTATTAAATGAATAACTGAAGCTCAGAAATAGTCAGTGGTATTAAAAGTTAAAAATGAATAAGAAAACATGATAATAATTGAAAAAAAAAGATGACATAACCATCCTTTGTCTCATATTTTTCTAAGGCAAACTTTGCATGTTACATTTGAATTATTTTCTGGAATGGAAGTGAATTATTGCAACCTATCCTAACAGTTTGGGCAGCAATTGAGAGACTGTAGGTGTGGGGATAAAGAGTGATGTTTAGGGAGAGGAAAGCACAGTCAAAGGCCTGAAATAAATGGCACTACTCACTAACTCACATCTCCATTAGGTTCACAGCTTGCCATTTCAGTTGTAGTTTTTGGTTCCATCCCCTCTCATGCACACACAAACTAGGGTCATCTTATGTTGTTTTGGCATTTATTTGTTGTGCACTGCTTGGAATAATGAGTGTCTTAATGTCGTTTCTTAAATGACGAAACACATCGCAGGGATTGTACATTGTGGGGGGAGTGTTAGAAAATTAGCTGGGTGGTTGTTTAATCCTCACTATACTTTCATACATTAAATCATTGACATTACACAAGTCGTGACATAAAATATACATATAAAAGCAGTCCAGCTACTCTAATAGGATCCTGCATCTTTTTATTAATGATTTGTGTTGCCGATCATAAAGTACCGTCACAAGGCAAGACTGACAGAAGCATAGCTGGACCAAAGTGTACTTGGCTCTCCAGAACTGTGTAAACGCTTGCAGGGTGAACATGACGCGCCGCATGTATGTATCACGCACCCAATCAGTGATTTCTGTAACCGTTCAGTTGTTCATCTGTGAACTTCTTTATTCCATCATACTGATCTGACTAAAGTAATTTTGAAATTATATTTAATAAATATCTGGTTCTTATTGTCCACTTGCTCTTGTACTTATTTTTTCCTATAATCTTCCATGGGAACTTTCATTCATGTAAATACAATGTTCAATGTCAACTCTTGCATGTTTCACTAAGAGGTTGTAGAGCGTGTACAGGCCATAACATTACATTGATGACTGATATGATGAAATGCCATTTAACATGTAACTATTGTGAACAAGTATACAGAAAGGAAAATGAGTCTTTCTTCTTTGTGCAGTTTGGCTTCTTCAAAGTTTTTTGAAGATGATGCATTTGTAGTATTCTTCCATCTCAATCTATAGATGAAAAAAAAAAAAGGAAATACAGGTATAACAGCTATATTGTCGATATCGTCAAGTAGTTTCTCCAAGCTATAGTATGTGACTCACCATCCTCTCCATACGCAACCCGTTCCCATAGGCCAGCTGTCTCAGGACATCGATGTCTGGAAGACCCCACTCTGGATTCCTGTGTAAAAGCACTAAATAAATCAGTCTATATACAGCGTACCAGCAGAGCTTCACCAGACACATATTACTGTCATGTTGTAGTATATTATGCGTTAGAGACAATAAACGTCCACTCACATTTTTCGAATCTCTGCATCCAGGTGTTCATTACAACTTGGTGTAATGGTGCCATTAATACCATACACCTGGAACATGTTCAAGATTTGGAAAGGTGTCATTTTTTAAAGTCTGTTGTGCCATGTTTTTACACTTCTCACTCACGTGATGACATCATGCTATTACAAGTTAAGGACAGTTGGTACATACCCCATATGTTATCAAAATGCCATTTTGCCTGAGGATCTGACCTGCTCCATTGAAAACACCCTTGGAAAATGATTTGAAAAAAATTTTATGAAACAGGTACTGGCACATTTTGACAGTCTGTGTTTAATGGCCCTTCACAGATGAACATTCGTTTTAAGATTACCAGGCCTACCTGTGCTGTTTTGAAGGAGCTATATTGCAGTAAGTTAATGGCAACAATAACATCACAGGAGCTGCGAGGAAGGCCTGCCCATTTCTCCCACGGTTCGCTGGCATCCAGGTGGACAGGCGGCAGCACATTCTTTGCATGGGTTGCAGCAATATATGCCTTAATACTGTAAGTAAGTATGCAGACTCAATCCTACATCTTTATTTCAAAATCTATTATTTCATATCAAATTAACTGGAAAATGTACAACCTTATGCCCTGAAGCTCCCTGTGAAACACGTGAATGCATGACTACTATATAGCCATTCATTTGGATCATTAATAGGTTGTTGTGTGTGATGCATGTAAGATAGCGGAACTATTGGAAGCCTTAATCTGTAAGACACAAACCTCTCCCGAGACTCTTCCATGATGTCGGACGGCTGCCAGGTAACAAAGGCCATCTTCTGGGCAAAGCGTATGACATGCTGCCCAGTTCCAGAGCCCAGCTCTAAGGCGAACAGCTGCCTGTGGGACTGGTCCTCCAGCACATCTTCAAGCACTGAACACAGATCCTCCCAGTTCCTCTCTGCCTGAGGGGACAGCAGCATGGTCTGGAGAAGCAACGCAGAGGGACATGTTACCCTATCATCTTCTATTGCCAGCCTGTCCCTCGAAAGGATCCCTCTTACCTCCGCTTGTGCTGGTTGACCGAGACTAGCTGGGAAATAGCATATTGGCCGAGGCTGGATGTGGTGGATGACCGTAGCAGCAGATGGGTGCAGAGATTACCTGGTTAAGAGGATTCCCTCTGTGCTCATCCACAGTGTCCAGCACTGGTACTGTACTGGTAGGACAAACACACACACACTCACATGCACATAGGCAGAGAAAACAGAGTCAGAGATCAATTCATACACTACATTTATGTCTGAATATTATGCAGCAACTATTGTCATAAATAGGTAATAATACAGTCAACAACAATACCAATCAATAGGATAATCATCATCATTAAGTGTGATATCATATTACATCGGATTGAATCATATCATACTATATACATTATACAATAGAAACATAACTGCACAACCTTCTTAACACAGTGTTATATTCTCTTTTATTTTATATATATATTAGATTTTATCCCTAATTTTTAACTTCTGCATTATAATATGTCTCAGATCATTTCTTTCTTTTTTTACTTTCACGTGTTTCCCTTTTTTATACACACGTTTGTGCATTATTGGAAGGAGCCTGAGATTTAAGATTCCCATTGCTTACTGTAATTGTTGTGCACATGGCAAATAAAGAACTTGATTACTTGAGTTTGTTTAATCATGAGGATTTACTGTCCTCTTGTGGTTATAAGGAGGAACTAGAACACCACTTATATTGTGGCCAACACTGCTAATCAGTATAATTGTACATGTATGTGTATGTTTCTAACGTTTTCTCTCCTTTCCGGTATTTAACTTACAATAAGATATTTATTATTGCAGGACTGTTAATTACAGTGCATTACTATTGTATAATAACAAAATGTATGTTATTAATGCAGGTATTGATCACATGAATACCCTATTGATACCTTTAAAAACAAGTAATATAACATGTATAACTATCAGTATTTCTCCCATTTATGTATTCGTATTTTGTCATGTCCCCCGTGGGCTCCCATAGCTTTTCCAACAGTTCACGCAATGCATTGCGGGTAGGTCAGACGCCGAGAGGACGCCATGTGCTTTTGAGGCAGAGGCAGTGGAAGGAGACCCGGCTGCGGCGAGCTCGGCCTGTGTTCAGAGGGACACCGGGGGATAACAAACACGAAAAACGAAAAACACACGGCTCCAGCGAGCGTCAGCATGTACTGCACCGGACACTGCCTCCGGGCCGCGCTGCGGGCCGCGGCGACCACGCACCGGTACGTAACGAGCCGGGGGCACCGTGCGTCCCGTAACACCGGGGCGGGGGGCAGCGGCGGCGGCGGTCCGCCAGGGTCTGACCGACCGGCAGGCTGCTTCAAGGGCAGACAGCCGGTCGCTGTGCCGCCGCTCTGGCTCTGGCTGTGGGCGAGGGACACGCCGCTGTCTCTGCGGACACGGACGACGTGTTTCCTCTGCGTGTGTTTTTTTTTAACGCGTCGGTGCTGAGTGAGGAAGCTCGCGTTAGCTCGGTAACTTTAGCCGGAGAGCGGCGGGACCTCTGCGGGCTCCACCACGAACACCGACACCCGGTGTGTGCCGCGCGTCCTCTCATAAAACACGCTGTTTCTGTGAGTGAGTTTGTGAAGTGTACCTCGCGGACTGTTTGACTGTTTTCCTTCATTGTGCAGCAAAGCGTCTGACGGCCAAGGTCACGCTGGCGCCGCTGCACGTTCGTGTTTCTGCTGGTTAAATAACGACGAGCTGCGTCTCGTGAAGACGTCTGTGCGCTCCGATCTGCAGGTTATATGTGAGCCACCAGAAGTGGCAGCAGCAGTAGCTGCTGCAGGCACAGGAGATGGCGAGATAGGAGGTTAAAAAACGCATGATTTTAGGTTTGTTTTGGCAGACTTTCCTCCGATCTTCAGCTAACAATTCCATTCATTCATCTGGTTCGTTATCGTGTAATTGGCTGGTTTATTTTCGTGATTTCCTAAACCAAAAAGTGATCCACCAGTCCAAAAGTTAAAATATCAAGTGTGCTATCATGTAAGACTCAGAAAATCAACAGATACTCAAAACTGAGAAGCAGGAACTAGGGAATGTTTGGTATTTCTGCTTGCAAAAAGATTAATCAGGTATCAAAATAGTTGAATTTTTATTATCTGTTGATGAGTATTGTTTTGTTTTACCTCTTCAGCCTCCTTAAAAGTATTCAAGTCAGTCTTGATCATTAAAGCAATTTAGGATGCATTCAAATGCCAGATGTGAACTATAACTGGATCTGTATGTATCTGGTCACGCGGCGTCTTGTACCCCGAGCTCTGGAGATCAAAGTTAAGGACCAGACACAGTCGGTCATTCAGCCTTTTTTTGGTTTTTCCAGGCAACAGCTTCAGCGGCAGGCACCAGCCGTGTGTGCACTCAGGCTCCTGAAGACCAGTCCAGCCACCCACTCCGGTGCCATCGCCACCCCTCCGCTAGACGGAGCACCCAAACAGTATTCCCCCAAAATCCAGCAGCTCGTCAGTGACATAGCCAGCCTCACTTTATTAGAGGTGTCGGACCTCAATGAGCTCCTCAAGGTTTGTTGAAGTGTCCTGAAATGCTGAATTCGAACCATAATACGCCTTCTCATATAAGGACTGTTGTGATTCAACTGTGGTGTCGTGTTTTTGTCGATTGCAGAAAACTCTGAACATTCAGGATGTTGGAATGATGCCGATGGCTGCATCAGCTGCACCTGCGGCTCAGGTGACACATTTTTTAAATGAAGTACAGAGAGTAAATTGTATAACACCTCACAGTATAACTTCAGTACCACCGTTAACTACAACTTCAAAAATCACTTTAAATTTGACCCTGTGTCCAATTTCTGACACAGGATATATGTATTTTATCATTGCATATTGTTTAGTGTACAATTCTAGCCAAAGTGTCGTGGCTTATTTGATGAGTAGCAGCTAATAGTTGTAGTACAAATGCACAAATAAATTTTGCTATTTTTGTCCGTGTCAAACTAGGCCACAGAAGAGGAGGAGGCACCAGTCAAGAAAGAGAAGACTCACTTCACAGTAAAGTTGACAGAATTAAAGGCAGCCGACAAAGTGAAACTTATAAAAGAAGTGAAGAACTGCATCCAAGGCTTGAATCTGGTGCAGGTAAGTCTGCTCATTAGTGCTCAACCCTCAGCCCTGTTCTGAGTCATTTAAAGGTGCCCTGTGGAGTATTGACCACCAGTAATGATGAGGAGCAATATCTGCTGAGCGACGGTCGCAGAGGAGGGCTGCAAGTCAGCGAACATGGATTTAAACAATGCAGGATTTAACAAATACATTTAACACGTCTTTTAGAAGTGTTTTGGTAGTGAGAAACTTTATTTGAGAATAGAACTCCACAGGACGCCTTTTTAATATATAATACTTTCTGCTGATACAGACTCTCAATCCAATACATGTATTTTCCCACATAATACAACTAAGTTGTGGCTAAATAGACCTACAGTAATAAATGAACCGTGTAAAGCTCTGCATAAATAAAATCTGTTCTTTATCAAAGATTAATTTTAATGGTCTTTTACGGTTTCCTCTCTCCACCTCCAGTTTTAATGCAGGTTTTTACAACAGCAGCACTTTATAGGGCAAAGTTCATACCAACACACCTTTTCTAAATATTGCTGAAATATAAATCCCAAACTGATTTTTTTGTCGCTGTTGCATACTGTTGGTGTGAAGGTCTGCACTGGAACATGCAGCTGCCTCATAGTTCAGCTACATGCAACAGAGTTCCACTGTTTTCTTATGAGTATGATCTGGTATTAATAACTCCTGACATACTGTATCTGGAGCTCCATAGTTTATAATAAAAGATTTTTATGCCCTCTTAAAAAAACATTATAATTGGCTTGTATACCAATGTGTTTTATATCAGGACACTGTCCCAGTTCTTGTTTTCACAGATTAGGCAACCTCACTAAATCTTGCTTTTTCTCTCTCCTTCCTAAACCAGTCTAAGAAACTAGTGGAGTCTCTTCCCCAAGAAATCCGAGCCAATGTATCCAAAGAAGAGGCAGAGAAACTCAAAGCAGCTCTGGAGGCAGCAGGTGGCACCGTGGTGTTGGAATAGATCTGTGTGCCCACCTGCCCACCCGTTTTCCACCATTTTGCTGCTCATGCACTTCATCCTTCATTCTATTCTTCTTTTTTTTTTTTTTTTTACATGGCAATGAGGAGCGTCCCAGGAGAAAAGGAAACAAAGAAATGCCTTCTGACATTAATAGTGTCTCTTACGGTGGGGCGGTACAACTCAGACTGAACTTGCCAGGCACACTGCCTGCACAGATGGCCGCCCCGCTGTTTGCTTGTCCATTTGTCTGCTCATGTGTCTTTCTGGTACTTGTGTAGCAAATAAGCTACAGAAACACTGGCCTGGGTGCCACATAAGTCAGTTGGTCATTCTGTTTGTGTATGTTTAACTTTTCACAAAAGAAAAGATTAGCTGTAGGGACATAGGTACCACTCCCTATGTTGAAGAACACCAGTTACTGTATCCAGTTCAGGGGGTGGCAGGGCTGAGTCCTCATTTTGCTCATAAAATTGTTGATAATGTGATTAAAGCTGAAATACCCATATTTTTCTCTTCTCTTTTCTGTTCTTGTGGTAAGAATGACATTGAAATATCAATTTAATGTGTTTTGTGTTGTCTTAAACATATCATGCAGTACTGAAACTGAAATTGCATATTATAACTGTTTAAGAAAGAAGTGAATATTTTAACCCACAGTAGACTGCACTCTGTTGTACTGCTGCTGACCACTAGAGGTCATAAGATCTCCTTTAATCACCTCAGAAAGGGTGAGAGTGGTAGTTAGACTAAAACCTAAAAACCAACAGTTTTAAAAGTATAGAGTAAACTCTAATTTGCAGTGAACCCTGTTTATCTCAAACCTAAAAAATATACACTTAAATCCAATTTACTTAATATATTTGACTACAGAATGGCTGCACATCAGGCCCCATACTGTTTTTACTTTGTTTCAAGTGTCTGATACTGTCTCAACTATGCAAAGGCCACCTGATGACATCATTTTGGATGTTGTTTCAGGGAGGAGAGGAGACATTTATAAAGCTGTGCATTGTTCAGCCTTTGCTTTTGCTGTGGCACTACTTTATCAGAAGGGGGTTGTATTTCCTATTTTTTAAGTAGGCGGATAGGATTAAATACTTATTAGCTCAACATAGACAGCATATGGGTTACATATGAGAATAAATTCAGAATAAACCTAAAGCTCATTTGACATGGGTTTAAAATACACATACACAATCCAATTCTTCCACTCACCTAGATTACAACAACGATAAAATCAGTTTATCTTTGGTACCACAGGATGGCACCAAAAGCACTTTTAAAAAGATTACATCAACGTGCAAGGCAATGTTCAATTAGGTCATCAGGAGACAGTTGGAAACAGATATTAAGAGTCCTAATGGTATCGAGTGTAACTAGGCTACTGTCTTTATTGTGCTCAGATTAATTGGCAAAAATGTAAATTTTTTGCATGAGGTTCTGTGCCTTGAAAAAATGGTAAATACCACTAAAAGACTAAAAAGCAGCACCCCTCCTTCTGCTTCCTGTGCATTTGTCAAAGCTGCTCCCTTTTTGAAACTTCATTGCAGGTTTTACGTTAATTGCAAGGCAGCTGAGAAAGAGAATGGTAGATGGAATGAAGTGAGGAGGAGATGACATGCAGCAAAACTCTCAGGCTGAATAGAAACCAAGGGTAGGTGTACGTGGTACGCACGGCAGTCAACTTTCAAGAGACTGTGACAGCTGAATGTAATTTCCTTTTTTTTTTTAAATGCTCTGGAAGACTCACTTAAGAGCCTGTTGAAGTGTTTTCAAAAAAGTTATCCTACAAAGATGGTAATTTTCTCAGAAAAAAAAAAACATAATGAGAAAGAACAGAGAGTGACGAAGATGACGTGTTTGGCTGTCACAAGAAGAGGAAGCGTGGCACACAACTGACTGCAGAGCTTTGTGAAGGGCATGTATCATAAACGGCTTATCAAACAATTTCCCCTCAGTCAGCCAACTCTGTGGAATTCAGTCCCGGTGAGAGTCACAGAAAATTGTCCTGGAGAATGATGGAAACCCTGCTGTGTTAGTCGTGATGGTTTCAGGCTGCTTTGTAGTGTCGAGACTGTGACCTGAATCACTGCAGGAAGGCGGCACATGAAATTGAATCCAATTACAACTTTAACTGAGACAAAAATCCAACTGCATGTAAAACTAGATGCAATCTGTGCAGGTAATTTAGAGAAACATCCAAGGGGAAGAAATCCAAAGAAGAAATATCAAATTAAGAAACTTTGTCATCATAGGTAAATTGGTACAATTAAAAACTATGTATTACTCTATTTTATTGTGTGGACTAATGACAGCCAGGTGCAGGACAGAAACCTGATTCAGAATACAAACTATCATTGGATGTCATTACACGGGCCTGCATGAGTGTTTGCTCATGTCTTGCCTTTGCTCTGACTTGGATTGGGTATCCGGTTACTGTTTCTGTCATCTGTCACGAGTCCCCCTCCCTCTGAGTCAGCACACACAGTGCAGTGCCAGGCGGCCCATTCATACCGCTGCTGCACTACTCATTTAAAATCATGTCATGCTTAAGGGCCAAAACAGACAGTTGGGCATTAGAAACTTCCAGAGAACACACTGATAACTTATTAACAGAAGCACAGACTGCCTTTGAATGTTCTCAACTGAATGAAATTAATAAACATGCTGCGTGTTTTTGACCTCATGACCTTTTGTGTGACCCCTGAGACTAAATGGTAAAATGGGAAGCGTCTATTCTCACAAATATTAATTTGAACTGTATGACCTTTGATCTGTGTTAAGTGAATCCTGGGATGCTGGCAGACAACATTCACAAAACTATAGCAGCAGTCGAGCTGACTTACTATTTTTATAGTAGTCACGTACAGTTCCTCCCACAAACCAGCTGCACCCCCTTTCTTGGCACGAAAAGATGGAGTAAGTTTCGAAGGCTCTGTACGTACTCCACTGGACAAGTTCAACCATGTGTTAATCCAAACTGTCCAGCTCTTTCTGAGAAATAAACACTCAGATTCACAGAAAGGACACAGTATGAACAACGTCCAACCATCACCAGCAGTGTTGAGGGAAAAGAATTAAGAGAGCACCCTGGGACAAAGCAACTTCTGAGAAGCCAACACTTTGCCTTCTTCCTTTGGATTTTGTTTCACCGACAACATGCAGGAGAATCGCATGTCTCGTTGGTATTTTGGTGGAGTCTCCTCCAGTGTGGCCGCCTGTTTAACACACCCACTGGATTTAATCAAGGTAAAAGATAAAACAAATAGATCTTTTAATGTAATGACCACTGTAGCACAATTTTCCCTAGGTAGTTAAAATTATCCAAATAGGCCTCATATATCTGTCTGGGGAGTTTTTCACATGTGCCTCCGAATTGCTTTGTGGAAAATGTTAATACAATTATATTCTTTGAAGGTTTATTATCCTCTCTTTTCTTGTTGACACTGACTTTTCAGAATAGCTTGCTATTTTGTGGCAATGATTCAGTGTACACAATTTTCTAAATGACCTTATTATGACAATCAATGTTTGGAAGCTGGGAAGTGCAGAAAATGACAACGGAAACATCTTTAGCACAGGTGTACTGGTTCAATTTTGTATTTCCTACAGCTGTTATCCAGCTTTTGAATTGATTTTCTTTAAATTCAGCACGCTGACTGAATGTTGAGGCTGCTGACATTACCAGCAGAGTCTATATCTGAATATCACCTTAGGTTGTCAACTATCATTTTATAATAGTAATATAATAATAGTAATATAATAGTAATAATATATATAACTGGCACCTGGTCACTTCCCACGTGTGCAGATGGTTGTTGATCTCACTTAAAGTGTGCCTGCTGACCCTCTTTACTGTTTCCGTGTGTTCATTTCCAGGTGCACTTACAGACACAGCAGGAGGCGAGGGTGAGGATGATCGGGATGACTCTTAACGTGGTGAGGAGGGAAGGTTATCTGGCTCTCTACAGTGGCCTCAGTGCGTCCCTCTGTCGGCAGGTGGAAAACTTCACACACATATTAAATCACTCACTTGTTCATGTCCGTGCTGCACAATCTTGGTTTCACTGCTTTCTGCCTTTCTCTTAGATGACATATTCTTTGTCGCGGTTTGCCATCTATGAGACTGTCAGGGACAATATGAACAGACACAACAAAGGTATCATACCTTTCTACCAGAAAGTCCTGCTCGGTGCTTCTGGAGGTATGTATTGTTACACATCTTGACAGTATTTGGCATGTAAGTCTATATTTTTATTTGACCATGTAATGTGTTTTTTTCCAACAGGGTTTGCAGGTGGTTTCATTGGGACCCCAGCTGACCTGGTTAATGTCCGGTGAGTTTAGCTTTAGAGATTGATTATTATTAAGAAAGAGATTTTGAGTTTTATTAAATTTGTTTGTATGATACTCAACTCTTGTGTACTTTACATAGTCTATAAAGTGTATTAGTGGTTCACCAGTCAAACCACAACCTGCACTTCCACTTTATCGTACATTGCAGTGCTACTGTTGTACTGCAGTGTACTACTTAAATATAATGTAAAAAACAACTTTTACAGCACTGAAACAACTGCTGTAATCCAACTAAAAATGTAATCCCCTCTCTTAAAAATGTTCATGTCATGCAAAGAAAGTAATTCTGAAATTCAGGATTGGGTCGGTGTTTGATTTAGATTTGACATAACCAACTGAAGAAGTCATAACGTTTTGTCTACACCATTTAAGTTCAATTTTCACTGAATTCCACAGCAAGATAATCACTGTGAGGGTTACTCATCTTGACAATTCATGTGCTTTGATTATTTTAATCTCTCTTCACCGCAGAATGCAGAATGACGTCAAGTTTCCATTAGAACTCAGGAGAAAGTATGTAAAGACTGAAAATGGGAATAAATCCTGTGCAGATGTGGTCTGTGGTCACCCTTAGTTGCATGCAAATCACCAAATTTATTTTCCTACCAGTTACGCTCATGTGATGGACGGACTATTACGTGTTTGGAAGGAGGGTAAGATTCCACTTTCACACTTTCATACTTAACATTACATTTTTGCATCTAGGTTTTATAGCTTGTGTGTAGCCATTTTTTCATATGTGTCATGACTGTTTCTGTTTTCATCCCACCTGATGGGTAAACCCTAAATTCAAGAGTGAAACTTTTCACATTTTTGTGAATTTGTAGAGGGACTGAGGAAACTGTTCTCTGGTGCGACAGTGGCATCTACTAGAGGTGCACTGGTCTCTGTCGGACAGGTAAAGACCTCTGCGTTATACAACTATTAAATCACAAAAATGCTACTGGACTATTTTGCATTATGTGTGCATTTTGCAGCTGTCTTGTTACGACCAGTCCAAGCAGTTGGTTCTGACTACTGGTTACCTGACTGACAACATCCTCACTCACTTCCTGGCCAGTGTGCTTGCGGCAAGTGACTCGTCTCTCTCACTGTTTGTATAATATTGTAACATTTTCTGAAATAAGACGTCTTTTTTTCTCCTTCCCTATGCAGGGGGGATGTGCCACAATCCTGTGCCAACCACTTGACGTTGTTAAAACAAGAATAATGAATTCAAAACTAGAATATGGGGTGAGTTTGTGTACAATACATGCTGTCATGTGATTTCTCTGCACACTCTGGTTTTAATTTTTGCTGGGTTGGGTTACTTGGGGAATCTCTCTTGGTCTCCCTCTTATCTCTCTGACGTGTATGTTTTATTCATGGGCTGTGAGATTACACAACTTGACGTGACTTCGCTTTTTGTGTGTCCTTGTTGCAGGGTGTGTTCCACTGTCTAACAGAAACAGCAAAACTGGGCCCAAAGGCATTTTACAAGGTGGATGTCACCATCACCGTTAATAACACAAAGACGTGACGTTTTACACGGCTCCTTCCAGTCGGAAACATAACTTTATATTTTTATTGTGTAAATGTTTCTGTAGTTTAAATGTCTTTAGACTTTTCACTTGCTGAAATAATGATATGATTTGTGTCCAGGGTCTTGTTCCTGCAGCTATCCGTCTCATCCCTCACACAGTCCTCACCTTCATATTCCTCGAACAACTGAAGCAGCGTTTTGGCGCAGTGGTTGTCACGTGAGGGTGGCTGGTCTTTACAATTTCAGTGCTTCTCTGTGTTGGACAGCTTCATCACGGATGCAATTCCTACAAAGCAAGCTTACCCGGAGTTGACTTTATACCACTAATGACAAGAACCAAGAGGAAGTCACATACCAGTGTATGTCTGAAGATCCACTTTCATGCATGAACATTTTTCTGTCTCTCCCACAGCATTACAAACACAGATTACTTGAATTATCAGGTTGTGTTTAGATACAATGTCAAAACAGTTCACTGTTGTAGCCTATTACCTGAGACACTGTACAAACTACGAAAAGAAGGTTTAAATCTACTAACACAAGGCCTTCTTTTTCCTCTGGGTGTTACACTGTAAAATACAGTTAAAACAAGACTAATTTCATTAATAAAAACATTCTCTCCTTATCTGCTTTTGGGCCATTGCCTTGTTGATAATTTGTCTTCTGTCTGAGTGTCTGTCTGAACAAAGTTAAGCTCCACGCTTAGCTGCCTGCCAGGTCTCTTCATTTTTGAACAGGTATACTTAAACCGGCAGTGTCAGCATGTGCTAGAGTAAACCAAAGCTCCCAATTAGGGAAACTTTATTACAGTATGACTGAGGACAATCAGCAGCCTTTGAAACAGGAGGCTTGTGAAACCATGTTCATCTGGAGATACAAATCTTTGACTCTGAAATTCTGAGAAAAGAGTTGTGAGTCTTGGTTCTGTAGCGGTACGTGGGTTTGTGGCTTCTTTTTATTTTGTTTTGTTCCAGGTATTATTTTTCAAGTTCCACCTTTTACAGTGACACACAATCCATCATGTGCAGCTTTAAAAGACACCTGATATTTTTCCATGTCCCACAGTTTACTTATTGTCTATATCGATGTCAATATTTGAGCGATGACAGTTGTCTTCAGGGTCAAACCCATGACAGCTCTACCTTTGATGCTCTTTCCATGATGTAAAAGTAAGAAAAAATACCTATTACCTTTCTTGCTGCAGTCCAAAATGATAGATATCGACAAGATTTTATTGTGCATGGGGAAGAATATATCCAAATCAGCTCTTTTGATAGATAATATGACAGATGTCGGTACAGTGTGGGACTCTCAAGTATTCTATAGTTAATGGACAGGTTACATAACTATGTTAAACCTGTGTAAAAAGGCATGAAATGGTGAGACAGTTATCATATGTGGTTGTCATGGAGCTCACTGAGAGCAGCATTGCATAAGTTGGTAATGACACATACTGTAATGCCCCAAATAAGAACCATACATCTGGGTCTGTCCCCATCTTTTCCAGCCTATGTCCTGCTTTTTTTGTTTGCAGCGAAGCCACAGAAGCAGGTTTGTAGTTTCTCATTTATCAGGCACTCTATCACTGATAGACTACAGACTGACCACTGTGCTGGAGAACATCCATTGAGGATGCAGTTAACGATGTTACTAATGTGCGCGCACATAAGAACAGCCACTTAACCTGACCTTATCCATCAAAACTAAACACTTAACCCCAACCCTTACCCTGACCTTAACCTAACCTTAAAACCAAGTCTTAACCCTCAAACAGCCCTTTGAAAGTGTCTCTGAAAGTGAGGACCGACGAAAATGTCTTTACTTTCCAAAAATGTCCTCACTCCCATGGTCTAAAACTCAAATTGGTTCTCACAAAGATAGTTGTACAAGCACACACACACACACAGACACACACAGGCATACCTTTTTTCTCTCTCTATCTTCATTTCTGGAAAAAAGGAGCAGAGACCTCAAAGTTTGGTTTGAAGCTGAGAACTGACAGACTGAATATTTTGGATCAGTCCTGACAACAGAAACAGAATTTGAGATTTTCAACTGGAATCATTGTTATACCAGATGTTGCTGGCTCACATCTCAACACAAGCAAAAATGATTTCTAGCTTTGATTTTTACCTGATAGGATGCTCACTGTATATATGAGAGAGCAGTCTCTACCTTGAAATCGTACGAAAACGTTTCCGTCTCTGTGAAGTCCTATCGAACAGAGGACATTCCTCTCTAACAGAAAAACGTGGCCTTTGCAAATACAAGACTAAAAAGAGAGTGTTGACACCTGTGATTAAAAACATGCAAAGGGCAAGCATTCAATTTCATGGTGGTGAGATGGGAGCATAAACAAGGTTTTCTGTTCACTGTTTTAATGGTAAACACTAATGAGAGATTTGCCTCTCAATGGAAAGTCAACACCAAAACCACTTACGAGTCATGTCTCTTACCAGTAGGAGATAGAATTACAGGAGCACAAACATAATCTATTATACAGTACAGTTCTGTTGGCTTTTTTATTTTACTGTCACTTTTTTTGTCAGTTGTGTACCAATTCATTTCAGAGATTGAACTAGAAAGCCAAAATATTGAAAATGCTCCCACTTGAATCAGGATCAGGTAATAGTATTTCAAGCTACAGTGAACTTTCAGCCCTTTTATATAAAAGACTAATCCTGACTTGTAGTTTGACCAATAAATAAATTGTCAACCCCAAACATTTATTTTGTAATTCAAAGTCACATTTCAATTGAAAAAATAAAGTAGCCTTTCACTATTTAGGCTTTCTTAAAAAATGCTGAGAAAGTTATCCTCTTCAAGTTCTTCTGCAGCCCATAAAAGGGAAACATATGTTGAGAAGACAGTGTTTACTTGAACTGTGACTGTCCTCAACATTCCCCATCCATCAATAAATGTTTATTAACTATTACTTTGAGAGTAATTTGTCCCCATGTTTAAAACTGTCTGGGTCGCGAAAGTTGTTGCAGGATGTGATGCTATGTTTTTCTTCTCTGCTCTGGTTCAGTGGCACCTGTTAGCAATTTATTGCAATACAAACTAATCTAATTGCATTACATTTCTCATGTGTGTGATAAGAACCTTTGGGACAACAAACATCCCAGTGATTCATATGTTGTTCATACTCATATAAGTGGACATTTGAATGGAGCAGTGTATTTGGCTGCACTTTTTAAGCTGCATTGAACTGACAACTAAAATTCACTGCAAGTACAGCTGCTATATTCAGGCAGGTTGGTGAAAAGATTGCTGGGAATTGCTTCCTGTCACAGATCTGGTGGTGCCTTCGGTCCAGCAGCAGGGTCAGGAGCCTGGGGCCACCACATCTCAGTGTTTGACCTCTTAAATACAGGGGCATCATCTTTTGCGGGGCAAAGGTGACATCTACCTGCCACCTTCTGAAGAGAGTCACTTTTCCTCTAATCAGTTCTTTCGTCTTTTTGTTACTTCACTGATCACATCTTCTTCAGTTTTGCTCCTGCTCGTTAGATGCAGCATCCTCTCATGGACTGACTCTGTTTTCACACAGGATTGTAATCTCAGTGTAACTTTCTTGGTGATAATAGGCCACAATGTCAGACCTTAGCAAGGTGAAGAGCGGTGAAGCTGTCAACTGACATCGAATCACCTGAACATTGATTTTACAATTATAGCTTCGCAATGGCGGTTTCCTTTTTTACCCAATCCAAAACCCAAAATACAGAGAAAAAGTGAAAGGAATTCATGAAACAAATGTGTTTGTCTGCTCCAACCATAGACTGTATAAAAGAAGGCTCTAACGTAAGCTGCAACAGCATGTTCTACCTTGTAACTACAGCAGTCCCAGCATGTTAGAGGGCAGTGGCATTTCATAAACAAACAATGAAGCATCTGTCTTGCTTGTCCTAGTATGCACATTAAGCAGCTAAATTTTATGGAAGAATTAAATAACAGCCTTATCTTACATTTTTGTTATCATGCTTAAAACACCAGGACTACTAATCAATAAACCGCAATGCAAGAATGTTTCTGCTATTTACATGTCTTAATGAAGCTGGTTTTACTGGATTCTTACTTTTTTCGCAGGCGACATGCAGCTATAGCCTCACAATAGCACGATGTCATGTATGTAGCCATCAAGTGCACATTTAAGATCACTTTACAGTGTTCTCTGTTTTACAGAAAAGTCTGTCGGAGACAGTGTTTTCAACTGGTATGCAAGTCATATATGTGGTTTTGGGAGTCACTGGAAATAGACGTTTTCTGTTGTTTTGGGTATGAGGATGGGTTGGTCATTTCAGCCGACAAAATCGACGGTCACCGGCGAGAAATGAGAAGCCTGCTTTTGTCCAACTCTGATAAAGGACCCATTGAAAAAAAATGACAACGATTTTTTAGTGCCACCCTTATCATTGTTGAACTGAAAATGTGGTGCAAGAATGGAAAGTTTGACAAAACTGCGTTTCCCTTTATGAACCCCTCTTATCAACACAGCGTTCTTTGTAGCTTGAAGGCCTTTGTTTGCCTTTTTAATCTACATGTCCGCAGGATCCCTACTTATGCAGGACTTGGTCGGTGCACCACCCCCGGGCTAGTCCTAAAGCTGCTGCCTCACCACTTTTCCATGTGCCCAAATGGGCTTCATAAGATTGAATGGGTGCAACAGAGGAGCCAGAAATCTGTGAAATCATACCTCTCTTGAGGTATTTTGCTGCCTGTATCTCACTGGGTGGTAACAGCGCTGATCTCCTTAGTTTGGAGAAATGCCAGGGTTGAGACAACGAGTGATGGTTTCACATTATGGAAAAGTTTGTGGGATGGAGAGTGGGAGCCAGGCTTTTCTCTCGGGGTCTGACTGTGAATCTAAGCCTACGTGCCTCCCCTCTCTGCTCCGGCTTCCAGCCCTTTCTTACCAGCCAGAAAATTGATACAAACAGGAACTAAAGCCAAGGGGGTGGATCTCACAAACATTACATAAGGATAATAGTGAGTCTTGTGACTGACAGACCAGCATCGGTCTGAGTTCAGCATTTCACCAGTTATTTATTCAGTCTGAGCACAGCCGGTGTGTAGCTATTATATATGTAAATTCAAATACCATTCTCTAAACAGGGAATTAATCCGAATTACATACAAAAGATGTTAAATTGTGTAGCCCACATTTATCTCTGTGTTCTTTCTTTGAATCACATATTCTCTAATTGTGAAGCAGAGCTAATGAGCCCTTCAATCTGACAGCAAAATTATAGACTTAATGGCCAGGAGGAAGAGAGAGCAAAACAAGAGGCTGCTGCACGCTTCTAAGTCTGCTAATGATAATGATAAAGATGACAAAAACGCAGCACCCAGCAGGTTGTGTTCTCAGTGAAAACTGTACTAAAGAGATCATAGGAGAGGAACGCTGCGGCCATCCCTCAGAAGGATCGGAGATGTTTGGTGGAATTTGTTTTTGTTTTCAAAAGACTCCTGCCAACAAAGGATATTAGCCCACCGTGGTTCTGTCATCCAGCCTCCTTAGAAAGGTCAGACATGACTCCTACACCCAAAAAAACAGCAGCTGCTGTAATGGAAACATGTTGCGTTATATCCAAATGTTCAAGGTCCATTTTCCCTGTCAGGGCTATTTAGTGTTTGCTTTAATTTCAGTCCATTTTGGCTTGTTTAGCAGGAAGTGAAGTTACAAAACAAAAATGATGACTGAACTGTGGGGGTTTGCATTTATCACAGTGCTTAATGACATCAGTGGATGGACAGAGGCTATTAGTGAACCAAGGTAATCATATTGTTTATCAACCCGATATAGCCTAGACACTGAGTCAGTGACACTGAACCCTGTTACCTTTCCTATAATAGAGGCATGACTACAGCAATGGAGAGTGAAAAGAGCACGGTGGGAAATTAAAAACGAAACTACCCTTATCTACTGATGTAATCCACTTGTTTTTCTCTAACTTTCACTTGAGATTACGTGGAAAGCGACGTTCATTCATGCAGATCTGCAGCTCCTCTGACAGAAGTCTGAAGTTTTTCTCATGCTTCTTATTTTCTCTTGTTTTTCCTCCGGGGGGATGCCATTATATAAAGATTCACATTAAAGTTACAACAAATCACAGGATTTTCTTCAGCTGTCCTACAAAGGCATGTATGCATGATAATCACCTGAAAACCTAGAGATAAATTGCCAACTTTTGTTGGATTTACTCTGTGGAATACGGTGAAGGAAAAATAAAACAGCTGTTGTGAACTGATTAATGAGCCGACAACTTTACAGTCTTACACATGTTCTTACATGACTTGTAAATGTCTGACATTAGCCTTAAGCTTTTATTGCCTCAGTAATAACCAGGAGACGGCGGCTTGAATATGAAATACTCTGCGCTTCACCAATGACTTTTAATCCTGGCTACTTAATCAGCCCATGTTAAAAAACAATTTGCTGTTGAACTGGGAGCTATTTGGATAATCGATGGGGCATGATCTCATTACGCTCATTACTCTACAGTAAGTGTTGAGGTTGAAGGCAGCCAAGTTGGTTCCAGTGGCTGGTTACTTTGGAGAAAGCGGAGGCATCAGCTCTGATCATTGTGTACTCTGGCAGCCCCCCCCCCCCTCCTGTGGTGACACTGCACCAGGAGTAGCCTTCTCCACCTGCAGGATATGTTGTTTTCACCATCTACACAAATGTTAGAACACGTTCCCTCCCACGTAGAGTATGACCTCAAATCTGTGTGATCCAACAACATGACCAGGAAAACACATTAGTTTTGTGACGCTTTTGCACTTCATTTATCTTAATTTGACAAGGAACATGACTCAATGTAGACTTCAAATTTTTTATTTACGTTACCGGACAGTTTTAGTATGTAAATTATGAGAAAACTAACCTATACAGGTATGTTTTTACATATTCGTGTCTACTACTTGTTGCGAAATGTTTAAACTACTTTCAAACCATTTCCCAAAACATACTAGATTTTTAGCCTGATAAATGTGTTTTTCATTCCTTTCGGGCGGCGGTTGTTGGGGGTTGGCAGTTGTGTTATGGGTTTCTTTTCTGGCAGCAAAGCTCACGGACAGCAACCAAATCCCTTAGTCTTACATATCTGAGCTTTTCAACAGATTTGAATGGACCACTTGAAATACTGTGTTCAAGATGGTTCTCCTCAAGTCTTTGCTTTCAACTGCATTTCTATGCAATAATAAAAGTGAATGAAACAAGGCAACTAAAAAAGTGATGGATTAAGTGCAATATGAAAAGTACTGTCTTAAACTGAAACCTGTGATATGCTTTGGGAAATCTCATACACAGTAGTTTTTAGTAAATACAAAACATGCAAAACATGGTCCTTTAATGCTTGTGTGAGTAAAACTGAGCGCTACGTATCCAGCCTATCCTATAAGGCTGTGCACTGCACTGCAGACAGTCCCTCAACCCTAGCGCGGATTCTTCTTCTTAGTTTATTTTCCTACAAACTTATATTATACAAAGATGTCATGTTTACTGACCTCCAAACAGCTTATTTGTTGAATTGAATTTTTTTTCACATTCACTACATTTTTGCACTCGGATTTGTCAGGAATGGATTTGTTTATGAGGAGCGTTGCGTCCTAATCTACTCAAGCAGTTGATAGATCTCTGATCTGATCTCTGATCATTTTTTCTTTTATCCATCACTTTTGAATATTGTTAGTCACAACACATCCAGCATTTTAAGGAATCTTAGATGGATAAGATCGTTTCTGTGTTTTCCTCTTCATTTGCAACAACATTATGCCAATTTTTAATAGAGCATTAAACCACAGACTACCAAAACAAATCTCTGTAACATTTCAGACAGAGATAACACAGAATGCATTTAATCTAAATGACTTTTATTTTGACTGTAACACATCTCTGGCTTTCTAAAAAGGCCAATGTATCTTTGTGAGACATGCTATGAGTTAAATGAAAACTAACACAGCAGTCTTCCCTTTCACTTAAGCCTTGTTTGTTGTAAACTGGCCTGACATTTAGTCAAAATAAATCACTAAAATAAAGTCGCATTTCCCAGCCTCTGCCTGCCTCTAACTCAGTTTTATGTTTTGCATGAATGTGCCTGGGGACAGTTCTTTATCCATTAACGCATAAGAACAGTCAAATATTGTTTTGTGGCCACATTATAAAACAATTGCTTTCATTTCCTTTCCTTATATGTTTTGCCCCTGTGGCCAAATTGACTTGATTTAAAATAAACAGTAGATTTGCCTTTAAATGCATATTTCAGATGATGGAAATAACACCTGACATTATGGCAAAAATGTTCTTTTTGACACACACTGGAGCTGCTTGTTTCTGGTGTCTTAAAGCTTGTCATTACAAACCTAATACCTCCTCCTCTATTAAACAGCGGAAGAACATAGTTAGTGGGATATTGTTTTGCTCACACCTTGGCCTCTGATATAGAAGCAATACTGAGGGCGGCGGATGTTAGTCATTAGCAGAGCGGTGTGTCATCGATGGGGACTGAACATTTTCTGCCAAAAATGTGACAGGTCAATAGGTCTCAGCACTCTGTATTCTGAGTGAGCTGCAATAGGCCAAGTGACAGGTGAGGACTAATTTGAGTGAAGCATTATTCTGCATCCGTTACAGAATCCATTCACGCAGCAGGGAATCTGTTTTCAGTGGAGGAAAGTAACAAAGTTACTTTAAGTACTGCACTTAAGTATAATTTTACTAAAGAACGTTCACTTCAACCAGCTACAACAGTATACTTACACTTTGATGCAACAGTATTAGCAATACAATCGTTTCATATATAATAATACATCAGGCACTGGGGCCACATTTCTGCAGAATGAGTTACTTTACTTTTGATACTTTAAGTATATTTAGCTGATAATGATTCTGTACTTTTATTTAATTAAGGCTTTCAAATACAGGACTTTTACTTTGTAATGGAGTCATTTTACATTGTGGTATTTGGTATCATTTATTTATTTTATATAAATATTTTGATCTATACACATCAAAATGCACAAATATGCAACCAATGACATCATTAACATCACAAACATAAAAATCGCTCATTAAGTCCATATTGTCCAATTATTTGGTCTCTATACATTGTCAAAGTAAAGGATCTGAGTACCTATTTCACCACTGTCAATTTTATCCTCTTTTCCCCCTTTGATGCGTTCATTCAAGTGGTGTTTTTCTCTTTTAAACTATTGTAATCTACCACCACTTTAGTGTATCTCCAAGTAAAAAAAAAACAAAACATGTTTTATGCATTTAAACATTGTAATTGGACTGATTTAATGCTATGTTTGGTTTATAATTCAGCCCCAGTGCTTCATGTTTAATTTCAATAGTTTAACTAATGACGTGTATGAGTTGCATTGCACCCAGATGTGGCCAAAAAAGGTGAAGGAATGTTTCATCCTCTGTGTGTGCATGTTTCCCACCGTGGGCCCTTGATGACAGTCATTCAGATAGAGTAGTGGCTGGAATGGAGGAGATGATTGCCAGCTGAACATCAGCCACTATCATCGCCGGGGTTATTTGCATTTTATGTCCAGTGATTCTCGGATGAAAAAGTCTCGGGGGAAAGAACAGGAACAGGTAAATGATCCAGAGAAATGACACTTGAGAGATATGACTGGGCCTGAACGGGAACACTGCCTGTGCTTATCAGGTACAGTCAGTGGAACATGATTATTACCGACTCTCAGACTGACAAGGTGGACTGAAACACTGCAAACGACACGCCGCCCCTAATGCAGCTTCAGATCCCCCGGTGAAAACACTGCCTCGTCATCACTTAAATTGGCCCATTAATCCCACTCAACAGAGGACAACAAGCCTCTGAAACTCTAAATGATTAATTATCCCTGTGGAGATTCACTCTCACAAAATACATTCAAACAGAGATCAGTGAAAATGTCAAAAACGTAAAAAAAAAAGAGCATGTTTGTTTAAGTGTGTGTGTGACGGCCACCTCTGCTTGTTTCACTACTGGTCTGTGCTTTCTGTCTCCAGGGCTGCAGGCCGATTGGGAAGTTAGTCAGCAGCATGGGATGCACCTGGGCCCAGTGTGCCCCCTGTATATAAGCCAGAACAGAAGCCAGTCTCCCTTTTTTTGTTGAGGTTTAAGAGCCAGGCTCTAACAGTGTGTGAGTGGGGGGGGGTTTTCACTCAGTTGACTGTTTAAGGTCGTGAGTTTGACACTTTGCTCCCCAATATCCTGGCATAGCAAGAACAAAACTATCACCTGAGATTGTGTGTGAAGGGGTGTCAAGATGTTAACTCCTGGCAGCATCTTTTCTCCCTCCGGTTGTTGGATAATGATTCCCAGCAGGCACCGCGAGGCAGTTTGAGTGGTTAGAGCGGAGCAGAGGTGGGCTACAGGCTGGAGCTCTCATCTTTCACTGCATGTATGCTGCATGTGTGGCCAGGCAGCAGTGGAAATATGTTTCCTCACATATCCGCTAACGTGCAAAGGAATCAGATAAACACACAATAAACTGTGCTGCTGTGCATTATGAATGACCTTTTTCGGGGCCATTGTGCTTGACATCATAATGTGAAAATATTCAATCAGAATTACATATTTAGCTATGCCAGCGGCACCACAGTGCTTAAGTACTGCCTCATGGAGCCACAACAGTAGCACGGCTGTAGACTAGTAATTTTGTTAGAAAACCAGCATGTGACTACAACACAGTGTTATCATTTGTTGTGAGCATTTGCAATGAATTCATGTATGTGAGGTACATCAGGTTTGTGAATTCCAGTTGCACATTATTTTTCTTGCCTCATTGAATCCAAGGTTAATGTTAATTCCATTCTAAAGTATGCAATTACGCAGACTGCAGGAAAGTAAATCAACGTTGCTTTTTTCATTATACGCTCCCAAAATGCTATGTTCAGTGTGCACTTCCATAGGAGAATCCATATGCAAATAACACATCAACTCCACAAATGATTCTGCTGCCCTTGCCGCCCTGGTGTTTTCATCAGTGTCTTTAGTGTGCCAGTATTGTTTTTAATTGGCGCCGGGGAGAGCATTTCACACACTTTCGATCACAACAAGGTAAAAGATTAATTACATTCTAGCAGCACCTTTCTCACCTCCACATCCCCCCAGAAACAGTTAGCATGCCGTGTGTTGAATGAAAACAGAGTGAAAACATGCATAATCAAAGTGTTTAGCTGACAGGGCAATCATCTTGTCAGGGATAATGCCGGTGCCATGGCACGACCGGCACTGTTAGCACTGTCGAGCACGAAGGGAAAAACAGCCACGAGAAAAGGGTTCTGGATCATCCTTTTAACTCAAAGCAGGAAGAGGCTTCTGAGGGTCTGAAATGGTGGTATGGTAAGGAAGAATAAGAAGAAGAAGACATGCTAGTTGACCTTTACATAATGAAATGCAGATGAGGAAGCCCGAGCTACTAAACAGTTTTTGTGGAAAAACTAAAAGGTCACTTAACAATGCTGTTCTGAGGCATGTTGTAGATGGTAATTTACAGTGTATGCCTTTGTGTAATTATGTACTCTGCACATAGAATATAATTGTTTGCAAATGGTCCATGTGTGCGTATGACAAATTATTTTGATATAAAGAATCACAGGGGAGACAATGCAAGCTGGCCATTATGTGAGAAAACAAAAGTTTCTTCCCAAAAAACTCCTCATTAAAAAAAAATAAATAAAAAGGTGGGTTTTATTTCTGTGTTGATTGGGGATGCATTTTTCTCATTTTTACATGTATATAGACAGATGTACATTCATTTCCAGTCCATCCATAATTGCGGTTGAGAGAATATTTAAATATATAGCATTTAGAGGACATCTTTATACTGTCTAAAACAAAAACTTTAACAAACTATTCTCACTATTCTGCAATGTGAGAGATTTTTCACCCTTTAAAACTAAACAATTAATCAGGAGGACATGGTCAACACTTTCAGGCAGTTCACTTTGAAGCTCTGTTTTATTTTATTATTAGAAGAAAAATAAAATGTAAATAATTCAGGAGAAGTCCTTTATCTCTCACTGGAAAACTTGAAAAAATTTATTTAATATTAACTTAACTTGCAGCATCTTATAACACGAGTTACGTTTTCTTCAAACCACAAGGCTCAGAAGAATTTTGTCTCTCAAACAATGCATGCTGGGAAGTCTGCTAACATGCTAATTATATTTCTCTAACTTTCTTCAAGTTAAAATACTTTGTGAACCTAAGTGGTCTGAAAATAAAATTTAAGTTGAATTTATTACTTAATAATATGTATATATTTAAGGTTAAGTAAAATAAGAAAATATTAGTTGCTTCCACTGTGGACAGGAAACAGGCATGAATACATATTTTAATCACAAAACCACAGTAAGAGTAAACGCCTCAAGCCTCACTGTTACACCTTATAGCCCTCTCAAAAAAAACTTTTTTTTAAAACAGTTGACTAATTGTTTTTAGCTCCTTCTCGTGACTGATGGCCGTGTGGCTCTGTGAAGAAGGGCTGCCCTCTGGCCCCCGGGCATCTCTGTCCCCAATTATGTAACACGGCCCTAAATTAGGAAGAGCTCTGTTACTACTGCCTCTAATTTAAACCGACTCAGAGCCGACCATGCGGGGTCATGCCTTTAAGGTTAACATGTTAGACCTGAATATGAGTGACATCCGTTCTGTGGGTTTAACTCGTGGTTTTGCAAGCTAGGTGAGTGTTTATCTTGGTGCCTTGCTGATGTGTTTGTGTAAATTCGGCTGTCCACATCATGTAACCCTGTCACCTAGAAATTGCGTTTTTATAAAACTACTTTGTGAAAGCAAATACATTTGGGGGGAAACATAATGCCATAACGTAACAGGATTTCATGTTTCATGACCAAGATTGTACTATAACTTTAAGCGTGTATTTATTATTGTAACCATGGTGATGAAGATCCCCTAACTTTAACGAAGTTGTAATTTTAACTGAAACCACGATATTACCCTAAACCTAACCAAGCTGTTTTTGTGTCTAAACTAACAGTGTTGTTACGTCATAGAACTGATTTATTTTTCAAAATAATTTCTAATGGTTTTGAAAGGCCCAGACAAATGATGTCATCCTGCAGATAGGGCTGTCGGATCAGAAAATACTTTTGTTGTTGTTAAATAGACATAGAGAGGGTAAGTTTATCGTGTGTGTGTGTGTGTGTATATATATATACATATATATCATGTTATAACAAGTTACAGCCCAAATAAAATTCCCAGACAGGAATGTGACTTGCTCCCACAGAGTGGAGCCTCACAAGCAGCAGGCTGCGGACTGCAGTTCACTTAATGACCACCACTGTTACTAATAACAAGGACTTTCTGAAACTACGGCACCTTTTGTAAGTGTGTAAGGACCGAGGGGTGTCGTACCCTGTACTAATGGTGTAGCTACAGAATGGCTCAAATAGAATCTAAGGATAGATCGTATGTGATAAACAGTCAATCCTGTGAAAAGACTGTCTCCATCTAAAAGTCTTACTGTTTAACAGCACAAAAAAGACCTTAACTGAGGTTTTAAAAATGTTTGATGATCCTTGAATGTCCTAGAATATGCTCATAGCATTATTATGATTATGATATGATGAGCAATGATATGGAGCCAAATTAATTTTATAATATTAATGACACAGAAAAAAAGAAATCCATATTTCTCGCTGGCTAGCTAGATAGATCGTCTGTGAACCTATTCAGGACAGGTTAATCAAATTAATACTTAAGTATTAAGTACTTACACATGCACAAATGTACACATGTATAGAAAGAGATACACAGTTGTTATTTGGGGTCAGGAGGGCACAGATGGCCAGTAGATGACAGGTTGTTGAGGCAGTGGATTGGCAGAGTCAGATCTAATCATGACAGAAACAGCTTACACTCCCGTCCTCTTCTCTTCTCACTGGACATGTTTGATCAGCTGCCGGACATTATCCTGCTCTCCCTTTCCACTGCACACTTCTTGGACTGCTCACCTAATTCCAATCAATCTGCAGTGAGGTGTGAACCACACCGTTTCCTGTGCCAGGGCTGAATTATTACAACCTGCCTTCCAAAGATAACTCCCTGCCTCCTCTACCTCCTCCCGTCCAGTTCCCATCACCACAATACTCCCACGTGCCATGCAAACTCCACGCTGGAGAGTCAAACTGTCACGGCTGTGAACTATTTCAATGTCAGTTTCATGTTAAGTCAGCTTTATGAGGAGTATGGAAACCAGAGTCTGAGGAAGTGGCTGTTTCATCAGGATGAGGATTCGTGGGAACTGACACTGTCAAGCAGATTAGGACCAGCAGTTAGGAAAAGATGCAGAGACCCAACAGAAACAGGAACTTCTCATAGACTCGTTTTCCACTTACATAATTAGCTACAATGTGATATTCTTTACATATATTATTCAGTTCTTTTTTTTTTTTTTTTTTTTAGCATACATAACACCTTATTAGATTTCATGATACATGATATAAAAAAAAGGCTATGGTGTTTTTTTTTTTTTGTTGTTTTAATTGAACAAACTTTCTTTAAATGTTAATAAATCTCAATCATTTTATTTTCATTGGAAATAACTTAAAAATTTAGCTGGGAAAAGTCATACTCAAACAACGATTCAATTGGTCTTATCAATAGAATTTCTAGTTTGGTTAATTGGAAATGTTTGTTACCTCTTTATTGCAGATTAGTTTTCCCATACCTCACAATATTGTTTGAGCTGTGACTTATCTCACCATGTTAAGATCCTTTCTGTGCAAAAAAAGTAGGCAGCCTTGCTACAGGTGAACACTTGAACACTTCTGTGATTTGATATTTATTTTATTGTTCCTTTCTTCTTTGTTGTTAATGTTCATTCTTTTATTTGTTTTTTACTGAAATGTCAAAGGTCCTTTTTTTTTTGTTCCCTGTGCAAATAAACAAACTAAAATAAATAATTTTACTACTATTCCAATCATTTTGCTGATCAGGGGCAGGCACAGTGCAGTTGGTGCTTCTGAGAGAAAAAAAAATCACTAAGAGCATTGCACAACTGCAGAGGAGTAAAACAGTGTTTGGGGTAATATTGTGAATCTTTCCTATCTGTTATATGCAGAAAATGTTACTCTCCTTACACTCCGCAGGGAAACTCTGACATTTGAACAAAAAGATATTTAGCTGCACTACTCTTAATTGCAAAAGGAATAATTTACCATATGTTTGCTGTGCTTGAGCGATATTTTTGAATTTTTAATAACCCAATAAAACAGAAAGTCAGACCTCATGAGCGACGCAAGCAGACGGAGAAGGACATATTTAAGGGAACAGATTTTCAGACATACCGTGTGAACAATTGTTCCATCTTTTATATTATAGTGCAAGATTGTTTCATCCTTGAGGGAAAAAAATAAATGAGGATAATGATGATGATGCAGGGAAAATGTGCAAACTAAGAATCTGACAAATTCACTTCCATTGATTTTTCTTGTGTGTCTATTCTGGTAATATAAAGGAGGATTGTGTCCCCTCACAACCCCGACACCAGCCACCCACATACACAGACACAAACGCACACCCATCCACCCCTTATTGTGTCTAAGCATTTATTTGCTTTTAATTAAATAATTTCCTTGTACTGCAGTTAAGGTTCCTAATGTGTTGGTCTTTCCTGCTAGATTAAAATGCAATAATGATTTTTCAGAAAATGAAAATTGCAATGGTTTACCATCAATATCTGAGAGCTCTGATGATGGTATCTACCCACTGATAAGCTATAACTCTAACTACACTACATTGTGTTAATGATACATTTGGGATCATTGAACATATTAACAGCAAGATTCCCTAAAGTCATTTTAAAGAGTAATTAGGATCACTCTGTCAAACTTTAATACAGTTGAACTCTAACTTAGATACACTGCATTTACTCTTCTCGAATGGCCGTCATCAGTTATGCCAACCCCCTTAGTTACTGTTGCTAAGGTTCTGTTCTCTCACGGCACACTAACGACAGATTTACCACTTCAAATTCGAAGTAATCTTTGAAACAACGGTGCTCTAGTGTAAGACAGAGGTAAACAAAGGCTGGAGGCTTCTCACTGCTGGCTATTGTCGATGATCATTGATTTTGTCAGCTGAATTAGTTAGATTTTAACATTAAATTGGGCTATTGGGATGAGAACTGACTAATGTGTTTGGCAAACGTAGCCAAGACAGAATCTCAGGTAATGTTGGCTGGGGTTGCAGTTTTTTTACAAATCCAATAAAGAGCAGGACAGAGCTGCTAATGTTTCTAATCCATTCCTTACACTTTTGCTCTTTTGGTTTTGGAGACAATAAATTAAAGAAACCACCATCCAAACTCTCCATATCGCTTTTACTACAGCCCCATGCACACTGCTTCAACATGCTGAGAAAAGTTATATTTACTTGGCTATGATGAACAATCTATGTTTGCGGCAGAGGGTTTAGGGAGCGTCAATTTTTAGGATGCTTTATTTAAAGGTATTGCCAAGTTATTTGGTAATGCATCCCTTCCAGGCACATTACTTTGTCCTGATACAAGGCTTCTATAATTTTTATCATACACTAGTCCTTGTGTTTACTTACTATTTCACAGTAAAGGGTTAGGGTTAGGGGCTATTTAAGTGCAAGTTGTGTGCTGAGAAAATAACTGTTTTTCCTTTTTTCAATCTTTTCCTGATTTGTTTTTAAATTGCAGTTCTAAGGCTTGGCATCTGGGATGTGAAGCTCCTTTTATTATTTTTGAATTTAATTTGCAAGGCAAACCAGCTTATACTCAAAGTGGTAATGTGTGTGTGCACGGCTGCTGTGTATGTGTGTGTGATAGAGGATCCAAGTAGGCCTACTGTCTGTGAGGCTCTTGGGATGCGCCATCACCTCTAAACAGTACCGATTGGAAACACTTAACCCCAGGGCAGAACATCAATGCCATACTGTACATGCATACAGGGTTGAAGGTACCCAAAGATAACCAAGTGAGGAAAGGCATAAATAGTGGCCTTATTCTGTCTGCAATCAAGTGGTCTGACTGCATCATATCTCAGCGTTTCCATTAAAGTGTCCCTGGTTCCCACGGCTCTTAGGCTGCCTGGTGATAAAAGCCTCTGTCACAGCAGGGACCTCTTTAGAGCTGACAGAAACTCCAGTTAATGAACGTTTAATCAAATTCTACAGTAATCAATTATGCAGCATGCTAGGATTTATTTATATATAACTTTTAATTAGATTAGACTTGCACATTATTCTGGCTATTTATTTGTTAGGTAGCAGCATCATGATGGAGGAACTAAAACTGAATTAGTGCAATGACTATGAAAAGAGAATGACTATTCTTTTCAGTGATGAGCAGCAGGGGCAACTGTTTTATTTTTAGCCCCATAACTGAACATGCTCTGATTAAATGTGACTATACAGTAAGCGAGAAAATAACATGAAACATAGCTTGACATGTTTGCATCTGGGCCTGTGAATGGCATTGGGGAAATGGAGGAAATGTTGCATGAAGAAAATGTAGCTAAATCCAACATCGAAGCTGCTATTATCAATGTTTTCACACCTGCAGTTGATCCAATGATTGTGTGTAATGAAAGGGTTGCTCGTAGTGAAACAGCCAACTCTGTGGTTCCCCTTGTTGTTCTTAACAGGTCCAACTGAACCCGTTTGAAAGTAATAAACAGGGCCTACAGGTGGCTGCTACACACTCAACATTAAAACATCAGATTGCACTAATCCAAGTCATACGTAGTTGCTTACCAGGCGGCAAACATGTAGATGCTTGCCAGCACTGCTTCATGGTAAATGGACTTTCCTTGTGGGTTCATTGGTGAGGCCAGTACAAAGAAAAACAACATGAGATGAGGAGCCACGGCGTCTGTTCATAAATGTTCTCGACAAAGCCTGAAGCTGCCACTGTGCTGCATGTTCCAGTAAATACCGCATTCCCTGATGTATGATTGTCTAATGGCATGGTGTGAAGTAACAAATGAGAATCTGTCAGTAGAAATGCAGTGTGCTTTGCTCGTTGTTTGCCAAGGTGCCCAACAGTTGCCTGTCGATGATTGATGAGCTCCTCCTTATAACCATTACAACAACTCCTCCGATAGCAAATAGCACTGTGAGAGCTACTGCGAGTAAAAAAAATAAAAAATGGATGCGTGGTTAGAATGGATGTTGTAATCAACAAAGTCGTTATGTAAGAGAAGACTTGATGTCCCCTTTTACTCTCGGGGCAAGAACCACTACATCCTTTCAGCAGACACTGCTTAGTTTCTCCCCCCATCAGACACATTCGCTTTTTGCCGCTTACAGTCTTGCTCGATCTGCTTCACTCTAGGATCCAGCTTGTTATGCTTCTCTAGCTTGGACACATATAGAGATGAAGATACGTTATGAGGCAGACATTACTTTAGCTGTGGATGCAAAGCCATTAACAAGAGATGTGGTACTCAGGATGTGCAGTAAGAGATGTGTTACTGGAAGGTCACAGCTGTTTTAGCTTTGCCCATTATGCCTACTTCCTCAATTACAAGTGTGGTTACATCCTCAATCAGTGCACTTGGCATTAAAGACTCCCATGGCAATAAAGGGCAATTTTTAGCTTTCTGTAAGTACCTTTGAAACATTTTGCTGCTGGGATCCATTATTCTATTTATAAAGAAAAGATCAGGTAGTGTATTAACAATGGTAGTTGCTTACAAGTTAGCCATGCTTGCGAAATGGCTCTATGGACGGCGATGTCGATTGGTTGGTGCACCACTTTGGTCCAGTCTGAAATAACTCAACAACCATTGCATGGATTGGCATGGAATTTGGTACAGATCTCCTGGTCCCCAGAGGACAATTCCTAATGACTTTGGTAATCCCCAGCTCAAATTTTTAATTTATCCTGTGAAATTGATCAACATCTGTTTGATGGATTGGCACGCATTTTTGTGCAGACATGTGGTCCTCAGACGATAAAGCCCAATGACTTTTGCGATCCCCTGACTATCCCTCTGGCGCCACCATGAGGTTGACATTTGTGGTTTTGAGTGAAATGTCTCAACAGCTATTGGATGAAATTTGGTGAACACATTCGTGTCCCTCAGGATGAATTGTAATAACTCTGGTGATCCTTTCACTTTACATTAAGTATTGATGATCAGGTCAAAATGTTGTCTAATAATCAATCAAAAAAATACCTTAGCATGTACCATAGTCACTGTCTGTTATATTATGAAGCATTTAACTCAAAGTGCTGCTGTGCCAAAGTACATCTACACAGTGCCACTAGCATGGCTGCAGACTCTTGTTTGAAAATGAGTTGTTGTTTGGCAAAATGCATGAGAAAAAGATATGCAAATAACAAAAGACCTACAAACATAACTATTGCCAGTTAAGCCAATTTTGGTGGTTTAGAAAATAACCTGCATAGATGCACATTCACTTGTTTATTTCTTCCAACACAGACTACAGTACATCACTGTTGAGGAACAGTCTTTAGCACGTTCATCCTGTAGGATAACAACTGGCAGAGCAGGTAGGGTTGATAGAGCGTAAAGTGCTCCTGTATCCAGCTGAAACTGCAGCCGGAATCGGGGATAAAAACGTGGATGTCTCAGGTGAGCAGACTAATCTTTTTATATTCCTCAGATTATGGCTTGTGGGTGCACAGCAGATGCCAACCACAGAAAGGCTGTACACCGGGGAGGGGGGGGGGGGGGGGGTGGCTTTGTGGTGAGGGGCAAAAGCTTGTTTTGCAAACAGGGGTCTTATACTAGAATCTAGTAACTAGATGGATTACAAAGCGAATGGAATGAACACGCTCTCCCTTTTTTAGAAAAACATTTGAACCTGTGTCTGTATTATGAAGGATGATTTTTTTTTAATGAAAGATTAACAACTCGTAAAGGCTAAACTGATTCACAAGCAACTTAATGAGGAGTTGAGACCTTTGATTTCTTGTGGTCTTCTATTTTGACTGCAATTCCAGTTTGTTGTGATTTAGGAGTTGTAGAAGTTTTTGCAACTTCAACTTTTTTTTTATTCCCACTTTAAATAAAGAGTCCTGAGAGTTCTCAGTGAATTCTGCATCACTTCTTCTTTGGCCCTTCCCATCTGGTTTTGGAATTACCTCATCTGTGATTGCCACTCAGGAAAGCGCAACATAAATCCTGTTTGACCAGACACTAATGAAACATGTGGTGGAAATACAACATCTCCAAATGACTTCTCTGTAGATGGTCTCAGTCAGGCTATCACTTTCTGCAACACGCCTCTGCACCCGGTGCAGCCAGGGAATTAGCGCACTTGTGGGCCCTGGTACATGCGGCGAGGCTTGACGAGGAGAAATGAATTCAAAGCAGGCAAATTTCTGTCTTTTACTCAAAACCACCGATGCCCCACTGTCCCACTCCAACAGGTAATCATTAACTTGTTAGTTTCTTTGTTTACATCTCCTACCAGGGGGGTTCGCCGTACGTTGTGCATCAGTATTCACTCGCCGGGCTGCTGGGTAAATGAATGTGCAGGGAGCCAGCGAGACAGCTTTAATCCCCTGGCAGCTTCTGTTCATTGGACCTCCTTCTTCAGTGTGAAGCTGCAGCCGATGGCAGCGTGATGCTAATGTAGTGTCTCGCTCAACGCTCAACAGTCTCACTAAGTACTAGGCCAGACTGAAACGACATATCGTATGTTCTTGCTAACTGCATAGTAGGACCATAAAGGATGTCATGAAAGCATGAGCAGGAAGTTACATTTGATCCTTCAGGCAATGGGTGGATCCACGGATGTGACACTGTAATAAGAAGGTCACGGTCTGGTCAAAGAGTCCCATTAAGAAGGTCATACAGATGTCAAGCTGTCCTCTTCTGGTCATGAGGCTTATCGATTTCAGTAGGCAGGAAAATCTATTTGAGTAAGGGCGTTGTTTCTCAATTTCGGGGGTTTATCTCATAATGATGTGTAGTTCCACATCTAGTACAGAGCTTTTAATGATGTAATCCGGATAATGAAGAGGCAAGCTGTTTAATTCTGATGAGTTATGATACAGCTGAAATTCAATACCCAACAATAATGATGATGCCAGTTTTTATGGTTTTAAGCAGTGAGTGTGGGCAGCGACTTACAGGCTGGATGCAAGAGAGTGTCTGTAACCACAACTGTACTGTTCACTTTTTACAAATGCTACTTTTGCAGTCTCATTTCGCACGGGAATTAATGTAAGGCCTGAGCTGACGACACAAAAACGTAACATAACACAAAAGACCTCAGATAGACACACACATCCCTGGGTTAAAATGTACCCAGTTTTGGACAACATAGCACAGACACAATGGTGGGTTAACTTTACCCAGTATCCATGGGTATAAAACCGTTGGGTCATCAATTAAACCCAAGACAACGGGTTGTTTTGACCCAGTGTTAATGTTATTTTTTTATATTACTTTTTACCCAAACTAAAGTAGGGGTTATTATGAACCAGTGTTGGACACAAAAAGCTCAGGTTTCACCTGAAAACTGTCACAAATGTGTTGTTAGTTTTTCAAAATGAAGAATATTAAAAACTACAAAGGATACACATATTATTTGCAACAATCAGGTACAAATAGTAACAAGTAAGTTTAATAAGAAGCAGACTGAAACAGTTCACAACTATAAGTTAACTAGCCTAACAATAAAATAAATATATATGGTTAGATAGATGGACCCTGAAGTATGAATGAATAAAACATTTAACATTTAAAAAGCTGGTGATAGTGTTTAACTACTACTAAATCCATTTCTCCATTTAAATGACATTTTTGACAAGCGTTTATGCTCATAGTTGTTAAGCCTCTCATAAAAGGCTTTGAGTGTTTCTCTGAAGTACCACATAATGGTCCGTGCTTTGATAAATTAATTGATTGATCTCTAACAGGAACTTTCAGCTTTGAATTTACAAGATGTCTTACTTTGACGGTCTAGTTCCTTGGCTTTGAATAGGACGAGTGTTCTTATGTGTTAAGTTTATCACTGAGGTACTACAGGTCAAACATTACGTTATGGCACAAGTCTCTCTGAGAAACTGTGTTCAGTTGCCCAGTCGATTATGGCTACTGTTTTTCCCCAGAGAAACCATGACAAACTGCAACATAAGTTTGGCTTCCCAGACTGTTCGGGATGTTTGCCATACACCATAATTGCTAATTTCCTTTCAGCAAGGTTTTGTAATTTAGGGTAAAGCACGTAATAGTAACTACCCAGAAACCCATTTTATTGAAATGTGATGAAAACCTTTGCCATATTTGGAATGTTTTGCCAAATGAAATACAGAAAATGCCCACAGGTACTCTGTGGAATAAAATAAATGTTGAATTGAAGTTAAATGTCATACCTGGCTCGTGGCTTGTTTTCAATCATCCGAACCAGGTGCGAAAATCTGGGAGGAAAAAAATAATTTCATTTGTACAAGAAAAAGTGAACATTAAATCAGGAAGAAAAAAAATCCCTCTTTTATATTTCCTGATGAAAAGCTGACCTCCACTGACACTCAATATGTAAAAATCTTGTTCTGCGTCGCTGCTTGAGTTGCTGCTTTGACTGATGAAAGACAGCAGATGTAAAGTGTTTTTTTTTTCTTCTTTTTGACAAAGAAACAAGGAGTTCATTTGGGGCAAAGTTATGTACAGTAGAGTCACAGTGTGCCTCAGTCAGCAGTGCCCTTGGAAGTATCAGGAAGATTTATTGTCACTTTGAATTGGGGACACACTTTTCAGCAACAACACATTCTGTCCTTGGGCAATTCAGGATTTCCCTACCGGTCTGTACACATCTTTTCATTGGTCAAGTAGAGTGTGTGCTGAAAATCACGTTTCCACTCTGTAATACAGATTTGTCTCTGTGAAGAAAAAGTTTTACATTAAACTCTTCAGGCTGATACTAATCAGATCCATGGTCCATCATACTGTCGCTAAAACATATGTATTTATGGTACTGTAAGGCAGATTAACTGCAATGTACAATTACAGTATCACATTTAAAAAAAATTGTGCTTCAAAATGACAATTAGCAGTGAGCAACGTCATACTGAATATATTCTGCAGCATTATCCACATTAACATCTGTTTTGTCAATGTTTAATTGTTTTCCTCACAGTCTTAAGGCCGCCATTATTCGTCTATCTTGTCTATAAGGCCCTCTTGCATTAATATGCGTCTCGTTTCCAGATTGTATCTAGATATGATTTAACCTGATTCTATTTACACCTGGTATTAATATGTGTCTCCAGTGTCCTGATTGAGATCGGATTGAGATCTGGTCGGACTGTCCAGCAAATGAATGTCACATCGAATTCTCGTTTGCGTGGGTCAAAAAAAAGGTTCCACGTGGTTCTGCACCCATAGTCGTTATATGTGGATTGAAAATACAATTAACATTTGTGTTCAATGTGGTCACAATGCCTCCCTGACAATCCGTCCTCAATGAATCTTGGGTGCATTTATACCTGTACTTTCATGTGATCAAGCTCTAACCGATCTGACCACCCAAAACACATTTTAATGCAAGGTGTAAAGGGGGTCTGCATAAACCAGTGAGTGGCTAAAAAAAAACACAGATTACTTGTGTCGACTCAGTGCTGTTAAATGCGCTTCAGTGTGTACAGTCACAAGCTGCCAAGCTTATCAAGTCATTCATAGATTAACCAATAGTTCAAACTATACATGGACTTTCAACACATAATAGAAGAAAATAAGTGTCTTATAATAGAAGGATGAACGCAATTGAAGGAACCGCTAAGTGCCTTTTCAAGGCTTTTTTGATGGCTATTACTATAGCAGTTACATCCAGATTTGATCTCCTCTGGAAACAATAATCAAGCAGAGTGCTAGGAAAAAAGCGTCTCTCACTATTAAATTGACATGACTGCTTGAAATAGGACTGCAAATTTTGACATCAGAACTAGTTGGCAGCTGATTTATTCCACCTTTGCAGATGGAAAGGAATAGTTCAACATTTTCAGTCCAGTAGATAACTCCATGTAAGATGGCGAATTGTCTTGATTTGGTGACTGTTGGACAGAGCCAGGCGAGCTGTTTCTACCTGTCTCCAGTCTTTGTGTTAAGCTTAACTAACCAGCCACAGGCGGTAGCTTCATTTTTACCATACAAGCATGATGATGATATATTTTTTCTATTTCATTTAACTCTCCACCAGTAAGCAAATAAGTGTAGTTCCCAAATTGTTGAACTATTCCTTTAAAAGAAAATCTGAACTGGCATTTCTACTTTGGGTTATCAGCGATGGCTTTTTATTCCCTTGGCTATTTTGAGCCACACTGCTGAGCACAGAAGGGTAACATGCACTGAAAGCTCTTCTTTTAATCTTCCTCTGAGAGAGGCTTTTGGTTATCAGACGCCCATCCAGGCCAGTGAATTTACCCAGAGCCACGTCAGTCACTCGGCCTCTGTGCTTCCGCTCCAACCACCACACTGTCTGAGATATTGGATTTATTCGACTTATTCTGTGTTTGATAGCGATAATTTGATTGCACATGTAGTTGATTTAATTTGGCATGCTTGAAACCAGACCATGCAGGGTTGTTGACAGACTATTAGGCCGCGGTGAGGGGGATCTCTCAGATGAGGCTGTGTGTGTGTGTGGTGAGTGTGTGTGTGTGTGTGTGTGTGTGTGTGAGTGTGTGTGTGGGTGGGTGTGTGTGTGTGTGTGTGTGCGTGCGTAAACTGAGAGGGTCTACTTCATATTACATGGGGATGTAGCTTTGGTGGATTGGGTTGCTTTGACCCAGAGTGTGTGTGTACCCTGTGGACTCTGCTCTGCTTGAGAGAGACACTAACACAACCTCTCAAACACAGTTAATGAGCTCTAACAACCTGTCTGATGACGCTCGTGCATTATCCGAACCGAGCAATCAGGTCTCTCTCTCTCTCTCTCTGCTCACCTCTCGTCCCTCGTTTACTTTTTGTGAAACACAGTAAATGATGCTAATTTTAACGGAACACAATGTTTTTGTGTAGACTATTTGAATTTACGCAAATATGCTTTCAGGGTTGCAAGGTTTTTGACATTTACTTTTCAAACTGGCACTGTCGGCATCACAGTCCCTTATTTTTTATTTACTTCAATTTACTTCAAATTGTCCAAAACCTATTTATTTTCAAATTTACTAGCCTACATACTATATACATATTACTGCTCTTAACGTGCCTAAGGACATGGTTAGTCTAAAGTCTGCATTTTAACCTGCACAAATCGTAAGGTCTATAGGTAAAGTAATGTACACACTGGCTAACCTCAGAGATGATGAATTGGTTAATGCAAAAAAGTTTTTGATCATTGCCTTATTTTGGTTGCGTGAGCTGCTCCTGAGATTGGTAGCGCCCATGCTCGGTCGCTCAGTGTGGGTGGGGTGGTGTGATGAATGGGAGCTGCCGGGTATAGGGATTTATACGACAATAAAAGAGGCCGGTAATTGATGACTCCGTAGAGTGTACAGTGATCAATAGCTAAACCGAGTGACCAAAAAGCAGTTTAGATAAGCAACAAACGTACTTAATCGTTTCCCATGAGAGTTTCCAAACAGCCACGAGTAAAGAAACATTCTTCACTCTGTGCTGTCTTGGACAAGCAGAGACATGAGAAGAGAGACGCAGGGACAGAGAGAATGAGGGTGGAAGATACAGAGAGGGAGCAATAGGAAAAGAGACAGTGCTAGCAGCAATACACACTTTCTGAGAGCAGTCCTCGTTTCCATGTTAACAGTGTGATATCTGATATTTTCTTCTGTTTGTGCTCTGGGCAATGTTATAACCGCAGAACTAAGACTAGTTTTGAAAAGCTTGCCTGTTACAATTCAGCATTTCAACTATGCTGCTCTGAACCAATATGACATGAATGAATCCCTTCTTCAGACAAACAGATGAAATTGAGAAGTACTTGTTACCCATTTAGACATCAAGCAGAATATTACAGCACTGATATTACACCCATGAATATGGCTTATAACATATTGCATGTTCCTTCTGAACTTTATGCATATGTGAATAGATGTAGATGTCTTATGCAATGTCAAACACAATATTTCAATTGTTTTTCATGTGTAAAGTCTACTCCTTAATGAATGCAAAATGAAAAAAGGTGGACCAATAAAAGATTTGCTCACCTAAAAAAATAAATTTTAAACATCTGATGAAAGTTGAGGTATTTCTTTAACACATCCCTTAAACCAGGATTAAACTAATGTAATCCCTTGGGATGTAATATTTTCATATGGCCCAAAGCATGTGCCACAGCTCACTCACTAACTAATTTAGTAATATATGCGTGCACTGCGTTCAGACATATAGAAATTTAAGTAGCTCAGTGACTTGGTGAGATATGTGGATGTTAAATATTCATTCACAAATACACACCTTCTGAGCCCTGTGCCGCTCCAGCTGTGCCACGCTAAGGATTCTGGGAACTAATGATAACACGGGAGCCACACAGCCATCCTGAAAGCCTGTTAGAAAGCGCAGGGTGGAGAATAACACATTGGCTCTATAGCCCAATCACACACAATCTGTCTGTCCATATCAGGACACAAGTCCAGTTCACAGGCCTCAGGGGGAGAGCATAAACACTATAACCAGCTACCTTTCCCCCAATAGATTCACCCCTTCCACATGATACTGTAGGGTGCAGAAAAGAAACTGTTTCCACAATTTCCCATCTTCTTGAACCCCAAAACCATTAAATTGTTCCATGTTGAAATAATCCACTGTAGTCTTTTCTTAATCGCAGGCAACCCTGTCTTTAACATTATGTACCTAATTATTTGTTAAGGCAAATTCAGTAAATTCAAATAAATATTGTAGGGTTGCACAGTATTTTGTTTGTTTTTGTCAGAAATGTGGTAATGTAGTAAACTACCAGTGTCACTGGATGTCTCTGTCTTCGCTCCAAAATGTTCAACCACATTTCATCAGAGGTCAAACATCTGCTTTTCTTCTATTAATCACACACTGCTAAAGAAGCAGTCCTTTGCAGAGGGTTTTGGCAAGAAAATACAACACAATAGTCTGGGTGAGCTGTTAAAATTAACACGATTGACTACAATCTTTGTTTTAATAAGTAATTATCTGCCCTTTTGAAAGTGAGAATCTTCAACAGGTCGCACTCTCTCAGCAGGTTGAGAGAATGATCATGTTAATATGGGCTTTACAGAAAGTACATTAAACGTTTGATTGTAGAGTAAATGTGACCAGTGATCAGTGGAAATCAAGCAAATATTTCAAAGCCCAAACCACAAAGTTGTTGCTGTTTTAACAAGTCAGTGCGAGCTGACCTATCCACACATATTGGGCACACTAAGGAACAGTGTGTGCTATCGAGCAGCACGTGACCCCGGGGTAGGATCAATACTCACCTCTCTTATAAGGCAACCTGGCATTCAGCCAGCCAGAAGGTCGGCCTCAGAGTCACTGCAGCCAACATCACCAACAAGCCAAGAAAGTCGATCCAAACATGCTTTGTCTGTTGTTGTTTTTTTTACATTATGAATGTTCACCAATAAAAAAAGACACAGCAAGTTAAAACCCTCTTTCACATACATTATAATTTATTCTTTCACCATTTGAACAAAGTTTGATAAGCGGACACAATATATGATAAACGGTATACAAGTGAACACAGTCAGTCTTTACTGACTGGTTCCACACAGCAAATATACTGTACATAACCACCTTTAAGAGAAAATAAAAAGGAACATACTGATTTGGGCCTCTTAAAGAATACATTCAGACAGAACCACTTTGGTCCAGAAAGGGGATTGACCCAAGCTGCTGGCTTCAAAAACAAACATGGTTATGGTCACAGCTTAAAATACATGTATTAGTTTAAAAAAAATTAGCAATATACTTTGACCATACATATATACTCTACTGTATACTATTTTATTCAAGGTGCACAACATTCCTTTGTTACCGTGTCAGTATCCAAACATTTCTCCTGCTCTGCAAAACAAGAAAAACACTGCAAATTCACCTCTGAGCAACAGCAGCACCAGTATGTGCGTCATGCTCCAAGCTCAATTCTGAGTATTGAATGTCTACCTGCTCTATTACAATCCTCAGCAGACGCTGATGAAAAATAGCCCCAGCCTGCTATTTTTTTTTTTTTACCAACTCAACACCAGCACCTGGCTGAAGTGTAAATGCACAGAGTTATTATCTGAATGGCAAACATGTCGCTGTTGTGCTCCAATTTAGCTCTGAACTACAAGATGACATTGGGGAATCACACTGAGAGTAGATTCCATAATGAAACCCAGAGCTGTTTGTTCCTTATGCCTTATATAGGCATGATTTCTGGGAACGTCATGTGGTGCAGTACTGTATATTATAGTGGGACTGACTTAAAATGACCTCTCACCTCTGTTCTCTGTGTGAAGCCAGTTGCACTGGTTTACATCAACCCATCGCTTATCTAGCTGCAGCCAATGATTCATCCTATTGTAAAACATCCACAAATCTGGAAAACTGAAAACTGCACACATTCATACCCACTTGAAAAAAATACTTACACATACACATACATACACACAGACATGCCATGAAATATATTGATGGCAATCCAAAAAAATCACCTGTATAAACACATATATACACACAGTATTTACTAATTATAAATTAACATTGTGCAAATAGTCATACATACAAAGTCAAGTTGAGTTAGTTCTGGCAACTCAAAGATGAATTAATGCTCTGCAAGAGGCTTCCTTACTTTCAAAATAAATGCAATGTATTCAGAAGCTGATGTACCACTGCTAATTTAGCTTTAGTTTTTCACTAGAATGCTTATTAGAGATATTTTGTTCTACTTTTAGGGTGTTTTGTTCTAAATGTCCACAGCCCCTGCAGACACAGGACAAGGCTGAATATTATACACCGTCTGTAGAGTAACTGGGCGCATGCAGTCATTAGCTAAGGCTTTCTGACTTTTTAGCATTTGCACAGTGGAGATACTGATGTGATGGCCCTGTGCGGGAGGTATCCTTGGTGAATCACTCACACAACTTTAGCTTACTAAATCTGTGCAATCTGCATGCATCACAGCCTATATTTAACATTGTAAAAACACCCTTGTGCTAGAGATGACATGTTGTTTTGCGTTGGATTCATCCTTTATGCATGTGTGGCTTTACAGGTCATGACTATATGCTGTGTATTTTCATCATTAATTTGAGTGCACGGTTTCCCCTTTCAGCTTTCATCTCAAGGGTTGAGTGCACTACTGTGCAGAAGTTCATATAGTGTGCCGATGGCATGTGAGTCAGACAACATCTTGATGGCAAGGGGAAAAGAAAACATATTTTAATGGCACAGAATTGCAACTATTCCCCTTAAAAACACACCTGGCACATTAACACAGGTATTGTAGCCCTCAGCAGTATCCAAGGTTTCAACCTATATAATATATATTTTTTTATTATTGTAAAATACTTAAGTAAGTCAAGCAATGATCATTCTAGCTTATTTATAATTCATCCCATACCACCTCTTGACCTCTTTTAATGTCTATATGTAAGCCAGGAATAACCCGGTGAGAGCAGCTGCCAATTTCCAATGGGCCCTGGATGGGGCCACTTGAACAACACTGTGGTCACCGTATGAGGTACAGTAAACAGAATGGTGTGAATGTCAGGAAAGTCCGTATAGACAAGAAACCATTTACAGATTTCATAGCAAAAGAAAAAAAAAAGGCAAAAAAAAAAAGCATTTTCCTCTGTTCCCTTCCATCTTGTTTTGTGACACTTGTTTGGTCTTTTTTGTGTACGCAGTTCAATGTCCTGTTTGTCTTTAACCTCCAGTACCACATAACACACATTTGATACACAGCACAAATTAAAGCATAGGCCCAAGAAACCCTGTGTCTCTTATTTTTGTTGATGTTTTGTCTTGTTTTGTTTCCCTTGTTGCTATTTGAGGTTTTAGGGTTTTTTTCTCATTATTTTACATGGCTTATCCGCCTTGAGATGCCGCTGCTGCATTGTTCAACATGCATCCGTTTCTTTTACTGTCTCACAAACATCTACAAAAATCCATAAACGGGGGCTCACAGCACATTAGACATCTCAGCGTGAATGTTTGCCGCATAATTCTCCGTTCTCGGGCTGTGGAGAGGGCTGATTGCCTCTCAGTCTCACACTCGCACTGATCCCTGGGCAGAGACTCTGACAAATGACTCTATCAGCCCAGCTCTTCACAGCCACCCAGGGTAGTATGTATAAGAGCCAGATGAGAACTCAAGGCCGCCCAAACTTTCAACATCAAGTTGTTGTTCCTTGCTTCTTTCACAGGTGGCTCTCCACGTTCTCCCTCTGCCCCTCGTAACACTGCACCTTGTCCGTAAGGCCGATGTCCTCCTCCAGGGTGCAGTTGCTGATGGTTCCCTCACTCCCGCACTGGCCTGCCCCCTTACTGTGGACCATACCGTTGTGGCAGCCGGCCACAAGCATGAGCCTCTCCTCCGGGCTGCAGACAGGGGCCGAGCTTTTGGTGATGTCCGGGAGGTGAGGCATTCGAGAGACGTGGTTCAACAGGCTGCCCGTCTTCGTGTTGGGGGTATTGCTGTAGGTGTGGCGGTATTCCTCCTCGATGTTCCTCCCTAGCTTCCAGCGCTTCCACTTCTTCAGGATCTCAGACTGCACCTGAGGAGACGAAAGTAGATGTTATTAATGTGATGCCGGGAATAAAGTATGGGGTTGACAAAAGTGTGTTTGTTGTGCAAATGAGAAGACTCACCTCTTTGTTGACAAAGCAGTACAAGATGGCCACCAAGAGACCCTGTGGAGACAACCAATACTGAGTCAGTCCCCTACATTAACTCATTACAGCTACTATATTCATATTATTTTGAAAATCCAGTGTTTTCGAAACTATGAAAACACGACTCAAAAGCCTAGTCCTAATCAATGTATGCCGCTTTTTGGTTACATGGGGCAGTTTATGACTAAACCACTGAGTGCAATCACATGCACATTAAATTATCTTCTGTCTTAAATTGAAAGCCTCATGGCTGCACTTGTCATCTTTGACTTTGGGATTGTTACTGCATCCTCTCCTCTCTGTCACCCTCTTCGTCAAGGCGTGTCGTCTGTTGGTTGGCTGTAATCTTAGCACATGTCATCTGTGCCCCCGGACCAAAAAGGTCACCATCATTATGTCACAGTGTGACACAGCCAGTTAGCAGCACAGACAGCACATTATGCAAATGTAATCCCTGCTGACATATAAGTAAATACAGCACTTCTCAATTGTCTGGGGGAAGGGAAATTCCGAGATGCTGAGACTTCTGAACAGATAGCTGAACAAGCTCATCTCGAATGACACTTAGACAAGATAAAAGAATAGTTCGCTTTTAATTTAGTACAGCATGGATTTTGAGATTTGGATTTGCTCAGGAGATAAATGTAATTCTCAGCTGCAGTTGTGCGTCTTCCTCTTAATCTTTTCAAATAAAGATTAACTCAAACTTGAGAACAAAGACTGTGCTTTAAACTTCCAGTTTTATCCTATTTAAGCATGTCTTAAGCCTTTATCTCCTGCAGTGCTCAGTCCTCACATCTCCCCCCAAAACCCATTATATGATTTCTTTCAATTTTGTCTGAGTACCGGAACAACAGGCGGAAATATGCAACCAGAGGATGCCTCACCATTGTCTTAACCTCCCTGATTTCACTTGCTCACTCTCATTTAAACCACTTAACCCCTGATTCATCGCTGAATTATTATCATAAATGGTCTTTGTTCATGAACATAAAAATGGAGGCTTTGGTTCAAGTCCAAGTCCAACCTGGAAGGAGGAGAAGAAGAGGTCGATGAAGAGCTTGGTGAGACGCAAACCGATGGTGGTCTTGGTGGACTCATCTGTCACAAAGATAAAGACCACCTGATGGATACCCAGAAGAGGGATCAGGGTTAGAGTCGACTTAGCCAACCTGCGATGGAGGGGACGAGAGACAAGGAGAGAGAAAGCACAGAGTAAGTGGAGGGAATAATGTTATGTAAACAGAAAAAATGCTCTCACGTTTGAACTCACCTGAATTTGTAATCTGTGTATCCCATTTGGTGCGCTCGAAGTTTTGACACAAGAATTTTGATGATGTGGATAAAGATAAGGAAGTTGATCTATGAAAGACAGAGACACAAGTGTTGATAAGTGTCGTTTCAGCAAAAACATATTTTCTTTTCTACTCTTAGTGGTGTGTAGTCATGGAGACCATTTTGGTTTAATGTCCAAATGATTTGAGGCACTGTCCCTGCCACCCCAATACAATGGAGAGCTGAAATGTTGTATGAAGTGTGTCTTTCCAGAAACACAGCACAAGCCACATGCTGGAAACTGTTGAACAGGGAACACCAAACAATTTGGGTGGATTAATACCTGTAGTAAGTTCCAAAATGTTTTTTGTGATTGGAGTGATCTGACCCTTTAACGTTATAACACACACAGCAGAAGCACATTGTTATCAGGGAACCCTTTCACACCAGCTGACATTTCACGAAACAGTGGGTGTTGCTCTGATGAAAATCACTTGTGACGTGACCTTTTTATGTACAACCAAGTTGTTAATTTGCAGGTGTTTGGAAGAACAAAGTGAAGCTGGACCTAACTTGTACATAGTTATTGTCCGGGCATTTTGTGATTTCAAATAAACACAGTGCAATTTTCTTTTTTCAAGTATATACCCCTTTCATACCAAGTTTCAAAATGAATAAAACCCTAAAGCTACATAAGAAGTTTGCTCATTCTTTGAATATTTAAAGTAAAACTGATATATATATATAGTAGTATATAAAGGAATGTCAAAGGTCATGATAAATAACTAATTTTGGAAAAACAGATACTGCAGCTTTCTCAATCTACTCCTCCTCAAAATTATAAATACACTGGATTTAACTACTCTTTATTTATAAACACACACCAAAATGTGTACAGTATCTATATATGTATGTATATCTTATTTCATATGTGCATAGACTCTGATCTTTGATTAATTCTTTTAAAAGCAAAATCACATTACAGGGGCAGTCACATACACAAATGTTTACTATAGAGTGTAGTTTTCTACTTTGATGTGCAATTGGAAGATGGTAGGATCAGGATAAAGAGGGAAACACTGAAATGGGAACAGCCTTCCCGTCCCTGCAGCAACTCAAACACAGGAATTCCTGTGAGATACAGGCCACTTAGCAGAAGGATTAATGCATGGAAAATGCCGGGATGTCTGTATGACTGGCCTGACATAAGACCCATGACAAATTGGGCTTATATAAAAGCTCACAACTGACCTTTGCAGAGCACACCTTTAATAAAGGCCCTGGTCACAGTGAGGACAGGGGTTGGCTAACTGTGGAGTGGGTCACATTTAAAAAAAAAATCATATTCCTTTAATCCAAAAATCTTTGACTCAGAAAATGTTTCCCATGTGTTAGGCCTAAAGCACAGACAGCCTTTTACACCTCATGAATAAATTAGGTGTGTTAAATATTGTATAGTGTATGAATGTAAAAAGTGGAAATGCAACAGTGCTGGGTAAACATGTGGGATTTTAGGGTGAATGCACTTTTTTGCCAATGTATTTTCAATTCAAACACTATTAACAAATTAAATGGCACTTTGGATTCAAATGAAAACTACCGTATCATCACATGAAAGGAGGGAACGTAACGGTCAAAAAAAGTGGGGAAGAGGAAATTACCACAACTGCCAGCAGTATCGGGGAACGGATGATCCACCAGTAATTCATGTTTATATTTTGCCCCCAGCACCTGAAAAAGAAAAGCATTGGAGGAAACCAGTTTTGTTACACTGTTTTGCAACTCCTGCAACAGTAGAAAGCTTTCCTCTCCCTGGTTGATGAAATGTAAGAGACTGATGGCCACACTGTTCCACCAGAGGC